>JANXHW010000003.1:60152664-62552664 GCA_026170595.1 Plestiodon gilberti rubricaudatus | reverse complement strand
TCTAAAAATGTGATACTCTGTCCACAAATGCTGTGGATATATGCTGATCCAGCTTTTGGCCTATATTGTTAGTATGAAATACAGTCTTCCTAAACTTGACTTTACTGGAACTAAAAAAAGCATTTAAGTTAGTATAGGTTTGGTAAGAAATTGAATGACTAAAGAGAAATATTTTGACTCTAAATGTTAAACATGCAACTTGGTAGCTCATTCCAAGGGAGTTTAGTTTGATTCCATCTCGTCCATAAATCCTATTATGTCCATAAATAAGCACATTTTAAATTTATTTACTCATTTTGTGCCCCGCTTTTCTCCCCAAAGGGCACCCAAAGTAAATCCAGGATGTCTGGCAAGGCTATCAATATAGTTTCTGTCTTAGAGTTATAAAAGTACACATGAATCTTCTGAAATTGTCTGTGTGCCCATAGTCCTCTTGTTGTATGATGTAAACCCAGGACATTTTATCTATTGCCAAATAGTTCTGTATGATTATAGTAAGTCTTTTGAGTAGTTTGTCAGCCAGATTGTCCAGCATGTCCTCATTTTAACGCTGATTGGTTAAAATGTTTTGTTTTTGGGTATTGGTATAGACAAGAATGAAGCACAAAATATCAGATAGCATTTCCTCCTAACAATAACTGTTAACTTTTTATTTGTTAAATTGTAAGTTACTTTAACAGCCCATTCCAACCCAACTCCTCTCCAAGTCAGGCATAAGTGTGGCCTAAGTGCAGCCTAAGTTAGGCAGAAGTTATGCCTGAGGTAGGTCAGAGTTATGCCTGAGTTAGGCAGGCTGCAGTTTCTGTGGCCCAGCACCACCCCAGGATCCAGGCAACACTTACCTCCCAGGCAGGCAGGCTCTTCTCCAGGCTTGGTGTCTGGCTCAGGCATGTGCAGGCCTCTGTCTGCATGTGTCAGCGTCCATCCATGGCAGCTGCTGCAGGGTCTGTCGCAGCCCGGTCGCAAAGGGGCTGACTGCAGGCAGGGGGGTTGCGCCAGTCATGTGGTGGGCGCAGGGCAGGTGACAGGTGAGCGAGGTGCCCGAGCCAGCTGCCACAGGGCACCCTGTGCATCAGCCACCTGCTGCAGGGGAGAGTGGCCGTCCCCTCCCTCCTGCAGAAGGCGATGCCACCCCCAAGCCACGTTGAGGCTGCACTGGGGGGTGAGCGGGGGAGGGAAGGGAAGGGGAGGGGGGTGGGAACGTCACACACAAGGGGGGTCTCATGAGGACTGGAACTGCCTCTGACATGACTCGCCCGTGCGCTGCCTGAAGCCCTGGGCCTCCAAGGCCGGGGCAATGCCCACAAAGAAGGCATCCCGGCGTGCCTGCTGCTCTGTGCCCCGGCCAAGACCGAGAGATGCCTTGGGCTTGTCTGCTGCGAGCGTGAAGGGCTCACGCAGCTCATCACACCCCCAGATGGGGTGACGACGGAGCCTCGCGGCAGGCGCTTTAGCAGGGTGGGGGGTGGCCAGCAGCCATCATCAGGGAGTGGGAGGAGAGGCAGACACACAGGCAGGCAGACAGGGGGTGCTGGGGAGGGGCATGGGTGGGTCAGAGACAGACAGACAGACAACAAGGCTGGTGGGAGACAGATTCTGAGAGAGGGGTCTGCAGAGACCGATAGGGACACAGGGGGCGCTCCGCAGATGAAGGTGATGCATAAACAGGTGCCTCTTATGCAGACAGACTTTGGGCGGAAGTGACTGCATTACAGGCGGACCTTCGACGGAGGCGCCTGCATTACGGGCGGACCTTCGACGGAAGTGCCTTCATTACGAGTGTACGCCCTGGCTGTCACTGTTTGCCTGCCTGAGAGGCCCCCCTGACTCCCCCCTCCCCTCTGTGCCATGGGGGTCTCGCAGCGCCCCTGCTGGGTTGTCCCAGGGAAGGCCGTGGCAGTCCCTGGATGGGACTCATGTAGGGGCTTCAGTGCTGGGGGCTGTCTGTGTGTGGGGCAATGCTTGTGTAAACACTGGGCACATATGTTTCACTGGGGCTCTGCCCGAGGGGCATCTTTATTGTTCTGGAACGTTAGCAGAGATGGCCAGGCGAGGCTGCCACGGGTAGTCACAGCAGCCAATCTGAAAGCAGCAGCAGCACACCTGCCCCATGGACCTGGACATGCAGGCCCTTCACCTGTGGAACCACAGCCTGCTCCATAGAAAGGGGAGGGGCAGCAAGTACAACAGCCAGGGAGGTGGAGCAGCAGCAGCGCCGGCAGCTGAGGAGGGTTGCAGGGCTGGCTCCCTGACCTCTGGCAGCAGCGAGGCAGACGACCATGGGGCAACCAGACTGCAGGGCCAGGGGTGCTCCCAGGAAGGTAGGTGATAGTGGACGTTCCTGGGGAGACAAAAAACAAGGGGGAGTTACATGTCAGCTGGTATGTGGAAGCAGTCGCCATTGAAGACAAGCCAGTGTGCCTGTTGCAAAAGCCTGCAGGGAGAGAAATAAAGCACAGCTGATCAGTGTGAGACACATAGCATGGTGTGAGCTGCTTCCCTGGGTGTCAGGGGAGCATGATCCTGTAAGGGAAAAGGGTCAAAGAGAGAGACAACAACACAACTTGGGGGTCACTACCATGCCAAACCTAGCAATACTGACCTGTCAGTAGACCCTGTGGAGAAAAGGGGGGAGGGGAACAGCTGCTGTCTACATAAGGCTAACAGTTCCAGACTGGTGGCATTGTCTGCTCACATGACTACAGGCAGCAATCAGACACAACAGTGGTAAAGAGGCATGTATCCTATATATCATAGCAGGCAAAGCAGGCAGCTCTGAGACAAGACATTGGTAAAGAGGCATATCATAGCAGGCTATGCAGGCAGCTATGAGACAACACATTGATAGAGAGGCATGTCATGGCAGGCTATGCAGACAGCTATGAGACAACACATTGGTAAAGAGGCATGTATCCTTCCTATATTTCTAAATGCAAAGAGGCAGCAGTCAGACCACATGTCAGCACAAACCCTGCTCTTACCTGCTGGTGTTGTTGCCTGTGGGGGGGGGGAAGAGGGGCTGGGAGAAAGACATGGGTTAGCAAACACTGGCATGGAGACAGCTGCCCAGGCACAGCTGTAAACAGGTTGGCCACAGCCAGAATAGCCCTCTCTGCCCTAGAGGGAGGCAGAGAGGAGAAGAGAGAAGTGGGGTGTTTGTGAATTTTGCCCTCCACCGACAAAGTCCCACTTTGTGGCTGTGAGGGACAGAACTCCACGCCACGTGCTCAGAGAGAGAGAGAGTGACTGGAGGTCTGGGGCTGGGCTTTTGTGGGAATGAGGCTGGGTGGGGCTGGGTGCTGATAGGCTCCCTATCTTAGGCATAACTCTGTCGGTTTCCAGACCTAGCAGGCCCAACTCCGTCCTAACTCTGACCTAACTCAGGAGTAGGGTGTTAGAAATTTTCAGGAGAGGGCTGGCTTAGGTAAGGTAAAATGGCTCCTATGGGTCTCCTCGAATTTGGGTCCACCTTTTTGGTTGACCTAAATTTTGTGTCAGCATTTGTGTTGGAGGGGGCGTGTCTGTGCTTGCCAGGGTCTGGAATCCAACATTAATTGGTTGCCGCCCCCGTTACACCCACGGTCCGCCCATGTTCCGCCCACTTTTAGGTCAACTTTAGGTCTGACTTGTGCTGCTTAGCCCTTGGGTTGGAATGGGCTGTTCTTAGTCCGTTGGTCGTAACTTCGACCTAACTTTGACCTAAATGGTTGCATTCCAGACCTAACTTCGACCTAAACGACTTAGGCTGACTTTAGGTCTGACTTGGGCTGCTTAGCACTTGGGTTGGAATGGGCTGTAAGTTACTTTATACTTCCTATCTCAAAAAGACATATAACTGGTCTGGGTGATATATAGATCTGTTTAAATTTAATTGCTTAACCACTAAATTGGTGAAAAGATGGATGCTCTAATAATAATAAAAAATCCTTGATAGTCCTAGAGATTGCCTGAGCCTTTGATTTAGCAGGAATGTGATTTGACATAATTCTTTCTAGAACAGTACTGTTACTTTCTAGAAATCGACGAGAATTATTTGGAAGCCAAACATTTCATTGCTCATGATGTCGGTCTTTGGAGTATTAGCCGGCTTTTACATGAAGATGAATCCCAGAAAAGCGGGAGGAGGGTCGACGATGGCAATTTGCTTCGTCTGAAAGATTTCTCTTTGCTCTCTGACATGATACGTGGAATATTTTGTGGTACAGCATCGGAAATATAGATGGATATTATTAATTATCTAATGTCACTTGAGCACTTTTGGTGGGCTGGTGATCAGGTGGAAAAGACTTATATGATCAACCCCATCTGTGTAGTTGCTGTATTTTATTTGAGCATTTATTGTCTCATGCTTCAACAAAGATTCTCAGAGCTGCTTAGAGAAGAACACTCAAACAATAACACTGCAGTATAGTTTAGCAACACAGCAGGCAAAAATACCAACATAAGTCAGACTTAAAGGTGGTAAATAGAAATGTGTCCTATGAGGGATAATAAAGGTCTTCACCTGGGTGTGGTGTTGAAAAGATAGCAAATTCTGTCCCAGGCAGACCTTGTTGAGGAGAGAATTCTGGAGCCCAAGCACTGCAGTTGAAAAGGCCCCATCTCTGGTCACCATCCTTTTCACCAACAATGGTAGGGTGACTCAGAAGGATCTCCTAGGTCGGACAATCTTAATATCCTGGAAGGTTCATGTGGGAGAAGCTGGTCCTTAAGGTAATTGGGACCCAAGCCATTTATGATTTAAAACCAGCGCTTTGAGTTGTTCTCAGAAATGAACTGGCAGTGAATGTAGTTCTTCATACATTCACTGTCCCATAGTTAGCTTAATATCCAACATAGCTACAGTAACACCCACATGGATGTGTGTGAAGCAGACTTCAGTGAGCTGATTCCTGCACAGTTAGTAATTCATCTCTTCTAGTGTTGTGACTTGGATGAGCTCTTTCCAGTGAGTATTCTATTTAAAAAGAAACACAAAAAAATTTGCTACTATATGAAGAACAAAAAGCGCAAACTATATTTCCATGCCTTTTTTATTGTGTCTCTTTAGTCTGGTACCACCAGACAGCTCCTACTTAATATTCTTCTGGCTGAAAATATCTTGTTGTATGTGAACATTCTTGCCACCTTTTTTGTTTTGTCCTTCATTAACCTTAAGCTTTATATAAGTTGTCAAATGATACTCATTTTGTTTTTAAGCTAAGCTTCCTTGCCCTGTGGCATTTCCCAGGCTCTCTTGGCATGTACATTTTAATGCAAATTAGTTTCAATTTAAGCTCACGCTTACTTTGGCCAGCTGTCTGCTTTCTCAAAAACTTTTCCATTGAGTTTGCAGATTTTTAAAAAAGGTATACAGTACTTTGAAATGTACAGTAGAACTAATAGTTTCTCCCAATGTTACATCTCAATATGTTGTGTTAGTCTGTCTATTCTATGGCTTGAACAAGGTGATTTGATGGAAACCTGTTCCAGATTTGCATTGAAGGCCACAGCAAATGTAACTGTTTCAACCGGTCTATTTCATTCTCGTGCTATGACTTGATTTCAGATGGAGAGAACAGTAGAAAGACTTCCCAAATGTCAGAAAAGAAACAAAAGGGCAATTCATCTGTGGTTAATCATTACGCTAAATACCTTGGTTCCATTGGTTGTGGTCATAAGCAGAGGTGGGGTGTACTTTTTTGTGTGTGTGTTTTTGTACTGTGCTTGAGAACCAGTTTTTGTGGTTAGATTTTGGGGGATTCAGCATCTTCACAGCAGCACTGAAAACCTGTACAGTAGTAGCGTGCAACTCCACATCCGCAAAGCTAAGCGCTGGCAGCCTAAATCCCCTGAACCTCTGTTTTTTTCACAGTTCCCTGACTGTGGAATTTAGTTAACCTTTTTCAATAAACTTGGCTTTGCTGCCTAAGCAGAAATGGAAAATCGCAGCAGAGCAAAAGCCCAACAGGATGTTGTAGCCACATTCTCTTGCAAGTCTGCCTCTAAAACCCGGAAAGGATTGCAGATCTCTTGCCAGCCCTGCACACAAGGCAGCTGGCACTTCGTTCCTTCCTGACACATTCTTTAGTCAGCATCCTATTTTAGCTGACTTCAGAAGATGATCAGCTGTTCACTGCATCATTGATGGTTGTTGGCACCTGTGGTATAGACTACTCTTGAACTGACTGGTTTTTTCACTGGTGGGCCAGCTTGAAGCTCCCTGTGGGTAAAAGAATGAGGTATTCCTAGGAGCAAGGCTGCTGAGAAAGAGGATGCAACGGGATAACATTTTGATGGAAAAAGAGCTCCCCTAGGTGTAACACAAATGCTGTGATTGCATTTGGACCACATCTGTTAGGTTCCATTTTGTGTGCATTATATATTGCCTCTTAATTCTTATACTTAAGTTCATTTTTTAAAGTATAGAAACTGAAAGAAATTCCAGGATTTTATGACAGTATTTTTAGATTATGAGCCCTTTTGTGGACAGAGAACTGTCTTTTTATTTTGCCATTAAAACCAATTTGTGATTTTTTTGAAAAGTGGTGTATAAATATTCTAAATAATAATATTTCAAAAGGGCAAGGACAAGTCCTGTGAAGATAGTAAAAGCTGGTTAGATAATAAAAGGACTAACTAGACTTATGAAATTATTTGACACAAAGCTAATATCAGTAAGCTTTGTGTCAAACTTATTTGGTAAAAGAAATTCAGAGCCCAGATGTGATAC
The DNA here is from genome assembly GCA_026170595.1 of Plestiodon gilberti rubricaudatus. Lineage (NCBI taxonomy): Eukaryota > Metazoa > Chordata > Lepidosauria > Squamata > Scincidae > Plestiodon > Plestiodon gilberti. Next base: position 62,545,952 of record JANXHW010000003.1, on the reverse strand, counting down.
ATAGTGAGGATTGGCGTGTTGCACATAACATTACTCAAAGAAACCCAATTGCCTATGAGATGGGTTTAAACTTGATTAAATCTGCAGGTTCCAGTAATGAGTTTCTTTGAAAAAGCTGTTAGGAGATGAGAGCAAAAAGCATCTCAGGAACTTGTTTCCATATCTTTAGTGCACGATTTACAGTAGATTAAACTGTATCATTGTGAATGTTTCAAATAGGTGGCATGGCCTCAACTTGCTTTATTCTTTTACTATTTTAATTCTTCTTTTGTTTAATCTTTTCAATAAAACTGGTTATATTTTATCCTTCGGTATTTGGTATGGGAAGTACAATGGATTGTCACATCCAGCATTCCCTCTGGCGTCTGTGCTGATACATGGACCCCTTCGGCAGCTGTTCTGCATCGCAACTTGTTGCGATGCTGCCTCTGGACATTCGCGATGACTTCATAATGTCATCACAGATCTTCCAGGTTGCTGAGCCCAGCTGAGAGGTGCACGGCGACCTTAGAGGGAATACTGGTCACATCTCCTTGCTCTTCAGATGCTACTATGAGAGTGATTTTGATGGGAACCCCAGAGGTTCAGTATTTTCCGTGTGTGTGTGTGCCCAGACTCTGCCTGGCCTAATAACCTGGTCTTCTAGCAGCGGATACATCCTACCAAGGCTGTCCCCCATTCAGCTGCATGTCCAAATATGGGGAGCCAGAAGGGAATGAGCAAATTAGCCACTAGGTGCATCTTCCTTGGGTCAGCCTGCAGTCTCTGAGAGCAACGATAGCAGTTACAGAGGGCAGTGCATGTCTCTTCATTATATAGATGCCATTCTCTTACTGTGTCTTTAATTATTGAAGGTGTCTAATTATTTAAGGCATCTTGCAATGTAGAGCACATATTTTAGACTGTATCTGTTTTAACATGCCATGGAAAAGTGAGTCTCAGAACGTTTGATCACTACAGATAGGTGCTTCTTCTCTTTAAGAGAAGCTTGGATTCTCACTTTTCCTAGTGAGACTAGCTAGTTTGACACTGCTGGTTTTGATGGCTTGACCTGACAATATGGAAACGTTTTCTAAAGTGAATACTGGATTGGAGACTACCTTAGCCTCAGAATTGTCATCTATTTTTTATTAGCAACCCGAGAAATACTACTGCACTCACAACTACCTACCTATTCAAATCTACAACTTTTTTTAATTGCTCTTAAGATTCCTTTTTGGGTGAAAGATTAGGGAATGTGAGAATACAGGAGTACCCATGTTGGTTGTTATGGCCTCTGTGTGGTTCCACAGGTAGGTTCTGCACCTGCCCAGAGCCAACTCCAGCAATATTCTGAACTCAAAAGCTCAAGGGATCTGGTACTTGTTCTCTTTCATGTTGAGAGAATCGACTGATATGCTGTATGTGCTGTTCTAGCCCAGACCCCAATGGAAATGAAACAGATTATATTTTGGACTACTTGTAGCCCAGTGAGCTTGAATCAGCAAAAAATTAGATGGTTATTAACACAGGATTTGTGTGTGCTTATTCTGATGTTTCTCTGGAAAAATGCTCTTTTGTTCAGATTTTTTTTTCTTTTGCTGTCATCTCTGCATAAATAACTGAAATGGCCAAGTGTTTGAAAACAAGGCCTTTGGGCTTTTGGGAATACACTTTTTAAAGCAATGACAAGGTCAAAGTAAACCTCCGTCTATAAGATAATTACTTCTGAATAGTGTGGAGCTGGTGTTTAATAGTTCAGTATTCATTGCTTCATTCAGCAGCAAAGCTCTTCCTCTGAAATCCTCTGCTAAATTTGATTCTTGCTCACACCTATTGTTCAGAAAAATGACACTGCCAGTCTTATGCATATTTATTGGAAAATGAGTTCTATAAGAGTCAGTAGGTCTTGGATTGTGATCAGAGCTGCAACCAGTTCTTCTCTTCCATGTATGTACACCCCATGCACCAACTCGGTCTGAAGAAACACCTAGATTATGAAGCACCAGTGGCCCATGTATCTTCACGTTGCAAAGAGCATTTAAAGAGCTTCTTGTCGGACACTGTAAACTGAATGGCTGGTCTGCAGAAATGAGAAATTTATTCAAAACTATTAAGAGATATTGGAGAGCCTAACATGTTTTGACAAAAAGCCTTCTTTGGGAGCACTTTGCAACAGTGAACCCTCTACAATGGAGACTGTGTTAATAAACCGAAGAAATGGAGTGCTCTTACTTATTTTTCACATTTACAGTATATACTGCCCTTCCTCAAAGGAGCGCTTATCAGATTTTGCATGCTCAGAGGCTGTTGCAAGTGCTCCAGTTAGTTGCATGCAGTGTATAGCTGTTAGACTGACTGTACCATTTTATAGTTTCTAGGTATACCTGGTGCTGAGATTCAGCTCCCTACTGTGGTGTGGGTTACAATAGTGCAGCTGAGTTGTGGATTCCTCTGTCACTTGACCCATATAAAACTGCCTTATATTGAATGAGACCATTGATCCATCTAGGCATTGCCTACACTGACTATGTTTCTCCAGGGCTCAGACACACAAATGTTTCTCATCCCTACCTGCAAAAGTCATGGATTAAACTGAGGACCTTTTGTATGCAAAGACATGTTCTGTCTCTGAAATATGGCCCATTTCCAAAATTGCTGCCTTAAACATTAACTCTTTTTTTAAAGCTATATGAAGACCCCTCCCCCCATATTATGTAAGCCAGGGGTTCTCAACCTCTTCCTGGCTGAGTACCACCTCCGGTGCCGCTCTCCTGCTGCATACCACCAGAAATGACTGGTGATTACATCATCGCCAGTTACTTTCAGGCTTTTGGCCAGAAAATGCAGGTAGGAGGCTCTGGGCAGGTGGGAGAGCCCTTCTTATGGCCGACCCACACCACACGATTTCCGGCATGTCTCAGATGCGCGCGGAGCTGTGCTGAGCTGTGTGGTCGCCATGCTGGAAGAGCAGCTGAATACTGCGCTCTCCCGAGTTCCGGCACGAGCAAAGTTGTTTGTTGCACATCTTTGAGGGGGCGGGTACGCGGAGCTACTGCAGCCACCAATTGGAAGAGAGGGCGGGATGAAAGGGGTTGTCAATCAGAACTCACTTGAGTCTCTGATTTCTCTTGGATCCATTTCTCCTTCTCACAAAAGTTAGCAAGATGAATTCTATTCCCGGCACAAATTGTTCTTAGTTTTCTCTCCTTCCTGCCCCCCTCTCTCTTCTCTCGTGTATCGGACTGCACTTGTGCTTAGCGAATCACTGCTACGCTTTCTAAGATGGCGGGACAACAGGAGGGACTATTTGGAAGAAGACACTTGTGGATACGAGATCAGCGCGCGGAGGTGAGCGACCAGGTACCTACGCTCGCTCGCCTCCGCGCCAGAGCTCGTGCAGTGTGGGTCGGCCTTAAGCGTTCCCAAGAGTCTCAGCCAAAAGCAGGAGCCTCTCGGGAACGAAAATGCGGTGCCAAAGTGCTGCATCGGAGCGGGGTTGCGGCGGTCTGAGTACCACCAGCATTTGGCTGAAGTACCACTGGTAGTACAAATACTACAGGTTGAGAGAACCCCTGATGTAAGCCATATTACTTCTGATATTGGTGGTACCATTCAGTGATGGATTCGAGCAACTTTGTTACTTGTCACTAACAGTAATGTGTGCCATGAAACGTGAGGCTCCATCTGTCCTACAAGGACATTAGGAAGCACCAGGCTCAAGAAAATTATAGCTATTAATGACTGTGTGTGTTGTGGAAGATGATGCAGAAGTTCACTTATTGCGGAAGTGAAGAGTAACGTGGAAGGGTAGAAATGCTCTCGTACTGTCAATAAAACAAGAAAACAGTGATAGCTTTCTTTTCTTTTGCTGTACAGTACTGTATTTAGATTTTCTCGCTCCTTCCCAAGTACTTAGTGCAGGGTTCATTATAGTAGTCTTATCGTGTTCCCTTTACTGACATGTGAGGAAGGTGGATTTGGAACAGTGTCTTCCATGTTAAAGATTTTATCCACTGCTGCACATTGGTATTCTATGCATCTTACTTTCTTCTGACAACCCAACTCTTGCATGCTTATAAATCATGTGTGAATAAACTTTTAGTGAATTAATGCTGTCTGGTTTGCTGTTAGTTCAGAGGAACATTTAAACAGATTTCACGTGTTGGAGGGGCTTGGCAGTCTCTACAAGCATATAGAATACATTCTAATTCTTATCTAGACACTAGGATTACGTTCCATGAAGATTTTGGTGTGGTTCACCCACATTCAATCACAGGCCATGCTGGCTTTGTAACATAAGGCAACGTGTTGGTTCCCCCCAGCTTTTTGAAGATAGCCTGCTGTGTTGACATAGCATGAGGTTGTAGCGTGACAGATTTCAGAGCTTTGGGCAGCATGATCTGTAAACCTCTGGGATAGCTACATACTGTAACTGTGGGCCTATATTTCCACCCTCCCATAGACCTATCATGTTTCTTTTTATTAGCTTGGGAAAATGTAAATATGTCTGCTGCCTTGTATGCAAAGAGGCACATGTTTAGATCATGGCAGATGGGAGATTACGTTTGCTTTGTAATAAAGGCAGCGTATTGAATACATTTTATAAAATGTATAATATTAATTTATGATGATCTAACAAACATACTATAAAGTATGAATTAACCTTCCACCCTTCCATTTTTTTTTAAATCTGCGTGCTTAACGATTTGAATTTCAGGTCAATTGAAGAAGAGAAGGGGTTAATAGCCCCATAGTTATTAGGGGTAATTTGACTACTGCTGTTGTCAAAGAGGGCTGCCAGAAAGATTAATTCCAGATTCCCATAACAAGCCTGAAACAAACTGTTTGTGAATGAGACACTAGGGAGAGTTTTATCATGTCTAATTCAGGCCCCAGTGCAATTATATACTCGCTAATCACAGCAGAACACAAAGAAGACTGTCATGAACTATGTTGAAATTAGAGGGCAGCTAAGATAATGCCTTGTGAGGGTGCCATGATTTACATTACTAAAGCATGAAGAGGGGTTTGCTCTAGAAACTTAGTACCGTTTGGCCTACACAACTGTGATTTATCATTCCTGGAGTATCGTTTTTTTCTTGTGCTATCTCTCATTATAATCTGCTTTGATAGAAAGTGTAGCAAATTTTGCAGCATTGACATTGTGCAGAGAACGAATTCATTTTGCATGCTTCCGAATCTCTAAAGTTTCCAGGCTTGTCCAGTTGCTCATTGATTTAGTTGTTAGTAAGTTTGCATTAGAGCTGTAATACGCAGCATTAGCTAAAGTTACATAAATGATTTTTCTGTTTATAATGTAGTGATTTATCTATTGAGCATCTGTGGAAATTTTGATATTGATATTTTGATATTGAAATTTTGATATTGATATCTACAGTTTCTCTTCCTCCTGAGCAAAGACTCTTCCTTCTCATGGACAAGGAAAATGGATGCTACCCAACATCTTTTAGCTCCCATCCTTAAGACTTATACCAACAAATAAGGGCTTAAGGTGGTCTCTCCAAATGTTTGGCTAACCCTGCAGCTTGACTTTGGCTGCATTCGTGTTTTGTTCAGCCAATCAGAGCCCGTTGTTTGACCTGTGGACGGGACACCAGACTCATACGGAACGCGAACATGTGCAGTGTAGCTCCGGCTTTACTGCCTGCGTAGTAGCTGGCAATAGAAGCAATAGTAGCAATAGAAATGGATCCCAGCTCATTGTAGCAGAGAGTCATCGACAGCTTGTCTGTCACTAACATCTTGGCCTTACAATTGAGCAAGTATTATGTAGGGTCAGAAGCAAGCCCCTGCTGTAGTACCAAGTCCAGGGTAACATCTGCATCCGGCAATCCAAGGTGACAGGCTTGCGATGCAACTTTTCACCAGCTCTTGTTTGTTCATTGCAAGTGGCCAAGCTATGCCAAAGAGAAATAGAAGCTTAGAATAACAGACCAGCATGGCTCATAACCATATGCATTTGTTATGTTTAAAATAGATGAAATAAATTGGATTTCTAAAGCCATGGACCAACTTCTAATGAAGCTTTAACACAAAGGGAGGGGGCAGTTTGCTGTGCTGCTTTCTAATTCTTGCATATCAAAATTTCAAACGACACAAATTAATTTTTAATGCATATTTAGTTAGAATATTGTTGAAAATATAAGCAGTTGGTTTACTGCTTACTTTTTGGAGGAGCTCAGTAATGCCACAGAAGAACAGGGTAATTACAGCTCTCTTGCTATGTTTTTTTGTTTAATCTGTTTTGGCAATTTAAATAGGACCATATGCGAAACTGTTTAAGAAAAAGAATGACATCTTGATTTACTAACCACTGGGATATTTTAGTCTTAATTAAGCTAAAAATTCAGTGTTTATCTTAAGGAAAACTGTCGCTAGTAAAACAGCTTTAAAATGTATACAATCTAAACTAGCAATATCACTCTCAGCAAAGCACAATAGGGAATCTGTTCTTAACAACTTTGAACAAGGTTGAATTCTGATAGGCTTATATAGCCACACCCCTTTTTAAAGCCACAACGTTAGAGTTTGGAGCGGTTAGCTTCAAAAGTAGAAAGGCGAAAATTGCCTTCAGTACACAGTGTGCACTTGGTTTAATTTTTTTTAATTTCAGTAGTGTCCATGATCATTCTGATTCTAAGAATTGTCACTCTTTCAGCGAAGCATATACAATTCATTAATGTGAAGAGAAATTCTGGCAAATGTATATTATAATTTTAGGAGACCTAATGCATTATATTATTGGGCAGTTAGCATTCCATGTGAAATTTGGTAGTTGTCAAGCCTCTATCAGTAGCCGCTTCATATTTTGTTTACATTAAATAACTTTTTTAGGATTTCTGTATGTTTTTCTTCAGTCTCTGGTATTCTCAGTGTAACTCCAAAGAAAGAAGATAGTGTTAAGAGTCCAGACTTCTGTCTTGAAATTGATACATTTATGCTTCACACTGCATTGGGACCAAAAAGATGAATGAAAACTTGTTTTTGAATACAATGAAACTACTAGTAGTAATAATAGTAATAATAATAATAATACAGTATTTATATACCGCTTTTCAAAAAAAGTTCACAAAGCGGTTTACAGACAAAATCAAAAGATTAAATGGCTTTAAAAGAAATACAGTACTCACTACAAGGATTTGAAACAAGAAATGTGATTGGGTTCTAGTGTGGCATTGTATGTGGCTCAAGCATATTCTTAACCATGTGGTAGCGGCTGGCTTGGATGATATTGTCCAAACTGGCCTTGTGATGTTTGATAAAAGGATTATGGGTTTCAGTCATATTTGCCATCTTCATTATTTAAATTAGGATAGTTATAAATGTATGTTTTAAGTCTAAATAAATAAATAGATCTTGGGATATATTGCTGAGTCCTATCTGTAGTCCTAAGTGAAAGATTTTTAAACTCCTGTTATATTTCAAGAAGTATGTGAGCTGGGTGGGTGGGGGGTGGACTTTTTTTTTATATCAGTACACTTTCCTTGTGAATTTTTATATAAGAATATTATCAAAATTGTTAATATTTGTAAACGTTTTGTGTACCTAACAGCGCAATCCCCAAAGGGGATTTGAATCCCTTTTCCGTTCTGGGGCCTCCCGTTCTCGCTGCGCCGCTGGTTAAACCAGCACAAAAGTTAAGTCAGATTGCGCTGTTAGACACATAATATTGGACGAACAATATGTAAATGTTTTAATCTCATTATACAATGTGGCAGATATTTGAATCTAAATACCTCCGAAGAGTACTGCTCAAAATATTCCAATTTGTATTTTTAAGGAATTTTTCAGGTGAGCTAAATGCTTGTAGGGTCGCAGGCATTTATTTATTTATTTATTTATTTTTGTAGAAGTAAATAAAATACACTCCTTTTGAAGGTTTTGTTCTTTTCAGGGCCTTGTAATTCCTAAGAAAATTTTGAAAATCTTTTTTGGTTCAGTTTTTGTCTGTGTAACTATAGCACTGTCTTCCCCCGGGGGGGAGGGGATTTGATATCAAATGTATTAGTGTAGGGCGACCATATCCCCACAAGCAGGAACTGAGGACAGAGGGTGTACCCTAGAGATTGCATTTTATTAAAATCCAGGAAAGAGGGGATATTGTAGAACAAAGAACAGGGTGTCTTTGCTAGTCCCAATGGGTTTCTTTACTCTGAGTAAAGTATTGGTCTTGCCTGCTTTTTGCGTGGGTACTGCCTCCCTCTGGCCTCTTCGTGAAGCTCCAACTTCTATCTCCAGGAATAGGCAGCCGAGTGGAGGCGCCAGACCCAGCCCACTTGGTGGCTCATCAGGAGTCCAGGATCCCTCAGGCTGGGTCTTCTGGCTGTAGGCCTACCCTCACGCCCTATAGCGCTCAGGGCTTCAGACTACTTGCATGTCCTGGCCCTGGGATTTGGCAATCCTGTCAATACTCCCCTTTTGCTTGGAGTATTCCCACCAGCTGGCCCGGGTGGGTGGCTGCCTTCCTTCCAAGTGCTGCAGAACCTCTTTGGCTGTAGAGCTTTACCCTCGCAGCCTGTGTAGGCCACAGTCTACCATAATAAAATGTATTTTACAATTAAATGTGTTTTTAAAAGAAGCGTTTGGAGATTCTGGATAAGTTGATCAGTGAAATGCAACTGTTGAAGTTCCTCTGTTTATAACTATAGGACTTCCCCCCCCCCGAGTTATGTAAATACAAAAGTGACATGTGTAGACAAGCTGAGCAGTTTTAAGTTTTAAGTGTATCAGAGGCACAAGATATGTAGACGTAGATTAATTAATTTTGTTTTCTTTAACCCCACTGAGTGTTTGCATACTTGTAATACTTTGGTTTCTTAGAGCTCTTTTTATACCTGACAGGCACTGGGTTATTATTATTTCAACTCTGAATAAACAGTCAGCCATCTTAGTTCGGTAGAGAATCCATAAAACTTTCTACTTCTGTCATCAACAGTCTGGAACCAAGGCCCAAACGCAGCTGTAGACTAAATAATGTTTATTGGTCATGAAGGGATAGTTTCATAATCCTTTCATTCCATTGTTCTAGCGTAAGATGAAATACAAAATACCCGTTTGAGACTTTTTTCTTCATCTCAAGGCTTGTAATTCATAAGATAAGTTAGTCAGTAGTGACCTTCATGATATGATGATGATTGTTTGTAATTCTTTCTAGCAAAGCTCCTGAAAGATTTCAGCAAGTTCCCACTTTAGATGTCTTTGGGTCTGTTGTTCCAAACTGTTGTGCTGTTAAAAAGCAGTGTTCATGGAGTGATAAGTTAGGACCTAACCACTGTCACACTACATGCTCTCTAAAATGTAAGACTAGAATGATAACTCTTTAAAAATAAATTGTGTTCTTTAAAATTGTTTTCTTTTTGTTTTCCAAGCTAGTAGGTCACAAAGCAGTAGCATTGCTGTGCTTTCCTCTGAAGTCATGTAGTTAAAATATTTTCATAATAAGATTTGAGGGGAGATGCTGAAGGGAACCTGAGGGGAAGACTTACAGCCCAATCCTATCCTTCTCCCCGCTAGTGCAGCCAGTGGGGGAGGGCAAAGGAGGGCAAGAGGCTTTGGAAGAGAGAGGGGATTTAAATCCCCCTTTTAAAGAGGGATGTAAAGGGGATTTAAATCCCCTTTCCCTTTCAAAGCCTCCCATTCTGCCCTCCTGCACTGGCTGCACCAGGGGGGGAGAAGGATAGGATTGGGCTGTTAGTTGCATTATACTGTATTTTAATCTTTGATTTAGAAAAAGAACAAAAATATGAATTTGCAGCCTTATGGAAAGAAACTTTATTTATTTATTTTTTGATTTTGTAAAATGGTTCAATAGGGGAGGATGCTGCTTTATTTCAATGATTTATATCCCACCTTTCCCTCCAAACAAACAGAGCGCTCAAGGCATTAAACTATGATTAGTGAGTTGAAATTGGAAAGCGTGTTTGTAAGGGGAAATCCCAAGAATAAAATTTGTGGTATAGAAGAATTTCCTTTTGAGATGTTTACAGCTAAAGATCAGACTACCAAATTGAGAACTTATTGTAGGGAACTTCCTACCTCAGCAGGACAAAATGACCTGACGGGTCTTTTCCAGCTCTTATTTCAATGTCTGTCTTTTAAACTGTGCTTGAGCAGTGTTCACCTGGCAGTCTGTCTCTGATACCTAAGCTTGTAAAAGGCCAGTGTGTCCCTACAAGAACCAATAATGCTTATATTGAATGTAGGTAATACACTTTAAAGCATCTTTTAGAAGCCTGTTACTTTGTCTCTAGTGGCAATTCAAAGTTTTCAGGCCAGCGTTTTCAATATATAATAGCTATGTTCCCCTCTTTTTTCATGGGCACAGCTTGTTAGGGTTCTCTGGAGAGTACGAGTAAATTGAATAGTCTAGTGGTGTCTACTCTGCTGCAGAGAAAAGGAAATGAGAGTTTCTACACTATCAGATTTCTTCCAAGGAGAGGGCAATTTGACAGAAGCAGGATTAATAGCATCATCTTCGCAACAATAGGGAATCGACTTTTATTTCTTTTCTTCACATTCTGGCTATTTTGCTTTGTCTTTTTTTTTTTAACAGTTCATTTATTCCTGTTCTTAAAGAACATTGATAAGATAAAGTGATAGAATATGCTCCTTTTTTGTTTTGTTTCCAAGAGCATGAAGTTATTCAAAAACAGTATCTATACACAGTTATACAAATTCAGGGGAATCCCTATCTCTGTATATCAGATTTTGGATACAGTATGACCCCCATATCTGTGGGGGATAGGTTCCTGGCCCCCTCCCCGCAGATACTGGGAACTACGGATAGGGCAAATGCTATCCCCCGCCCCACCCTTCGTTTATGTTCATAGAGCTGTCGCCAAGCCAATGTGTTTCTTCCTTAAACCAAACGCTGTAAGCAGCATGCCAGTGTCTATTGTAGCAGCAGGCAAGCAGCCTGCATGCTAGAGAGCCTTCGTTAACAGGAAGGAAGCTTCCTGTTAATGAAGCCTTTCCAACATGCATGCTGCTTGCCTGCTGCTACAATAGACGCTGGCATGCTGCTTACAGCGTTTGGTTTAAGGAAGAAACACATTGGCTTGGCGACAGCTCTATGAACATAAACGAAGGTAATGCGCACACACACACACCCCTATCTTCCTCTTCACCACCAGTGTCTGCCATGATCCCTTAGTGATTGTGTGCGCGCACACGCACATGTGCAAATAAAGTTAACTGAGTGAACATATTTGAACCCTGATTTGAAACTAGATTAGCCAGGGGACCAGTTAGGCTCAAGCCCTGCATCAGTTAGACAACTTTAAAGAACTTAAAACATATTGTCAAAATAAGCACAACGTTGAATAAAATAGCACAACCTATATAATGAGACAGCCCGAATTAAAAAAATGTTGTTTCTTTTAAATGAGCAAACTCGCTATGAATACCAAAAGCAGTAACAGGCAGTCACCATTGTGACTGGCCCACAATCTTCTGGTGTATTATTTATTTATTTATTTAAAGAATTTATACCCCGCCTTTCTTAATATACACATTAAAATAATTAATTAAAACAATTTAAAATAAACAACCCCAGTGGGTCACCTGAATTTACATATGTTAAAAGCCATTTGTTAAAAGGCGTATGAGGCGAGATGTTAAATGCTGCTACTTTGCCTTATCCAACAGTACGTCAGTAGGTGCAAAGATTTGCCACTGCTGCTCTTCCTTCTTCTGTGCTCCTTCTCGAGTTGCCGAAAATGCCCACCATTTGTCTGTCCTCCACACTTCCTCTTTATTTTATTTAAAGAATTTATATCCTGCCTTTCTCGGAGTGGTTGAAGATGCAACTGAGCAAGGGTTACGCTCGTCCCTGAGGGTTGTCACCCTTGCTCAGCTGTCTTCGGCCGTGCAAAGCCGAGTCGCTACTTTGTGTTGTTGTGAGCTATGGCACCCCACATTGTGGGAGAGGGAAGGCAGGGTATATATTTTTAATAAGTTTATTAAGACATAGCCACCCTATGTTGAATTTAACAGGTGTTGATTAAACAACAAAGTCTTCTATACTATTTCAGAATTGGTTTTAGAGACTAGATCCAAGGTAAACATATATCATTGAGTAGTAAACCAAAAGGTTCATTGGCCTGCATGACCAAATGAGAAAAGGGCCTCAACTGTTCCACTCAGAGACGGAAGTGGTGGGAAAACCTTTCCCAGCCACCATCAGAATGTAAAAAAAGTCTTGCTGAATTAATCCAAAGGCCCATCTAGTCCAGCATCCTGTTTCTTACTGTTGGACAGTAAGCAGTGAGACACTACACTACTACTGTCACTACACTACTACTGTCACTACAGTGACAGCCTGAGAGTAGAGCCACTCTCTGTATATAATCAGATAGTGTGTAAATGTTGGCCAGATATCAGTAGGGGGAGTTTAGCCTTAGCTTAAATGCTTGTGGGTTGCTCTATCCTTTGTTTAGACTCCTCTTTAGGTTCTTTTTCCGTCTGTTTCTACCTGTGTGTTACAATGGCTGCAGTTCTTCTGTTTTTCTAGGAGCTCTAAGCAAAAGTCAGTGTACTGTGTGTGAGACTGCTTTAATTCTTTAGCTCTACTAACACTTAGGGGCCCACCAGCTGCCTCTCACTGACAATCCCCAAGCCGGAGAGAGTGCCATACTATTGCTGCTCCCCACAACTGGTATTTATTTTTATTGTATTTAATTAAAACATTTATACCCCGCATTTCCCACTCAAGGCGGCTTACAATACTCAAAATTAGTATAACCTATACAAAATATAAATTTTTAAAATATGTAAATTCAAATAAGAAAATTTAAAATCCAAAATGTATACTTAAAAACCAGAGCAGGCAAATTATAGCAGCATTTCAATAAAAACCGTAGGTAGTGATAGGTAAAGACACACAACAAGCTAAAATACTGAAGCAGCAAGAGCATACAAATACACAATAAAAGAGACAGGCCAAGTGAAGGCAGCCAAGGATATTGCACCCTGACCCAACCCCAAACGCTAACATAAACGAAAATGTTTTTAGGTCTCATTGAAAACTCTCAACTGAGGGGGCACATCTTAAACTTTCTGTTAATGAATTCCATAAAAGTGGTGTCACAACTGAGAAGGCCCTGTTCCTTTCCGCTGTACCCTTTGCTTCTATCAGTGGTGAAACTCTCAACAAGGCCTTCTTTGATGACCTAAGAAAACGGGCTGGATTATATGAGAGTAGGCAGTAGGTCCCAGTCCGTAAAGATCTTTAGAGATATTGTCACTGAATCTGAAGGTAGCACATAGGCTGCAGTGAAGACAAATGCAAATAATTTTTTCAGCGTCTCTGATATTCCCATATCCTCCTTTTAACCTTCCTTTTCTCTTATCCCCCTGTGCTCCTTCTCTTCTCTAATTTTCTTCACAACATTTATTTTCAAAAAGAAAACAGTGTTGGGATCTAGGATGTGAATTTCTTCTTAGCCCCCCCCCCCTCGAGACATGGGGATGCAGAAGAAAAGAATGCATATGGAGACACGGGAAGAAAAAGGTTACCAGAAAATGGGGTTAAAGAAAACACAGCAATTTACATTGTAACTCAAATGCTTTTCTGTAAATAAAATGGCAATGCACTTCCATTGAGCTGATAAAAATGTGGAAGTTGTCATTAGTGTGATCTGAGTTGTGCACCCTTGTTCTAAAATACTGAAATAATTGTGTGACCCTACTAATTGTGATAGCTGGATCTGTTGAACATCGTAGTGTATCTAATGTCTAAATCATTTTTTTTTGAATGGATAGTTAGATCATTGTTACAGCTGCATGCATATGGACTCCCAACGGATCACAGCTGATAATGTACTGCAAGTGCACACTGAGCGCTTGTATTCATAATGTGGTGTATTGGAGGTGTGAAATGAGATTTAGGCAAGAGGCAGCACCAGGAGAGAATGGAGGCTAAAGGGAAAAAATGTGCTAATGTCTTTTTCTGCCACTTTAGGCATTTTTTCCAATGTAAAGTCTGAAGTGGGAACAATTTAGCAGCTTAAATGTATTATTCAGAAAGTGAACTTGTCACTTGCAGGTAGGTGCTGCGCGGGAGAGGGAGAAGGGAATGGGGAGAATTCCAAAAACGTGATTCAAAGGACAAAGAGGAGGTAGAGTGACAGTCCGGTTCAGATTGTTTCATAGCCCCCTATTCTCCACTATTGTTGCATAGCCCCCACAGATTGTTAGCCCCCTAACAATCTCCACAGATGGATGCATAGCCCCCTAATCTCCACTACTGTTTGATTGGGAATGTCCCACGGGCTTGCATGTTTCCCTCCCTCAGTTTTCCTCACCTTCACAAATCCCCCCCCCCACCCAATTCATGGGCTAGGATGAAATGGTTATGCCAGGTCACACATAATACTGAGCCATAATTCTTGAAAGGAGTATGAGGAAGTACATTCACTTGGAAGGGGAAAGGCAGAGAAACCACAAGCCCAGGCGTGCTCCTGATCAGTCAGCATGACATTTGAACCAAAACAATGTTAACACTACATTCTCCAGGAATCAGCGTTAGTCTCCAGGTGACTACTGAAAGCAATTCTAGAGATTGACTCCTTTACGTACAGTGTGGTCCTGTACATGTTTACTCGGAAATAAGTCCTGTTGTGTGCATAGGATTGCAATCTTAATGACACTTGTGTTGTCGGGAAAAAAATCTCCAGGAATAGTCTCAGTCAAAGTTAGCAAGCCTAGCCCCCTCCTTATCAGTAGTGCAAGAAGACAAAAGGGAAAGCTTTTGCTTTCACTTTGAGAAGAAACCCCAGTTCTATGTTATACTGTGTATATGAACATAGGTGCTGTAGTTTCTTAACTATAGCTAGAACAAACTACCGTGCTCTTAGGCACATTCGTGTAGTATTAAACCATGGTTTAGCATTACATCTGAACTGGGCCATTCTTTTCCAATGAAAATATCCTGAGCAACCCAAACAAATGCTGTGGGTGTGTTCCACTGTTTCTGGCCCAAATTTGGTTGTGGCAGAGCCGAGAGCCCCCATCAGACAATTCTGGAATATTTAATGCGGGGGGGGGGGGGGAGAGACTGCTTTGTGTCTGCTGGTTCTAATTCAGCTCTTACTCTGTGGAGTATAGTCTAAACACAATTTGTGAAAACAGAATAGCAGAATTTGGTTGCAAAGCACTCTCTTGGGGGTGGATAATGCCTAACTCTGTTTATGTAATGAAATCAGGGAGCAAGGGTCTGCTGTAGTACTTTGCTGCTGGGATTCCATTGGTGTTGCCTTTCAAGAAAAAGACTGAATTTAATAAACCTTTAGAGTGACTTACTTTTTCTCATGGTGGAGCTGCCTCTGCCTTAATGCATTGCTGTTGATAATTTAGGGTTATTTTGTTTATGCGCCTCTCTTAAGCAGCTGGCTGGAAACTGAGATGAAGGCCACCTTAATTCACTTTTAATAAAAGATCAATGGGTTTATTGTGGAAAAATAGAACACAGATGTACACATTACCTGATAAAAGAATTAAATGTGTGTTTAACCTTTTCTGTTTGTTCTATGCTACTGGTACTTGACCTTCTTTGTTTTTTTGAAACTATTATCTTTCCTTGGAGCTTTACTTTTCATATTTGGCTTAGCCTGTAAAAACAAACTCTGCTGACGTTCCTTCATCTCAAATGCTCACCAAATCCCTTAGATTTTCCAAAATATTTAAAAAGTAAATCTTCAGACTTAAGTTTCATTAAAATCTTTGGCCTTGCCTTGGAACAGAAGTCTGGAGATTCTTCTGATTGGTTTTAGCACAGAAACTTGAACACAAGGCAAGACTGAGTGAGAATACTTCCATTAAGAACCTTTCAGGCAGAACTTTAGGCCAAACGTGCCTCCAGGAGTTTCCAATTAAAAATCCAGCCATGCTTTACTTTGGCTTGAATGAATGTCATATGTTAGGATTTTGCTTTCAGTGTATCTTTTACAAGAGGAAAGTAGTAGTGATGAGAGGTTGGTTGAATGTCTTTTGGGAGAGGCAGGAGAAGAAAGGGAAGCAATATTGCCAGTTCTATGGTCTTGGCTAAAATTTGCCACTAATATGAAATGATACCAGATAAATAACATGGTTAGTGGGTTCGGGGTTCTGTGAAATGTCATATTGGGGGTGCAAACTACAGACGCCTTTACGTTGAGTGC
Source organism: Plestiodon gilberti rubricaudatus (assembly GCA_026170595.1). Lineage (NCBI taxonomy): Eukaryota > Metazoa > Chordata > Lepidosauria > Squamata > Scincidae > Plestiodon > Plestiodon gilberti. Next base: position 62,529,792 of record JANXHW010000003.1, on the reverse strand, counting down.
AGATGACGTAACAAATAATTGTGCATGTACTTAGGAGGCAAGAAGTCCCCAACTTACAAACAAGATGTTGGTTGTTTCAATCGTAGAATGCATTTTCAATATTATCTGCGGTGTTAGGTTTAGGTTTACCATCCGTCCCGGAAAAACCGGGACTGCCCCAGTTTCCGGAGCCCGGTCCCAGACAGCCGGGTCTGGAACCGGGTCAGTCCCGGTTTTCTGGGTCTGCCACTGCTTCCATGATTAAAAAAAAAAAAAATTGGCGCTGCCATATTGAATCTTGTGAAATATTGCGAGATCCAAGATGGTGCCGCCAAAATCTCATGTGGTTTGGGTGCTGCCATCTTGGATCTCACAAGATTTTGCGAGATCCAAGATGGTGGCACACAGTAAAACTTTTGTAACTTTAGAAGAGTTGTAGAAGCGGCGGTAGCGGCGGCCCCACACGAGGAGTCCTGGCTGGCCTGACAGCTGGCCAACCAGGATGGTTGAAAAAAGTGGTGGCGGTGGTGGCAGCAGCAAGCAAGGCAAGATGTCAGTTGGAATACATTTTCAATATTATATTCGGTGTTAGGTTTAGGCTTACCATCCATCCTGGAAAAACCAGGGCTGCCCCGGTTTTTCCTGAGCTGTTATTCCCTCAAAGCAAAAATCTTTGAGACCAATGGATTTTAATCGTGCTGTGTTTTGATGTCTGTACCCATTCAGCAAAATAGGAAGAAGTCGATGCTTATGGACATTAATCAGGCACGTGAAAATGCTAATCTTGAAAAATGGAAGTCTATGGGAACCCAGTATGGAAGTCATGTTTGCTTGTCTACATTTATGATTTTCTATGAGTAGTTCACACTTGATTCAAGACTCAAAAATATTTAGAATTATGAGGGTTTTTTTTTAATTGGTTTTGTTTTAATTTCTTCTCCACATTTGTTAGGACCAGTACAGACCTTCTGATTTGTTGTGTCCAGAGACATACGTCTGGGTACCCATTGAACAGTGCCTGTCTTCCCTTGAACATTCAAAATATTGTCGTTTCAATCAGGACTTAAAAGCAGGTAAGTGTATAACTTACTGCCTTCACATCTTCTAAGAGCTAATGTAATAATAAAGCTATATACAGTGAGCCTTTGGTATCTGTGGTGGTTTGGTTCCGGAACCCCTCACGGATGCCAAAATCCACGGATGCTCAAGATCCCTTTTAAACAGAGGCGTAGCTTACACCCCATGGTGGAGCGGTCGCCATGACACCACCCATGAGTCACAATCTCCGCCCCCTGGCGGACATACAATCACAAACCCGCTGCAGCAAAAAAAAAGCAACCGAGGCGGTTTTTGGGCTGCTTTTAGACCGTTTGCAGCATGGGGGCGAATCATGTCACTGCAAATGGCCTAAAAGCAGTTGGAAAACCGTTGGGGGGTGCTTTTTTGCTGTGCCACCGCCGAATCCGGTGGCAATTGTACCCCCGCTGCATGACGCCCCCCCCCCGGAGGCCCACCGCCCCCCCCCAACGATGCCTCTGCTTTAAAAAAAGCGATACTTACCTGGGGATCTTGAGCACGGCAGATTGCTCCGTTGGCGCTGGCACGCTCCAGGAAGTCATTTCTGTGTTGTGCCAAGGCCTGCGACCCCCTCCGTTGGCCCTGGCATGCCCCAGAATGCATCGCAGAAGCATGTGCCTCAGCGTGACCTGGAAGTGGCTTCCCGGAGCATACCAGGGCAAATGGAGTGGTCCGCGGTGGGTGAAATCCACGGTTGGAAAGACCGCGGATGCTAAGGGCCCACTATACATCTTTTATTGATGCTTGTTTTTATTGTGTGTTACATTTCTGAAGCTGTCTTTTAAAGGTTTGTGTCTTAAAAGGCGAGGTATAAATCTAGTAAATTGCGTATATGTAAATGAGCGAACTCAGGAAGATAGTGGAGGACAGGAAGGCCTGGCGGGATATGGTTCATGGGATCACGAAGGGTTGGACACGACTTAACGACTGAACAACAACAACAAATGTAGTCCCAGAGCTGAAGTGATGTTCTCAGCCTTTTCCACTGATTGGTTCCTTCCCACTTTCGTAAGCATGCTGCAAGCCCTTTTTTTGCTATCAAGATATCTTTGGTACTGTATATTACTATTACACAATCATAGTTTGTCTAGTTCAATATTATTATTTATTTATTTATTTTTCACATTTTTATACCGCCCTTCCTCCAAGGAGCTCAGAGTGGTATACATATTTCCTCCCCTCCTTTCTGTCCTCACAACAACCCTGTGAGGTAGGTGGGGCTGAGAGATAGTGACTGGCCCAAGGTCACCCAGGAAGTTTCGTGGCTGAGCGGGGATTTGAACCTGGATCTTCCAGGTCTAAATCCGACTCCCAAACCACTACACCATCCTGGCTCCCTAATATAAAATAGAGTACTGTACAACAAGTCCTCACTTAAAGTTGTTGATAGGTTCTTCTTGGAAACTGCAACTTTAAGTGAAACGACTTATAATGAAACCAATTTTACCATAGGCTAATTGATAAACGCAAACGTTCCTATGGCATTTTTCCATCAACTTTAAAACAAGACGACTTTAAACAAAACGACTTTAAAGTGAGATCTTACTGTATTCGAAATATGCTCTTTCTGTTCTTAAGTACATGAATGTTCATCCATTCACCAGAGGTTGATGCTAAAATCAGTGATGTAGACTTGAGTCTATTGACTTGGACTCGAGTCATACTCAAGTCGCATCAATGACTTGACTCAGCAATTGTAAAGGACTCTACTCGAAACTTGAAGCCTTTTACGACAAGTCTAATTTTATTTAGGTTTAAACCCGTTTTCCCCATTAAATAGATAGGGACTCGCAACCAAAGACTTGGGGGCAAAGACTTGGGACTTGACTTGATACTTGGAGCCAGAGACTTGATCCACATCCCTGGCTAAAATGGGGTGGTAGAGAAGTGGTTTGAATCCCCTTCCCTGCTTCACTCCGATAACTGCTCATTGAGTACAGCCTCTGCATGCAAGTCCCTTCTGTTGCAGTTTATCTCTCATATGGTACACGTGGGGCCTCTCTGCCATCAGGCATTCATGTGATAGAGTTGGCTTACAGAGGAGGTTATCTTCATTGGGGTGCCACTCCACCATCAGTACTATTTCACTGTCTTCCCCAAAAAGCAGAGTATAATGTGTACAGTGGTGCAGAGTCTCATGATCTTGCAGAACATTGGTACCATAGATACTGGTGCTGCTTTATAGCCCAACAATGACTTGTTTTCTTTATCTTTATTATTTATTCATTTTTATTATGGGCCTGTTATTTAGACACTGTCCCATGGGTAAAATCTTAATTTCCGTAGACAAACAGAAACAAAGGAATTCTAGTGTAATTTGTAGAAATATCACAGTACTGGCTCAGGTTAGTTGCCTTTTCTTTAAGCACAGTGCTGTTTTGTAGATTATTTTGATGTGAAAGCAAATAGTTCTTCATATAAATATGGAAATGCTTGCTCAGCTCTGGAGAATTTCTACAGGAAAGAGGGGGGGAAAACTGTTTTTTTTTTTTTTTAATTTGCTGCCTGCAACTGCCCAGAGTGAATCAAGGAGTTCTTTATTTGTCAAGGAGTCAATGTTTCATGAAGTCTGCCTTGAGTCGTGCCAGGTGTAATTAGGGGATGGCTAAGGTCAGAAGACGGGTGCAAACTGAATCTATTCTGAAAAGCAAATGATGGCAGCAAAGCATTGCAGAACTTGAGAAGACACCCCCCTCCCTCATGACTTTTCGGCGAGGGCTCAAAACGTTTTTGTTTCGTCCAGCGTTTGGGTGGGAGAGTGGTCCGTGGGTGGGTGGGAGGGAGGGAGGGAGAGCACGCGAGCGAGCGGTAGGTGGGAGGGAGAGCAGTAAATTCGCGCGGGGGGGTCAAATTTGCGGTGGGCCCCCCCAAAAAATTTCGGGCGGCCTAATGGCTGGCCCGCAGCCAATTTTCCCCATGGGAAAATGGCCCCCCACCGCAAATAGGTTCCCCACCCCTGTTTTAAACTATGTATTTTAATTTTTGTTGTAAGCCGCCTTGGGCATTTGCCTTCGGCATAGGATAAGGCGGGATATATTTTTTTTTAATAAATAAATACACGGGGAGCATGGGCACTATTTGAAATAGTCTAGAGAAGAGTAGTAGAGCAAACCCAAAACTGCAGCTCTGTAAACTGGGCTCTGTGTGTGTTTGGCATTAGCCTGAAGAATATGAACTATCTTATGTATGCAACTTTGAAATGATAAAATATAAAAGTCTGCATCTTCGTCCATGCTGAATACATCAGCCCAGACACAATCTGCATTCAGACTTATGTCCTGGGGTTTAAGGAAATTAAAACATAGTTACATGCTGAACAGCAGAAGGCCTGCTGTGTGCAACAGTCATTTGAGGTTTGTGTAGCTGCTGGCTTTAAGGAAGCAGCACTCCATTCCAGGGCCAGAACACCTCTTACAGTTGTCAGTACAATAAGTCCTTTAATTAAAATACAGTGAATATAAACATCAGGTTAAACAGACAATGGAATGTTCTGTTTCAAATGAAATGGTTTTCGGTAAAAAGGTCTGTAGGTATCCTACTGTAATAGTTTGTAATTTAGCAACTATATACCTCCCTTCTTATAGAGAATTAACCAGACTTGAGCAGCTTAAAAGCAGCATCATTTATATTTTTTCTCTTGTCTAACTGGGAAGTAGCACTAGAAAAAGACTTAAACTTGTCTTGTATTTCCCAAGGCACAGTGCTTCCACTCCTAAATTATGCTCTGTCCTTGCCTTGCTGCCCTAGAACATCTCCACCCTCATCCTATAGTGATGAACAGTCCCAAACTGGATGCCCCTTGCCTCCTGTTGCCTGGGGTCAGTTTGAAAGATGCTCTGCCATGTTTTTAATGTTACTCGCCAGCAGCAGTCTGGTTCCCTTGTGGTTCAAGTGACACCTGTCCCTTTTGTAAAGGTTCAGCTTGTCTCAAAACATTCCCCAGTGCCTAATGAATCTAAACTTCTCCTCCCAATACCTGTCTCAGACAAGCATTGATTCCCCCCCTAAGCTCTGCCTGCCTAGCATGGAACTGATAGCGCTTCCAAGAACATATCTTGGGGGTCCTGGTGTTGAGTTTCCTACCTAGCAGCCTAAATTTGGCCTCCAGGACCCTCCGACTACATTTTCTCACATTGTTGGTGCCGACATGCACTACAACCGCTACCTCCTCCCCAGCGTGCAGGCAAGTCACAATGCAGTCCATACATCCATCTCTCACACACACATGGTCTATGTTCTGAATCCTGACTATAGGATCACTCACTACAAGAAGCGAGAGTGGATACGGATGCATCACTTGAAGAAGGGATCTCCACTGGGGGATTGTTTCTCTCTTCTCCATAATGATGTTCTCTATCCCAGAGACTTCCTTCCATGGCAGCTGAACAGCTATCATCCTGAGGGTGGGACAGTGCCTTCACATACCTGGACATCTCTGTGAGATCCCTCTCTGCCTTTCTCTGCTGCTCCAGGTCAGGTACTAGGACTGCAAGGGAGAAAACCTGTTCCTTGTGAACCTGGAGCTCTTTGCTCCGAGCACACACCCACAACCCCACAAAGCATATAGTCATATATATGACACTTGGGCTTTTTACCTTCATCGTTTTGTTGTGGTGCTTTACTTTCCTGGTTGGATTTAGCAAAGGAACCCTTAATGTACAGGTGGGCCCCCATATCCACTATCCACTGTTTCAGTTATCCACAGATCGCGGGGACCCCCCCAGGCTTTTACTTTTTTTCCCAGTAAGTTTTGTTTCTTCCTTAAACAAACAGGAGAAGCAGCCTCTGGCTGCTTATTGTAGGCAAGTAGAACAAGACTAAGTCCTAGAGAGGCTCTGCAAGGTTAACAATGGCTGACATTTGCTTTACATACAATGAACACAAGCAACACAGAATCTGCTTGTTCTTAGGGTTTTGAAATCCACTCGCCTTCTGATGTGTAGCCAATGTTTTCCCAGCACCCTATCAGCTTTATTTTTATGTTACCAGCCCTGCCTACTTATCTGTGTCATAGCAAAGTTTCATAAAGAACAGAAAAAGGACAACATTGGTAAGCTGAGCTCCAGAATGGGACAAAACCATAAAGAGAGTTTAACTTCTTAAAAGGAAGCGGAAGACTTATATTTACAACACCTTTAGGCAAAATATTAGTTGCAACCTGAACAGTTCTGGCGCCAACTCTCATCTTTAAACAAACACCCACACAAAGGCCCTGTTTCAGGCCTGCTCATTACTTTTCAGTCTCATTCCTTTTATTGAACACTGAAACCTGATACTGGGAGAACATTCCTTTCTGGCTTGCATTGCTCCCGGACCAAGATTTTATTTCCTGTACTAGATGCCGTCTACATTGTATAACTTACCTATGTTCTCTAGTGGTTGCATACAATTTTGTGCCATTGGTTCAACATGAAGCTGTGTGCATATTTCCTTCATCAGAGACAGAGACAAATACAGGTCATGCTTATGCTGAAATCAAAACTAACTTAGATTATTTAACGTTCAAAATTCTTTGAAAGCAAGATTTAATTTGGCTAAAGAGCCACAAAAGTGTCTCTAGTTGGACCGTGGGCAAACTGATGCACAAATCAGTGAAACTTCACGAGTCCCCTGAACATTGGCAATTTTTTTTGTGATTAACCAAGTAAAGTTTCTTGCCAGAAGAAAGCCAAAATGGTGTTTAAGCATGTGTCCATTTCAATGTCAAAAAGAGTTGAAGATAAAAGTGATCAGTTTTCATTTTGTCTTCCAGTACCTACATTTCTCCTGACTCCTCAATGAACTGAGTCAATTAAAAGGTTCCAACATTCCACCATACTTTTGATAAGCGTAAAAACTCAGACCTGCCCAAATTATAGCGGTTGCAGGGCTGATAACATACAAAATTCCTTTAGGTGACTCAGTTCTGTGTGCACCTCAGTATAAGGTAAGTGTGTATAGTTTCCCAAAGATAGACATTGAATTAGTCATCTAAATTAATCCACACAAGGTTTGCCAGCAAACACTTTTACAGCCTGAATGCACATACCCCCTGTGTGTGTGTGTGCGCGCGCGTGCGCGCAAGTGTGCGCATGGGAGCGTACATGCACGTGCAGCAGCCTGAGGTGCTGAAAAGGTACAGCACCATGTGTCATATGAACAGGATAAACAGACAACAGGAGTGGATTAAGAGAACAGCACGCAAAATACCAACATTCAAAACCCCGAATGCTAGCAAGGAAAAACTCAAAACTAGTGACTTGTCCTGTTTAGTCCTTACAAATATTCTTTTTGCCTGTCCCACACAACTCTGCAACTCAAAAATGACACAAATACAGTTGGTCCTCAACACATATCTTGTTCAGCTTTGCAAATACATTACAAGTCTGCTAAATGTTTTAATAGCCCCTAGCTACTGATCCTTGTCCAGAAAAATATTCTCTGAGCTAGTTGGTATTATTGAGGATCCTATTGATGCACTTCTGGCTTTGTGGGGTATAGAAATGACTTTGTACTCGACGTGCAACTGTCGTCATCGTCCCCCCCCCACAGCAATTTCCATTTCTACTTGCGGTGCATCTCCATTATACACCAGATCTTCCCCTCCTCTACACCTGACCACATCTAGAAACCATTTTCGGGTGGTTTTAAGTGTTAAAACGGCATGTGAAAGTGTATGTGTGCTTTCCCGGCACGTATCTTGAATATGGGGCGTTCCAGGATGTTTAGCGACGATCTTCTTCCTACGCCCGGGCACAGCTTCTCCCTGCGCCCGGGTGCGGACTCCGTAACGCCCCCAGCAGCGGTTTCCGGAGTTTGCGCATGCGCAGAACCACGGAGTTTCCAGGGACGTTCTGCGCCTGCGCAAACTCCGGAAAGCGCTGCTGGGGGCATTACGGAGTCCGCGCCCGGGTGCAGGGAGAAGCTGTGCCCGGGAGCAGGAAGAAGATCGTCGCTGGAACGTCCTGGAACGCCCCATATTCAAGATAAGTGCCGGGAAAGCACACACACACTTTCACATGCCGTTTTAACACTTAAAACCACCCGAAAACATTAAAAAAAAACCAAAAAATGCAAAAAACCCACCCAAAATTAAGGAGGCTCGTGCCCCCCCAGAGCCTCAACGCCCTGCGCCCTGGGCCCACCGCCCCATATCAGCCGATGCTATTGGGGAAGCCATAATAATAGTTCCAAAATATATTAAAAAGTTGTTTAGGAGGAGAAGTTGCTTTAGTGATCTTCATGGTAAAAAAGGTTAATCATCCATTCCTATTCTAACTACTAATTATAACCACTAATACTAGAGGTCACACTGATAACCAGATTTTGAAATTAAGTTACAACAGGACACCAAACACACACACACACACACACACACACACACACACACACACACACACACACACACACTTACTTCAGTACTTAAAAGGGTAAGCAATAAATTAAACCACTTCAAATGTTTCCTAGACCCAGACTTTTACAATGGTACTCAACATTTAATTCAAGAATACAGTTTGATCAAACATAAAAGCACTACTTATCAAAGTATAATATCAAGGAGAGTCCTTTTAGTGCAGTTTTAAGTAAACACTAAAGTAAACTCAGGTACATCTAAGTTTTTACAAAGAGCAACTAAAAACCTCTGTCATCACGACAGCATAAGTAATTTAGTCAGTTTGAAGCTGGCTATTGTTCTAGTGCCAAAAGTCAGTCAGTGGGGAAAAGTATCCACTTGATTTATTTTAACCCTTAAGTAGGATGGCTTTAACTCGGGTCCCTTTTGGGGAGAAAGGCGGGATAAAAATACTGTAAATAAATAAATAAAATTAAAGAAGGAAATGTATGGATTAAAAATGCAAGATGAATCTTCTAAATGTAACAAATGAAACCAAACAAATGGAAGACATGATTGGATCTGCTAATATAAAATTTACATATTCACAGTTATTGATCTTCTCTGAAGATTGTACCCTGATGTTTTTGCATATGGCAAAGTAAAATAATATTTTTAAATTTATTATATTTTAAATATTTTAAATTTATTATAGCTAGGCTTATTCAGAGGCAAGCCCCATTCTGAGTAGTCATGCCTAGAATTGTGCTCTAAGGGTTTAACAAGCTACACCAGCCCACATTCCTTCTCCTAAAGTTCTAGTACTCCGTCCCGGTATGGATCTGATAAGCCTAATTATAACCCTTACAACTAAGGGAATGTTTGCTATCCATTATTTCCCCAAAACTTAGACATTCTGCTCTTCAAGCTTCTTGTTCAGTTCTGACATTTCACCAGGCTTCAGTGACGAGTGGCTCTAGAAGGATGCATATCAACAGACAAAAACCAGCTCCTCAAAGGTCTATAAGCCATCTTGATAGGGACCTCTCAACCGATAGGGAAGAAGCTTGCTACAGGTGTACAAATGTGGAGATAAGGCCTGCTTTTCTACTGTTACACTATCTGGTCTCAACTGGTCTCAACATACAGCTGCTGTATGTCACTATCTGGTCTCAACTGACAGATGTAATACCTTTCTATTCTGTACTTCTTACAAAACATGTGAACAGCATATATTTGCTGAAATGGGTTCTTTTTGGGGGGGAGGGGTCCAGTTCTAACACAAAAAAAGGCTTCTAGTTCCCATACAAAGTAAGGCACCTAAAAATGAAATGCATTAAATTTAGCTTAAATGGTTTTTGCTTAACTACCTCCAGCAGAATAGCCAAAGAGTACTTATTATCCAACATTATCACTTTCCTTCTACTATTTCAGCATGAATTCTATGGATATTTTTGGGTTTTTCTGCAGACCAAATCAATGACAGAAAAGCTGTAGGGAGTTGATTGGCTTTGATAAGCAAGCAAGGCATCCCAATCTCTGCCAACCCTATTATTTCTATTTTATTATTTATTTATTATTCCTTGGGCTTGAACGCATTTTACCTGCCTTCCTCAGCAAAGGCTGGCTAAAGCCGTTTTATTGTCCTAGTAAAAAAAAAAATGGCGGCGCCCCCCCCCCCCCCGCCCCTCCATCTTCTTGTATGCAGTGGGTAGATGCAGTGGAAGAATGGAAAAATACTCAAGGAGAAGGAAACAATCACATTTTGTTCTATACAACATAGTCAAGGGAAGGGGCTTTCACTCCATTGACTGGTGTGAAAAAAGGGAAAAGGAACTGCAATTGATGCACACCCTCAGATTATGTTGACTGAAGGCTTGTGGGCAGGGGTGGTATTGCTGTTTGTTGACCCTGAATCTCACCGATCCAAGCAGCCATCCATGCGGCTTACTAGACTGCATCAGCCTTGGCTCAAAATACAGTGCTCTCTGTGGCCTGCTGATTATGATAGCTATTCCAAGAAAGGGAAATTATGCCACGTCATAAGGTGGGGCACCATCACCCTATGAGCACCAAGCACTATTCCTGCACTATTTTGGCAGGACTGGGATTCAGGGGAATGCTATGCTCCAAGGCCAGAGCATCATTCTCCTTTATTGCTACACTGTTAACTGATGTGAAACTGTAAATGATGGAGGGCTTTTTACCTAATCCCCTCTTTTGGAAAAGCAATGGCAACTACCTTTACAAGGCACAGTTGTGCCACACGCTGGAGCTCTGGCCGCCAAACCTCCTACCGCTGTCTGCAGGCTTGCGCCGAGGCCTCCATGACGTGAGGTGGGTGTTCGCGGGTGCCACGTGTACCAACACCCACCTTGTGTACCACCAGTTGAGAACCTCTGCACTACACCATAGTTTAGCATGGTGTCTGAATCTGACAGGCATGCTGGCTCTAAACCTGTTATTTACAATTTTATTTAGTCTCTGTGTGGGACATGCCAACAAGTTATCAAGTTTTTAAAAGGGAGATGACTTGGATCGCTGAAAATTACAAGGCAACATTGTGAAAAAAGTCACTGCAGCCGTTCCCTGCCACCAATAGCACCCTTTGGGGGAGCTGCTACACCTCATCCCCATCAAGCTAACCTGGACAGAAGAAAGGGAGAATTGGTATATGTTTGTGCATTTCTGATCGCAGGTGTGCATGTCTGCCTGAATAAACATGCATTACTTTCTTGGTTGTGGCCCCTGATAGCAGAATGTGAGAGCCACAACTCCATTCTCAGCGCTGAGCCAACTATAGTAGTTCCCAGAAAAAAAAGACACAGTACAGAGGCATTTTTAACATTAGAATGTATACTTCCACAATAATGTTTTAGAAGGACACATTAGAAGCATTAGCTTGAAATCAATCACCTCCTTTCATCCCAGAGCAATAGTGATGTGCTCTATAATGTGATAGCCTGCATTATTGGGAAAGGTCTTTCTCAGAAATGTTTTGGAGCGATTCCTGTGACAGTATACACATTGAACACATTACCTTGATGTCTGTTTCCACGTAATCTTTTTCAAGGAAGTTATATCAGAAGAAACTGGGAAGAACGTGACATCTTATAAAGTTACAGCACCCCCGCCCCCATATCTATTGGAGGAAGAGTAGCTACGTATAATCATCAAGGATTGAAATATTTGTGCTTGAAAAAAAATACAGGCATTCAAATTTCAGATGATGTTCTCTCCTCTCTACTGAATCTTGTAGCATAGTTAAAATTACTCAGCAGGGTCAATGATTCAAAATTTCACATACCTATTAGCATTTTCCTTCACATACTAGAAGTGGAATTGACAAATTTGTTTGGATACAGCCCATTAGCACTATCTCTACTGTTTAAATATATTTTATGATCAAGGATCATGCTGGATTATGAACTTCAATTGCCTTCAAGTGTTTATAAAGTTAATTAGAAACAGATGCAAGCTCCTAAACGTAAAAAAACTGAAAGACTTGCTGGGAATAATCAATGTGATTTTTCCCTCTGTAACATACAGAACAAGAACTTTCTAAACTCAGTCATTGAAGCAGTGAGAAAACAAACCTTTTTCATAGCTTTTATTTCTTTAATTCAGTTTTGCTCTCCACTCCCACTCATCACAGGGAATTTTGCAACACACACACACACACACACACACACACACACACACACACACACACACACACACACACACACACACACACACACGTTAATGTATTACATGCACCCTTATATTTTCACTATCAGAAATAAAACTGGTGTCCTGCATAGCACTGGAATATGAACCCAATGTATTTCAAAGTCACTTGGGGCACAAATGGGCCCCCATTAAAAACAATTAGAGTTTTGCCACTTATTTCAACAGGTACATGCGCATAAAAAATGTGACTGAGCTCTTTCATGAGCAGCGAGTGTGCCTTAGTGGGACAAAGTGCCAGGTAAATGAAGACACTGAAAGTTAAGCATCTGTGCAAGGAGAAAGTGCAATATCTCATTTGTCTAACTTTAATCCAATTTAAACTTAAGTTTTAACTTAAAGTTAGAACTTAAGCTTACTTGAAGGATGGAATTTGAAGATCTAGTGAGTGGGACACAGGACATAGCAGATAGTTGAGCAGCAGGGTGAGGGAGCCGGAGCCACAAACACTCCCCTTCCCTTGAAAAGAGAATTCCCAACTACAGTACTCCCCCCATATCCGCTGGGGATATGTTCCAGGCCCCTCCGTGGATACTTGAAACTGTGAATAGGAGCGAACACCCCCTCCATGGTTTCCTGAGGGCCCCCCACCCTGCCTCCCTTGTGGGCAGGCGTGCCCCCCCAGCTCTTATTTTTCTTTCAGCAAGCTTTGTTTCTTCCTTAAAACAGAGAAGCAGCCTCCATTGCAAGCAAGTAGAACGAGACTAAGTCCTAGAGAGGCTCTGCAAGGTTTCTGTTAATGGAGGAGTAAACTTTAGCACCTTGTGCACCAGGGGACCCAGATTCTTCACATTGCTCTAGATCAGGGGTTCTCAACCCTTTCCTGGCTGAGTACCACCTCCGGCATCACTCTCCTGCTGCGTATTACCGGAAGTGACTGGAGATGACATCATCGCCAGTTACGTCCGGGTTTTCAGAAGCCAGAAAATGCAGGTAGGAGGTTCTGGGCAGGTGGGAGGGCCCTTCTCAAAAAATCTGTCTTGATCCTGGTTAATTAGACTTGTGTCCTGCTTTTCAACCATTAGGTCCTCAAAGCAGCTTACAACATTTCATTTTTACATTTCAATGTTAGCTTCTTCCCAAGCGCCAAAGCAGGGAGGAGCAACTGCTCTTCTGTTTGTGGTGCCTTCCTTCGGTAGGTATGGAATGGCACTTGCATAGAAGGTGTTCTCTCTCTTCTCCACTGGGGAGTGAGGATATCTCCCTAGGAGCCAAGGCAGGGAGAAAACAATTGCTGTGTTGTGTTTGTGCTTGTCTGCTCTTATGTCTGAATATGTCACTGAAGCGATCTCCACAAAACCTAATACAGGATAGAACTTTGAAAACCATTGTTTCCTTTTAAATCTCTAAAGTTTTAATTGGCATTAAATGAACATGCTTGCTAGTCAGTCTCAAATCTGTGGAAGATTTCCCACGGCCGCCAGATCCAAAGCATTTTACATGCCCATGGGAACTTTGGACTTTTCTGGAACAGTATCCTCCCCGCCACCGTGATCGCAAGCCTCTTCTGAAACAGAGGGAAATTACAACAGCAGTTTGCAATATGACACTAGGGACTGCTGTTTAAAGGAAAAGGTTTTTAAACTCTCCCAAGGAGTACATAGTGCCTTGAGTATGGCTAAAGGAGTACTTTAGGTCCCAGCACATATGATTTGTGATGTAGCACATTGGGAATGGTGTATATACAGTTGATTCCTGCAGGGAAAATACTTTTGTGTGTGTGTGTGTGTGTGTGTGTGTGTGTGTGTGTGTGTGTGTGTGTGTGTGTTTCTAGGTATTGGCCCACTATGTCTCACAGGTGGCATCTGGATCTCCAACTCTCCTTTTCCAGCTTGGACTCTGGATTTTGCACTGTTGTGTGCACAGCTCTTCTGCCTTAATGCTCACACAACTAGCTGTGCACTCAGAATGTTAGGCAACAGCTGCTGCCAAGATGACTGACATCAAAGGCAGAACAGGCATAAACTCTTCATAGTGACTTAGGGAAGATAAAAATCCAAGAACCCCCTCCTAATGAATTCAGTATTGTTTTTGAAACATCACACAAATGCAATGCTAGGAAGAGAACATTTAGTAATAATGGAGAGTGACTTCAGATAAAAAGAGTTTGACCCTGATGGGCATTTTCAGCCAACTTTAAAATAATGCCAGCTTTTAATGTTCGTTTATGTGTTCTGGAAGCAGCATGCAGACACCACTCCAGGTGACCTTATTTTTAGTCATTACTGATGAATTTAAGAGTTTTGACAATGAGGTCCTTTCCTGTGCACTCTATACTGATGATGATAAATCTTAACTATCATCATTTTGAAAGAATTCTCCAAGATCATGAAGTATTGCAGCAGAAATATATTTGTTCCCAAATCATGTCAACTAGATATCAAGAACAGTTGGTTTTAAAAAAAAAAGGACTTTCCTATGAACATTTGATTTTCTTTCTCAAGTACCACTTGAAATCTAATGCAGCTTATCGGATACTTAATGGCAATAGCGAACAAATCAATTTCTGTTATATTGGGATACAGTACTTTCATATGCACATATGGGTTGTCCTAACACGGGGGGGGGGGGGGAAATCCATGGTGTATACATAGCTTCTTGATGCAAAGATGCAATCATACAACTGATTTAATTTGTTCTTGATTTCTACGGTTTGTGACAAAGTTACTTGATTCACTTGCTTGTTGCAAGTTGCCCTTTAAACCTGTTCTTAAAATGGGTCTTAGCTACTTCCTTTGACCTTTTGCCAGTTGACGAACTCCCTAAAAGTAAGACTGTCTTGTGCTATTTGCCAACAGCTGCAAAAGTATTGTATGTCCTGTTCATATGGCCATTATATTAATTGTGTATTCTTTTTTATTAATGTGTCTGTTTTAATGTACTACATTAGTATGTCCCTGTGTTTCTCTTTACAGATGATGAAGAGAAGGTGAAGGAACTGGGTCGTGTTCGGGTTCTCCACAAGAGAACAGTCATGCCTTACAGTGTGTATAAGAGAAGGCAGAAGGGACTGAATGATGAAGAAAGTGTTCAGCAATATGCAACATTGGTGGGACAGGCGTGTTCGGAGCGGATGTTGCTCTTTAGAAGCTGAAGTGTTGGTTTTGTCGCTGTTGTCTGGCACTGTATCTTATTGCACTGCTGTATATTCATGTGTTTTTTGCATTGATACACCTGTTCAAAAACAGACACACAAAATATCTTTGTGCTTTATTGGAATGTATGCATTCCTTAAAAGAAATTACCATTTTTTGACATTTTATACCAAGGGTCTGTCAGAATAGTAAGATCTCTTGCTGAACTTTGTTTCTCAGTTCTAACTCCGCCTTTGCATTCTGAATAGCGTGCATGGTGTGAAGTACGCAAGTGATTCAGCCACTTTCCCCCTGTAGGGCTTTGTATATATCTCATTAGGAAGAGTATTTCAAGGCACCCAAGTGCTAAAATGTCCAAAAGCTGTAGTGCAATGTAAGCAACTACCAATGTTATGTTTTCTTGTGATATTGTAGGAAAATCAAATGCAATGTCATGTTTGTAGTCCAGAATCCAATTAAGGTACAGTGCTTGGAATTAAGCCTGTTCTAGTCCCTATAAGTTCCCTTAAATTCCTCTGGGTTGCGGGGCTTGGCTTATAGAATCTATATACTATACTACATGATATAATATAATGTAATGTAAAACTGTGCAGTAACACACAGTTTTTAGACATTCACTGCACATTTTTAATGTTTAAGATGTCTAGCATGGTTTTTGAATTCCAAGTAACTTGATTTGAATTTATTTAAAGAAATTGTTAATTTACAGAATAGTTCTCATATTGGAATTGAATCCAAGGATAAGTGTTTATCAAATTACCAAAGAGAATTGTTTTTTTAAATAAGGCAATAGATGAATAGTTACATCCTGATATACATCCCAGGTTTTTTTGTATTCTGAATGCCTCTTTCTGGACACTAAGAAATTCTAGGATTCCATATTCAGCAAAAAACATGTCAGTTTGACATGAAGGTATACTATTTTTTTCAGTAAACACAGTTGTATAGGTTGAATGATCCTGACTACTGCTGTTTAGCTGAATAACCAGTATTGCTGATGTCACAAATGAGTTTCATGAATTTCATTAAAATTGTAAAATACGCAGCTGTAAACTTTAACATGATTCTTTGTATGGAACTCTATTTTAAACCTACTTCCATAGGGTTTCTTTATCAGTTTGTTTCACTGTTTGCTATTGAAGGCTTTATTTATCAGTTTTGACTATATTGATCGCTTGTAAAAGGGGGAAGAATGAGGAATAAGATGTCAGACTGCTCCCTCCCCTCCAACGAAGTGATTGGTGTGATCATAGCCGATAATGCCCTCTCTCTTGCTCCATGTGTGATTTTCCTGTGTGGTGCCTTTTGCATGTCCACGCCATATCAAGCAGGATCTAGCATTCTGCTAGATCAGAGTAACTTGTTGGGGTTCTTCCAAGGCATGATCTACAACACATGTATTTTATAGTCCATCACTCCATGACTGAAATTACATATGATACTAGTGAGATAAAATAATACTAGACTCTTCAGGGTGTTCTTCTTTTACCTTGCAGAGGTAAACGTTTGGGCAATGAGAAGAACGCTAAACCAGTGATTCTCAAACTCCCCCTCACTGCGGCCCGCCCGTGGGCCTCCAGAAGCAACCAGAAGTCCCTTTCCAGAGGCTTGCGGAGGCTAATGAAGACCCGGAGCAGCCTGGGAACACCCTCCAATTGTGTCCGGAAGGCTCCAATTTGGAGCCAACCGGCCGCAAGGGGTGGGTGGGAGGGCCCAACTCACGATCCACTGGACATCGTGCCGCAACCCACCAAGTGTCCAGTATGCTGGATGAGAAAGCTGGGGAAACTTTTCTGTTTGGACGTTGCTCGATTGGTGGCAGGATCCACACCAATTGTTCATGGGCATGGCTTTATTGGTTCCCACCAAATTAGTGACCATGACAAATGGCAGCCTACTGTGGTGGTGGGAGGACTGTGTGGAGGGTCAGGTGGTTCAGGAATGTGCTTGTGCATGAAATCATGGAGGAACATCAACAGATGGAACTGCAAGCCATCAGGCTGGCCCTGATGGAGTTTCAGGAGTTGCATGTGTTTGTGTGCACGAACAATGTGTTGGTGAAGGCCTATGTCAGCGGTTCTCAAACTCTCGTGTAGAGTTTGCGCCGCTGTAAGTCGTTGCATGGGGGCCCGACAGCAGCAACAGCACTCCCGGGATCACACCGCCGGGGGAAAAAAGTGTCTTTTCTTGCTGACCCTCTGGGGGGTGCGGGAAGCCTGTGGTTCCTCTGCTCAAAACGGCTCCAAATTGTGATTGTGACCCACTTCCAGTTTCGTCCGAAAATTGGAAGGAGATCTGATCTGGAGCAGTTTTCAGGTGCAGGGAGGCTTGCGGAAGGGTCTGCATGCTCCCTGCACCCCCAGAGGGCTGATAAGACCCCCAGGTAGGGCTAAAAACACCACCTTTTCCCCCGCCTGCAGCACAATCCTGGAAGTGCCGGCGCCATCACCGCATGTCACCACTCCCCTTAATGGAGTAGAGACCTATTTTTCCAGGCTGGGGCATTGCAATGCCCCAGTTTGGGAACATCTGGCCTATGTGAACAATTAGCTCCAGACTTATAGCACTTCATCAGGAGGCATGCACCATTCTAGAATGGGCAGAGTGTTGTCTGCTATCTTAAGGTGGAATATCTGGTTGAGGACACTGGCTTAGTTGCCAGTTTCAGGATGCAGATTGGTGCCTTTGTCCATTGATATTCTGGCAGATCATTCAACACTTTGGCCCGCCTCTCATGAATCTGTTTGCCATTGCAGAAAACATCAGGCATCCAAACTTCATGTCAGGATCCAGACGGGGTGGGTATATACACTCCTGAGATCCTGTGGCCTACAGTATGCCACTGCCCTGGTCATTCTACTATTCCAGAGTTCAACCAGGACATCAACAGAACAGGCAGCAAGAAAAAAATTGAGTCATCCAGTTCTATCAGCCCCCAGTTTGGACCATACAAATAGCTTCCCTCACTGTTGTGGAGGTTAGGATCCCTGAATAGCCTAAACTCTACCAGATAGTGATCTGACCATGACAGAGAAGTAACCTTGAAGTACCCCCCCCCCCATCCCCAGTCTCTCATCCAGCCCAGCAACAAACACCAGGTCCAAAGTATGGCCAGCATGTCAAAGTATGTCAAATGTGGTGGTCAACTTTGAGTTACATGATACCTGCAACAGCATGGTTGGGTTGCCTTATGTCCTCCTATGCAATGTACAGCATATACTAACAACTGTTGTTCAACAGACTGCATGCTGTGCTAGTTACAGTATGCAAAACACAAACTGTATCAGCAAACCGTCGTTTTAGATGCCTCTTCTGTCACATAGCAAGTACAACCTTTCCTGCACATTTTCACGTTTATGCAGAAATTTGACTAAATATGAAACTGGATTGGACAATACTTTTAGTGCAATAAAAGACATGCACGCTTATGTTTTGCACACACCCTGGACCCTCTCCTCTATTTTTAGAAAAGTACAGGGTGCATTCCATAATTGCATATGGGGGAAGGTTTTGACAAACTGACCCCCCCCCCAAAAAAAAATAATAATGAAAGAAATCAGCCCAATGCATTTCTTTAAAGTGTGTGTTTTCTTGATTAATGCAAACAGGTCTTGAGTTATTAAATAATGGTATGTTAAGCATTCAGTTAGAATACATGATAACTTCCTTAGTTTGAAAGGTCGTGCCCTCCTATATGTGTACAGTACTTGTCATCCTGATATTTCTTGTTTTGGTGTCATTTCCTCAGAATCCAGGGCACTAATAATTATAATCTTTAATTATATGTTTCATTCTTTTAGAACAAGAACTGTGTTCAACAGATGAGTTGTACTATTTTGATGAAAAAGAACTTTTTAAAAATAGACACCTTGATCTTCATACACCAGTATTTCCAGGGCTTAGGCTACTATGCCAATGTAGCCCTGGAACCTGTTTTAAAGAGTAGGATTCATCCTTAAAATAAACATAGTGTATTGTCATTGCTGCATCATAATCATCATCATCACTTACAAACACAAATATTACTAAATGCTGTAGAATGTGTGTTTAAAAAGGCACTTCCCTGTCCTCTCATGCTTATAATTTAAAATCAGTCACTATAATAGAGGAAAGATGCATAAAGGGGGTTGGAAATAAAGGGATATAGAAAAATGGATTCTGAACAAAATGTAGAACAACATCAGGGTCAAAGGAAGGCAAAGCAATAAGTGATGCTGCAGGCATATTTGAGTTTTGGCGATTTAGAAATTATGCTGTGTGCTACACACTTAATTCTAAGGCTTTGACTGACTGACAGCTTGAAAATGTGAAAATAATGTACAATAAATTGGAGATATCTGCCTAATGTGTGGTTGTGACTTCTCAAATATGTGGATGAAATGGAGGCGAGCAGGATGCAAGACTGCTGTGTGAGGGCACACAGGTACAATCACAACTTGAATAGCAGGTATGTGGATCAAGTCTCTGACTCCAAGTCTCAAGTCAAGTCCCGAGTCCCTATCTATTTAATGGGGGAAATGGGTTTAAACCTGGATAAAATTCAACTTGTTGTAAAAGGCTCCAAGTCTCAAGTCGAGTCTTTTACAATCGCCATGTCAAGTCCGAGTCAAGTCATTGATGCGACTTGAGTTCGACTTGAGTCCAAGTCAATAGACTCAAGTCTACATCACTGATGAATAATCAGTAGTACAGCATGTATTTGCATACGGTCCCACCATCTCAAGCTGCAGGATCCTGCAAGTTGCAAAACCTCTGTCTGAAGCCTGAAAGCAGGGCCGGTCCAAGCCATTTTGCTGCCTGAAGCAAAGAATGAAAACGATGCTCCTTCCCCCCCCCCGCCTCAAATATAAAGTCAACAACATAAACCCAAAGTAGGATGATATTCTGTGAGTTTATTTAGTACACACCAAACTTATCAAACAGAAAGCTTTTGAGTTCTACAGAATTCGCCATCAGGCAGATGGTAAGCAAAGGATTACTTTTTTGCAACGGCATAATATAGTACAGGGGTGACCAAACTTGCTTAATGTAAGAGTCACGTACAATAAACTTCAGATATTTGAGAGCCATAAGAGAGATATTTGGGAGCCGCAATATTTAAGAAGCATTTAAATTCTTAAGTATATTTACTCATCACGAACATTAGACTTATGTTTTTATCCAGTGGACTCTCAGTTTATACCTGGTAAATACTGTAATTATAAAGCTTGAAAATTTCTCATTTACCTTTTATATTAATTGTGATGGAAAAAGGAGCTCAGCCAACATATTTCCAAGAGCCGCACATTATACGTCAAAGAGCCACATGTGGCTACCCCTGCTATAGTAGAACCTCCAAGAGTCTGCCTTGCAAAATCTAAAGGAGTAGTTTAGAGATTTTCTTGCAAATGGATCAGCCTCTGGGAAGTATGAGACTGTTTCAATACACACAGGATTGTTTAGACAAAGGAAGGAAGCAAAACCTGGCTAACCGTGCCCCTTCTGGAATCATTAAGTCTGTAAGTTAACTTGGTCAAGTCTCTAGCACACATGTTCCTTCCAAGGCACAGATCTGGGATAAAAAGCAAAGCGACAAGGTGGACGTCATATTTTCAAAGCAGAAGATACATTTAAGAACACAGACACACATCACATGTCTTTTTAAAATATTGTTATTGCCTAACTAATTCATCTCTCAAGGTCTGCCCCCTCCTCCCATAGCAGTTAATCCAGGAGATTTTCCAGGTAGTCTGTAACATGCACGTTTCTATTTCTGTGGTTCCTCCTGGTGGGGGGGGGGATCCTCCCCCCAAACAGACACACAACTAGTCCTGCAGGGGGCAAATAGAACCAAAAGAAAAGCAAAAAGCAGCAGTGCTACCATTCATACATTACAGACTATCATAGTTGCAGACCTGTTCTACCTGTAAATTGTATATGTAATTTAAAGGTAAAGGTAAAGGTATCCCCTGACAATTAAGTCCAGTCGTGTCTGACTCTAGGGTGTGGTGCTCATCTCCATTTCAAAGCCGAAGAGCCAGCGTTGTCCGAAGACGCCTCCGTGGTCATGTGGCCGGCATGATTCTCCTTGCCGCAGCGCGTAGCATGCAGCTGGAACAGGGAACGCTGTTTACCTTCCCGCGAGCGGTACGGTACCTATTTATCTACTCGCATTGACATGCTTTGGAACTGCTGGTTGTAAAAAAGGATTAGACAAAATCATGGGGAGTAGATCACATGCTGTTTGTAATGATAGTTCTATAGAACCTCTGATTACCAGTTGTAACCTATACCCCTGCTAACTGCGTAAAGAGGCCCTGTATGTCATGGGTCTCTTGTATTTAGCAGGGGGAGAGCAATTATCCCTATTAATCCCAGCACAATATCTTTTCCTGGGGTTGCTGCTGGTGTCATCTTTGCATAATGTTATTTAGTTTTCACTGAGATGGTAAATGCGAGTTTAAGGGCTGTACTGCCTGAAGCCTCATATCATTGAATGCTTCTCCCCAGAGGTGGGGGGGGGGTCTTCGTTTGACCCTTCGGAGGGGAAGGCTTCAAGCGGCGTTGTGCACATGATGCTTTCAACCTTGCCCTTGGCCGAGCCGCTGAAGAAGACGCCATGTGAGCAGTTGCCGGGCATGTTACCCCCTCCAGATGCAAGTGGCGAGCGAATCGTACCGGGCGGCAGTAGGGTGGGGGTTGACATGGCAACCTCCCGCCCCTAGTGACACGCCAACACGGCTGACCTCCCGCCGAGGGTGACACGCCTGCTAGTGACACCACTGGGCGTTGCTTCCGGGTGATGTCATGTGGCAGGGATGGGGCTTCCTGGGGGGCATCATCCCAGCCTTCCCCCCCCCTCAGGGGCGGCGTTACTATGCCTCTGTTCTCCCTATAAAAGTTCTCCATACAGAAAATTAACATGTAAAAAAACAAGGGTTTTAGCCTAATAGTACAGCCCAGACACAGGTTTCTGTGTGAGCTAGAAGAAACCTCACATGGAGGTTTCTAGAAATTTGGTAATTTCTTGAGAGTAAGCCCCATTGAAGACAGTGGACCTTACTTCTGATTAGACAAGCATATACTTGGTAAGAAAAATAAATTTTATAACAACAAAGCTTCAAAATGGTAGGAAGCATTCCATATTTTTTTTTGTCCTTCATAGCCTTCTTTTAAATGCATGTCAAATGGAGGGGGGGAAACGCATGTCCCTTCCCCCCTCTCCAAATGTTGCCTGATATCTTTCCGTCATCTCCTGAGTGCAAATATCCTGCAATAAGGACATGAGAAAGCAACCAGGGTACTTGGGTTGATGAACTGTGAACCTCCAGGCTGAATAAGTCACTAGTAGTTCAATCCTATGCATGTCTACTCAGAAGTAAGCCCCATTAAATGCACTGGAACTGACTCCCAGGGAAGTGTGCATAGGATTGCAGCCTAAAGGCTGATTCACACTAGCCCTTCCGTGCACGTTTGCTCTACTCTAGCGTTTGTACGTGCGTCTAGCAGTTCTCTGAACGTTTGCCCGCCTTCTTGAAGAAAGCGCAGCTATGATTGGGTGAAGAGAAATGCGCTTCTCTGATTGGTGAGCTGCCTAGCACCGGGAGCATAAACGCTAGCTTAAACGCGAGCGCAGCAAAAAGATAAACCGAAACCATCTCTCCTGGCTGCGTCGTAAGCTCATGCTGCGTCTGACGCAAGCATGAAAAACGCACGAAAAGACCAAACGTTAAGCCAAAACGCGCACGGAAAGGGCTAGTGTGAATCAGCCTTAAGTATTGTTCTTGGTACGCTACATAAATTGTGCCACAGTCTCCTGTTCAGGCTGTTCAGACCACTAGGGGGCGTGTTAAAGCTTGCAAATCTCACACTCCACTCTTCCTCAGCATAAATTTTGTGCTATTCAACGAAATGCTTTCTGCCCCAATTCTGAAGTCTTACTGTTTTCTTACAGCTTAATCCCAATGAAAATGACCAATTGTTAGAGGAGTCAATGTACAGAACCACAAAAGAGGTCAAAAGGGATTGTAGCAAAAAATAAACTTTTCTAAGCTGAAATAGCTGCAGTAACGTGTTGCCGAGAGAAACCTGAATAAGAGATTTTTGTTCCTTCAAGGGTAAGTTGCATTGCATGTAGCAATTAGATTCACCCTCCCTCCAGGGGAGTGATTCAAAGAAACTGCATGTCCTTATAGAATCCTTTGAAGTCTTCATTGCGGTGACTCCCACAGCCCAAGAGGCAAGCTGCTACTGCCCTGTTTAAAAACTGTCTTGTCTCTTCAACAGTTAGAGTGGCAAAAAATTTCAATTCCCCCCATCTTCAGGTAGATAGGTGTAAAGTTCATCCAGAAGTAGCCAGTAGAAGGTATCTACTGCTTAATTTCTGAAGAAAGGATTTTATGGTTTGAGATTGTTTGGGACATAATGTCATTTGAGCTGTAAATCCAACAAGAAATTGCAAGTAGATTACTAGGTACTGCCTCGATGGGAAGGTAACAGTGTTCCGTTCGCCTTGGCGTTGAGTCATGCCGGCCACATGACCACAGAAGTGTCTTTGGACAGCGCTGGCTCTTTGGCTTTGAAATAGAGATGAGCACTGGCACCCTAGAGTTGGACACGACTGGCTTTCGAACAAGGGAAATCTTTACCTTTAATGCCATTTGAGCTGGAATCCCAGCCTATGATTCTTTGGCTGTTCTTGCTTCAGAAGTGTCCAGCCCCTCTATGCAAAGTAAAACGAAGCTTGACTGTGTTTTGTCAAACAGTTGTCAAATTCTATCCCGATGAACTTTGAGGGTCGAGGCCTCTTAATTTCTGAATCTTCAAAGTCACTCCAAAAAAATAAAAGGCTACTGAAGCTCCCGACAGAGTTATAGAAAGAGGAAACCAAGTCCAAGGACACCAACAGTTTCAAAGTATCAATTTACACCAGAAATATCTTATTTGCATCACGCTGTGCCATTTATCATAAACTGCTTGGAGATTGCGTGAAAAGTGGGATAAACATTTTCCAACTATGTTAGGATTTTTTTTTCAAAAAACCTTCCCTGGTCCTGGAGACCCAGATTAGAAAACGTGTACAAAAATAAAAAATAAAAAAATAAAAAAAATCTCAATATAAAATGTGGGGGGAGGGGGTTTAATGGCCATTTAAAAACTAGCTAAATCATGCCTTCCTGATTTTTTTTTTTAGTCTTGCTTTAACATTTGGAAAATACAGAGGGTTTTTTTGTGTGTGTGGAGGAATGGAGATTTGAAGTTGGATCATAGTCACTAAGAATATTTTCATTTGTGCCCCTTTTTAACTTGTCAAGTGGCAAGATGCCACTCCAGCCTTGAGAACAGTTTTTTTTTTGGGGGGGGACCAGATGACTCAGGGAGTACACAAGACAACAAGGTACCTGTATCCTGTTGTCACTCCCTTGAATCTGGCATGAAGAGATAGCCTACTACTAAAACCAGGAGGTTGCATATACCCATGGTTTGTAACCTGTGATGGACTTTTCCTCCATAAAGCTGTCCAATCCCCTTTTAAAGGCATCTATGCCAGGTGCCATCACCAAATCCTGTGGCAAGGAGTTCCACAGATTAATTACACTCTGGGTAAATAAATATTTTATTTTGTTCTAATTCTCCCGCCACTCAGTTTTAGTGGATGTCCTCTAGTTCTGGTGTTGTGCGAGAGGGAAAAGAACTTCCCTCTATCCACTCTATCTATCCCATCCATCCCATGTCTTGGCCCTTGACTCATCAGGGTGTCCAGGAATGTTAAAACGACAATCGGTACAACAAGGAAAGGAGTCAAGGACTGTTTCCCCCTCCAGTCTCCTGGTAAAGCTGTAGGGACGCTTACCAGGCAATGTGAGGAGGAAGCAGTAGCCATAGCCAATGCTTGCAGTGGCATGAAGGAGAACGCATCTCTATTCGCTGCCCCAAAATTGAGAAGGAGATGGAAGGGAGTTCTCATTCATGCTGCTGTTGCCCAAGGTAGCTGCACCTGCTGAAATGTCCTCACCTATACAACCATTAAAGGACCAGGAGCATTCATGTTGAAATGTTGGCCACCCCTGATATATACAGGCTTACCAGATCGTCGCCGGGACGGGAGCGGTCTACCCTTAAGGGGGCGGGGCGTGGGGGGGCCAGAACGCGTTGTTCTGGCCCCCATGCCCCGCCCCCTTAAGGGTAGACTGCTCCCGTCCCGGCGACGATCTGGTAAGCCTGGCTATATAGAATGTAGTTAGATCTACACTGATTATAGGGATAATAGAACGCAGAGGCCCTCATGGTGGAAGGATGGTCACCCCTGCTCTAGCAGGAAACTACTTGCATCATTTCCACTAGGGCAGGGGTGGCCAACCTTCCACCATGAGGACCTCTGCGTTCTTAAGAGTTGTGTAGAAGACAGAATCTTGGCAGCTGCAAGTGCTGATGGTGCTGCTAAAGCAGCTGCACCTGCTGAAATGCCCTCACCTATATAGCCATTAAAGGGCCAGGAGCAATTGTGTTGAAAGGATGGCCACCCCTGCACTAGGGAGAATGCCCTCTGAGACCAAATAATTGGGCCAGGAGCTTTCTTCATTCCCAGGAATGAACTTGGAGAGTGATCAGCCTAGCCATCTCCAGGCTTTTCTCTCCTACAGCTTGCCAATTCAGTACCTGTAGCAAGTCTTGCAGTGCTCCTTGATTCTCAGATGTTTTGGCTCGGCTAGACTGCCAAGCACTTGTTAAACAACCCATTCTTTCCTTCTTTCAGCTGCCTTCAAACTGTAACCTATAGCTTTGTATTTGAACCATCCTTTATTACTTTATTTCCTTGATTGGTTACTCACTCCTTAGGCCTGCCATACACACGTCCCCCATTTGGTGTAACAACTGTTACACACACTGGCCTGTTGTGATCCTGAACATCTGCTTGCTTATACTACCCACTCCTCTTGTGTGGTTCTTTTCCCATTGTTTAATTTCTACATCTCTCTGGGGTGGCCCTGACTTTGAGTATGGTAGATGAATGTCAGTCTCCCCCACTGCATTTCACTATTTTGCTTAAGGTGATTGGCTTTACTGAATCTAGAAGCTGATGGATTTTGCTGAAAAGATATTTTGGGAACTGGAATGCAAGACAATAAAGTTGTTGCTTGCCTTCCATCGTCCAAAACATGCTGCCTTTTGTTGGACCTTATTTATGTCAAGGTTTCATGTGTTGATGAGGAAAGGAGCCAAAATGTAATTTGAAGCATACAAAACAAAGAACTGAGCTCTTGATCAATAAAGGAAAAAGAACCATATACTGCCAAATGTGTCACTATTTACAGCACCAGCCTATGTGTGTCTACTCATAAGTAAGTTCCATTGTGTTCAATGAGACTTACTCCCAGGTAAGTGCATATAGGATTGCAGCCTTAGGCTCTTTCTGTGAGGGTTGCCTTGGTTTTCCTGTTCCTCATCAACCCCACAAGGTCACTTCTTCACTTTGCAGTGGCCAGGTCAAAATTCAAAACAAAACTAGACTCTACAGCAGTGGTTCTTAACCTGGGTTCGATCGAACACCAGGGGTTCGGTGAGTCAGTCTCGCGGGTTCGGTGGAGGTCAAGACACACACCCGACTCATCTAGCATCACTACAGGGGGGCGGAGCTGTAAGTTCTTCCGTGATCGGAGGCTCCGTTACACGGAAGAACGAAGCACCCCACCCCCGCGCCTTCAGACCCAGTCAAAGCAGTGAAAACAGCGTGCATTCACCGCTTTGACTGGGTCTGAAGGCGCGGGGGTGGGGCACTTTGTTCTTCCATGTAACGGAGCCTCTGATCACGGAAGAACTTACAGCTCCGCCCCCCTGTAGTGACGCCAATGCCCGACTCATATGATTCGTGATGACACGCCCCGCTTGTCCATCATTGGCTGCAGGTGATAACGCCACATCGATTGGCCTATCTGTGCTGCAGGGAATTTGGTGCGCCCAGTAGTCGAATTGTAACTGTCGTGATGACATGAGAGTGGCACTTGCCAAGGTAAAGCCGCACATTTCTGAACTGGTCTCTGAAAGGCAACAGCAGAAGTCACACTGATTTGCAGTAAATATTAATTATTATGTTTTTGTTTTTGTGTGAAAATCATGTTTTAATATGGTTTTGTTCTTTGTTCTTAATGGTTTTGTTCTTTAATGGTTTTGTTCATTTTGTGCACCTATGTATAAAAATATACCTATGTATAAATATATACCTATATACCTATGTTTTGAATTTGAAAAAATCATATTTTATTTTTCCAATTAAGAAGGGTTCAGTGAATGCGCATATGAAACTGGTGGGGTTCAGTACCTCCAACAAGGTTAAGAACCACTGCTCTACAGAATTGTGGTGTCATGAACGGAGGACATGTGGTTGACCTGAATCCCTCCCCCTAAAACATCCCTACGGATAATTCATCCCTGGTTCATTCTTTTCAACCTAATGTAGAAGCCACTAACCTTTTAGACTTATGGCCAGTGGCTGGAGCCCCCGCAGGCAGCCTGAGATCAGTAGGCTCGGCTTCATCGCCAGCCAGCTGATCTGCCAGCTGTTGCGTCCCTCGTTGTAATGTTTCCCTCCCTCCCGCCAGGAGGGAGGGAGGGAGGGAAACATTACAACGAGGGACCCCGGCTCTAAGAAGGAGCGCGCTCGGGCGGCAGGGCAGCCGGAGATCAGTCGGCTCGGCTTCAGCGCCAGCCAGCTGATCTGCCGGCTGCCGCGTCCCTCGTTGTAATGTTTCCCTCCTGTCACTGAAACATTACAACGAGGGACCCCGGCTTGAAGAAGGAGCGCACTCGCCGCAGCAGCGAGCGGGCAGGCTGCTGCAGCTGCAGATCAGCTGGCTGGCACTGAAGACGGCTCGGCTCATGTTGGAGGGGAGGGCCTCCGACATGAGCCGATCTGACTTCAGCGCCAGCCAGCTGATCTGCTCGCTGCCAGGGAGGGAGGGAGATGAGCACGCAGTAGCGGCAGACGGCTCGGCTGCACGTTTTTCGAGTTTTTTCAAGGAACACGAGGCGCGAGCGGGCGCCCCCCGGAAGTAGCGTGCCCGCTCGCGCCTGGGGTGCAGCACACCTGAACCCCCTATATTTATACGCCACTGCTTATGGCGCAATCCCCTGATGGAACTATAGTTCCGCCGGGGGTAGGTGTCGCAAACATGCCATAAGGCATGCTTGTGGCACCTGGTGAGTAAGTAGTGCCACTGCTGAGGCCGCCGCTCACTCTGCCTGGGTCTGGAGCCAACACCTTCAGACACAGGTAAGTCCTGCGCTGGTTGGAGCAGGGAGGGGTGTGGGGAGGGTGGGCCAGGGTGGTAGGGGAGGTGGTGATTGTGCCGCTAGGCCCGTAAGGGGGATGGAGATATCGGCGGCACACTCAGTCGATATCCTAAGGCCCATCCCGGGACTAGCTGGCCTTACACGGCCTCCCCGGATTTGCACTGGCCATTTTGCTGGGGCACATCTGAGGAGGCCTATAGGGGCTGCTGGGGCTCTCCCTGGGGGAAAGGGATGAACGTCCCTTTCCCCCGAGGTGTGCCCCAGGTCCGGCGGCGGCGGCACTGGTCTGATCCTGCTTAGGATTCGGTGCAACGTGCTTAGTGCGCTGCGGCAGATCTTAAGCAGGATCGGGCTGTTAATAATGTATTGATCTGAGGCAGAATACTCACAAGCAATCAATGAGAAACTACTTCACTGTTACAATAAACCTGAACAACAGCACTATACATTTGTGCACAGTGGCCCAGATTTGCCACGTTCACAAGCTCTGCTTCTTTCTGAGTTACCAACTTTTCCAAATGAGTATTTTAATAGTCTTCAAGCAGGGGAATGAGAATCCTATCTCCTTGTATCTCTTCCTTTAAATGGGCTCACATTGCAGACAGATAGTGCACTTACTCAAAGGTAAAACCAGTCAGCTTGAGGTGATTTTTCAATCTCTTTAGGGTAGATGTTAATACTGTTGCAAATTGTTCTGCCTGCCATATAGATTGAAGTGGAAATCACAGCAGGAAGTGAGGCCATTATACCCAGTGATGATGATACAGCTTCAGGAGCTTATTTGACATGTGAGGAATGGCTGTAGGTTATTCTTGAGCTGTCCTTTCTGCTTCTTTGAGCTGTCCTTCATTTTACAGTTTTAGGATCTTTCTGGAAAGCTAATTGCCATTTCTGGATGCATTAACAAAACATAGAAAGGTAATTGTCTGCTTGTTCTGCCTTCCATAATTTGGATCTTGGATGTGGAGGGTTGGGTATAGCTTAGGTAACTATATCTGAATAGAGATGGAAGTGGGGTGAATAGAAAGTTGCAGTGACTTGAAAGAGCAAGGTGGCCCAGAGGCCATTAGAACTACATATCACTGGGCAAGTAGGAAATTGGTGATGGAACTGAGGTGGCCCAAGCCTAGAACTGGCTGCTCTTTTGAACAACTTTGTGATGAAGTCAAACATGCAGCTGTGAACATTAAGCATATTTAATCATTGTCTTTCATCCTAGCAAAGCAAAGTCGTTTCCCTGTCCCCAAAGGGTTCAAAACCTTTTTTTTAAAAAAGACACAAGAGGCACCTGCACATAACCCCACTGGATAAAAGCATTATGAATGGGGAGAGTTGCTCTCGTCCTGCTAAATGTAAAAAGAGAACCACTGCTTTAAAACATGTCTCTTTGCTCTAGCCAGCAGGGGAATCTTTTAGCACTGAGCAGCACAACCTTGACAGTCCTATAGCAAACACAGCGGATAGGCCCTCCCTTTTTACCCACCTGTCATTATTCATGATGGTATTTTGCTCCTGGTAATAATGGTGACCAAAATCTCACCAGAAGGCTGTGAGGATGAATGAAAAGAAGGATCAAAAAGCTGCTGGTTACATTAATTTGACCTCAGCTAAGTAGGCCATGTACCAGGGCATTCCTTTGCTTGAGAGCTTGCCAGTTGTTGGGCTAGACGTGAGATCTTCTTGATTGAAATAAAGCTGTTGAAAAATGTTGCTGGCATTAAAAAGTGAGCTAGAAAAATCATAGTAAATTGCAGAAAGCAGCAGCAGTAGCTTAGATGCAAAATGCATCTATGCCTAAACCCACATACAGCTGCTCCTGCTGTTGCTGCTGATTGGGCAAGAGCAAACGAAATGAGAAATGGACACCTTTTTAAAGATTGGCACCCAGATTCTATATCGCAGCTGCAGCAGCCAAGGGAGGGAGCATGGAAGATGAATGGGAGATGCAGAGCAGTGTTAACAAGCCCAGAAGGCTGATGCTTATCAATATAATGCGGATGCGCTGCCCATCTGGCTCATGAATATTTTGGCATTTCAAAAACTCACTTCCGTTAAATAATGGGAGGTCTGCTGTACATTTTCATGGTTATGATGTGAAGTTTACTTAAAGGCAGCAAAAGGCATGAATAACAAATGACCTAACACACATTTTTAAAAAATTGTAGCTTAAAATCAGAGACTAGAGTAGCAATATCATGATATATGTATAAAACATCTTTGTAGATGAGGCAGGGATGGAGATAGAGCTAGTCTAAAACACCATCCACTAGGACAGGCTTAGAAGCAGTAGAAGTGGATGCAGTCAGTGTATCTCCTACCTACCACATTACGGTCAGCCTGCATCATATGTGAGGGTTAGGCTTCAAGAGTTAGAGCGTAAACCTAAAATCACATTTACTCAAAATTCTCTTGAAAATCCCTTACATCCCAAAAATATTACTGTCTCTTTAAAAACGATGAGAGGCAGGCGGGAACTGAGACAGACTGAAGGAACAGCAGCTTCATTCTCTGATCTCACACTCAGTCTCTGGGGCATGTATTTCGTAAGTGGAATGGCGGGCAGAATCACCTGTTTTTCTGTGGGTTTTTTTGTTCACTGAGTGCGTTTAGTTGAATTCATGCAAGTAAAGTGTGCATAAGATGTGGACTTACTGTACTCCACCCGTCCTCCTGTCTATGCCTCTGTCCTGCTCTTGGGAAATACAGAGTGTCTACAATGATTGGAGCGGTTTCATGATTTTATTGTAGGTATATTATTGGACATATGATCACAAAACTTTACAATAACATATAACAATGCACAAAGTTTTTTGGAGGGGCATATTACAAGTGCTCGATATGCGCCCCTTGAGTGATTCTACAAACATCAACTCTGTAATCACGTTCCTCCCACATGCGAGTTAGTATGTCTTTATCAATGTGAGCAAAGGCATTGATGATGCGAGCCCGCAGTTCTGGTAGATCGGCTGGTAAAGGCGACACAAACACTGAGTCTTTCACATAACCCCACATAACCCCAAACAGAAGCTGCAATTAGTGCAGAATGCGACAGCCTGGGTGGTCACTGGAGCTAGGCGGTTTGACTCTGTTGAACCGCTGCTTCAGCGGCTGCACTGGCTGCCCATTCATTTCCAAGCCCAATTCAAGGTGCTGGTAATGACCTTTAAAGCCCTTCACGGTTTGGGTCCAGGATATCTGAGGGACCGCCTTCTCCCATACATTCTGGCCCGCTCTCTTAGGTCATCTGAGGGGGCTCTCCTGCGAGTGCCAACTCTGTCTCAAGTTACGGGAATGGCAGCTCGTGGGCGAGCCTTCTCTGCTGTGGCACCACAGTTGTGGAACTCCTTGCCAGGGGATTTAAGAACAACCCCCTCCCTCATGACTTTTCGGCGAGGGCTCAAAATGTTTTTGTGTCATCTAGCGTGTGGGTGATTGGTTGTGGTCTGCCTCCTGTGTCTCAAGATGCTCTGCCATGCTGCCAATCTGCTCAATACTATCGCCCCCTCCCCCAGTGGATTTTATTGTTTTTAAATTTAGTTTATGTATTACGTATTGTTTAAACTTATTTTATGTATTATTTTAAATCATGTATTTTTAATTCTGTTGTAAGCCGCCTTGGACATTTGCCTTTGGCATAGGATAAGGCGGGATATAATTTTTTAAAATAATAATAAATAATAATACATGTTTTATTTAGGTAACTAAGGTCCAAGAGCTGTTGGAAGAGGCCTGTAAACCCCCTGACATCTGAGGGATGCCCTTATTTTCTGAAAATGTAATAGCCTCGTCAGTGGATGGACTACAGCTCTGAGTTGCTACAGGACAAATCCAGTA
Source organism: Plestiodon gilberti rubricaudatus (assembly GCA_026170595.1). Lineage (NCBI taxonomy): Eukaryota > Metazoa > Chordata > Lepidosauria > Squamata > Scincidae > Plestiodon > Plestiodon gilberti. The sequence continues at coordinate 62,497,497 of JANXHW010000003.1, read as the reverse complement.
TGCCTCTATCTTGAGCCTCTCCTCTGAGGTAGTGCGCAGGGCTGCCAAATATGATGGTATCTTTTTAAGGGCAACATGTTTAGAGATTATAGCTGAACATCTCTTCAAATGGAGACATGCAGCTAGAATCGTGCAGTGTTTGTTGATAATTTATGGGCTGCTTTCCATATCCCCTCTCAGCTCTCTAGGCCAGTCAGTAAATTAAAACCAAATGACTCCATTGTAGTGTTTACTTTTTATAAACAGAGCACACACGCACTGTGCATTTGGCTGTTATCAAGATGTTGCCTCTTGTCTGGAGGAGGGAGAAATTTGTCTTTTAAGAGACTTTTTCCAATGGTAGTCTTGGAGGAAGAGCAAGTGATTATTACTTGGCTTTTCCACTTAATGGACCTTAAGTAAATTCAAGAAAGGTGAAGACACTCCTTAACCAATGTCAAGCAAGTGAGATGTATGTTGACAGACCGTGGGAAACAAAATAACTGTTTCTTCCTTTCTGTATTGACTTCTGCCAACGGTATTCTACTGAGTTGGTCCCATTGTTTCTGGGCAAACCCCAGGGCAAAGTTCCTATCCCAGCATTTCTCATACAGTAGACATGAGATGATGTCATCATATCTTATGACAATCTTGCCAGTTTTCTTTTGCCAGTTTTCTTTTGCAGGGCTATGTAGTTGTGATGTGATGCGGTCTGAAATTCTATCACACTGTCCTCCACAAGAGGACCAACTTTCCCATTTATGGAAGCTTAGACCCTCCCTTCCAATGAAACTTTCCCCTTTTCCCTCAGTAGCAGTCTGAGCATGCGCAAAAAGAATGGTATAAATACCGTTCTCGCAGCGGGCCTACTTTAGAAGGCCCCGGGCAGCCGGCCGGGGAAGACGTCCCCGAGCCGGCTCTCCCGATTGAGGGGGCGGTCTCCGAGTCCGACTCGGAGACTCAAGTCCGAGTCCGACTCGCAGGCGGGCGGGGCGCCCTTCAGGACATGGCGCCCGGAGCGAGTGCTCCGCCCGCTCCACCCTAGTTTCGCCTCTGTTCATGCGCATGCATCTTTGACCTTAAACATAGGCTTACCATATTTTAGAAAGCTCAAACCGGGACACCCCCCCCATAACACCCCCCCGCAAGGTAATTAATTAATTAATTTAAAAGCAACGGAAAATCAACCACAAACATCAAAAATCAACCATAAAGCACAAACCACAACGAAAAATCAACCACAAACAACAAAAATCAACCATAAAACACAAACCATAACCCAAAAACAACCTCAAAAATTATCCAGAAACTACAAACCAGAACCAAAAAACAACCTCAAAAATCATCCACAAACTAGAAACCTCAACCTTAAAAATCAACCTTAAAAATCAACCTACAAAGTACAAGTACACAAATATACAATACAATAAGACCAATTATTACTTTCTAATTAAATATTTAATCATTTGAAGGGGGCGCAAAGCGTCCCCGGCATTTTTAATTAAATAATTAATTAAGTGAAGGGGGCGCAAAGCGCGTCCGAAATTTTTAATTATTTAATTATTTAAATTAAATAAATAAATATAAATTAACTTAATTTTGCTGCTCCCAGCGCTGCTCCCCGGCCTCCTGCTTTGCTGCTCCTCCGGCGAACTGCTTGCCCGTGCGGCGCGAGCAAGCAGGCTGGCCCGGTCTCCCAGCGGCACCACACGGTGCCGCTGGAAGATGGGGTTGCAGCCTGCTTGCCCGCGCTGTGCGAGCCTGCCGGAGGCTCGCGCAACGCGGGCAAGCAGGCTTTGTTTCTCCCGGTGCCGCTGCGAGACCAGGTGCGGAGACTGTGCGGAGCTCAGGTGCAAGACAGTGCGGAGCTGCTGGGAGACCAGGTCACAGCCTGCTTGCCCGTGCTGTGCGAGCCTGCCGGAGGCTCGCGCAGCACGGGCAAGCAGGCTGTCGGTTGGCCTGCTCCCTCACTGGCTCCATGCCGGTGAGAGAGCGGGCGGACAACCGCTCGCCAAGCCGCCATCTTCTTTTAATTTTAAACTTACCGGGCAGCAGCTGCATCTTGGATCACGAAATCTCGCGTGATCCAAGATGTCGGCGCCCAAATCTCGTGAGGGCATCATGACCTCATGAGATTTGGGTGCCGACATCTTGGATCACGCGAGATTTCGTGATCCAAGATGCTGCCCGGTAAGTTTAAAATTAAAAAAAAAGATGGCGGCGCCCATTCGTCCCCCGGGACCGGACCGGGAATCGAGCCCGATTTCCGGGATTGTCCCGGCGAAACCGGGACGAATGGTAAGCCTACCTTAAACATCCCTATTCTTTACATTAATATCAAAATAATGACCAAAGAAGCACAAATGATTAGAACAAGTCGCTCAAAAGATGGTTAATTGGAAGTAAGAGGCAGGTCTTTATGCAGAAACAGAAATGGGTACAATGTTGTTAATGCCCAAAGAAGAAACTTTATATCGGGTGTGAGAAAGAAAGATAGGTAGGCTTACCATATCGCCGACCGGGACGCTCCGTTTTGCCCTTAAGGGGCGGGGCGGGGGGAAGGGAGCCAGAGCATCGCTCCGGCTCCCTTCCCCCCGCCCCTCCCCTTAAGGGCAAAACGGAGCGTCCCGGTCGGCGATATGGTAAGCCTAAAGATAGGTTAATGTTGACCTCAGGCTGACCTCAGGTTAATGTGAGGCTGTTGTCTCACAACTTGCCAACTCATTGTTCCAAGGCCCAATGGATTGGGTAGGGAGGGAGAAGCAACTTTGGCTGTTCATAATAGCAAATTGGAAAAAGAATTCTTAGTGTAAAAAATAGGAAGTTGTCTGAATAAGGTTAAGCATTATTATTATTTCAGTGTCCTCAATACATGGGAACATGACAGGTTAATCTAAAACTTAGAACATTTGATCCTAAAATTCCTGTGGTCCTAAAATTGCCAACCATAGATGACAGAAAGTGTGTCAGGCCCCAATCTGATTGTGGCCTTGTGCTGCCAGAACTAGCATTCCGGCAGTGCAAGGCACTTTACGACAACTTGAAAGCCAGGCCACTGTTGTGTGCTGCCGGGCCACTGGTGCAAAAGGTGTGTGGTGCATGTGGTAGTGGCTGCGAGAAGCAGGCTCCGGTAAATTGGCAGTGGGGGCAGGGAGAGGGAGGTTCAGGGCATTCCAGGAAGGGGAGGGGGAAGGCAGGGGTTGGGGAGTGAGCCGGATGGGGAGGATCTTGACGGCAAACATGCACGCCAGATCCTATCCCCCATTTTTTGGCCTGCCCCACCCCTTTCTTTCCTTGGACTTATGCAAACTATGTAGGTGGCGTGGGTCTGAGGAGACCAGGAGGCCTATGCAGAGGTAAGTAAAAATATATATACCGTAACCATTCGATGCAGTGTATCCAGCGCAGCTCCACCAGCGCACCCCAGCCAATGTTGGGGGATAGGATTGGGCACTAAATGACCACATTTTCCAACAAAGGGGAATGTAATGTTGATAATGTGTAAACCACGGGAGTGGGCCATATTGGACGATTGTCACCAACTGGATGCACAACACGTGATGAAGAACGAGTGCATGTGTGCCCTTCCCCCTAACATTTTGTCCCTCTTCATACTTGGGCACAAGAAATGGAACATCCGCATTGTGTCATTGCCCCCCCCCCCCGGTAACTATAAAAGGGTGGGGATGGTGCACTGGGTGTGGGGAGCAGATGTGTGTGTACCTACTCCTCATTACATCTTGGGTGGCTGCTTGGGCAACAATAATTGGATCTGGCCCAAGGTTACACACCACCAACTGATAATTTTATATTGCCTCTCTTACGGTACAGTTGAGTAAATTATGTTTGAATCAACTTGCTAGTTCGTTGCACAATCAGTGCTCTCCAATTTCTCTCTCAGTTTGGTATGCTGAGCCTGGTTGTGTGATGTGAAGTCCTCTAGTTGTGAAGTCCTCTAGTTACAAAGTAAGAAGTATTGTGTACACATTCTGCCCCATGCCTCTAATTTGGCCCAATAAACAGGTGACATTATCTTTAATAGAATTTGGTTGCACTGAGATTTCAGCCCCAATGTCCTCTCATAGCGTGGGCAGGACATACTTTGTATGCTGACGGTCTTAGATTCCTACCTCAACATACCTCATACCTCAGCATTCATACCTTCAGTTAAAGGGAATTGGCCAGATCCTGCATAAGAACCTAGAGAACTCTGCAGCCCAGAGACAGAACTGGTATAGACGGAGCAATGGTTTAACTCGGTATAAGATGGTCTCATATATTCACATAATGAGGTTCCCTGTTATTTCAAAGCCAGACTATAGCTTTTGGCTTCAAAATCCATGATGCCCAGTCACTGCAACTTATTCTCCTTTCCCCCTCAGCTATAGAATTTCAAGCTCAAACCACAGCTTAATTTTGGTATAAAGCCATCAGTGGGTCCCTTGTTTTCTTAGAGACTTAAGAATTTATTGGAGAGCCTTCCTTCTGGACTGTGCATCGAATGAGGCTTGGTTATTTTGGCAAGATTGGGACATGCTGCAAACATTTCACATCTTGCTTGCACTAACTCTTTGGCTTGGCAGAAATAGGTCCTCTGTGTTGCCCTGGGGCCTAATCTCTCATTTGTATCCAATCCAATGTAGCCGCTGAGCTTCCTATTACTACTGTAATAGATGCTGAAGTTAGAGAAAGAGAAAAGCAACTATGGAAGTCCTGGTCTGCCACTGTAAGTGCTGCTGCAGCGTCAGAAAAGGCGCACCGCTGTTGCGTGCTGCAGGGCCATCAGTATAAGCAGTCAGAGGCACCATGCGTATGGCAGTGGTTCCTGGATGCTGTGCTGGAGCAGATAAAATGGCAGAGGAGGGGTGGTTTGAGGGTGGGTGGGAGGATCAGAGCGGGGAGTGGGTTGGGAGGGGATGAGGATGGGAGGGGCTGGTTCCCGGTGGCAGCAGTGCACACCAGGATGCTATCTCTGTTTTCTCGGCTCAATATGCTTTTTGCCTCTCCTTGTACCTACACCAGCAAAATAGCTGGTCCTCCAAATATAGTAGTAGGATACTTTCACAGACAAGTAACAAGGGGGGTGAATGTGCCAGCAGTCACTTTGAAGAACTCACACAGTTAGTTTTCAGAGATGCAACACTTTTACATGCAACTAAAGCTAGAATAAATTCAGTTACAGGCATGTTTTATTTCACAGCTTGCAAACACCAATATTATGTCCTGCAAAACGGATTCACCAGCAGTACATCCACTGCATTAATGAATGCTGTGTGGAATGTAATTGCATGAATGTCACGGATATCCTTTGGAGAGTACCTGTGATATCATGAATGATCAGCAAAGTCATTTCTGTTAAGAACTGATTTAGCATCCAGTTTTGTGTTCTTTTTTTGTTTAAACACAGTCCTCATATAGGCCTTAAACAAAAGCCAATGGTAGGAAAGCTCCCCTCCTGTCCCTCATCAGTGCCCCAAATTTTCAAGAAACTATACACGAATTCCAAACAGCAATGCAGCTTGTTTTGCAGGCCTGAGGGGTGGGGTGGGTGGGGTTAGGCTTGTGTTTCTCCCTCATTGCCAAATGGCATTGCTTTTGAATTTGAGGGGACTTTTTTTGATACAACATGGAACAGGGGGAGTCTCAAAATTAAAAATCCTACTAGGCGTGCCTAAACTAAAGTACTGTTCTTAGTGCTCCTGCTGCTAATCGAAATAAATGTTGTAATGTAGGCATTATAAAGCTGTGCACTCCTCCTCCTCCTCTAGCATTAGAGTATGTTTTCCATGAATCATGGGCCATGGTCTTAATAAAAAAAATGAACAACCCTCCTCCTTGCTCTTGAGCCACCAACAAATGCATCTACAAATACCCATCGTAGTGGTTTTAGGGTAGAAAACAACATTACGATAATTGTAGCCATCTTCCATAACATCCCTTCTAACTCATTTTTCTCATCTTTCTTTTTAGGTTTTTGTTTCTCTTTCTCTTTTCCCATACCCAAATTTTACACTGATATCGCACCTTGGTCTCCTTTCCACAGCTCTCCTCCCCAGTTGAATGTATTGCTGATTTTTATAAACTGAAGAGAGAGAAAAAACACATTTGCAACAGAGCAGTCTTAGCTGTTTCGTGGGCCCCCGGGCACTGACACAATCGTGACACACTTCCGGTTTTCTGACAAAACCGGAAGTGGGTTGCGATCGCATCGGAGGACCTTTCTGAGGTGTGGGGAGGCCTGCAGAGGGGTCCGCAGGCTCCCCGCACCCCCTGGGGGACGACCAGCACACCTCTCAGGGAGGTTAAAAAAAGCACAGCGGTGGCATCGGCGGCACAAAAATGTGCCTTTTTAAACACTGTTTTTCTGCGGCGGTGGCGCGATGGGCCCCTTTGCGCTCGAGGGCCCCCGGGCAACTGCCCAGCATGCCCAATGGAAAAGATGGCCCTGATTTGCAATAAAGTAGGAATAGAAGAACACACACATAATACCAACCCACCCTCCAACTCCCCCTCCAACCTATTGCCTCCGCAGCAAGGCTGTCCTTATATGTCATGTGTGGATGAGATATTGTGTTAGTGATGTAGGACTTGGGCTTCCATGTCATGATAACACACATGCCTTTTATAGAATCTGTGTTGTCAAACTGTGTTGTCACAAACTGTGTTGTCAAGTATGGAAGACAAAACTCTGATATTCTTGACAGTTTAACTTGCCAAACTCTGACAATAGAAAACAAGTAATTCTAATTAAAAAATTTCAACCCATGTATAGTATTTTGAGTGCAAGATATTACTGCATAGAAATTAAAATGAAGACGCTTTACATGTTAGATACTGGCTATAGAAATTTTAGATAGCATGTACAAAAAGGGAGCAAGGTGCATACGGATGCTAAAGGTATTAGTTTTCCTAACGCTGTTGCTTATCAGCAAATATCACAGTATGCATTTGCTCCAATTACTGTTATTCTGTACAATTCTGTCAAACAGGTTTAGTAGAATCAAGAGTGCAAACATGTTGATTTTCATCCTCTATAAGATATGTGTGCGTGCGTGTATGTGTACATCCACACCCACACACCCTGCACAGCAAAATTATTCTACAAACAATCCTAAAAGACTTCATCCTGTGTGTGCTGGAGCAGTTGATTGAAACCCAAATGATGTAGTTTGTCTAGGTTAATCAGGATGCCAGGGAGATAAATGGGAACTCTCAGCCTTTCTTTGGCTAAGCATGTGGTGTGTCTAAAGTATTTTAAGTGTGGTGCCCAGGGTTGCCCTTTTGCAGAGAAGTTACCATGGCAACAGGCAGCTGCTCTCCAGAAAGGGCCTGTGCTGTGCCAGGGGGGCAGTCAGCAGGACCACTGGCTCTATTGGGTTGTGTTTGGGATTCCCTTCATTGTTTGGTGGCGTAAATATTCTCAATAGGATTAGCAACCCGAAGAGGCTAAAGACTGTGGGAAAACTTTTGTGGGCCATATTTATCTCTCCCCTTCTTGTATCTTAGCACTCGCCTTTGCTGAACAATAGGTGAAGAAAGTAAGAGGAAATGTATTTTGGTGGTGCATGCACTCTCTCCCTCTGTCCTGTGTGTGTGTGTGTGTGTGTGTGATAAATTCTCAAATCTGCATAATAGCCTTTCCCCAGCAGCAGTTATTTAATTCACAATGTAGGTGGGTGTATATGGCGGAGGGAGGAGGAGAAGAGAAAAGTGCAAACCAAGGGAGAGAGACTTGAGCAGAAAAACGAAGACCTCATTAAGGGATCTTCTTGACAACTGATAACGTAACAAGAATGTTTCTTGCCTGCATGCACAAATGCCTGAGAAACAAGTCTGTACTCGAGGCCACCTTCTTGAAGGAAAGCATTCTACCCCATTTTTCTCTCTCCAGCTAATTGCTTAGATTCTTGCATATTTCATCCAGTTCCATGTGCAAGTGTATATATTATATATACACGCAAGCCAGAGTTTTCTGGCCATCTGCACCCATGGTTTTCGCTTTATTTTTAATGTCTGTAGTGCATCCCTGGAACTGTACTTGCATACATTAGGTGCTTTGCTTAGACTGCAGATTTTGGCAACTGCATATCATGAAGAAGGGTGGTCTGTAACTTGGAAGAGGTGGAATCTTGACAGGGAGCCAAGTCAAGCAATTTAAAGTGTGTGTGTGTGTGTGTGTGTGTGTGTGTGTGTGTGTGTGTGTGTGTGTGTGTGTGTGTGTGTGTGTGTGTGTGTGTGTGTGTGTGTGTTATAATGAGCAAGTCTCAAAGCTTCCCTGGTTCATTCTTTGGCCAAGCTCCTGTAACTCTAGGTGATATGAATGTCAGTTGTGTTATATGAGAGAATGGTCTACTCCTGTACAATCCAAGCCCCCTCCCTCCTATGCCTGCATCTATCTTCTAATCTAATCCAGGTCAGGATGATTCTTTCGCCTCATGTTACTGGCCTCCTCACATTATGTATATGCCAGAGACGTAGGACAAGCTTCACCACTAGTTTTCAAATATGGTCAAGGCGTAGGCTTAAGCTACCAAGGGGGTTGTAAGTTTCTGTATTTTAAAAATTCTTATTAAGAACATTGGCCCTGTACATATAGATCCTTGTATTAAACTTTTCACTAGCCACCTTTTGGGGAGATGCAGGTGCCCCAGTTCAGACCCTCCCCACCAGACATGCATTAGGAGACCAAGGGAGCAATCCTGTGTAACTCTTGCACCAGTGTAACAGTAGATCCCCCAGTCTAAGAGCACTTATGCCAGTGTAATTTGTCGTACGCCGACGGATGCAGGACAAACACCGGCTTAACCCCCCTCAGACACCTCACATGCACAGTTTGGACATGGTGTACAGCAAGTTACACTGGCATAAGTGTCCGTCCTGCGTCTGTCGACGTATGGCAAGTTACACTGGCATAAGTGCTCTTACACCGGAGGATCTACTGTTACACCGATGCAAGAGTTACACAGGATTGGGCTGCAATACCGTTAAAAGCAGCAGCACAAATTGTCTTCATGTCATGTTTTAAGGTTTAAATTTTCTATCTTCATGGCTCTCCGAGGTAAACTTGTAAAATGTGATTTATATTATAAAAAGAGTGGTTATATATTTCTAATAAAGCTTAAAAATAGTGATATAGGGTTCTATAGGGTGGTTTGTTTCATTACAGATGCAAGGGCATGGTTGATACATTTTGCTGATTTATTTCTTGACCATTGCATCTGTAAGATTTGACAAGACATGCAACAAACAATATAGAAATCAGAAGGCCCTTTGTAGTTTGTGGTTCATGAAAAATTGTACTTGTGGTTTTAATGCTGCTAGCAAGCAGAATATTTCTGTACTGATTTTACCATTAATATAGTTCCTAGGGTTACATTATATATGTGTAAGAAACCGGATCATCCAAGGACTTGGCTGACTCAAGCTTGGTGGAAGTGACTTTATGGATCCAGGTTTCATGAGATTTGGGGTGAAGATGGAAAACAGACCTTCAAGTATGAAAACAGCAACAAAACAATTTCATACCTTATGTAGGACACCCCTCCCAAGCCAACTCTGTTATCTTTTAATGTTTACACTGTCAGGTGGAAAAAAAAGACTAGTAGCAGGGATGTGTATCAAGTCTCTGACTCCAAGTCTCGAGTCAAGTCCCAAGTCTTTGGTTGCGAGTTGCTAGTCCCTATCTATTTAATGGGGAAAGCGAGTTTAAACCTGAATGAAATTCGACTTGTCGTAGAAGGCTCCAAGTCTCGAGTCGAGTCTTTTACAATTGCCGACTCAAGTCAATAGAGTCTAGTCTACTTCACTGACTAGTAGAGACTGTGTTGGTTGAAGAGACTGACTGGTGCAACAGTCAGATTTGGCCATAGAAAACTATACGCTGCTGAATCTTCAAATTGTAACAAAAGAAGTATGCATGCTGCATCACACTTCAACCCACAGTAGACTAAAAGCACATGCTTTTAGAAAAGTACATTATTATGACAGAAAACTGAAGAAGAGTAAATGGCCAGGGAACACCAGCTACTGATTTATTGCATAAGCACATGGCAGTTCTCCATTCCTCTCATACCCATCAATCTACTTTAAAAACCTTTAGAGGAACAAATCATGACCTCATCACTTAATCTCCAAGTGACAAGCCTGCTAGTCTATGCTCTGAAGTTCTCTCTAGAATTTTCCTCTAAAACATTGCCAAGGAAGTATTCATAATTTTTCCAAGAAGCACATCTTGAGCTTTTCATTACGAGAAGATTCATACACTGGTTAAGCAAAAAATATAAAAGCTGCCTAAAAAATATTAGAGGTGTCTCAAACATTTAGAAATATTATCCAATTACAACAGTCAGCATTTTGAAATATTCCAGCCTCCTCCTCTGTTTTTAAAAAGAACATCCAAATAACGTTATTACAATTCATCACCATGGATTCGGTATGCTGTTTTGTGTCCTATTCTAAGAGTGTTGCATAGTGTGGTGAAATTACTGCAGAACAAAGGTGGCCTTCTATTAAGCTCTCAGTATAGCCTTCTTTTCTTTTATACTTGCATGACCTATGGAAATGAGCTGAGCATGTGTACCTACCATAACCTATTGTATCGCAGTTGCCACAAATTACAAACAATAGACCGAAGGGAAGAGCAGCTAGAAGTGGATCATATGTGGGTTGCTGCAGTTCCATTGCAATTCATAGGCTCTGCTTGCAGCTTTCCTCTGTGGGTATTTGCCAAGGAGTTAAGGGAGTGACACAGGCCCATCACAATTGTATATCCCTGCTGAGACTGGCAGTGCAATCCTGTGTAACCTTGCACCAGTATAACAGATGCACCGGTGTAACAGCAGATGCACCAGTGTAAGTGCAATTACACTGGCATAAGTGCACTCACACTGGTGCATCTGCTATTATACCGGTGCAAGATTACACAGGATTGCACTGTGGGTCATTTTGGATTTACACAACACTAACGTCCCTTGCTTGTGTGTATTGAGATACGTAGACTATTTTGTCATTATGGCAAAGGCAGTCAATTCATATCTATCATTCAGTTTGTGCTATCATGAAAACAATCTTCATATTGGGTAGCAGACAGGTTTCAAGTGAACTAGTTGACATTAGATAGGTCAGATTAAACATTTAATTGTGCATTGATGATATATTATTATTATTATTATTATTAATATCTTCTGAGGGCTATTAATGCCTACTAACCACCTTGGGCAGTCACTTAGCATGGCACTTTGTATAGGATTTGGGATGCAGCAGATCAATCAATCAATAAGAATATTTATATACCGCTTTTCAACAAAAAAAAGTTCACCAAGTGGTTTACTAAGAAAATCAAATAACCAAATGGATTCCTGTCCCAAAAGGGCTCGCAATCTAAAAAGATGCAGAAGAAACACCAGCAAACCACCACTAGAAAAGACACTGAGCTGGGATGAATAGAAGCAGTTGGTCTCTCTCTCTCCCCCCCCCCCCCCCCCACTGAATATAAGAGGAACACCACTGAATTGTTAGGTTCAGGAGTATCAGAACTTGTTACTGATTGCCATTGGTAAGGAAGGTCAATTTCAGTCTTCTCTTTATGTCTCGGGGCAGAACTAAAACTCTTATGTGGTGTTCTGCGATTCGTTTTAGGGACATGTTTGTTTTTTATACAAAGCAATTGAGAGGCTACAATTTTGAAGAAGGTGTGTGTGTGTGTGTGTGCGTGCATGCGCACACACGCGTGCGCACTTCTTAGCCCATTTTCCATGTGCTGTTTTTCCACTTAACGTTGCCCCTGGCTGCTTTATATCCCAACTTGGGAAAAATTATATGTTTACTGCAGAAGGATAGTGTATGGGAAAAGAACTAAGAAGCTCAGATTCTCCTCTTCCCTCCTATGCTCATCTTCCCATTCTGATTGCAGCCTCTGTGGTTGCACTGTATAAAAAGAAGAAAATCCTGTAAGGAATAGCAGAACTACACATTAACAGGCGCGTCTCTCCTGAAAACAGCTCATCGGGCGCTGCAGGATTAGCACTTTCAGGCCCATTCCCTCCATGAATAAAGATGGAAAAAGCTGTCTGCGGAGAAATACTGTAAAGAACTGTCTTCTAAAAATACCATTTAATAAACCAAATGTACGAGCTGATATATGGAAAGACTAACACAGCTTTGCCTTCTTTTTCAGTTCTTAGGACATGGTGACCATCTGTGAAATACAGCAAGTCCTCACTTAAAGTTGTCAATAGGTTCTTGGAAACTGCAACTTTAAGCGAAACGACTTATAACGAAACCAATTTTACCAATATAAATCAATCAATAAGAAACCAATTATATATATGAAACAACATATATATATGAAACAACTGTAAGTGAGAACTTGCTGTACAAGTATGCTCCAGCTTTTCCAAACTCACTGCATTTGTGCCTCCTGCAACACTTCTGTGCTTCCAATCAGTGGCGTCGCTGGAGGTGGGGCAGACGCTGTATTGCATATTACCTTACTCATTCATTTAATGAAGATCTGAGTAAGTAAAATTTTTGATGGATTAATAACATAAAACCAAGTAGCTATTCCACACCAATGCACTGATGCATTGGAAGCAGTGGTGTTGTTCTAGGTGGGTCGGAACCTTCGGAACCATTCAGGGCGGCGAAGGCAACACGCAGGAGACTCCCTGCACGTTGCCTTCGCCCCACAGAATGGCTCCGAAGGTGTGGGGGTGGAGCAGCCTCTGCCGGTGAGTAAGGAAGAGTCAGCGCGCTGTGGAACGTAGCGTTCCAACCCACCTAGAACAACGCCACTGCTTCCAATGTATCAGTGCATTGGTGTGGAATAGCTACTTGGTTTTATGTTATTAATCCATCAAAAATTTTACTTGCTTAGATCTTCATTAAATGAATGAGTAAGGTAATATGCAATACAGCGTTCTGTCACATACAAGGCACTTTTATGATCAGGCCCTATATTAGCCTTTATCATCATCCTGAATTATTAGGACGTATTATTCCTATTATAAGTGATTCGCTTAAGTGATTAGGGTAAATTATTGCCACATTTGGTTAGTATTGCAGCATTATATGAGAATGCAGGATGCTCTTTTCATCCATATCAGACTTCAGTATCTTTCTCTTAGTATCCTGATGGCTTATTTTCCTTTTTTCCTTTATCTGCATGTGTACTGCCTTTCCATGACTTGAGGCAGTTAACAGAAAATATTAAGAAGCAATATACAACTGCAATGACACATGAAACAGTCCATTAAACTAAGCAAAGACATTTAGGTAGATTGCAGGGATGGGGACTCGAGTCAAATGACTCGACTTGCAAGCGCAACTCAGTCACTTTTTCCCTGACTCGTACTCGTACTCATACTCGTGACCCACTGACTCACACTCACACTCGTACTCGTGACCCACGGGACTCGCACTTGACTCGCACTCGTGGGGGTAACGACTTGCCATTTTCAAGTCATTTTCCAAGTCATGGGGGAAGCCAAGTGGGTGCCTTAAAAGCCTCAGAGGTCCCCACACACACCCCACACAGACACTCACTCACCCCATTTTCAGGGGAAAAAGCCATTTTCCCCAAAGTGACTCGACTCGTAACTTGTGACTCATAGTTTTTGGCCGTACTCGACTCGCACTCATGCAAAAATGACTCGCACTTGACTCGTACTTGCCCAAAAATTTTGACACTGACTCGCACTCGTACTTGCACTCGTGCAAAAATGACTTGTACTCGCACTTGCACTCGCGACCTAGTTACTTAGATACATCACTGGTAGATTGTAAGGGGCTTCCCTAGGGGCAGGGTCCATCTTTCCAGCCTATGTACATTGGTGATGCTATATAAATAATATTAGCTACCAGTTGTGCACACTTCACTCCTATGGATGAAGTTAGAAGTTCATAGCACAGACTGTGGAATGGTGTCGTTTCCTTCTTCCATTAACAGTGAGTAAAAACCTATTCATATTACCTTCGTTTTTGAAATGTTTCAGCCTATCTTTAAAATGTAAGATGCAGCCTCCACTTTGCCTTGTGTAAAAGTAGCCCTTGCAGAAGCTCAAGTTGCACACCCCCGCTCCAAGCTCCAATAAGGACTTTGCCTAGATAATCCTCCTTGAGGTGAATAGGATTTGAGTGGCCATTGTGCTGCAAGGATCAGAATGTCTTTATTGCCTTCTAAAGATAATGCTTTCTCCTAAAGAGAGAATGTCCACCTCGTATCACTCTTTTATTGAGCAGTGAAATTGCTTTCTACTTAATCTCAATAGAAGTATCTCTAGTCTGAGGTTTAACCCTGCAACAATATCCCCACCTGACATATTGTTACAATGTCTCTTTCCTGGAAGAAGGTAAGAGGAAGAACTAACTTTTTGCCTATCGGGTACAGCTGCCAAATTCTGCTGTAGCTTAGCCTGTAGTAGGGCATTTAATCTGCATGCGGAAGGGCTCTGGTTGAGTTCCTAGCATCGCTATGTAGGATTGGAAAAAAAGACTTCTGAACCCCTGGACAATTGCTGTTCTCCAGACAATACTGAGTTAAATGGATCAATGGTCTGACTCGGTGTGAAGAGCCATTTTTATCTGTTCGTCTATGCCAGAGAGAAACATATCTGTGAGAGAATTACCCAGTCTCAAGACCTCAAGATGAGAACAGAAAACAACATAGCTATCAAAGTTTCCACCACTGCAGTGCTTTCCCTACACTACGGTATTCTACAGTAGGCTTAGTGAAGAGTCTAGGGCTGTGGACCTGGAAGATAGAGACTGATTGATTAAAAACTGTGGACATTAAAGGGAGGACTTTCACTGAGATGTATACAGTTTGCGACTGAAGACGGGAGGTGTAAAAGCACGGTTACTGGAGTTGATATGTTGTATCAGTCAAGGTCTGTTGGATCTCTAATAAGAGACCACATGTGATCAAACTTGGCCACCTTGAAGACTATTGGAGATAGGTGGGGTACAAATATACTGTGCTGTCACTAGGGGAGTGTGGTTGGTGCGGACCGCACTGGGTGACACCCTCGGGGGCGGGGGGTTGACACCACTAGTGGCTAAAATTGTGGAAACCTTTTGGAAAATTTGTATGTATGAATAATGCCATAAAGTTATATCTCATTGGAAAGGTAATTTAGGGCATTTTTACACAAGGGTGTATATACCTAACAAGAGTTAAATGTGTATACCTGTGGACTGGGAGAAAATGGGTATACAGAATTTAATGAAACAAACTTTTGAATTATCTGTGTTCTATCAAACGTTATGGACAAATAACCAGAAAAGGAAAACACAACTGCCTTATGTAACAAAAATTGGATTTCCTTAACTCAAAACTGACCAATGAGACTGATTGTTCCAAGAGCCAATGAGGTGTTATTATGACACAGCATGGAACCATTAAGGTGTTAGTATGAGTCAGCTCTCATTTCTATGTATCAGAGCTAATAGTAGAATGCTTATTCAGTTGGGTGAGTGTCATCAAGTTGGCCACTGTTTTTTTTGTTGGTTACTGATTTGTTGGCCTGTACTGTTATATATTAAAATAAAGTTAATGGGGGTGACACCATGAGTTACCGCACCAGGTGACACTAACCCCAGTGACATCACTGGGGCGACTTGATGAGCTCTCGCACCGGGTGATGCAGAAAATATATAAAACTAAAACTTTGGCTTTTCAAAATAGGTTTCTTACAAACCTCAGCATTTCACAAATATAAGACTCCAGAGTTACAAATTTTGTTTTCAAGTGTCCATGAAGCACAGAAAAAAACTCAAGAGACAGCTCTTTACAAAAAGCTGTTTAAGCAGCTGGAAGAAATGTCATTTGTCAGAGAATTACGATAATCTAGTCTAGACAAGACCAGTGCCTAAAAGACACTTTCTACTTCTTGGCAAGTAAGCGTTTGTTGGCGCTTGGAAATATTCCTTAGATTTGTGTAGGTATTTCCATGCCAGGTTTTTATTTTTTTTATGCTTTTTGCTTCTTGATAAAGAAAGGTTATGCTTCAAAATGATAAGCAACCAATGTAGGAATGATGAACTTCTCCAGAGTCTGAAGCCTCTGTGTTAATTTTGTACTAATCGAAAATCCTTTCTATTTCCGGAGCATTTAAGAATAGGGGTGGGGAACAAACAGTAGTTCAGACTTGGATCAGAGACAAGCAGGTGCTAAGCAGAGACATCACCTCATTAGGCTCTGCATGAACAGGCAGGATGAGTGAGAGGGATCATCTCCATAAATAGGACCATCAAAGTCAGTTAAATTACCTTTGGGCTGACTTGTTTCACTACTTAAAAAATATGAAATCATTCTCCCTGACAAGGTCAATGGAAGAGTTTTAAGGAGAACTTTAAGATGCCACATCTATCATCCAGTGTTATCAACCATCTTGGGGTCAACACCTCTGTAAAGGATAGAGAAGAA
This sequence comes from Plestiodon gilberti rubricaudatus, assembly GCA_026170595.1. Lineage (NCBI taxonomy): Eukaryota > Metazoa > Chordata > Lepidosauria > Squamata > Scincidae > Plestiodon > Plestiodon gilberti. The sequence continues at coordinate 62,481,095 of JANXHW010000003.1, read as the reverse complement.
AACATTCCACAAGTGGGAAACATTCTCTTGTCATGTTGGTGTTTCATCTGCAGCAAGGCATCCAGCAATGGCATGTAAATCTGTGCATGTTTCTACCACAGTCTTATTATCTCTTAAAAATTGCCTGTCCTATGAGCAAAACATCATTGGCAATATGGGCAGCATATGCTATGCCCTACACCCCTGATTCTTGGTCCATCTAGCTCAGTATTGTCTACGTGGACTGGTGTGTGTGTGTGGGGGTCTCCAGGGTTTTTGATGTGGGTCTTTTGCCAGCCCCACCTGGAGGCACTGGAGATTGAACCTGATACCTTCTACATGCAAAACACGTGCGCTGCCACTGAGCTGTAGCCTTTCCTCTGCCATGGTATTTTGTAACAAGACAACATTTGCCATGAAATTGCCCTAGACAAAAGCAACATTTCAGTAATTAAAACAGACATGCAGCATGTGCTTACTATAACGCGGCAGGGGATAGGATTGGGCACTAAAATAACTATAGGAAAATGGATGATTTGTCTGTTTTAACTGAAATCATTACCTTTCTTTAAAAATATTGTGGTGTGGATGGGGGAACGACCCCAAACTGTGGCAAGATATGGGCTCTTCAGTCCTGATGGCATATTATTGGGGAAAAAGAAGATGCTTCTATTGGTTTTCAATTTAGGAGAGAGAAAAATCACTCTCCCCTCCCCCTCCAATGCATGCATTAATCAGAGCCAAACGCATGTGTTAATCAGAATATACAGTTTGGACCTTAGACTTTCTTTGCTAGTCCCAGTTTTCATTATGAGGCTTTGTGCTTCTAGCATCTGGGAGCAGTGTACGTAGCATATGTGCTTCTAATTTATTAATATTGCGAGAGAGTGAAGAGTAGGTTATACAATGTTAAATTCCCCATAGGTTGGCTTGATTTCCTTGATGTGTTGCAAGAATGTTTTCAAAGAGTTAGCGTTTCCTGTTGTAAAAGCTTGATTCACTGTTGTGTCATAACACCAATTCCCTCGGTGTTGTTAACAGAGTATTTTTAGTTTCCAATGAAGCCCCTAGTGTAAAACTATACTTTACTGAATGACCTGACTTTTATTTCATTTTAAGCTTATTTTTTGCAACTAGTGAACCAAGTCTGGATTGGGCATGACAATGGCCACTGCAAATCAGAGTCCCATGGTTGAATCTGGGCTAAGCTTCCTATTCAAGTTTACAGAATGTTCTAATTTGGGGCATCAGCAAATTCTGAATCAGGTGCAGTTTTTGAAAAGGCTGATTCACATGACCACATTTTTTGGTTTCCTTTCATTCGGTGACTTTTGTTTGGCAGCCCAGGTTGAATGTGGAGGTAGAAAAACAAATAGTCTTATGAGCCCCCACTCCTGATTCAGCACACCATAGAAACTGATTGCAAACCATCCATTCCTGCAGGACTCAGTTCCACTATCCTTTCCTTCTGCCAATGAAAATGGTGTGTGTGCGCACATGCGCAAAAAGCATAGCACATAAATGAAAGCATGAATTGACAAGCTAACATGCCTACCCCTCTGACTTGTCAGCAAGGAAATACATATCAGCCACCTTCAGCACGTAGCTCCAAGGACAGTAGGCACGTTAAAAACAAATACAAATATCCTCTAACAAGGGTGGCCAAACTGCGGCTCCTGAGCCACATGTGGCTCTTTGACATATAATGTGCGGCTCTCGAAAATATGTTGACTGACCAACTTTTTGCATTACAATTAATATAAAAGGTAAACAAGAATTTTTCAAACTTTATAATTATTTAACAGGTATAAACTGAGAGTTTTAAACCATAAGTTTAATGTTCATGGTGAGTAACTATATTTAAGAATGTAAATGCTTCTTAAATATTGTGGCTCTCAAACATCTGAAGTTTATCGTATGTGGCTCTTACATGAAGCAGGTTTGGCCACAATAAAAACAGAAAATGATAATACTACAGAAGAGCTGATTTCACATCAAGAAGTGGCACGTGCTGAAGCAGACGCTATATGTACTGGGTGTACGGGGATCTCCCAAGGTGTACTGGGATCTCCCAACTTTGCTTATGTTTTTATTTTAAAGCAGCAGCACAGGGGTGCCCTCCAATTTTGACTGGAATAGTGATGCTGGGGGAATGGGTGTTCATCCTCACCCAGTTTTCCTGATCTAAACGTGCCCCCCCATGCCACAAAAGTCGCTCTTAGCCCCACAGTGGAAAAAAAATGCAAGCATGATACTGATAACTGACTCTTTTTGTTCTCCATTGCATTTCTAACTGGAGTTTTTTTTTTGGGGGGGGGGTTGTGTGATTTTTTGATGGAGGGTGGAAGGGTTAACATCCTCTTGTTCTAGCACTGTTGTCCAACCAAAACCAGAATCTCACAAAGTTGCTTTGAAGTTGTTGTTGTTTTAAATAGCAGAGAACTCCCATGTCACAGATCTCCTACCTCACATGGCCTTCATTTTCTCCATGTGACACATGCTAAGGAACGCAACCACAAGAAGAAACTTTAGACTGAAATTGCTGCTTACATTAGGAAAGCAGCACAGTCATTTCTCTAATTGTGGAGTCTTGAGAAAGGACATTTATGATCATGGAAATAGTATCGAACGTCTATGTGTCAACGGCCAGTTCCTGAAGTTTCTCTATGCTCTCATGTGGACAAGTAACATCTCTTTTACATGTTATGTGGTGAGAACCCAACAACTGTAATGTGTGAAACAGGCCTTAAGAGTGGTTTGTTTGTACGGAAAGTTTCTAGTCTGATTCACACACCAAGGTTTGTAACCTAAGTTTAGGTAGTCAAGACTAAGGAAGTTAGAAACCAATGGGACCGGCAGCCCAATCTGACATGTACTGGGCGATTATGGCTGTGGATTTCCTGCCGGTGCAGCACCGTAAAAGACTCACTGCTGTTGTGCACTGCGAGATTGCTTGTGCAAAAACTGGAGGCCCCACACATGTGCCAACAGCCCACCCAGGCTGCATTGGAGCAGGTAAGGAGGCGACGGGGGTGGGTCATGGGTGGTTTAAGGGATGATTGGGGCAGGGAGTGGGCTGGGCAGGGGTGATTCAGGGGAGGTTTGGATGTGGATCATGGTGGCAGTCGCACACCCTAGGATCCTATCCCCCCTTCCTGGACTGGACCTGCCCCCTGAGGCTCTTCAGACTTATGCCAGCTAAACAGCTGGGAACAGGATGGTGTAGTGGTTTGGGAGTTGGACTTAGACCTGGAAGATCCAGGTTCAAATCCCCGCTCAGCCACGAAGCTTCCTGGGTGACCTTGGGCCAGTCACTATCTCTCAGCCCCACCTACCTCACAGAGATGTTGTGAGGACAGAAAGGAGGGGAGGAAATATGTACACCACTCTGAGCTCCTTGGAGGAAGGGTGGTATAAAAATGTGAAAAAATAAAATAAATAAATAAAATGGTGGCCAGGTGGCCGACCATGAGGTAAGTAAAATACATTTTTACTTAGCTGTCCCAGACCATCTGGTCACCCCTCCACCATAGGATGCAGCACATGTTCCGTTGATGCCGCTGCATCGCGTAAACTGGTGGGGGATAAGATTGGAGCCTTGGTCATGACTAACTGATGTTAAGATGCAACCCCAAAACTCTGCAGTTCTATACACACTTTGCTTGTGGATATAGATGTAAATCCTGTTAAACTCAGTAGGACTTACTTGTAAGTAGACCAAATTTGTGCTATAAGCTACCTAATTCAGAACAATAATTAAAACATTTTAGCATTCCTGGTTTCATGGCCTGCCTTAGACGTCAGGTTTATTTTTACTATTCAAACCCAGGTCTGTTTTTTTTAACCCTTAAAACAGTGCCTCCTTTAAAACGCAGCTCTGCCAAAGTGTTGTAGGAGCGCACGTGTTCCGATCGGATCAAAACAGCCAGGAATAGTCTGCCTCCTTCAAGAAAGGGAGCCTTGTTAAGAGCTGTAGTGAGGTGAGTTAAAATTAAATTGACCTGCAGCCAGCTATTCCCAGGGGGCTATTTATTTTTAAAATCTAAAATAGAAAGCGTGCATATGGCAAACACTGTAAATCTGAGCAAGGCAGGATCTCCATTTCAACTAAAGCTCTCTTTGTGCTCCTTGACTACTCAGTGCCCTCAAGGAAAACTGTGGCAGTGAGCCGGCTTCCCTTTCTGACACATGGAATGTGTAACGTTTTTCAACTTGTTTGGGCGGGAAGTAGCCGGGGGTATATTGTTTTTGCATTGGGGGCTTGAAGCAAAGGAATTACAGTCTGAGCTGGACTGCTGACAGAACGAGGAATCGAGTTTGGGGAAAGTTTTATTATAATTGAATTGCCTGTCGATTTGACTGCCCCTCCCAGCATATACAACACCTCATTTCCTGCACTTTAAAAATAATCTTATAAAGGACAGAAGGACAAAATACCCATTTCTTTATTTTACTTTTTTTAAAAGGCAACCAAATAATAGAGCCAGTTTATTTACAATTGCGTTAGTAATGATTGGACTGTGTTGGTGCCATTTAGTTTCACTAAAAAGACAAAGGTCACTGTCCTTTAAGCTGAGCATTCCTGCTGTACAACCTCCATTAATTTCAATAGGGATTGCGCTAAAGCTCCCACGCCAGTTCGATTTGAATGAATGGAGGTTGCACCAAAACAGAGTTTGGTTGATTACTCCAAGAGGCTTACTTACTTTGTCAAGCACAGAACAAATAAACCAAGTGTTCGCCATCTAAGAGACTTTACAGGATGCAATTGTTTCTTTTCAAAATCTGAAATTTGCATTTGTAAAAAGGCATGAGCTTCATCCACACACATAATGCTGTTGAAAACTGAGACATCAGAAGATAAGACATAATGAGGGAAATGAGAGAAAAGTTTCCGTTTGTTGATTCAGGAATTTAGGATTTGGTTGTAATTTGCTGAAATGTTCTTCATTCTATTGGATCCAATGAGTTTTGCCAAAGAGGTGATGTCTATTTCACCTCACCTTCTCACAAAGATAAATTAATACAGACTATTTGCACAAATTTAGGAGCATGATGTGCATTTTAATAGATGACAACACAAAACTAATGTAAATAAAACCAGTAAAATGTTAAGCAAAGTAAATACTCTCAACTCTCAGGTTGTTATTTATCGAAGCATCAGACTTCAAGTTGATACTCCTTATTTGTGGCAGTTTTCTTGAATATCTTCAATTTTTGTGGCCATTAAGCAGAACTCATTACAGGTTGATTACCCCTTATCCGGACATCCGAAATCCAGACTATTTTGAAATCTAGACATTTTTGGGGCTTTGACTTTTTAAAAAAACTTTTCCCAGCACCTGACACCAAATCAGTAGATGCTTGACAGGGGTAAACTCTCTCTCAGGGAAAAGAAACATTCACATTAGATATTTGGTGGAGCATCTGCATTGCATGCTATCTCGGTGGTGGAAGGAAGCAAGTGTGCCTGCTTCTCTACCACGTGAAGGCTCCTGGCGTTCCAGTAAATGACTGGGTGACTGGGCCTTTGTCATTTGATAGCATTTCAGAATCTTTCTTGGTCGTCTCTGTGAATATCTTCATTTGAGTACCTTCAAAAAGAGCATGCCTGTTCCCCTCTTCCTTTTTAAAATCAGGAAGTGGGAGAGAGGAGGAGAGTTACAGGAAGATGGACAGATGGAATCAGGTGCCCCCACCAATCCACTACAAGAGATGACCGCTTCAGTTGGTCTTATGGATGGGACCAGTCCTGCATGGGATTTTTCTTCAGTATATATTCCTAAACTACAATTTATCACATTGCCACAAATCTTCCCAAAGTGACTTGAACAAGGTCGTTGTGAGTTGTAATTTGAAGACTGTAACCTGCCTTGATTGCCCTTACCAGGAGAAAGGCGGGGTATAAATTATTTAAATAAATAAATAAATAAGACATGTCGGACAATCGCACAACCAGATCCTTATGTGGAAGCAGGAACCCAGGTTGATTCAGTTGCTTCCAGGGTGCATATTGGGAGAAGGCTTATTCCGCTCAGTGCTAGCTGTATAGACGTTCATTAATTTTTCTTCTGCTTTTCAAAAAAACCAGGATTACATGTTGCTGCAGTAAAGGCCCAGGGATTTCTCTCATGGCAGGTATATCCTTTTCATTTCTGTAACTGGTCAGCCCTGGAACGCAAACACCACAAGCCCGGGGAAAAATCCTCCCTCCTTCCCTTTTGCAAACCTCTTGCGTCTTCATTGCCAGTAAAAATAAGATGGTGAAAGAGCTCCAGTGGCAGACCTCCCTCAAAATAACTCTTGTGGTTCTTGTGCTGAAAGCAGAAATCCTTCATACGCCTTTTTAGTATGCAGGAGATCCAGTATTTCTCCTGATTATACTTTTCCTGTATTGCATTTTTAGTAGGGCTTCATGCTTTTGAATGATTTCCTATGACTCTCTCTCTCTCTCTCTCTCTCTCTCTCTCTCTCTCTCTCTCTCTCTCTCTCTCTCTCTCTGTGTGTGTGTGTGTGTGTGTGTGTGTGTGTGTGTGTTTTCAAGTGAGATATGGTGAAGGCTGGAAAAATATATTTTTGTTGGAAATATCATCGAGCCTCCTTTTCTGCATTAGGAAAAAAAAAAGCTTCAGAGACACTGAGGAGTGGAATATTTTTATAGTCTTATTTTACTCCATGTTATATATTATTTGTCTTTGCTAAACTTGATCTCAAAGAACCTTTTTTCCCCCATTTATTCAGAGCGTGTGTGCTCCCGTGATGAGATTGCTCTGTTTCTCTTTTCTTTGACTCGAGTGTGCTTATGTATAATTGGGGAATGCTTTGGAATGCTCAAACACTTCACAAGGGGCCCTCTTACTGGGATCCTGAGATGAAAGTTAGCCTTTTCATTAAGCAAAAGCTCTGCCCACTTCACCCCTGTTATAACCCAGCATCCTCTGGAAGGCTGTTTGGCATATCACACTGCCCCTGAAATGTGAAGATAGCTTAATAATAGAATTTCCTGCAGTGAGGGGCTTACATACTCTGAAATCCTAGAGCGAGTCAAGGAAATCTGCATTAGAATACATTGTTTGGAGCAGTTTGTGCGCCAAGGGGGTATACAAAATGTAACGGAAACTAAAAGTGTCAGGCATCTAATCCAATGTGGAGTCTGTTTAATCTCTTTCAAAAGACATCTTAAGAACTCCCAGTGTCTTCATTGCCTGATTCTTTGTGACGGTTTAGCAAAGGGTATGAGAATAGTGGAAAGTCAGGATGTGATCTCTGAATCAAACTTCATTTTTTCCCCCAACGAATGGCATCAGTTTAACTACTGTTCGAGTTGATTAGCAGATGGAGCTGCGTTTTGTCTTAAAGACAGGCATGGGGGGGAGACTGCAGCAGTGTTTCTGGGTACTTAAAATGGTGCTGATGGGAACTTTAGAAAAGGGCACTGGTGGAGCTTTCCTTTGAGCATGTCGGATGGCAAAAAGTGGTAACTGTATACAGTTACCCCATGTTTGTCTTATTGTGTTCAAATGTTGTTGCTGGCAGGGTGGTGGTGGTCCTTGAATGCGACTGAAAGGCAGAATAGAAATATTTTAAATATGTAGAATGCAATGAGTGAGTATTCTGGAACCATATAAAAGCTGTGGTTATGTACTATATTTTAATGTACTAATATAATTTGCAGTTAAATTTTCTGTTTACAGGTTAGGTGGATCTGGGTCAGGGAGTTCAGGGGTATCACTAGGGGGGTGGGGGTGCCCCAGGTGTCACCCTAGGGCAGGGTGATACCAAAATGACTTTCTACTATAGTCTATACTGGTGGTGTGAAAAAAAGCATTGGTAGAAAATGGAGTTTTCCTGATCCCCACCGCGATTTGTGCGGGGATCACATTTCCCAGGAGGCTTTCACATCATATGATCTGGTATGGGAGGTCCATGGGGGTGACACCATGAGATCTCGCCTCAGGTGTCACTGACCCTAATGATGCCCCTAAGGGAGTTTATCCATTTGCAAAATGGAAATGGGGGCATATTATTCTAAGACCTGGTCTTAGACAGGTTATCTTGTTGGCTGTGTGCTCCCTGAGGCATCTGGTGGGGCCAACTGTGTGATACAGGAAGCTGGACTAGATGGGCTTTTGGCCTGATCCAGCAGGGCTCTTCTTATGTTCTTATGTTCTTGTGACCTTCTTTGGTGAAAGGAAAGAGTCAAGGTGCTTTCCAATCCAATTCACTCCTGCACCGAAAAGCTTGGAAATGGTAAATTAAGGTGTTTGCCTTATCTTCTGCGACATTGAAGCAGTAAGTGAATTCATATATTGTGCAGGCTAACAGCTTAAGCTTCACACATTCTCTTGCAGCCCAGTCCCCTTTCCCTTCCAAAGCCTCCCATTCTGCTCTCCCCCAATGGTTGCACCAGTGGGGGAGAAGGATAGGATTGGGCTGTAAGTCTTTCCAGTGACATAGCTACCCGCTGCTGCACCCCCCCATGACATTGCTAGCCCCGCCCCACCACCACTAGCGATGTCACCCCAGCAGCATTATGGCTACAAAAACGCGCCCCCCCCCCCAGGAACGACGGCAGCAAAAGATCAGTAGGAGCCCAGGCGGGCGGGTGGACAAAACGTTTGCGGCGCTGCAAGCCGTGCGGCTGTTTTTTGGCTGCTGAATTGCCGCTGCTGCAGCGCGCTTGTCACCTCCCACATGCTGCCCGGGGCCCTCTGCCCCATTTTTTTCCTTCGCTACTGAGTCTTTCAGTCCTAGTCCTCTGTTTGAATCCCCACCTATGACTGTGTGCATGGTCCTTTTGGTGGAGTTGGTCTGACATGCAGTAGGAGGTTTAGCAGGTAACAGCTTTAGCAGGCTGGTGCAGCTGACCCTTTGTTTGAAGGGAGTGCATGCAGTCTCCTGCTGCACACAAGGGATCTGTGGATTGTATGCCACACAGCCATAGTTCCCTACTGCGATTGCTTTGTGACAGGGCTGCCCCAAGACCTCTTGGCTTCTTAGGCAGTGTGCCGAATACTGCCCTCCCCTTACCTGGTGATGCATCTCATTCTGCTTTGCTGTCCCCTGGATTGGTAAAGGAAGAACAATGGAGAAGAAGAGGAAGTGTGGAGGATTGGAGTAGGCGGGAACTTCAGAAAGTGTCTCACACATCTCGTCATTTCTCCACCCTTCCTCTTCTGCTCTGTCTCTGCCTTCAGTCCAGGGAGTGGGATGAGCAGTGGAAGCGAGTGGACAGGTGGAAGTGAGCACTTGCCACCAATCCCCTGCCTGAGGTGACTGTCTCAGTCAGCCTTATGGATAGGCCAGTCCTGCTTTGTGATCTTTGGAAGAGTGTTTTCCAAACATAGGGTTTGATACATTCATCAGACTTCTGAGGACCTTAATTTTCATGTAAACAAGAACAAGTTGCTGTGATTAAGGAGGAAAGGTGAGGAGCTGAGAGCAATAGCTGGTAATCTTTGAGATTGAGTGGAAACCATGCTGGCCACTAACCTCTGCAAGCTGGGCCTGTTGGACTAAGGCAATGTTTCCCAAACGTTTTGACCTGCGGCTCCCTTGACCATCAGTGACCATTGGCCGCAGTTCCCCATTACATTATGCCGATGCCTGCCAATTGGCATTGCACTGTTTTCTGAGAGGATTCCGTGGCACTCCACGGCTCTGCTGGCTGGTTTCCGCGGCTTCCGTGGGATCCACTGGACTAAGGAATAATACTTCAGATGTAAACATGTGTATCAGGTCTTTTTTATTTGCGCATCCTTACAACATTGTGCAAGTTGACTTTCAAAACTCCATTTTTCAAGAACTTTAAAGTAACAAAACAGTTCAATCTGCATTCATAACTGGGAATGTTACCGAAAAACGTGACTCAAAGAATTCAGAGTTCAGCAAGCAAATTTAAATGATGAATATTTGCTTGAGCATTTCTGCTCTGATTAGTTTTAGCTCTGAGACCCTATTTTTAACCCACTTTTATGTGAAAAAGCTATCCTGTGAGCTAAAACGCTGCTCGAAGTTAAGAAGTAATTTTTAATAGAACTTTTATAATGTATCTCTGCAAAATATCTCGATGTCAATAGGAAGTGTCAGAAATATAACTTTCCCAAACTATCCCCCTCCATCTGTTTCTCTTGACCCACCTCCTTCCTTACAGCCGTTTCTCTCTTTTCTCCACATTAACTTTTATTTGTTTCTGTCCCTGTAATGTTTTTTCATATGGGAGCCATTCTGTGAACTCATGAAAGTCTATAAAAATGTGACAAAAGATACCCGCTAAGGAATTTGAGTGGATGGTGAGAGAAAGGGAGAAAACCCTTTCAAACCAGTCTTCTGGCCACTGTATGATGGGATAACAGCAGAACACCATGTACTTATTAAACAAATACTAAAATATGTACATAAATACCCATACAAAAGTGAAAAAAAACCACAACATTGCTTATAAAACTAGTATTGTCTCCTTCCTTGTTGGCATCACAAACATCACTATTGCCAGTTTGGGTTTAGCTGCTTTCCAGTTATGCTACTTTCACATATTTTCTTTTAGCTCTTTCCAGAACAGTCGTTTCAAATCTCTGCTGCATTACGACAAAATAACTTTTTTTTCTATAGTCAGGAGATGTGTGGATTTAAATATATCTTGGCTTTCTTTATTGAATCGCTAACACACACACACACACACACACACACACACACACACACACACACACACACACACAGCTTTCCCCCTCACATACCTCTATTTGTTGAACCTCTAACACACACACTCCCCCCCCACACCTTTATTGAACCTCTAACACACACACCCTTCCCCCTCATCATAACATCTGTTGATTTCTTTTTTCAAATCTGAGTTAAGAAACCATGCAGAAGGTAGCAAAGCTGAAGGAAGGGATCAACATACATTCAGTACTTTCCTCTTTTCCTGCTATTCCTGTGGTGAAATACTAGGATTGCAGACACTTTCAAAGGGACAATTCAATGTAGTCACACAGCTGTTTTAGTTACCCAAACATAGATGAGCACTGTATGTGTGCTTGTTAAGTCAATTAACACCTGATTAGTTGCTTTCTGTTTAGGAAAACAAAGCTGAGCTCAGCAGGTGTGCTCTTTAGCTCCAAAATCAACCAACCAGAACTCTAGCCAACAAGAAAGAAAAAAAAATCAGGCAACAGTGAAATTGATCAGAGCTGTAAACAGAAACAGACAAATGAACGGACCCGATCTGTTCAATCTATTGATTGGACTTATTTTTCAGTTAGAATTTTGCACCTTTTTTTCTTTGCCCCTTTTAACAAACAAGGCAATTTGCCAATCTGCTCATCAGCATGAGAAGTTCTATGTTTTTCTCCTGCTAGAAATTACAGTTATTTTAGAATGCATGGAAGATGACATGCAGGGTGGTGGAGGGAAAGCAATCGGTTCTTTTTTCACATCCCAAATTAACAGGCTTACCAGATCGTCGCCGGGACAGGAGCGGTCTACCCTTAAGGGGGCGGGGCGTGGGGGGGCAGAGTCCGTCCCGGCGACGATCTGGTAAGCTTGTCTATAGACAGGCTTACCAGATCGTCGCCGGGACGGGAGCGGTCTACCCTTAAGGGGGCGGGGCGTGTGGGGGCCAGAACGTGACACGTTCTGGCCCCCTCACACCCCGCCCCCTTAAGGGTAGACCGCTCCCGTCCCGGCGATGATCTGGTAAGCCTGCAAATTAATGACTGTGATTAAATTGAATCTCCTCACTTTTAAAATACAACAACATAAACACATAAACAAATGTTTCTAGAAGCTTCTGTATGAGCAATGCTTTATGATAAAAATCCCACATGTGGGATTTTGGTCTAAAAATGATTGGGCCAAATGTCTTGATCCCTCCCCCCCCCATTTTTTTAAAAATCTCATAAACATTCCTATTCATTTGGAGTTGACTTTCTTTCTCCAGAGATTCTAGGGTACATAGCTAAAACCAAGTCCGAGAGAAAGGGGGTAAGGAGGCTTCAAAAAGAGGGGATAGGATTCAGCATGCACCATCGCTGTTGGATCCACCCCACAGCCTCTCCGTGCATGTTCCTCTCCCTCCCTGCCCCTTGACCCCTCCCCAATCTGTTCCATCCCCTTCCTGCCCCCTCCGCAGTCTTACCTGCTCTGGTGGCTGCAGACAGGTCTGTGCTCTGTGCTCCACGCTCCGCACTTCCTTGGCAGTTGCGGCCGCTGCTGGTTGTGGACAGGTTTGCACTCTGCGCTCCATCGTCAGCCATTTTGCAACAGCGGAAGTGTCTTCTGCTGCCACAAAACCCTCCGTAATACAGTCCAATCCTGTATAGGATTGGGTTGTAAATCTTGAGTTAGGGGTCAATCTTGTATTCTGAATGCATTTGTTGGCATAATGCTTTTAGGGATTCCAAATGGAAACTATAGAGCTATACATTCACAGTTTGTTTTAGAAGAGGAGCACCATGCTTAATGATAATTTGGGACAAGTTCATCGTGAAGATGTCAAACTCAAGGAGTGTGCGTGTGTGTGTGTGTGTGTGTGTGTGTGTGTGTGTGTGTGTGCGTGCATGCACAGAGTGTTTAGTACCAAGACAAGTTTGAACAAACCCTTAGTGAATGCATGGAATTTAATAATAGGTGTATTAGAAATACAAGGGTTATGGTGGTTCAACCTAGCAGTTGTTGAGGTGGCTGGCAACTGTGCTTTGACTTGCCTATGAATTAGAATTTGTCCTATATAAACTTCTTTGTAGCTATCACTGGGAAAACACTTGTGGGCCTTTCCGTGAGTTGCACCATCATTGGAACTTCATTAATATTCACCAGCTGATGATATCCATACAAGTTATGAGCAGGATTTGTTCTTGCCTAATGAACTTGCAAAAGTTAACCATAGAAGATGAAAGTAGATGCCTTCATAAGAAGTGCTGCCCTTGTAAGTCTGGCCTGATCACTTTAGATGGAATTGCAGGCTCACCTATGAGAATTAGGGTGATGGTTTGTGGGAGGTTGCAGCAACGTGTGGTATTAGCTCTGCTGTGAACAGCAACTACATTGGAAGCAGTTTAGTCCTGTTTGCTTCTCTCATGATCTCATGCTCTTGTACCTGCCTGTTCTTTGATAAAGTAATGGTCCTTTTGTGGAGGTGAGCAGCTGATCCAAGAGTTGGTCCTTCAATATATATATATTTTTCAAATATTCTTTAGAAAGAAATACTTAAGCTTGGCAAATATCAGCTGCTGATAAGAGTACAGCACATGAAGTCCTTCAGATTCTTCTACTATGAAAGACTGTGGAACACAATTCTTCTGAAGAGAGTTTCCCCCACTTCATCCTTTTTACTTTCCCAGATTGTGTAGGTGTATTTTCTTTATAGTACTCATCATTCTGCAGTTGTTGACTTGAGTTGGCAAAGTCAAGAAGAATAGTCCACTTTCAAAATGAATAGTTCACTTTGGCTTATTTGAACTAAAATGAGTGTATATGAAACTCATTTTTAAGGAGCTCAGATGAAACCTATAACCAATGATGCAATGTAAATCAAATAACTCAATCAATGAAAAGGATTGGTCAGGATCCAAAGGATTGTGCAACCAGTTCTAGACACCCTAAGGGCTTTGGACTTTCTCAAATGGCAGCAACTCATGTCATGGGGCCAACTTCTTTTGAAAGAGAGCATAGTGTCCAGTGTGGTTTGTGATTTTATTTAGTTATCTAACTTGCAGTCCAATCCTATCCTCATTCTTATGACAGCAGGACAGCATCCCACTGTCATAAAGGGCGCAACGATGGCGTGCAGAGCGCGTCACTGCCTCATATCGATGCTGCTGCGGCTGCTGTACCAGGCTGGTGCTAGTAAGTTGGTGTGGGGTGCATTTTGTGGGCAGAGAGGAGGAGGGCAGGGGGAGTTTTTGGGCAGATGGGGAGCAGGAGGAGGCAGATCTCAGCGGCAGTTGTGCGCCCCAAATCCTATCACCCTTGTTTCAGCCTGCATTGCATCCTTACTCTTCTTATGCCAGCTCTATAGCTGACGTAAAGGCTGTTCCACACTACACGAATCCCGGCGCAGAGGCCTCTGTCTCCGCGCGCAGAGCTGGTCGGGAGGAGTGTCTTCCTGCCTGTTGTCCCGCCTTCTTAGAAAGCTCAGCGGTGATTGGTTAAGCACAAATGTGGTCCGATACACGAGAGAAGAGAGAGAGGGGCAGGAAGGAGAGAAAACTAACATAACAATTTGTGCCGGGAATAGAATTCATCTTGCTAACTTTTGTGAGGAGAAATGGATCCATGAGAAATCGGAGACTCGAGTGAGTTCTGATTGATTGACAGCCCCTTTCATCCTGCCCTCTCATCCAATTGGTTGGCTGCAGTAGCCCCGCAGTAGCTCTGCGAACCCGCCCCTCAAAAGATGGGTTCCCAGCTTTTTGTACGCGCCGGAAATCGGGAGATCGCAGCTGCTCCGCTTGCTTCCGCAATGGTGACAGAGAGCTCCGCACATCTCCGTGACGCGTCGGGATTCGTGTGGAACACCCTTAAGTCTCAGGAGAAGCATAGGCCATCAGGGGGCCTATCTGGGCTTCCATGGCACAGCTGTATTGGCACCAATGGTGGGGGATAGAATTGGGGCAAAATTTCTCTACTGCCCTTCATCAGTGATATCAGGGTGATGTACAAAAATAAAATTGCGAACAAACAAGCAAACAAGCAAACAAACAAACAAGCAAACAAACAAACCATAAAAACCATTTAACATAAAACCAGAGATAGTTATAACTCGAGTACAAGCAGCAGCAAATGGAGGAGAATCAAAAACTCTAAGGAAAAATAACATTGTCACCTAAAAGAAAATAGCAAACGTACAAAGTGAATCTCTGGGTAGAGTCCCATAGCTGAAAATGGCAATGCTTTCTCCCTAGTGGCCCGACTTCCAAAGCAAGTACAACCAAAGGAGAGCATTAGCAGATGACTACAGCATGTGGGCAGATTGATGTGGGAGTAGGCATTTCTTGGTGACACGGCATGGAGGTCTGTTCAAAGAAAAGATTGCAAAACTTCTGCTGTGAATGCCTGAAGCAGGTCCATGGCTGAAGCAACTCTTTGTTCATAATCATAAATTCCCAACTTTTCTCCATCCATTCATTCTGGGTCAGTGGTTGAGCTGTTTTCCACAACCTACCAATGCAACCTTGACAGCTGTATAAATGGTTATTTCTTGCTGAGCACAATTAAAGCAATTTGAATAGGACAAACTGTTCAATATTTTTGAAAGCTATTTCTTTAAAAGAATCTTTTGGAACATAGCAAATCCCACTGAAGGAAGTGGTTCGTTCACTTGGCTTGTTCAGTATTGTGCTATAAATCCCTTGTTCGTATAACATAAAACAAGTATGCCAGGTTCCTCTGTCAAATACTAGTGACGTCTTTTAGTATCAATTCTTACTTTTTCTCATAGCCTGTAGATGTTTTGGAAAAATTCTGAGTGACGATGGCAGCCTTAAATTATTACGTGGTGGATCTTTTGAGTACCAGCCAAATACCCTTTAAAAAGTAGCAATTGCTTTTGGTCAGAGAAATGCAGTTCCCCCACAGGTTTTCGTGAAAGAACCAGTCAGCTGCCAAAGAATACTTTTGGAAAGTCTTTGAAGTGCACTGCCACAGTTCCTGTGTTTTTGTGAATTCAGTGCCATGATTCATGTGAAAACAGCCTACATTCTTTCTCTCTTGGTGAAATCCACTGTGAAGGCAACACTAAATACACACCATGTATTTTTCTGCCAATAAAATGCTAATATACTGAATGCTGTTGTATTCCATCAAAGTCGCATCATTGCTCTCTAACCATGAAATTAACTTTGGACAATAATCATTGGGTGAGGTATTTCAGTCCTGGTACGGACTCTGGCATCCAGTGCACCTGTGATCTTGGCCTTCTGTAAACTGGGTGCTGCATATCTGTCAGCTGGGCACTGATGTCATTGCCCAGCATTGACTCTAGGAAAGGCACCATTGGCACTACAGCTGACTGTGATCAGGGAAGGGCAGAAACAAAGGAGGAATGGGAGGATTTAAGTGAGGGGAAAAAGAGAGATGGAGAGAGACAAAAGGAGGGAGAAAGAGGAGGAGAATGGAAGCAAGGGAAGGAGGAGAGAGGAGAAGCACAAGGTGGGAAAAGGTGATGGGGTTGAAGGAGGGAGGAGGAATCTCAGGTGAGGAAAAGAGAAGGGAAGAGAAGAGATGCAAGAGAAGGAGTGGGAAACGGGCATGGCTGCAAGGGGAGAAAGGGGGACCTGGACCCGTGCAGAGAAAAGGGAGACTCCCCTGCCTCCCTGTTGGCAAGAGAAGCTGGGCATACGCACCACTGGCAGACGTCTGCAGAGGGGGCCTGAGACTCCCTTTACTTGGGGACCAAGAAGAGACCCCTGGGTATTTTGGGCTAGGGATTTGGGTATTTTGGGCCAGCCAACCCAGACCTCTGATTCGCCACTGCCTTTGCCACAGCTGGCCAGCTGCACTGCACCAATCAAAAATAAGCTCTTTCTAAAGAAAGACAGAATCTGAGTGAGGTCAACTACAGATCTGAACTGACCCCCTGTATTGAGAGACTGTTCAGAGACCCATGGGCCTATGGAAGGCTGCAATTGCCATGTTTGTTTCTCAATAAATACTTGAGTATTATCCTCCCTGAGGCATCTGGTGGGGCCACTGTGAGATACAGGAAGCTGGACTAGATGGGCCTTTGGCCTGATCCAGCAGGGCTCTTCTTATGTTATGTTCTCCTGATCTCCATGTGATCTTTTGCTATGTTCCTGAAATATCCAGTAGTTGGGAGAATGTCCTAGGCCAACCCCTGTGATGTGGACCTGCCCCTTGGGATGACCCTGAGGGTGCAGGGGTTGCTACACAAAGCTGAAAACACAGAAAAGGTCTGCTGAGAAGCAAAGTGTGAATGTTATTTAAGTAATATGTTATTGTTGAGGTGACGCCGCGTTTCCCTCTCTTGTTGATTTGGCCTTTGAATGTGCAGGCACACACTGGAATCCTGTGTTAAACCTAACTAATGGAGTTTGGGTTGCGGTTGAATGTTTTAACCTTTCCTTTTTCCTGAGAAAGGAAACATTCTTTTTCCTCTGAGGGTGTGATTTTCTTACCTGTCTTTGACATGGAACAAGGTTAAATTGCCGCTGTCAGTTTCTGAATATTTTGGGTTGCTTTTGGAGCGGTGTAACTTGCAGGGAGGCAGTTTTAACTAGATTTTATTCATGGTAAAGTTTATGGATGACTTAACTTCAACATTTAGACTCCTCTGTTCCATTAGTCTTAAAACAAGTTGATCACAACTTCATAAAACAAGCAGGCTTTCTGAAATTTGGATGGCCCATGATTCCAGTGCAGATCGGACCATTTTGTTTCAATCTCTGCAGTACGAGGATTGAAAAATATGGGCACGTGGTAGCAGTTCTGTGAAAGAAATATTTGTGGGTGAACATTTGGATGTAAAGGTAATTATGTGGACTTTGCCTTGGCACTGAGCTCTGTTTTTTTCCACCCTTTATTTTTCCCTGTTCACATCTTAAAGAAGCAAGTAGGAAACGAAGAAGGAATGCCGGGCACATGCATGCATCTTCGTATGTATGTATTTATATTCTGCCTCCTTATCAAACATGTCTCAAAGCATCTAACATTATAATATCATCATCATCATCATCATCATTCTCTAAACTCCTTCAGACATGGATTTGGCGTAGGGCTCCAGCTCTTAGTATTGTGTGTGCATCACCTGCAATTGCAGTCATTTGTTTGGGCCTGATCCTATTGAACCCTTGCACCGGCGGAGTGTGTGTTCTGCCAGCGCTAGCTGTTGCAAAAGTGCCATAAAGCACTTTGTGTCAGCGCGCCTTCCAGGAGTGCCAGCAGAAAGGCCATCTTACCCACTGGACAAGGTAAGCCAGCGCAGGGGCAGGAGAAGAGGGTGTGGAACGTGGTGGGGGAGGACAGGGGGTGGGCAGATTGGGTCTGGGAGGAGGGCGGGATCAGTGATCCCAGCCCACGCCATATCCTGCCAGCCCATGCCATATCCTATCTCCCTTTCTAGGTCTCATCCGCAGACACGGATCATCTTGGACTTGCGCTAGCAATGTTTCTGGCACTGTTCCAAGTTGACCTATAGCGGCAGCTGGGGTTTTCCCCAAGGAGACCTTCTGCCTGTTAAATTCCCCCGTGGGATGCAGCGTAGCCTGTGCTGGCACTGCTGTGTTGGCATAGAGGAATTCAGGTAGGATTGGGCTGTTTGTCACTAAGTTTTCTCAGGAAGGGTCTAAGATTTTTGTATACATTGTGGGCTGTTTTTCAGTCTTGATAAGTTGAACTGAATTTCTAGTGCAGATATTCCTACTGTCCTGACCTGAAAAAATGACTGCGAGAGCCTCTTCTGATATAAATCACAGCAATTCCCTCTGTAAAAAGAAAAAAAACTTCTCTCTGTTAATTATATACCTTGTGACAAAGCTGGGTTGGTTTCTGAGTAAAATATGAAATTGAAATGGCTCCAATTTGACCCAAGGATGCGCCACAAATACCTTGAGTTATTTCTCCCTGCTTTGCTGCACCAGGTTATTGCCATATCTGGAGTGAGGTTACTGAGAGGCCCTTGGGGAAGCCTGTGTTAGGTGATTAAAAAATAGCTCGTTGCATATGGGCCATGTAGAGAGTGCCACCAAGAGGCCCCTTTTAGTTGACTATGGATTGCCGTGAATGGCTCTACCATGAAGCATGGTGAAGTGAAGAACTTCAGCTGGCAGATTGTGCGGCACTTCATAGAGCAGCACAGCAGCTGTGGATGGCCTGTCGAGAAAGGGAAGCAAAGTGGCACTTCCCTTTCTAACCGAAAAGAAAGGAAGGAA
Organism: Plestiodon gilberti rubricaudatus; assembly: GCA_026170595.1. Taxonomy (NCBI): domain Eukaryota; kingdom Metazoa; phylum Chordata; class Lepidosauria; order Squamata; family Scincidae; genus Plestiodon; species Plestiodon gilberti. The sequence continues at coordinate 62,462,229 of JANXHW010000003.1, read as the reverse complement.
GGGAAGAGATGTGAAAGAAGGGGTTTTAAGAGGGGAAAAAAGAGAAAAGAGCAGTTTGGTTTTGTACTCTAGTTCAGGCAGCAAACTTCTTTTAATTGATTGATTGATTAAGTTTTTAATGATGCTTTTCCATAGCTCAAAGTGGCTTAAAAAGGTAAAGGTTCCCCTTGCTCGAAAGCCAGTCATTACCGACTCTAGGGGTAACGTTTCTCTGTTTCAAAGTCGAAGAGCCAGCGATGTCCGAAGACGCTTCCGTGTTCAAGTGGCCGGCATAACTAAACGCCAACGCGCATGGAATGTTGTTACCTTCCCACTGAAGCGGTACCTATTAATCTACTGGCAATTTCTTGCTTTCGAACTGCTAGGTTGGCAGGAGCTGAACCCGAGGACGGTAGGTCACACTGTCACGTGGCACTTGGGTCTCGAACTGCTGTCCTGCCTACCTTCTGGTCTGCAGTTCAGCGTCTTAACCACTAAGCCACCGCGGTGCCCTCAAAGTGGTTTACAACATCATAAAACTATATAAAATACTATTCATAACATAATACTAATAACAGGTTCTTTAAAACCACGACAACAATATCATATGAGTGGATTTGCAGCCCAATCCTATTCGGGCCTCAAGCATCTGGAACACTCGCTCCGGTGGCGTGAGGCCTTTTATGGCTGTTGGAAAGCCATGCGAAGAGCAGCCAGGTCCGTGTGTGCCAGTGGACCGGGGATACCTGCCGGCACCAGTAAATTAGTGCAGGGGGTAGGAGGGAGGCACAGGTCCGAGCAGACCCAGTGGGCCGGCATGGGCCTAACCTGGGGCAAGGGAACATCTCTGTGCCAGGTGCAAGGGAGTGTCAACGGGAAACAGGTTATCTTGTTGTCTTGTGCTCCCTGAGGCATCTGGTGGAGCCACTGTGTGATACAGGAAGCTGGACTAGATGGGCTTTTGGCCTGATCCAGCAGGGCTCTTCTTATGTTCTTATGTTCTAACAAATGTTCCCTCACCCCAAGGAGGCCTCCAGAAGCTGAAACTCCCCCATGGGATAACCAGGTGCCATATTGGTGCAGCTGCATCACCACACAGTGGATTGAGTAGGATTGGGCTGAAAATGTCCTGGACCTGCACCGTAGCAATTGGGACAGTACCCTGGAAAGGAGGCCTTCTTTTGGTATAGAAATCATTAATTGAGGAGTGTAGAGTTTTTCTAAAAAATTGTGCCTATAAAATGACAGGAATATAGTACAGTACCTAACATGGATTACCATATTTGTTTGGATATGGGTCAAATTCTACAGTTTTCCAAGCTTTAAACATTCCTTCTATACTGGTGAATAGTAGGTGTTGTATATGATACTGCCAGCAGCATCCTTCAAAAGGAGGTGGGGCATAGAAAGCAAAAAAATATCTCTCGGATAATTTTGAATTAAAGCAACATCATGCCATCTCCTTCCTTTGGCAACCTCTCCTTTTCATTTTACTTCATAAAACATTCTTAATGAATGGTGTCAGGTCTGCCCTTGGTGGTTCTCCCATTTTAGGTTGCTTCACAGCTTCTTGTTTTGGCAACGCGTTCTGTTACTGAAGCTGTTTACCGGAGCTATAGCTGCTGTTTTCTTTTTCTTGTTTTCTTCCTTTCTGAGGGAAATCCAAAATCTGATAGACAGTCCTGGGGGGTTAGCAAGAAAGCTAGTGATACACAGGAGGATGCTGTTACTTCAAATCATACCATGCTGGGATCCACATCCCCAAGCAAAATCGCATCTCTATAAATAACTAAGGGGAAAAGTCGAGGCTGGTCCATCCATGAGGCTAACTGGAATGGTTGCCTCAGGCAGCAGATTGGTGTAGGGCTCTGTTTACCCTACGGTGTGAACTGTGTTACCCTATAGTGACACTGTCATGATTGGCGCTGGTACTGCTGGAGTCCCTAGAGTAAATCCTATCCGTGGCCATCCTGAAGCTTTTGGAGGCTATCCGTGGCCATTTGGAGGCTATCCGTGGCCATCCTGAAGCTATCGGCAGCCATTCTACAGCTCTCTGCTCTCTGTCAGTTACAGTAGTAGCAACCCAGAATGCCTTGTTAAAGCTCTCCGCACCATTCTGAAGCTATCCACAGCCATTCTGAAGGTATTTGCTGCTGGCATTCCTGACCAGGTTAGGTCCCCTCCCCCCTAACCCCGTTGGTTCCATAGGATCAATGATTCTGTATCTGTGGTATCCACTGGGTTTTCGAGGAACCTCACCACGGCAGATACCGAGAATTGACTGTATCTCATTTGCAGACACCTTAGTTGATTCAGGGCATCTTATACAAGCTTGCTTTTTGATTATGGCTCTTATAGTCTGGTATGCGGTGGTGTTGATCTAGCTGTGTAGATCATTCTGCCTTGGCTAGATTTGATAGCCTTTTGTGTCTTATAATTTCCCCATTTAATAGATTCATCTGCAAAGTCCTACAAAATGGAATTAGGATTGCATTGAGGCCCTTTCATTGCTGCTCTCCGGGGCTCACAAGGAGGCTTGCAAGACAGAGTTCTGTGTTATTACAGTTCTCTTTTCTTCATCATAATTAAGTAACCGCAAAAGCCAGCATGCCAAGCATGAAACTTGGCACATTAGGAATCTTGATGGCTGATTCATGTGGAATGTTGGACTGACACCTCTAATACACAAAAACAATAGACATGGCACTTTTTAGAGGCCTATACAGCTTCCTGCAACACAATGCCGAGCTTGGAGACCTAGTGAGTTGCCAGCTCCTATTGAACCTTAGTGTAAACTGTACTCGGTAGGTATGAGAGTACTTTCCAGAACTAGTCATAGTTCCTGGCTACCTCTCACTCGCTCTGAGGTGGCCTCACCAGCCTAGTAAAACAAAACAACAGCCAAAGTCAGCTTTCACTCCTCCCCTGATCATCTTGGCCAAACAAAAGAAAAACAAACTGAAAGTTCCTTCAGTGTGGTGTTCTCTGGGCACAGCCACTAGATCTGTATCAGAGCTGCAGATTTAACCCCCCCCCCCAAATGTGGCTCCATTGTGGCTCTGTTGGATTTGACAGATGTGTTGGGGAGTTTCAACTACTATTGTCAGAACAGCTGCTACGTCTGCTATCAACTGTAAGGGTTAAAAATAACAATATACCATATATTCTCCTTTTCATATTTTGTCTTCAGGAGGTTTATGTTTCCCAACTCTTCTCTTTTCCGTGGCCATTGTCAGAGATTAGTGGGTTTCCCTTAACTTTTCATGTCTCCACCCCCCCCCCCAATTTTGAGGCTTAATTGCTCAAGAGAATTCCATTCATTTTATGCCCAAAACACAGGTTTAATTGATCAGCTGACTACTGCGTAAGAACACAGTTAATTCATGTATTAGTGAAGACAGTGCTATCCAACACTGGGGTTAACTTGCAATCTTTAGTCAGATAGCACAGAGACTGGCACTCAGCAAGAGATGCCAGTTCAAGTTCGGTCTTCAGAATAAATGTGCTGCTGCCAGACCCCCTGCAGAGCACATCAAACGGTTGAAACTGGCTCCTCATGACTGGTTTTGGGCTTCTAGAGCCAAGTCCTGGAGCAGCTGACAGCTAGATCAGGGCTCGATTCAGGGAAGACACACTGCACAGTCCTAATAGCCCATTGCAAAGTTGTGGGTGAACAAGCTCCTGCAAAAATGAATATACATTCCAATGTCTTAATTTGAGCCAGGCAGGGATGATGTCAGGGGTTGGCCAAGTCAGACAGTGCCCGAAGGTCTTAGGACATCAGGGGGCCCAACCTGACTAGACCAAGCTTTGAGCCCTCAGTACTTGTGGCAGTGGCAAGGTCCCAATGGGGGGACTGCTTTGGGAGCCTAGTGCAGGGTTTTGCCCCAGACCCCCCAGCAACTTGGAACCAGTACTTTAGCCAGGTATTTCTGAATACCAGGACATGGAAAGTAATAGAAAAGAAACTACCTCTGAGCATATGCAGAGTGCTTTCTCCTTTCACAGAGTAACTGGAACTTCTTCATGAACATATTTGAGACTGGGCACAGGACCTAGAGAGCCAAAAGTGTGTGATGGCTAACAGCCCAATCCTGTGTAAGATACGGTCACTGGCCTAAAGGGCCGGCTGCTGTATCCTATCCAGGTCCCGGGCTGTCCCGGGGCAGCCCGGGTGCACCTCGAGGGAAGGGGACAATCATCCCCTTCCCTCGGTGCAAGCGGCCTGAGGCCCTATGGGCCTACTCGACTGTATGCCAGCTCTGTAGCTGGCATACATTCAAGGCCTCTGTGTTAGGCCATACCAGGCTGGGAAAGGGCTTTGGATATCGGCGGATCTCGCCGCCAATATTCCCACCCTCCCCCAGCCTAGTGTGGCCAATGGCCACCCTCCCTCACCGCCTGGTCTGCCGTCCCCCCACCCCTGCACTGGTCAGTGAAGAACTTACCTTGCCCGGCGGGCACAGGGACGGTCCGCTGGGTGAGAGAGGGCTGCCAGCTTCTGTGCCGGCGGCCCTTAGTGCTTTACGGCACTTTCACGACACCTAGTGCCGGGGGAGCGCGTGCTCCCCTGGTACAATTGCACACAGGATTGCGCTGTAAGTGTGTGATTTCCAAAAGTGTGTGATTTCACAGTACCATCTTCCATTTTAGAACATGAGCAGTATTGACCATGCCAACAAAATCTTCTCAGTACTAATTATATTCTGCTTAATCTAGTAACTGCCAGTCACCTTGTATTCTTTTTAAATAAGAAAATGGGAGAGATGGGCTTTCAACCTTAGTAGAATTTCATCTAATTGTTTGAACAGACAAGAGCTGAATTTTTCATGATTGCGATGTGCATTTAAGCCACTGATCTTCTTGCATTTCCATGTTAGCTTCGCCTGCCTCTTCCACGTCTTCTAATACTTGCAGAGGTTACTGTGCCTCTGAAAACCGTTCTTTAATTTTTCCATATTTTGAAATGAATATTCTTCCATATCGGTGGGTGTATGTGCATGCACAATGCTCTTGAAGCCTATTGGTGAATACTTTTATTCATGTCTTATTTTCTTTAAAATATTTATATTTGCTTTACAGCCCCAAAATGTTGTCTATGTAATAGCCCAATCCTAACTGAGCTTTATGGCAGTGGGTTCCACTGTCATAAATGGCCATATGGCAGCCATTCCAGAATTGCTACAACAAACAGTGGCATTGTTGGAGGCCCGCTACCGCCACTGGCTATGTGCAGAACTGCAGGTAAGCCAGAGTGCAGGGAGGGCAGTGGAGCAACGTGGCATGGAGGGGGAGGAACAAGGAAGTGTCTGGGCAGGGAGGGGGCGGGCAGGAGGTAGAACAAAGGAGGGAGGGGTGCATACAGGTGGCATCAGCATACTCTAGGATCCTATCCCCATTCCCTCTCCCCTTCTCTCTCCCTTAGCTGTCCTTGGTTCGGTGTAGCTCTGAGGAGACCTATTGGGGCAGTAGAGACTTGCCCCAGGGTAAGGGAACAAAAATTCCCTTACCTTGAGGAGGCCTCTGGGACTGCTCCCCTGCAGGATGCAGCACGTGCTTCATCGGCGAGGCTGCATTGGTGGGGTGAGTTTTTTAAAGTTAGAATTGGGCTATAAGTTAGTGATAGATACAAGTAACTTCTGTCACTGACTTACTGTGATTTCATTCCACGTAATCTCTGCAAGTTGCGCATGGTGCTGGGATCGGTGATGCTGCTTTGTCTTTGGTCATCCTTGGTGTGTTCTTTGGCATCACCAACCAGGCAGCAGCTCTTAGTGAAAATCTCTGAGGCCAAGAAGTAAGTGTGTATGTGTGTGTGTGTGCGCGCACACACACACACACAATTTCTCTCTCTGTATAATGTGAATATTGCTGCTTCTAACTATTGTAAAATTAAAGTTACTTGTGTGCAAATTCACCCAAACAATAATTAAACAATCATCTCTAACGTCAGCTAATCCAGAAACATTAAATTGCATAGTTTACCTCCCACATGCACTGATGCAACCAGATTTTCACAGAACGAGGGACACCACCTCTCCCCTGCTGAAAACTGCTTCAATCCTTTTGGTGAATTTCCCTACCCTGCCACACCAGCAGCCATCAAAGACGTACGGACAGTACCATCATGTCGGCACATGGGTAGGTTGCCATCTATCATACTAACAGTGCAATCCTGTGTAACCTTGCACCAGTGTAACAGCAGATGCACCGGTATAAGTGCACTTACACTGGCATAAGTGCACTTACACCGGTGCATCTACTGTTACACCGGTGCAGGTTACACAGGATTGCAAGGGGAAGGAGGAAATAACTTCTGCCAAGACGATCAATATTCAGACATTATCCTACAACTGTGTCACTACTCCTAAAGGCTCGTTCACATTTTACACAGCAGGGTGTTTGCTGAGTGCCTAATGGTATTTGCTGCAGTCTGCAGTGAACATTTTAATTCTAAGGGGCAAATCCATATTTGCAAAGTCTCAAGGACATGTGGTGGATGTGCTGAGGAGCAGCTATCAGCCGCGGGTCTCTGTTGTGTCTCCACTATCTATTTGTAGTTTATTGACATGTATCTTTCTTTCACATTTTATAGTAGAGATGGGCAAAGGAATGTTCAGGGTCTGGGGCTGGTCAGTGAAAGCAAGTTGGGCCCTCCGAATTTTCCCCTTCCATGGCTAACCCCACTGCTGACGCTGCCTACTCAGACGTAGCAACCTCACTTCTTGATGCAACTTCAGTGTATGTGTGCATGGAAGACAAATGCAGGTGCGCACAATGACCAACTGAACATGAGTAAGTGTGTGCTTGATCGGAGGGCAGTGCAGGTTTAAAAGAACTGACAGTAAATGAGAGAGAACGAGAACGAACTTCATAGTTTCCTTCCCAGAACTCCTGGAATTAAAAACAGTTCTGTTAAAACAACAACAACACAAAAGCAGACAGTGAATGTCATGTGTTCATAAAACAATGAAATATGATTTTTTTTATAGAGCTGGAATCAAAGTTATGATGGTCGTTAAATCAACAAGTATGCACAATAGCCCTCCATACAATTTCCATACCCAGTGTGGCCTTTGGGCCAAAAGACTTTGTCCACTCTTGCTTATAGTATTCACCACAGCAAACATTTGCTGAGTAAAGAGGCAATCAATATTAACACTATCTCATGACCAACTCATTTTGGGATTATTGTACGGCTCCAGGGACACACCCGGTCCTTTGGCTGTCCCTGACCGGCCCACGTGAGGTAAAAAAAGCAGCCGTGAAGCACAGAACTCCTGCCACGGCTTCTCCTCACAAGGAGACAGCAGTTGTTACCCAGGGCCATTGCATCCCCCCAGCCCTGGCCCTGCTGAGTAGATTGGTTGCATTTGCAACTGTTTCTTTCAAAAACATTCAGTTTGTCCCATGTAGGGCCTCAATGTTGATTAACTAAAGCAGCCTAGTACAGGCGTTGCCACCTGGAGTCCCTCTGCCTCAGAGGGACTCAGAGGTTAAAGTCAGCAGGACTTTTGAAAACCTTATGGCATTTAGTCCTCTGTTCCAGTTTAGCTCGAGAGCACTTCAGCTCTGAATCGACCATGGGGGAAACGTCTCTCTGGAGAGACAAACAATAAAGCAGAAATGACGGGCGCCTTCCTGGCGCCTGGTGCGTGGGCGGGGCCTGAGTCGCATCACGTCGATGCGCCCCCCGCCCGTTTTGAGCTCATTTTGGAGCCAAACGGGCTCCAGGGCGGGCGGGCTGATCCGCCGTGTCGCTTCCCTACGGTGAGTGCCCCGAGCGCGCCCCCCGCCTGAGCGCCTGGAGCTCCTGCTCCACGCGCTCCACCGTAGTTCCGCCGCTGCAATAAAAGTTATGGAAGCTGTAGTATCATCTTTCATGATAATATCTTTCATGTTAAAAGTGGTTCACGCAGATAGACTACTTGTGAGACAGAAAACAAAACATTAGAAAGTAATGTGTGAATCATTCTTAAAAGAAGTGAACCTTTCCACATTTCACTGCCCAGAAGTCGTTCCTCCCATCATACTTAGCTGTCCAGTTTGTCCTTTCCCCCCAGAATTCCTTGCTGAACAGTTGTCATTCATTGGGCTCTTTTTTTTCCTCTGTCATTGCAAATAGTACTAAAAAAAATATTATAGTTGAGGACATGGCAGTAGAAGTTACTGAAAATTAGACCTGGTCCAAATAAACTTGGATTTCTCAATTTTGATGAAGTTTGTAATTTTCTGGGGTTCAGAGAGAGAGAGGCAAACAGGGCAATTTTAACCAGACCATGAACTTTGCCAACATTTTTGGCATGAGGCAGATTTCTTGTAGTTTTGGTGGTGGCAGGGGGTATCCTCAAAATTTTCAGGGGAAATAGCAGCCTCCATAAGTCCACAGGAAGCTCTCATGTCTCCCTCAGGATGCTCTGGGAAATTATACTACATCATGATGTAGTCATGTCATTTCCAGGTGCATTCTAGAAGGGAAAATTGTGGCCATCAGAAGCTAATATTACTGGGAACAGCAGTAATATTTTAAGTGCTGCCACTGTCACCACCACCCACAGAACGAAGCATGCCATTTTGATTAAAAGAAATAAGATACCTTCACATTGAAACCTTCAGCAATGTCCGTGGTTCCTCTCAACTTCCTCAGATACCCATCCATCCTCCATTTTCAGTGCAGGTGAAGCCATTGGCAAAAAGAGAAAGGAGTGTTTGACTCATCACAACTTGAAGTTATGCCTCAAAGCGACCAGCGCTCCAAAGATAAGCTGTTGATGCAGAGGGAGTTGAGCCTTTGTGAGTGTTTGCCAAACAAAGTCAAAAATTGTTTTGTGCAAGGAGATTTCAAGAGAATTGGATATCTTTGGTCTAACTTTTGCAGTGTTTCTGTTTGCTGTATCACTCTCCTCCTCTCCTTTTTGCATGAATGTGGAATGTAACCCTGCTGTTTCATTGCTTGATTTTACTGCTCGCTTGTGACTAATAGTGGCTCTTCCATATTGCAACTGGAATGCAGTAGCAATGTTTCTCTTGAACTCTGCATGGATGAAAAACAAGCAGACAAGCATGCAAATCCCTTTCCAAAATGAACTTCATGTGGAACAAAAGATCCCCACATTCTCACAAGCCAAAAATGATGACGACTTTAATCTATTAAAAATAGTATATCCCATTAATGGTCAAAATACAGTGAATGGAGCAAAAGACAGTTCTCCATTCATTCTTCTCTAAAAGCAAAGATATTAAGTGAGGACTTGGGTTTTAATTTCACACCTGCAATTTTGCAAGAGCAACTAAAATTGCAGATGTCCTTCATCACGAATCCAGTCTTAAGTATATAGTTGCTGACTCACTATGCTTAAAGGAGAAGCCAGTTTAATCAAGTGTCAGAATACTATCGTTAGCATCCACAATTAATTATGAGAAGCAGGAACACTGGAAGCTGGATAAAAAACCTTTGCCTCAAGTATCCCAAGTATTGCATTATTCATCTTTGGTTAACTATTAATGTGTGCTCAGAGCAACCATTCCCTTTTTAGCTTTAATTTTTCCTTTTGAGATATAGGTAGCTGAAATATAAAAAAGGAATCTTTGATAGTTTGCAATGACATATCTATTATGTTTCTTGAACCTAGGAATAAATGACATTCCAGAATATTTTCTATTTTTTTATTGTCCGAAAATATGACTTATAAACAATTTGCAATTTCTTAAAGGACATTCTGATCTCATTGTCATGAATGACCAATTAAATTCAATAGAATTACAATGTTTAAGAAGGAGATCAGGGAAGCAAGTAAACTAGCCTTGAGTGGCTAACATAGGAACTCCGGGGGTAACCACATAAAAGCAAAACCAACCAAGAGCCTTGGCTTATAGCAACTTGAAGAGCATAAAATAAAATAAAATGAAGCATAAAATGAAGAGCATAAAATAAATTTTGTACATCTTGCATCTGAAGAAGTGGGCTCTAGAAGAAGAAGTGGGCTACACAAAAGCTTATCCTAAAATAACAGCGCAATCCTAACCCACTTTCCTGGGCTGGTGTAGCTGCAATGCAGCCCCAAAGTAAGGGAACAAATATTTCCTCACCTTGAAGAGGCCTCCATGACTGCCCCTGCACTGCAAAATACAGTGTGTGCCCTGTTGGCACGGCTACACCAGCACTGGAAAGATGGTTAGGATTGTGCTGTAAATGTGTTAGTCCTTAAGCTGCTAGAAGACTCTTTGTCATTTGCTGCAACAGGCTAACATGGGACCCACTGGTAACAGGCTAACATGGGTTACCATGTAAAACGGAATATGCCCAAAATAAAGTGTTAACAGGTAGAAGCTTGATTTTTATTCAAAGCAATTGACACAGTAATTCTTCCATGTTTAAAAATACTTTTCAAGCAGCATCCAATGTTGTTTTTTCAAATGTACATCTGTATCTTGAAATGTCTGCAAGCATCACTTTGATGTGTGTGTTCAGCTGACCACTTCTAGAATTTTGCAAAAGAAAACCGAAAGCAAACTTTACAGAGGAAAAGGCAGCTGCCACTGATCTGTGTCTCTTTCCTGTATCTCTTAGTCATGTCTAATATATGATGATGATGCATGATATGGCATTATTTCCCTGTCCAATGAAATGGAGTAAGCATGGGGGAAACATGAAGCCTGATGTCACATCATGCATCTTCTTCCGCCAGACATTACTGAGGAGAAGATGTGGATTGGCAGCAGCCATGCATTCCCTGTAATGTTCTTGTTTGGGTCGAAAACCACCATTTGTGTAACACTTTCAAAGTGGTATTTACTTTAACATATCTTGCAGCTTAAAGGCACAGCATATAACTTTCCTATGAGTAACCAAAATAGGGACTACTATTGTTGCAATTCCATTCTGGCAGATTCAGGTTGGCAGATTTCATTCTTGTGTACAAACACACAAGTGTATTATAGTTTGAGAGAAGCTGCACAAGTTATTTTTTTTACGTCTGGAACCTGCATCTGGAAGTTGGTCCCTACTCCTCTTTCTGAGCATAGATACTGGACCTCAAGACATTTGTATGGCAAAATCAGGGGTGTGGATAAGTCTCTAACTCCAAGTCTCGAGTGAAGTCTCAAATCTTTGCCCCCAAGTCCCGAGTCTTTGGTCGTGAGTCCCTATCTATTTAATGGGGAAATGGGTGGGTGCTGTGCTGGTGTGTGTGTGTGTGTGTGTGGGGGGATGGCACTGACAGGGCTGTAAACCTGATGTTCCCCTCCTAACCACCACCCCCAACAACAAGACAAAAGTATGGGGGAAACTCTGAGAGCGTCGTATATCGTATAACTCTGAGAGCGTCGTAAATTTCCCTTGTCCCCGGCTCCTTGTCCAGTCCATCCTCATGCTTGGAGTCATGGCCAAAACACTGAAGCCTTGCCTTCCCTCGCCCCCTCCCACCCCTGCCCTCTCAAAAATCCCTCCCTCCCAACTCACGCCTCCGCTGTGTTTGCCTGCCTCTCGAACTCTTTTTGCAGCGTCGTGATGCTACTTCTGGGTTTATGGCAGCTGGTAAGTAAAAGAATAGGGACTCGAAATGCAAGTCGGCCAAAAAGGGTTCGAGTCCTGAGTCAAGTTCAAGTCAGTGGGTCCAGGGGCTCGAGTCGAGTCCGAGTTGATTTGCTGGTGCGACTTGAGTCGGACCTGATGGTGAGTCACGCGACACGAGTCCCCAACACTGGGCAAAATTATGCTATTTGCAAAATAGACCCCAAACCAATGATAGCATTACTTTACAGAAAAAGCAGAAGAAACAAACAACCAAAACAGCTTGAGAGACCATCAAGCGCTCTACTTACACAATAGATTCAAACCCATTGTTTAAGTCACTGCTAAGGCCATGCCCATCATTGTGCTTAGGATATCTAAGCTCAGATGTCAAACTGAGATGTTAACCACTTTCATCATCATGCACTTTCCCAGGATGTTTGTTGACTTCCTTCTTCGGGAGGCATTCCCAAAGAACTGAATCACATTTTGTCTGGCCACATATCACCGGCTGTGTTGGATCCCACATTCCTTAATCACTGGTTAAGTTAACTTGTGGTGTGCTTTATTGCAGTCTAGAGAGGTGGTGGTGTTTCAGTGGTTGGAGTATGTGAAGGATGTGTCTACATGCAGCTTGCAACATTCAGTGAAGTTCCCTTATTATTGGAAGCCCTGTACAAAACAGAAGATTTAACGTTCTGGGGATCCAGTGATTTCTAGCCCAGCTTGTTAACAATGGAAGAAACTGTGGGTTTCCTTGCCACCTCAACTCTGTTGCATTTGGGGTGGGGGCATTTTGGGGTTGGTCACTGCAAGGAAAGAAAACGCAGTAAATGTTCGTGACAGCGGTGACAAGTATGGTCATTGGCAACCACTGGCCACAAATAACTGCTTATTCTTTCACATGGTGCTTTATGAGCAGAGCTGTACCGAGTGAGTTGACCTGATCTTGGCAATATTTTGTGCTGCTTGCCCTTGAGCCACCACAAGTGTTTACTTTTAAAGAAACTCATTACATTGTGGTCTTTTCTCTCAAGGTTTGTATTACTCAAACTGTATTACAGTTTAAAGCTGTAACATGGGCTGTCTCCTCCTCCTTTCTCTTCCTCCTCCACCTCCTCCTCCTCCTCCGCTCTGCCCACTTCAGCCTGCTTTGATACACATGTTTCATTTGAAATGACATTGTACCACTTGTTTACATCTCATCCTAGTTGGTGTGTGCCTCCTTGATTATTTCCAGCATCTCTGCCTTACAACTTAATGGATTGTGTCCAAAGAACTTCGTCATGGCTAAGTCATGGAGTTAAAGTTAGTCAGGACTGACTTGTCTCCTTGAATTCAGTGGTGTTTAGTCAAGACTTAACTTTCTTTGGCTACAACCCAATGTGGAAATGGTAGTACATTGACAAGGATGTTCCCCTGTACATAACATCCAATGGGTGGTCAGGATGGGACATGGTGTATTCTGCATTGCCTTGATAGCACGGTTGCTCCATCCATGAGGCCAACTGAAGCAGCCACCTCAGGATACAGAAGATTGGGGGGGGGGATCCACTTCTGTCTGCCTATTTGCCTCCACTACTCTTCCTTCTCTTTCTACTCCCTGGATTGGAAAAGGAAGGGGGGACGCAGAGAGGAAGTGGCAATGTGAAGGGGAGGAGAGTGCTGAGCTAGAGCATTGGAGAATGGGAGGAGTCAGGTAAGGGGGGCAGCATTTGGCATGCCACCTCAGGTGTCAGGAGGTCTTGAGCAGTCCCTGTTTGATATGATGAGTGGAGAAGAGGAACAGGCAACAGACAAAAAAAGGGCAAGTTGCGTAATAGAGTTTCATACAGAATTAATATTTTAAAAAGAAAATACCCAAGTAACCTACTGTCAACCCAACTGGTGCATCCTATCTTTGGCTGCATGCTCTGTTACTTCAAGCCCATCCATCTACTCCAAAAACCCGCCTTCAACCTTGTAGCGCCTAGAACAACGGAGATGATTAAGAAACGATTAACGATTGTTGGCAGAGTCGCTCAGTTCTACTTGTTCTTCCCTTGCTGTGTAACAAAATGATCTCATTACTATGTAACCCTTTTCCTGCCCTGTCCCTTTACAGCTGTCTGTTATGATAACCCTTCCCTGAGTGTGTCACGCTGAATTTAAGTCGTAAATTCTCTCTTCCTGGGATGTGTTTTGGTGCATCCCATATTTAATGAGATGAATGCTTGCCACCTATTCATAAGAATGTTTATCCAGAAGTAAGTATACATAGGAATGCAACCTTTGGTAAAACAGGAAGTGTTGTCGTTCCTCTCTTTCATCCCAGGATATATAATCATGGCTGTAAGCCAGTGTTTCCCAAACGTTTTCGACCTGCGGCTCCATTGACCATTGGCGACCATTGACTGCGGCTCCCCTTTCCATTATGTTGATACCTGCCAATTGGCAATTGCACTGTTTTCCAAGAGGATTCTGTAGCACTCTGCAGCTCCCCTAGCTGGTTTCCGTGGCTCCCCTGGGAGCCACGCTTCCCACTTTGGGAACCACTGCTGTAAGCTTATGCACAATGGGTCCCATTGAACCCAATGGGAATAGGTCCCATTGAACTCAACGTTGAAATAGGAACAAAATAGAGAGATTGTTTTACCTGGGATAGGTACCAAAACATAGGGATTGGTTCTGATATCTAGAGACCATTGGAGCATATAGTCAGTTGGACTCTTTGACATGGAGACTGTTTATGAGTCCCACATTGAGAATCACAAGATGATAGAAAGGGAAGTGTGAGAAGACAGGCGAACCATTGGCTAAGAAAACTTCATTTACATTGTTCATTCTGGCATTTTGGTTTCAGTTTGCTCTTGCACAAAGAAGCACTGAGCAGTTATTTTGTTTCATTCCCTCGCTGGGGATGGGAAGTGCCGTAGCAATGCTTAGCAGTGTTAGTCACCAGAAGCTTCAGGACTCCCAACAATGTTCACAATAAACAAACAGAGACAATGGCAATTTGAAGACGGAGCCAGAGCGCCTTTGTACCAGGCCTAGCTGTACCTGCAGAAACAAAGGGGCAATTGAGCTCATTTGGATGACATACTGCGGCAGAGATGGAAAAAAGGCTGAAGCAAGGAAAAACTAGCTGGAGTTTGCTTAGTCTAAATTGCATGATGGGATTCATGCTAGAGACCATAAAGGAGCAAAACAAAAGCGTTTTAAGGAGCGTTTAAAGGTCAAACTATATGATACATAGGAAGCTGCGTTATACTGTGTCAGACCAGCGGTCCATCTAGCTCCATATAGTCTACCTTGGCTGGTGGTTCAGATAATAAAGGTCTTTCCTTCAGGATTTCAGGCAGGCAGGAGTCTACCTGGCCTGGAGACTGAATCTGGGACCTTGGATGTGGTCTTATCACTGAGCTATGGCTCATGTTACTTTAAGCATATGTCTTGCAAGAGCATGCTTCCTTTTTAATGATAAATGGCCACTGGATTCGGCCCCATGGATTGGCCTCCAATCGCATCCAGCTATTCTCATTGTGTGAAGGAGAAACACGAGTATGCATATTTTTCCTCACCGTGTGCATCAGTGGTTATCTGTGTGTGGGGGATGGTGATCCATCCATTTAAAGATTGATCAGATGAATCACACACACATGCACGCACGAGCATTTGCACTTTTGCGCAGTTAGCCAATATGTGCTGGATGGGGACACACAGAAGAATTCACATTCCTCGGCCTATGTGTTTAAAAGGACTGTATGGAGTACCATTTGATCCAACACAAAGAAATGGACTGATGGAGAGAGAATGAGAAAAACAGGGATATATGGGGAAAATGATAAGAGGATCCCATGTTTCATATTGAGGCTGACTGTGAGTCTTGGGTCTAAAAAGCTTGAATTAGGTGCCCTTAACTTTTTCTAGATTGTGTTGCTTGTGCGTATGTCTACTTCCTCTATCCTCACAATCCCCGTTGAGAAATGTGTGCCTATAGAACTCAGAGGGGTTGATCTGGATACCTGTGGAAGAGTTCAGGAATATGTATTTATTTATTTTTAAATCTTTAATACCTTCCTTTCCAATCCCAGAAAATGGAAGCTCAAAGTGGCTTACAAATTAAAAGCATAATATAAGCAATCAAAATTAATAAAAAAGAAATTAAACAATCACAACAACCATAGAATAATCAAAGAAAACAATGCAGCAGGAAGGCGACTAATTAACCAAAGGCCAGGAATAAAGTTACGAGCCCTGTGAATATTACAAAATAAGAGGCATTTGTGTGCAGGCTGAGCAGGCCAGCCAAGGAAAAGGGCAAATTTTAAAAAGTGTGGCTTGCCATATGCATGTTTAATTACAGTGTAATATTTCACTGTGACAGCCATCCTGTGGTCAAACGAAGTGAACTCATTTTCTCTTGCTGCGTCGCAGGAGATCCACTTCCATGCAAGGACGGCGCTATTTGGCGGGGTGTATGTGTCCATATGTGATCACTGCACTCCTTTGGATGATTGCCTGCGCTGCGATATATTCTTTGGGGAACCTGAGCTTTCTTTGAATTATCCCTCTCATACTACTGTATACTATGAAGACATAGAATTGTTGTGACCTTCAGTGTACCAAGTTAATGTGACACAAAGCTATTTCAAAGGGAGGCGATAATAATTGGCACCAGGCCAGTCTCTTCCAGGTAGGTAGCGGCTTCTGCCAATACCTCTAAAGCACCTGTTCAGCAACAGTACAGTACTCAACAGTACCTAAAAGTTGAATCACTAAAGGAGAGAGTATCCCGAGTACATCAGGAACCATCTCAACATGGTACATTCATGATTACTGAAGTGTCTTGTATGAGACTCATACAGAACTTTGGCCATCATCAATGTTCTGAGAAAACCAGTTCCCAGAAGGGAAGAGATTTGTTTGTGATAATCATGTCTTGGCTGCTTATCCAGACAGACTGTAGTACTGCCACTGTGCGAAGCTCAGTTTTGCACTGCAGTACTAAGATTCAGATATTCTTAGTGGTTTAGTGTGCCACGGGTGGCGAGTGGGTTAAACCGCTGAACCATAAGCTGTCGATCGAAAGGTCGGCAGTTCAATTCCCGCGAATGGGGTGAGCGCTCGTTGCTTGGCCAGCTCCTGCCAACCTAGCAGTTCCAAAGCATGTCAATGTGAGTAGATAAATAGGTACCGCTTGCGGGAAGGTAAACAGCGCTCCGTGTTCCAGCTGCATGCTACGCGCTGTGGCAAGGAGAGTCATGCTGGCCACATGACCACGGAGGCGTCTTTGGACAACGCTGGCTCTTCGGCTTTGAAATGGGGATGAGCACCACACCCTAGAGTCGGACACGACTGGACTTAATTGTCAGGGGTCACCTTTACCTTACTAAGATTCAGATATTCTTATTGGCTTATAAGCAAAGTAATCTGAGAAATATTTTTGCCCCTGAGGCAGTGGTTCCCAAAGTGGGAAGTGTGGCTCCCAGGGGAGCCGCAGAAACCAGCCAGATGAGCTGCGGAGTGCCACAAAATTCTCTTGGAAAACAGTGCAATGCCAATTGGCAGGCATCAACATAATGTAATGGGGAGCCACGGCCAATGGTTGCCAATGGTCAAGGGAGCTGCAGGTTGAAAAGGTTTGGGAAACACCGCCTGAAGGCATTAAGAATGTTCAATCTGTTCAACTTTAACTTCAAACTGTAACAGGGAGAAGTCCTTTTAATATTCTACAGTATATGTGTGCCTTTGCATTCACTTTCTCTGTCCCCGTCTTTCCTCCCCACTTTGTTCTGTTCTCCCACCCTCTTTCCCTTATTCTGCCCTTCTCCCATTTTCCTCCTATGTTATTTGCAAAACTCTTTCTTTGTGTTCTTAAGCAATCTTAAGTTGTGGAAAACCATCATGCTCTAAGGTAGTGCTGGTCTCAAGTCGCTGGAGGCCTTGGGGCAAAGCCCCATGGAAGCCCTGCTGCTCTCTGATGCCACATTGAGCACTGCTATTGTCATGGTTACTGGTCCAGGGGCCAGCCCACCTAGGTGGCCCCTCTGATATGGGTCCTTGGCCAGAGACCAACCCCTGATGCCACCCCTGTAACACAACAGAGGTGGCAGTTACTGAAGATATGATTTTAGAGGGCATGGGCCATGTGCTCCGTGGCTTAGAACCTCCGCCCGCGGGACGATCCTGTCCTGCCCACGTGGGACCGGACCAATCCGGCCTGCGCGGGACCGGACCGGAGGCTCTGCCGCTTTCCCGCGCCTCCTCGGTTTAAAAGCGGCCTTCCTGGACCTGCGCACAGCACCCCTGAAGCCGAGATTGCCCTAAATTCGTGCGGGGGGTGTCAAATTTGCGGGGGGGCCCCAAAAATCGGACGGCCTGATGACCGGCCTGCAGCAAATTTTCCCTATGGGAAAATGGCCCCCCACTGCAAATAGGTTCCTCACCCCTGCTCTAAGGTCTATCCAGGGCACACCTTTCCATTCTGCTTGCTACATCACTTGCATGTTCCAACTGTGCCTATTTATCAGAGACAGTTCTGATTTTCACCAAGTACCTGTCTCTGGCAAATCATCATTGTTTTGATGAATAGACGTTTTGGAGAGAATATGCTTTCAAAAACATTGTTCGTGGATGCACATGTGCAGTACAGTGTGCTAGCTTCCTTCCCACCCCACCCCCATAACTTCCTGCGCAGATAGTATCAGCGCAATCCCAACCAACTTTCTAGTGCCGATGCAGCCGTGCCAACAGGGCGCACACTGCATTTTGCAGTGTGGGGGGGCAGTCATGGAGGCTTCTTCAAGGTGAGGGAACATTTGTCCCCTTACCTCAGGGCTGTATTGCAGTTTCCACCGGCACTGGAAAGTTGGTTAGGATTGCGCTGTAAATCTGTTAAGTTACAGTCCGTCTGCCGTCCTCCACCTCCCGCACTGGTGATATTGATTCTTGTATTAAACTTTTTATTTAATGAAAAAAAATCATATAAAAATCTCCAGAGGACTGAAAAAGGTGGTATAAAAGCAAAATTATAAATAAAATGGAAACTGTGACTAACACACCTGCTTCAGAAGCCAGTGAAGGAAGGGGTATTGCAGAATAAATTAATATTGCATACAGCAGGTGGAGAAAAGGCTTCAGCAATGCATAATCATGGGGGGGGGGAGGTGGAGGGCACTAGTGTGTGAATAGGGCTGTCATAAGTACTCAAGTTTGCCCACCTTTTAGCTGAAATGTCGGAAGGTAAGATGATGACATTTAATAACCAGGAACAAAAAACCGCTACAGAGTTTTGTGCAGAAATCCCTACGCAGTCCTTCATTTTGACTGTTCCTCCTCTGCCATTTTGACTAGGACACAGGTGCTTGGAGGCTTGTGGATGTCAGGTGCGCGTCATTCCGTGTCAAATCAACCAATGAAAAATCCTTGAAAGTTTTCCTTGAACAATGAAAGTTTGATTTTCCAAAATTTCAAAATTAATATTATTTGAATATTTTTGAATTTCTTGAAAATTTACAATTTTGTCATGTTGTGTATCAAATGAAAGCCCTATTCATAAGCTTTAAAACGACACCTGTCCCATGTCTGTAGCGTTCATCGTTATCCTGTAACCAGCGTTTGAATGTATGGTGACAAGTGGATTTTGGCCTTTTTTTGGCAATTTTGAACATTCAATATCTCAAAAACGGATGGAGAAAAAAAATCTGAAAAAAATAATTTTTAAACATCTCATGGTAAGCTACAAATGTACCGAAAATGAGCAAAATCTGTGACATCAAGTTCCAAAATGTATTTTTTATTGGTTGATTTGACACGGAATGACCCGTGCCTACAATCAACGTGCTCACCACCAATTCCTCCAGCTAGATGTGCTCTAAGGAAGACTTAAGGCTCAGGATCAAGTACTATATCACATATATTGCGGCCAAGAGCAAATTGTCCTCCTTGTCAAACTGGCTGGTAATGATGACTGAAAACAGGCTGGTGAAGCAAACGCAGGTTTCACAGACTGAATATTCTTCGAAAAATTGTACACTGAAAATCACACTCTGTGTGGGCCAAAATGTGTCTTCACTGGTCAGGCACAGCACTGTTTATCATCCATTCCTGTCCAAAAATAAAAACTGTCATGTCATCTAGTAGTCCACCTACAAAAGGATTCTGCAGTTTTTCATTTCTTAGTGCTGCTTTGAGATATGTACATGTGACTTATACATCTCTTCTTCAATATATCACAGAAAGAGGCTGCCTGAAGTACAAAGGCTGTCATGCTGCATGGAATCAAGAAGGGGATCTGGTGGGAGGATCTCTGCTTTTGAACTGCAAGCAAATTGTCCTACAGCCTTAACTCTGGGATTCTCAAGTTTTCAGATGCCAGAGAGGAAAGGGGCCCTCAGTATGCAGCAAAGAGAGAGAAAAAAAATAATGACCACAAAGTCTCCCTGGCTATGGACCTCACATCGTGCTTGTAGGACATATTTTAACCAAGCCTGCTTGAAATTAAATATAAATTTTCCTATGAGAAGCAAAGCTCTGCAAGCTACCTTTTGTTCTTTACTTTGGCAACGGGTGGTAAATACAGCATTCCATACTGTTTTCATAGACTAACCCCAAACAATTAGTTCTAATTGACTTTCAAGCTTTGTAATGTTGGACCTTATGCCATTCCCCTGCTTCCAATAATAAGAAAATCCTGGCGGTATGAAGAATGAGAACAAGAAAAGAAAACCAATATGGAGACGGACTTCACTTGAAGGCCTTCTGTGGTTTTGCATGATAAAATGCATAGCTTCACTCAAAGAGAAAGAAAGAGGATTTGCTTTCCCCTTCGCTAATATATCTTTTTGGATACAGCATGAAATACGAGTGACAAGTAATGTGCTGTTTCATTGAGTACCCATCTTAGAATGAATAACACTTCTTATTAGATGTCTAGTCTGGTCTGTTTGAATTGTGCTGCGGTCAGGGAGACGAATGCATACTTGACATTTCTTCTGGAGCAAAATGTCTCAAGCAATGCCAGCTCAGATGAAGTTATGGGAAGCTAGTAAAATCAATTTGGTATGGTCATGATAAACAGTAGTAACTTTTAATAAATGGACATGGTTTTGTAATCTCAATTTGAAACAGAATAAAACTTCGAGAAATTAAGGAAATTAGATGGAAAACAGTGACAGTTTCATTTTCCAACCTGGCTATAAGTGTATTTGTGGCCATTCTCCACCAGTGTAACAGCAAGCACTGTTGTGTGGAGGAGAAGAGAACTTTACCATGATTAGTTTCAGTTTGTGTGGCTTAGACCAGGCCTAATGGCTCAATCCTAAACGGGCCTTATGCTTAAGCTTACCAACTGTCCTGGAATTCCCGGGACCGTCCCGGGTTCTGGGCTCCGGTCCCGGATTGGTCCCGGGCTTTCCATGCCCGGTAGAAGCCTCCGCTGCCACCGCTTTTAAAGTGTTTAAAAACTAACCTTTTTTCCTGTCGGTCATCTTGGATCTCGGGAAATCTCACAAGATCCAAGATGGTGGCGCCCAAATCTCGTGAGGGTACATGAGGCAGTACAAACCTCATGAGGGCACATGAGTTAGTAGGGAGACTCCCTGCGCATTGCCTTCGCCCCACTGAATGGCTCCGAAGGTGAGGGGGCAGGGCCCCCTCATGCCGGTGAGTAACGGAGGTTAGCGCAGTGCGGAAATTAGCATTCTGCCCCACCTCCAGCGACGCCACTGCAGCTGCCCGGGTGGTTGCCAGGGCTTGTCGGCAGAGGCGGATCTAGGGCAGAGCCAGCGGAGCACCCGCTCCAGGTGCCATCGCCCGAAGGGCGCCCCACCCAGGAGTCCGAGTCGGACTCGAGTCCGAGTTGGACTCAGAGACTCGCGTCTCCAAGTCCGAGTTGGACTCGGAGACTCGCGTCTCCGAGTCGGACTCGAATCTCCGAGTCAGACTCGGAGACTCGAGTCCGACCGGCCCCAGAGAGCCGTCTCGGAGACGTCTTCCCCAGCCGGCTGCCCGGGGCCTTCTGGAAGGCCCGCGTGCGAGAACGGTATTTATACCGTTCTTTTTGTGCATGCTCAGACTGTTACTAAGGGAAAAAGGCTGCCCTTTTCCCCTCAGTAACAGTCTGAGCATGTGCACGCGCGCGGGCCTTCCAGAAGGCCCCGGGCAGCCAGCTGGGGAAGACATCCCCAGCCGGCTCTCCCGATTGAGGGAGGGGGTCACCACCTCCCAGAGCGTGACGCCTCCTCCTCCCGGAGCGTGACGCCCCCCCTCCGGAGCCACGGCAATATTTTAATAATAGGGGCGCCACCCCCCGTTGCTCCAGGCGCCATCGGGGGTAGTGATGCCTCTGCTTGTCGGTTCGACTTTATAGCCCTTTACAGCTCGGGTCCAGGGTATTTGAGGGACTGCCTCCTTCCTTATAATCCAACCCATACTCTGAGGTCATCGGGGGGGCTGTTAACTGTGGTGCCATTGACGGAGATGAGGGGGACGGCGGCGAGGAATAGGGCCTTCTTGGCAGTGGCACCCCAACTATGGAATTCCCTCCCCCTGGAATTAAGAATGGCTCCCTCATTTTGGCCTCAAGACATTTTTATTCAGGTTGGCATTCAATGGCTGACATGGTGGACTGGCTTTTTAATAAATGCAATCATAAGGTGACCCATTGGGTTTGTTTAAATTGTTTTAAATACCTGTTTTAATTGTTTTTATTGTATTGTATTTTATTATGTATTTTAACATTTTTAATTGTAAGTCACCTTGATAGCCCTTATCAGGAGAAAGGCAGGGTAAAAATTATTTAAATAAATAAAATAAATATTCTAACACAGGGGTAGGCAACTTACAGCCTGTGGGCTGGATATGACCCACCACCCAAAATCATCCTGCCCATAGTCCCAGAAAAAGATATATCCACCCCGCCTGCAGTGGTCCTAAAAAAGAATTCAAGTTTGTAATTCAATCTCTGTAAGGCTTACAATGACCAAGGGCAGAGGCTTCCTTTGAGCATCATTCTCTGTCTAAGCAGGCCGTGCTCATCTCTTTTTTCTTCGCTCTATGGCCTAATCGGGAGGTTTGCGCATGCGTATCGAATGTGCATGTGTTCACCAAAAATAAAAAATATTGTTTGGCCCGCAATGTCTGGCCTCTCTGCAGAAGAAGGTTGCTGGCCCCCGTTCTAACATGTATCCCCTATACCTTCATAAAGATCAATCTTGATCCAACAAGGTTACAATCTATACACATTTTCCTGAGAGTAAGTACTTACTTCTGAGTAAGTAGACATGCATAAGATTGTGCTATTAAGCAAGCTATTGTTTCAACTTCAGACCTCAAACTTCAGTTGGGGAAAAAAGGGAAGGCAGTCTGCACATGTTTAGATACATTTCACTCACAATTTTATAAATTCACGTTCTGCATCATGGGACTGAAAATAGCCTAACCCTGGGGGGACTCTGACCAAAGTAAAGACCTAGTTGTGTGAATTCATCCTGAAATTATGAATAATGCTAGGAAGGTTTAGAATACAGGGTCTATCCAAGACTTGCCACCAAGTGCTTGAGATTGCAGACTAACTATCAGTCCTTCCTTACCCAATGGGGCATCCACCACTGCCCCCTACTGCTCCCGATAGTCAAAAAGGAAGCAGCTCTAGCCCACCAGTCTCCTTTCCTTCCCTTTACACATCCTCTTCTGCTCAGTCCCCCCTCTTCATTTTTGAATCCAGGGAAAGGAAAGATGGGTAGGCAGAGGTAGGTATCCTCACCAATCTGCTGCCTGAGGCAACTGCTTCAATCAGCCTTGTGGACAGGGATGCCCTGTTAGGATCCCTGCTGCCTTTTCCCTCTCTGCTGGCCCAAACAGCGCAGTGCTGCTGACACAGCCTCTGCTGCATTCTGTGGGGACCAGGCAAACTGGGAGAGGTAAGTAATGGACATTTTTACTTACCTCTCCAGTGGCTGCCTATGGGTCACCTCAGAGCTACGCCGGCTCTTTTGCTGGCGTAGCTCTGAGGAGTCACTGTGGGAGAGGCTGGGCTGGACCAGGTTAGGATCTCCATGTGCTAGTGTCACTGGGATCCCCCTGTCCCACCCCCAAACTGCCCTACTCCCTGCCCTGATCCGCTTCTGCCTCCAGATGACAACCACTGGAAGCAGGTCTGTGGACTGCCGCTGATGGCATGAAGCGCAGAGGGCCTTACACCAGTGTAAGCAGTCTGGAGAATGGCAGAGAGGCTGCTGTGATGGTGGCCCGCGATATATGCAGACAAACCACGTGGTCAGCCAGAGTATCCCATGGATAGAATTGGGTAACTAGTGCACCAGACTAGTTAAACATTTTCAGTCAATACGATAAGATAAAATGTCACATTTTTCTGATGCCATAAACAATTTTATGCCAAATTGACCTGGGGAGGATTTATGTCAAGTTCCCACTTTCATTTTCCCCCCAGTTAAAATATTTTTTGTCTTATTTAAAAAGTGGGTTAAATCATTTTCCTTCACATCCATTTGCGTTTGAACTGAATAATGAGCAAAGATGCCTTTCTGGTGGTGTACTTTGGCTCATTCCCCATGGTCCTGCTGTTCGTTATTCTAGTATTGATGTTATACCCTTAAGATATCGTTTCCTTCATGTCCCGCAAATGGCTCTGTGTTGCCTTTCAGTGCTAATTAACAAGGCAGCTGGCTCATCCTCTTTCCTCGAGGTCTGTTTCTGCAAAGCAACCAACGCACAATCAACAAGGTTGAGTAAAACAGCTGAGATGGAGACCGGGTTATTTGTCTCAGAAAACCATCAGTACACTCTGTCTTGGCTTTCAAAAATATTTGTCTACACATTCATTATTCCAGAGTGAACTGGGTTATTTGAGACCGCCTGTTTTTGTGGCTTGTTGTGCAGCATTTAACACACAACTGCTCCTGACTGACATGGTAACATAGAAATGGATGCTAAATAAAGTTTCCCAAACTTGTTTGAGCTGGGAATAGTTTTAAAGGAGCCTGTCATTCTCCCTTTTAGGCATTTCTGAGTACAGAAGATTCACTTTGTCCAGATTTGCCATTTTAGTTGTGCTATCTATCTATCTGTCTATCTGTCTGTCTATCTGTCTGTCTATCTATCTATCAGAAATGGCATGCAACATATAGCCCTTGCACAGATATATTGATCCAAGGGATAGTCTTGTTCTGATGGTCAGAGATAGGACTTCTGAATGGCTGTCGTGTCGCCAATTAAGACGGGAGAAGATCAGGCCAAATTCAAGTCAGAATTATATGTAAGTCAGAGCATTTTGATTACCTTTCTCTTCTTAGGAGCAGGAAGCAGGATGTAGCCATGAAGACATTTCATTGGGACCTGAAACAACTTCTGATCGCCAGAACAGGGGAACATTATGGAACAAAGTCACAATCACCTAGGAGGGACAGTTGCTGAGTAGTGACAGAACCCATCAGTACCAGAAGGTATCGTTAATATTTATTTTAAAAATGTATATCCCATCTTTCTCCTGAAAGACTCATGGTGGCTTACAACAGCAAGTAAGTAATAAAACAATATAAAGCAGCAGTGACAAATACCTCAAGTATAAAAAAAAATAAGGAGGGGAAATAATGAAGCACCAAACCAATTACCTGAACAGTAATCAGAAAGTTAGGAGAAATAATCAGAGGAGGCCAGAAAAGACCTGCTGAGAATGTCTGCCCAAGAATTCAGGGATGGAGGATGCCAACCCTAACTTCTATGACGGAGTTCTGCAGGCTGGAGACCACCATAGAAGAAGCCTTCTCCTGTGTTGCCACCAGCTCAGTTTCTGATTGCCATGGAAAATGCAAGAGAGCCTTCCCAGATGACCTCAGGAGCCAGACAGATTCGTAAGGAGGAACATACCCTGGCTCCCAGCCATTGAAAGGGGATAGCCAGCACCTTGAATTGTGCCCAGATACAAGCTATCTGCTAGATATAAGCAGATATAAGCTATAGATATAAGCTATCTTATATAAACTGATAGATATAAGCTATCTGTTACCAGCGGGTGGCGCAGTGGGTTAAACCGCTGAACCATGAGCTGTCGATCGAAAGGTCGGCAGTTCGAATCCGCGACGGGGTGAGCTCTCGTTGCTTGGCCAGCTCCTGCCAACCTAGCAGTTCCAAAGCATGTTAATGCGAGTAGATAAATAGGTACCGCTTGTGGGAAAGTAAACAGCGCTCCGTGTTCCAGCTGCATGCTACGCGCTGCGGCAAGGAGAGTCTTGCCGGCCACATGACTACGGAGGCGTCTTCGGACAACGCTGGCTCTTCAGCTTTGAAATGGGGATGAGCACCACACCCTAGAGTTGGACAGGACTGGACTTAACTGTCAGGGGTCACCTTTACATATACAAGCTATCATACCAATAGCAAAACTGGCAATACTAGCAGTTCCCATGCATCAAACCGTTTATCCCAGCATAGCAGCTTGTCATTCCTCTCTCCTTTTCTTGATAGCGTCTTATACCTTCAAAGGAAAGGAGATAAGGAAGTACCATCTGGCTCCCAGATGTCCCCCTGCACCCACACTTGACCTGTAAGTTTAATGATGGCTGTCCACTAGGCAGCTTGAGCTTGGAAGCCTCGCAATGTTATGTGGAAGCACTTGGGAGGCTCCTCATTTTTAACAGTTGCACACAGGCTAATAGGAGTAGAAAAAGAGATGACAAGACTTTGGAAGGCAGTCAGATAAACAACCTTTTCCCTCTGGGAAAAATGCTCAAGGTTCTTCTAAAGCAGGGGTGGCCAACCTTCCATTATTAGGGCCTCTGCGTTCTTACGAGTTGTGTGTAGAAGACAGAATCTTGGCAGCTTCAAGTGCTGATGGTGCTGCTAAAGCAGCTGCACCTGCTGAAGTGTCCTCACCTATACAACCATTAAAGGGCCAGGAGCATTTGTGTTGAAAGGTGGGCCACCCTGGCCCTGGTCTAAAGCTTTGGCAATGGAACAAGTGCAGGACTGATCCCAGTTGTCGCTTCAGTCGACAGTATTAGCTTGAAAGTCTGCTTGGGGTAGTGGGTGTATTTGAGGGGGAGCGGAACTCCAGGACTTTCTCCTACAGCAGGAGTAGTGATGTTATCAGCAGGAGTGCTGAGGTGCAGCTTTTACAACTTTTTTCAAAGGGCTTTAGCCCAGAAGAAGCATCAGGCTCAGCTGGAGGCAGACTGAGAAATTTCCCAAGGGGGCTATGTTCATGTCCAGGCCATCATTCCTAAGGGAGACAGACAGTATATAGCTCATGCTACATTAGGGCAAATTTACCTGAGTGTAAATCTTGTTGAACACAGTGGGACTTGAACACACTGTGACTAAAAATGCTTAGGCTAGCACTCTAACAGCCCAAATCCTACCCCTTGCCACACTCTAGCATGTAGCCACACCAACAGAGTGTGAGCTGCATGCTATGGAGGGAAGGGCGATCAGCAGGCCAACGAAAGATAAGCAAATCTTTTTTACTCACCTTTGGGTAGGCCTTCTGGCCAGGTATAGGTCTTGTTGGACCCATGGTAGCTGGTGAGAGGAGGAAGGGGACAGGGCAAGCTGGACCATGGAGTATAGGATCTGGTGTGCACCTTTCCCCCCAAAATCCACCCCATCCAGTCAGCTCTCTTCCATAGGCGTTGACAGAATTCACCGCTATGCCACTGGTTGCTACTAGTGCAGCCTTTACTACAGTGCTGGCTGACAGAGAAAGAGTGGTGGAGTTGTTCAAATAGAGCAGCCTCAGCAAGCTGCCATGGTGGCGGAGCAGTCATTTTACAGTGCCTCAGTGGAGTCACTAGGGCGCGCGCCGCCCCAAAGCGGGGGCACGCGCGTCACCCTAATGACTCTTGGTGCTGGGTGATTTGGGGGGGGCGACCCGATGGGACGTCGCCCCAGGTGCCTCTGGCTCTGCCCCCCCCCCCCCGTTGCAGCCGTCTCCACTCCAAAGCCTTCTCCTGGCCTCGGAGGCTCCAAGTCCGGGAGAAGGCCTTGGAGCGACCTCCCTGGCCGACGCGCCAGGGCCTTCTGACGAAGGCCCACTGCATCACAATGTTATTTATAACGTTTTTCGCGCATGCGAAGGGCAGCCCTTTTCCTTCAGGAACGGTCTGCGCATGCGCGAAAAACGTTATAAATAATGTTGTGACACAGTGGGCCTTCGGTAGAAGGCCCTGGTGCGTCGGCCTTGGAGCGAAGCCTCCGGAGGGCGATGCGCGCAGGGGAGGCGATGCGCGTGTGGGTTTGCGCGCGTCACCCTCCGGCAGTCCGCCCGTTCGTGTCACCCTTTGGCGGACCGCCCCACACGCTTCGCAACAGCAACGCGTCTGCAGTGCCTACAAGTAGAACACAAAGCGCTTTGCCTGAAGACCATCCACCTTAAGGATGCTACACATGTACTGAAAGTTCACTGGAGCGGGTGTAGGATTCTCAGCACAAAGAGGTCAATAGCGAAATAAACTCTGTCTGCGAATAAAGCAGATCAGTCTTTAGAAATCATTTGTATGGGGCCAAAGAAGCAGCAGAAAGAATATCAGTAGGAGGATAATTTCAAAGATAAGGTCTAAGAAGAGAGAGGACAAGTAGGAGCAAGAGTAGTTGCGACTGAGCGCCAGATGGAGAGAATGGAAGGCAACATACCACTGTGATAAGCGAAGAAGTGCGTGGAAGCCAAGGAAACAAAGGAAGATAAATCTGGGGCAGCATTCAGGACAGAAAAAGGTGATGAGATAAGGTAAGGTCAGGGGGAAAAAGCATTACAGTATTCAAGATAAAAAATCAAGGGTCTGGCTTACAGGGAGCATAGGTGAACTCGATTCACTTTGTATTGCAAACCTGCAGGGACCATGGTCCATTTGAGGGGGAGCCGGATTAGCCCTTGTGAGTTCAGTGATGCATTTGGCATCTGTGAACAGCTCCCAGACACCTTGGGATTTGAAATATCCCTTCCTGTGAGATTTGAAAACGGTGTGTTCGGAAGTAGACAGGAAATGGCTGTAGCCCTTTGTCATGTGGGAATGATGAGACATGACCTTAAGATACACCATGAATTGCAGACATCTCGGGAGCTGTGACTCCAAAGCTGGAAGTTTTACTATGTCCATATCTCAGCCAGATCTCGCAATATTCGCATCTGACGCAGAAGTATGTGTCTACCACCATTTTCTCTACCTTCATGTTCAAAACATTTCATGTAGCACTGTCAGCAGCCTTCCTAACCTCATCAGGTCAGTCTCTTCTTCCATCTGCACCCTTCAGTTTCTCTGGGTGGTAACTGCTTATTCGTGGAAAGCCCCCAAGTTCCTGCTGAATAATGAGGTGCCAACTGTTCTGTGGCCAGTCTAGAAAAATACTACCTTTTTATTTTATTAGTGCTCTGTGAATAACTTAGAAAGCAAGTGGAAGAGAGTGAAACTGAGAACAGCTATTTAGTAAAGCAATTGTCTAGTACATTGAAATCATCCAAATGTATATGCAGAGAGAGAACAATACGACACATCCCAAGTTGCTGTCAGCAGAAGACGTCAGATTAATATTCTTTTCACGTGGCTGCAGGAAGAAAGAATATAGACTCCTGAGAAAATGACTGCCTGCAATTTTTGCTAAAAAGAACTTGCTTGAAGCCACAATGCATTTTGGAAAGCAATGGGATAATATTTCAGTCTTGGAGTTCTGACACATGTTGTGACAGCCTCCGGCAGACATGCCAAAAGCTTCATTCCATAAATCACATATTGAAAAAAGGAGGCCTCTGTCCTCGGTGGCGATGGTGGTAGTAGTAGTAGCAGAAGCAGCAGTCGTTTCTTCTTTTTCTTGGCTGCCTCGCTTGGATGGGGTGGAAAGGCTTAACGTTCAATCAGTAGGACCTACGGAGAAATAATGTAGCATGTGAGAGTTTCAGCTCTTGCCTTGTTAAATGAAAATCAGTCCATGTAGAGACCTCCTTAAAAAAAAATCTTTTGGTAGTTTTGCAAATGTGGGGATTCAGCAGAACTCTGTTTTCGTTTAATTTTCTGGCAGCATTTTTAATGTTTTGTGCCTTTCAAACCAGACACTTCACTGTGGATGGAAATAAGTTTTTTTTTTTAAAGAGGATCAGAAGTTTCTTTATCTGCAATATGAGTTTTGCTGGAAGCATTTTACAGATATGGGGAAACTAATGTATTCATTGGTATTTTCTTTTGATGACTAGTAATCTTGCCTTTTTCCTTGAGCAGAGATTCTAGGGTTCTCTAGAAGGTGGTTACATTGCAAATACATTGAAGTCACCTCTCTAACTTATTGGACATTGGCTCTTTGCAGGGGTTAGGCTGTCACTCAGGTTTTTGAGGGGAGGGAAAACTAGTTTCTCAACAATGTTAACAAGAATGGGCTGTGTGAGGGTGATCTTGCAGAATGTACTGGAGAAATAGGGAGAGCGCACAATTGGTTCAAGCTGTTATGCTGGCAATGTTATAGATGGCTGGCAGAATTTTGGGACAGGAAGGCTGGTTGAATGGCAGTTGGTCGACTTACAACATTATGGATGGCTTGGAGTACAAAATATCCCTTATTAATGAGGGATCATGGTTTTGGACTTTGAAACTCTGAAGTAACCTGCACTGGCATCTTATTAATAGATAAAAAGGTGACTAACAAATACTGTGTAGAAAAAAAAAAGAATCACCAGGAGAGTATAAGGATATAGATTGACAGTGCGATCCTGTGTAAGTATACAAGGCTGGCCTAAAAAACCGGCCACTGTATCCCACGCGGATTGTGGGCTGCCCCAGGGCTGCTAGGCTGCACCTCAAGAGAAGGGGACGTTTGTCCCCTTCTCTGGGTGTAAGCGAGCCTGGGGCCTATGGGCCTCCTCGAATGCACGCCAGGTCCAGACCTGGTGTACATTCGGGGAGGTGGTGTAAGGGCAGTGTGGGCCGGGAAATGGTCTAGGATATCCCCAGCGGCGATAACCCCACCCCTACCCAGCCCAGAGCGGTCAATAAACCCCTCTCTCACCACTCCATCTCGCCCTCCCACCGACCGCCGTGGGACCTACCTGCGGCATCTGTGGTTGGGTGAGTTGCGAGGCATAGTAAGCAGCTCCAGACTCCGCACCGGTGCTGCTTACTCTCCGGGTGTTGAAAACGTGCCTTATGGCACATTTATGACACCCTGGAATGGCGCAGCGGCAGCCACTCCGAAGTTACACTGGATTGCACCGTAAGATTTTGCTTTTATAAAATATTAATAGTGTTTAATATTGTTCATAGGAATCTCATCCCAGGCTAAGAAGAAAGGTGATATTCTTCATAATTCCTTCCCACCCACCCCCACCCCCATGAAGAAGACTCCATTGTCAGAAGAGCAAGGAGCAAAAGGGGCGGGACTTGGTGCTAGTGGCTAGTTAAAAATAATTCTTAAAAAGATTGAGGAGGTTCCTACACAGGTATGGTTCAGCAAGGACCACTCAGCCTGTAAGATAGTTAAAAACAAACATAAAACCATAATGATATGGCTGGAAGTGGTGATGTGAGATGCGGGTCCCTTCTCACCATTTGCGTCAGAGGTAATGTTGACTAGATGACCATCAGGGTTGTGCAATTGCATGCCACACACAAGAATCACGTGGCCGTGTTAGCTGAGGGAAGGGTCTGTTCCACAATAGCGCCTATTGCATGTTGACTACTCAGTAACTACAAGGTACCTGCACCATAAGCATCTCTTTTGGGAAGGATCCTGGATCCCACATGCTGAACGGGAAGCACATCTGTGCAGTCACAGTGTGAAAGAAATCCCTGATTCTCAAAGAAGGCTCTCAGTCGCACTCTGTGATGTGCTTTTACTCAGTGCATCCTGAGGCACTCAGTGAGTTAACTTTGCCTTGTGAGATCATTTTCTGAGTTCCAAGTCTCTGCCTCTTTGTATGAATGCCACCCACACGATAGGGGAGAGCTGTCAAGCTGCAACATGCCGAAGGTAATTAGACACACCTATTCAAGCACGCTTTGCCTGCCCTAGTAATGCCTCGTGTTCCTGAAGCCTTTGCATCTTGAATGGGGAATCAGAGACCAGGTACTATAGAGTTTATTTTCAAATTGTATCTAAATCCAGTCTCTGCGGAGGTCTCTGAAGGGCTACTGGCAGAGCATCTTCTTTTGTGAACGTGTCTCTGTGTGTCTCTGTGTCTTCTTAATAGCTTTCAGGAAAAAAAAATGCATTCGGGTAGAAAGAGCTGCGGGCAACCACATGCTGCTGAGTGCCTTTGTATTGGGACGGAGTGTTTCGATGTGAATTTGCTTCTACTTCTGTGTGCTTGACTTTGCGTACTGAGGAGTGGGTTAGTGCAAGGCTAATCTGACTCTCTGGCTGAGCTGTGTAGGTAGGATACAGAGGGAAGATCTTGTGATTGACACCCTTGGCTTGGTCATGGGACAGAGCCAGACATAGGGTTGCAATGTTACCAGATTCTGTGAGTTTTGGGGTGGGTAGGTTTCGGCATCCCACCTTGTGCCCCTTTAGCTGGTGTCCGAAAGCTGAGTTGCCAGCTTTCATAAGCCAAGATATGAACCAAAACATGTAGGCAGTAGGTAATATTCTGCGCAGAGCAGTCTTAACTGCATCGTGGGCCCCCCGGGCACCAATGCGATTGCGACCCAGTTCCGGTTTTCCGACGATCATGTTGGAGGACCTTTCTGAGGCACGGGGAGGCCTGCAGAGGGGTCCGCAGGCTCCCCCGCACTCCCTGGGGGACCAACACACCTCTCAGGGAGGTTCAAAAAAGTGCGTCGTTGGCACAAAAAAGCGCCTTTTAAACACTTTTTTTTCTGTGGCAGTGGTGCAATGCCCCCCCCTGCACTCAAGGACCTCTGGGCAACTGTCCAGCATGCCCAATGAAAAAGACGGCCCTGATTCTGTGCAAGTATTCAGTGTGAAGAGCGTGATCTGAACTTTCATTCTCCTAGCCAATGAGGGAAGGTAGAGCCGAGATTGACATGTAAGGGAAACAGCGATAATGTGATTTTTTTTTCCCCTCCCACAAATACACAGGACCAGGAAAAGACTACAGCCACAGTTTGGTTGCTTGAGGATGGAACTTACTGGTTCCTTCATGGGGCTATTAGTTTTCCTCTCTGGAGGAAGAAGGGAGAGCTGCCTATAAAATTCAAGGGAGAAATCTGGGATTTTAGCATAGCTGTGCTTGGTTAGTTATGTTCCCCCACCCTCTGTCAAAAGAAAAAAAAAAGTAATAGCAGCAAAGCAGCGAAGAGTTTATGCTCTTTCCAATTCATGTTTGTTTCATGTTTTAAATTGTGATTTATTTGTTTACTTCTTAAACATTTGAAAATCTGATATGTCTGCATGCAAATGAGTAGAGCACAAGGGTTCTGCATGCAAATGAGTGCTAGATTTGGTCCGGGAGTGTGAGGAATGAGGAAGTATTTTAAGTAGATTGACTTTTTCTACAACCTGAAGGGTGTTCTGTGGGGTGATTTGGGGCTGGAAATTTAAACCAGCCTTAGCGGCACCTCTAACCTACAATATCCTAATGGACCATATTGCAGGGCTGTCATAGTTTGGAGAGTGGAGATCTTAAACCAAAATGATCTGTGGTTTAAGGTCCGGGGTGTCTATCCGTGAAATGGTGAAGGTTATAACAGACTAGTCTATAACAGACTATAACAGACTGTGGGTGGGATTGGTTGACCAGGCCAGGGAAGGGGGAGGGATCGGCAGCGGTGGCTCCATCAGAATCCTATCCTTCTTCCCAGGCCTGGCCGCCACTACACGGGCTATTTGAATGTAGAACAAACATTATCTTCGCCCGAGATGACCTCCCAGGCAACCGTTTTGTGCCCTGGATACAACTGGTCTCGCTGCATCGCAGGACACAAAGTTAGTCAGGATTGCGCTGCTAAACTGTTTGTCCCATACAGTAGAGAATATAATACATACATACAGCTAAGAATATAATATGGAATTACCATGCATAAAAAGAGGAATCACAGATGACAAAAGATACAGTAACGATGCAATGAGTGAAAGTTTAACTCACAGTCCAATTCTATGCATGTTTGTTCATAAGTAGGCCCCATTACATTCAATGGGATGTCCTTCCTTCAGGGAAGTATGTATAGAATTTATTTATTTTAAAGATCTATAGACTGCCTTTCCACTCTTCTGGAGTTAAAGGCAGCTTGCAATATTATTATTATTATTATTAAGTTAAAAAGATAAAACAATACAAATAGATGTCAAATACAATAAGAACAGCCAGTAGAAGTCAGTGACATCTTAATTAAAAGCAATGCAGAATAAAAAGGACTTCAGACCCCTGTGGAAGACTAGCAAAGAGGGGGCAGTCCTAAATTCGAGGAGGAGACAGTTCCAGAGGCTGGCACCACAACAGAAAAGGCCCTGTTGTGGGTCATTGTCAGAAAGATTGTGGAAAGAAGGGATGCTTATCGGCTTACAAAGTGACAAATATGACCCAGTTCCTGGTACTCCCCCAAAGGGAGCAGACAAACACTCCCTGCTCTTAGCTGTTCCAAAAGGAAGAGGTGATTAGGCAACACCGTTGATAGCAGAGACACATGAGATAATCCGGGATGGTCAGAATGGGACGTTGATGCAGCTGAGAGGGAGATGCAGCATCAATACATTGCAGCGTAGGATTCCCGCCCACATTGCTTACCTGTGTGGAGTGCATTGTCCTTCCCTATTGGAGAGGTGAGGTAGAGCTTCCAGTTGGGTGTTTGTGTGTTGAGTCGTCCTGGGCAGAAGGCCTGCAATAATTCTGAGCAGACAAGAGTTAGCAAAATATTTTGCCATGCATGTCGTGAGGGACAAGAGGTTGTGCAAAGTGCTCCCTTTGTGCGCCAAGCCTTTCACCATGGTTCCCATCACTAGCGTTCACCGAAAGACCAGAAGGGGATAGCCCCGTGCCATGTCTCTGATAATCTGAGCTGTAATATCCCTGGCAGGGGCTTTAGTACTGGGGCTGGTGTGCTGTGATTGGCTGTCAAATGTAGTCTGTGTCCTGTTTTCCATCGTAGGGAAGGGGTGGGACAGGGGGGTGGCAGGTGTAATTTTCTGCTGTTTTTCCCTTCCCCATTGTTCCTTATGGGCTTACTACGCCAGCTCGGTTGTTGGCGTGATTGTTGGCATTGTGTTGGCATGATTGTTGGCATGGTGTTTTTTCTGGCATCGGGAATATGTCTGCTGTCTGAAAGGAGTTAGGATATGGTATACATCGACTTCTCCTTGGCCCTCCCACATTCCTCTGTCCCTCCCACTTCCAGTCCCAATCTCCTCACTTTTTGGCCTCTCTGCTGGCATTGTTGTGCTGGCAACCAAGTGATGTCTGAGCTATGTCGGCGCAGTGTTTTTCCAATGCTGCACTGGCATCCATGGCACGTCTGTCAGCGGGCGGACTTCTACACCATCAGGTCTGCAGGGCTGTCATTGCACCGGCACACATGGTGATACACCAGCGTATCTCGAAGCTGGAATTGGGCTTTTCAATGAGTTTCCTAATCTGCAATTTATCATCTCCGTTGGATTCCTTATTAATGCCTGATCTGGGCTTTATGTTTGGTTTTAAAAATGTGGACAGGTGGTTCATTACAGAACCATAAAACATGTTTTACAGGTTTGAGATTCCAAGTTCCATCATCAGTGTCTCCACTAAAAGAATATAAGGCTTCACAAAGATTGAAACTGGTTTGGCCTGATATCTTGCTAGTTTAGGGATGACAATAGTTAGCTAGGTTAACTGTTAGTCTGCATCAGTTTAGTCCATATTATATGTTACTAGTAAACAAAGCTCACATTTTCATCCAGTGAAAGATTGGAGGTTCCTGGTTGCTACTAAAGACTGCCCCACCCTTACTGTATGGACTGTTGAAGGATGTGAAAGAGGAACTCATAAGCCTTTCATTCTGTTGCGTGTATGACTAATTCTACTCGTTTACTTATGTTCTTGGCTTTCTCTGCAAACTCTTCTGCCCTAGGCATATAAGAACGTTGAGACTGGTCACTCATTACAGTGCCAGTTATACAGACTGAGGAACTTTCAAACCTTGAGGTGGAACCAGGAGATGAGCACTAAACAAAATTCCATTTGGATTTTCTCAGCAGAAAGCTTGAAAAATATTGCCATAAGCTGGGTTTGTTCAGTTTGTGACCAATGAAGACCCAGCAGTCAATAACGAATTGTGACGTGCGAGATAACAAAAAACCTCCTTGTTTTTGTCATTCCAGGTAGGTAGCAAAACCATGAGGTTTATTGAACCTTATGTAGCTAGAGTATGTGTGTGCTTGCACTTGGCTAGGAGGGTCAACATTTGGGGCTGAGGTGGCTGTTCAGTATGTGGAATGCACATATGTGGAATGCAGAAGGTCCAATTTCAATTCCTGGCATCTCCAAGTAGGGCTGGCTGGGGAAAAAAAAATCCTTTCCGAAACCCTGAGGAGCTACTCCCAGTCAGTGTGGACAATACTGAGCTAAATGGACCAATGTTCTGACTCTGTAGAAGGAGCTTCCTATATTCCCATTTCTCAAGTAGGCCTGCCACAAACTAATGTGACTGCAAGAATCGTAAGCGTTTTGCTTGCAGAAAAGACATCTTGGCCCACGGATGCCTGGAGAACTCACACTACTGAGCAAAGAACAGCAGGGTCAGGTGACTGAGGCAACCTTTAGTGAAAACTTGTAATGCATTGTTTCCTCTGAGACTCCCTGAGCCTTTATTGCTCCTTTAAAATGGAATTTGCAGTCCTGAAAGGGAGAGGGATTTATTTTATTGTGAACATATTTTCCTACTGAAAGCGGTCCATATGTTTAAGTATTTGAATGCTACAGTACTTAATAGCATTTGCTACAATTATTATTATTTTTTTTTCTCAGTAGGCCAGCACTGTGCGTACACAAATATTTGCATGTAGAGCTTTCCATTGTCCAGATGTTAGTGCTCACCCTGACCGCCCCGCCCCCACAAAACGTTTCCCAGCAGAGAGGCAAACTAATTGTTATGACAAGCATTGCATTTGTTTTTATAGAGAATTTTGTTTCTTTCTGGCAGTGATGGAGGCTATGGTAGGAAATCAGTGGAAGGTTTGGTATGGGGGTTGGTGGGGGCTAAAAAAAAGAATAATCATGAAACAGGCAACAGTGAAGGATGAACTAGGGTGGAGAGAAGGTAAAAGAAAGGGTGCGCACTCCACTGTCCTCTTAGTCATGATTGTTTCCAGAGATCTATGCCGGAGATCCCAGTGGATCTTAGTATCCAGTTGATCCTTCTGAATGGTGATAGCAATGGGATCCTTGTGTGCATGCATGAGTTATCTTTATATCCTGCTTTTTAGCCAGAACAGACTTCCAAAGTGGCTTAGATTTTAAATAATAATAAAATGCATAATAGGGGTATACACAAAAGCTCATTAGGGGTATTTATGAGAGTTTAGGGAGGGGGCAGAAGGAGAAGCAGATGGTCTTGGAAGAAATGCCAGCCTAGAG
The DNA here is from genome assembly GCA_026170595.1 of Plestiodon gilberti rubricaudatus. Taxonomy (NCBI): domain Eukaryota; kingdom Metazoa; phylum Chordata; class Lepidosauria; order Squamata; family Scincidae; genus Plestiodon; species Plestiodon gilberti. The sequence continues at coordinate 62,425,252 of JANXHW010000003.1, read as the reverse complement.
GAACAAACACTCCGTTGCTCTGCAATGTTCTGGTCCCTGGCAGTTGGCGATGGTGTCCTGACTTCCAAGCTCCTCCCTTCAGAGGGAGGGGGGAAGAGAAGCTGCAGATGGATTCAGGAGTGCATTGAGGTTTGATCTGCTGGCCCATAGAAGCAGCCCTTCTTTGCTCTGCAAGTCTTCTAGCATTTGACATTCTCAGCCGTGTACATTTTCTCCAGGTAGTCTGAAAAAAGTGTCAGCAGAATTTATGGGTGGGTGGTACAAATTACAGGTGATTGTGAGTCTGACCCTGTGGGCGCCATGGGGCCCTTTGTCACAAGTGGGCAGTCAGCTGAGATGATGCTCACCTGCTTTCTCTTTTTGATCCCATTATGTAGTATTTCATTAGTATTCAGGAATACCATGTTGATGTGGTATAGTCATTGCTTGCCTGTTCTAGTAACATTTGCAATGGCACTGCAGATATTTCATTGCCCTGAGTAATATTTCTTCTTTGCTGAGTCAGCTTTTTGTGTGTGTCTAGAATACTTGGATGAGAGCTTTGATTTCACACCATGGTTCAAGACAACTTTAATGGTTCAGGGCCCAAACACGGGTATAAAAATTTGTCCAGGTTGGAGACCTAGGGAGGTTTGCCTGGGCTGCAAGCTCATTAAAAGCTTGAAACAGTGAGCCCAATTGCAGATCATTTAGAATTATCTTTAGCATGTTGATGTGAACTTATTTCTTTGTGTCAAGCAGCTAGGGACTCAAACTGCAGGACACCAACTGATCCTCCCATTTTTCAAAATACACAAGGTCTTTTGTGGAACTGGGCAGGAGAGCGGCATGTTACAAATCTGTACTGAGTCCAGAGAAGTTAGGTTTGGACACTGACATTAAGGACAGTTAAATGGAGATGGTGAGTTGCAGCAATTCTGTTTGATGAGAAGTAATTCTGCTGATGCTAGTGTCTGCAGCTCTGCCATAGATGCCTCTGGTGGCATGGAACTGATAACGCCATTTTGGGGAGGCATTTCATATAGATCCTATTTCTGACTTTCCAGAAGAAAGCAACAAAACAAAGACAGCCAAGCACTCTGGGGACCCACACCAAATCTACTCTCCAAGGCAGAGGAATCTGGTTGTATATGAAGTTGTCTTATCCTGAGTCAGAACATTGGTCTATCTCGCTTAATATCATCCACACTGGCTGCCAGGGCTCTTCAGGGTTTTGGCCTTTCTGAGCCCTACCTGGAAATGTTAGGGATTGAATCTGGGACTTCCTGTATGCAAAGGAGGTTTTCTATCACTGAAGTACAGCACTTCCCCTGGGATTGTCCAAAGACAAATAGGATTGCTATTTACACCAGTGTTACACTGGTATATTCTGTATCAAGTGTATGGAGCTGCCCTTAAACTGCCATCAAAAGATAATGGTGCTTTCAGAAAAATGTAAGCACACTTCCATCACTGGGCTACCCCTGGAGCATATAGGACTAGAATTTTTGACTGGTATATCCATGTTGTTTTTCACATCAATATCTGCTGGCTTACATTTTGCTCATTTGCCTTTTGGAGCGATGACTACCTTAAGTAAGCATGGTATGTATTTTGTACAGTCTTCTGTTTTGATACAAAAGCAAGTTTATTACGTTTATTTATACCAGTAGACTAAACATGAAAAGTAGACAGTGGCTTTGGACTGGGTACGGTAGTTGTTGCTGGATTATTAATGGCCGTGCTGAGGGAAGGCCTACCTGGGTCATAAATTGTTGAATTTAATTGGACTGCATATCTGTGAGACTCTGGTTTGACTTCCTTACATCTAGGTGGCAAATGATTATTATTTTTTTGCATAGTTGGTGCAATTTGTGGCATACGGATTTTATGTTTGTTTTTTCCTTTTCACAGCTTGTTTGATTAACCAGAAAAAGAACTGTCCAATCCATACTCACTGTTGCTGTGGTTAAAATCAAATGTGAAGTACATTGCAGTAAGATTAATCTCAAAGTGAACTGTTTGTCTTTGAAATATGTATGATTTGAAGGAGAGCAAAAGCATGAGTTCCCTATGGAACATCCATTTTGGTCCCCAACAGAACCAGATATCTTGGTATACTGTACTCTTATTCTCCTCGAATATTTGGAAACAATTGTCAGGGACCCAGCACCCTGGTGACTGAGCTGTCATGGCCCCCGCCTGTGGATGGCATGTAGAGTGTGCTGCTTCCCCCCCCTTGCCCCTATTCCCCCAATGGCATGTGAAGTGTGCTGCTCACTGCTTTTCCTTCTACACTGACCCCCCTGGCAGTGTGCCACTCTTTCCCCTGACCAACTTCTTACAGGTCAGGAGGAACAGGAGAAATGGGAACAGTGGCTGGTGTGCCACACCACTGAAACACCAGTGGTTAAGGAAGGGTGTTGACCAGAGGTCAGTGGTCAGGCAAGAGTGAGAGGGAGAAATGGGGCAGAAAGAGGAGAGTGGGCAGACTAATAGGCAAGTGGGGCGATGCTTGTGGCAGTGGGTGGGTTGTTGGTGGCACTCAATGACCCATCTCATGCACCACCTGAGATGACTTCCTCAATTTGCCACATGGAAGAGCCAGCCCTATTTGGTAATATTTTACAATGGGATTGCAACTGAACATTAAAACAAAATTTGTTTGCCCTGCTTAATATTCAAAGGATGTCACTATGGGGGCACAAATAACGAGTATCTTTATAACTACACAAAGCAATTGGAGGGTCTGAAGTACTTTAAAAGATGGTGCTTTGAAACTCCCATTGCTTTCAGTGTTCAGAAAGTTCACAGGACTTTCTAATGTTCAGGAAAAGGTTGCATGTGATTCCCTCCCCCCCCCCCCCCCCGACTTGTATTTCTGGCATTTTTATCTAACAACATACGTATTCTGAACAAAATGTTGAAGGGCACATCTTTCATTAATGATGGAATAAAAATCTCCTGGATCTGAAATGAGAGCTTCCTTAAATTAGAAAGAACATTCCCATTGGTATTTTCCAATTGATAATTGCATGAAGTGTAAATTTTGGCAGCCAAATTATGATTCTGAATGGCAGTATGCATCTCTCAAAGAATGGCAGGATGTCACAGTTTGAACAAAGAATAAAGCTTCAAGGCCAAAAATAGAGTGTGTTGTTTTCAAAAAATCTGTAAAGCAAATTTTCATTTGGTTTCATCAGGTTAAGCTCACCACTGTTTTATAGAAGAGATGTGTTCGCATTTTTAACAGGAGCGGCAAAAGCTCAGCCAGTGTGTGAGAAATATTGGATTTGCCTTTGTTAGAGAGAGAAAGAGAATGGGATTTGGTTTGGTTTTGGAAATGTGCTGATCACTGTATCTTTTTGGCTTCCCTACCAAGAGGAATCTTGAAGGGTTTATTTATTTTACCCATGGCAAGTATGGGATAGATTAACTTCCTTAATTCTGTTGTAGCATTGGCCTCTCTCCAGAGACAAGCAGGACACAGGATTTGTACTTTGTTCAGTTGAGATTCCACTGTTTAAAATGGCTCAGTGGATCTGAATCCTATTAAAGCTTTATCATTTGCAGTTTAAGCAAACATAGTGTCCACGTTTTCTCAGCTGGAGGCACCATGACTTATGCACAGCCTAAACTAGGTAGCCACATATATCAGCATTGCTTACTAGTCAAATCTCTCTCTGTCCTCCTTACCAATTCTATCCCAACCCCTTGGGCATGTGCAGATAGCTTCCAGAAGAGGCAAAGATTTCTCCAGTACATGCTGTGGTACGGAGAAGGTCAGAAAAAGCTGGAATCTCTTCTGGTCTTTTTCAACTTTCTCCAAACTGCTGTAGAAGTTGTATGGCTCTGTCTCTCTCTGAAGCCCTCTTGAGAGTGAGGCAAAGCCTTGTCTAATGTGAACAGAGATGTGGTTAAAATAAGAACCAACTGGAGAAATGTCGCTGTTCCTCCTTTTTCCCCCTTGGAAAAGAATATAAATGTTCATTACAGTTCATTTTCCACGGCAATTTCTGCAAATACACTCCTAGATAATAGTTAATCAGTTTCCATCCATTTCTATCCCCTTTTTCAATTTTCAACTTACACTAGCGTCAGAGTGAGGGTGAATACTGAGCAATCACCTTTTTTCCCTTGTGATGACAGACGCTGGAGTGAATTTGAAAGCATAGCCTACCTTGTTGCCGGAGCAAAGCAAGGCATTTAGATTGCCCTACTCATTCATCATTTTGTAAGTTGTGTTTTTGTGAACTTTTTGTTCCTTGAAAAGTGATATAGAAATGTTATCTTCTTCTTCTTCTTCTTCTTCTTCTTCTTCTTCTTCTTCTTCTTCTTCTTCTTCTTCTTCGTAGTAGTAGTAGTAGTAGTAGTAGTAGTAGTAGATAGCCGTACCTGAGACACCCTTGTTAGACTCTTAATTCAGTTAATTTTATCTCAGTGAGCATTCCTTGTGTCTAAGGGCCAGTGCATGTATATCACTTGAGTGGCAGCTGAATGTGTGAACTGACTCTCATAAAAAGCATTGCATTTGAGGCTATGTTAAAGTTCCGCATTGTTTGAACACCAATATGGCAAATGTGATTATGTAGGCTGTTGGGGACCAGCACACCTTTTGCACCTTGAACTGTGCCTGAAATACGCATTTGACACCTCTGGTAAATTACCAGTGTGCTTTACAAGCAAGATAGGACCAGTTTTCTCTTGCCGGTATCCGCAGCCTGATATTGGGAAGGCTCTTATGTACAACCCAAAAGGTCCCTTTCTTACATGGATATAGAGTCCTATATCCGGGCCTGGTCCTGGATGTGTTTTGAACACGTCCGCGCATGCACCCTGACACATAGGCCATCACCTTCCCTCTTGTGGCCTCCTCCTTGCTCTCCCAGCCACTTTTTCAAAAGAGACTGGGTGAGCCCGCTGACAGAGGGAGGGCTTCCTCTTCTGCTCCTAGCCTGCTAGTCCAACCTGTTTGGAAGACTCGGTCAAGCAAGGTCAAGGAGGAGGAGGCAGCTGCACAGTGCAGCCACCCGAACAGAATCACAGGCACAGCAGCCCCCTGCTTTCTTCTCCAACCACCCCACTGCTGCGATTGCTTGCTGCTGAGGGGTGGGAGGAAGAGGTGGGCCACCTCTGCTCTGATCCTCAGTGGACAGTGGGCCAGTGGGTAGGGGAGGTGGTGGGCAGACCTGAGGCATCCCTGCCAATTCACCACCTTCCTCAGCCTGCCTTTCCAAGCAGCTGCTTCACCTGGCCTCATGGGTGGGTCACACTGCAGTTATCACACTTGTTGTCAAGTTGTTTAATTGCACATTCCAAACTTGTGCAGCCTTGGGCCTCAGAAAGGCAAGGGCGCTTATCTTATCAGGATCTAAACCACTGCCATCAGATCCTCCCCCTCATGCTCGCTGTATGTTTGTTTCAGTCTGATTTAGCAATCTCTTTGAAGCCTTGGAGAGGTTATCTACCTTCTCTTCAGCAAACACAGGGCATATCCCCGTGAAGGTGCATGTGACAACAGAGCTGAACTGCATAGGAATTTCTCCCAGAGGCCATGGTTGCCTCTGTTTGGTCTAGGTGCCAACAAGTACGATCACTGGATAAGTATCCAGAATATAATTGTAAAAGCCTGCAAGCAAAGGACCAGAAACTGCTGCTTTTACTCATACCAACAGCACAATTAGAAATAGGGATACTCAGATTTTTTGGTGAGTATGAACTGTTCTCGGGAGCTTATTTTACAGATTTGCTTATCTTCTTTTGTACATTCCTGCTAACTGTTGCCTCCTCTGCTACAGCTACTTGCATGGGCCGCAGGGATGTAGATCAAGTCCTTGACTCCAAGTCTTGAGTCAAGTCCCAAGTCTCTGGGTCCAAGTCTCAAGTCAAGTCCCAAGTGTAGAGCGGAAGCTTTCATGGCCAGGTATAATCTTACAAGACACAGGATATATGGGTATAGATGCCATGTATTTTTAAAGCCAAAACAGCGATTAAAAACAATTTAAAATCACTGGATCACAGATCTTCAAACAAGTTAAAAACTGCAATCAGGTATCAAATACATTTAAAATCCAAGGCTTGAGATGTGCAAAACCGATGTTTCGTTCCAGAGCTAGGAACTTTTTCTAGGTGCAATCACAGAGATTGTATAGTTGACGAGTTGCTATATATAGTATAGTTGTATACTATATACTGTATACTATAGTTGTATATATAGTATATATAGTATACTATATATATATAATATAGTTGGTTTTGCACATCTCAAGCCTTGGATTTTAATTGTATTTGATACCTGATTGCAGTTTTTAACTTGTTTGAAGATCTGTGATCCAGTGTTTTTAAATTGTTTTTAATCGCTGTTTTGGCTTTAAAAATACATGGCATCTATACCCATATATCCTGTGTCTTGTAAGACAAGTTCCAAGTCTTTGCCCCCATGTCCCGAGTCTTTGGTTGCGAGTTCCTATCTATTTAATGGGGAAAGTGGGTTTAAACCTGAATAAAATTCGACTTGTCGTAAAAGGCTCCAAGTCTCGCATCGAGTCCTTCGACTCTTTTACAATCGCCAAGTCAAGTCTGAGTCAAGTCACTGATGCGACTTGAGTCCGACTCAAGTCGGAGTCAATAGACTCAAGTCTACATCACTGGTGGGCAGATACTTTGATGGCTCAGTTGCACATACAGCACAATCCTGTGAGTTGCAGTTTAGGCAAATAAACACATTTCAGGTTGAGCATAAAAATTGCACTGCTCTTACGGTGCAGCTTCCTCTGCTTCCTCTCTGTGGTTCAGCTGCGACATACAGTCATGCTTGCACTGGTCAGGAGGACTCAGCCTACAGTTGGGTCTCATACACAACAAACTAAAGGTTGTTTAGCTGGCCCTGGCAAAGGCAGTGTCAGATCAGGCACTGATCAGGCCACTCCCTCCTATCAGAAGGTCCGGTTGGCCAGGCTGACCCATGAATGCTCCAGTACCAGTGGCAGTGATGGCACACGTTGACTGAGAGGTTTGTGCTGCCCTTGCTTTGCCTGCCTCTGCATCCTAGCATCACAGGCTCTAGGAGATACTCCCATTAAGTGATGGTACGGGTGGAAGAAGACAGTCTCCTTTCATGGACATAATGATGATTCAGAAGCCTTTCAGAGAAAGCCACTGGCTGGGTGGTGGTGAAAGCATGGAACAAAGAGGGATTGCCTATGCCAGTGAGGGAGGTAGTGGCAGGAGCTCTCTCCACCCCCCCCTCTTCCATATCCACTGGTCAATGCAGTTGGGATGTGGTGGTGGCTCCTCTTCTTCCCATCCTCTGAGGGTGGAATGGGGAAGAGTAATTGCCACTGAAAGTTCCCCACATCCACTGATGGTGGGAGAAACTGTTGCCCTCCCGTAAGCTGGGGACGACGACGGACTCGGGAGCCTTACACGCCGTAGGGAGGGCCAGCACAGGGCATTGCTGCAGCTCATGCCAGCACTAGACTGTGGAGTAATGAGCCCAGTGCCTTGGAAAATCAAAGTCTCTCTTTCTGTGGTGACTTTCCATGCTATGGCCTCTGTACTGCTGAACCAGAAACACATGGGAAGAGTCCAAAGGAGAATGTATCTTCTTGCTTTTGTATCAGAAAACCAGTTATGCGGGCCATACAGCCTGTGCTGGTACTAAGATAGCTTTCAGTGATAGGGACATTTCCATATATACAGATAACGTAAATGTGAGCAGGGGTGTAGTCGAGGGGGTGGGTGGGAGAGGAGCAGAGCTCCGAGACTTCTCCTGCAGCAAGAGCGGTGATGTAATCAGAACGAGTGATCAGGTGCTGCCTCCAAAACATTTTTCAAAGGACTTTAGCAGAAAAAAGCATCAGACTCAGCAGGAAGCGAACTGAGAAAATGGCATAGGGGCACATGTTAATGTCTAACAGCCCAATCCTATAGGCGCCTTCTGCTGACTGAATGAGCGTTCCATCAGTGCAAGGCCCACTGAGAGGTAAAAGATATGTTTACTAACCTTTCATTGGTTTTCTGATCGCCCCCCACCATAGCATGCAGCACATGCTTCATTGATGTAACTGCATGCTATGGGTTGGTGGGGGATAGGAATGGACCATAAATGAAGTATCATAAGTTTCAAAGTAGGTACAAGTGGTAGGAGAAAAAAGAACTTTCATGAAGAAATGTGAAGTTTTGCTGTTGTATCATCTTTATGGGGTGTAGTTATGGTGTGTGTGTGTGCGTGTGTAATGACAAGTTCCTGCACTTTAAAATGTACCACTACACCACGCTCCTAGGGTGTATTTTTAAATGTACTTCTGAACCTTTTGAAAAACCCCATGCAGATGCCTGCTGGGTAGGGCCCAGCTCTTGCCAAGCAAAAGATGCTCCTTTTAGCAAGCAGGCTGACCCACATTGCAAACATTGTTTTACAGCTAGAATATAATTGTAGGGCCATACTACCTTGTGGTACTTGCTTGCCACAGAGTTGTGACTAGAGCTTCATGTTTTAATCAGTTAATGGGGCAATTAATCAAAGCTTTAATGCAGAGTGAAATTTGTTCGTCGTGAGTTGGTGGAGCTGATGGCAACTAAAAACCTCTGGGACTTGGTGTTGTGCAAGTCAGAACACCAGTTGTGCACCAGTTCTCTTCTCTGCCTTTTCTCCTCTCTCTCTCTCTCTCTCTCTCCTTGGTGGGCCCAAGACGCACCAAAGGTGGTAGTGGGGTTTTCATAGGAGAAGGCACTCCTTAAAATAACTTGGTCCCAGCCTGTTTAAGAGTATTGTGTGGTAGTGTTCTTCTGGAACCATACTATTCCCAAACACAGGTAGAATTTTTCCTATTTTAGAATATGTTAAACTCCTCCGCCAATCCCTCCCCTATCCCGGGTCCAGCCAACCAATCCCACCTCCTGGAATGCCCCCCTTCTGCCCTCCCTCTGCTCCTCGCTGTCTGGCGGACTTACCTTCCTACCGTGGCGCTGCTCCATTCTGCAGTGCTGGAGGAGCGACGCAAGCGGTGCTGCTTACTCAAAAGGTGCAGCAAACATGCCTTATGGCATGTTTGTAACACCCTCCTAGACTGGTGGAGCGATCACTCCGCTGGTCTGAACACAGGATTGCACTGTTAAATGTCACCTCATCGTGCCTATCAGGAGGTTTGCAGTCACCATGCTTGTGACAAATGATTTTAATGTTACAAACCTGGGCTATGAATTAAAAAAAACAAAAACATCGCCACATAAAGAATAGTACTGTGAATTGGCCCTGAATTACAGGCATGTCTGCCATCTGGAGTTTTGCTTCACTGCATTCTTACGCTGTGGCAGAAGAACCTCAAGCCATCAAATGGATGGGAGAGGAGAAAGTACTCAAAAGAATCTAAAAAGCTGTTCATCCAGTGGAAGTGGACCAGGAGTGAGTGAGGGAGAGTCAACAACATCAGGAAGTTCTCGCAAACCACCTGTGGTCTACAGATCACAGAGTGAGAACCAGTAATTTAGAGCAAACAAATAAACAGACCAACCACAGGTTCGCCACAGAAACCTCTCCCACATCCTCTGGAGATATCAGAATGTCTGCTGCTCTCTGTTTTTTCCTTCTGCATTTTATAAACAGTACTATCTCCGTTATCCAAATAGCTGCCTGCTAATGTTAAAAACATTGATATAGTGGTAACGCTACACAGAGAGGGGAGCTGGGGCAATCACTCAGTGGTGGCGCACATGTTTTGCCAGGTCTGGCACAAGGGGAAATGGTGCCTGAAGCCACCTCGCTGCTGCTGCTGCCACCTCTGCTGGGGCGCACCCCTGCCTCCTCCTCCTCCTCCTCCTCTGCTTCAGTTTAGAAGCGAAGAAGAGGCAAACCTCAGCCCACCCACTGCCTCTGCGGAGAAGAGCAGCCTCTAAGCCAGCCCACTGTTGCCGCCGCCGCCTCTCAGCTCAGAGAGGAGGCAGTGGCAATGGTGGGTGAGCTAAGAGTGAGGGCTGCCCCACCACCTCTCTCCTCCTCGCTATGGAGGAGGAGATGGTGGTGATAGTAGCGACTCTCTTCTCAGTTTTCCTCTGCTGCTTCTCCCTCCATACCCATTTACCTGCTTTCTCCTTCTGGTTTTGCCACGCTGCTCTGATGTAGCACAGCGGAGCTAGGCAGAGTAAGGAAGCCAGGAGAAGCAAAAGTGGGGCGTGACTTCTGTGTTCCACCCCACTTTGCGGTTCTACTTCAAAGCATAGAGTGGCAGGTTCAGGAGGAACAGGTAGTGGGGTTAATGGGGGCTGGGTGAGGTGGTTGCAGGGACTGATTGGCACAGGTTGCCTTCTCTGCCTATCTGCCATCTGAGACCACCTGCCTCACCTCACTTCATCACTGAGCTGGTCCTGTGCTTTGTGTGAAGAGGTTCCAGGCTCAGCCTTTGACAACGACAGGTATCGTTCGGAAAGACCCTTAGTTTGAAACCCTGAAGAGCCACTGTAAGCCAGCGTGGACAGTACTGAGCGGGATCAATGGTCTGATTTAGTATACAGTTTGGTTACCTGTTATCCGGACATCTGAAATCCAGACTATTCTGAAATTCAGGCATTTTTGGCGCTATGACTTTAAAAAATTTTTTTCCAGCACCTGGCCAGCATAGCGCAAGGCATGCTGGGGCACAAAATTATTAAAAATATTGTATAAAATCACCTTCAGGCTATGTGTATATACGGCATATATGAGACGTAAATGAATTTCATGTTTAGACTTTGGTCCCATCCCCAAGATTATATTATATTCTGCATTATATTTATGCAGATATTCCAAAATCCAGACAAATTTGAAATCCAGACATTTTTCCATCCCAAACAATCCAGATAAGGGATACTCAACCTGTCTAAGCAGCGACCTATGTAAACAGTGAAAGAAGAATACAGAATCGCCTTGTACTGGAGAACAGCAGGAAACAATGTCACCATATATTTTGGGCAAGTGTTTAATCTTGATTGCTCTTGAATCAAAAAATTGAAAAAACAATAACCCACATCTATTTAACTGGAAATTTGATTGGGAATACTCTTCCCATGGGCTGCACATAATGTGTGATCCTGGAGACAATTGCCAAACAGACAATTTCTTAAAGCAAAGTTTATTTCATTTACATCTGACAAAATGTGCTTATAATAATAATTTTTCTAAGAATCCAGTATGTGAGAAAAGTCTTCACCACACCACTGTAATATGCTAAGACAAACAGGCCTCTTGCTGAACTTGAGGAGGGGCCGTTGTCCAGTAGTGGGGCATATGCTTTACCTGCAGAAGGTCCTCAGTTCGAATCCCTGATGTTAAAATGATCAGGTAGCAGGTGATGTGCAATCCCTGATTTGCTGCCATTTGAAGCAGATGCTACTGAGTGTGGCGGACCAATGGTCTAACTTGATAGAAGTCAACTTCATGCATAAACTTTTATCAGTCGGTTTTTGCAGCAGCAAAAAGACCTCATCCCTTTTAGTTGAAATGTAACCAGTATACTTAGGCATGAAGACAATACTACATATGAAACAAGTCTGTGCGATCATTATAACATTTCCAATGCACAAACATGATGACAGTCTTACTTTTTTTTTATTGAGTCCTGTGGGTGCAATATATCACTGAGAGACCAGCCAGAGGAACGACTGAGTGGAAATGTCTCTCACAAATAATGCTGTGTCTGTCTGGTTCCAGTATTTTTTCTACTTAAAAATTATGAAGGTACATGGGAAGGATTTTAGATAATGACATTTCATTAAACCATTTTTTCTAGAATAGTACTTGAATACATCACGGAGTTATCCAAATCATAATGTTTAGATGTTAAAAAGAGAAAGCACATCAAGGTCTCTAGAACGCAGGTGAAATATCACGAAGGGCACAATCCTAACAGACCGCTGCATTGTCAGAACTCGCATTCCAGTGGTGCAGTGGCCTTTCCGGCGTTGCAAAATGCAATGTGCTGTTGTGCGCAATTAAACCTCCACCAGAAATGGTGAGTGGTGGTGGCCACAAAACAGTGGCCTTCCAGGATGCCCCAGCACTGGTAAATTGGCACAGGGAGTGGGCGGTGAGTGAAGTGTGGGCAGAACAGAGCAGGGAGGGGGAAGAACAGGGTGGGGACCGAGGCAGAGGGGTGGTGTATCGAGGGTGGGAAGGGGGTGGTTATTGGTGGCAGTAGCTCTACCAATATCCTATCCCCTTTCCAGGCCTCAATCCACCTCCCCAGGTTCACTCTGAGTTGTGTCAGGCAAAGAACTCATGCAGTCTGAGTAGACCTATCGGGGAAGCGGAGGCTTACCCTGAGGTAAGGGAACGAAAGTTCCCTTTATCCACTGGCACAGACAAAATTTCCATTGGTCTGTTGGCGCGGCTGCATCAGCGGGGGGGGGGGTAGTTAGGCTTGGGCTGTAAGGCCACAATCCTCAACATATTTACTTTGGAGTAAGTACCATTGAACAAAATAGGACTTACTTCTGAGTAAACATGTATAGGATTCTGCTGTAGGACTGCAGCCCTGTGCACACTTGCCTGGGAGTGAGCCACCCTGACAGCGGGCGGCGCGCTCGGGGCACTTACCGTAGCGAAGCGACGCGTTGGATCGGCCCTCCCTCCCTCCCTGGAGCCCATTCGGCTCCAAAATGAGTTCAAAACGGGCGGGGGGGGGTGCGTCGACGTGACGCGAGGGGTGCGTCAACGTGATGTGACGCAGGCCCCACCCCCACGCGCCGGGCGCCGGGAGGGCGCCCGTCATTTCTGCACCCTGATAATAGTAGAACTGACTTTGAATAAAAATAAATAGAATTGCACACCTGCTTCATGTTGTGAGTCAAAATATGACTGAGTTTCTCTGTAAAAGTTGTCAGTTAAATAAGTTTGCTACTGGTCTCCCTCTTGATTTTCATCAGTGACTCTCCACTTTGGAAGTCCTTTGGAATGGGATGACGGGAATAATTTGGTAATTCCTGGCAGCACAGGGAGAGCAAATTGTTGGGAAGAAAAAAGAACAGTAAAAATAGCTGGAATACAAGCAACCCAAGCCAATCGTTGTGTGATCTATTTGTTCAGCCTGAAATGAATGCCTTGCCCTGCCATATTTGTGAGCCATTGGGAGCAAGGAAGTTGATTCATTAAACGCCACACTCTATGAAATAATCCACCTAACTCTAACTCTCCCAATAATATCCCTTGACGTTTTAATCTCCCTACATTCCGTGACACCTTTGCCTTGTGCCCCACTCTCTTCTGTCCCTTTTATCAGGTGTTTGGTGATGGATGGATGAGAATAGAAAATGTTTGTACAAAGATTGCTTAAATGTTTGTTTATTCACAAGACAGACATCACCCAAACAGCTGCAAACTGTTTGGAAATGGAAATATTTAACTCTGTCCCCCTCTGAACCACCCTATCTGAACCACCTAAAATGCGATGCCATTTTCTCAGTTCAGAGTCACAGTGGTACGTACTGTATCATAGAAACCGATTTGAATGGTGGAAGTGAATATTCAGTTCTGCTAGCAGCTCCTTTTGTGTCCTTAAATTCCAAATACAAGACAGGTGTGTGTATATTTTCAAACCAGTAATAACCTCCCTCTCACCCCACTAACATCTATAATATCTGAGGCTGAAACAACCATTCTGCTTTTCTCTGTCCTATTTCTCATTTTTCTCTTCTGCTGTCCCTTGCAAGGAATTTGTCATCCCAGTCTTTCTTTCTCTCCCCCCCCCAAGCAGACTGCAGCCATTTCTGTTTAAGATGTGTCAGCTTCTCTGTTTTCCAGAATGTAATTGGCAGCTTGTTTCTACATGCTGAGTAGGTGGGAAAATGGATTGCTGAATGTGAGGCTTCAGGGAATACAATTCACAAGCGAGAAATTGTTCTTTTCTTTGCTGCAGCTTCTGATATTGCATAAATGGTTGGTGTACACTTTATATTGTCCTGTTCTCTACATCTAAAAGAACTATTGTTGAATGTCATATGTGTATTAGTTTAGTGCTCAGCGTTTGTATGCGGCTTCTCTATATTTTAATTACATTTTGTTTATGAATATCTTTCTTTTTTTTTGGTCTTTGAATGTTAACAAAAGCATATTCACTGATTTTAGGTTCTTATACCATTCCTTATTTAGGGATAATTGGGTTTAAATGTCTTGTGACATGTGCAAACTATTTAGAAATATTGCATAAGACAACAAAATATTTAGAAATGCTGACATTGTTGAGTTATAAATTTGACTTTTGCTTTCGGATAGATTAGAAGGTTCCCTTTTTATTGGCCAAGGTTTGTGTCTTATTCTCAACATTTTTTTTAAAGTTAGTAGAATCAAAGAAAGGGTAAATATTTCAAAGAGAACAGTATCCACCTTTATTTGTAGATAAAATATTATGGAAAAATGATCAAAGGCGGCCACTACTGCAAGGTTGCAAGAATATGTTTTTTGCAGATATGTTACATCTTCACATTCTGAATCAATCTGTGATCACAAATGGATCATGGGAAACGGTCACCAAAAGATTGCATGTGTGCAATTGGTCGAGGCAGAAGTTCTGCCTCTACCTATTGCACACATGCAATCTTTTGCAGAAGGAAAGAAAAGCGGCAGGGATTAGCAAAGGTTGCAGGAGCAATGCAGGATGGTCATTGATGATAGTAGAATGAGAAGAAGCCAGACAATCAGGCCTCCACCCCTATCCCAGATCCTGGCCACTACAAACTGTGGTTGGGAGCAAGTGTGACCTGTTATTCAGTGCTGCTGCTACGTTGCTGGGGTCCTGGGTTCCTGCACTGGGCCCTCATAGCACCCTACGCTACCACTGCCACCGCCACCATCAGTACGGAGGGTTCAGGGGTTGGCTCAGCCAGTTGACCCCTTGTCCATGCCCAGCTTGGCTGACTCCTCTCACCACCCCCGAAGAGAAGATTTCTACAATGACCCTTCTTCTGAAAACTGGCCTTGTTTGGAGAGAGTTTATTAATCCATAATATTTTCCCAAGGATTTTTTTTATTCTATAAAACTTAGGAGAAATGAAAACATTATTATTATTTTCCATTATTAAAAGCAATAGGCTGTTCTGTTGTCATATTACTTGATGTCCTGGCTTGTCATATATAGGCAATGTGCTGTGCCTAAGCCAAAGTGTGCTCGCAAAGCCTGCCAGTAAAAAGAAAAACCAAACATGGAGAAAGCAACAAATGGTACCGACTTGATCTCTGAGGATGTGATGTGCCAGCAGCGTTTTGATGGTGGAGATGTTGACTTGGATGAGAGGTTTCTTGTGATGAATCTGAAGACTCTAGCACAAAGACAGCTCCGATTGCCATCTGTCATTGATGAACCCATTGGTGGTGGTGTAGTGGTCCACCCACCCAATCACTCTGGGAACATGAGATGGCATTCGTGCATCATCCACCTGACACCATTAAGCTGCAATTTGTGCAGGAAAAATCTGGTCCACACAGCTTCGCATTTTATAATCTAGCATTTAGCATTTTATAATGATTGTATTCTGGCAACTATTCAATATAACATTGTCAGTCACTGCTGCCCCAAAGAATCTATCAAATATACAGTACTTGGAAATGCAACGTTCTTGCCCATAACACCTTGCTGCACTTAAAGATGTTTGCTGTAAGAACCTTCTAATAGTCTTTTAATTTTAGATTCAAATGTGCACTTTTGTCATCTTGATCGCATCAATCTTATCCGTTGACTACTGTTGCTGGATTTAGTGCTGGGCACCTTGCCATTAGCAACAGTGGGCAAGAGAGAAAAATTCATGTAAATTGATGTAAGCATTTTGCATGCCCCACAAATCGATGAGACAATCAGGGCTTGTCTCAGTCTTGTGACTTGGCAAGGTATTATATAGGTTACCACTGGGAAATTTCTGAGAGATGTCATAGGCTATGAAACACTGTGAAGGTTGCTGGAGCTTGGTGTTGTTCCCGTTGGCACTTTCTCTTGTAATGATTTCCAAATGTAAAATTCAAAATATGAAAACTTCTTTTTTTTTTTGCAAATCAGTTTTATTAATTAGGACAGAAGCCATGTTATTCTCTGACAGTGCTTCCTGTGGTCGCCTATAGCTTCTATGCTCATGAACTCTGTGGAATCTTGATGTAGGCTTAGCTACAAAAGCTGTAGTTTGCCAATACATAGATTGATTAATCAGAGATATTTCAGCATGCCTGAACAACTCTGACATATCCCTTCCACTAGAGGGCAATGGTGTGTATTATTCTTCATTACTGATGGAAACTGGGAGACATGAACACATCCAACCAGAGTTGTGGCAAGTGCGCTTGTTATCAGCAGGATCCTGTTTGGATGGAAGCTGCTTTCAGCACAGGAAAGTGAGTTAATGTTTTAATTAGCTACTTCCTTGCATAATCACTTCTAATGGTCTTATGAACAAGCGGTATCCCAAGGAATGTCTTCTAATGAAATAGACTCCCCTAATATGTATGTATCAGTGACTAATGGGGCCTTCAACATGGCTATGCTATTGGTATGTGTTATCATAAGACAGCCCTGGAATTATGACCTGTCTTTGTACTATTCCTTTTTCCAGGTGTTAATCACACAGGATCAGTATTCCTGTATACTGGAATTATTCTTGTCCTGATCATCATAGTGTGAAAGTCAACTCCAGTAAAAAACCACTTTTCCTTTCTATTTTCTGACCGCATCTCAGTTTGAAGGGCAGACTTGCTCAATGCTACACTAGGACGAATGTAAAACCGTCATTCTCACTGTGGAAGAGGTCACTTCATGGTTTACTGAGCTGGACTGAACTTTCAAGCAACCCAGACTGAAGATGCAAGTGTACACAGAATTATTTAACTAATTTTGTCTAGGAATGAATTGAAATTGAGAACACTTAGCACTGCAAAATATGGTAGCTTTTCTTTTGCCCTTGTCCATAGAGTGGGTAAGTGCATTGGGCTTCTCATAATCCAAAACCCAGTAGTGTTCCTATGACCTCCCCCCCCCCCCCGTGCTGGAAGTAATGTAACGGCAGCAGCCGTTATCACTCACTCAGAGACGCAGGGTGGGCCAAACACGCCACCGGCTCTCCTCACTTGCCCCGGCGATCAAGTAGGTGGGGTGGCGATGGAGGAGGGCAGATCAGGCCCAGGAGGGGGCAGCTTTGGCAGCAGCAGCAGCAACGTACACCTTCATAGCGTACGCCTTCACGGATCAACACGGATTTGCCCCAATGATATCATTGGCAGAGGTCCAAGTTGACCCATAATGGCTGCTAGGGCTTACACCAGGGCAAGGGGACAAATGTCCCCTTAACCTGAGGAGACCTCCAGCAGCCGCAAATCACCTGTGGGATACAGTGGTAGCTGCGCTGGCGCTGCTGCATCGTTGCACACAGGATGGTGTAGTGGTTTGGGAGTCAGACTTAGACGTGGAAGATCCAGGTTCAAATCCCCGCTCAGCCACGAAGCTTCCTGGGTGACCTTGGGCCAGTCACTATCTCTCAGCCCCACCTACCTCACAGGGTTGCTGTGAGGACAAAAAGGAGGGGAGGAAATATGTACACCACTCTGAGCTCCTTGGAGGAAGGGTGGTATAAAAATGTGAAAAATAATAAATAAATAAATAAATAAATAAATAGGTAGGATTGGGCAGCTGTGTGTTTCCTAGGGTGGCACCCTTGAGGTGATCTTTCAAGTTCACTGTTCCCACCTTTGATCAAGCCCTGCCCCTTCTTCCTCTTCAAGGACCAACTTTTTCTTTTGACACATTTTTCTTAAAATCTTTGTTTCTACTCCTCATTTCTCATTTGATTGCTGTCAGTTGTGCCCTTCCTCCTGTCATCTCTTTCCTGTGAACATGAGGGCTGTTCACACATTATGTTGTACCTAGGTACAGAATATGTAGACCTACGTCTCTACCCAGGTTCAATGGCCTGTACTCAAAAATACACATTTACATATACACGAATGCACCTGAGTTCATTTTCACAGATTAACACGTTGTGTACACAGTACATAGATTATGCCTGCTTTGAATGGATAGTGTGAATAACTGTACCCAGGTATAGACTAAGAGATACCCGAGTACACAGAGGTATCCGGGGACAGTTTTAACATGTGAACAGCCCCCCCCCCCCATCTTTGAGTCCTGTCATTATGATCATGCCACCTTTTTTTCTGGTTGATCCCAGATGATGGAAAGATCAGAACTAATGGCCACAAGCCCTGAGGCTATTCAAAAATCAGATAGCTGTTAATTACCCTGCAAACAGCTGAGCCCCTGCAGTTTCCAAACTTGTGTAAATATAGAGAGATAAATGTTTGAGTGTCTCGTAAAGTTAAGTGGGTCCCGATAGAGTGTCATTTTAAAAAGTGGGTCCCGGTGCTAAAGAGTTTGAGAACCACTGGTCTAGTCATTACATTTAAGATTCTCCATTTTTGAGTATGGCCCAATTCACAGGACAATTTTTGATATGTGTCCCCCATAATGAAATAGCTGTTTGCCATGCCTTGGAAAGTATTGGTTTTGGAAAGTGGTTCAGGAAGTGTCAAATAGTGACTTCACAATGTCCAAAATTGCTTTTACCTTGATTATCTTTCCCATACAAAAATGGCTGTACAAATTGTGTATATTTATCCAATTGGATAATTCTTCAAGGTTTGCCTTGTCTTTGTCTTTTTTTTGGAAAATACATGCATGAAATCGTGTGGCCAAATGACTGTCATGTGATTAAAAGAAATACCATACAGAATGTTTGCTTCTGTCTATTTCACATTCAAGAATGTGCAAGCAACAATTTTGCCTGAAGCGCCTGCATGTTCACAAGGCATCCTGATCCGAACATCTTGTCCTCCATGCTAATATGTATTTTGTATGGCCCCAAATAATATTTAGTCCAAATCTTCTATTTTGATTTTTATATATGAGAGAGAGAGAGAGAGAGAGAGAGAGAGAGAGAGAGAGAGAGAGAGAGAGAGAGAGAGAGAGAGAGCGCAATCCCTGGCAAATAATGGATCTAGAACACTGGAATAATGTGGTTATATTCGCTTTCTTCCAATCCCCATCCCTCTCCCATTCTGTCCATATGCTGAGAAGCAGTCCTATTCGTTCTTTTGAAAGTTGGAGTGCGAAGGGATATTGGGGTCCTAATTTTTCTTCTTCCCTATTGATGTATCATTACCAGAATGAAAAAGGATGTCTGAAGAGCTTTTTTAAACAGCGACTACTCAAGACATTTTATAAAAGGGGAAGAAACGGAAAGATAATGGTGCTCAGTTGGGGGTAGAAAGTTTCTGAATGCCCGCCTTGTCTGCCTTTTCTTTTCCTTGAAACCTGGCGCTGTTGTTCCTATTCCAGTTCGAACTGTCACCTTTCGCTCTTGATGGCTTTACTGCCCTTGCTGCTGAACCTCAACAGATTGGGGCTTATTTACCTATTCACACTCCACTGTGGAAGCTCATTAATAGGCTTATTCGCCACACCATTCACGTGCAACAGAATTGACAAAAAAGATTCTAGCCAGTTTCAGAAGAAGAGGGAATAATAATAATAAAAACCTCTGTAAAGAGATTATTCCTTCATTCAGCATCCTAACTACTGTGAAAGACTTCCTGGGCTCCCTGAGATCACTTGAAGCCTAAATATGATGACAGCATTGATTTTTTTTAAATGCCAAACATGTTTCTGCTTTTCTTCAATTGAAGGGGTTGTTGTGGCCAAGCTTGAAAATTGGCTCATTTAAATGAATAGGGTACTCTTGCTAAATTGTTGTCTTTTCTTTGCTCCAAAGAATAAATTCTGGAAAACTGCTTCCAGACATCAGCAATAAGTGTCCTTATTTTGTCGTCTATGGTGGATGGTTTTCTTTTTCTTAGGGAGGATGCAAAGTTATTGATGAATGGAGCAAAGATACTGCTGCTTCCTATCCTTACCGCTAATTTATGTGAGAATGTGTTAACAATCTTTTCAATGAGTGAGAGACACACTTGAAGCTGTGAAATCTGTATCTTGCCTGTGACATGTCAATTTCTGAATTGGGACGATTCAAATGCCGAGGAAGGACGATGGTTCAAAAAAAGTTACAGATCAGCTCAAAACGTGTTTCATAATTTGTATGAACAAGAATAGAAATAAAGGTGCAAGAGATGAAAGCAAAGAGAGTGATCGAAACTTGAAACGAAATGTGAAATAGCAAGAATGGAACTATAGAGAGGCTATATTTGAATCCAGTCTTGGCCTCACTAAATAGGAATTTGCATTTGAGATATAACCAATGGTTGAGAAAGGAGCCAATTTGTGGCAGGTTTGCTGTTCTTGAAAGTGCTGTTCATCAGCATTGGAGGCATGATAGGAAATGTACAGTGGTACACAAACTGAATAAGAATGGATTGACTCTCTAGTGTTTCAAGTTGCAGTCTCGCTTTAATTCAATTTATTCTGCAGGATGACGGTTCTTTCAGGCATGTTCCTTACTTCCACCATTCACTTTTTAGAAGTGGCAGTTTAAACTGTATTGAATTTTAAAACGGATCTGCAGTATTACTTCCTTGATGACCATCTCTTATAATTTCATAAGATTCATGATTTGTTTGAAGAATCTCAATTATATTTGTTAAAAGAGCTCATCTAAAGAAGTTTAGAATTTTTATTTGTGACAAAGTTATGGTATATGCTATCCTTAGGAGAGGATCAGGAGAGAGGTGGGAGAGGATCAGGAGACTTCAGAAAGGAAAGGGGATTTAAATCCCTTTACTCCTCCATAAGCCTCCCACTCTGTAATGGGTCTCTTTGGATTAGCGCCAGCGATCTCGCTGGTGCAAGTCCAAGGAGTAAAGGGGGTGAGGAGGCTGCTGCCAGAGGGGATAGGATCTGATGCGCGCCATCACTGCTGGATCCACCCCTCCCTCATCCTCCCGACCCTCTGTTCCTCCCCCTCCCAGCCCAGTGCTGACCCCTCCCCATTCTGCCCTCCCCCACCCTCCCACCTTCCCCACTGGCTTACCTGCTTTGGCAGGAGGCCAGCGATCAAGCGATGTGTGTGGGAAGTCCCTGGCCTTTCCGCTGGTGCTTCGGCAACACTCTACTCTGTGCGCTGCTGGAGTGCCCTTTATGTCTGCTTTGCAGCAGTCAGTGCTAGTGGAATGCATGTTCTGCCAGTGGGACTGCCCAATAGGATGGGGATGTAAGCTTTTGATATGCTAGGCTGGGCTCTCTCTTCTTTTTCCACGTATATTTTCTAGATTCCACATCCATTTAATTTCACTGTTAGGCAGATATGGATGTCAGGTGCTGGTGTCAAAAGTTTACCACTGCCCACTGCAGTGAGGGAGTCACTTCCCAGTAGCTTCTTCTTACACTGCTCAATTAAAATTTGGATGTATAAACCATGCAGGCAGGGCAAATGATGTATTTCATCCCAACCCAAACTTCGCCCATTTGATACGGTGGTGTTCATATGGGAGGGAACCCCATAATTAACTTGGTCCATATGCATCCTGCCTCCAAAAGTAGAGCAGTATGTGAAAAAGCCATAGGTGAGTGGCTCCCATATCATTGCAGTAATATATGAATAATCTCTGAATCATCTTTGTTGAAAAACTGTCTTCCTTCTTTGTGATGGCTCATATTTAACCTTTGTCCAGTTTGAAATGTAACTTCATTGCCTTTGTTTGATTTTGAAAAATGTCTGATGCATGAAGTCACTAGATAAGCTAAAATTGATTTATTTTTAAAATAAAGGAAAGTTTGTATTCTTCTTGCATAGGACCAATGTGTGACACCCTTCTATATACCAGTTGCTAATTCAAAAGATGAAAAGAGGCTTGCTTTGCTTTCTGGCTCATAGTAACAAGGCCTGGCTTTGTAGGTTAATCAATTTCTTTTGAACTATGTCAACAAAGTATCTTCCCTTACGTTCCATTCTCTGCTTTACCGAAGTTATAGTGTAATCCTGTGTAACATACTGCTAGTGCCGGGTGTCGTAAATGTGTTGCAAGGCAATTTTTCGACACCTGGCAAGTAAGCTGTGCCAGTGGATTCTGTCCCCCTTCCCAGGCCTGCTGGGCCTTATATGGGTCTTCCGGATTTGTGCCGGCCATTTTGCTGGCGCACATCTGAGGAGGCCCATTGGGCCTGTTGGGGCTCTACCCAAGGGAAAGGGACAAAGGTCCCTTTCCCCCAAGGAGTGCTTCAGCTCCACTGGCATGGGCCCAATCCTGGCTAGGATGCAGCGGCCACCTTAGGTGCGCCGCCACTGCATTCTAGACAAGATTGGGCCGCCCGAATTTTAGCTAAAATGGTGTACTATTTTCCTGTTTACTTTTATATGCCTTTTATGCCTGGATAATATTTTGAAGAGGATGGATGGATGGTTGAATTTGAAAGCTCTTGTGTTAAATGCATAGACTTTGGATGCATTGACTTTGTCAGCTTGCTTCCTATTTGCATTAACCAGGTATCTTTACCTACCTGGAGAGAGATGTATGACAATGTGGTGACAGCGATCCTGAATCCTGTCAGTGTGGAAGCGGATTAGTTTACAACCCAATCCTATCCCCCCACCAGCCCATAGCATGCAGTGCCGCTGACAGAGTGCACGCTGCATGCTGTGGTGGTGGTGGGGACACACCAGATGACCAGGGAAGGAAATCTTTTTTTACTTACCTCCCCATAGGCCACCTGACCTCCAATGGGTCTCCTCGGACCTACACCAGCTATTTAGCTGGAGTATGTCTGAGGAAAGTCAGGGGTGCATCAGGCCGGGAAAAGGGGATAGGATCTTGGTGTGCACCACTGCCACCAAGATCCTCCCCTCCCACCCCTGTCACAGGGTGGTACGCTCCCCACCCCAGACCTCCCATTCAGCTAGTGCAAGGAGAAGGATGAGCGGTGGAGGCAAGTTGGTGGACAGAGACATCAATCTGCAACCAGGCAGAGGCAATTACTTCAGCTGGTCCCATGGATGGACTGGCCCTCAGCTTTTCCTGCTGTCAAGCAGCTGTTTCCTTTGTGATTTACAGCTCAATCCTATCCAACTTACGCCACCGGTGTAACCCAGCGGTGCAGCGAGAACGGGAGACCCCAGAATGGAAAGGGGATTCAAATCCCCTTTGAATAGGATTTGAATCCCCTTTCCGTTCTGGGGCCTCTCGTTCTCGCTGCACCGCTGGGTTACACCGGTGGCGTAAGTTGGATAGGATTGAGCTGAGTTACACCGGTTGTATAGGTTGGATAGGATTGTGCAGTAAGTACATTACATTTGCATGTGGAGGGTCTGTTTCTGCACGAAGATTGTTGTCACTGGATATGTCCCCTGTTTGTGGGTATCTAGATCAGCACAACACTGAGAGTGAATACGCCAATAAAAATAAAATTAACCTGTATCAGAATTGTCCACAGTAAATGTTCAAACAAAGAAATAAACCATGACACCTTTCGTCATTGAGTTACAATTTGTAAGAATTTCTAAAGAAATCCATTTATCTAAACGCACATTCTGGTTGAACTACTGTACCTTAGCTTTCAGTCATAAATTTCATTAAGCTCTTCTGTGGAGCCAAAAGTATCAGAATGGTTTTTTTCAACTCATATCCTCACAACACCATTCACAAAGGAATTAAGGAAACCTCTGAAATTGTGTGATTTCCAAGTAGCTTATGACTGCTCTTTCAGCCTCCTTTCATTGTGAGTGAAAATGATACAATTGTAGAAATGGGAAGTTCAGTGAGACTGTTGACATTCAACTCTAGTCATTAACACTGAACAATTCTTTCACAGCAGCTTCTAAACAGATTTTTTTTTAAAAAAATCTAACAAATTTTTCTTTAGAAGGACAGATGTTCTTACTTTTTCATGAAAGTTTGTTTCTGTTTTTCTATAAAATAATGGATAAAATAAGATCATAGAAAAAAATCATAGCAGGCATTGTAGGAGAGCATTAAATAACCAGGCAAATAATTTAGCCCAGGTCAGATGTCGAATGTCAGATGGAATTTATTTATTTTATTTACAGTATTTTTACCCCGCCTTTCTCCCCGAAGGAACCCAAGGCGGCTTACAACATGGGAAAGGAATACAATACAATACAAAAAATAATCACATTTAAAACAATTCACAAAAACTAGTTAAAAACATCTAAAAATTAATAAAAACAGATCAAATTACAATTAAAACAAGAGCATAAGAAACAGCAGCACCCCACCTGTACCAGCAGGATGTTAAGGGCAAGGACTCAGAAGGCTTCCTTAAACAGGAAAGTTTTCAGGCCTCGCCGGAAGGTCTCCAGGGAAGGAGCAGTACATAAATCAAGAGGGAGGGAATTCCATAGGGTTGGTGCCACTACTGAGAAGGCCCTATTTCTGGCCGCCACCCCTCGCACCTCCCTGGGCGACAGTACCCGCAAAAGGGCCTTCTCTGATGACCTAAGGAGATGAGCTGGAATATATGGAAGTAGGCGGTCTCTCAGATATCCTGGCCCCAGGCCATATAGGGCTTTAAAGGTCAAAACCAGCACTTTGAATTGGGCCCGGAAATGAATCAGCAGCCAGTGCAGCTGTTGGAGGAGCAGCCCGACAGAGTCGAACCGCCTACCCCCAGTAACTACACGGGCCGCCGCATTCTGCACTAATTGCAGTTTCCGAACCGTCTTCAAGGGCAGCCTCATTACAATAATCTAATCATGACGTCACCGTGGTCAGGTCTGCAGGTCTTAGTATTCTTCTTAGAATCTGAAATAAGAAGTTCTTAACAGGAGAAAACCAATAGTGTGTGTGTGTGTGGGGGGGAAGCAGGCCATTGGGAGGACGTTCTGTGACCTTGGTGCTGCTGTGGCTGCTTTCTCTCTCTCTCCCCCCCCCATTTGCATGATTTTTCATTCTCCCCTATGGACTGCTATTGATCCATTTGCTGCTACATCTTTGGTTCTCATTCTCACAGCGCAATCCTAACCAACTTTCCAGCACTGGTGCAGCTGCAATGCAGCCCTGAGATAAGGGAACAAATGTCCCCTCATCTTGAAGAGGCCTCCGTGACTGTCCCTGCACTACAAAATGCAATGTGCGCCCTTTTGGCACGGCTACACCAGCACTGGAAAGTTGGTTAGGACTGCGCTGTCAGAAACTGTTCTGTGGTTTAGTCGGAAGTGTAATTTCTCTTGCAAAAGACTGCAACTGTTCTGAACAGCTCGTAGCAGTTTTTCACAGTCAATTCCAACCGTAACCAACTATCATCCAAAGACCAATACAATGTCATCCCTGGACGAGGTAAGGTTGTCAACTCTGACTGAAGCTATTCCTGGAGATTATTTTTCAACATGATGTCGAGTTTGAAATTCCTGGAGGCTCTGTATCAAATCTGTAGGATTGCTTGCAGTAGTCACCTGGAGACTGATGCTGATTCCTGGAGACTCCAGCCCAGCCCTGGAGAGCTGGCAAACTCTACTGCCAGGCTATTTCACTGTTTCTAACATTGTGTTCCTAGGTGCAGCCATTGCTGGGATGGATATTTTTGGGTTTCCTTTTATTTTTTTTTAAACAAGTAAACTTATTTCACCTACGTGGGCAGTCTCCCGATTAGTCAGAAACACATACCTTGCCTATGGTTGGCCCAGTTTCAGTGCCTTACTAGTTGGTACAGGGTTACCAGGTTTGCTACTGAGAGGCATGATGACACACTGAATATTTGGGTTTGGTCATGTACAGTGATTAATGTCATCTTAATACATGCAAAGAAAGTTAATTGGCTTTGCAAGTTTAGCGTAACCCTCAAATTGCTGGCTTTCTCTGGAGTACTCCCACTTTACTCAAGTAGTATGCCAAAGGACATTGGCCACAGTCCAATATCGAGTTAAGTGTGCCCAGTGATTTGAGATCCCATTTGCTCAGTAGCCGCGGCAGAATCATCTGGCAGAATCAGATGGGAAAACTCTCCTTTTTCACCACCACTTTTCAGGGAACAGAACAGGAGCCACATCAGCTGGGTAAAGAACCCCATTCCCACAGAGGCTTAAAAAAATCTGGCTGCTGGACATAAGCTTTGGTAGTCTCTTTCAGGGATGAGGACAGAGTTGCTAGTTGCCAGTGGCCACTGCTTTGGACCTCATGCAGAAACAAGATGGCTGGGGAGATAATTTTATATATTGCTGCCCCTCCCAATACCCGCCACCAGTCATTGATTGTTCTAAATTAAGTTCTGTTGATCCCATCTGCTGTGATGCCCCCGGAAGTGACATCACACTTAGAGGGTGAAATACTGGAGGCTTTGGTGGGGGACCCTGATGCAGGTAGACTGCTCTAATCCCACTCTATCTGGGGCTCAGCGACGTGGGCTTAGTTCTTGGCACCTGCTGGGTGTGTAACCTCCAGCTGCCCCCCCCCACTCTCTCACTCTACAGCAAAGCGCTAATCTAGCGCTGAGCAGATGATCACACTGAGGTTTAAATCCCTAGCGGTGACCAACTGTTTGGCACTAGATTAGTGCTTTGTTGTAAAGCGCAAGACTAGGGGGGCAGCTGGAGTTTCTGCCAACGCCCCCTCTGGCTTGGCACCCTCCGCCGCCAGAGGGGTGTGTGACAGAAGCCGCAGGGGGTGCCAAGCCGGGGGTGACAGAAGCCACCCCGGTCTACTCTAGCACTCTACAGCAATTCGACACTAATCTAGTGTCGAACAGCTGATCAGAGCTGATCCCGAGCGCCGATCAGCTGTTCGACACTAGATTAACGCTCTGCTGTATAGTGCTGCAGGGTGCACACCGGCCACCCTCGTGGCTGTCACAGCATGGCACACCCCCCCCCCTCCGAGGGTTGGTACCTAGGGCCGTGTACCTCTGTCCCTCCCTTAGCTACGCCACTGGCCACAGCCTAACCCAGTGATCACGCATGTGTTTCTCCAGTTTACTTGGGTGCAAGTGGGAGGAATGCATGCGCTATCACCGGATTAGGTTGCGGCGATCCTCCACAACCTACAGGGGTGGGGTTGCCTTACTTGCTGTGCCCGCACTGCACGTCCCTGCTGTCACTGCCTTCCAAGGTTGTAGAGCCAGTAGTCACATATTTACTCATTTTGTATCCTCTTTTCTCCCCAAAGGGTACCCAAACTAGCAGCTTACAGAACCATAAAAATAGCATTTAAAATTATAATTTACAATATAAATTGCTTGATACCATTGCTTGATAGCATTGACAGCACCTGCAATTCTGGATCTGGCGTTACGAGGGCAATATCATCTGCTTGTGATATTATTGTGAGCCATTTTGGGAACCATTGTGGTTGAAAAAGTGTATTGTAGTATCGTAAAATAACTTTCTGCTGGGTGAGCTTCATATGTGGTAAACATGAATTCATAGGATATGATTCTTTTGTGTCCTGCTGTGCTAATTCAAAAACTAGCTTAGAGGAATATTCAGCAGTGCTGCTATCTCAGCTGCTCTTCAGTGACTTTCTACACAGGGTTGCTTTGTGTTATAGGGGAGGATTCATATACAGATGCTTAAGGCAGCTCCAGTCCATTCAGAATCCCTCTTGCAACCAAACACGAAAGCTTTATCAACTCTACAACAACCCCTTTCTCTCCCTCTCTTCCAAAAGTTGTTCTTCCAAGAGACATTTCTTAGGAACGCTAAAGCTAAAGGATGGTGATTTTCACCACGGTGAGAGGGTAGGTCCCTGCCCCGAGGAGCTAAGAAAGCCAGGAAAGAATTATCGGGGACTGTTTCACTTACCGTACAGAACTTGAATTTACTTACAATAGGGACAGAGGAAGGAAAAGGTGGCTTTGAAGAATAAGAAGGGATCTGAAGTGAGGAATTACACAGAGTTGCTTTATCCACTCTGGGGCGCGTCAGACCCGGCTTGCATGAGTGCCTTTCAGTGAGTGATCCTTTCCCCACTAGGTTGTGAAGACATGAAGTGGGCAGAGATTTCGTTGGGGAGAAGGTGGGAAAAGCCCCCCCCCCTTCTACTCACTTGTATGGGTTTTGGTTTCGCCGTTGTTGTCTTAAATCACACCCGACTGCACGTTTCTGTTTCTATGGATGATGTGATTTATTTATCCTTTATATTTAATCCAGGTGATTTTAACCCCCCCCCTTTTTTTTTTGCCTGCTGGTTTTGTGGTGCCGCTTGGAGGCGTTTTCCCCCGAGTGCTGCTGCTGGAGAGGGAAGCCCGCGCTGTTGCTTCTGCATCTCCAGCGCGAGGGACGAGCCGGCGGAGTTCAACTATTGCTGAACTGCGCCGCTGTGATTGGCAGAGGAACTGTCCAGGAAATGGCTCAGGTTTCAACTTCGGGGGAGTGACCAGGGAAGGGGGGGGGGGAGAGGGAGAGAAAGGGGTTGTAGAGTTGATAAAGCTTTCGAGTTTGGTTGCAAGAGGGATTCTGAATGGACTCGAGCTGGACTTAAGGCATCTGTTTGTGCTCCGCTTTTTAAAGGAAAAAAAAATATTTTGGGGGGATTTTTTTCTCTTTTCCCAAGCCTGGATACGTAGTGAAGCGGGAAGAAAAAAGTTGGTGACACACTGTCTTTAAAAAAAAACACCTTTTAATTTTTTCTCTCAAAAACAAAATCTTTCCGCACCATCTCCCGAGCTGCTCTGTTGCAGCCGTTGTGGGGAGAAAGTCTTGAGACGGCGAGGCGGTGATCATGGGGGTGACGACCGCCGACTTCCCCAGCCCGGGTTTGGGGCTTCGGACCGACGTTTCTGAGCGCCTGAACATGGAATAAAGCAGGAGACGATTGTTTTGCTTTTGCAAAGTTTCTCTCCCCCCCCCCCGACCCGTTCCTTCCCTCCCTCCCTCTCCCTCCCTGCTTGCCTGCCTGGCTCCTCCGGGAGCTTGCCTTCGTCGCTTTGCTTCATCCCGTACACACGCCTGCTGCAAGGGAATAGCAGATCGTTTACCCGGAGCCTTTTCATACAAGGTAATTGGACCAGGCTTGGCTTGCAGTTGGGAGGCGCAGGGCTGGGGGAGGGGGGCGGCCCGCGGCCGGCGGGGGAAGAGCGCTTCAGCCCCAGCTTTAAAGACGCTCTCGGATCCACTCCAGAAGAGTGAGGCTGTCTGGGCTGGGCAATCCCTCGCTCAGGCATTTGCTTTGTGTTTTTCGCAGCAACGTGACCCCCCCCCCCAAGTTTGATCAGTTTTTGCCACAGATCTTCCTCCTCCTCGCGTCTCCTTCTCCGAGGCTGTGTTCTGCAGCCAAGGGGGGCACATCCCGTGTGTGCTCCCTGGGGCCTCGCGATCAGGTCGTTGTCCCTTTGAAGTGTCATGTGGCCGCCACAAACGCATCCTGACCCTAGTATCTGCGTGGGTCCTTGGCCAGGTGCAGTGGGCCGTGGGGGCCTTCTGTGGATTACTCTTAACATGATGGAGTCGAGGAGCTCCTTTCGACGGGTGGCTAAAACAAGCCCTCCTCCTGCTTCAATCTTTGACAGTTTTCCCCCCTCCCTTCCCAGCAAACCTCCTTTCGTCCCTCTGTGAGCAGCAGCACCACCACGCTCCTTTCTAGACGTCCGATGAGGATGGTGTGGTTTATTTTGTATGGGTAGCAGTGCTGCTAGTGACCAACCACTTCACTCCTTAATAAATTAACTTCAAGGAAATTCCATTGGTTTCTGTGGAATTTACTTCCAGGTGAATGTGCTTAGGATGGCAACGTTAGTTGCCAAGAAATTGAGCTGGGAGCTTTTGTTTCACTGTTGAAGTAGGAGGCGAAGTGCTGAACAGTTTCTCCCCACGTTGGTTTTCACAGCTCTTGAATCTGAACATCACTATATAAAGAAGTTTAGGTTGACTTGTGCATCTTTCAGAAGTGTTTGTGTGCATTTTTATAGTCTTCTGTCAAGTATACAGAAGACTATGTAACCTCAACCCCAGTGACCGTAATTTGAGCAAAGGCTTAACTCCTAAAACTAGTTCCAGTGCAAGGATTTAGTTATTACATTTTTGAAGTAGTATTGAGGCCACTGAACATGTGCAGAGTGCCTAACCTGGCTGTTGCACTCAGGGCAGAGTGACTTCTAGGCAGAATTGAACATGTCGCTTGCTTTTTAATGACTTCACACGAATCGTGACCCCCCCGCCCCAGTTATATTTCCAGATAAGATGACATGCACAATGTATTCCATTTTTTTAAAAAATTCGATGTGGGATTTTACGGTTGTAACTGGACCCAAATTGTAGAGCTGTAATTTAATTGGCGTGACATTAAAGAGCTTTTGTTTGAAGAGGGGGAAAATTTGGGGTGGAGAAGGGGATCTCATTTTATTCAGTTGCAGGAAGAGTGGGAATCAGATTTTATGAACAGCGAACATGTTAAAACCTGTGTCAGTGTGAATTCTTTCACCCATAGGGATATAGAAAGACCTAAAGACAAACAAAAAAACACATGGAATCCTTTAGTGAATGTTGCAACAATCTGTGTGTATGGAGAGAAATGATTTACATGGAGCTTAGTGAAAAACGCAACGTAGAAGTAATGCAAAACAAAAGTACGAGCCGCCGTTCTTCATCTGGGGAGGCATTGTTTAAAGACTTCCCTTTTTTTGCTTGTGTGATTCATAATTTTCCCTTAAAAAAGAGAAGTCCCAAGCAATATATATTTTCAGCATATAATTGCCCTTTCAAACAGTGGCCCATTATGTGGTGGTGTGAAGCGCCATCAACATTTCAAACCTCATTGTCTCCTTTGTACCAAATCCCTGTAAATCTTCTACTTGCCTTTCCTCATTTTCATCTGAAAAGCCTGTTTGGTTTGAATAGGCTGCAATAAGCAGCCTCTCTGTACCTCTCTGGAATGTCAATTAAAATGCAGATTCCTCCCCCCCCCTCTGATCCACTGAAAACTTGGAGAAAAACAGGCTAGTCCGGGGAAAACTAAATGAAAGAAGTTCAAACAATACAAAACTACTGATGCCGCCAGTACTGATGTGTTCCCCAATAACCTTACAGAATTAATGTTTAATTGCTGATGGCTTTGAAGACTGCAGTGTGGACGAGGGGCTTTTTTGTCCTCCTTGCAATCAGATGCTGTGTAATGTCACTTAATTGCTATACAGCTAATTTTCTATATGCTGGGAGAGGGCATTGATCCACTCTTGCGCAGATTTTGCTGTGTTCCAAATGCCTAGGGAGGATACCCAGGTCAGGGTATTGATCTGGATGACATACTCTCTACAAATTACAGCCTCCCTGGGGAGTGATAAACATTGCACACATAACAATGGGGCGAGATTAAAAGGAACATTTAGGATTTAGTTTAATTACCACTGCTCTAGAACAAGTACTACTTGTTTGCCTGTGCCTCAAAAAAATGTGGAGCTACAGCTTGAAGGAATTTGGTATGGCTCCCAACCTGGGATGTTTTTCCCATGCTTGTCAGTTTGGCAAAGAAATTTGGGCAGGTATGTGACGAGGTGAAAATTGACTTGATGAGCGGGTGGCAAGGCGAGCCATCAATCATGGGAGCCTGACAACTCCTCCCTGGTATAGGGCTGAGAAGAGAGACAGAGTTCCCTTTCAAGGGGAAAAATAAACACTCTGTGTGGCTTTCACTGAGCCTGAGACTCCAGGCAGGATTATGCTATTGTAGCCAGGAAGCCAGAATTGTGAAGGCCAAAAAAGCATGCTGGGGCTGTGTTCCAAACATTGAGATAGAGGTACATAATTACCCAGGGTAGGAGGTCTTTCTGTAAGACTGTCTAGCAGCGAGGATAGCAAGTAAGATGGGAGAAAGAGTAGTTTTTTTCCTCCTTCTGCGGGGGCCCATCTGGCTTGAGGGATGGGGTGGAGAGTCCTTCAGATGCAGGGATGAGTGTTCCTTTGGAAATGATGCAGCAAGAGTTACGTAATCCAAAGGCTTCCAATTTGCTGTTGGAGTGTAAGGGATGTGTTGCCTTACTTCGTATGACGTACGTATGAAGAGTAACTTTTGCCGTCAAAAATCAGAGACCAAAGTAGGGTTTGCACTGCAAGTTCTTTGCCTCTAGTGGGCTTGTTGAGGTCTGGTGTGCTAATAGGGAATGTTCATCCCACCTTCATTCATATCTATAGAAGAATCCTTCCACTTCCACCCTTCTGAAGGAACATCATCATCATCATCATTATTATTAATATTAATTACACTTATATTCTGCCTTTCCAGCCAGGTGTTGGTTAGACCTACAGCTCTTAGCTTCAGCAAGGAGGAGAACTTCACATATCTTCCCATCAGATGCCACGGAAATTGTTCATATCATCACTTATTTTTAAGATTTCTATTCAGCTGTCTTTGCCTCCATTGAGATAGGAGATCTCCATTTGTATCTGCTTGTGATATCTCATGTAATGGTTTGACACAAGTAAAAGACTGGACTGAGACAGAAGACCACTTTGCTGGGCTCATACGTAGGAGTCAGAGTGGGCTCTATCTCTCATTTGTACGCAGACAAGAGGTCAAAGTGATTTAAAATGACCACATGCTTTTACACCTGCCATGTCCTCTTTTGGTAACACAGTCTAGTTCCTTTAATAGATTTGTTATGCTGTGTAAGGGGATGAACTTGATAGAAGACTGGAAGAAAAGTTGCGCTTTGAAACTTTTATTTTAACCAATTTTCTTACTGGGATTTTTGTGTGTGTGTGCTTCTCTGAATCATCAGAACAAAGTTCTGCATGTAGCAGCTAAGAATGAAGTAATAAGCTAGAATACTCCATAACTGAATTTTTTTGTCCATTAGTGGGTAAGGTGAATACAGTTTTCATGTGTGATGTAGCTTTGATAGGCTTTTTGTCAGATTTTGAATTTGTAGGCTCTTGTTAGTACCTTGACAATGGATGTCTACAACAACCATTCTGTTGGATGCACCACCATATGTAGACCACCACCAGCAAACAGCCACCAGAAAGACACTGTGCTGGGGTGAAAGGGGGCCAGTTACTCTCCCCCTGCTAAATATAAGAGGAGCATCAATTGAAAAAGTGCCTCTTGCCCAGTTAGCAGGGGTTACTAACTGACTACAGAGATGAGCATAATTGTTATGACTACCTGTTGTATTCACCTCCCTGGTATATGATGTATTTACCTCACCTCCTGGTGTCTGGGTGCATTTTCTTTTTTGAGGAACAAAATAAGTCCTGTTTGATCCAATTGTTAAGCTACTTTGTGCAGGTGAATGCTGTTTCCATCCAGCATATAGAGTTTTCATGGAAACTGGTGAATTGTGAGAACTGCAGAATTTATAAATATATGTCTTTGCCGCTGTGATTTACCAGAGCATAGCTTCATGTTCCCTCTGTCTCACTCTTTCATTCAATGTAGTTGTGCCAAAGAGATTAACTGCAACTTCTTCCGGTTGGAGATATGGGAGTAAAAACAGATTGTGGATACAAAGAACGATAGCAGCAATATGGGGGCACATTTTCTAAAATTATATTTGTATCCTACAGTTCCCTCAAGAACATAGGCTTATCTTGTTTTATCTTCTCAGCAACCCTGTGAGGTAGATTAGCTTGAAAGATCATGATTTATTTAAGTGAGCTTAATGGCTGTGTAGGGATATAAACTTTGCTCCAAGGTCAGCCCTTTATCCAGCACATATTGTAGTGATGTGTGTTCAAAGCATCTCGGACACATTATCTCAGTAATCTTGTCAAATTCATTAATTTAGGTCAATGTTATTATCTCTGTATTACCGATGGGGAACTGAGGCTGATTGAATAGTGACTTTCTTAAGGCTACGCACTGAGTTCATGGCTGAAGTCTGACATGTGCTCCCAAACATACTTGTAAATGCGTGTGGCTCAGTGGTGTAATGCATGCTTTGTACACACAGAAGCGGGGGGGGGGGGGAGGGCTGGTCAACACGCAGGGTGGTGGTGTGACAAAGCGGGTGGCGGGGGGCATAAATCATGCCATTTTGGCAGCAGGAAGAGCGGGCAGCAGTGGCAGAGACGGCGATTGTTTTGGTCCACCTGCCCGCCCTGCACCTCTGAAGGGATGTTTGGTGGCGGCAGTGACGTTGCTTCTGAAGGGATGTTTAGCGGTGGCGGCGGTGACGTCACTTCTGGTGGTGATGTCACCGGGGGGCGGCATCGCGTCTCCAGTGTGTACGCAGAAGGTTCCATGTTCAGTCCCTGACATCTCCAGGTTGGGCTAGGTAAAGACTCCTGTCTGAATCCCTGGAAAGATACTGCCAATCACTATTGACAGGAAGATACTGCCATAATACTGACCTAGATGGACCTTACTTGGTCTAAGGCAGCTTCATATGTAATATAAATGCAGGTAAAGAAGCAACTAATTTTACTTGCTTCTCCTCTGCTCTACTCCATTTGCACTATTCATAACATTCTCTTCCACCCTCGTCTTTCCTATTTTAGATTGCAAGCCATTTGGGCAGGGACTCCCTTGTATGGTCTGTACAGAACCCACCACATGAATGTTAAGCAATAATTTAGACGTCAGTGGAGTCTGATCCGGAGTTTCTGATTTCAGAACTATTGCTTGTATATACAAATGTGTGCTTCAGTCTACAAAGCACATATTAATCTAGAACATTCTGTCTTACAATCACTTAACTCCAGAATGGAATGCTCTAGGTTTGAATGATCTGCAGCCTTCAGATGTAACTGTAGTAAAGGGTACTTTTTATTACACTTGCAAGCCAAGTAAGGCCAGCTGTCTGTGGGCTGACTATGGAGTTACTCTATCCTTATTTTGCATTGTCTGAATGCATGCACCTTTATAAAGTGGGGGAATGCCATGATTGATTCTTGACCTTGGGCCATGCAAATTCATGGAAGGATTTGTACAGTGCAAAAATAGAACCTGTATAAAAAAATTGTATATACGGTATAATGGTGGTAATTTTGTACAATGAAATGTAATGGGCCTGCACATGTATACAATTAGGTTATTTACTTTAAGAAAAACTTCATAGATTCTTCTAATTAAAGTAGCTCCCTTAAATAATGATCGGGCACCTAAACGTTCTTCAGCCTATGATCTGCATGCAGAAATCTTCATATGTCATATAGTCCATTAATATGTCATGGGTCCCATTGATACTGTTTTTCTTTCACTAGTAGTCCTCCTCTCAGTCCCCAATGCTATTGCTTCTGCTACCCCAATCAAGCATCCCATAGTTGCTGCGGCTTTTTCCTTCCACTTCTCATAGCCAGGGTTGGAAATGTCCAGGGGAAACCTAGCTTTGGACAGGGCAGTTATAAATACAGGTTTCCTTGTTTGTTTGTTTTTAATTGGGGAAAAATAGAACAAGGAGGAGCCATTCAGAGGAACCACACAGAGGAGCCATTCAGATACAATGACAAGCCATGTTTCCATGCCATGAGAATGAGTAGATGTGATCCCTGGGGGTCGCATGGCCACTCAAACCATCCTCTTCCTCTTGCATACAGATACAGGTATCATCAGAAGCTTTAATCCCAGTTTGTGGCAAACGATAGTTTGCTATTTTGTCTGAACGCAGCAAAGGAGATGGCAGCTTGAACGTGGGATCCAGTTATCAGAAATGTTCACAAGGGAAGGAGGAGGAAGCATGCAAGCCTGAAGTTTGTGCCTATATGTTAATAGTACTTAACACTTATTTAGCACTTGTGAGTGTTCAAAGTGCTGCAAATGTATTTGTTTGATGCAGTCCTTGTGATAACACTAGAACACTAGTGGTTCTCAAAGTGGTGGGTTGCGACCCACCATTGGAACCAAAAGCTGCCCCCTGCCCCCTTAAGGAGCGGGGACAGCATGGCGGCAGCAGTGATCCCGGGGATTGCTGCCGCAGAATGTTTTAAAATGTAATTTACGGACTTAATGGAGGTCCTGGAGCCCTCCGGAGGGTTCGGGGAGGGTAGCGCTAGCCTCTCCGAACCCTCCGGAGGGCTCCAGGACCCCCAGACCGGGGGCCCCCGGTAAGTCTGAAAATGGCATTTTAAAACTTTTTCATGGTGGCGATCTCCGGGATTGCCACTGCTACTGGCCCCACTCCCGCAAGCGCTCAAAGTTCTTCCCGCCTTGTGGGGAGAACTTTAAGAAATGCTGCACTAGAAGATAAATGTTTTTTTTTCCATATTGAAGCAGAGGCTGAGGTTAGGGTGGCTTGCCTAAAACCACTTAGTGAGTTCATGGCAGAGACAAGATTCAAACCAGGGAAGTCCTGATACATACGGGTTGATCTCTTTAACCGCTATGCCAGCAACCTTGTTCCTTTCATGCCAAATGTGGTTTGGTGCTTCCTCCAAATGGGTCCAGAATTTCCTAGAACTCATCATGCAGTTATAATATCCAGCTGTAGAATGAAAGTGTAGAATATTTTCAGATTCAAGGTATATCTACTCAAAAAGATAGGCTTGTTCATTGACATAGGTATTCTGGAATAGGACATTGCTATTTGGATTAAATTGAGAAGTTGATTGATGTTTCCTGATTAGAATTCTACATAGTTGATGATTATTTGGCAGAATCTAATGTTTAGCTTTTGCTTTTCAACTGAAAACTGGGATATCTTGTATAACTCCCAAGGGGGAGGCGGGGGGGGGGGTAGAATAAGAAGCAAAATATGTTTCTGAGCATTTGCAAGTTTATAGGTAGTTGCATATTATACCATTATCACTTGCATTGCAAATTAGAAGGACCAAGCACTTTTACAGTCTGTATTTTGTTTTCTTTCACAACAACTCTGGAGGCAGGTCACTGTTATTACTGTTTTCCAGATGGGGAATTAAGGATGAAAGAAAGAAGCGGGTGTATACATGGCCACACAGTAGAGTTATTCAAACATACAAGAGGAGTACATAGTACCATCCTTCTTGGGCTTCTGGCTGGAGATGGGCAGTTGTATCCCCTCACTTCCTTTACCTGTAAAGCTAGTGCATCTGGGGAAAGTCTACGCTGAAATTCCTTTTCAATGGCGTTCCTGTTTTTTTCATGTGCAGATAGCTTTTGATGCAGAAGCATGTGGTTTTCCTGCCTACGGTTTGAATTGTTATTCCAGCGACAGCTGTACCAAATGCCATTTCGATAGGTTTGAATCAGCTCTGTGATTTCACAGGATAGTTGGTGGAACTTGGATGCATGAGTGTCAGATCCCTGGTGAAGTCTCTGTTCTTCAGCCTTAGAGCTTCCGCTGCTTCATCTTGTGCTTCTCCAGCCTTCTTTTTTCACACAGACTGGCATATATCCCAGTTCCTGGTCCACACACTGCTTCTGTTTTACTTCCAGCCCAGGTGATGACCCGCAGAACCTCTCCACTTGTGGAAGAGGACAGTGTTTGCTGATGATGATGAAAATGGAATTGATGATGAAAATGGAAACACAGTCAGGAGTTGTTAGAGAATAATTTAATGCTGGACTTTTAATTGTTACGACAATTACCTAACTCTTCTCTTTTTCTGCTTCCCCTCAGGAGAATCAGCAGCAATTGCGAGTGAGAAGATACTTTATCAAGGGCTAAGGTGCTGCTTTCAGTTCCATGCTTGTGTAGAAGAGCTCAGATGGGATTAAAGTCCACATGGAGGCATGGAAAAGGACCAGGGACTGGCACTGAGAAGATGGTCAGTTGGAATTCATGTTGCCTTATCTGCCTGGTGGTGATCACCATGGCTGGATTTTCATTTGCTCGGCCATCGTACAACTTAGTTGGTGAAGATACCACTTTGGAACCTGTAGGTGAGTCATAGGTTTCTTTGGTTTTAAAGGTCAGGTATTGGGTATTTCAGAGAAAATTATGTAACTGTGTCCTGGAAAGAGCAAAGTGATATCACCACCAGTGATCCCTGTAAGGATTGTGCATGCTGCTTGGAGCCCTTTCATGAATTGGGGGGGGGGGGCTCTCCGGATGTTCGGTGATGACATTACCACGTCACCACTGACTTTTGAGCTATGTACAGCTCGGCTACGATGTGAGCAGCCGCGCACCATAGGGACAACAGTGCTCAACCCTGGTATTTTGTCATTTCTGGAAATGTTCATGTGCAAAGATATTTTTGCTGAAGTTTATAGTGTTATCACTGTTGTTGCTCTACTAGTGCTAATAGAGAGATGATATGTTGTGGATACATGAAGTGGACCTATTTGGGGACTGAGCTCTTTGGTAAAGCCCTTGCCTTGCATTCAGAAGGTCCCAGGTCCAATCCCTGTGATCTCCAGGTAGGCTTGAGAAAGGTACTCACCTGAGATCCTGGAGAGCCACCACCAAGCAGCATAGAAACTACTGAGTTAGATTGACCAATGGCCTGACTCACTATAAGACAGGTTCATATATGATGAGGAAGTCATGAGAGCAAACAGGATTATGAATGCAGTTTCGGGGGCATAGCTACAAAGAAAGTATGAATGTGACCCCCTAGGATCGGCTTTTGCAAAGATTTTTGTGCATAATTGCTTCTAAATCCAGAAAGTGCACCATTCCCATTTTAACTAAGCTTATTCACATGGTTGCTTAAGGAGGTGTGTATATCTTTGCAAGGCGGAGGGCTTAATTAGCTGTTTGACAGCTTAACCCTACAAATAGCTTGATGTATTTTATTTGATCTAGGCTCTGATTCTGAAAGTCCTTCTTGCTCATGTGCTTAACCTTAAGCATGAGATCAATGGCACTAATAAAGACTACGTGGGGCTCACACAGATTTTTGTCCCTGTCCTTTTAAAAGAGAAACAAGGGTTTCTGAACCCCAAGAACGAGCTGCTATCAGGCTCTGAAGTCCAAAATTTCACAGTTAGTATAGTTTCCTAGATCTATACTATTTCATAGCAGCAAAATTAGAAATGTAAACTTAAATAGCTTCTGTTGCTTAGAAAAAAAATTCTTTTAATCATTTGTATGTATTCTGGTGTCAGTAAGTTTGTGAAACAGGGTATGCAGCTCAAAAGATTGTCAAACGTAGTTTAATTGCCATTAATTGAGGTGACTTTATCTGTATCGTGAGTTGCATGTGGCGCATTTAATGTTACTATATCTCAATTATTTGACAATGCAGTACCATTTTATTGGATTCATTGATATCTATTTACATTGATATCTAGAATCTAGATATCTAGAATCTATTTACTGTTCCATCCTCTTCTGATCATTATATGCTCTGACCTTCCCAAAGTTTTCATGCCCCTCCAGAAATTTCTAAGGATTGCCCCTCCCTTCCCCCGAGCCCCTTATCCCGTTGTCAGGAGGCAAAGCTATGCACACCTTAATGTTGGTTCCAGGTTTTTTGGAACCATGGGAAAAGCCTTGCCCTTAGCCCCCCATGGCAACCCCTGTGCACTCTTTGTTGGTGTATTGATGCTGCTGCCACTGTGGGGCAGCCCAGCCATTGGCCTTCTGATGGACGTTCAACCAGCGCCCAACCTGACCGACCCCTGTCTCCATCCCTGCACTCAATATTGAGTGGGCTCTTCTGCTTGGATACTGCTTGGTTTGTGTATTGCGCATGATGGAGGCAAGGGCAACCCCTAGATGCCTCCAAAACCAGACATATAGGGCCACATTTTGCCCATGGGCTGTATACTGTAAGGCTATTATCAAAAGTGGACCTTGGTCTTTTCTTTTTGTGCTGATGTTAGCAACTTTTCACTTATTGTCTCAAAGCCACAGAAAAATCTTGCGGTGCATACACCATGGGGAACATGCCGCAATCCAAACAAAATCTGCACTGTCAGTTCATTCCAAAGAAAATATAGAAAGATGGCAACACTGTACATTGCTATTGTGTTTTGTACAAATGTGGCCATAATCATTTTGAGTTTTGCATTTTGAGTTGACATTCAGTGACGGGTATTCCAACTCTCAAGTTTCCTCAAGTTGCAATATTTATAGTATTTTAAGACTATGCTTTTGATTACATGAAATGTATTGGATGTAAGAATGTTTTTATTATGTTGCATGGAATACAGGGCCTCCCCACCCTTTCTCTCCTCTCACCCTTTGTGCCTCACAGTAAGGGGGTCGGCGCAATTCTTAATATAGTTGCTGTTATCTTGTAATACAATGAGCTAACACATTCATATTAACTGAACTGTCAAAACAATCTTGTCAGCGCAATGTTCATGAAATGTGTCCTCTCCCAGATGCTTTGTCTGGGGGATTTGGCCTCTGTATATCATAGGATAAAATGGCTTGGGGTGTTGTTGTTTTTCTGCTCTCAGTTTATTTGAATGCATAATTGATTTTTTTTTCTTTTGGCTCACTCATTAGTATTAGGTTTTCCCAGAGGTTTAGAATTGATTCTCAGAGTTATTTACATTGACAATTTGGTTGAATTATGCATTTCTAGAAAACATGGTAATGACGTGTAGTGCAATCTGTCTTCAGCTGAGCCCATTAGGGAAGTGCATCTACGAAGTCCCTTCTGTTGAGTCAGACCATCGCTCCATGTAGCTCAGTATTATTAATATTTCCTGAGCGTCTCCCCAGGATTTCTGGCAGAGTTTTTTCCTAGTCTTGGAGTTGCCAGGGCTTGAACCGGGTACTTCTGCATCCAAAGCAGGTACCTTACCTGCTTATGAACCCTCACTGTAAACGGTTCTATGATATTGAACCAGGCAGAACCTCATTACATTTGTGAGACTTTTCTCTGGTGTTTTGCTTGCCATGTTTGGAAAGTGTCAAATACTAGATAACTTTCAGAACAGCTGTATGTATTTATTAGAATATCTTCACTAATTAAAGATTAGTGATGTAGAATTAAAAATCAAAGTTCTATTATCTCAAAGGTCCCAGGACAGAAGCTAGATGTTATGAGAAATATGGGACCGTTGCTGAAAATGGCACCTCGGTATCAAGCGCCCTGCTCCACTTCTGTAACGGCTACAATTTAGACCCCATCTACACATTATACAGAATAAGGTCATAATCTGGGGTAGTAGAATTCTTTACTGCTCTCCTTCAGAACGCAGGTGGGGAATCATAGTCCTCTCCTATGTGAAATGCATTTTGCATACAGTAAACCAAGAAGTCAAGGTCTGTGCTCACCCTTTCCTCAAGTCAGGAGTGGATTGTTTTTGTTTTTGCATGAGTATGATTCCCACCTGCAGTCTGAAATGGAAAATTCCAGGATTCTACCACCGCAGTTTACCTCCTCTTGCATAATAAATAGATTAGGCATTATTCTGTGTCCTGGCTTTATTATGCTGTGAATGTTCAGCACCAGAGGCATCCAAAGATGCAGTGCAAGGTAGCAGTGGAACAAGAATAGGGGAAGTTGTGTGATATGAGTGAGTCGGAAGGCATGTTGCAACATCCGCATGTGAATGGGAGGAACAGATGGTGAATACGTCATTTTTTATTACTAAGGAAAATATCTACTCTTCATCTCCGTTATCAGAAATCGAAATCATTCACATTTTCAAGGTTTCCTCAGCAATCTTGAAGGCTGTTATATTTTTCTAAAGGAAGTTGAGTGAGTTGTTTATAAAACAAGACTCTATGGGCTTTTTGGTTCTGTATTGTAGTTTTTTATGTGGTGGTTTCTGTGCAGTTTCTGAAACCTCCTGATCATAGACTCAAAATAGAATGGATGTTAGTACAGTTCAATGCAGAACGTTGTATGTAGTATTGGAAGAACTCCACCTTTGGGCCCATCATGGTAGGATTTGTGTGTTTAGGGAAGCTTTGTCTTCTGATTATTAGGCCTTTCAAGAGTGTGCTTTGAAAGCGCCTTGCTTTTGGAATGGATATTCTCTGTACAAAATCTTGATCCTATCAGCATGTGGCCTTATGGAAAAACAAGCTAAAACTTTTTCTTGCGGCAAAAATGTCGTTGATATACATGAAACAATTTCAGATGTGAGAACACAGGAAAATTACTTGCAGAGAGAAAACAGTCTTCTGAAGCTAATAGCATAATAAGAGTTTCCGTATGGGGGAAGAGAGGGAGAAGTGTGGGATGATAATGAAATCTGTGAAAAAGTATCTCCTTGATCTGCTACCTACACTATATTGGAAAATATCACTTTTTCACAGTTGTCATTGCTGGTTCTCAGTGGCACATCACTGCACTAATTCCTTAAAGGGGAAAAATAAGCCCTTTCTCTGAGAAGGTTTAAACGTCTCTCAGTTTCCTTCTAAATGTGGCCTCTTAAGGAAATAATAGGATTTCAGAGTGAATTACCATAAAACAATGAGTCCACTAATCAGATTTTAAAATGCCAATTTTCAGATTTAATTCAAAAAGACCTCATCAACAATATTGTGATCCTTTTTATATTTCTAGGATTATTTTTCAAATGCAAATAATTTGCATGCACTATTAGGTAAGAAAAACTTTTGTCAATTGAGTACCTTCAAAATATCACTTTAAAGGGACCTAATAACACTCTTACTTTCAGATGATTGATTCATGCACTAAAATGACTCATCTAACAGCTGTAATCATTTTGATACTGACTTTTTTCATCATCACCACATGCCTCATTTGCAAAATATTTATGGGGTCCAAAATATATTACAACAATTGAACTTCAATGCGTTGCTGTGTCTTTTAGATGTATGCAGTGCTACTCCAACTTTTCTAAATTCATGACAGGAATCTTGTGAATTCACTTGGCCCAAGACTTCATCCACAGGTTTTTACCTGTGAAGCAAAACCATTTATGAAAATGTAAATATAGGAGTGGCTCAAAGAATTGCAAGGATGCCATTTGGGCTCTTGTTTGAACACACCTTCAGGAACTTAGAAAGTCTGGCATGTAGAATGCCTGATTGAATATATACTTTAAGGTGGGGATTGTTTATAGAGTCAATTAAGTCAGTTGGATACAGTCAATTCAGTCAGATGCAACACCAAATCCATGATAACTAATTGTATAGCATAATTTTGGTGGGAGTAATTTTTAAACGGCCAAGTACTTTTGAATGTGTGGATCTTGCCCTGGTTCTTTGCTTGCTTGCTTGTCCTAAGATTGTCTGTCTTTTAATTTCTTTTTGCCCATTAAATTGATGAGACCCTGTCCTGGGATCAGCCTTCCAGTGCTGCTATTGTGCAAATAATAAATCATAGTTGCCTTAGAGTGGCATATATTTATTGTAAGCATGCCATTGCATCTGGTAGTATCAGCTTTGTTTCCAGGCCTCCTCACCACAGCAGCAGAATTGTCATTGACACAGATTGCTACATGACTGCATGCTATTGTGAAGTCCTACAATGTAGCATGACTACCGGTAATTGCAGGGCTTGGTACTGTATTATTAGCAAATGTCTTCTCAGGGTACTTCTGGCTATTGTTAGAATCCCAAGGATCTAACCCACTTTTTATTATTTGTATGTTTTATGGTTGGCTGAGGACTGTAAGAATCTCCTCCAGGTGATCAGTCATGGAAGCTTAACCAAAGGTGGTTCATGAGTTTGTATAGCATAGTAGCGGCTAAGAGACAAAGCTGCAGACCAGAACTTTCCTGGTTTGAATCTTGACTGGTTCATGAGCTCACTAGGTAGCCTCACAGCTGCAGCATGGGAGTAATAATAACTACTTACCTACAGTAACAGGTTGTAAGTGCTATATAAATGTGTATTAATAATAATAATAATAATAATTAATAATGATAATAATATTACTAGGCTTACCAGATCTCCAACCGGGACCGAGTGCTAGACCTTTAGGAGAAGGAATGTGGGCAGGTGTAGCTTGTTAAACCTTAGAGCACAATCCTAGGCATGTCTACTCAGAAGCAAGCCCCAGTGGGACTTGCTTCTGAGTAGACATGCCTAGGATTGTGCTCTAATGTTTAACAAGCTACACCTGCCCACATTCCTTCTCCTAAAGGTCTAGCACTCGGTCCCGGTTGGAGATCTGGTAAGCCTAACTACTACTACTACTACTACTACTACTACTAAGTATTGTATGACCCTTTAGAAATGTCAAAGCACTGCGCATAACTTTGTCTTGTGAATATTTTCAGTTGTCTGTTAGGTAGGTGAGCATTATGATTATTTCCCAGTTGAAGTTTGGGATCTGAAGTTGAGAGTTTGCTTCATTGATTTGAATGGGATTTACTCCCAGGAAAGGATTGCAGCTTCAGGCCATCTAGTGAGTTTATGGTAAAGGTAAGATTTGAGCAAGAGACTTACTGATTCATTCTGTCCACCTCTTAGCCATTACGCTACATTAGCTCTTTTTTCAGTTGGACTGAAAATTCTTGTCTATGGGTGAGCAGGCTAGTAAGTACTGTAGTTTTGTTAGCTTGTAACGTTTGTGGGTTTATTAGCAAGGCTGCATATACACAACTAGATCATAGAGTTGCAGAAAATAATCAAAATATGTGATGCATACGTGAGAGAACGTTAAGGAATGTTAATTACCCCACTGTGTGAGATCAAGTTATTTCTCATTTAATGACATTATTTTGTGGGATTCTTGTGTAATTTTTGAACATTTAGGATTTCCTCTACCAAGGTTGTCCAGGTTTGATCCTAAGAATCAACTGATGAGAGGAAATTTTCTGCATCTGGTCCCTCTCAATTTTCCTTGCACAAATCAGTAGCATAACTCAAATGGAGATAGTGCATAACATTTGAAAGATCCTTCTTCAATTTTAGAGAATACTGTACAACCATCTCTGTTCATAATTATTTTCATTGATAATTCTGAACCATAACTACAGATGTTTTTAATTGACTTTCAATAAATATTGAGGGAAAAGAGACTCGCACACCACAATCTTATACATGTCTCCCTAGAAGTAAGTCCCGTTGATTTCAGTGGTGACTTACTCCCAGGCAAGTGTGTGCAGGATTGCAGCCTCCCTGTTGATGGAATGTTGACTAGAATTGACTAGAATCTCCAATCTTGAAACAACATGTACTTATTGAAAGGGATGGTGTAGAAATGAATAATAAACTATTTGATGTCTTTCAGCTGCATATGAAATGTGAATTGAAAGTCAAGTTTCTTTTTTTTAACTGCTGGTCATTTAGGAAACATTTTAGAAACTGCCATGTCTAACTGGAAAATTGCACAAATGCCATCCCTGGAAAAACTATATGTTCAGCTCCAGTGGACTGGCAAAATATATGTAAATTGATAAAATA
Source organism: Plestiodon gilberti rubricaudatus (assembly GCA_026170595.1). Taxonomy (NCBI): domain Eukaryota; kingdom Metazoa; phylum Chordata; class Lepidosauria; order Squamata; family Scincidae; genus Plestiodon; species Plestiodon gilberti. The sequence continues at coordinate 62,380,291 of JANXHW010000003.1, read as the reverse complement.
AACTTATTCAGTCACCAACCAGTCAGGTGATGCTACGGCATCTTTGATGACATACAAACTCCCCATAATAACTGAACTCTGAAGGACTATTATAGAATGAGAATTGGGCAGGGAAATTATCCTAACCTTTTTGTCTTACCTTTTCAAGGCCATTGACCAAGTTCTGAGTACATATTAGCTCCTTTGATAATTATGAGACTGTAAAGAATTAACAGTGGATTCTACTATTTAGCTTCTGATGTATAACTTCAGTAATTCTCCACGTCTTTCTTTCATAATCCCTACATTTTAAGAACTCCTAAAATCATTAGTTTCATGGTAGAATCCTTTCCCATACGCGTAATTGAAATAATGGTACTTTTACACGGCTGGAAATAGTTCTCCAATTATAGAGGAAAAGTTAGGGGGCTCTCAATGAACACGCATCCAAGTACCTGAATCTCTCCAATTTTACCCAAACATGTCCTCCCCATCGCTGTCTAAAAATAGTAGTTAAGAGGGCCATCCCAAAAGAGAGGGGCTGTGATTCCCTGACCCTCCTGCAATTTGAGCACTGACTGGAAATTATTTCAAATTTCTGGCTGCCGTCATGTTTCAGTGCCTTTGTGAAATAGGCAAGCATGATAGTTTTTACAATCTTCCATATTTGCATATAACCAAATACTGTAAATCAAAGAGATCTGACAGTGCATGCCATTGGTACACATTCATTTTGTTCAATGGGACTGTGTACACTTAGGCCAAATTTTATCAGTCATTTTTTTTAACTTCGAAGGGATGCTAAGAGGTTACATTTCACTGTCCTATTCATGTATGATCAATTTCTTTTGAATATACCTTTTTATAACATATGGAAAAATGTTGCATTACAGATTGTGATAAATATTGGTCAGACCCCATGAGGTTGTGTTTTAACAGACCATCAGATAGGGAAAAATCACCTTGTGAAGACTCTTCCATAATAGAAATGAAATCAAGGTGTAATTACTGCCATCTATGGCTTTTTTTTTTGATAACTCTTCTTTTAAGCAGCAGTTGGTAGTTATTCTCTAAAGTGCAACAGGGGTGCCTTGTGTCTCAAGAGAAGCTTCCAAACCTGATCCACATTCCTGCCATAGAGAGAATCCTAATGAAGTTAACCCTTAATGATGGGAGGTTTGACCTGACTGTGCACACAGGTTGAAAGGCAACGTAGCTGAACTGAATAATTAGTTTAGACATACATTTGATAAATAGCAAGCTCACTCTTGACCTTCTCTCACCCATGTTGTCTGTTGAGAAACCTGCTGGGCTAGTTAATTTGGTCTCTTCTTGGCATTAAACTTTCTTATTCCTTTCCAGCTGATATTTAAACAAGCTGCTTGTAGTTTTTTGAATAATGCAATCACACTATTTTAAACTTCTCTTTGCTTTTTTAAAAATAGTCTTATTTAAAATCTTCCTAAGGTACATCTTAAGCTTATATCTTATTGACTAATTTTTTTGACGCATAGATTCAAATTGACTAGTGCCTATTTTCAAAGAGGTTGTATGTTAATACATTGAATTGAATCAATTCATATGTTCATGGACCACAATCCAATGAATTTCCTCTCATGGGATTTAGTTGTAGATGCTACAGAAGTATGCAAGAGCAAGGGACAAATATGAAGTAGTACTCAAATGATAGCAGTTGGCAATATAAAATATTAAATTTCACAATGTTGAAGTGCATATTTTTTTTTGCAGAAATCAACATTTGAACTGAATTTCAGCATTTGGTGGAGTGATGTTGTTTAGTATCAAACACTTCTGGAGTCTGATTCATAAGCCTAGATGTTCACTTAATTATTTGAACAACTTTTCAAACACTTTTGTTAAGTTGAATCCAAACGTTATGTTCAGTTCAGGGGGATTCAATTCCATTTCGGTAATGCAGGGTGAAATTTGTTTAAATTTTTACTTTGTTACCCATCATTAGCTGATAATTATCTGCATACTCTGGTTTAGGGGGAAGACACCCCTAATGAGAGAATAGCTAATAAGAATGCCTGCTGTCTGTGTTTACTAATAACTACTGATGTCCTCTGGCAACCATGGATAAAGACTAGAACAGAAAGGTGTCCAATCAAGTGAACACATTGGTATGCAGAAACCGACTTCCAGATTTCCACACAGAGATTAGCTGCACGGGTTGCTCAACAGCTGCTGCATGGGGACAACAGACCTGTCCGGCAGTGTATAGCTACATGCCTTATATATTCCATATGAATCCTCATGTGGCAGCCTGTACAACACAGCCTGCTTGGAATCATTCATTCTTAGTTATTTCCCATGAGCAGGTGATTAAAATGGGCATTTTTCTAATTTTCAAACAGCTTCTTCTGGCCTGAGAACTGGTAATTAAATTTCAGTCTCATAATAAACGTTTAACAGGCCAGTTTAAACTACAAACTCAGGAAAGTTGAGTTTATCATGGAAATGCTAACACGACTGCAGCTCTAAGCGAATTTAAGGTTCCATAACAGATGAGGCAATGAACAGTTAAAGCGGTACCGTGACAAGTACAGGATAAAGAAATCACAGGGAAGCCATAGAAATTTTCAAACACCATAATTTATTAAATAGATGAGAATAAATTACGTTCGTTGACAAGATCTGGGCTCCAGCTTTGAAGAAATTATGTTCAAACCGCTAGTATCTTTTTTAAGTCACCAAAATTCAGCAGGTTACAGCAGAGTTAAACTCCTGTCAAAGTATTTTAGTAGATTTGTTTCTTTACGTTTTCCTGTCTCCTATGTTACTATCCTATGTTACTGTCTTTTGCCTACTTGTAACATTAGTAACAATTTGAACCCTTGTTGTCTCTCATATGTTGACGCTTTCCCTTTAAACTGATAGATTCTTTCCGGCATGAACTCCAGTTAACCGACTGTCGTGTGTCTGTTTTAAATTACAATTTGCTTCTATCAAAGGCTACCATCTTGCTGAGGTCGTTGCACCTAGAACCTGATGAGGATTGTAAAAAGATGATTGAAACGTTGTTCAAACTAATATCTGTATTACGCTTCTAAACATCTTTTAGTGTAATAAAAGCTTTTAAGTCATGGCTTCTAATCCCGATATAAGCTTTTTATCATCCTTAATATTATAACAGTTTCCCTTCCTGTGTATATGGTGTTGTTGTTTAAGACTTGCCTTTTGAGAGTTAGCATAGATAGAGCATGGCATGCAGTCAACATATCTACTTTTTTGTAGATGTCAAACGGTATACTGAATCAGAATGATTCTAGATGTCATGATTTAGCTATCACAGCTAATATACTCATTGATTGACCGGCATAGCATGGCATCCCTAGAACATTTGGCATAAGCAATTTGCTATTCTGATGGCACATCATTCTTATCAAGACATATAGACCATGGTCAGGGTATTTCATTGTTGTAGCATTGCCCATTCTTCAATGGCAAGCCAGGCAGGGGATGCTCTCTGATAGTCTGTGCCTGGCTTTCTGTCATAAAACTAATCCACTGGTTATCATAATACACTGTAGTTAACTATTGTGTCATCCCGGGAGTTATATGGTTGAGGCCTGAAGCTGAGGAGTCCACACTGAGACAGAGCAGCAAGTCTGGTGGGAGAGGTAATGATTTTTTTCATTGCTGGTCATGAGTAGTGAATTGCATGCTTGAGGGATACTATAACGTGAGCCAATTTTACATACTTGCTGGTCCACAGATTTCCTTCTGCAAATGTTGCAACTACAGTATAACTGAGACTAGAAAGTTTGCAGGGCTGGAATGAATCTACTTAAAGCAGAATCTTAGATTTTTTAAAAAAGTATATCACTAATGACACTACAGCAGGTGTCTATCCTCATTTTTGCATTTCCAGATTTAAAGGTCTACTCAAAAGCAAAGTGAACTTTGTTCTCATTTTTATATATCTGCTTCCAAATATAAGTAGTGAAATAGTGTTGTTCCCAGGCTCTTTCCCTCCCCCTGCACAAACAACACCCTTGAGTTTATCACACTTTCCTGCTTGTGTGTTACAATTAAAATTCCCAGCGTATTGGTATTTTGTCAAAGAGTTCAGAAAGAGCCAAATTCCTTTCCCTTGCATTGTTTTGCTACTGAACTATTTTTTAAATTTAGAAAGGGGGGGGGGTAGTCACTGCCCTTTGTGGGGCTGTCCTTGGCAGCAGAGGACTCTTATCATCCCGGAGGATGTTTACAGTGGGTTTACTAGCACAGCTAGTAAAAGTTCACTAGCACAGCTGGAAAAGTTGATAGCTGCACAGAAAGTCCACGCGTATGAACGATCTGGTTTTGAAGTTTGTATCTTTTTATACACCTATACAGTATATATAAAGAGAGAGCGCACACACACACGTATTGAGTCTGGAATGGACTTACTTCTCGAATGGAGCGCACACAGCATAGAAATTGCCCATATCTTTCTGATTTTATTTTAAACTAGCCAAGAGCCCATCCTGTGAGTGTACACATGCATGGGGGGGGGGGGGAAGAGAAGTAAAGCTCCAGCACTTCCTCCCCTCCACTCTAGTTCCATCCTTTTGGAACTAGAGGCGGGGAGGACTCTGAGTATTTGTGGGGACAGGAGATTGCCTCCATTGGGAAAAATGAATTTTTCACTTCCCCGGGGGTCCTGCCGCCCTTGACATTGCAGGAAGGCCCACGGCCCCCTCCATGGGCCTCCCCGAGCTTTAGATCACCACTCTGCAGTGATTATGACCACATCTGGTTTTCGGACGAAAGCTAGAAGTGGGCATAATCACCGCTCTGTGGTGATCTAAAGCTCGAGGAGGCCTGCGGGGGGGGGTGTCTCTCCACACCCTCTGGAAGTTGTCAGGACCCCCAGTGAGGTAAGGAAGACCATTTTTCTCCCCGGCGACACGATCCCCGGTATCGCTGCTGCAGCTGTCCCCACCTCTGCAAAGACTCAAAGTTCTCCCCTCCTTGCGGGGAAAACTTTGAGAACCACTGGTCTAGACTATAGGTAGCAAGGGTGTTGCTTGATTCACAGCGGAGGCTAACCTGTGCTGGGGAAAGGAGACTTTTCTTTTTCTTTGATCTGGCATAGTGGCAAAATTGCCCACTGATTGCTGGGAGCCTCAGGCATGGCTGTTGTGCTTTGCTGTGGCAGGACTCCTTTGCTCTAGTAGTCTATTGCAAGAGAGGATTGTCTTTTTCAGTAGGGTATCTGCCACCATCACAAAGTGTGGGGTGCAGAGGGAATGCTTCTTTCCTCAGTTTTTATCCTGCAGTAGTGTCAGTAATAGAGTTTCTCTCAGCCATGCATCTCAGTCTGTTGAACATGCATGCATATACCGTATTGGTCTGAGTATAAGACTCACTTTTTTCTCCTAATTTAAGTTTTTAAACTAGGGGTGCGTCTTATAATCAGGCTGTTGCAATAATGCCAGTGATTTAATTAAAAAAAATTAATAGCACCAAACTTTAAGGGTGCGTCTTATAATCAGGTGCGTCTTATACTCGGGACAATATGGTAATTATAATAATATACAGTATTTATATGCGGCCTTTCTTGGTCATTGGATTTCTCCTCCGACTTTATAATCCAAGGTGGTTTACATGGGCAGGCTTTCCCAAGCAGGGATTTTTACAATTATATATAAATGTTCAATCTTTCATGAACAACTTCATTCTAGATGGTTTCCTTTGCAGGCTGACCTCTCACTAGCCTTCGCCTCCCACGCTCGGCTGATGGCACTCTGCTTGCAGCTTTCACACTCCTCACAGAGGGTTTGCAGCTTTTGTCAGCGGCGTGTCTCGAACTGCCATTCAAAGATCTTCAGGCATACGAGGCGACAGCTCTACCAATTGAACCAAACTTCCTGCCCAGCCAGACCTCCTGCCCTGCATATATTGCCTTGTGTAGTTTCCATGTCTTGCTCTTGCTAGAACATAACAGCATGACTATGCACTCCATTGTCATTCACAGACTCCCCCCCCCCCAGGACTGATTTATAATTATTCCTTGTCTGTTGAGCTGGAGCCTAGTAGGGACATTTCCTTGCTGTTTGGTGTTCCATTTTGGAATTGTTTAAGAGCATCAGAGAGCCCTGCTGGATCAGGTCAAAGACCCATTTAGTCCAGCATCGTGTTTCCTGCAGTGTCTACAAAGTTCTACAAAGTTGTAGAACTAGGAATCTAAGTTTGGGTTTCCCTTTTTGGAGAATCCTGGATAATAGATACCTTCCTATAGATACCAGAAGAAAAATTAAGTGCACATACAATAGCAAAGTTTCTGCTGAAGTTAGGGGTCCTCCCTTGATGTATGCTGTGCTGATCACAGGGTAGAAGAAACTGTGGGAGATAAGTGAGGCAAGCATAACTATCAGGAGTATGTGCTAATGGAGTCTTGCCAAGATAACCTATTATTTATGTATAAATGCAGGTTTGCCTTTCTGTGTGTCTCTGGGTTTTTTTTTTTTTGCTCAAATTACTGACAGAAGAATGTGGTGAAAATGAGGCGTCCTATTCCTTAACAAAAGTGTTTCCTTTCCGCATACCCAGTGAAGTGACTAAGCTCTATCTGTCAAAGATCTATCAATATTAAACCACATGGCAACCCAAAGAGCATCACAGTGCCACATAGAAAGTCATTGCCTTGTTAGCCCTGCAGTGAGAATATGTGAAGGAAGAAGAGCTCTTATTTCAGTGGTGGTCTAGTTAATTAGCAGCAATATGTAGACCTGTCGTAGGACTCCTTCTTTGCTATGTGGTTACTGCTTCTGCCTGCTCAGGTCCTGTGCCAAATCAGGGATGGGCATGGGATGGGAGGATTACTTCCCATGCCAACGTCACTGGCTTTGAGGGAGGTGCAGCATCTTGTCATCCCACATAACTTCCTCATTTCCAGTGTTACTGGTAGGATCCAGGTATACCACAAAAGTATTGCATGAATTATCTTTCAGTTGATCCAAATGGAGATAGTTGAATAAGGAGCCTTACAACCTCTTTTTGCACAGGAGTGTTCCCGTTAGTTGAATAAGGAAGCATTTATTATATAAACCAAGAATTATCCCTCTTTTGAAGGAAAAAAGAAGATATTTGATCAGTGTTTGGGACTGTCAGTACTTACAATATGTGTTGTGACAAATTCTATGAATGGATGATGACAAAGCTGTGAGTAGTAACCTACTGGGCTGGGGAAATGTTTAAAAGGAAGTTTCTGGTGGTAAAATGTACTTGAGGATGGAATTTTAACTGGGCAGCCATTTTCTTTCATTTATAGTCGCTTAGCGACTTACCACGTAACGACAGACCGCATATACAATGGCCCAGAAACACCCTGTGTGGATTTCTGTTGTTAGAGAAATCCAGCCCTCCTGAGGCTCCAGAGGTCTCTTCTGGGTTGCGCCAGGCCCGTAATCCGCTCCAATGGCCTCTGCAGGGCTCAGAAAGGCTCACAGAAGCGTTAGAAAGCAACTTCCGGTAAAAACAGAAGTTGTATCTGCAAACCGGAAGTTGCTTTCTGACACTCCTGCAGGCTACTCTGAGCCCCGCAGAGACCATTGGAGTGGATTACAGGCCTGGTGCGGCCCAGAAGAGGCCTCTGGAGGCTCAGGAGGGCTGGGATTGGCTTAACTACAGGGAACGGAGAACGTATCCCAGTCATTAAGCAATGCACACCTGTATAATCTCTTCAGACATACTACAGTGAATGCCTCCTTACAACTTCTGTAGGATTTTTTAAATGGCACATAGTTTACAGTCCATATCTCATTCAACAACTAATCTAAAATTCTGTATCCAGTTAATTTTATTTTAGGGGCAGCAGTCCTTGAAAGCATCCTCTTAATGTTAGCTTTTGAAAGGGAGGAAGTTTTGTAAATCATGACATGTTCTCAAAAATGACTGCTTCGTCAATGTGTAATAATGATCCCAGAAGATGGCCACATTTTAATTTTAACTGCAGCTACTTGTTTTAGCATCATTAAAATGCATCTCCAAATTCTAGTGCATCTTGTGGAATTTTTATCTTCAGAACCTATTTCTTATTACAAGGGCTGATATTGTTAAGCCTGGATATAAGCCTGGACTACAACTTACCTTATTGAAAGAATAACTTATCTTTGGCAAAGAACCCATTTTCCATCGAAAAACTAGGGCTGGGCCTTTGTCACTACTTTTCCATTCCTGTTTCAAAAGCTGGTACATAGGGATAAAATCAGGGACGGTGGATCCATTGCATGCAGAAGGCCCTAGGTTCAATCCCAAGCATCTCCAAGTAGAACTGGATATATTATTATATTATATGAAACCTTGGGAGAGCTACTGTCAGATAGTATGTAGCAGAAATGACGGAAGCCCTCCCGGCACCCGGAGCAAGGGCCGGGGCCTGCGTGACGTCACGCCGACGCCTCCCCCACCGGTTTTGGTGTCATTTCGGAGCCGAACGGGCTCCAGGGAGGGTGGGCCGAAACGAAGACGTTCGAAGCGGAGGCGACGCATCACGAGGGTAAGTACGCCCCCCGCTGAATGCGCCCCCGTGCCCCCGCCCGGAGCAGCTGCTCCACACGCTCCGTGCAAATTCTGCCTCTGATGTGTAGAATAGATAATACTGAGCTAGGTGGACCAATGGTCTATGAAGCAGCATTCTAATCTTTGCCACAGCTGAAAAATCAGCTGTTCATTGCTTTCTGTTTTCTGCAGAGTAGAAAAAAATAAGTTCAGACAGTACAGTAGCTGTTGGCGGGGAGGGGGGAGGACTTTATATGCCTTGCTGAGCCTCTCTTATAGAGCATATATGTTACAAATGTGAAAGTAGAAGGGACTTGCATTTCTCCTTTCATACTCTCTCAGTCCTTCAAGCGAACCAGATGTCCATTTATCATGGCAGTTTACTACAGCGTGCACGTAACTACCTAGTCAGCTGACCATCTTTAATGTTCTGTCAAGCAGTTAGAAACCTTTACTAAGCATCAGAACCTGATCAGAAAACTAGGGAAGCAGGGGAATTGTAATATTTCTCATGCTACTTGGCAAGATATTACAGATGACTTGCTCACCATGCAACTGTAATTACTGTTCTGTGGTAAGCCCCACTTTGCACGTTACAGTAGAAGTGAGGAACGAAGAGGCATGAGTGACTTCCCTTGCTTCTTTGTAAGGTTGCAACCAGTAATTAGTGGTTGTTTTTGCTGAAATGTCCTTTTCTTGTCTAGCATCAAGGACCAAGATGACCTGCTCATTGTAGTGCAACAGTTTGAACGTGGGAAATTACTCTGGAAAAGGGGGAGGGATCTTTTTCTCATGGGATAGGCAAGCCAATTGCAATGGTTCTGGTAAGTCATGTGATCTGGCAACATTGTTCATTGAACCTTCTTTCTTCAGTCTGCACCCACCACAGAAACGGTGCATAGTGCTTTCTCTGAGCCAGCTCAGGAGCTTTTCTTTCATAGTTTTTGTGCTAAATTTCACATAAGCATAAAAAGTATTTACTAGCTTGGCCCAGCATATCACAGTGGGAGAGGGGTTAATTCTGTAGTAAAGCATTGTAGTTTCCATGTTGGCTGAGACTCCTAATAGCTTAAACCTGTAGGACTTTTCAAATGAAAAAATTGGGCAGGATAATGCAGCGTATCCCACCTGTTCTCTGTTTGTTTTCGGGCTCTCCGTCAAAAACTGTGCTGGGAGAGTTTATAGGCAAACATTATAAAATGTGACAGTCTTTAAACTCTTCTGGATTTGAATTTGGCAAACAAAGACTTACCTGAAAATATCTCTTGACTTACAAACAGTATTTGCTTATGCAGTGAAAATACTTGGGATCTTATCTGGCCTTGTCATTACATTCTCCATCACAGGAGAATGCTTTATAATATATTGTGGATTGGGCTGCACAGTGTGACTTCATAAGCTGTCCTTTAATTCCCCCCCCCCCTGATTCATTAGCCTGATTCATAACCCAATGATGGTTAAATGTGACTTTTGATTACTCCTCAGAAAAAGTTTAAATTGATCCTTTAAAAGCCATATTTAGCAATGTATACTGTGACACAGACACAGCTTATCTTGCCATATTAACATTGCCAGAATAATGTTGCTGTATTATGCTCCTACCCTGTTGTTTTCTAGATCAGTTAGTAATGCCTACTTTAGTGTCAGTGGGATGTCTATGCAATGGATGTCTGAATAAAGTGATCTACTGTATATATACAGTTTTTAACCTGAAAAATAAAGCCCATTTAAAAGCCTCCTGTAAATTGCTGGCCCCAACTAAGCTTCGTAAACCAAATTTACTACACCAGATAAGAGTGAGTTGGTTTTGGTGAATAGCATCTACTGTTCTATAAAGTAAACCAGCCTTGCTTGTTCCAAAGTGTTAGCAAACCAAAAATAAATCATTGGCTCTGTGACATTTTTGCTACATTTCTGGATTTAACCTTTTACTGATATAAAAATTATATGCAGAAAAAGCCCATTCTCCATCTGGAGACTGCTTTCTTTTCTCCTTAATAACCTTCTCTTGGTGCAAAATGTAACACCTGTATAATGGATTGATGGAATCCATAATTACCCCAGCAAGTTTGTAAAAGAAAAAAAAAAAGAGAGTAAAAGTGTATTAGAGTTCATAGCTGACTTGCTTGCCAAAGAATTTTGAACGGCTGAAAGTTCTGAGGATTACTTTTCAATGCCAAACGTGGAAAGTGTTAATATTTGTATTAAAATGTTGTTTATGCTTCTATTAGAGAAATAGCAGTCACCGTCATATTATGTGAAAACGAAGAAAGAAATTACTTTTCTTTGATAGTACCAGTTGAAGGAGAGGAACATTTTTACTATCGAAAAATAAAACCGTGTTTCTGCACTGCTGGTTATGGAGGTCTCAGATCAGAATTGGTCACCATCCTCCTGGTGTTGTTGAATATTTTCTCTTTCTGCTACATTTGTGTTCATCTTTAACCTTAAGCTCTCTCGTGTTTTCATTTATGAAAACTTGTATGAAGTGAGAGTGTTGATGTAGCAGCAGGCAGTAGCGTCGCTGGAGGTGGGGAGGAATGCTGAGTTTCGCACTGCGCTGACCTCCAGTTACTCACCGGCATGAGGCGGCCCCAACCCCTCGCCTTCGGAGCTATTCAGTGGGGCGAAGGCAATGCGCAGTGAGTCTCCTGCACGTTGCCTTCGCCCCACTGAATGGCTCCGAAGGCGAGGAGGCGGGGTCGCCTCGTGCCGGTGAGTAACTGGAGGTCAGCGCGGTGCGGAACTTAGTGTTCCGCCCCACCTCCAGCGACGCCACTGGCAGCAGGACTGACCTGTGGTGGTCACCTCAAGCAGTAGATTGTGGGCAATGCCCATCTCCATCCACTTGCTGCCTCCTCCTCCTTCCCCCATTGCAAAAGGGAAGGAAAGGGAGGATGGAGCAGAAGAGGAAGTGTGGAGGATTAGACCATCTCTGACTCTGGTCTTGGGCCAGCCCTGTGTGGAATGAGCTTTCTGCTAAAATAGGCAACTAGTGGAAGTAGAAAAACATCCACCGCTTGGATCACATCTGTGATTTCAGAAGGGCTAAATTTTAATTGGCTTCCATAGTCCTCCAAGAATCGCAAAAGAAGGGTTGGAGGACTTCCTGCCAGCTTGCCTTTGGATTTGCTCACACATATTTATTTTATTTTTATTTATTTTTCACATTTTTATACCACCCTTCCTCCAAGGAGCTCAGAGTGGTGTACATATTTCCTCCCCTCCTTTTTGTCCTCACAACAACCCTGTGAGGTAGGTGGGGCTGAGAGATAGTGACTGGCCCAAGATCACCCAGGAAGCTTCGTGGCTGAGCGGGGATTTGAACCTGGATCTTCGAGGTTGAAGTCCGACTCTCAAACCACTACACAATTCCTTCAATGGTTAAAAATTATACACACTGAAGTAAGAAAGGTACAATACCAACAATCTGTGTTTTGGCCTTTCTTATGTCCACTTAGTAGTACAGGATTCTTTAACTTACTAGCCAAAAACAAAGACAAAAGTGCATCCTATACTACTTAAACATTAATTTATTTCAGTTTGAACTCTTGGAGGCCCTGAGTAAACTTCATCAGATGCAATTATCAAGTTATCACCAGGATTTTTGTATGTAGTATACAATCATGCTACATACTTCTTCCTGGCCTAGTCCTTTCCCCTGATCTTGTCACTGTCTTATCCAGAACCAGTGTCCACCTTATCTACCTCCCTATCTTATCTATGTTCACGGTGTCGCTGCAGGGGGGGGCGGAGCTCTAGGTTCCGCCGTGGTCCGACCCTCCGTTACACGGGTGCATGAAGCGGCCTCGCCTTCGGAGCCATTCAAGTCGGTGAAAGCAACGCGCAGGGAGTCTCCTGCGCGTTTCTTTCACCGCCTTGAATGGTTCCGAAGGCGAGGGAGCGGGCCCTCTTCATGCACCCGTGTAACGGAGGGTCGAACCGTGGCGGAACTTAGAGCTCCGCCCCCCCTGCAGTGACGCAAGTGTCTACGTTTAAATCTTTTTTGTAAGCTGGTGAGAACAGCCACACTTTGGACAGCCACGTGGATAAAATCTGCTTCGTTAGTGTTTCTCTCTCTCTCCCCCCCCCCCAGTTGGTTGAAAGAATTTGTTTTTGTAAAAATTACACTTTCCATCAACAAAAGGTTCTTCATTGACACTTGTACATTTTCTCTCCCGTCTCCTTATCCCTTTCCTCTTCTGTGTCCACTTGTCTTCCACTTTTGCAGAGCCACCGACCAAATATCAAATCTCTCAGCCTGATGTACAATCTGTACTGCCGGGAGATCTTCTGAAGTTGCACTGTCAACTGAAAGATGCCATCAAGATTAGTTGGACTAAAGATTCGGTTCATCTGGTGCCCAACAACCGAACATTCATTACTGGGGAATACTTGCGGATTAAAGATGTAACACCCAGAGATTCCGGCCTGTATGCTTGCACTGCTCTTAGGACTGTAGACAGTGATACCCTCTACTTCATTATAAATATCACAGGTGAGTTTGCACATTTTACTGTTTGCAAACAGTTGCGGTGTATATTCTCTATGAACATAAAGCAACGTCCTTCTTAACTATATAGGAAGATTCTTTAAACATTTATCTGGGCTAAATCCTAGTGTACATGTAAGAATACTTCACAGATTTTTGAGATTGCTTCTCTCTTTCAACCATATACAGTGTTCTACATTATACATTTATCTACAGAGTGAAGAACATCCTGAATTTTTCAATAATCTGAAGTTCAAATGTGCGCATGCATATATACATGTATATACAGTATATGCTTGTATCTGTGGGCGGGCATGTATAGATGTGTGTGTATTGGGGACTAGTGCAGAGTGAATATGGATAAATAAGGACGTTGGATAAATGATGTATAAATAATTTTGGGTTCACATATGTATGCAATAATGGAACACCCATCATTTGAACTTTAGTTATCCAAGTCTTTTGAATCCAAGTATACAACTTTGCATTTCAAAGCTCCGTTTTCTAACATATGCATCCAGATCCCCAGACCCACATACGTACTCTCTAAACCATGTGTGCTTTTTCAGCAGACAAGTAATCCATCTTTTGTTTTGTTCTGAGAAAGCAAAAAGGGTGGTTTTGTGTTCGCATGCATGCGTGTGCATGCGCTCTCTCTTTTTTCTTCAAATCACAAACTTTGTTTTGAAACTTCTGTGGCCACAATCCAACAAGGCAATATGTGCATGCAGCAGAGAATAGCACACACAGCTGGAGGTTCCTTAGCAGCAGAAACATCAAAGAAGCCTCTGGCTGTGCATGCGATTCTTCCCTGTACAAACATATAGTTTCATTGGATCGCGGTCTGTATATTTTATAAGACATACTAGGAGAACACTCAGCCATAAAGTGTGTGATACTGGTGCTCTTAAAGAAAATCTCTTCCAGATGTACCTTTTTAAAACCCAGAACACAGAAAATAGGTGTTTGCTTACAATGTGTAGCAGGTGAACAATTTTACATTTTTGAACTTCAGATGTTCTTTCATCTGGAGATGATGAAGACGACAACGACGGCTCTGAGGATTTTGTGAATGACAACAACCAAATCAGTAAGTAACTTCAACTGCTGAAGGTATCTGGCAGGATCCATATGGAAAGATCCCCCCCCCCTTTAACCTTTTGCACTCTCCAAGTACTCTATTTCTTGGCTATTAAATGCATGAGCTATCTATTAGCCACAGACTTTTTTCCTCCTCTGTTTTTGTGTATTTCATGCTTTTGAAACATGAAAATAAACTATTATTATATTCGTGCCTGCTTGTTTATTCTTTCTATTTCAGTTTCTATTAACTTTTTAGTAGCTCACCTTTCTAAATTAAAAACTAAACTCAGTACTGACATCTTCACTTCCTTCATTTCTGGAGCTGATTAATCTTCTCCTGTAAAGATGAAATGTAAGTGGGAATTATGAAAACTGAGTTCAATTAAACAGTTTCATGGTGACACCATATTAGAAATAAGCGGCCGATTTGATAGAAGGCCAGTCTTTCCGAATGACTGTATTGTCTAGGTCTGAACACTGCCTGGTTAGCAGCGGTTAGCAGCCTGGTTAAAATTCATAGAGCGCAATCCTGTGTAACTCTTGCACCGGTGTAACAGTGGATCCCCTGGTGTAAGAGCACTAATGCCAGTGTAACTTGCCGTATGCCGACGGACGCAGGACGGACACCGGCATAACCCCTTTTGGACGTCTCACGTGCACAGTTCGGATGTGGAACGGTCACCGGCACAACTCCGCCAGTGCAGGGGGCATTCTAGGGGCGTCTGAATGCTCCCAGAATGCCCCCTGTGCTGGCGGAGTTGCGTTGGTGTTCGTTCTGCATCTGAACTGCGCATGTGGGGCATCTGAGAGGGGTTATGCAGGTGTCCATCCTGCATCTGTTGGCGTATGGCAATTACACTGGCATAAGTCTTTGTGAATGTGCACATCAGAGAAAAAGTTCTAGCATGTCCTCCTTATTGTGCTCAGGATATTGTGCTCAGGATATTGTGCTCAGGATAAAGTTCAGGATATTTTTGATGTTGGTATGTATTCTGAAATTGTATCCCCCTACTACAGTCTGAAGTGACTATAGTCAGTCCTGCACCTCATTTTGCTGCATTTGTAGATCTTGTTTTTTCTGTTAAATATCATTGTCCTTGCACTTTTTTGCTGTTCCTCACAGTGTCTACTCTTGTCTTCCCCGTTCTCAGCTTCTACTTTTCGGAATGACATTTGTACAACCCCAGGGTAGACGTCAGTGATTTCCAAGCAGCTTAAGTGGCTGCTTTCTAAGTTCCTTGAAAGTACAGAGTACTATATTGTCATTTGAGGGAAATGATTTGAGTCATCTCTCCCTCACTCTCTGCAGTATGTTTCTCCTCCAGTGTTCATTCTCTCACTATAATATTAATTCTCTGGTTCCAAACTCAACAGGTAGAGGCCCTGCTTCAGATGCTTGGTTCTCCCCGGGGGATTGGTGAGGGAGACCTTGAGTATCTGAACCTTGCTGAAGAAAGAATGGGGAAGTATGATTATTGCATGAGTATTGTGGTAGACATGGGAGGTCTGCTAGATTGTTGCTTCTGTGGGTTCCCTAAGCTTAAGATATCAAAGCCCCCTCTAGAGAGACTGACCAAAGTCAGAGAGAGTTGAGAAGATAGTGTGGAGAGAAAAGACCACGTGTATAAAGAAAGCTTAGATCAGGAAAGGCCAGAGAACCATTACACTGGAGAAATTGATACATGGTGTTCAGTTATACAACGTAACCTCTGCTTGAGCACTTAGTTTGTTTGTATACTATAATATTCACAGCGTAATCCTGCCTAAGTATCCAGTGGGCGGCTCAGGGTCGCCCGCCGGATCCTATCCACGTTCCGGTCCGATTGAGATCGGCACGGAGGTCTACTCGGGGGAAGGGTTAGGGTTAGGTGGTCCCTCGCTGTCTGGACCACCTCCACGCCTGCCGGTGCTTCGCTTACCTTCTCCGGTGGCTGCAGGGATGATCCAGTGGTGGAGTAAGGGCTGCCGGCTTCTGCGCCGGCATCCCTTACTCTAGAGTCGTAGCAAACGTGCTTTACTGCATGTTTGCGACAGCTTGGAACGGCGGAACGCTCGCTCCACCACTCCACAGTTAGTGTGGATTGCGCTCTCAGTTATGTTCATGCAAGGAATGTGAGGATGTTTTCTGATAATTGATGATTCACAAATATGATTGTCAGAAGCGTGATCTTGTGATAGTTCTTTCTTTTTTTCCTCGTGATAGTTCTTTCTTTTTTCCTCGTACAGTACAAGGCTTGGATTTTTGTGATCCTTATTTTGTGGGCTTATTTTTTTTATATAACAAATTGTTCGTAATGGGCAATATAGCTTTTAAGAAGTTCAACAACTTGCATTATAAGCCCAACTCAATGTCAGTTTTCATAATGTCCAGCACTAGGGGAGTGTTAAAATTATAACGTGAGAGGCTTGGTTGGATCGTGTGTGTGTGAGAGAGAGAGAGAGAGAATAAATGTGCACATGCATTTATATATATATATGCTTGTATTTTACATAATCTGTGTAAACATTTTGCAAAATGTTTGTTTTTATAGCAATATTATGGTGATACAAACACAATCAAATATTCTCAAAACATACATTGAATGTTTAACTTGATACCCAAAGGTCCTTATTTCTGAGCAGAAATTTCAGCTGGGAAAAATCAATAGCTTAGATTAATTTAGGCAGTATCCCGAATGTTCTTTTTATTACTTCCACCTATTGTTAAAGTGCTTATTTTTACTAAGAGGAGCAAAGTGCTTATTTTTACTAAGAAGACCAAAGGTGACAACAGCAGAAAATAATAATCTCTGGCCATAGAATTTATTCAATGGGAACACCTCATTGTCCTTTGTGTCTCCCTCAAGTTTGGTTTCGAACGCCAGCATCCATATGTTAAGTGCTTTGGCGGTGTGCCTACTGCCAGAAGCCCAGACTTGGCCACCCTCAGTCTCTCAGCTGGAGAATTTTCACAGATTCTTCATGCTTGATCACAACACCGGTCACAAAGCTGGGCATGGAAGACCTCATTACGCTGACTTAGCCTTTGATAAACGAACCCCTACCCTATTTTCAGTGCAAATGATGTAAACTGCATCTGCAATAGCTATAAACAGCTTTTCTTTCTGTGGTGCATGTCTATGGTGGAGTGTCTCAAGTCGGGAGAAAAAAGAAATCCTCTGAATGTTTCCTTAGGTGTTACATAGGAAGCAGCCTTATCTGGGGTCAGACATTGGATCATCTAGCTCAGTATTGTTTACTGACTGGCAGAAATTCTCCAGTGTTTCAGAGGGGAGTCTTCACAGATTGACCCCAGGAGCTTCTGCATGCAAAGCAAGTTCGCCCTCCCCTCAACTTCAACATAATTTAAACTATGTTCCAAAGTCTGGAATAGGAGCAGATCTGGGATAGCTGGTTGGACAAATGTGACACCATGACCCAAAAAGTCCTGCATTTGCTTTTTCTTTATTTTTACTTATATCCTCACCAAAAACAGTCTCATGGCAGTTAGTAAATATAAAAGCATACAACAGTTTAAGAACAATCAAACCAAATAATCAAACTAATCTCAAATCAAAATGTATCACAATTGCAGCAAAATGTCCAATCAGCTAGAGCTCAAAATTCTGACAGAATAAATGCTTTTAGCAAGCCCTTAAAGGTTGGACGAGAGGGTGCCTCTCAAATCTCCCACAAAATCTTCACTAAACTCCAGTTTAGTTTGACCTTGTTCCTGTAGGGTTAAACTGTTTATGCAAAATAAACTGTTTTGTGTAACACGTTTAATACTAACGTAACACGTTAAAATGTACTGCTTGTGAATTGGTACTTAATTTTGTTAGATTAACTTTGTTGTTGACATAACTCTTTTATTTTGGTTTTGTAGACTCCCTGCAACATTGCTGCTATTCTGTTCCTAGCAAATCATTTTAATTGTATTTTTTTCTATATACCCTTTGGGATAATTACCAATTTCTTGGTTTGAGAGTGTAATTTTAAATATTTATAACTCGCCTGGCATTATGCTTGCAACTGCATATTCAAGTATCCAGTGATTTTCCAGTTAATTAGTTTTAAAGGCTTTGGCCTGAAACAAAAATAGGCACGTATCCATTTTTAGCATAATTTTAATGCTTAGATTTGGATATTTTCTTTGGGTGGGGAGGCTTCTTAAGGAGTCTGTTGCTGTACTCTTCTCCAGCCATATTTTGATTTTGATTTGTGAGGGCGGGGCATGGGCTGGAGGAATTCTGTGTGCTCTCTGATTTCAAGAACTGCCATAAATGTTTGACGAACGGAAGGCTTTGTTTGTTATGGAGCGGTAGGCTGCTAATAAAGGAAATGAAGCCAGACCGAGAGAGGAACAGTTATGTTTCTGAACCCCTCTGGTCCTAAAAATTTCCATAGTAAATTGATTTATTCAGGAAGGATCTATTGTAAAATAATTAAATGTCCCCACCGTTAAACAGATTTTAGTCCTTAATTTTTAAACAGATAAATGAGCGAATTGAATTAAACATGATCATGATAGTACTATGCAGTTAATCACATTTCAATTATCTCCAGGCAAGGACTCAGTTCTAGTTGTAGTAGCACTAATATTGGGTAGACATTGAAATAGCTACTCAGTCAGCTATTAGTAGTTACAATTGAGACAAAATGGCTCTTATCGGTTCTGTTTTATTTTCATTTTTCCTGTGGAAATCTTGCTTTTGGGGGCTTGTGTATAGTACACCACCTGCCTTTTGAAATGTTAATATATACCGGTACTTCTGCAGCTGTAGAACTTTGCAGCCTGTTTCTGATACCTTGACATCCAGTGACATTATTCTGGGTGCTGTATGGTGTCTTTTAAGCAGTGTTGACTAGCATGGTTTGATTTCCTGAAGCACAAAAATAGCAGGATGGCATGCATTGTTGCGTAATATCAGTATCTATATGCACATGCACACATGCACATATGTACAGGGTTTCCTCAAAAATATGCACTCATTTGTATTTATGGATGTCATTGCTGTGATTCTGCTGGATGAAGTCCTATATTTTGTCAGTCTTTCCTGAATCAGCCCAGCTTCAACTTATCCTCTTCTTCACTGCAATCCTTCTCTTTCTCAGCTTCTGTGATTAATCATTAACATTTTCTTTCCTTTTCTTCTGTTGCACTCTATATAATATAGACTACTAAGCCATCTGAGAGAAAAAAAGTGTCACTTTTGTAATGTATCTTGTATCAAGGTGTTTTTTTCATTAAGGAATTTGGAGGGAAAACTCTAGCACTTGAATGGCCTATGAGTATGAGTAGCTTCTTTGGATAACTGCCTGTTTTAATCCTAGGATCTAGTTAAGGATTGTTAAAAAGGGCTATGATGAGAGATTTCTTTGCTCTGTTCCAAGTTGCAAATTTAGACACAGAATTTGTTCCGGCTTACTGTTCTTTTTCAACTGGGCCACGCTGTCCAGTAGTAGGAGAGATCAGTACTGAAGAGAATGTGGTGCTAGAACTAGCTTAAGTGTTGAGTTGAGTCAGACTGGAATTGTGACAAGTATCTGTATGAAAGAATTGTAATTATTTGTTCAGTCTCATCTTCCCATGATAGAGAGCCATGACCTGACATGTTTTCCCCTGTTTTAATTTGTGGCAGCACTGAAAGCAAACATTTGTTATTTGGAAGACAAGTATTTTTTGTGACTACAGTAACTGAACAAAGGGAAAGTCCATCCAACATTTCAAATGAGAACCCTGATTCTCATTGTTCACATAAAACCAACGTTTCCTAATTTTTCAAAACATTGATCACTTACAGTGGCTAATGCCAAACATCTCTTTGGTTCATTTCAGACATACCTAGTAACCATGGTTTCCCATTATGCAAACAAGCCTTGTATGCTTTCCCTTTCTTATTTGCATGCAAAGGAGAAGTTTTAAAACTTCCAATTTCCATTACAGTTTCTTGTTACATATAAATTCAGGAAACTGTGATTTATTCAAACTAGTTAGGTAAAAGAATCTAGGATCAAACCATGGTTTCAGATCCTAGTTTGTTACCTAACTGTAGTTTGAATAAACCACAGATCCTTGGTTTTATATGTAACATGAAATTGTGGTTTAGTTCAAACTAAAAGTGGATGTTTTCAAGCTCTTCTTCTTATGAGCTAAAAAGGAGGAGAGGGAAGAAGAGAAAAGAGCATGCAAACCTGTATGTCCTGGGGCTTTTTTGCATAGTGGATAACCATGGTTTTCCATTATGTCTGAATTGGTATTTTTGTTTTCAGCCACATTTGATCTCATTTCGTGAAAATGCACTGTACTCAAGGAAAGCAAGACTTAAACTTTCAAAGTCTCTAATAGTATTTTTAAATAATATTGTTTAGCCTCAGTGTTTTCAAGTAATTGTTACTCACTCCAAACCTACAGGTTGGGACAAGATAATTTATCTCTTAAAAGTAAAGCGTTGCTTTTTTGCTTGAATCACCTTTTCCTTAACTGCCTTAGGGTATGAATCATAAGCCATAATTCCAGTTGATGCAGGCTGGAATTTTGTGTCAAGGTACGCAATGACATTTCTGAGGCCCCTATGTGTCTTGTATGATTTGCCAAAGGCAATATAAATCAACAGTGTAGTACCAGTTCCTCCTAAAAATGCTGTGTCTCATAGGAAATTCATGCAAATGACAGGAGATGGGATTCTGAGTTCATTATCATTTATAGTTTTTTTTCCTCTTGTGTATTTTTGGAAACAGAGGGACCTAAATGGACACAAACTGAAAAAATGGAGAAGAGATTACATGCAGTTCCAGCAGCAAACACTGTAAAATTCCGTTGTCCTGCTACAGGAAACCCGCTACCAACCATGAGATGGTTAAAAAATGGGAAAGAATTTAAACAAGAACATCGTATTGGTGGATATAAGGTAAGAGGCCTCTTTTTTTTAATAATGGTGTTATCTTTAGTTTAGTAAGGAGGTTAGTCATGACTAACAGTGAAATATTATGCATGTCTCCTCAAAAGTAAGTCCCATTGATTTCAGTGGGACTTATTCCCAGGTACGTGTGTAGCCTGTTCCATTTATTTCATGACTAATGGCCCAAGCTCTTCAATCCAGAGCTTATGCTGAAGGATCCTGTGATCCATCAGCATAATACTGGAATGATAGTGCAACAATTGTTCCGTCGTTCTGCAGGCCGCAGCTAGCAGGGCAAATGACCGGAGGCCATGAATGTGCAACAGTGGTGTGCTGAAACTCGTTCATCCTGCACTACTGCCATTAAGTCAGTGTGGAGGTGGAATTGGGGAGGATTGTGGGCAGTTCGGGGTGGGGAGCTGGCCGAGCTGGGAGTGGGAGGGGGGAGGATCTCAGAAGCAGCATTGCATGCCAAGATCCTTTCCCCCTTTTCCCGGCCTGACATGCCCCCTGACTCTCTTCGGACTTACTCCAGCTGAATAGCTGGCCTCGGTCCGAGGAGAACCACTGGAGGTCAGACAGCCTAAGGCAGTGATGGCGAACCTTTTTGAGCCCGAGTGCCCAAACCTATTTGGGGAGGGTCACTCATTTGAGGAGGGTGCCAGCTCGTCACCCGAGGGCTGCTCCATGGAGCCCCTGGCCTTGCACGCTCCCCACTGCCCCCCGTCCCGACCTGAGGCCTCCCCTCCAAAGGAAGGCCTTGCAAGGCTCAGCTTGGCCCCCTGCCTTTTCTCTGTCTACTGGAACTCACCTGCTCTCGGGCTGCTACTCCTCCCCCCCCGACAATTTCGCTTTGTTTCTGGGGAGCAGAGGCGGAAGCAGTGCCTGCATTTTCTGCAGGTCCCCTGCCAGCACCTTCAGGGAAGGCTGGGGAAAGACGTTCTCCCCGCTGTCCGAAGCCCTGGAGAGCCGCTGCCAGGCAGCGAAGTGACTCTGCTGTCGAAGAAGGATGGCTTCTGGTTGATGCTCTGGCTGGGCAGCGGGCGGCAGGGAAAGTGGCCCGCCCGCCTGGCTGCCGGGTGTGAAGAATCTCACCCCAACCTACCGTTTTCTCGGCCTGGGTCTGGCTCTCTGGGGTGATGGGAAGGGTGAGAGAGCTGGTCGAGGACAAGATGAGGGACCCCAGCAGCAGCAGCCACGCAGCGGCGCACGTCATGCAGAGAGTGGGTGGGCCAGAGGCGGAGGAACGGTGGAGCGCGTGGTTCAGCTGAACCAGGCGCCGCTTTTGGGAAAGGCGCCTCGAGCGGCTGCTCAAGGCGCTGACTTACTGTAGCGTGGCGGCAGCGGCTTCCAGCGAGGCGGCGGAGGCTTTGGCGGTTTGTTTTGGGCCCTCTCGCCCGCCCTTGAGCCCATACGGCTCTGAAATGGCCGAAAAACGGGCTGGGAGGGCGCGTCACATCGCCGAAGCCCCGCCCCCTAAAGGCGTGCTGAGGCTCTTAAAGGCGCTCCTCCAGCCTTGAGCCAAGCGCACGGAGGCCTGGCTACATCTACGCACCTTTCCTTCTCTCTGCATGATCGTGCAGGGAGGCGCGGAAAGGAAAGGCAGCCATTCATTGGTGGAGCCTGAGGGCTGTGACCCGCTCTCCCCCCCACCAGGGCAGCACCCGACGTTTTCGCGATCTGTCGACCTATGACTTGCGTGTCCACAGAGAGGTCCCTGCGTGCCAACTGTGGCACGCGTGCCATAGGTTCGCCATCACTGGCCTAAGGGGAGGAAAGTAAAAAAAGATTTTTACTTACTTCTCCTGGGCTGTCTGGTTATGCCCCCACCATAGCATAAAGGCAGCACTCTGTCAGTGGTGCTGCGTGCTATGGCCTGGCGGGGGATAGGATTGGGCCGTAACTAAACTTAGGATACAACCCACTGTGGTTAGTGGCTGCCCTGTAAGGTAGTTGGTATATATTTAGACATTGTTTTCTTCATGCAGAATGCTTTACCAATCCTCCCTTTTTCATTCTCATTACAATAAAGTAGATTGCAGGAATATTGTACAGTGTTCAACAGGAAAGCCATGCTTTCATGCCACATGAGCTGGCAAAATGTCTTTGGTTATATTTGTCAACTTATGAGCCTGGTTAGTAGGACCTATTTCCCCACCCATTCGACTTTTTTCAAGCTACCAGCAAAGAGCAATCATCTGTTACCCCAAAGGAAGAAGGATGAAAGGCAGTGGCATATCCACAGCTATCCACTGTGTGCAAACCTGCTTTCCAGGTGCCCTTTCTGTGCTGGGCAGTACCAACTCTGTGAATGGTACTTAATGTCTATGTAGTTTGGAGTAAGAATAGAAGCATATGCAGTAGCATAAGCAGACTTTGGCTCCTCTTCATCCTTTTCTCTGTTTTCATACCTTTTCTCTGTTTTCTGTTATTGAGTGTGTAAGGTGAGTTTAATCAAAAGGTCATGCTCAGTGAACAGCTCTTGCTGAGTTTAAGGGACGAGGGGCAGAAACAACCCACATCGCTTTACAAAAACATTCTTTATTGATGTGTTCTTAACAGTCTGTGCTTTTGAGCTCTGACAGTCTGGAATATTTCAACTTACAGAGGTACAATAGAACAAAGCAAAAGAAAAATCTTATGGTTGGGCGATTGTAGCAGCACACTCAAAAAAGGATCAGGAAGACTATTTTATGAATTTTATGGTCTGTGAAATAGATGCGGAAAGCAATGTTTGAGGAAAAGTAAATGCAATTACTTAAAATGGCTTGCTTGGATTCCAGGTAGCATCAGATTAGTGGTCTCTGTTTGAACTGCGAGTTACTTATTAGAAGGGACATCTCAAGAGGTTAGCTAGTGTGCCAAGATTGAATTAAGGTTAAAACTTTTAGGTACCTACCAGGGTCAGGAGAGGCAAGGACGTCACTAGCGCGAGGCGGGGAGGGCGGGACGCCCCGGGTGACACGCGCAGAAAGGTGACGTCACCTCCCCTGCGCACGTTCGCCTGGGAGGCTCTGAGGCCGGGAGAAGGCCTTGGACCGTCCTCCCGGGCCTGCGCTCCTGGGCCTTCTGAGGAAGGCCCACTGCGTGAACGTTATTTATAACCTTCCTCAGAAGGCCCAGGACAGCGGGCCGGGGAGGACGTCCTCGAGCCGGTTGCGATGACCTAATGGCCGCGCTGAAGATTTATAAAAGGGGGTGTGTCTGGGAGGGTCACTAGGGTGACGCGCGTGCCCCGCCTTGGGCCTTTGACTTGATGTGAAAGGGGTGCATGGGGGGAATGGTCCAGACCCTTTATTTGCCTCCAGAGCCACAACAAACACACAGGACAATTGAAATTGGGTTGAAATGGGCCACAATTGTGATCCTTGCAGCGCAATCCGACTTAACTTTTGTGCCGGTGTAACCAGCGGCGCAGCGAGAACGGGAGGCCCCAGAACGGAAAAGGGATTCAAATCCCCACCAAAAGAGGAATTAAAAGGGGATTTGAATCCCTTTTCCATTCTGGGGCCTCTCGTTCTTGCTGCGCCGCTGGTTACACAGGCACAAAAGTTAAGTCGGATTGTGCTGTAATACACACACACACACGTACACACACGCACACACACACATACACACACAAGTATAATGGGGAAGGAAGGGAGAGGAACAGGGGAGTTTTTGGGTGGGGAGAGGGATAGGCAGAAGGCGGAACAAGGTGAATCCTGGCAGCAGTGGTGTGCGCCGGATCCTAACCCTGTTCCATCACCCCTTCCCTCTCCCTTACTATTTCGGAGATTCAAGGAGACCTGTTGGGTCAGCAGAGGATTGGCTTGGGGTAAAGGAGTGAAAGGGGGTAAAGGAATGAAAGGACTGCCCCCCCCATGCAGGATACAGCATGTGCTGCATTGGCACGGCTGCATCGGCGGGTAGGGGATTTAGTTAGGATTGGGCTGTTAGTTCTTTATTTCTTCCAGTTTGTTCTTGACCATGCATGCTACTCTACCGCTCTGGCTTTTTGCTTGTCAGTTTTCTGTATTTGATGGACCACTGTTCTTTTCCTAGCTGTGTGACATTGTATGGGAACTGCTCCTCCCTACATTTTTTGCCAAGTGTTCTCATGTTAAGATAATGCATGTTGCTGTTCTGTGTGGAAAACACACATACAAAGGAAATCTGTACTGCTTTTCTGAAGAGGTGAACACAGATCAGATTTACCGTATTGGTCTGAGTATAAGACTCACTTTTTTCTCCGAATTTAAGTTTTTAAACTAGGGGTGCGTCTTATCAGGCTGTTGCAATTTAATGCCAGTGATTTAATTAAATTTTTTAATAGCACCAAACTTTAAGGGTGCGTCTTATAATCAGGTGCGTCTTATACTCGGGACAATACGGTATATTTCAAAAGCTAGTGTAACATAGTGGTTAAGGGTTATTTTAAGGACTACATCGAGATAATGCAGGTGAAGTGTTTGCACATTAAAAAAAACTTGTACTCTTATATTTGTACCAATTCCAAAATCTTTATTGGCATCTTACATAAATAAACATAGACATAAACATACATACATACATACATACATACATGGCCCGTAAACAATAGCCTTAGTCAATACTCTAAAACTTTATACTTTAAAACGCCTCACCCCATATATTTGTACCTGTATCCTCATCAAAGTCCAGGCTTTTTAATATGTAGCCTGTGCCACTCTTGGTGTACCTGCAAGGGGCATTTGTGATACCACATGTAGAGATTTCCTATGACCAGAGTGACTCCCTGGGCCTGGAGGAGTAGTTTCCAAGCAAACCATGATGCTCAAGTCCTAATAAACATGGATGTAGTTTGTAAAGCAGAGCATGGTCTGGAAAATAAATCAACTGACCAGTGACGTCATCCTGGGCCAGTCAGAGGTATCCAGCACAGACCATGACTTAACCACGGCAACTAGACAAATCCCTGGGAAAGCCAGCTGCTCTTAAATGATCATTGACAAAGGCTATAATAGTAATACCCTCGAATTGCCTGTATGGACTTTCTACAGCTTTCAGTGAAGTTGTTTCTTATTATATAATTTCTGAAAATATGAATTCATCTATTTGTTCAAGTGCACGAGTACCCTAACTTCAGTTTGTAAATCTACAATGGCCAATTTGTTGCAGCCATTTACTGCCCTCCGTGGTTTTCTTATGAGGGTATGTTATAGATCTTGCCACAATGTGTGAATGAATGCACCATCAAAATATGCCTGCTGCAAACGCTAAGGAAGACAGGCTTTAAAATCTTTTATTTCTTTCTCTCTAGCCAAATTTTCTAGAGGAAGTGTCAGTTTTTCCAGAGAAAAAGGGGCGCCTGAATGTTCCAGATGAAGATTAATTAATGATGTAGACATTTCTAACTATATTTGCTTACCTCATAAAATACAAAGGTGCACCTGGGAACACCTCCCACCTTTCATAATACCAAGACACATAAATGAATTGGCTACTATTCAGTGTTACGTGATAGCCTTGGGGGGGGATAGAGTCAAGTGAAACCAATTAAGTAAGTTGGTCTTGTCTTGACTTGCAAATTCTACAGAATTCTTTATCAGACATAATGGAAAGGTAATTTATATACAGTGAGGGATGTTTCAGATTGTTCGTCCCAGCTTTCCTCAGATTGATCATGGACCCCTTAGACTTTAAACCCAGAGGCTGGAACCCAAAGAACCACATGACTAATGCCACACAGCCAAGGTGTCTTTCAGTCCTCCTGCATCAAAATGAGTTGATTTAATAAAACAATGGCTCTCCTTCCATTTGGAATGTCTTGCCTGGGGAGGAAATTAGCTTACCGGTATCTTTCAGAAAAGGAGCCTAAGATAATAAGGTTTCACACTGTTCAGCACTCTGACAAGTTTCCCATCCATGTCTCCCATCATCCAGCTTGCTGCAGGGTGGTAGCACAACCTGTAGCCCCTTTTCAAAATGGGGTGTAATTTACAAAATGGCCCCAACCAAATCAGTATGCTGCAGGTGAGAGGAAAGCACATAAAGTTACTGATGTTTGGCACTTAAAAATGCTCTCATAAGAGCACTCCTGTGATGTTGCAGCGCCGTGGGGGAACACTCAGCCACTAAAGAGCTGAAATAATAAAAATAAACCTTCAGCCTGAACGTGGAGCCTTTGACTGAATTAGCTGTGGGTGTGAAAGTGACAAGAGGCTTCTTCAGACTCTGCCAGTTCCTCCTTGGCAGCAGATCCAACTAAAGTCTGGTCAACATTTTTGGAGAAGGTCCTTAGCTGGACTTGCTGCCAAGGTGGAAAAGACAAGTGGTTCCTCCAGACTTTGCCTTGAGAATGTTTCAGCTTTATCAAGAAAGCACACCTTCCAAATGGCTAGAACAAAAAGTTAAATAAAATAATGACATACAAAGACGTGGGAGAATGAGAGAGTTTTGTAACTCCAAAATTAGCCACTTCACACACACAGTAACCAGTAGGGGTTTATACAACCACATTCCATACGGCAGTCAACAAGGGAACTGAATGTCATACCCGGGGGAAAGATCACATTTTCCAGCAGCAAAATATTGTGGTTTTGTGCACTGTGAACATTTGATATCCCCTTAATGTAAGCATACCCTTGAGGGGCAATGTGTGAATGGACTGCAACAAATGAGAAACAGGTGCAGGGTTTTTTTGATCGAGGCTTTAGCCAATGTTCTGGGTACAATTCAGAGATTTACTTTAGGCATGTCTCAAAGGTTTGCATGATTCCCAGAGGACTTTTGTATGTATGTATGTATGTATGTATGTATGTATGTATGTATGTATGTATGTATGTATGTATGTATGTTATGACGCAGAGTATGTATGTATGTATGTATGTATGTATGTATGTATGTATGTATGTATGTATTCAAATATTACTATATACTGCTTTTCTAAACTAAAATGTTCACAAAGTCGTCCACGATAAAAGACATAAAACAATACGGACAAAAATAGACAAAGCCAATAGTATAAAGCCACCATGTCAGACTAAAATCATGTCAACTAAAGCAAGGGCCAAAAATAAAATAATGTCAGCAATAAAATGCCAGGCAAAAGTCAGTTAAAAGCCAAGTGGAACCAGATGTGTGTTTAACCTCCTCAGGTAAAGCTGGCACCACTGCTGAAAAGATCCTTCTCTGGTCACCGCCAACTGAATTTGTGTCAGGGCAGGCCAGAGCCAGCGGCAGGGTGAAAAAGATGATCGAAGAGCCTTGGTAGGTTCCTATGGATAATCATGCTCCTTCAGGTAGCTTGGCTCCAAACCATGGAGGGCCTTAAAGGTGTAGCAATCAGCACCTTGACTTGGGTTTTAAAGATCTACTTTTTACTTACTTTACTTTAAAGATCTGTCTCTACATGGCACATCACAACTTCTTTTTAAGCCACCTACTTCAAGTTTCAAAAGCAATGTGCCATGCAGGGTGTGCATCATTCTGAAAGAAATAACCCACATTTCACAGAACTTTTTTGGGGGCAATCAAGCCCGTTGTTCTGATAGAGAGAATGAGCTAGAGCAGCGGTTCTCAAACATTTCAGTCTAAAAGTTTCATTTCAGTCTAACATAAAAGATATGTTAAATGACTGTGCCTTAGAGCAGCTTGTCACGGAACCGACCAGAGGACAGGTGACTCTGGACTTGATATTGTGTGGCACTCAAGATCTGGTCAGGGAGGTAAATGTTACCGAACCGTTGGGGAACAGTGACCATGCTGCGATCTGTTTCGCCATGCATGTCGGAGGGAGAGTGCCGAGCAAATCTGACACGAAAACCCTTGACTTCCGAAGGGCAGACTTCCCCAAAATGAGAAGACTAGTTAAGAAAAAGCTGAAAGGGAAGGTAAAAGGAGTCCAATCGCTCCAGAGTGCATGGAGGCTGTTTAAAACAACAGTCGTAGAGGCCCAGCGGGAGTGTATCCCACAAAGGAGGAAGGGCTCGACCAAGTCCAGGAGGATGCCGGCATGGCTAACAAGCACAGTTAAGGAGGCTATAAAAGGCAAGGAAGCTTCCTTCCGTAAATGGAAGTCTTGCCCTAATGAGGAAAATAAACAGGAGCACAAACTGTGGCAAAAGAAATGTAAAAAGATGATACGGGAGGCCAAGAAAGACTTTGAGGAACGTATGGCAGGCAACATAAAAGGGAATAATAAAAGCTTCTTCAAATATGTTAGAAGCAGGAAACCTGCCAGGGAAACGGTGGGTCCGCTGGATGGTGAGGGAGAGAAAGGGGTGATAAAAGGGGACTTGGAGACTGCAGAGAAATTAAATGAGTTCTTTGCATCTGTCTTCACGGCAGAAGACCTCGGGCAAATACCGCTGCCGGAACGGTCTCCCCTGACTAAAGAATTAAGTCAAATAGAGGTTAAAAGAGAAGACGTCTCAGACTTAATTGACAAAATAAAGATCAATAAATCACCAGGCCCGGATGGCATCCACCCAAGAGTTCTGAAGGAACTCAAGAATGAAGTTGCTGACCTCTTGACCAAAATATGCAACTTGTCCCTTAAAACGGCCACTGTGCCAGAGGATTGGAGGATAGCTAATGTCACGCCAATCTTTAAAAAAGGAAGGAGGGGGGACCCGGGGAACTACAGGCCGGTCAGCCTAACATCTGTTCCAGGGAAGATGGTGGAAAGTCTCATTAAGGATAAAATCTTAAAATACATAGAAGAACAAGCTCTGCTGAGGGAGAGTCAGCATGGCTTCTGCAAGGGGAAGTCTTGCCTCACAAACCTGTTAGAATTTTTTGAAAAGGTCAACAGGCATGTGGATGCCAGCGAACCCGTGGATATTATATATCTGGATTTTCAGAAGGCGTTTGACACGGTCCCTCATGAAAGGCTCCTGAGAAAACTCCACAGTCAGGGAATAAGAGGGCAGGTCCTCTTGTGGATTAGGAACTGGTTGAAGACCAGGAAACAGCGAGTGGGAGTCAATGGGCAATTTTCACAATGGCGAGAGGTGAAAAGCGGTGTGCCCCAAGGATCGGTCTTGGGACCGGTGCTTTTCAACTTATTCATAAATGACCTGGACTTGGGGATAGGCAGTGAGGTGGCCAAGTTTGCGGATGACACTAAACTTTTCCGGGTGGTAAAGACCAGCAGGGATTGTGAAGAGCTCCAGAAGGATCTCTCCAAACTGGGAGAATGGGCAGCAAAATGGCAGATGCGCTTCAATGTAAGTAAGTGCAAAGTGATGCACATTGGGGCAAGAAACCAAAATTTCACATATACGCTAATGGGTTCTGAGTTGTCTGTGACGGATCAAGAGAGAGATCTTGGGGTCCTGGTGGACAGGTCGATGAAAGTGTCGACCCAGTGTGCGGCGGCTGTGAAGAAGGCCAATTCCATGCTCGGGATCATTAAAAAGGGGATTGAGAATAAAACGGCCAATATCATTATGCCTTTGTACAAATCGATGGTAAGGCCACATCTGGAGTATTGTGTCCAGTTCTGGTCACCATACCTCAAAAAGGATATAGCTGAATTGGAAAAGGTGCAGAAAAGAGCGACCAGAATGATTAGTGGGCTGGAGCACCTCCCTTACGAGGAAAGGCTACAGCGTCTGGGGCTTTTCAGCCTAGAAAAAAGGCGCCTGAGGGGGGACATGATTGAGACTTATAAAATTATGCATGGGATGGAGAGAGTGGATAGAGGGAAATTCTTCTCCCTCTCGCACAACACCAGAACCAGGGGACACGCACTAAAATTGAGTGGAGGGAGAGTTAGAACAGACAAAAGAAAATATTTCTTTACCCAGCGTGTGATTCATCTGTGGAACTCCTTGCCACAGGATGTGGTGATGGCACCTGGCCTAGATGCCTTTAAAAGGGGTTTGGACAAATTCATGGAGGAAAAGACCATCACAGGTTACAAGCCATAAGCAACCTCCTGGTTTTAGAAGTGGGTTTTCTCTGTGCCAGGTGCAAGGGAGTGGCGACTGGACACAGGTATCTTGTTGTCTCGTGTGCTCCCTGAGGCATCTGGTGGGGCCACTGTGTGACACAGGAAGCTGGACTAGATGGGCTTTTGGCCTGATCCAGCAGGGCTCTTCTTATGTTCTTATGTTCTTATGTTAAAGAAGTCTCAGGGAGCCCTGCCGGCACATGCACAGAGTCTTGGGGATCCCCAAATCACCAGCGCAGACCGGGCAGTAGGGAGATGGCAGCCGCTTACGGTGTGCTCGTGGAGCCCCTAAAGGGGTCTCAGGGAGCCCCAGGGCTCCTATGAGCACACTTTGAGAAACACTGAGCTAGAGGAAGGAAAATCCAAATTCCCTGTGGCTCCTCGAGTCCTATTAGCTCTCTCTTTCCCTCTTGAATGGAAACGATGATACTTTTTTAAAAAAACGTATTCAGATAGATAGTTGTGTGGTTAGCCATTGTCTTCCTGATTGATCAGCCTTCCATTTCAGTTTTTATTCAGGCTAAGGACTACAAATGATAGCAGTGCTATAGGGAAGCATATTCCAGAAGCCGATTCTTCTGTAGTGAGTGACTCTGTTTTTTAAACATTTGGAAACTCTTAGGTTTTCTGAGATACGCAGAGGTCATATTTCAAAGAGCTGTTGCCACCTTCTTTCTTTTCCAAGCTGACTTGTGTGGGGTTCTGGCCCCTGCCCGTTCCTCACTTATGGCTGTGGGTCTTTTGAAGAATGTCTGTCATTTTTCAGTGTGGTCCGTAGCAAGATAATGCATGCTGCTAAGACTGAACATGCTTCTTTCCTTTCCTACTCACCTCCCAGAAAGTAAACTGAGTCCTATCAGTTTTTACGGGTTTAAGTATTAAAGGGTGTTTGTTTCCACAGCTGTGTTTTGATAAGCTACATTACCACTGCCCTTTTTACACACTAAAGTTTAGCTTGGGTAAATATATGATAGTTTTCAATCTATAGATGTAAATCTATAGGAACCACGTACCCATTCATCTTGTTTTGTAGAAAGGGATATCTGCATGCAATGAAGTTGCTAAGAGTAGCCCATTTCTTTTCTTAGCTGTTTGATTCATTGGTCCAGTTTCTTATAATCTGCCATGATAACCTCTGGGGTAGAAATCAGGCGTAAGAGATGCATGCTGGTCTCAACTAAGCATTTATGCTTTAATATGTGACCAATCCTATCCTGGACCAATCCTATCTTGGGCCAGCCTGCGCAGTGCAGCGCCACTGACTGCACTGCTGTCTGCTGCATCCTGCAGGATTGCTGGAGACCAGGCTGGCCAGGAAAGGTAGATAAAGAAAAAAATTACTTATCTCCTTGGCTACTGCTGGGTCCCCTATGGGACTCCGCAAAGCTACGCCAGCTCTTTTGCTGGCATAGCCTTGAGGAGTCTTCTGGGGGGGGGGTGTCCAGGCTGGGATGGGGGTTCTGGATTTGGTATTTGCAAGTGCTGACAAGATCTGGCCCAGTCCCTGCCCCCGATCTCACCCCCCCCACACACACAGAACCCCCCACACACCAGCAGAACTTTGCCAGCGACTAATCTGTGGGGCACTGTCGGCAGCATGCAGCCTTCTGGGCCTTGCTTTGTGTCTGCAAAGTACTTCATATGTATTATCTTAAGGTAGTCCTTACCTGGTAGGATGAGTATCATCTATGTATAGCAGCTAGGAGGATGTAGCTTGCCTTAAGGCCACCTAGTGTGTGTGTGTGTGTGTGTGTGTGTGTGTGTGTGTGTGTGTGTGTGTGTGTGTGTGTGTGGCAGAGGTGAAATATGAACTAGGGAAGTCCAGATTTGCAGCTCACCCTCTTAGCCAAGATGCTATACCAGCTCTGAGTATACCTGCATTGGATCAGGCTGTAAATCTTTAGCACATTTGGATACCCAGCTGTACTGCATGAGACAGCATCTGTTTGTAGATGCTGTGTTGATCTTCCTGGGTTCTTATAAAGCTCCTGCACCCAGGAACCATCCCCTATCGCATACATAGGATTAGTCATCATGTTCCTGCTTTGCTTAACATGTAAAGAAGAAATCATGGGGATTTTATCCTGAACATGGGGACTTTGTTTACCTCCTTTACCTCCAAATTGGAAAAAAAAGTACAGTGTACCATTAAATCTCTCCATGCTGATTTCACATTGACCCTCACTATTGTTCCTTTGTGTTGTACAGAGTGGGATCCCACAGGCTAGGATGAAGACAGTTGTTACTTTTATGGACTGTACACAGTAAGAGCAACTGATCATTATTAAAGGCCTTGTTCAGATGTTGAATAAGCAACACAAGGTACTAACATGCCTATGACAGTTTAGCCATACGACTACTTCAATGCATGTGGCTTTGCTGACGGGAGGGGGGCGTGGTCATTTCGCGTCATCGCCCTGCCCCCGCATTGCTACGTCCCTCCCGGAAAGGCTCAATTTGGAGCCTTACGGGGTGAGGACGGGGGTGGGTATGATTTCGTGGGCCAAAATAGGCCAGAATGTCTGCTGCAGCCGTTGCAACCGCAACTGTGACCTCCTCCTCATGAGGAGACCATGGGCAGCACCCGGGGCACAGCAACCCCCCCCCCACGGCCCCAGCTTAGCTACGCAACTGATGCATGAAGAACATTCTTCTGATTTCTCATACCTCTCAGACTTACTTACTTTTTTTCTTGTGCTCATAAAACACGTGAAGAGCTATTCATAAGGGCATGTTCTTAAGATAGCAATTGCCTATGGGAAAAATATTTTCCCCTGCTCATCCTAGAACACTACATCAGCCCTTAATACCTGCCCCTAGTTAGGTGTAACATTTTCTGATCTTAACCATAGTCAAGATATGGGGGTTGAGCACTTCATTCCTCTCCCTTGTTCTTTCTTCCTTCCCTGCTCTAACCATGCTGCACTGAGGTTTCAAGCCAGCCATGGTTAATTTTAAACCAGAGTCTGAAAGGAGGGGTGGAATTTACTTTGTCAACACTAGTTAATATTAGATCAGGTGCAGGCCTAACAATACACTCCCAAACTTTTACTATGGCTAAGAGATTGGTAAATATGTTTGCACCCAACCTATGTGTCTTGTGGTTGAAGAAGAAAGTAGGTACATCATGCAAGTTTGTGAGGTGTGAGGCCCCTGAATCTTTCAATGGAGCCCTAGATATGTGGTCAGGCAAGGGCTTGTACCCTTGTAATATGAATGTTTAGATGTGGAATCAATTCCCTAATTTGCAACGATTTGAGAGTTATGGGATTTTCAGCCATGTAAAGTTGAAATGAAGAAATAAAGTTCTTACTAAAACCAGTGGTCTGTAGAAATTTCAAGCAACTAAAACCACTGGTTTTAGTAAGAACTTTATTTCTTCATTTCAACTTTACATGGCTGAAAATCCCATAACTCTCAAATTGTTGCAAATTGTTACATGCCATGGGAACCTCCACACTAAATTCCCTAATGTCTATTAGGGGAATCATTTGGTAACACATTCCAATCCAAGCATTTTTATGGAAAAGCATATGATGAATTTCTGATAAGTACTTGGAAGTCTCTCACACTAGTGTTGGACTGTGCTTATTGGGTCCTCAGTTCTATTTTTGCACTCTTTTTGTGATAATTAGAAAGATGTACTTTGTGTTTAAATAGTTTTGCAGGAAACTGAAACTCAAGCAACGCTAAGTTTTGTGAGCCCTTTTGGGACAGGGAGCCATTTAATCATTTGATTTTGTCTGTAAACCGCTTTGTGAACTTTTTGTTGAAAAGCGGTATTTAAATACTATTATTTATTATTATTAAGCACTTTAAATTAGAGGTGAAGCAAATACGTTCAGCAGAACTGATATTTGTCCCAGGCTCGGGACCTTTGCAAAACTTCTTTCTGCTTCTGTGAATGCTGAGAGCAACGTTTTTGTGCGCACTTACAGAAAAAAGGGCTGACTGATGACACGAAATGTCATCTTGGTATATTCTGATTGGCTGAGTTTATCTACAGGTTAGGTCATAGATGTCTTGGAGTCAAATAAAAACAAGCAAGATACAGCCAATCTAAGAGGGGAGTTATCAAGAGAAGCAGTTGTGCACATTCAGAACTTGTCATAACATTTGGCAGTGCAAATATTGTCTGCAGATTGAAAAGGTTCCATTAGCTGAGGTTCAAATTTTTATAAAATGATCATGCCTTGTGTTCTGTCACTTTTAGCCCGGAGATGGATTGTATTCAGAACTTGTCAAAACCTGCTTAGGGAGCCAGATTCCCCCCCCCCTTTCCTTTGAATTAAAACAACATTTGTCTATTATCCCAGTCTGGCAGGCACAGGGCAAATGTCATGCTGGAGAATAATCTGAGGGCTGGCTTTGTAAATAGGTTAATTGTCACAGCGCATGGCTTTTCTCTAGCCCATTTAGGCCCCTCATACAGGCTAAAACTCGAGATATGCTTTTTATTATTTTGGAGACCAGTATCTGTCCTGGTACTTGGTTTTGCTCTGAGGCATAGCTTTCTGGGGTTCTTTTGACTGTACTCCAGCAGATGGGTACTCATGATTTTCTAAGCAGAACTAATGGTCCTTGCTGAAGTAGCTTGAACTTCTAGAAGTTATACTTGTGCATGCTTGATGTGGCAGCCTGTGAAAGGCGTGTTAGACAGCTTTAGCTAATGCAGGATACATTAGTCCAAGATAACCAGCGGTATAGTCAAGGGAGAGCAGAGCTCCGGGACTTCTCGTGCAGTAGGAGCGTTGGCATCAGCAGCAGGTGCTTTCAGGCACTGTCTTTGAATCTCTCTTTCCCCCCCCTCCCCAGTATCTTAGCTGAGAAGAAGCATCAGGCTCAGCAGGAGGCAAACTGAGAAATTTGCCTAGGGGCATATGCTAATGTCTAGGCTGCCCTCTTTCTCAAGGACCACCTGAGTATGTAGCTCATGTTATATTAACAGCACAATCCGACTTAACTTTTGTGCCGGTTTAACCAGCGGTGCAGCGAGAACGGGAGGCCCCAGAACAGAAAAGGGATTCAAATCCCCTTTGAATTCCTCTTTTGGAGGGGATTTGAATCCCTTTTCCATTCTGGGGCCTCCCGTTCTCGCTGCGCCACTGGTTAAACCGGCACAAAAGTTAAGTCGGATTGCGCTGTAAGGCTAATAGAGCCTATACAAATGTACTTGTGAGTAAGTTTGATTGAACACAATGGGACTTACTTCTAAGTAAGCATGAAAAGGTTAGCAATTTTCGAATAATATTAAATGGTGTAAATCCCTTTTTTTAAATACACATTTCTTTAAAACAGTTGCAATCAATCCAAGAGGTTGGGATGAAATAAACTAGATCTTGAAATGAGGTATAATATCTTTTAGAGTAGAAATTAGTTACAGGAGAAGCAAATACTCAAATGAAGAAATGTAAAGTTGATTTTTTTTTTGTTACTGTTGGGGCATGTCTATGGGGTTGTGGTGGTGGGGGTGTCTCACAACTAGTTCCTGCACTTCAAAATTTGCCACTACACCACTGAAGATAACACAAAAATAATTGTGGTGATTGGCATGACTATGGACCACTTAAAGGCTTTGTAGTGGAACCTTTTTTTATATATTCGGAAGTTTTGCATAGCACAACTGAAAAAACTATAGTGAGGCTAGAGGTATGCCTTCTGTTTTCTTTGGCTGTGTCTATATCTGCAACTGTATCAGCACTTACCTGAGACAGAATGTATCTTTTCAAAGTACAATGGACATATTATTTTAGGCGTTACAAACCCATCACACTGAGGATAGAACATCCAGACTACAGTTAGACCTCGCTATCTGCAGATACTGGAGTCTGTGCTAAAAAAGGCAAAAAACCCATGGTTTTTAAAAAACCTTTAGCAGCAAACTGCGCTGTTTCAGTACAGTTTGCTGCTAAAGGTACCACCCCCCCCCGCACAGTTTTTGCCTTGTCTTTTTTTTTTTACTGATTTTAACGTTGACCCCACAGATCCGGGACCCGCGGTGTGATAAATCCGCGGGTCCCGAATCTGCGGATGGAAAGGGTCCACTGTATAATAGATCCTATGAAAGCAGCTTCAGAAAGAGATGTTTTGGAATCATGCTTCTAATCATGAGTAATCAAAATGGAGCTCAGGCAACTTGGTGTGGCAATAATCCCACAACTTGTGTGTATGGAGGGCAAGGCATGGAACAGTCTAAATAGGGCTTCAGTGTAAGCTGTCTCTCATCTACCTTTGCTGCTTCCACACCCAATGCTGTTCTGTATGTGCAGCTCAGGCTTTGCCTCACCTCTTCATCAAGTATCCAATGCCAATTATTTCCACATGGCCCTGGAAAAACAGCATAGTAGCACATTAGTGGTCTGTGGCCTAGTGTGGAGGCAGCATAATGGGAGAGCAGAGCCCAAAAGGAGCCACTTTCCTCCTGTCTGAGATATGATGGGTTACATGTCTGTGTGTGCAAAGTCCTTACAACCCTTCTATTCAGATTTCAGCATGTTTTCTTTTTTCAAATGTGTTGATACATAATCAGTTTGTCTCCTAAAAATAGTAGACTGCTTATATGGCTATCTGAGGAATTTTCTTTAGGGTAAACAAACAGCCTTCTCTAGAAAGCATCTACCTGATTCACTCAACGAGACTCATATTTTACATGCGTATAGTTGTGCCATCTGAGTTCCACTAAAAGCTTTATTATTATTATTATTATTATTATTATTATTATTATTATTATTATTATTATTATTATTATTATTATTATTATTATTAAACAGTATTTATATACTGCTTTTCAACAAAAAGTTCCCAAAGTGGTTTACAGACAAAATCAAATGATTAAATGGCTCCCTGTCCCAAAAGGGCTCACAATCTGAAAAAGATACAGAACACCACCAGCAAACAGCCACCAGAAAAGACACTGTGCTGGGGTGAAAGGAGAGCAGTTGCTCTCCCCCTGCTAAATAAAAGAGGAGCACCAATTGAAAAAGTGCCTCTTGCCCAGTTAGCAGGGGTTAGCATTATTTTTTGAGTAATGCAGAGCAGTTATTAAATTGTATTCCTTGGAACTAGTGTAACAAAATCAAAAAGGATTTCTTCATTTTAATTATAAGGTGTCAGCACTGAGCGACAGTCTGTACAGCCTCAGTAAACCGATGCATTTGCTAGAATCAAGAATTGCTTTACTGGGTAACATCTTGATTCAGCAGTCTCCTAACAGCTAACACTCCCATCAATGAAGAAAGTGAGAGATCTTGTTAGGTTTTTGCCTTGTCAACAAGATGAATAACTGGAGCAGTTATAAATGCAATTTCTTGACATGGTGTCATAAACACTTTGTGCAGTTAAAGTGATTACTTGGTATGACGTAAGTAGGCTTAAGTTGTGGGTTAAAATGTAGATATAATATCAATCTCACTTAGAATATTAGATGAACCCTGTCAGAGTAGCAGGTTTTTCTTCAAACTGGCGACAGCCACATGTTCGTGTTATGTGTAATGTAACTGATGGTGTTATCTTCCCAAATTAGTCATTGGAATGGCGGCTTTTTCAGACAGCAGTCTGTTTTTCTTATTTTCAGACCAGATAGGGTAAAGAGACCAGGTTTATCTTGGCTGACTATCAAAAAAATTACAAAGACCAAATGCACGAAGTATTTTTCTTCTCTCACAAATAAATGGTCAAGGGGAACTTGGTGTGCAAAATGAGGAACAGCTGAAATTCAGGGTAGTGCCATTTCTAAAACATTGTATTGGGAATCCCAAACTACACCTTAAGCAGAATGAGATGAGAAGCTGAGGTGGTAGAATTCTGGACTGTTCCACTTCAGACTGCGGATAGGGAATTTGTGCAAAAAAAATCTTGCATGTAGTAAGCCGGAAACTTAGAGAAATGTATATATTAAACTTTCCTTACAATATGCTCTCAGTTACTACATGGAGGGTGGTTGTTGTTTTTTGCACAGAGAAGCATTTTAAAATATGACCTCATAACTGCTGGCCAAAGTAGAACAGTCCAAAAATTCTATCACCTCAGCTTGTCACCTCATTCTGTAATAATTTCTTTTCTCTTCATATGATAGCAGCAAAAGGGGGTATTCAGGTAGGCCAGTTCATTTCATTGCACTTCTCCTGTGAAATGTGAAGGGAGATATCACACATTTATCCTGTGGGAGATGCATGAGCTCGAGACATGGACTCTCACACACTAGAGTGGAACCAGAAGAACTAGACATACAACTTGCTCGGTTCTTTTTTCAGTATTTTCTGTAACATGTAGGAAAAAACCTCAATTTTAGTTCCCTGACAGTAAAGGGGGAATAACAGGGTTTTATATCAGAAAGACTGTGATGACATGCACAATAAAATCCTTTTCTATGTATATTGCACATTAAAATGCATAGCATAAATGCTACACAAATCATTCTAATTGTTCCTGTTTACTGAAACACTGTGTGTGTGTGTGTGTGTGTGTGTGTGTATTTTGAGCAGCAGATATTATTCAAGGTGTTTGCTCACTAAAAGAAAATTGAATTTGTTTTGTGTGTGGTGCATGAGTGCATACATTGTGCATGTGCACATTGTAGATTAGCTCATAGCTTTACAGCTCAATCCTGTGTAACCCGGTGTAACATTAGATCCCCTGGTGTAAGAGCACTTATGCCAGTGTAACTTGCCATACTCCTGCGAACACAGGATGGACACCGGCTTAACTCCCCTCGAAACATGCATAGTTCGGATTCGGAACAAATGCCTATGCAACTCCGCCAGCGCAGGGTGCATTCCAGGTGCATCTGAATGCCCCCAGAATGCCCCGTGCACCGGCGGAGTTACACAAGATTGCGCCCTTAGTTATAGAGATAAAGATATGGCTGTACACAGAAAATAGTTCTGAGAAATATGTAGAACAACCTATTTTCATAGGGCACCACAAACGTTGTCTACAACCTGATGTGAAGCATAGGCTGAGAAGACCATACCTGTAGATATTAAAGAACGTGGAAAAGTTGTGCATTACTTTAAATGTCATTGTGTGAGTGTCCAGTGTGGCTTTAGCTATGGGCAATGAAACTTAAAATATAAAAGTTAAGATTTTGAGGCTCATATGTAAAGTGGCAGAGAGCAAGTATGAAAGTTGTGGAAAGAGGAAACACAATGGGGAGTGATAAGGTTTTAAGCAGGTGCTGCTTAAGTTGAATGACTGGCATTGAGCTAATGTAAAAACACAAGTTCTGATCTTAACACACTGGGTAAATTTAGTTTAGTTCCGAGGTAATCTAGTTCTCTGTAAGCCAACACTGTTACTGAATTGATGTATTGTGAATTTTGATCGGCATGATCTTTGCTCTGTGCGGCATCCTCTGATACTGTGGATTACTCTGTGCGGCATACTTCAGAATGTGGCCACCATGCAATTCAACCCACACTTCATGCATTGCACAAAGAGACTGAATGTAAATTGAGTGGTATAGGATAACACAGCACAATCCTAACCAACGTTCCAACACAGGTGCAGCTGCAATGCAGCCCCGAGGCAAGGGAACAAATGTTCCCTCACCTTGAAGAGGCCTCCGTGACTGCCCCTGCACTGCAAAATGTAATGTGTGCCCTGTTGGCACGGCTACACCAGCTCTGGAAAGTTGGTTAGGATT
This sequence comes from Plestiodon gilberti rubricaudatus, assembly GCA_026170595.1. Taxonomy (NCBI): domain Eukaryota; kingdom Metazoa; phylum Chordata; class Lepidosauria; order Squamata; family Scincidae; genus Plestiodon; species Plestiodon gilberti. The sequence continues at coordinate 62,339,783 of JANXHW010000003.1, read as the reverse complement.
GCGCTGACAGGATTGCGCTGCCATCTCCATCAGAGAATTGCTGCAGTGGTTGTTGAATGCTGCATAGATTCATTCTGTCCATATTCACAATTCACCAGTTCTGTGATGAGAATTTGTTGTAAGTATTGCTATAAGGCGCACGGGGTGGGGGGGGGTCTGATTTGGTTTACCTTTCATGTAGGGTCAGTGTATGTACTGTGTGCTGAAAATATGCATCCGAACATATATTTTATCTCAATGCCAATAAAGGTTCCTGACTGACATATATTTTATCCATTTAGCCTCACCTACATGTACACCTTTCTCACCTGATCGCACTTCTAATCCCCTTGCCATGAATCTTGCCTGAATGAAAGGAAAAAAAATGGAAGCCTTCAGGAGTAGTTCTTGTTAAGACCTAACCCTTGGTACTTAGCTATTGTTTCCTGGTACTTAATAACTAGTGGAATGTACCCCCCCGCCCCCAAGTTTTGTTGTAGCACTGATCATTATCTTATATCAAATGCCTGACCAGGAGGTCATTATAACCTTCATAAATGTGAAAAAGTAAGAGATAAAAAGGAAAAAAAATAAAACAATCTCCTTTAAAGTTCAAAGCCCATGTACATAATTTTATAGTCTAGTAGTAGTTTCAACTGTACAGGTGCCTTTGTGCCTAATAAGGCATTTAGGAAAACAGGAGATTGCATGCAAATAACAACTATGGTTAGTATGCTAATAATAGCAGCCTCTGTCCCAAATAAGGACGTGTGTGAATGATGTATGCCTATGTGAGAGAACTGTGTGCTCAGCACAGAAGAGTTGTGCTGAGATATCTCTTTGGCAGTAGAAGTAACTATGATGAAAAGCACAAGCAAAGGCAAATTTGTCTGCTCTATGTGTCCATGTCCTGCCTTTGGATCTTGATTTACTGTATATACTACTACAGCTGTAATAAACTTGAAAGAGAGCTACTATGGCTTAAGTTCTTACAAACAGGAAACTCTGTTTCTGGGCTGCACCATTTTGGACTGCAGGTTCTTCTTCTATTGAAAAATAACAACACACCACACGCATCAAACATGCAACAGCAACAAATCCAAACCCCCATGTACATAAAAACCAGATGTCAGGGACAAAGTTTCTGACCTGACCTTTCCCTTGGCAGGGTTTTTGTTTTGTTTTAAATGATGCAGAAGTAGGCTGTCATAAGAGCCTCAACCTGCAGTGTTACAGTCCAGAAACAGGTTTACCACCTCACTGCTGTTAGCAAAAACTAGGCCTGTGATACAAAGTCACTCAGTCCAATTAGTGTGTTTGAATGCAGTCTTCAGGTGTGTAATGTTTACATGTTGTTAACCATTCCAGTAATTGCAGTTCTAGTATCCATGCCAATGCTCTGATGCTTGTCCAGAGATCTTCCTGTGGCTGTCCCGTTCTCTCTTCATGTCAGAAAATGCTCTTTATACATGCAGGCAGGTCATTCCCCGATAGGGTTGTCAGCCCTCCAAGTTTGGCCTGGAGTCTTCAGGAATCTCCCGGTGGAGATTGGAGGAGCTGATTGCTGAAAGCAATCCTGGATATTTTAACAGGGTTTCCTTGGCTTAATGATAGGAAGTCATGTTGGGGGAAAAAAGATCTTGAGGAATAATTTCAGTCAGAGTAGGCAACTTTATTCGCCAACGTTAAAGAGAATGAAGTAACCCATGTTCAGACAGAACTTCATGTACACATTGAAGCTCTGTAGCCATGTCTTCTGAAAGTTCAGTAACCAATGGAGAACTATAGATAAGGTTTCCATTAGTCATCTGGAAGTAAGTGTTTTGTGCCCAGCAGCATTCTTTCCATAACTCCTGTTTCTTGTCACTCTGCTCTATTTTCCTTAGCTCACATGTCTCTTTCAAAAGTTGAAATCACACACTCCAGTGATTACAGACACTCCAGTTAACTGATATAATATCAGTTAACCACCTTTGTGTGCAGAATTGTACAATTTCTATAATCTATTCGGAACACAAATTTCAATTTTCTTACCACCCAAATTGGATTGAATTTGGAGCTTTGTGGTGCGCCCTGATGCCACATCTGCCTTGCTGACATGGGTTGCTTCATTATTAGGACTTCTTCTGTTGAAGGTTATCTGAGTACGTTGGATGTCTCTAAGCCATTTGTGGTAAAGCTAATTTAAGAAAAGATTATGTCCCAGGTTCAGATGCGTCTTTGTTATGAGTAGAGGGTGAAAACAGTGGTGCCCACTTTTCAGAACTTTTTATTGATTTATTTTTAAAATCTCCTAGGTACGAAATCAACACTGGAGTCTTATAATGGAGAGTGTCGTCCCATCAGACAAGGGAAATTATACCTGTATTGTGGAAAATATTCATGGATCCATCAATCACACATACCACCTTGATGTTGTTGGTGAGTAGATTCCCAATGGCTAGGAGAGTTTTAACATCATGATTTAGGTGTGTTTTCCTCTTTATCACTTTTTTTAAAATAGAAAATTTTAAATGGAATTAGAATGAAAATGGTTTCTTTAAGGGAATGTTCCTTGCCTTCTTATTAGCCTTCTTAGGAAGACTGTTTAAACGTTTTGACATACGTAACTTTGGTCGGCTTAATTTGCGAGGAGGGCTGCTTTAAAATTCAAGCAAGTGTAGGTTGTTGTAGAGCTGTAGTTACATTTTTTCATAAGCTCTTTATTCAGCTGAGGTGAACTAACCTGGAGACTAAACCATTTTTTTTTGTTTGAACACTTGTTTAAACAATGTTTATTGAAGGTGCAGCTCCAACGGCTGCCAGGAATTGTAGTAAATTGCGTTCCACATGACTCCATCCTGTACAGACCAGCTGCTGAATGATGTTTACTCACCAGGGAGTAGGTGTGTCCACAATATCTAGCAAAGAAGGAAGCAGAGGGAATATTTATCCAGTTTTCTCCTAAGAATATTTTCCCCTTTGCTTGGGGGTTCACGTCTTCAGAGGATTGCAAAGCAGAAAGGGAGAAATGAATGAAGAAGAAGCAACTGCTTTTAAAATGCCAGGAATTAAAGTGGCCAAAAAGACACTGTCTTCAAATCCCCACAGAATGTCCAGTTTTATTTCGTCAAGATTTTCGCCTGTTTTGAGGCAAAACCTGAGCAAATATTTACCAGAAGCCCCTCGCCTCCTTTTCCTCTTTGAGCCTTTTCAATGCCTTACATTCAGGAATATTCTGCAGAGTTTATTTTTCCTGGCAGAAAATATTAGTGACTTGCATGAATGAATGGAATGGTAATGAGAGTTATGTCATTTATTGCTATGTCTGCTACTTTCATAGAGAGAATCATAAAAGTAAACAGTAAGGCCAAGATTTTCCATCATGATTAGTGGTTTCTGAGTGCTAAATTACCATCATAGGGCCTCCCCCCCCAAGGGTCCAGAAATATGCTTTATAAAAACCCGTTAAACCCCCTTTTATAAAGACATCTATAGCACCCTATACCCTCAACACATTTTGAAGGATGTGGTGTTTGTCTACTTAATTTTCCTTTTTAAATTTATTTAATGGTGCTGTTATGTTAGAATGCAACCTTTTTTTTTTTTTGCTAGTTTTGAAGCTTTTGGTGTTATGCTAGTTCTGTTGGTCCCAACTTGATGATGGGTTCTGGAAAAACACTAAAGCATGACCCAGGATTTGAAATCCAAAACAGAATCAGAAGGAATAGCCAATAGACTTGCTCACTAGTTTAATAGTAACAGTAGGAATGGAACTCAGATCCTTCATAGCTTACATGAGATGGGAGGACCTTTGGGAGGATGGGAGGACCTTTCATGGAAAGTCAGCATGTCAATAAGATGTCTTCTAATACAGCCTTTTATCTGATTTGAAGATTGTCTGTATGCAAGGTGTGTGTGTGTGTGCGTGTGCGCGCGCGCGCACGCGCATATGCGCTTGCTTAAATATGGAATAGCACTGATTCAGCTTTTAAGTTTGCCACTTATAGTCTGAAGTATTAACCTTCCAGGAAGGACTGTCCCAACTCGCTAGCTTGGCTTTGTTTTTTCTGTAGATGTCAGTATTCATGACATATCCTTCATCTGTACAGGCTGGAATGGTTAACTGAGAGCATTCTAGCCCGCTCAGTTAGATGATTTCATTAGTATAGAATTGAGTGATCTTAGAATGTCAGAATATAATTTAACAATCGGCAGTGGATGGAATTCCCTGGAATCCCTAGTGTCTGGGTCTTTGCACTCACAGAGACCCATCAGACCAGGCAAGTAAAAATGTTTCATCTTCTGCTAACAGCATCCACAGATAGAGAGGATCCACTGTACATGCATTTAACGGAATTCTTTAAATGGTGATTAGGCCACAAATACAGAATAGAGTTTGTAGAGCTATACAGAGCAAATGTTTGCTCACATTTACCACACAACTGAAAATTTAACTATTGAGTTGTGAAGATACACATTGCTAAGAAATAAGCCCTCAATCTAGTTTCACTGTTCTAGGGCCAATACTTTTTTAGAATGACGTTCAGGCCTTTCGCCCGGCGTCAGGTTTGCGCCGCCCCTCCCCCGATGCGCAGCAGGGCAGGGACGGGAAAACCCCTGGCCTCATTGGCCAGGAGCGGTTGTTTATATTAATTAATATTATCAACCCACGTTTATCAAAAACGTTGCGTATTTGCGACGAGGCCGGAGAGCTCCCAGCCTCGTCGCGTATTTGCGCGAGACTAGGAGCTCTCCGAAACAGCCCGAGTGAACTCGGGCCGTTCCGGAGAGCTCCCAGCCTCGCGCAAATACGCGATGAGGCTGGGAGCTCTCCGGAACAGCCCGAGTTTACTTGGGCTGTTCCGGAGAGCTCCCAGCCTCGAGGGAGGAAGTCCCCACCCCGGCCTCGCCCCTGGCCACGCCCCCAGTCCCGGCCATGTCCCGGCCACTATCGCTTCTGCCACCCCTGCATTGGGGGGGATCTGGTAAGGCTACGTAGAACCCATACTGATGATAATTTAAATGCGTGTTTTACCACAAACCTTCACAATGTGTGGTAAAATGTTCTTACTACTTGGTAGGACGATACAGATGACCAAGCTACTCCAAAGTTAGAACTAAACTAAGGGCAGATTGGTCATTTGGATAGGTCTATCTATCTAATCTATGAATGAAATCCACCATTAGTGAGGGGAATGCCAAATGTGAACAATGCAGAGAACATGAATTTGAGTTCTGTACACAGTGAAGAAAACTAGCTAACAACCACTCATGTTCTTCCAAGCCCTTAGATTTTGAAATAATCAGGTTGGTAATTAAATGTGTGAAGGTGTACATGAATAATCCAGTTACAGAATTTGGGTTCGTGATAAAAGGTTAAGGGTTTAGCACAGAAGTAAAAACTACTTTTACTTTCATCTTCAACATGCCCTTTTCATCTTTTATGGAGTCACAGCAGGAGGTGAGGTGGTTTTCATAATTAGGTTGTTGAGAAGCATATGATATTTAGTCATAGATTGCTGTGGGGAGAGAGCGTCTCAAATATTTTTTTTAGTTCTTGTCATGTTTTTGCTTTTGTGTTCAAAAAATTCTCCATCTTTTCAGCTAAACAGTGTGCTTTCCTTTCTTCCTTTGTTTAACAGTTTAGCTGGTCTGAGAGCAGACTTCTTTGATATTAATAGCAATGAACAGTGTTAAAATATGTCAGTGCATTAAACTAATGTGTCTATATGGCATACTGTAGTGAAACCTCTTATTATGTCACAGATTTTGGAGTTTTCCCAGGAAAGCTCTAGCCAAACAGTGACACAATGTTAGTTGGGATGGAATGGCCATTATTAGCTTGCCTGTAATAACTTTCCAAAGTCTGAATCTTTCATCATTTGTGCACTAATAGCTAGTAGAATGTGAGGAGTTTCAGCTGAAGTGCATATGCTAAATATTTTCAGCTCTAAGATTGGATTTGTGAATGTAGCGAATACATCACAATTTGATACCTTGCTGCAAATGTGCAAAGTGCTGAAATAAAGGCAGAACATTTGAAACAGTCATCGCTGCAGTAAGCTTTAGACTGCATAGTAGAACAGGTCAGGAATCCTAAAGTAATAGAGTCAGTCTTCCAAGTGAATATTTTCATAATCCTGGATGTCCTTCGTTTTCCTGTTAGTCATGCTGATGTTATGGTACCCAAGGGGAGACGTCACAGGTCAGCCTGTCTATGAGGGCTTACGCAGCCAGACCAACCCTTAAGGCCAACCCATACCGCAAGAGTTCCGGCGTGTCCCAGACACATGTGGAGCTCGTGCAGCTGTGTGGCCTCCATTTTTATGAGATTGCATGTGAACGCGGGAGACCTGTGCTCTCCCGAGTTCCGGCACGATCTGAAATGGTCCCGCTCAAGATTTTGAGGGGGCGGGACGCGTAGGTACTTTTGTCACCAATCGGATTAGAGGGGGTTTCAGCCAATTGGAGCGCACTTATGTTTCATCCAATCAGCGATTAGAAGGCGGGACAATCAGGAGGGACTATTTGCAGAAAGACACTTGTGTAGACTAGGTCAGCGCTTGGAGGCGGGTGGCCAGGCACCTACGCTCACGCACCTCCACGCCGGAAGTCGTGCGGTGTGGGTCGGCCTTTAGACTCCATGGTACAGATGGTAGCAGAGATGCAAGCTGACCAAGAATCTTGTATCAGCACTGCATCTGGTACCTCTGTCTACAAATGGGTGCATCATTGCAGAGTCTCAATTGAGATACATTGGCTGGTGGGAAGAGTAAGAGGAACTGTTGCTGCTGTCACCCATCACTTATTAGCTGGGGGTCAGCACCAGGTCCCAGTGACCAGAGAGACACAGTTCAGGGCTTTGCCTAAGACCTCCAGCAGCCTGATGGTGTCTAGTTCCTTACCAAAGCAATGGGCACCTCAGGTTTATGGTCTCTCTGACTGACAGTTTGAATGGCCAAGAAGCTCAACGAATTAAGTAACAATTCTCCTAATTGTTACTCCACCTGCTTTTTGGCATTTGGCTCACCCTACTGGTTCTTGTCATTTGGTTGTCATGACCACACAAAGAGTTTGCACTGTTGCAGATCCAAATGTTGACATTGTGAATGATGCTGGAAATGGGATAGAATCTGCAGACTGATAATGTGGCAGGGCTTACTTTGTGGCTGCAGGCTACAGAAAATGCAGGATAACTTTTAGCCATCCCAGATAAAATAATTTATTCCCACTTTTTATAGGATAGAAACATGAGATTGATCTAGCCCAGTAAGTTTGCTTCAGTGGTACATAGGCCTCATGACTTGAGGAAATTAGCAACAACACAAGGCACTAATAAAGTATTTTTGCTGTTCCCATTTTTAGCCATTCTAGCATATTGAGATGTTGTTTAAGAATGCCCAGAGCATAAAGGACCTGGCTATCTCAGCAGTAGCTGTTGACTTTCCTGCCTCTCTTGAATATGTCTGGTCTGTCTTTGTGTTCAGTTATTTTGTTACCCTTCTCTGTTCCAGTTCAACAGCATAATGTTGGGAAAAAAATCTTATGTTTAAAGTCTGCCTTGATCTTTATATATATCAGATAACTACAGTTCTAGTGCTATGAGAAAGGACAAACAGCTTGTTCCCTGTTTACTTTTGCTAGTTCATTACATGTTTTGTATATCTGTTGTTCAGCAAATGTCCTTGGCACCACTTATCTTTCAAGATGGGGCTTCAACTTGGTAGCTGGGACTTGCCAAGGTATACATTTCAGCTTGCACAGTCTGTGTTGAAACAGCAGAAGATGATACATGGGGAAATCTTGTCTTATTATTACCACTTCAGTTTTGCCTTGTTTACATTGCATTTTCACATCCCTTGTAAATTAGCAACTTAACGGATAATCACTAACCTTTTTTCATTCACATAGACTTCCCCCAGTCTTTGCATTTTGAAAGATTTCAGCAGTGTTGTATTATCAAACACAAGTATAAGTTTATTGCCTCAATGAATTTTCTTAAAACAGTTCCATCATGGGTAGGCAGGAATCTGAAAAAGTTAGTGGATCATGCCTTTATGTGCCGAGTAATCTGTGCATGAATTTTATGGTTATGGCAATAAAAATTAGTCTGGAGGCAAATGGCCATTCCATAGCTTTTGAAAGAATCTTTTCCCCACAAAAGTTGTACCATATAAAGCTTGTTGTTCAGATCTTGTATGAGGAAAAAAAAAGCAGTATTATGTTATGATTAGTGCTTCACAGAGTTCCACTTCATACACAATGAATTTCCAGCGTAATATCAGTTCTGTCTTAGCATTTGTGTAATAACGCAGTTCTCTATTCTGCTGTATGCCCTGCAAATCCATGATTCCCACTATGTGCAAACAGAAGCGTAACCAGGGTGGAGTGGAGGCAAGTAGTTCTGCAAGACTCCGTTACACTGGAGTCAGCGGCCCCTCCCCCTTGCTGTTGGAGCCGTTCTGGCAGCAAAGGCAACACGCAGGTCACTCCCCTGTTGCTGCTGGAATGGCTCCAACAGCAAGGGGAGGGGCCGCTGACTCCAGTGTAACGAAGTCTTGCAGAACTACTTGCCTCCGCTCCACCCTTGTTTCACCTCTGTGTGCAAGTTTGTTACATGCCTAGAGTATCCAATGTTCTAAATGGAAGTCATTTCCATATAGAAAATTCACCATGTGGGAAGTGACTCTAAATACAGGTACTCCTATTGGATCAGGCACTCTCGAGCTCAATTCAAGTTTCATGGGTTGGGTTTTGGGAATGTGCTGTGAGCCTCCACACTCCTACTTTACCTAGCATGTGCCAATTTCCTCCTCTGTTTCCTGGTCTCTGAGAACCGCAGTGTGCTATGGCTTCTAAACCATGGTTTGAAGGGGATTTCTTACAGCACTCTGTTTTGAAGGCAAATTATAATTACTGTCAATCAGGAAGTGGAGAAGGGAATTGACATAAAAGAGGGAGGAAAGCATGTGAACCTGCAGCACATTTCCAAAGATCAGAGCATGGGTTGGGCTTTACAATACTTTATTCGGTATTTGGTATTACATCAGAACTGGGCCTGTATATGGCTGTTCTGAGGCAGTCTGGATTTTTTTGAATGCAGAGAGCTTATTAGGCATGTAATTACACCTATACCATATCTGAAATTTTTCAAGGAGCCTTTGTAAGATCAGTCCTCGGTGAACTGTACCGCTGCAGCCCAGACAGATAAAATAGTATGAGTATGATAAGGAATTATGTTCTTGCTTGCATATATCAGCAGACCTCTTTCACTGAAGTATCACTGAGATATCCTAAGTCACCTGCGTTGCTAGAGCGTGGCGGGAGGGGGGACCGCCGGAGGGTGATGCACGCAGAAGGGTGATGCGCGCACCTGCGTGCATCACCTCCCCTGCGCGCGTCGCCCTCCGGAGGCTCCGAGGCCGGGAGAAGGCCTCGGAGCGTCCTCCCGGGTCAGCGCTCCAGGGCCTTCTGACGAGGCCCACTGTGTCAAAACGTAATTTATAACGTTTTTCGCACATGCGCAGACCATTCCTAAGGGAAAAGGGCTGGAATGGTCTGCGCATGCGTGAAAAACATTATAAATTACGTTTTGACGCAGTGGGCCTCGTCAGAAGGCCCAGGACAGCCGGCCGGGGAAGACGTCCCCGGAGCCAGCTGCAATGGGGAACAGAGTCGGGGGGCACCCGGGGCAGTGTACCGTCGGGTCGCCCCCCCCCAAAATCACGGCGCCAAATTTTAATATAGGGGCTGTGGGGGGGAAGGGGTCATTAGGGTGACGCGCGCGCCCTCGCGACGCCACTGTCCTAAGTAATACAACAGCATTTAAACTTTTGCACGATATCGCATATGCTGTGTAGGAGAGGATGTGTGGATGGGGGAGATGGGTTCAACAGTCAGATTAGGTATAACTTATCGCCTCTACTTCCTGTTAACCCCTCTCTCACAGTTCTTTAAATAACACTACAGAAGGATTCTAAAATCCCCCTGATTTAAACAGGAAATTCCTGATTAAATTAAATTAGTAAGGAAATTCCTTTTTTAATTGTAATGGGGGGAGGGACTCCAACAAAAATGTCTCCTCTTCCCCACTGTGAGTTCCTTTCCAAACCACCTGCTGCCATGATGTAGTAAAACCTTTCTCCTGGTAACCTGGTAAGGCGTAGGCATGGATCACACAACCTGAACATTTTTTGTTGTTGTTCAGTCGTTAAGTCGTGTCCGACCCTTCGTGATCCCATGAACCATATCCCGCCAGGCCTTCCTGTCCTCCACTATCTTCCTGAGTTCGCTCATTTTCATGTTCGTTGCATCGGTGATGCTTTCTAACCATCTCATCCTTTGCCTTCCCCTTCTCCTTTTGCCTTCAATTTTTCCCAGCATCAGAGTCTTCTCCAGAGAGTCCTCTCTTCACATTAGGTGGCCAAAATATTTGAGTTTCAGCCTTAGTATCTGTCCTTCCAGGGAACAGTCAGGGTTGATTTCATTTAGGATTGACTGATTTGATCTCCTAGCAGTCCAAGGGACTCTCAGGAGTCTTCTCCAGCACCACAGTTCAAAAGCATCTATTCTTCGGCGCTCAGCCTTCCTTATGGTCCAACTCTCGCAACCATACATTGCTACTGGGCCCTGACTATGCGAACTTTTGTTGGCATGGTGATATCTCTGCTTTTTATTATGCTGTCTAAGTTTGCCATAGCTTTCCTTCCAAGGGGTAAGCGTCTTTTAATTTCATGGCTGCTGTCTCCGTCTGCAGTGATCTTGGAGCCCAGAAAAGTAAAATCTGTTACTGCTTCCATTTCTGCCCCTTCTATTTGCCAGGAATTGATGGGACCAGATGCCATGATCTGAGTTTTATTAATGTTGAGTTTCAAGCCAACTTTTGCACTCTGAACATTGCACTCTGAACCTGAACATTAAATTGAGCTAAAAAAACAAACTTTATTTATGCAAATAATAAGCAGATTGCTTCATTTGCTTAGAAGTTCCATTGCTTGTAAGGTTACTCTAATACCAGCTCTCAAAAATGACTAGGCCCTGTGATTAGTTCAATTCCCTAAATAATTTAGAAGATAGCCAACTACCCTTTCCTATCTCCACCCCACTGGAGTGGAGTTACACACTGTACCTTGTGCGGTCATGCTCCACACAGCAATCATAAGAAGAATGTATGCAGAATATAGGATTTGCATTTTCCAAGTACAAAACATTCTAGTTTGAAAACTGGGAAAATTTGGTATTCTCACAATAGAAGCCCAGCCTTGACAAGAAAGAAATTTTCAGTTATGTTTTTGAAAAAAACGCAACAAATGATTGTCTTTGTACTTCAGCTCAAGTGGAAACTTTTCTCTTTAGGAAAAAAGAAACTTATTCCAAATGGAAAACCACATCTGTGGCTTCTTGTTCAAGCAACCAACTTTGTGGGGGATGGATCATACCCACTGGATGCTCATTGGAAGATTGCAATGGAGCTTTTGCATGTGCAAATGTACACCAGGAGGGTCTGTGCATGTGCTCAAGGACCCTGGAAAATGCCTAAATAGATGAGACCTCCATTTTTGCTTCATTTTTGAAAGGGAAACAATTAGGGTTTTCCCCAGATAATGTTGTAGGTGCTCACTAGTGGGGGACCCCGGTAGGGGCGTGGCCAGGGCTCTATCTGCCCCCAAAGGCCCTGGGTTGCTCGGGTCGACCTCCAGCATGTTCGTTAGTCTGGAGTTCCCCCCCCCTCTACCCGAGCCTATAGCCGAGGCCTCAGAACAGCTAAGGGTGAGGGGTTCCGCCACCCAGTTCCCCGACCCCTGCCTGGTCAGTCTGGGCTGCTCTGGGCTGTCGCTCCTGTGTACCAGCCCTCCCGACTGCCAACATCCTCACTGGCCTGGCTATGCTCCTTATATACCCCTGTACCGTCCTTCCCCCGCCCCCTTTGGTCCCGCCCCCGTCCCTTCAGCCAATCCCACCACCCCATTGTTACGGCTGCTACGTCGCCCGGGCTGGGTCTTCGGCCGGGTTCTCCAGCTGGGGCTGCATCGTGGGGCTGATGGGCTCCCGGCCTGGATCGCGGGTGTCCCTCCGGGGGTAAGCACGTGGGTCCGCGGAAGTCTCAGATTCTTTGGCGGTCCCCCTGCCAGGGCTGCTGGGGGGGTCGGGGATCGGGTCTTGAGTTGGGGCCGCGGCTGCCGCCACATTCGCCCTCAGCTGGTCGCAGCAAATTTCCCGGTCGGGGCTTGGGCCTCGAGTCGGGGCCACGGCCGCCGCCGCACTCGCCCGCAGCAGACCGCGCCGAGTTCCCCGGTCGGGTCGGGCGGCGGGGAAGTCCGGGCGTGGGACCGACATCGGTCTGGGCGCCTTCCCCATGGCGGGGTCTTGCCCAACCCCGGACAAATGTACATTTAATTTTATCCAGCAGAACTCATCTTCATTTTTCTATGCAATCCCCCCCCCCCAACTATCTTATTGTAGTTTGTTACCCAGATTATATAAATTCATGGAATGTTTGGTTTTATATTTCTTTACTAGATATTAATGCATATTGGCCTAACTCGGTGTATCTTAAGTTTTACAGTGAAACTTTCTTAGACAGAAACTCTTTCTAAATACAACACTGGTGCTTCAGTTTATTTCTAGCAAGAGTTAAACGTGTGCAGTGTGGCCAAGCCCAAACTTGCATTCTGGCAGCGATATTTGCTGTTGTTGACTAACTCTTTACAGGAGCAAGGATAAGCCTGACATACTTACCTGAGCACTTGAGGGCTGCGACGTGCTGAGACGGGCGAAGGCAGGCAGGCAGGCAGGAATCCACACTGGTGCTTGCCTCTAGGTATTTGGATAAATGGAGAAGGAAGGAACTTTCTTTCAAAGCAGTGAAAAACCCGACTGTGGACTTTACACCTGGCATTAGGTTTTTGGCAACACACGTACAATTGGCTCAGGGAAAAAAAAAACACAATTGTACACAAATTGTTTAAAGCGAGAGGCTGTGTGCTTTGCTGTTAGAAACTGTCGTCGTTCATCAAAGGCTATATAAAAAAAAATCCAGGTGTTACTTCACTTGTTGGATGAATACTGATTTGTCATATTTGCAGTTCACGTACTCCCCCCCCACCCTTCCCACATGCTCATTTGTTCTCCAGTATCTCATCTGTTTGCTTCATCCCAGTTCTCACACACACTGTAGTCCTGTTCAGGCACTACTGTATACTGTACAGTGTATGAACGTTGTATTCACACTTCTCTAAGTGTGAGTAAGGCTATACTCTTTCTCAGTTACAGCTACGGTAGGCAACCTTGTAGTCCTGTGTCGTGTTCAAAGGTCAGCTACTAATTAGGAAGTTGGTATGTCACACCATAGGATTCTTATCCCGTAGCAATGAGCAACACCAGACTGTACTCTCCATGCACAGTACTGTATATTGTATACTCTCTCTATTGTATATATTTATTTTTTTTATTTTTCACATTTTTATACCGCCCTTCCTCCAAGGAGCTCAGAGTGGTGTACATATTTCCTCCCCTCCTTTTTGTCCTCACAACAACCCTGTGAGGTAGGTGGGGCTGAGAGATAGTGACTGGCCCAAGGTCACCCCGGAAGCTTCGTGGCTGAGCGGGCATTTGAACCTGGATCTTCCAGGTCTAAGTCCGACTCCCAAACCACTACACCATCCTGGCATATATTGCCATATTGTATATATTGCCAGGATGGTGTAGTGGTTTGGGAGTGGTTTGCAATAGCCTTTGAGAACAAACCAGTGTGTAGGTAGCAAAAGCCTGCAGGGAGAGAAAAGAAAACACAGCTGACAGGTGCTACACTCATGGCACTGTGTGAGGTGCTTACCTGGATGTAAGGTGAGCATGATCCTGCAAGGAAAAAAGGTCAAACAGAGAGAATTCCACAACTGTTGGGTTACAAACATAGCAAGGCAATCAACACTCACCTGTCAGTAGACCCTGTGGGGGCAAGGGTGAGAGAGACAGTTTTCTGCTGACATGGCGACAGGCAGCTATCAGAGAACACATTGCAGGCAGCTATCAGAGAACACATTGCAGGCAGCTGTCAGAGAACACATTAGTAAACGGGCAGCTATCATATATGTTTGCAAACAGGCAGATGTCATACATTTTGGCAAACAGGAGAAGTCAGAGAACATGAAAAACAGGCAGAAGTCAGAACACATGTCAGCACAGACCCTACTCTTACCTGCTGTTGTTGTGGCCATTGCCATGGGTTGTGGGGGGGGGAAGAAGCTGGGAGACAGACATAGGTTAGCAAGAGCTTGTACGGAGACAGCTGCCCAGGCACAGCTGTTAACAGTTTGGCTGCAGCCAGAAAAGCCCTCTCTGCCCCTGAGGGGGGGAGAGAGGAGAAGAGAAGTGAGGAGTTTGGAATTTTGGAGCCAAGTGCTCCCCTCCACCACCAAAGTCCCACTTTGTGGCTGTGGGGGACAGAGCCCCACGCCACGTGCTCTGAGAGAGAGGGAAAATGGAGGTCTGGGGCTGGGCTTTTGTGGGAAAGAGGCTGGGTGCTGATTGGGTGCCTATCTTTGGCCGTATCCAGACATTGCTGCTGCTGCTATTCCGGCCCAACTCTGGCCCAACTCGGGAGGTGGGGTGTTTGAAATTTTTGGGACAGGGCTGGAGTGGTTAAGGTAAAATGGCACCTATGGGTCTCCTCAAATTTAGAACCACCTTTTTGGTCGACCTAAATTTTAGGTCCGTTTCGGAGCTCGAGGGGGCGTGTCGAAGCTTGCCAATGTCTGGATACGGACCTAAAATCAGGAATGCCCCCATTATGCCCACTCTTAGGCTGAACTTAGGACAGAATATCTAACGGCGCCCGTTTTGCGCATGCGCGACACATTTGGGCCACCCGTCCAAAACTTTTCCTATGTCTGTCACAAACTCGGCGTAAATTCAGCCTAAACGGCGCTATTCCGTCCTAAATCGTCCTAGGCTGTTTAGGCCGGAATAAGCCTTGGGTTGGATCGGGCTGCCCATCTCCTCCCACCATAGTGGTGATGCAGTCTATTTGTTTTCCCTTTTACTCATCAGATTTGGCATTTCAGTGTTGTGGCTCTAACTTCAGTTGGCAAGATCATGAGTGTATGAAGCAGCCTTATATTGAGTTAGACCAGGGGTGGCCATGAATGCTTTCACTATGAATGCTCCTGGCCCTTTAATGGTTGTATAGGTGAGGACATTTCAGCGGGTGCAGCTGCTTTAGCAGCACCATCAACAAGCTGCCAAGATTCCGTCTTGTACACAGCTCTTAAGAATGCAGAGGCCCTAATAGTGGAAGGTTGGCCACCCCTGAGTTAGACAATTGGTCCATCTAGGCCGCTGTTATCTGTGCTGACTGGTGGTGGCTCTCCAAGACTTCAGAGAGAGGTCGTTCCTGGCTCTACAGTACTTGGAGATGTCAGGGATTGAACCTATGATCTTCTTTGTGCAAAGGATGCTCCTTTAATGCTGAACAATGACCCCTCCAGTACCCTGGTAAGACTGTATACAAATGGGTTGATGGGTTTTACTAGTCAGCGTTCACCTCCTAGCATTCCTAACTACTGTTACCTAAGTACTAGGGAACTTGAAAAAAACATTATGTCAGAAGCTCACTGGAGAATCTAGAAATGAAGAGGTGCCCCCTGCCCTGTTCATGTTCCAGCCTTGTTTGGGAGAAATAGAGTCTTGCATTTCACAATCTGGAGTAGTTGTTTTATGCATTTTCAATCCAAACATGTTTTTTTTAAACGAAAAAAAAACTTTTTCTCACACTTCACGGTTATGTTTCTAATAGTCTCCCTCCCTGAGCAAAGCTTTTTTGTTTGCTCAGATGCTCTTCTAAACTAAAGCTTTGACTTTTGCCTATGCCATATTAGGGATAACTCCAAGATTAGCAGGGTAGACATTACAGCCTCTTTTCAGCAGAGACACATTTTGCTCTGGAGAAGCTGATGAAATGCACACTGTGGCAGCCCAACAATAGTTTTTTTCTGCACGAAGGGCAGACTGGTATTAAGTCCATTAGGCAGTGATGACAACTGAGCATTTTAAAACAAGAACATTCATGTTACCTGCTGCTGTTTCTGACTGGCTGGTGTTTCATTGTTTCCCTCCTAAACCTATGCAGCATCTGTAGTTTTAAAGAACATATTTTGATGCTGGTTTAGTGAGCCTCGATGCAGAGTTTATCAAGGAAGTTAACTTTTTCCATATTACACCAATTCAGTTTCCATTGAAATAAATGGGACTGACATTGGTGGAATGGCTTGAAGATTACAGCCAACTTTACTAGATCCTTTGTGCTCACTAATTGGCTCTGAACAGGTCCCAATAGGCTTGTTTAATGCCCACCAGTGTCATTATTCACTTTGACACTTATGCTGTGTGTATTTCTTTCTGGGTTTTGGGTGAGACTCTGGCTTGGTTACATATCAGATAGGTTCCACTAAGGTACAAGCTGATTTCCGATCCACTGAGAGTGCATCTGGAAAGGGGACTTTAGCACATTTGATCTCCACAAGCCTCAGAAACTCTGAGCAGAATCTACTTTGGTTCCCTGTCTGTTTGCACAGCAGATGGTGGTAATAGCAAGCAGTGGCGTAGCTGGCGTTTTCCCAAGGGGGCTGTGGGCGGGACGACGTGTCTTCGCCCCGCCACCGGAATGGAACAGAACCTTTTGGCTCCGGTCCCATTCCATTTCGGTGGCAGGGTGGGCGGGGTGAAGACGCGCTGTCCCGCCCACAGCCCCCCTTGGAAAAACACCAGCTATGCTACTGATAGCAAGGACAACAGTTCCATGATTGCATGGATTTTCCATGCCACACTTTCCTTTTTTCTAAAGGAATTTCTCTTGTACAGTAGGATAAATGTTGAGTTGGAGTAGGAGAACGTATCCTTCACATATACCTGGAGCTGAGACGATCAAAACTGGTCCTCGTTAACGACAGTGGTGTTTTGTAGAAGATAGCTGCTCACAGCTGTAACAAAGCAACATCCAGATGAATCAGCTATAGTTGATGAATTGATGATCTGTTCAACAAGCAGATCCTCAGTAAATCTTTTCAGTAGTAGAGAATGTAGGGGTTGAGAACAGCAAAAGATTACCCCCCCCCCCCCCAAAAACAGAGTAAGCTATAGCAGGAGCATATTTGTTCACATTCTTTTTCCATCTGCATGATGATTGTGAAAAGGACTGGCCAAAGGGAGCAACTTTATAAGATCTTGCCAAATTTGAGTTATGGTGTGGCTGAATACATTGTTCACAGTTTCACCTGAAAAGAAAAGAAACAATGAGTCTGTGTATATTCCATGTACTGTATTGTTTGAATGTTGAATGTTCTCATGAAGATTCTGGAAAGGCAAAAGAATCACTGCTGATCTGCCTCTGGGGGAGGGGGGGAATGGCATTTCATATTTATTGTTCAGGCCACCCCCTCTCCCCCTCAGTCAATGACATTGACTCCATAGCACCTGAGTGCACGTGCTCAATAGCTATGAAGCTATTTTTTGCGGATTGCCATAGCTAGAGAGGTATGGAATTGAATCTCATTTGGTTGTTTAGAATCAATTGGAAGAGTTCTAAGGCAGCAACTGCCAAGAATGGAACATTAATAAAAATAAAATAAAATTGGTAGGCATGAGGATTGTGCATGAGCCTCTGGATCACAGCCATGGTCAACATGCTTGAGAGTTTTGTCAAGATACAGATTCCTCAATGCTGCAAAAGATTAAATCAGTGATGAAAACAGAGACAGAGGTACAAGTTGAACTTGCCAAGCAAATTTCTTGAAAGATTAAACAATGCTGTCGTTTTTTTTTTTAGACAGCCCTAGATAAGGATACTTTGATGTTTAGGCATCAGACTTTAGACAGCATAAGGAATAGGAGTTGTAAATGTTTTATTGCTCTCTCTCTCCCTCTCTCTCGCTCTCTCAATATTTCAAGTGCTTTTAAAGTCTTTGGTTCTTCCAGTCATTGTAAAGCTGAATTCACCAAGAGTTTCTTAATGATTTCAAACTGAAATACTTTAAAACGGATTGTGGTGTCCACTAATCTCTTGTTTTCCAAACAGTACACATGCTATAATTTCATGATTTTTTTCTAAATAAACATGATTGCTAATCTGTAAAGGAGTTTGAAGACTGACAATATTTGTTGATTAATAAGTACTCAGTCAATGATGCTCATATATGTGATAAATGATTTGGGGCCTACCATAGTTCACGTTCTGTTCCCTCACACATGCTCCAAACTGAGGAAGTGTTCTTGATGGAATTGGACTATTAGATATCTCTGTGGAAGGCACTGGCATCGCTCGTGGTGGGGTGAAACGGTAAGTTCCGCACTGTGCTAACCTCCGTTTACTTCCTGGCACAAGGCGGCCCCGCCCCCTCGGCATCGGAGTCATTCATTGTGGCAAAAACAACATGCAGAAGACTCCCTACCCGTTGCCTTTGCCGCACTGAATGGCTCCGACGGCGAGGGGGCGGGACCGCCTCATGCCGGGGAGTGAACGGAGGTTAGCACATTGCGGAACTTACCGTTTCGCCCCACCACGAGCGATGCCAGTGGTGGAAGGTAACGGCTGATGTCTAGAGTAGTTGCATAAGCTTTATGCTCTATTGTGATGAATGGGAACGAAGTGTAACTAAATGTGGATTGTATTGCAGTTAATAGTTAGTCTTCATGGGTTTTGTAGAGGTGTGTGTGTGTGTGTGTGTGTGTGTGTGTGTGTGTGTGTGTGTGTGTGTGTAGGTGAATGTATGGGTTTAGAAACCTCTCTCCTTGCACTTGTTTCCAAGTGCAAAGAAAATGATTGACCCCCAGCAAATCCTTATGAATCCTGCATTACTACTCTTAATGAATATGAGAAAACTCCAGGCATGCACATTGATTCAATCCACAGTATGATAGCCAAGGCATTATAGCTAGGCTTACCATATTTTCCCGGTTCCAAACAGGGACCTTCCCCGAATTTTTAATTATTTTTTGTTTTTTGTGCGCTCAAAATTTTTTATTGGCCATTTTGTCACTGCTGCCACTTACCTGTCCCACCGCCATTGCCGCCGCCATTGTCCTTGCCGCTGCCGTGATTCTCGCTGTCATATTGCCGTTGTCCTCCTCTTCCTCGCCACTGCTGCCTGGAGCCTGGCCGGTTACATCTGGGTCGGCCAGGACTCCTGCCCCCGCAGAAGCCACCGCTGCTTTTAAAAAGGCACCTTTTTCCTGTTGGCCATCTTGGATCTCGTGAAATCTCGCAAGATCCAAGATGGTGGTGCTCAAATCTCGTGAGGAGCCCAGAACAGTCCCGCAACCAGAGCCCGGAACAGTCCCAGGTTTTCCGGGATGTCTGGTAAGCGTAATTATAGCCTTCCTCCTGGTAGTTTGTAAGTAGTGGTAAATAAAGTTCTGCAACTCCTCTCTGCCTGAAATGTTAGTGATCTTGAATCTTGCCCAGATATCCCCTTTCTTGCAAGCCACACTTCCTTGGTAAGTAGCTTATATAGTAAAGGACTTCAGGGCCCAATCCTATCCAACTTTCCAGTGCTGATGCAGCCATGCCAATGGGGTGCATGCTGCATCCTGCAGTGGGGGAGCAGTCATGGAGGCCTCCTCAAGGTAAGGGAACATTTGTTCCCTTACCTCGGGGCTGCATTGCAGCTGCATCGATGCTGGAACGTTGGTTAGGACTGGGCCCTCAGAGTCACAGCACTAGTAGCTAGAGAATGAAACTTCTTCCTGGTCCAAGACAACTTTCATGCAAGAGTCCCCCCTTTTATTTCATATCAAGCTTTGCCCCCTGTTCGCACTTATGTCTCTATAGATCAGGTAACTAGATCATATGAGGAGCCTGAAGGTCAGCTGATCATCTGCTGAATCAAAATTCTCTTAACTTTCCTTGAAACATTGTTTTGATGTTTTGCCGATAAGAACTCTTCAGATTTGTAACTCTGGTGGAAAGGGAGCTCCTTTATTTTCTCTGCCTAATGACAACAGTCAGAATTTCTCATGGATTAATGATGTAAATTGGTATATCATATTTACTTCATCCATGAACTGACTCAGCTACCTCAGATCTCACCTTGGCCACAAAATCACAAAGTGGTCGAAGGTAAGGCCATTGGTCTCTTTATCCTTTGTGACTAATTATACTAATTTTCTGGGATTGCAAGGATTACTAAAACAAAGTATGGTATGTAAATCATTGTGAAAACCAGAAATTGCACTGTGTAATGGTTAGAGTGTTTTTTGTTTTTAATTTTTATTTCTCGGGAAACTTGGTAGAGCAAAGAGTGAAATGTCAGGCCTTCTGTTTCCAAGAAAAGGAAAAGAATAGATTTTTTCTGTGAATGTTGAAAAACAAGGCTGAAATAATAGAGTTCATTAGTTATGTCTTAACTGGAGATTTGTAGATCCTACAGTTGCATAGAATGCAGGTTGATCTTATTAATGGCAAACTCTCAGAAGAAGCTATCCCTGGCTTCACTATTGATAGCACATAGCATTGATTAAAACCCATTTCCTCCCAGCCCACAGGTGTACACATTTAACTCCTGCCTTTTTAATGTAGACAGTTGCTTACACCTCCTTATTTCCAAAATGACACTCAGAACCCGTTGCTTTTCCATATCAATGAACAAATACAACGGAATTAGAAATGTTTAACTCCTACCATTTCACGTAGCACAGCCTATCATAAGTCATTTAAAGCACAAGCCTAAGCAAGTCCCCTCAGAATAAGAGGCACTGACAGCACAATCCTGCTCAACTATAGGCCAGCGGAGCTAATGCTCTGCCGGCCTAGGGTGCCGTAAATGTGCCGTAAAACACGTTTTTGGCACCTGGAGAGTAAGCGGCACCGGTGTGGAGGCCTGCTCCGCTTACTCCCCCAGCAGCCTGGACCTGCGCTGGACAACCCAGGTAAGACGGACGTGCCAAGGCGGTGAGGGAGGGGGGCCATTGGCCAGCCCGGGCTGGGAGCGAGAATATTGGTGCTGAGGTGCACCGATATCCTATGCCCCTTCCCAGCCTGGGTTGGCCATACACAGCCTCCCTGGATGCATGCCAGCTTCAGAGCTGGTGTGCATCTAAGGAGGCCCCTTGTGGCCCGCGTGGCTTACACTGGGGGATGGGGATGATCGTCTCCTTCTCCGGAGGAGTGCCCGGGTCGTGCTGGGGCAGGCCACAATGATTGGGCTCCCCGTTTCATGGAATTTACTCCTGAGAAAGTGTGTATCCGGTTTCAGCCTTACAGCACAATCCTATCTAACTTTGTGCCCTGCGATGCAGCGAGGCCGGTGTGGCATGCACTGCATCCAGGGCACAAAAAGGCTGCCGGGGAGGCCACCTCGGGGGAGGGAAGTTTGTTCCTTTCCCCTGGGTAAAGGTCCAACTGCCCCGATGTGGCCACTCGGATGTGCGCCAGCCATTTTGCTGGTCCGAAAGCCCTGTGTAACGGTGGCCAGGCCCAGGAAGGGGGATCGGATTCGGCGAAGGAGGCTGCCACCACTCCCTTCCCTTTCCCGTGCCTGGCTGACCAATCCCCCCCCCCACACCTCCTTCTGCTCCCCAGCGGGGAACATACCTTCCCCGATGGGTGTTCCACTGCATCTGGTGAGTGGAGAGCGGCGTTGGCCTCTGTGCTGGCACCGCCTCCTCTCCGGGTGACGCAAAAATGTCTCTGAGTTCCAGTGTGGTGAGAGGAAGGAGACAATACTTCACATGATCAGGGAATACAGTATACATAACTTGCCAGTAATCATTGAAGAGTGGAAATGATGTCTGATTATCATGGGGCAGAGGAGATATATGAGAGGGAGAGAGGTGATAAGGGTCCTTGATGGGGAAGGATTTTTGCATGCCAAAGGTTGTAGTTTCAGTTCCTAGAAGCATCTACAAGTAAGGGCTGGAAAGACGTATCTGAAACCTTTGAGAGCCACTGTCAGTCAGTAGAGACACTAGTGAGCTAGATGGACCAGTGGTCTAACTTAGGTGCATACATAAGGAAGGTGAATATGTGCATTCGCATGGCAGTGCAAGGATCCAATTTATATAGTCACTACCACTATGTCAGGAATATACAACAGTGATCAATGCAGAACAAGATTTGGCTTCCAGTTCCAGACATGTGACATGGTTATTTTATGGGGATTTTATACCTACCCCCTTTCTCTATAATTCCCCTCCCCAACACCATTGACAGTGGCCTCTTTTTAATTATAATAAACCCTGAATCCTAGATCATGCATTGAATTTGGAATTGGATTCTGTATTTAACTGAATTCCATGGAGTTTCAAATAATGTATATGAATATATTTTTATAGTTTCAGTGATGTTGATGGCATTGAGCCAGCAAGTGGTTTATGGATTACATTGTCTAGTATCTTTTTGGATATAAAAGCTATTTTCCTTATTACAAGAGATTATGTTGGCATGTTTTATGCAAACAAGCCATACAAAGGGTTAAAATGGAAAGCTATAAAGTTTCAATGATCAATTAGTAAAGATTTATTTCCCGAATGCCTGTTTGCCCTCATTGTGCAGGAGTAAATAAGAGAATAAATATACTGAAATCTGATGGGTTTACAGTACTGGGAAACTGAAAGCTCTGAAGTGTGTGTGTGTGTGTGTGTGTGTGTGTGTGCGTGTGTGTGTTTCTAATGCTAACATTTTATAGTTTTAAATGAAAAATTAATACGATTCACTTTAACTCTTTTCATATGCAGAACCTCAGTGTAATTGGTCCTCAAAAAGCCCATATATTTATTTAGCATACATTAGCACCACTTCATATTTCAGAGCTAGCTTTTGTCTTTGAGTTCCTTTCTTAAATGCAGCTTTTATTCTTCTTCAGGAATGTGTCAGTGTCTCTTATCACCGCCTTTGAATGTCTGTATAGCAATAACTGCATAACAATGTACTGTTTAATGTTTTAAATGACCATATTTAGTCAGAATGCACAGGCAAGATCTGAACCTTGGAAAGAGCCATACACTCCAGCAGATCTTAACATTTTCATACACAACTTCATATAGAGTTGGGAAGGGACTATTTTGCAAAAAGAGATTTATCAAAACTAACAGAAGCAGCTTGGAGACACTAATCCAGTTCTGCTAATTTTGGCTCGTTATGCCATGTTTTGCATTTATAAATACTTTATACATCATAATTATTAAATGATGCCTTTAGATAAATAGGTAGAGCTAATGGATCAGTTGGTGAGTGCATGCTAACTCAAACTGGAAAGAATAGCTTTGACATTAGGGGAAGGGTAGTAGCTCAGCGATAGAGCAACTTCTTTGCATGCAGAAGCTCCCAGGTTCAGTCTGCAGGTAAGCCTGGGAAGCCCCTCCCAGGACGCTCTCTCCCAATCCAGGGACAGTTCTCTCAGTCAGGAATGACAGCATTGAGATGGACCAAGGATCTGACGCAGTAGAATGCAGCTTTCTACATACAGTAATTACATTTTTATTTCAGCTAGCGTTTTAGGGGTAGGTGCAGGGTGAGTTGCTTTTAATCTTGCTGCCAGAGGCATTATGATTTTTATGGTTTTAATGCTGCTTTAGCGGTCTTATTTTCTACACATATTATCAATTTACATTCTGCTGTATGCTGCTATGCGGATTTATGGAGTGTGCACTGATGCTTTGGAATTTTATTGATTACTTGTTTTGTTTTGAGTATTTATTTTATGGTGTTTTATGATTGTGGGTTTTTTTTAAAACGCAAATTTATTAACCCCCTTGTGCTTTGGAAAGACAGGATATAAATCTTTTAAATACGTAAATAACAGCCCAATCATGTGTAAGGATACCCGGCTGGCCTAAAGTAAAGTACGTGGTATCTTGTGGCCATCCCGGGTTTCCCCAGGGCAGCCTGGTAGGACTGTGGAAGAAGGGGATGCTTGTCCCCTTCCCTGCGTACAAGGTGACTGAGGCCCTGTGGGCCTACTTGAATGTATGCCAACTCTGAAGTTGGTGTACATTCGAGCTGCGGAAGGTAGGCTGAACTGAACCAGGAGAGGGCTTGGGATATCGGAGGAGCTCGCTGCCAATATCACCGCCCGGTTCACCCAATGGCTGCCCTCCCTCGCCGCCCGGTCCGCCCTCCCCCCCACCCCTGCACTGGCCGGTGTTCCACTGGCTTACCTAGTCCAGTGGGTGCAGGGATGGTTCCCCAGCAGAGTGAGGGCTCCCGGTCTTCGCCCCAGCGACCCTTACTCACCAGGAGTCACATACGGACTTTACGGCATGTTTGCGATGCCTTTGAGCGGCGGAGCACACGCTCCGCCGCTTGAAGTTTACGCTGGATAGCACCGTTATTAAGTAAGTAAATAAATAAAGTGAATCTGATACATACCTGGGTGGCTGTCCTAGGATGGGATTCAAGCTTCTCGTCACTGCACGTAAAGCACTATCATTTATGCCTTCATGCAGGACTATCAAAGATTTCATATTACTAGGAGACAGAATCATAACTTTTAGGCCATCAGGCCTGCATGTAGTTAAAATACTGTATTATTTTTTAAAAAATTCCTAGTAACTGACCATTAATCGGTTTCTAACATAACCAGATGCCTGGAATTTCTCCAGGCTCGACCTCACCTCACTCAAATGGTAGATACTGTACAGTCTATATGTTACATCCATCTTCTTGAAACAGCATCCTTCAGCACCAGGGCATGACTTAACCAAAGACACGACTCACCTTGTCGTTCTCCCAGATCATATGGCATTTTCACACCAGTGCCAATTTCTACCAGGAATGTGTATATTGATGTAGTAGTTCTCCATGCAATCTGGAAGAAACATAAGATGAGCCACACTACAGGTTAAAAGCACTGGAATGGATGAAACATGTTCAGTTTTCAACCAAGCTCCACATGGGGAGCATAGATTGGCTTCATGTGCACGAGCAATTTATCCCATGCAGCTGTCACTCGATGCAGGATCAGGACCACTCATTTGTTTTAGTGTAATGCAGAAAGCCTGGTTTTTGGGTCAGGGCTGGTGCGATCTTGGAGCGCTGCCTCCAACATCGCTCCACCCTCACAAAGACTTGCAGGGGAGTGAAGACTTGCAGGGGAGGAAACTTACAGAGGAGTAAACTCCCCTGTAGGACTTTGAGAAATGCTGCTCTACACTATTTACAGTACAGTATTCCTAAAACTATACAAATATGCTAAAACGTTTGTACAATAGTAACTAGTGCCTTACATGCACATAAAATTCATATACTTTGCCCCCTTTAAAACTTTAGGATTCAGTATCAGTTCAGCTGCCTTATATTTCTTATTCTGTATGTATATAGGCATTGGCATACATGGATAAAGTTAAATCACTTTCAGGAGATAAAACACATTTTGTGTGTTAATGTTAGCATAGCATTCCCCCCCCCCCTATGCTATTTCAGAACCCTTTTGGGGGGCTTATTTAAGGGCAAGAAGTAAGGTCACAAAGGAAATCAAACCCTGATGTGGATAAATGAAACATGAGGCCTACTGACTTTCTAAAAACATTTTAAATAATATTCTCTAAGGTTTCATTTTATACTGAAGGCAATTGTAATATGTTTTGGAAGATGGTGTAAGGTTTCCATTAAAGGGAGATCATGCTGGCTAGTTTTTGTACCCAAAGAGGGGTTGGGGAGATGGAGTTAGAGCTTATTTAGTACAGGGGGAGAGCTTTATATGTTTTCACCAAGACTATAAAATGTATAACTTATACATTAAACTGTAATTTGCATTTTACGTTTATTTTTACCTTACTGTATATTGTTCTTACATCTGACAAGGAAACATGCAGAGTGGCTATAGATGTAAATTATATGCTCAAATACAGGAAGTGCAATGGAGTTGCCCTTCTTGTAATAGTTCATATCCTTGAAGATGCATGCGTTCTCTTGGACTCAGATGCCCTGGCACCTGCTCATGTTCACTGAGAAACAATGTGGTGTAGTGGTTAGAGTGTTGTATTAGGACTGGCTGAGAAAGATCTGCATTCAAATTTCCAATCAGTCATGAGGCTCATAGTCAAGTTTTCAGCTGGACCTGACTTGCAGGGATATTGTGATGATAAAATGGGAAGGAAGAGCCATGTACATCACCCATGGCCCGCTGTGGTGGGTTGCCCTCTGCTGTTCTAGAAGGTCGGTATAAGAAGATCCCATATACAGAGTGACTATGCCCTTGTGAAGCCAATCAAATTGAAACAATTGAGCATGTCTTACTGGACTGTGATTTTTATAGGGAGATCTGGGCAGCTTATATCTCTTCAGCGGTAGAAGGGCTAGTGAATATCTCAAGAAGTGATTACAAAGTTCTTTTCCTGTCAGATTCGTATCCTCCAGTTACCCTTAGGGTGGCAAAGTTTTTGGTGGCTGCGATAAATGAGTTAGATTTAGCAATACTTTAAGATTAATATTTGTTTTAATTTTAACCAATGGATGTAATATGTTTTAAATTTGTATCTGTATCTGTTCTTTCCTTTTATGCTGATCAGTGACTGTAATCAAAGTCCCACTTTGAACATGAGGGATCTGTGTGAATAGAGGAGGTCCTACACTTTCATAGTATCTGAATTAACACATAAAATTCATCCTTGCTACTCAGTCAGGCTTTGTATACTCAAAACTGAATTCGGAACCCTGTAAACACTGAACATATCTGCATAAGTCTGCATGGTCTTCATTCTGCTTCTGTTCATTACGGGAAGAAGTTTAGAGTTGTGCAAGGCTGTTATTCTGTCACCTTAGATTCTAATCCCTTAGTGCAGTGGTTCCCTAACTGGGGCGTCGCGACGCCCCAGCCGGGAAGAAAGGGTTGCTATGCCCTTTATGCGAAACCGGAAGTCAGTTGCGATCGCGTTGGAGCGCTGCTCCGACGCTTGGGGAGGCCTGCGGAGGGGTCCGCAGGCTTCCCGCAACCCCCGAGGGACACCCACTGCCCACCAATGAAGGTAAAAACGGCGATCCCGGGCGCAGCGGTGGCGGCGGCGGCGCGATCCCAGGCGTGTCATCGCCACTCCTGGGAAGGCCCCGCTGCTACTTAGAGCAGCGTAAGGCCTTCCCAGGAGTTAGGGAACCTCTGCCTTAGTGCATTTCTTATTTCAGTTTTCTAAATGAACTCTAATACCACAATCTTTTGCATGTCTAGTCAGAAATAAGTTCCACTGTGTTCAATGGTGCTTACTCCCTGGAAGGTGTGTATAGGATTGCAGCCTGATGGACCAATCCTATCTCCCACCAGCCCATAGCATGCAGCACCACCAATGGAGAGCATGGTTCGTGCTATAGTGGGGTGTGCGTGTGACCAGACATCCTGGGAGAGATGAGTTAAAATCTTGTTTACTTACTTCCCTGTAGGCTGCCTGGCCTCCAATGGGCCTCCTTGGACCTACGCCAGCTATTTAACTGATGTACGTCTGTGGTGCCTCAGGGGGCATGTTGGGCTGGGAAAAGGGGGATAGGATCTTGGCATGCGCTGCTGGTGTCAAGATCCTCCCCCTCCCACCTCTGGTTCAGCTTCATCTCCATTCTGATCCTCTCCCGAACTGCCCCAACTGCCACTGTGCACTGACAGGGTGCCTGGGAGCCACTGGCATGCATGCGGGGCCTCCAGCCATTTATGCAAAGTGCATGACAGCTTTTGCACCTCTGGAATGGGGCCGACGCTGACAGATAGTAAGATATATCAGTGTAAGCCCAGCACTGGATTGGGCCGTGAGTCTCTTAAAAGAATACTGTAGGATTGCTGTATAAGAATTGAGGTTGATGACTAAGCACAAATTTGACCAAGAAGCCAATTCAGCAGTCTCACCCCAAGTGAACATGAGAATACCAATGGACATGATCTTGTGATGTTGGATAGAACTGAATAATTAGTTCCTTTTACATTGGGTACCAAGTCTTTATGGTCCCAAACCACAGAATGATCTCATGAGCTTTGAGCTTTGGAAAGTCCCTTGTTCTTGAATAAAGTATAGAAACGGGCAGAAATATCTGAAGTTACAAAAATTGTTTGATTAAGAAGTGACAGAAAACATTTTGAGATCTTTGGAGTAAATGGTTCCCTTTCATTTAATTTATGAGGAGAATGTAAATTTAAAGTATTATAAAAACTTTTATACATTGTAAATACTTTTTCAAAATTATTTGTATTACTATATTTCTATATATATTTTTCTAAATTAAGAAAGTTTCTTGCTCTTGCCTGATCATGTGACAAATTATTATTATTAATAATAATATCTGAATTTATATACCACCTTTCTATGTCGTCAGATTTCTCCTTTGACTTTATTCAAGGCGGTTTACACAGGCAGGCCTTTCTTAAACCCCTGTAGGAATTTTTACAATAAATGTTCTATTTGTCTAGAACCCATCTTCTCCAGCTGTTTCTTTTCTATGTTGTGGTATCTCACTGGCTGTACACAGCTTCTGAGCTTGTCCGACAGTGACTCCACTCTCTCTCACAGAGGGTCAGCGCAGGCTATCAGCTTGTCAGCTGAGATATCACAGCTTGTCGGTAGCTTCCAGTTGTCTCAAACTGGTCCTGTTTCAGTTGTTCTTCAGGCAAGGTGGCAGCAAAACCACTAGACCACACCTTCTGCCCATTAGAACCTAATAGGTTCTAGGGGTTAATTTCCCTTGTGATGGGGCATATATGAGTAGCCTCCCTTACAGTTTACTTGTCTCTGACTCCTTTGCTGGTGGTGTTGGCACCTTAACCACATCTTGAGCATATGGTGAAACTTGATTAAAATCCAATAGGGTTAGATCTTTATCTCTGACTGAAACTTTCCTATTTCTTCACTCACCTCTCTAATTGAAGAATTAAACAACTTCCACTATGATTGAAGCAAAAAAGTATGATTGCTTTGAATAGGCATCAACTAAACATAGATATGTTTAGATCCCCAGGTAACTTTGTCCCAAGGAAAGTTACGGTAGCTGAGTTTAGGAATAGAGTAAAATAGTAATCCAACACGACTGAACATTCGACTTGCACTCCTCAGTATTGAAGTTCTTTGATGACGTACGCTAGAGAGCTTCGACTGTTCCTGTCCATTGTACTCTGTAGGCAGTTGACAGTTTCCAAGGCTGTCATATGATGGCTTTCATTAAACCCGGATTCATCTGAAAGGGCTTTTTTTTAAAGCTTTGCCAGTTTTCCTTAATGTACTCTGAGCGCTCAATTTGGTACTTGTGTGTGTGTGTGTGTGTGTGTGTGTGTGTGTGTGTGTGTGTGTGTGTGTGTGTGTGTGCACGCGCTTATGTGTATTACCATTCAGTAGGAAAGCCACTGAAAAAGTAGCATTGATTCGAATGAACATGAAATAGCTCAATTCAGATTGCTCAATGTGGTATCATACTCTCAAGTTTCCACATTAACGAAGACCAGTGGTAATCTAGAAAAACAGACTGAAAAAAATGAGCCTCAGCTGCTTAGAGAGTGTGTGGTGAGCACAGTATGAAAGAGGTTCGCAAATTACAAGCTCTCTGGCAGGGGTAACAACAGTTCTGTGGAATGTACAGAACATTTTGCACCATTGGTGCTAAAATCTTCCTTTGGAGGAAGAGTTATTTCTTGGACCAAGAGTTACAGGCTATGGGCATGTCCCAGAAGGCTGTTCACTCTGGGCATGCAGTGGAACTTCAGTAACTTCTCTTCTGAAAGCAAGAAAGTAGCAGGGGACAAAATAACTGAGCTGTGGTTTCATGTCATTGCCAATAAAATAAATGTTTTCTGTGATTTAAAAAAATGCTTAATGTTGTGCCCTAAATGTTCTCTCCATAAGACTTTGTGCTCTGTGCCCTTGTTTCTTTTTTTTAAGGAGAGTCTTTGTACAACGCTTCAACTGTAATATTCAAGCACCTCCTTTGAAGCACAGTTTTTGTTCTACATTTTGGTTAAAGCGTTATTTCAGTGAAGTCAGCCAACAGGCTTACAGGGTTTTTTGGCTCATGTTCACTAACAGTTTTCTTGGCAGCACTGTTTAGTTCTGCGTCTTTATATGTTTCTCTCCCTCTCTCTTTTTTCGCCCCCTCCATTTCTGCTTCCTGACAGAACGATCACCACACAGGCCTATCCTACAAGCTGGCCTACCAGCAAATACGACTGCGGTTGTTGGGGGTGATGCAGAGTTTGTCTGCAAAGTTTACAGTGATGCTCAACCTCATATACAGTGGATAAAACATACCGAAAAGAATGGAAGTAAATATGGGCCTGACGGTTTACCATACCTGAAAGTTTTAAAGGTGAGGATTTGTGTGTGTGTGTGTGTGTGTGTGTGTGTGTGCACACACACGACAATGCCCATGTGTTAGAATGTTAAAAAGATTGTTGAGTGAGGCCAAGCATTTTGAAACTGGAATGGAATTTGTTCCAGTGACCCAGAAGCTTTTATCTTTGCCAGCACATAAATATGCTGGAATATATAGTTGTTGGTCTAAACAAAAGCAAAAGTTAGTTCTCTGTTTCAGCTTTCAGAAACGCTTTTACTTGTCGGCAGATCATTTGTTTATTTTTTTTTAGGCATCGTGGTCGTTTACTAAGAGAACTGCAATGCCACTATCTTGACATCACTTGAGATTTATTCATTGGCAAAGTGTCCAAAATAAACCAAAGAAAATCTACTCTGTCTTTGATATTAAGAGACTGGGAAAACATTAAAGGTCCTTCAGTAATGACCGTATTTGCTGCCAAAGGTTGTTGGCAGTGTTGGATTTTCTGTATGTCAAAGATACCAAGATGTCAGCTTTTCACCACCCTGGTGAAATGTCCATAGGGCAATTATTTTAGGGTTGGCAACCATTTTAAAGAATGTCTCTTTTGCCTGGTTTTGTTACACAGAAGCCGCTCATTTTAAAGTAGTAGTCTCCTATGAAACTAAATAGTGGAGCCAGGAATTTAATGAATTGGCATCCTCAGCCGTTTGTTCAGTTAGTTTCAGCTGTTCCGAAACTGCCCCATCCTAATTTGTAAGAAATCTTTGTTCAAAAAAAAAAAATTAAAGTTAGTGCAATGTTTCAATACCAGTGTTTGTTATATGGAAGACTCCTTTTGAGTGTGTTGGTGGTGGGACCATATTGGTGTCTACATTTGGGGCAGCAGTTACATTGTTCTCCTATTGGTCTGTTCTAGCATTCGGGGATAAATAGTTCCAATGCTGAAGTGCTGAAACTGTACAATGTGACAGAGGCGGATGCTGGAGAATATATTTGTAAGGTCTCCAATTATATAGGGGAGGCCAACCAGTCTGCCTGGCTCATGGTGCTACCAGATAAAGGTAACAAAGTATGTTAAAGAAAGCTGGATATAGAAGCTGGAAAAAATTGGTGCTTTGGGACTCTGCAGGCAGCTTGTAGGATAACTCCATGACCTTGGTGTATTTATAATCCTCTCTTGGAGATGCAACTGGTGTTACTCCAGTAGCCATGGAAAAATTCCCACAAATACTGTGTGTGTCAAAGTAATCTGTTCTGAAGCTTTTTGTGTTCTCTCTTTTGCGTTGAGGAATTCATTTGTGTTTGTTCTCCGCATAATCTGGAGGATTATCATCTGACCAGTCTGAGTCTTCCTCAGTTCTGCATTCCCTCTTTGTCTATGTATCTTTAGTCACTATTCTGTGACTAGAGCTGGAATTGGAGCACATACGGAGTTGTAATTACATGTGGCATGTATGCTAGATTTTTTTCCAGTCCGTTAGCAGACTGAATATGAATGCATAGGCCCATCTAACTGAGGATGCATTATTGATTATTCATGATCACCAGAGTAATACAGCTACTTTACACGTTCCAATGGGACTTTCTTAATTTTGTGGACCTTCTTAATTTTGTGATAAACTATCATTTTATGTGATAGTGGTATTGCTAGCATGCCCTGGGGGGCGGGGCGATGACTCGTTTTGCATCATCACCCTGCCCCCTGTACTCCTGGAAGGCCTCATTTGAAGCCTTCTGGGAACTGGGGTGAGTGGATAGGGACATCCAAAGTGTCAAAAATGGTTCAAAAACCCTCCACAGCTGCAGACACAGACGCGGAGCAGAAAGCTGCTGCCACGGCTCCTCCTCATGAGAAGACCAGGGCACAGCCCCCCTCCCTGGCCCCAGCCTGGCTATGCTATTTATGCAATGCAGCAGCCCCAAAGATTTTGGTTGTTAATTTATGTTACAGTGTAGCATTAAAGCTACTATATAGGGATTGTTCAGTTTTCCATTTCTTTGTTTTTGGCCTCTAAAGAAACCTATTGTATATTTATCTTTACACTTAATAGAGTTAAGTAATGCTACATTCACTACAGAGCAGCTGTACCATGAAAGTGTACTCAGACAGTCTTCAGAAGGGCTAGTGGAGCATTAGTATCTCCTGCTCTTGGTGGCCCGTTTCAATCCAATCAATTTAATTGGAGAAGATAAAATGTTTAGACCAAGTCATCACTGGACAAAGGTTTGCAGATTTACTTACACATACTTACCTCATACTTACAATGGCCACATACTTACAGATCAAATCCACATGAACCCAGATTTGTCATAAGTAGACACACGCAGAGAATTGGCCTCAGGTTTGATTTTCATGGCCATGAGGTTGTTTGTACCCTACGTTTTCCTTAGCCTAGCAAATTAAAAATATTTTAGCAAATAATAAATTCTTAGGGCTGTATTTCATCCAAAGTCTAATGAACACATCTCATTTGAAGATTTTGTCTCTTAGGTTTCATCTCTTCACTGTTTATTTCTAAGCGTTCCTTTTCTTAATTTCAAAGACATCTTTAGTAATATTACAGACTGTCCCTTTTTTTGTCATCGTCTTTGTTTCAAGTCTTTCTTTGTGTTTATATAACTTTTTATTCAAATGTTTTGTGGGTGAATTTTTCCATGTTGTTTGATTGCATGCTTACGTAGTGGTGAGTATAGGTTTGGTGAAGGGTGTTGATGATTCCTTCCTCTCTGAGGTGAGCTGGGTGATCTATTGGTAATTGCCTTTTGGTTGAAGGCTTTGTGGATGGGATCGCCCCACGGCTGTGCACGGTTGTTTCTTCTGAAGTGCCAAACTCCCCGTGGTTCCACTTCCCATCCACAAGAATTCCTATAATGTCTAGCTTTTCTCTTGCTTCCCTTTTTTTTCTAGGCTGCCGGTGTTAACACCACGGACAAAGAGATTGAGGTTCTCTATGTACGGAATGTAACTTTTGAGGATGCTGGGGAATATACATGCTTGGCGGGTAATTCTATTGGGATATCCTTTCACTCTGCATGGTTGACAGTTCTGCCAGGTATATACTGCTATCTTTCAGTGGTTTCCCCCCCCTCCCCTCCCTGCTTCATTGTTGATTGCTACCAAATTAGCACAGCTTCTGTCTCAGAGAACGGGCTTTTAATCTTTTTTAAAAGACTTTTAAAAACAAAATTCTAAGCACTTTGGCTTAGAAAGAACTGAGGTGCTTTCAAACTTGATTTGAACATTTTATCTGTCTTAATGTGTATTACAAATCTGACATAAAAGGCTTTCTGTTGAGATTCCCAAATTTAGAATTCTCCTGGAATGTTTTTAGAATTTTTAAGGGGTGGATTTTAAAGTAGCTTTATCAAAAGCCTTGACCCAGTCAAATTTGCCTGGGTGCACTTTTGTATATGTGAGACATTGCTGTGCTGAAATGTGAATACAGAAGCAGTTTTTTTTACATATCTTTGGAATCAACTTGGTGTATCTTTGAATGCTGCATGTTCTAAGCAAATGACTAGCTAATTTGCTTTTTTCCTTCTGCAAAGCATGTCTTGTAATGCTCAGATTGATGTTGTTTCTGTTTTTAGCAGAAATATACATTAATGTGCTTCATTGTCTGAAAATGTGGCAAAAATAGTTTTAGATGTCTGCACTAATGAAGTTTTCTTACTTTTTAACTATAGCTCAACTGCCTTGGTTGGTTTTTATTTTTGTTTGCTTTTGAGGAAACTAGCTGGTTGGTATATGTTAATCCTTAATATTTTGATGAAGATTTGGTATCTGCATGTGCACATTGCAAAATGATGTTGTCCACTGAGTATTGTGCCGCTGTATGGATTGTTCTCAGGATTTCTAGATCATTTCTTCTGTCATCGTGTTTGAGGCAACCCACATTTACTGCCCTCTTTAACTATTAACTCCAAGGTGCCTAAACAGGCGGTCCTTGTTTCAGCCCGTTGCTGCTGCCTCTGCTTGCAGTGTCCTTTCCATTTTTGCAAGTGCTTAAGCACCACTCTTCTTAATCAAGTTGCTTGAATGAAATCTCTTATTAACACAAGATCATCAGAAGAGCACCAGAGCAAATTGTAATGCCCACTGCTTGCGTAGTGACTAGTTATTGCTGCGGAATGCTGGATGTCATTATCGTTATAGTGAGGTAAAATATTTTGGGATGGAAAGTAATCATCCTGACAATTATATTTCATTTGCTATCAAATATATACAATAAATACATTAAAAAGTGAGAGCCTCATTTTGAAGTGTAAAAAAATGGAAATACTGCTTAACATTGCCAGGTTTTTCCCACTCGGAATGAGCAATGCTTCACATGATTGGAAAAGAACAAGTTCTCTGTCGTTATTTAAAGAGACGTATTGGCATAAAATAACTCTGAAACAGCAACCCGGTGAAAGTGGTATTGCCATGGTTCAGTGCCGTTCATAGACTAGTTGCTGTTCAAGATGCGAAATGATCTTCCACCAGTTGACGTACCTGTACGCTTGCTTATGCTTAGTTGTCTTTTCAAAATATTCTCTGTAGGTCTATTTCATGCAACATAGACTTTTTTCGAGTAATTATCTTGCCATTCTTGTCATTAAAAAGCATTTAAACTTGCTATTTTTTCTTCTAATGCAAATTATCCCGGGGAAAAAAGAAATTATACTCTTTGATGCATACCCAGGATATGTGCCTAGTGTGCACAGATTTTCTACAAGTGTCAGGTTACATTTGCAGGATGTAACGGAAACTATGTCAGTGGCCCTGAACTGTACAGGCTGGCCCAGGATAGGATTGGGCCATTATAAGTCTTACATTGTGAAAGGACTTGCAGTGCAAGCCTATGCATGTCTACTTAGAAGTAAGTCCCATTGTGTTCATTGGGATTTCCTTCTAGGTAAGTGTGTTTAGGACTGCAGCCTTAGCTAAGCTTGCCTGCTTGAGGTGAACTTTGAGGCTCTGGCTTAGGAAAAACTTGAGAGGAGTATTCAGGAAAATGGCATTTCAGTAAGGATTAAGAAATTCCTAATGCACATTTAACACATTCCTGCCCTGCCCAGTGTGAAATTGAAAATATTGGTGCCCAGTATGAAGTTCAGATTTTGCTAGAATTTACAAATTTCTTCACCCTGAATAACTTTGAGGGAATCTAAACAAGTTTCTATAAGTTTCCTTGGGCAAATGAGAATTGCAGGACCTATTTTGTATTCTACTAGGGGGGGGGGGCCCTGATGCCCACCAGTTGCAGAGACTGAAACATTTTGAGCCTTTTCACAAGCCTGAGTTTGCAGTGACTTTTAACCAAGGTGTGATTTGCAGATATCATGATGAGGCATTATTGTGGACATAGTTATAGGAATCCACCCTCAGTCTACAGTTTTCAAAGGAGCTAAAAGAGAATTTGGAACTCAATTCCTGCTGAGTTTTAGTGAGAGTGTGGCATTCTTGTGATTCCTGGCCTAAATGAAAGAGAATACTTGTCATATAAGACTGTTTCAGCCTGACTCTCTGTAGAAGTATTTGGATGCTTACGCCCGGCTAGTTCATGCCTACTTTGTTATGCTTTAGTGTCCCATAAGCCTTGCTTTTCAGCTAGCTAATTCAGTGCTTGTTTGCCTTTCATTGTGTGTTCAGGTGGCTCATAGAGTTAAATACAATGCTCTTGAAAAATTATTTTACTAAACCTGTCATTTGCTGCAGGCCAAAGATTGGGAGATTGAGATAAATATTGATTCATCTGGAGTGAATTATGTGCCCATTTTCCTGTCTCAAGCCGCTTGGCTAAAGAGAAAAATAGAATGAGAAGAAAAAAGTGATCACAGGCATAATTCAAATGTGTAGTCTTTAATTTTAAAGTTAAATAGGATCAGCTATTAACACCATAGTGATTTTGTGCAGAAGTAAGTTGAAAAGCAGAATTCATGAGGTAACGCTCAGCTTAAGCCAATTATCTGAAAAAAGGTTGCATAGCAGGCCTCTTCAATGCACCTATTTAAGCACTGTGGAAAGTGTTGATATTCTGTATCTCATATACTTGGTTTTAATATTTTTTTAAACTGTGATGCACTATTGTGTTGTTTTGATATCCTGTGCTGTTGATCGTTTTGCTCTCTGGTATAACTGTTCTTCCTTCAAACTTGCACTCTAGCTCCAGTAGAAGACAGACCGTATCCAACGTCCCCAGACTACCTGGAGATAGCCATTTACTGCATAGGGGTCTTCCTCATTATCTGCATGGTGGCGACGGTTGTCCTGTGCCACATGAGATCCACCACCAAGAAGCCGGATTTCAGTAGCCAACCTGCCGTGCACAAGTTGACTAAGCGCATTCCTCTGCGCAGACAGGTAACAGAAAGTAGATAAAGAGTTTAAAAAACCTACTACCCTTCCCTTTGCAAAATAAGCCAGCAGATCTTTCTATATCAGGGGTTCAGTGTAGATTGAAAGGGCACTTGATGGCCGGTGATGGGACTAACCCCGTCGCTGCCATTACCCAGCCCCCTCCCCCGCGCGCAGGGCAGAGGCGCAAAGAGGGTGAGCAGCGATTGGCTGCTGGGGCCGAGTGTGGGCGGGGCTCGGCTGAGGAGACGGGCGCACGTTCTCCGGTCTCCTCAGTCCGAGCCGTTAGTTTGAGCCAAGTTTAACCCAAGCCTCTGTCTTGTGTGCTTATTTATTTTTTTGGGGGGGTGCACGGGTAATGGTAAAATGAGAGGTTCAGCAGCTGAATTTGCTTGGATTCCACAACTTGCTTATTTGGAAGCCATGAGCTGTCAGCCTGCAAGAATGTTGTAGTGATTCAGTGGCAAAGGAAGAACTCTCTGTTCAGACTCAGAGGCACCCTGCTCTTCAGCTCATGTGTGAATACAGAGCAAAGTTATTCCATTTCAGTGGCATCACTATGGTGGGGGATGCAATGCCCCCGGGTGACAACTGTGGTCTTGTGAAGAGGACCTGCGGTGGGATTTTCATGCTCCACTGCTGCTTTTCTTCAACCGCGGAACATAAATGTGCCGAAATCGATGTGTTCTGTGGGCCCTGCCGCCCACCCTGTGTCCTGAAAGGCTTGAAATGAAGCCTTTCGGGAGCGCAGGGAGTGGGGTGATGATGACACGTAACAGCGCGACTGTTCCATTTAATGTACAATTAAGAGGATTCAGGTTGTATTCTTACAGGATTTGGCTAATGAGCTACCAGCTCAAATAAAGCACTGGCTTCAGGGCTGCTGTAAATTATTAGCTGAAACTGTTGAAGCTGTAAAGTGGTGGAAGAGAGATAAACTTCCCATGTGAAGTCAAAGCAGTCTTTGGAGTGTCGCAGAATGGTTAAAAAGGCGAACAGGCACACCAGGAATAGTTCCAGGTGCCTTCCTTTGAGCCACAGTCTGTCAAATTAGCTGATGGCACAGGCAAAGGAGTGGAGGGAGGGCATAGAGTCTTCACCGAAATAGAAATAATCTGGTTTGCTAAAGCATCTTGATACTTTATACTTGAAAGCATGCCACAGGAAAGGATGGAGGTTTTTTTTCCTCCTTCCTCCCTCCCTCTCTCTCTACTACTCCAGCACCCATGTGCAAAGCTTTTTGAGAGATTTAAGTGCATATGTTTGGCTCCATAGAGGAATTGCATTTAACAATACTGTATATATTCTGTTGTTTGTGAGTGTTGTGATCCTGCAATATTTTACATTTTGGATAGTGATATCTCACAGATTGTATGAACTGTACTAAAATTTGATTGGATAAGATATTCTGTTATAAATAAAAAAGCAGTCACCTTTTCTGCCACTACAACAATGGCAGAAGGGCTTTGTTTATGTTGTATTTTGAATAGGGTCAGAAAGAGAAACAGGTAGTGAACATAATGTGACAAAAATAGCTTCCCCCCCCCCCCCTTACAAAGGTAATATGAATCATTCAGTCTGTAAAGAGGCATTTTAGAAAACAATGGCACTGCAACCTGGAATGCTGCTCAGTGCCACCTTGAGTCTGCTGCTTCTGCACAATTACATTAAAAAAAAAGCAGCCACTTACTGTGCTCCTCATGCAACTTTCTCCAGTTGCAGAAGTGCAGGACTTCTGGTTTCTTTTAAAGGGACCACGTGAAGTGCAGGACTTCTGGTTTGATTTAAAGGGACCATGTGAACAAAGTAGCTCATGTGGTCCCATGGCACCCTGGAGCAAGGTAAGGAGGCAGGTGATCCACTTTCTGCTGGCTTTGAGTGGACTCAGGTGCGGGGGGGGGGGGACGACGACGACTGCTATCCTCTCACTTCCGTGCAACTCATATCACCTCACCTAATGGATGGTCTGCCCCTGCTGGAAAAGTATATGGTGTGTGAGCTGCCACTTTCACAGAAGTTATTTTGTAATGAATAGCTTTGCAACTGCATTATTTGAGACCCAGGTAGTCTCAAATAATAAACCTCGAATGAGATTTAGTTACATTGGAAATATGCATCAATTTTTTTTAAAAAAATGTACTGTAGCTTCTAGCTTTGACTCATCGTTGAAAATGTGAAGATTTTGGAGAGCGTACCAGGAAGTACAAACCAGTTAAGCAAGTCACCATGACTTTGTCATAGATCATCAGTTGCCAAACCAGCTTAGGTTCTCACATTCTGTCCACCCTTAAGGTTATGTTTAAATGTTTACCATTTTATGCTATGGAGAGTCAAAGGGAAGAGATATAAACAAACTGTAACTGGATGTATGATATCTCAGAGTCATTTTCTCTATCCAGCTTTCCTTTCTTAAATTTATATTTCAAAGTTTAGGAATGTTTGGGGAGGGCTTAATTTTAGAACTGTAGTTGCAAGGATGTCTCTGCACAAAGTTTTGAGTAGGTCCCATTCAAAATATGTATGTTCAATGCAAATAAGACTTTCAAGAATTGAATATATGTTGGTACTTATGTGGGAATGTGATTTCTGGACATTTTGATGTCACTGCTGAATTTTTCTTTGAATTTGAATTGCAGTAACTTTTAGTGCTATAGTTCAGTTGTTCTTCACCCAGGGGTTCTCAGGTGCATTTTCAATCATGTGAATCCTGCACGCTGGAGAGAGCTCTGCCTGTCGAGCTGAGCCTCCTACCGGCGTTTATAGACTCGCGAGGTGGGAGTCCGTGGGTGCTGCACGTACCACTAACACCCACCTCGCATACCACTGGTGGGTACACGTACCACCAGTTGAGAACCTCTGCTGTAGTCCTTTGTATCTGAAAATGAAAAAAGAAACACCCAAATGAAACAATATCAGGAAAGAAATGTGAACTAAAAAATAATTAAGGAAACTGCATTTTTATTATTTCAGGTTATTTTCTACTAATAAAAATACAGTACTCAATTCCCCACGTCTAAGCAGATTTTAACTGAATTTTGCAACATTTTTTCGAGTGCAGTTCAAAAATCTTTCATGGAAAGGACTTTTGTTGACTATATTCCAAAATAATACCAGTTGACTATTGAGTATTTGGAACTTTATGAACTGTTGTGTAAAGATAACTCTCTAGTCATCAAATATCAGTGTACAATACATTTATATAAACTAGATTATGCATAAATATTGGCCTTATTTCCTTGATGACATGTCACACTTCATTAGAAACCTCTCCCAAGTTGGCATTTTGTTCTTCAGCTGGGTGTTTTCAGTTTTTGTAAACAGAAGGTGTGTGGAAAATGAGCTGTTCATTACAGGTGTGATGAACTTCACCAGTTTGTCTGCATTGATTAAGCAAATTTGTGTAGTGCTATAGATTAACAACCTGATTCTACCTAATTCCCCGTGCGGCAATGCAGTGGTGCCAATGTGGCATCCGCTGTATCCCACGGGGATGTTTTGACATCTGGAGGCCTACTCGGGGGAAGGGAACATTTGTTTCCCCACTGCTGCCATGGGTCAACTTGGACTAGTGCTAGCGATATTGCTGGTGCAAGTCCCTGTTGACTGGTGAAAGAAGACCGGGCCCTGGAAGGGGATTAGGATTCGACAGGCGCCGCTGCTGCTGAAGCTGCCCCTTTCCTGGATATGATCCATCCTCCCCACCCGTTGCCTCTGTGTTCCTCCCACCCCGTTCACCATCCGCTCCTCCTTCCTGACCCCTGCATGGTCTTACCGTCGGCAGAGGTCATCCAGTGTCCATCATTGTGCGGATCCCACTGCTTATGGCAGCGGCCAGTCCGTGATGTTGTCGTGTTTATGACAGCCATAAAGCTGTTGACACTGCTGGAACACTTGTTCCAGCGGCATAAATAGTCTATAGGACTGGACCGTAAATGTTGTTTAGATTCCCCATCTTTCTCTCTTTCTCTTCAGGGATTTCTTCAACTGAAGATGGATGTTGTCTCCAATAAGATTTCTTTTTGGGAGGCTTAAGGTTTGGGCTTTGCTCACGCTGAGGATCTGGCTGATCACCATATTTGAGATTAGAGGGGAATTTTCTGCCAGATCAGATTGATTGTTTGTTTGTATTCAGCTACCTTTCAGGCATGCATCTTTTTTCTACTTGTGCCATACTGTTTGCTAGACTGTACAGTTGGCTTGAGGCAGGGAGAGAAGTCCTGCCTTATGACAGTGAACTGGGATGAATGGGTTCTTCCACTGCTGTGGTTCTAAGTCCAAACAGAG
Source organism: Plestiodon gilberti rubricaudatus (assembly GCA_026170595.1). NCBI lineage: Eukaryota > Metazoa > Chordata > Lepidosauria > Squamata > Scincidae > Plestiodon > Plestiodon gilberti. The sequence goes on along the minus strand of JANXHW010000003.1, from coordinate 62,298,972 downwards.
AGAAAAGTGTGGTGGTGATTTGCACATTGTCTATAACATTGGATATAACACTAAAGATGTGAACACATGTAAAACATCAGATTACTTTATGCAATGATCATGCCCATCAGGACTTGGAAAGACTGTCAAACCTTTCAGCTGAATTTCAGAGACAGAATGTCTCGTGATACCAGGGCATAGATCAGATGTTCTGTGATTAACGGCACAATCCTCCCCTATCAAACCACCAGCACAGCACACACTGCACCGGTGCTTGCCATCGCAAAAGTGCCTAGCACAATGGCTTAGCAGATGCCGGAGCTGGCGCGAAGGCCTGTATGAGACCTTCTCCATGCAAAGCATCTGCTCTACAACTGAGTTGTGAACCCTCCCTTTTGTTTTACAAGCAAGTATTGCATTCTTTAACATAAAAGAATTGTATTTTTACATTTATTTTACATAAATTAACATCCTCAAAACCTAGAATCCAAGAACTTTTCACTTGCCCCTAAGCAACTGGCAGGGCCATCCATTCGGACACCAAAGCGCAATATTAATTTTGTAACGTTAAGACGGAGTTTCTGTGATATTGAATCAAATTAGCCAGAAGGCATCAAGAGAGGTGTGATGATTAGAGGGAAAGGAGGAGAAGGCCAAAAGGCAAATATAGGGAATATATGAATGTCAAGAGGAATGTTTGCTGACATTATACCCAAAGGACAGTTATCTTGCACTGTATGTCTGTTAAATGTTCCTTAATCAATTGTACAACAGGCTCTTATCTAGTGTAAATATATGGGATATTAAAAGTGTGTGTGTGTGTGTGTGTGTGTGTGTGTGTGTGTGTGTGTGTGTGTGTGTGTGTGTGTGTGTGTGTGTGTGTGTGTAATATAAATGCATGCTCACACACAAACATTTTGGAATATAGAATGGCTGTTTATCTACTAAAGAGAGTTTTCAGTCCAAGCCCACTTAGAAGGAGAGATGTATATCAGTATCTGGATAAAAGAAGATGCTGTGGAATGAAATAATCAAGATGACCTGATCACATGATGTTAACAAAGGAAATACCATTGGTATATAATATATCCATCAATAGACCATGGATCATCATAAACTCAGCATTTTCCAAAGGACAGTTATCCCAGGCTGTTTGTTTCATAACTCTTCTTTCATCAGTTGTTTCTTCCTTGCCAATAGCCGGCATCACTTTCATCGTTTGTCTTAGAGAGTTGCATAATGCAACTGCGTTATAGAACTGCATTATAGACAACATTTTAAAAGAAACTTTACCTTGCAGTATGCACTATATATTAAATGAAACTAGAAATGTTATTTTCTATATCACAAATTTTCTGAGTGGATGGCATTTCATTGTTCTTATGTTTGTAAAAACATAAGAGAACATTCCCTCATAGTATTATCTATAAATTTCTGGTAGCTTTTGGAGTGCATCTGTCTGTTACACCATGTTTTGAGTGTTACCGCTGCTAATGTATAAGCATTGTAAGAAAATATGCTCCTATTTTCATCTTTTCAATACATTTGTATGCTAAAGTTACAAAAAACAAAGCAAGAGCAGGAGTAAAAAAAAATAATGGCTTCCAGAGGGCAAGGCTACTTTTATTTTGAGTTCCTTCTACTCCTAAATGTAACTGTTTTACTTTCTATACATTAAGGGTTAGAGTTTCATACTTTTTGCTGTAAATCTGAAAGAGTTGGAAAAACAGAGAGTGTTTTGTTTAACAGGCGTGTGTTACTGGGTTAGTTGAATAGACCTTTTTTGTTGGGATATGCTGTATTTTTTTCTCCAAGGCTTTGTTGTATTTTTTTTTTAATGGAAGATTGGGTAGTAAATCTATATTTATCAGTTCAGTTAAATACACAGAGAATGCAGAACATTCTTCCCTGTTTTTATGTTCTGTAGCATACAGAACCCGCGTACATTTGAACAGCTTATGAAAGAATTACCGGTAGATAAGGTGACATCTAGAAACCATTGTGACAGGTTGATGGTATATTAAAGGTTAGAAGCAGACTGCCAAAGGACATCATTTGGGTTATGCTTGTGGGCTTATGTTAGAAATGATTACTATTTCTGATACCAAGTATCAAACAATATCATCATGATACAGAGTATTCACTGAGTATCATAGATATGGCATTGGGTAGTTCACTAATGCTAAGACATATTGGAAGAAATCAAACGTCCAGCCAACATACAGCAGTTGCATGGACCAATTCAACTTTGGGGCATTTAGTGGAGTTATAAAACCCAAGAATTTCACCTGAAAATTTCGGGTAAACTGCTAAATAAAATCGGCGTACAAAAATGAAAAAATTGTGTATATTTGGGAGAAATTTCCTCCTGAAAATCAAGAACTAGTCTGAAAATTAAAACATGGTGTATTTAAAAGAAAATGTTATTTACAGCCCAATCCTAACTAACGATGCAATCCTGCCTACGTTAGGCTGGCTCTGTGCCGGTCCAAGGAGTCACAAACGTGACATAAAGCACATTTGCGTCTCCTTTCGAGTAAGCGACGGAAGCTGGCATGACTTGATCCGCTGCGGGACCGACTCCACGCCAGCAGCCACAGGTAAGGCCTGCGCCGGTTGGTGCAGGGGCGGAGGGCGGGTCGGGCAGGGGTGGTGAGGGAGGGGGGCCATTGACTGGGCTGGGAGGGGGAGGGGATATCAGCGCCGATATCCAGCTCCCCATCCCAAATTGGGCTGGCCTTACACAGCCTACCCAGACACCAGCTCCAGAGCTGGCATGCATCCAAGGAGGCCCATTGGGACCCGTGCCACTTACACTGGGAGAAGGGGACAAACGTGACACGGGGCCGCAATGGGCCTAGGATGCAGGGGTTGGCCCTTTAGGCCAGCCGCTGCATCTTAGGCAGGATTTGGGCTGTAAGTCCCCACATGGTGATGCAGTGGCACCGGCGTGGGCTACACTGCAACCCACAGGGGATTTTCGGCTGCTAGAGGTCTCCTCGGGGTAAGGGGACATTTGTCCCCCAGCAATATCACTGTCGCAAGTCCCAGTTAATCCGTGAGGGGTGGATTGGGCCTGGGAAAGGGTGTTAGGATTTGGTGTGTGCTGCCCCATATCTTGCACCCCTCCCAGACCTAATCTGCCCAAAGCTTCCCCATCTCCTTCCCATTCCACCCCCATCCCATTCTACCCCTCCTAACCCTCCCCTGTGTTGGGCTTACCTGTTCTGGCTCCAGCCTTCCCGCTAGCTCCGTGCACTGCTACAAAGCACTTTATGGTGTTTTTGTGGCAACCTGCACTTGTGGAACGCGTTTTCCGCTGGTTAGGATTGGGCTGTTAGAGTAACAGAACTTATAGTTCCAAAAGCCTCTTGCCTAGGGGCATTTTTTTAGGAGCATATTGTTACATTGTGAGACTTTAGTTAGCATAACTCCAGTCCTCAGGATTTTGAGTACAGCACACACACTCCCACCCACACAGGAACTGAGATCAGAGTCCTTACTACAGATTTCACTACTGTTGTAAATAAGGTTGTAAGTAGTACTAGTAAGAAGCCTGTGGTAGTTGTAACCCCCTCCCTCCCTGCCCAGCTTGTGATATTTCCTCCATTTGCCCATTTAGAAGGGCAGCGAAAGCCTTCCTGTTTCACTAGATCTTTGAGCTGCAAGCTGATGTCCAATGTAACAATGATGTCTTCTCATTAGGTTTTGCTTACTTTATGACTAATGGTTTTACACTAGCGTTTGCATGGTTGTTTTATTTCTACTGTGGTTTTATTGTTTATAATTGTTGCTAGTAATGTTAAGGTCCATTGGTCAAAATAGGATGCACACACACAAAAATAAAAATAGAGGTATGAACTCTCAGCAAGCGAAGATCAGGCTAGAACTGTTTTGACTTGAAAGTTTCAGTGGATTCCAGCTGCTAGTATGAATTGTGCCATCACCAAGGTAGATTCCCATGTTACGTCTCAGCTATGAATAACCGAGTAACCACTTGCTTATCATCAAGTCTGATCACACCCTTACTTCTGAATATTTCCAAGGGATGTGCCACATTTTATATGTGTCTGTTCTTCAGAATTGACACAGTAATGTACTTTGTCCTTGGAGATTCTTACCAGTGTACAATTTATAATGTATGAATCAGTCGATTTGCTGAATACCTCTGGTTGACTTTATATATAATGTCTTATGACATCTGACAAAACTGTTCAAAAGATAAAAGTGGAACATGTAAAGATCCACACTTGCAAAGCCTCTCACACCATTTAGGAGAACCACCAGTGATTTGGGAGCAGAAATAAAGCCACCAGAGCATATCTAAATCTAGCAGATGATCTGATAATAACACATGCCCCCGACACTGTTTTACACAAGCTGCATATAAAATTCTTCACCAGGCATTTGCTATAGAAAATGCCCTTCACATCTACTTAGTTAACAGCTGATACCTCCTCGCGTGTGTCTAAAGTACTGTCACATCATTGGAGCAGATGTTTTCTGCACTTTTAACATATGGAGCACTTCTCAGGAAAGTTGCCAATTATGGAAGAGGTTGACAGTATCTTGGAGAGAAGATAGCTATGTGCAGAGGAATATGTGTGCACATGTATGACAGGACGTGGAAACGTAATAGGCAACAAGAAATTCTTCATTATAATTTGTTTATTTCTGTAGACAAATAATGCTAAGCACCACATTTATAGAAAATGAAATAAGAAATAATCTGTAGAAACTGAACATCTCTAAAAGCATTCTAAAGGATTTTTCTTTTCTGTTTCTCAGTGGAAGAGTGTGTGTGTGTGTGTGTGTGTGTGTGTGTGTGTGTGTGTGTGACAGAGAGAGAGAGAGGGAGAGAGAGAGAAAGAGAGAGGTGGGGGCTGGCCCCAGAAGGACTTTTTGGATCCTGGGCCAACTTGTACTGCTCTACTCTTTTCCTATGGACAGACATTTATAGTCCTTCAGGTTCCATAATACTGAGCTCTGCTCCAATGAATCAATCAAGAATACATTACCTATGAGACTGGCCTGTTCCTTTATTCCTAGGTAATGCTGCCTATTCCCTATAGAATGGGTTCATCTTTTGTATGTAGTCTTTTGTATTATATTTACACAAAGGACTTGGTTGATGATATAGTTACTGTGTGAACAAAACATGCAGACTTTGGCTAAAAAAAAAAAGACTTGGCAAAGTTGTGCCCCAACTTTTCTCATAACATTATTATGTGTAACACAGTGCAGTAATGGATTTGTCATTTATTGTAAGTTTAATCATGCTTGATCCTAGTAAAACCGCAAGCCATTCTTTTCTGTTTAGGAAAACAAATGATAGAACTTTTGAGATAAGTGTTGGTAAATTGATATCGCAGTGATGAAATGAACAACTTTTCATGTATTTTCCAATGTGTATGAGGTATCGCATAAGGAATCTGTATTTGCTCTGAAACATGTTGGAGTGCAGCACTCTTAAAAACAATAGCTGGCTGTGGGGGAGCTGACTAAAATCATTCGATAGTAGTCCAAGTTGCTGTTTCCCTCACTCAGAGAAAAGGATTGGACTGATTTTGTCCAGGTTAGTTCTGTACTGAGTGTTTGGCAGGTTTGGATTCATATTCAAAATTCTCATGCAGTCTTCTCACTTGTGAGGGTCATTGGTGCTAAAAACATGATGATGAACATTTTACTCTGTTGCCCCCTTTTTCATAGGAACACAAGAAGCTGCCTTATACCAAGCCAGACCATTGGTCTATCTAACTCAGTGTTGTTTACATTGACTGGCAGTAGCACGTCAGTGTTTCAGATGGAAGCCTTTCCTTGCCCTGCCTCAACTTGTCAGGGATTGAACCTGGGACCTTATGTATGCAAGTCTCTACCACTGCAAGTGCTCTACCACTGAGTTTGACCCCTCTTATTCCTAAAGTTCTTGTGAACTTTATGAGTGTTCATCACATTTTCGTGGGTCTAAGTTTGTATCTCACCACCAATTCACATCATGCCTTGCTCTTTCTCTCCAGCCTTCACTGTGAGAACTCAGCATAGTTTAAAGCATCATTTTTTTAAAAAAAGTTAATTGATAGGAACATTTTTGCTTTTTATTAGAATGCACCTGGCTTGTTTCAAAGACAGAGCAGATATTTAAAAAATGAAAAATGTTGAATGGCTCGGAGCCAATTGTATACTCACGCTGCGGTTATCAAAGGGCAAATGCTTTCAGACACCAGCATGCTACCCATTGTAGTTCCATGTTTGGTTAGGTTGTGAATGTTTGAATTTGTCTTAGACTGTTTTTTGGCATGCCATTGCACGTACTCAGAAAATAATTTTGAGTTGGTTAGCAAGCTCTGAGTCACAACGAACAGAGGATTTCAATAGCAACTGTAGGGGAACTCTTTTCCTGTTGATTATCTATCACCGTTTTATTGAAAACTCCTTTATGTATTATTACAGTGTTTGGAGAAAACTGGAAACTATACAAGATGCTCTTTAAAAAGTGAGCCCAAATTGCCTCTGATAAAATAGCTTTCATATGAACCTGCTGATAAAATGTAAGATCATTATGATTAATGTCAGGTATCCACGGTTTTGAAAAGTGCAATTTCTAGTTTGGGTTGGGAGGTAACCATCTGCTCTCCAAGTACATCTTGTCAATTGATAAAGGAAACGTTTGGCATGAGAACTTCCATCTATCCTGCTAGCAAGATAATAGGCTATGGGCTGCAAAGTATTTCAACACCAGGAAGAAAAAGGTAGATAAGAAAAGCTATTCATTTCAAAATGATCAACTGCAAGAATGGAATGTTGCATGGAATGGTAGTTCTGCAACTTAGGTGGTGTTATTGCTTGGTCTTGTTCCATCAATGTTTATGAAAACAAATTTTAACCGAGTTCCCTTGTCCAGTTTTTGTTGAGCGGTAAGTACTACCAAGTCAGTTCAGGTTCTGAGTTGGATCCCACATTCTTAGTGCTTTTTTGGATTATTGCCACAAGGAGTAGGTGACCCAGCTGAAAGTGCATCGAGACAAAGGAAGGTTTGGGAAAGAGAGACACAATATCGTAAGTGACTTTCAGGCTTCCCTGGGTCCTCACAAGCTTCAAACCTGGGGGTTCCTGCACCCTTTGATACCCATAGAATTTCATGTTCCTGCACTGAATAGTACGTTCATCTTTTTCCATGTGATAAGAAGCTAATGACAATTTCATCCAGTTCATCTATGCTGTCTTTCATCCATGCCTGTTAATAGTGTGCTTTATGTGTGGTGGTCCTTAAAGAGTATTGATAGGCTAGTGGGAAAAAAAATAGTGGCTTGCTTCTTTTTGGTGCAGATCACTTTGACCAAATTCAAATTTTATGGCAATGGGGTAGTTGCTACTACCCCAAGAAGCTTTCATATTGTCAGGGTACCATAAGGTTATCATAACATTTGAGATCAGCATTTCATGGGAATTGTATGATAAGTCCCCACACTAGCTCCACACCTGCCTAAAAGGGGGTGATGCTGTTATATGGACTTGCTGTAAAATTCTGCTGATCCTCTTAGGAAGCCAATTACAGGTGTACAACAGCTGCTAGAAATCTTGACCCCATATATGATTTTTTTTTTTTTTGCTGCAAACACCTTTCCACATAATGTTTGAATCAGGCCTGAGAAGTCCTTATCCACATGTTCCAGTCCTTGCAGGGGCTTTTATCGTACAATCCTCATGAGATGCCTTCTGGATTAATGCCTTCTGGATTAATTGGCTTCAAAAGTGGCTCCAAAATACTTGGATCCTACTTACCAAAGAGTTTTGCTCCTTCATCTCTATTTAATACTGACATTTTTGCGGTAACAATTCCTACAATTAACCCTAAGATTCACCTAAGTCTTCTCTGGGCCTTGTGCTGACGGAACTCATGCTCCGTCAGCACAAGGCCTGGGCCACTTACACGGCAGTCACTGTGACAGCATGCAGACTAGGACCACCAGCACAAATGGCTAGTGGCCCCACATGCAATGCCAATGGAGTGTTGAGTCCCCACTGGAGCAGGTAGGTTGGCGAAGGAGGTGTTCTGGGGGAGAATTGGGGCAGGGATTAGGCTCAGCTGGGGATGTACTGAGGGTGGACTAGGGGTGGATATCAACAGCCGCGTTGATTTCCTATGCCCCCAGTCTGGGCCTAACATGCCCCCTTGGACCTACTCAGATTTACGCCAGCCAAACAGCTGGCATATATCCGAGTAGGACCATTGGGGACCATGGCGTGGAAGAGTAGGTAAGTATACAAGTTCTTTCCTTACTTCTCTGCCACTGCCTGGTCCCTGGCCAGCCCATAGCCCTGGATGGGATTGGCCTGTAAGAAATTGGTATCTTGGTACTACCATGATTTACAAAGAGATCTTGTTCGAGACTGTTCCATAGTTTTCAAGCACCATCCCTACAAATCCTGTGAAATCCTAAGCATCTTCCAGAAATTCAAAAAGATCTTGCTATTTGTACGGATTTCTAGTGGGTTAATACAGCATTGACCTGTGTGGACTAGTGCAGATTTTAATGTTGTTAAGATTTGGCAGACTTTATGTGTTGGGAGAGTTGTTAAAACTGTGAAAACTTTCAGGATTGAAATTGGACCAATAACTATAAGATCTGCAGAGGTATTTTGACTGCTATAAAACAGGAACATATTTTTAAAGGCACCTATTAGCATTTTTTTTCTTTCAGATTTTGAAAATAATGTTATTTTTAAATGGACTTTTTAATCACATTGTTTTCACCCAGAACATGCTGATCTTATTTTTAGAAATATATTCCTTGTTTATATCATTAAAAGTGAGTGAAAATAATATCTCAGTATAGATAATGATTCAGTGACTTAGGTATTACTGTGGCAGGTTGACAGTACTGTTTTGGTTGAATGATGTTGCTGTGAATCAAATCTTGGCAAATCTTTTGTATATACTGTACAGTACCAAGAAAATTAATGAATTTGAGTGAGATCCTAAAAGCCTGTTATGGATATATCAAAACCACAATCTCATTGTGCTTCACATTTTTAAAGAGAAAATAGCAAAGCAAAATAGAGGAGGAGCCAGGATGGTGTAGTGGTTCTGGTGTTGAACTTAGACCTTAAAGATCCAGGTTCAAATCCCCCGCTAAGCCACGAAGCTTCCTGGGTGACCTTGGGCCAGCCACTATCTCTCAACCTAACCTACCTGACAGGGTTGTTGTGAGGTCAAAAGGAAGGAAGGAACCATGTACACCACCCGGAGCTCCTTAGAGGAAGAGTGGTATAAAAAATGTGAAAAATAAATTAATATGGGAGAAAAGAACGAGAGCAGATTACATGGGAGAGGAAACATGGGTCACAATTTAAGATGCTGCGCAGTTAGATCTGTCCTTAAAAAAAATTGATCCGTAACAATAACTGATCTTCATATATAGTTAATTAGCAGAAGCACTTGAGAAGAAAATGATGACAGCCATGTATTCCTGTTAGTGCGCAGTGCACCAGTTAGTTTTTTCAGTTGCAAAATATCATTTATTAGCTGGCTTGGTTGCTCTGTGCTGCCAGTCTGCAGTAATTGGGCCAAGATTACATCTCCTTCTTTTTGCATCTTGTATTCTAATAACAGGTGTCTGCAGACTCTAGTTCCTCCATGAACTCCAACACGCCTTTGGTGAGGATAACGACACGTCTCTCTTCTAATGCTGATGCTCCAATGTTGGCAGGAGTCTCAGAATATGAACTGCCAGAAGATCCAAAGTGGGAGTTCCCAAGAGATAAGTGAGTGAAATAGAGACATTTCAATAACTATGCTGGATAGCTGTTCCGGTAACTGTAGAACAAGGAGACCTTAGCCTATTATTTCCAAATTATTTCAGGTATAGGCTCTCTATATTGACAAAGTATTTAAATTTAAGATTTCTTTTTCTCTATGAATTTTCCTAAATTCTGCTGGGTTTTTGAAACTCTTATTGTCAGATTCTTTCCTGAAATGGTGACTACTGTGTTGTTTATGTGAGAGGTCCTAATAGATTATTGCAGGGTTCAATGAGGACCATTGGAATACAGACAGAAATTGGCCAATACAAATCTACTGTACCAAATAGGCATAAGCCTTGTGCGTTGTGGGAACCCCAGGTCACATACAAAAATATGCTAATGTATGCAAAGTTGCATACATTCTCGTATAAGGATCCCTTATGCAGCAGCACATCTTTGGGGACTGCAGTGTGCATACAACCTTCTGGAGCCACCAGGTTCTCTGGCTAGGGATTTCTAATGGAAATTCAGAGGCTTGATGGTGCTAAGCTGGCATTACAATTAATTTTTTGAATAGTTAAATAACCACCGATATTCTATACATAATTTATAAAGCAGCATTAAACCAGTTTTGACCTTTCTGGGAAGTATTTTCCTGTGTGCATATTCACATTTGCCTGATCTCAAATAATTTCAGCCAATTCTAAAATCTGATACAATATTTTCATATACAGTAGTAACTAATGGCCCATTGGGCTCTACCACCGCTGGAACTAGTGTTCTGGCAGTGGCACGTGCTTTACGGCATTGCAAACACTGATCTGGAAGCGCACAGAGCCGTGTGCTTCTGGGTCGCTGCTTGCAGACAATGGGAAGAAGAACACCACACGCGGTGGTGAAGAAGAGGCGCCCTGCCAACATTGGTAAGTTGGCGGGGTGGGTGGTATTGGGTGGGGGTGGGCAGTATGGGGGATGGGCATAACAGAGCTGATTGGGGAGTGCTGGGTGTATGTCGGAGGTGAGAGGTGGTGGCACCTGGTGTGAATGACTTGTGCCTGATGCTATCTCCTCTGGTGCCAGCTGATATGCCCCCCCCCATCTCCTTTGACTTGCACCAGCTAAAGAGCTAGCGCAGGTCCAAGGAGACCTGTTGGTAGTTGAGGGACTTACTGAGGGTTAAGGGAAAATATTTTCCCTTTCTTTCTCCCATGCCTCCCAATCAACCCCCTCCCCTCAAGCATGCAGCTCAGCATGTCAAGGCATGACTGCATGCTTTGGCGAGGAAAAGGATTGGACTGTTAAGATTGCAATGTAGCGTGCATTTACATGTGAATAATTCCCATTGAAGTCAATGAGGCTTACTTCTGAGTAGATATGCATAAGTTTGCACTGCAGTTGTCTGATAAATTATACTTTGGTTTGAAACAGTTGAGTACAAATTGAGTACAGTTGACCCTCGCTATCAGCAGGGGGGTCCGTTCTGTGGACCCCCCACAAATAGTGAGGATCCACGGATACCGGAGTATACAAAAAAATCAGTCAAAAAAGCAAAAAAAAAAAAGTGTGTTTTTTAACCTTTAAAAGCAAACCGCACTGTTTCCAAGCCTCTGGAGGGCTTCTCTAAGCTTACTTCTGGGTCACGCGAAGGCTCTTCCCTCCTCCCAACCTTGGGTCGGTAAGATTAGAGAAGCCCTCCAGAGGCTTGGAAACGGCGCAGTTTGCTGCTAAAGGTAAAAAAAAATGCGTTTTTTGCCACACACCCCTTTTTTAAAAACTGATTTTAACATAGACCTTGCGGGTTCAGCATCCGTAGTGAGTCAAATCCATGGATCCCAGTCCCCTGGATAGAAGGGTCTACTATATTGTAAAAGCCTATTCTAAAGCTGATTCAGTCTGTAGGTGTGCATGCATTGCATACTGCTTTTGGAATACCACTGCAAAGGCTAACAATTGTGTATGGTAATGTGTGTGCATAGGACTGGCTTGTGAGGTCCAGAGGAGACCTTGAAACAACATGAATAACAGCGCAATCCTCACGCTGGCGTCGGCGATGGAACTAGCATTCCGTCGCCGGAAGTAGTCGCCAACGTGCCGTAAAGCACGTTTACAACTACTCTGGAGCAGGGAAGGCCGGCGCAGGGGCCGGCTTCCCTTGCTTCAGCACGCCCCCTGCGGCCGCCAGTCCAGGTAAGCTGGGATCCGGCAGTCGCGGGGGCGGTTCGCAAGGCGAGGGAGGGGGGCCATTGGCCCAGCCGGTCTGGGAGAGGGCGGGGGATGTCCCGACTTTTCCCACTGCCACTGTAATTCTGAAATGGGCTTCTCTTTTTTTAATGCCTTGTACATTGCTTGACCAGCTCCTGTCAACCTAGCAGTTCCAAAGCATGTCAATGCAAGTAGATAAATAGGTACCGCTTGCGGGAAGGTAAACAGCGCTCCGTGTTCCAGCTGCATGCTACGCGCTGCGGCAAGGAGAGTCACGCCGGCCACATGACCACGGAGGTTCTTTGGACAACGCTGGCTCTTCGGCTTTGAAATGGGGATGAGCACCACACCCTAGAGTCGGACACGACTGGACTTAATTGTCAGGGGATACCTTTACCTTTTTTTATATATTAGGAAATGTAACAATCATACAGTAAGATAGGAAGCATGTTAAAATTAGAACGAATATTAAAATCAGTATTTAATTTGTAGAAAAACATTACAGAGATTTTAGAAACTGCTCTTCTTGTTTTAAACTCCAAATTATTTGTTCTGAAAATTTACCTTGCCTTTCATGTTCATGTATGGAAATATTCTTAATTATGTGGATGAAAGGTGGTGCCATACATTTCACTTGCCACCTGCAAGTTTCTAGTCAACAGTGGGGAGTCTGTATGCTTAATTCTGTCAGCTTTTCCCCTTAGGAGAAACATTAATGCGGAAAATCTTAGAGCATTAAACATTTAAAAACAGCATTCAGCATAAATGTGGGTGGAGCGGGTTTGTAATGAAAGAGGCTATTTAAGAGCAGTTTATTAGATTGGGGGCTGCAGGCCACAATGACAGGATTGTTATGCTCACATTAGAAGTACAAGAGGACATAAATTAACCATTTTCCAATGCAAATGTTTGCTTTCTGCCAAGATCCTAAATTCAATTTTCGTTTCAGAGAAAAGCCAGCATGATCTCAGCACAAAACATACAACTCTGGGTCTTTGTGTATTGTCAAAGTAGCATCGGCTTTTCATAACAGATCTAAACCAATGTATACATTCACATTAGCATGATTAAACTGAAAGCTTTTTTGAATTAAATGGCTCTACTTAAACTCATCCAATTTTATTTTTAATTGTGGCATTTTGCCAAAACCACTTAATTTTTCTCCAGGAGAGAATACTCTTATACCAGACACATTATTTCAGCTTGTGGATGATATAGGTAGTAGGCTTTGTTGTTAATTCAACATATGGCCCCAGCTTAATTCCTAATCTGAGATTTTACAAGCAATAATGTCTATCTTCTGCTTTGGAGGACTAAAACAATAGTAGTCAAACAGCTGCAAAAAATATGTGAGCATAAAAGGAGCTGTATAGTATATGACAGTATCCTTTATTCTGGATGCATTTCAGGATAAACACTTGCCCAAGAAAAGCTGTCTTTTACAATTAAGTAAGGCAATCTGCTCACCCATAATACTGTGTGTGCTCAGCCACAATCTGCTCATCAGCAATACTAAAGGCCAAAAGCTATCCTCTGTTAATATGACTCTGATGACAAGGCATCTGAAGTAGACTGACACAAACCCTGTTCCCAAATGATGACTCACTGTATCAGAAATGGTCAACAACCTTGACATTACAGACAAATTAACAGAGGATGCTTTCTAGCCAACAATATTCTGAGGCTGAGCAGATTGACCAGTTGTAAAGACAAACTTTCCTTGAGAAAGTCTTATCTCATACTGCTTTGGAAGTAAAAAACAAATGCTGTATTTTCCTATAAATTGTAGGATTTACATCTGATTTCAGATGGATGTAAATACAGGGATTGAAGAAAGATATTCTACACATGCTCTACAATACAAAACATGCAGCATTCACCAAAATAAATAGGAACAGGGTCATTCCCTCCATATGTGGTGCTCTCTACCAGAGGCGGAAGGAGGATGGAGCGCACGGAGCAGATGCTCTGGGCGGGGGCAGGGGGCGCAGTCAACATTGGGGGGGGTACTTACCTGCGCGATGGTTCGGCCCTCCCACCCTCCCTGGAGCTCGTTCGGCTCCAAAAAGGTGCCAAAACTGGCGGGGGGCGTGTTCGTTGTCGCGCTGGGTGCGACGAAGTCACGTCACTTAGGCCCCGCCCCCTTGGCCCGGGTGCCGGGAGGGCTAGTGGCATTACTGCTCTCTACATTCATCAGCATGATTTAGAGTTTTAAATCATAGATGCCCTTAGTATTTGTATAATTCTTTTAAAAAGATGACAGCCAGGAATTGATTGGTTAAAAAAAAATAGCACACTGAATTAATGCTAAATGCCATGCCATTTTGTAGAATCCATTTCATCCTTAAGGATGCTTTTCATATGGCCCATTCTGAAAAAAAAAAAGAAAAAAACTGGGTCCAGTAACTTTCACCTTGTCCAAATCCTTTTGACAGTATTGTGAGGGTTGATCCTGACAGGGGTTCTGATCCTGTGACAATTTTTTTCTTCAGAAAGCAAAGTCACTTTACAAGGGAGAATGTAACTCATTAAAAGGTAATTAACAGCACAAGCCTATGCATGCCTACTCAGAAGTAAATCTCATTTAGTTCAGTGGGACTTACTTCCAGGTAAATGTATATAAGATTGCAGTCTTAAAAAGCTGCTACCTTAATGTCTTCTTCCCTTCAGATTATGTCTGTACCACACAGTCTGCAAATGAGTGTGGCCGTCACCCTTTAATGTATAAAACGTCCCTACGCCCAGTTAATTAATCATATACAAATAAACAAACTTTCTGGTCACTTTGTAGTCTACCTGGAAAAGGAAGTGGGAAAAAAAAGCCAAGTCTTAGAGCAAAGTGATATTCAAAGTTCAGGGTAGCTTTAGATACCTTGCAGCCTAATCCTAACTAACTTTCCAGCACTGATGCAGCCATGCCAACAGTGTGTGCACTGCATCTTGTGGTGGTGGTGGTGGGGGGTCAGTTACAGAGGCCGCATCAAGGGGCTGCATCAGCGCTGGAAAGTTGGTTAGGGTTGGGCAGTTATTGTTACTTCTGTGGCTATTTCATTTTTGAGAGCAACACACTGGATTAGGAGAGTCCAGTACATCTTACAGCTAGCCATAAAATCAAGGTCCTGGTAGTGCAAATGTCTGGGGACGCTTTTCCATGTGTGTTTTAACCACCTACAGAATTTGTGTCTCAGAAGACTAACGGGAGTGTGCTCAAAGCAGGGAGTGAACTGATACCCTTGTGAGTTCCATATGACAAATGCACCGGTCAGAATGTTTTGCTGAAAGAATATTTTTGTTTTAGCTCTTAAGTTCAACTGCCTTCATCAGATGCTGTGCGCTAATCCCCTGTTTATATCCCTAGGTTGACGCTGGGGAAGCCCCTTGGGGAAGGATGCTTTGGTCAAGTTGTCATGGCAGAAGCGGTGGGAATTGACAAAGACAGGCCGAAAGAAGCTGTTACCGTGGCAGTGAAAATGTTGAAAGGTAATATGGGGGAAGGGAAGTGGCAGGTTCTGTGAAAGAATGTCTCTTTTGTGGAGCCAAAGTTCACTTAGCTAACCTCAGGCTTCAGCAAATTTCAGTACAGCGCTGTGCCTTTGACAGCCTATTTACCTTTAGCAATGGATATTTACAAGCATGTCAAAGTCTTGTTATGACTGTTTATTCCTCCTCTCTTGATTTGATCCACAAGGGAGTCCATATGCTCTCATTTGGTTGGTTAAAAGTTGTTCAAAGGCATCTGTAGAGTAAAATGCATTAGGAAATAAATGATTGAACCTGACCTAGGGTTGTATCCAAAAACGTCGTGACTAAACGCCATTAAAATCAATGAGACAAGTTAGCCATTACAAACGTAATTAATTAATTTCCTTAATTAATTTCCATGGGACATAGTTGTGACTTACTTTCTTTGGAAACAATCCTTTCTTTTAATGAGAGAGAGAACAACTGTTTATACAAGGCAATAATATGTTTTAAAAAATATGGTAATAGTGAGTTCTATCCTGGGTCCTTAATTTGAAAACAAATACCGTATTGTCCCGAGTATAAGACGCACCTGATTATAAGACGCACCCTTAAAGTTTGGTGCTATTAAAAAAAATTAATTAAATCACTGGCATTAAATTGCAATAGCCTGATTATAAGGCGCACCCCCAGTTTAAAAACTTAAATTAGGATAAAAAAGTGAGTCTTATACTCAGACCAATACGGTAATTTATTACTTTGAATAATAACAGCCCTTGCTAACAAATAGGCATCATTCTTCAGTGAAAGAAGCTATCATGCTGGAGATATGATTAAACATTGGTCATAAAGCAAGGAAATTACCATTTACAAAAGAATAACTGTTGTGTGAAATATAAATTGCTAGGTGTGGGGAGGAGCCTGTTATTTACAGCGCAATCCTAACCAGCGTTCCAGCACCAGTGCAGTCACAATGCAGCCCTGGGGTAAGGGAACAAATGTTCCTTCACCTTGAAGAGGCCTCCATTACTGGTCCTGCACTGCAAAATGCAGTGTGTACCCTGTTGGCACGGCTACACCGGCGCTGGAAAGTTGGTTAGGATTGTGCTGTTAGTGACATAACAGAGAATTGTAGTGTGGTGGTTAAGAGACTGAGCTGCAAATCAGGAAGTCCCTACTTCAAATCTTGCCTTTGCCATGAACGTACTAAGTGATCTTAGAGCAAGTCACTCCCTCTCAGCCTCAGCTGCAACTCCCTTTTAGACTCAACGGCAATACAGGGACTACTTACTTCCCTTAGGGTGGCTGTAAAAGCATATGTATCAAGAGCATGTGTATGAAATGCTTTGCACTGTTAAAATACTAAGGCACAAATCCTATCCAAATCCCCCACACACACACCGATGCACATGCGCTAAGGAGGTGTGTGCTGTATCCAATGGCGTGGGGGGGGAGCAGTTGCAATGGACACCTCAGGAAAGTTTTGTTCCCTTACCCTGTGGAAAGCCTCTGCTTTCCCTGGAGTCTCCTTGGTTCTGCACCAGCTATTTTGCTGGTGCAAAACCGAGAAGAATCCAGGAGAGGAAAAGGGATAGGATATGGCCACACATGAATGCCGCTGGTCCCACCTCCTCCCGTCCCATTCTGCGTCCCCCCTTATCCAGAAATTCCCATTTTCCACCCTCTCTCTCTCCACCATCCCTCCCACCCTCCCAGTTCCCCACTGCTGCCTTACCTACTGCCGGTGTGCAGCGTTTTTGTCACTGGCAAGTGCTAGTGACTGCCAGTGACTGCGCTGGTGGCCTCGTTGCACTCACTGGCAGTGTCGGTGAGCGCAAATGCATCACACTGCATGTGCTGGATCCAGGCACTTGCACTGGTGGAATGTCTGTTTCGCTAGCGGGGCAGTTCAGATAGGATTGGACCGTTAGTCTTTACGTGGGAACATTGGACAGACCAAAGTCTTGAACTGAAAAACCTAAAATGGAAATCAAGTGGATTTTTGTAGTAAGTATGCTCTCATTTGGGATATTAATTTTATAGGCCCAGAGATGAGGAAATATAATTAAAGGAAGTCTTAAATAAATGTATGAAGATAAGCATTGTGTTTTATAGTCTGATACAATACAAGTACGGTAGTTTCTATTTTTATAGAAATTGATTTGAGTTTTATCTCAGTTTATCTCAGCTGTGAATTTGAATCTGACATTGTAACTGGCTGTAATTGATATATATTCATTCATTCTGGCAGCGTAAGGCCTGAATAGGATCAGGCCATCACTCTTTCTTAGTGACTATGCTACACCAGCTCTGTGCTGTTCTATATTGTGACTCTCTCTCTCTCTCTCTCTCTCTCTCTCTCTCTCTCTCTCTCTCTCTCTGTGTGTGTGTGTGTGTGTGTGTGTGTGTGTGTGTGTGTGTGTGTGTGTGTGTGTGTGTGTGTGTGTGTGTGTGTGTAAAAATATTTTAATTGCTTTTTGTCTTTGTTGAGTTTTCTGTTTGTGTGGAGCTTATCTGAAATAAATGCAAGGCAGGACTGAGCCGACCAAAGAGTAATGGTTCACTTTGGAACTAGACTTGAAAGAGTGCTGTTCAGAACTAGAAGCCTGCATTATTTCCATAACTTACAGATGTTTAAATTACCTCTTCCCAGTTATATGATGGCAAGTATTGTAGGATGGATTGATGCAGTAGTTAACAAAGAAAAAAGAATTTAGCTGGGGCACTAAACTATGAGTGAAACATATTTTGTCTTATGTAGATGACGCTACAGAAAAAGATCTGTCTGACCTGGTGTCTGAGATGGAAATGATGAAAATGATTGGGAAGCACAAAAACATCATCAACCTCCTTGGGGCTTGCACTCAGGACGGTGAGTATCATTTTGATTTTGCTTCTCAGAAGTGATCAAATCAATGCCGTTTCATTATGTAACATACAGGAGTTGTTAGTAATGAATTGTTAATATACTGCACATATACAGTATTTGTTTTGAAATGTTCTGGGACTGAAGAACAGTGGTGAAGGGTAGGCAGCTATATAGGTGTGGAGAAAGAGAAAAAAAAATGTGTCTACAAAGGCATCTGACTATAATTGCATGTGTTTAAAAGAGAGTGAGATTTTTGCACCACACTAAATTTGCTAATGGTACTATGAGAAGAGTTTGGTCGTAGTAATTTCTTGTTGAAATTCTCCCATGAACCAGGGAGTTCTACTGTTATGAATCAATGGCACTGAACATATGTGTTCCAGTTTACATTCTCATGTTCTGTATCTTCTTGCTTGAAGGGCCACTCTACGTGCTTGTTGAGTATGCTTCCAAAGGGAATTTGCGAGAGTACCTGCGAGCACGGCGGCCACCAGGAATGGAATATTCATTTGATATTAACCGGGTGCCTGAAGAGCAGATGACATTCAAAGATTTAGTGTCTTGTACATACCAGTTGGCAAGAGGCATGGAATACTTAGCATCTCAAAAAGTAAGCCAATGTTTTACGAATATTATCCTCAGCTTTTCAGTGCAGACATGAGCAATATGCAACTTGAAGGCCATAAATGGTGGTTGGCAGTTTTCAAATTCTCTTTTGCACATGGGAATCAGCCCTTTTACATATGATAAATGACATAGCCATTTGTGCTCCTCAGGAGGTTCTGCATTTGTAGGCTTTCTCATGCTTTTCATTCTCAGTCAAATTTACATGTGCAAAGTAATACGTGTGTGAATCTGCTTCCTCTGTTGAAGTGGAAGGAGGAACCTTCAGTAGACATTAGAGCTCTTTACATAATCCCCATTATAGGGATAGGGCAGAGAAAAATTCCTGTCTGAAACCTGAGAAAGTCATTGCCAGTCTGTGTTGATAGTACTGACCTAGATGGACCAATGGTCTGATTCATTATAAGGCTGACTTTTTAGGATTCCTATGAGAATTTGGTAGACCCAGAGGTACGAAAGGCACATGTACTTGTTCAGGCAGGCAAGCATGATCTCTCTCCGGTACCACGTGGATTCTCTACATCCCCAAGGCCATGGGTGAACCATCTCAGTATTATGAAGATGATAAATAATTATGGTAAAATTATGGCATATATTTATTTATATAATGAAGCAAATGTGTGGTCTTCTCGGTTGCAGGGTAAGACCTGATTGCATGACCGAAGACCTCGGAGGCAACAAGGCATATGACAAAAAGTGTTGGGGTTTTGCATCTTATAGGTCCTGCTCATGGTCTCTGTGTCGTGGTGCTAAAACATTTGAGGATGGTAATAGCAGGACAATTGATCGTCCTGCCTAGTTGTGAAAGTCTTAGAAGGACACTTTCACCCATGTGAATGCCAGGCAAGAGCCAAAGCTGATCTTTCCTTGCTCATGTGTCACTGCACACCATTTTCAGATGTGGCTGGTAATAATAATCTTCATAGAAATATTTTGCAAATTAAGTCCATAATGGGTCCAAAAATATGCAAGTAGCCCAGAGTGCTGAACAAATTGCCCAACCCTGCTTTGAAGTTTTCAACTAATCTATTTGAATAGTGGTTTCAGCTCTTTTAAAATACATATTAATGAGCATTTTTTTCCTAGCTGGGTTGTCCATAAAGGTTTCACTAAAGTACTGCATTTGATTCGGCAACAAATATATACATGAGTAATCAAATTCCAAGTTATGCTTATTAAAAGTTCCTGTTCAGGTTGGAGGAATGAGGGTGGGAATCAATCTTTAGCAAATAATTCCACAACATGAACTTAATGGATTCATGAGTTCAAATATTCATGTGGATAAACTGAAAGCAGCTTTGCTAAGCAGACAACGAACTCATAACCTTCAGAGTTCCCTTGTTAAGTGAAGACTGTGGCAGGCTGCTAACTTACTGAATATATATATATATGAGAGAGAGAGAGAGAGAGATTCCATAGGGTTCCAGAGAATTACATATGCCACTATTGGGTAACAGGCAAAAAGAAGAAGCAGGAAAAAAATCTTTGAATACATTAGTCATTTGTCTTCACTAAAAATATTTGCTTGCTGAGAAAAATAGCTGAAGCAGCATAATTTCAATATTCACTCTTTGGAGACCCACAGCTGCTAGTTTCTTCCGTATTCTTAAGTGATAATTGGGAAAGCCTTAAATTTTCCTGTGGTAAGCAGCCCTGTGTGTAGATGACAGTCCTCTGCTTAATAGACGGGGTAAGGATATTAACAGAGGTTCAAGGTCAGCTCTGTTGGTGCTGATTCAGGCAGAATGCAAGTGGTGGTGTTGTTGACCTGACCACAGCATCATAAGAGAGAGGGGAATATGATGTAGAGGAGAGAATCGGCTACCTAGTAGCACACATTGCAAATAGTGCTGACCTCATCAATGAAAGCTGCCGGTGCATGTGTTGCTCATGATGTTAGAGGTCATGATATGGCCCAATATTATTTTATAGACTTAACTGAATTTCTGAACGTAACCAAAAAAAAAAAAAAGACACATCATCTTGAAAGTTGTTTTTTATTAGAATGCTAGAGTAATGGGCATCAACCCTAAACTGGATTTTCTGAGGAGCTGAAACATTTTCATCCCAATCTCTAGTGAGAGTGATTTGTGTGTGCACAGAGAATACACAGCTGCTGATACAGAGGAGTGACCAAGGGGGATTGCAGTGGATGCAACTGTATGGTGCAGGTGTGCAGCTGTTGAATAGTATTTCTGTAGGGAGAGAAAATCCTTTTGTGTGAAGTACTGCAACTTCAATTTATAAGCTATATGTGTGGTAGCCAGGGGGCAGGATATATAAGCCATAATTGATTTTATTGCAGTTTAGGTGAAAATCTGCACCAGTGCAGTAAAACAATTCCTTGAAGCCATCAGTGCAAATTGACTAGTTTGAACCTTCTTCTCTGAGCATATTTCTGGGCCTGTTTTTTGTTTTTGTTTTTGTTACTCCGTCCTTGTGTATTAATGGTTCCAGGCATTTGTAGAATAACTGTATTTACTGTTGCCTTGTGAATACAGGAACAGTGGTTGCTGTAGTGTATGCAACAGGGGCTATATGCAGCTACTCCTAGGTGATCCATTGTTACTAATGCAACACCAATCATTTTTTTAAAAAATACTATTACGGCTCAATCCTATGGAGGGCCTATGGCAGCGGATCTCATGACCCGCTGCCATCAGTCCTTCTATAGCATCACAAAAGGAGCACTGCTGTCACATGCAGTGGGACCGCTGGCACAAATGGCCAGAGGTCCTGCGTGCATGAGCCAGCTATTCCTGGACTGAGCAGGTGCCTGAGCAGTAGAGCAGGTGAGGAGGCAATTCAGGGGAGTATGAGGATGGGGAGTGGGCCAAATTGGGGGTGGGAAGGGTAAGGTCTTGGCAGAAGCACATGCCAAGATCCTATACCCCTTTCCCATCACAGATTTGCTCCCAGGAATCTCCTTGGACTAATGCCAGCAAAAGAGCTGGCATAGGTCTGAGGAGACCCATTGGCAGCTAGGTGTCCTTCAGAGCAGGAAGTAAAAAAAAAATTACTTACCTCTCCCGGGCTGTCTGGTAGCTCCACCCACCATGGCATGCAGCACATGCTCTGGCAGCACAGCTCCATGATGTAAACTTGTGGGGGATAGGATTAGTCATAGACAATGTGACATGAGATGAGACAAATATCTTTTAGTATTCAGCCATTTAGTATTCAGCCATTTTCCAAGTTAATGAGAATTACCAATAATAACCTTTGTTTAGCAGTGAGCACTAGTTTGTTGTACTAGTTGTCAGTAGTGAGCACAAGAAGGAATGCAGGAATATCTCCGCCGGTGGGTGCCGGGTCCGGCATAGGGCATTTGTTTTTGCTGTAAGAGTCTTAACACAACTATTCTTCTGGAATTGGATGGTATTGCGTTTCTTTGAATCATGATGAGATTTTATTCTGGTTTGTTCTTTGTTTTTATCAGTGCAGTCCTAGGCAGTCCTAGGCAATTCTACTCAGAAGTAAGCCTCATTTCGTTTAATGGGACTTACAGCCCAATCCTATGCATGTCTACTCAGAAATAAGTCTCACTGAATTCAGTGGGACAGTGGTTCTCAAACTGTGGGTCACGACCCACCATTGGAACCAAAAGCTGTTCCCTGCTCCCTTAAGGGGCGGGGACAGCATGTTGTAGATCCCAGGAATTGCCGCTGCTGCAAAAGTGCCCCGAACTGCTATTTTTGAACTTACCGGGGTGTGGGGGCACTTCGGGGAGGCCTTCGCAACCCTCTGCAGGCCTCCCTGATCTTCGAATTGCTGAAAAACGGCGATTTTCGAGCACTTCTGTTTTTCGCAAAAACCGGAAGCACCCCAAAACCAGCGATTTTCGGCGATCCGAAGATCAGGGAGACCTGCAGATGGTCGCGCAGGCCTCCCTGAAGTCCCCCCAAGCCCCGGTAAGTTCAAAAGCTGTGTTTTCGGTGGTGGCGATCCCCGGGGTCACAGCCGCTGCTGGCCCCACCCCTGCAAACACTCAGTGTTCTACCCGTCTCACAGGGAGAACTTTGAGAAACGCTGCAGTGGGACGTACAGTGGGACCTTAGTCTATGGCTGCAATCCTCTACACCCTTACCTGGCCGTAGACCTGCCTAGGATTGCAATGTAAATTAAAGTCAGATCTGAGCTTTGTGGATAGGATCAGATTGAGACAAATAAAAAGATACATAATAACTTCAAATTAAAATGTCCAGCAATAAAAGCAGTGCATTTCCACCCCAAAGAAGTAGCTGTCCTGGACAAAAATCCCGTAGAATGCTTCATAGCATTTCTTTCCTGCTCCCTTTTATTGCTCATGACAGAAATGCTTAAACCGAGCTATGGTTTCCATCAACAGGCAGTACTTCCTTTCTGAGTCAAGAAAGGTCAATTGCACATTTTGAAAAAGGTGCTGACGTAAAGAGAAAAAAAAGGTTAAATAGTAGGAGTCCACTTTGAAATTCCCTTATTAACATTCTCTAACAGCAAGAAAATAAGGCCAAAACAGTGTTTTGTTTTGTTTTGTTTTTAAGTTGATTTGTTCCCAAAGAACAGCAAGCATGTTAGGTATTTTAGAGGGATTCAGATGCATCACGTTTCAGACTTCAGAATGAGACTGTGCGCTTTAATTTGTTCAGTGGCATCTCTTGGGGGGGCAGTACTGTACGTTGCATACAGGTCTACCCAGCTTTACACGGTGGCTCCGCCCACACGCCATCGGAGCCATTCCGAGTAGCAAAGACAACACACAGGAGACTCCCTGCACGTTGCCTTTGCTGCTCGGAATGGCGCCAACAGTGAGTGGGCGGGGCCACCATGTAACGCTGAATAGACCTGTGCGCAACTTACATTATTGCCCCCCCCTCTAGGGACGCCACTGAATTTGTTGTTGTTGATAGTACAGTTGTATAGTTTTTATATTTCCTATGAAAAGCAGCCATCCTGAATTAGTGTCTTAGCTTGGAATCCTCTCAGACCAATACAACTGAAAACTGAATACTTACTAATGGGATTTATAATGAAAATAGTGAAAATATTTGTGAAAATAGTGAAAATAATTTTTTTCAGTAGCAGGCTTTGATATAATTTAGTGCACAGATCTGAGTGAACCACATAACATTTGATTCAATGGAAGGAGCTCTTCCTCTTGTAGCATAAAATTGAGCTGTAAGTCTCACGTGCATTTTCCAAGGGATTTCTCTAGTAGTCACCAGGCTTGGGGGGGGGGGAGAGGGAGGGGGATTTGTTTGTAATCTTCACATTTTTTAAATGCTCTCGCAAAGAAGGTGGAAAATAATTATTTGGTACCACTGCAAACAATAGGGCTGTGTTTCAGTGGCAGGAGATAAAATCAACAGGTTTAAGTGGTAGGAGAATTTAAATTGGTTCTTAGGAAAAATGTTTTTTATTGAAGCAGTCGGCACATAGGAACGTTTAGAGCTGTAATATCATCCTCTTAGAAGGCCTTAACATGACTCAATAATCTTCTGAGATGGCTTAGGTATAGAAGGTCCTGCCTCAGTCCAAGAGAGGTTAGATCAAATAATCCTTTGGCTCCCTTCTTCTTCTTCTTTTTTTTTTTTTTAATGATAATAGCTTATAATTGTATGTTTCTGCAGTTGGATATCTTTACTGTGTCTTACCAAGGGACTATTCATGCATTATTTTGTGACAAAGGAGCAGTCCACATGATCACTGGTCACTTGGTAGATGCTTAAAAATCCTGCATGTGCAGACCCCCACACTCTGGACTTATATGTCTGCTTCTAGGTGCAGGATTCAGTTCCTGTGAATTACTGGAAACATCACTTTCCCCCAACGTTTTCTGTGATGTGCTGAATGCTGGGTTCTGTACATGACTATGGATACATGGAACCAGCTGACCTTGGGCTGGGCATTCATAGATGCAGGATATTCAGGTCAGGTTCCTGTAACTGCAATCTGCCCAGCAGTTGTGTGAATCAGCTACATCTTCTGGATTGTACCCATTGTCCATTGCCCTGCCAGTACAGGGATGTTCTATGCCAATGTTTCTCAAAGTGTGCTCCTAGGAGCTCTGGGGTTCTCTGAGACCCCTTCAGGGGCTCCACAAGCACATCATAAATGGCCACCATCTGCTCAGCACTGCGCCACTCCACACATGTGCCGGTGCTCTGGGGCTTCCCAAGACTTTTCGCATGTACTAGCAGGGCTTCCTGAGACTCTGTTTAGGAGCATAAAGGGCTGCGGAGACCATCTCTTTGCCTGTCAGGCTGTCGGCATCTGAAGATATTAATAGAACATGAATGAAACGTCATGCCGTTTATTTTAAAGTGTTTTTATTGTATTTTGAAAGAAACGTTTAAAGTAATTTTATTGCATACATTGCATTTTAAAGAAACTTTTGAAGTCATTTTAAATTATACATTTTTTTACATTTTGAGACTGTGTTTTGTTTTTGTGACCATAATCCCGTGGAAGATGATCCAATCCTGTTACAGAGACCAAAACGTTTGAGAACAACTGTTCTGTGCTATTCTCCAGAAATGGAGACATTGGTATGTGCAGAAAATGGGAAGTCCTCTCTGCCCCACACATGATGGGGGTCCTCAAAACCCTTTAGATCATGACAAATATCTCTTATCCTTATTGTCCAGAAGACCTTTACAATGCTCAAGCATAATTAGTCTTTTCATTGGATTACACTGACATGTGGATTTGGGCGGCTAAGAAATTTTAGTAACTGAGAATCAGGTTACAGGTGGTTTGTGTGTCCTCGCTTCAGTTCGTTCATATTTTAATATTTTCTTTTTCAGTGCATCCATCGAGACTTAGCAGCGAGGAATGTTTTGGTGACTGAAAATAACGTCATGAAAATAGCTGATTTTGGGTTGGCCAGAGACATCAACAATATAGATTATTATAAAAAGACCACTAATGTAAGTGGATGGCAGTCTTATCGCTTGATCCAGTATCTTCTTTCAGTGGTGCATTTAAGTATGGCAAATGTATTCCTAATGGACTTCTTGTACAGCAGCCTAACTTTTAATCAAAGAAATGAAAATAATAGGCAAGTGTGTAAGGATTCCTAACCCCTTTTTACTAGGAAAGGAAGGTTATCTGCTTACACAGCTTGGGAGAGTACGTGTTACATGATGCTTTCTAAAGGATAAGGTTTAGCCTTTGCTTTTTATGGCCTCCATGAAACTTGTAGCACATTCTTTTACTGTTAGCTAGATACTAAATATAAATATAAATGTGCCTTTTTGTAATCAATGGATGATTTCGTGGAATGCACCCATTATGTAATTGCTAACATTTGGTTTTAGTTTGCAGAAGTCTTACATTACCCACAACTCAGTTTGGTCTTGGAGATGCTTTGTGACATACTTGGCAATCCACTGGTTAAAATGTATGCACTCCATATTCCTATTGTATGACCTTACTTTGGGCAGCTGCTTATATTGTTCTGAAACTACTATACACTTGGCACAGAAAACAGTCCTATATTCAGGAGACCCAAATTGTGGGCTCAATTCAGATATAATGATAAATCATGGCTTGTTATAATGAGGATCAACGATAGTGAGGGGCTCATGCACTCCTTTCTCCTTCCTTCATACATGGGGGAGGAGATTAGAAACGTCTAGTTTGCAGCAAACCATCGTTTCTCATTTCATCCTAATGTAGCAACCTATAGTTTGCATAAACCATAGTACACTCTCAAGCCAGGCTTCTAAACCACAGCTTTGATCTTGGTTTGTGCAAACCAGTTTGTTGTATTTGTACAAAAGAGCACACTGGTTTGAAAAAAAACTAGAACAAGAAGCTTCTAATCACCTCCTGTTGTGCATGAAGGGAGGGAAGATATAAACATGAGACTGCTGCTGTTCATTCTTGTAACAAAAAAAACATATTTGCCATTGTATCTAATGTGAGCGAGCCACTATGAAAATAGAAGAGAGTTTTTACACAAGCACCTTTAGTGTATCAGTCTATAAGCTCCTGCTTGATCCATTTTGAAATATCCATTTTTGAGTGTGTTCCTCTTGCTAAGCCAAAAATATCAGTGGGTTTCCAGGACTGATGTGGATGCTGAGCAACTGGAGAACTGCTCTGCAAAGAAATCTTCCCCTTCAGTTGCAAACGTAGACCCCCTGTGGGGTGGGGGCTGCCGCCACGCCCCCTGGGGTGTGTGACGTTGGTGTAGCACGTCTCTGTGGCGTGGAAACCTACCCTCCCGCTGCTTCATGGCTCCTTTTTGGGTTGGGAAGGCCGAAACATGCAGCCGTTTTCGCTGCGAAGAAGATGCGAGAACGGCTGCAGATCCCGGAGAAGGCACGTGCCCTGAGACCCACCGCCCCCAGTGCCACGATGTCTCTGTTCCCCTCCCATGATCATAGGTGGTCTTTTTCCATATTATGCATTCCCTAGTTCATAGTATACTCTAGTGTACCCAATTAAAACTTTATCCGGATTTTGTGGTTTCTGTACATGGCTGATGTTTAAAGAAATGTGCCTTGGGAGAGGTTGATAACCTTCTGATCCCTTCATTCCTAAATGCTATGCTTTTAAATTCTAATCCCATGCAAGTTAATGAGAATCACCTCTGTATTAATGAGCCAGGATACCTAATAAAGGGAAAGCTTATTTTATCATATTGTAATGAACTAAGTGTTAATTTAATATCATACTGTTGATATCGCAGTCTGAGTCTGCCAAATTTGTTGTTGAAATTGACTAGTGAATAGTAACCCTTTTGTTAACCATGTTTTGAATTTTCTATTGCACATGCAGGGCCGGCTGCCTGTAAAGTGGATGGCACCAGAAGCTCTATTTGACAGAGTGTACACACATCAAAGTGATGTGTAAGTAACTTCATCGTAGAAGATTTCTATAATTTACAGTTTTCTCCAGTGAATTATATGTAATAGAAATACGTTCCTCAGATTAAAATATATCTCATATAATCTTTTTTTTTTTTGCTTTGATTCATCAAAATAAATTAATTTGGTGCAAGTCAGACTTTTTATTCTGACTGGTTAAAAAGCTGCAACAAGTTTTCTTGCTGTTTGTCACCCTTAAACAAAACAGGAAGGAATTGTTTTTCCTCTTACAATATTAGATTTCAGAACCAAAACAAACAGGTGCTTCTTGCAACATCATTCTTGTCTCATGGACTCATTCCCTCAGCAATATTGTTGATCTTGGTTATGGTTTTGGTACATTTTATCTCAAGTTTCCTCTCCTTGCCTTTCTGAAACTCGTGGTTACAATTTCATTTCCAAGTAATGGGAGAGAGTCAGAGATGGTCTTAGAAACTGAGGATTTTCTGGAAGACTGCAAACCAGTGCCCTGTTACTAATCTGGCTGGCTTCAGAGCACATGAAAGGTGGAAAACACTGACTTCCTCTTGTCAGTGCGGAAGTTTCCTTCCCTTGAACCTTTTTTAAACAGATGTATGACTCCAAAGCATTGTTTTAAAAGGGGGCATCTTCAGATCCAAAGGATACTGAGGTTTCTGCTACTTGAATTGTGGACCCTAAAAACCTATTATTTGTTTGCAAAGTGTATAGTTGACTTTGTTACTTAAAATATAAGGATTGCCACCATAATCGCTAGTAACTGTGGAACAGCTACTACAAAACAACAACAAAAAGAATATACTTGCAAGTGACTTCTCCACGAAGCTTATGTAGCCATCTTTACAAATGGTTTTCCCCCTCCCTTTCAACACCCGATGTATATTTGCCCTTTCATAATCAGTCTAAGCTTACCCACTTCTGACCTATCAGCTGTGTATAATTATTGCACTCCAACATCCATAGCCTGAAGAGAGAGAGAGAGAGGAGAGAGAGAGAGAGAGTCTCACAGCACAATCCTATGCATGTCTACTCAGACATAAGTCCCATTGTGTTCAATGAGATTTACTCCCAGGAAAGTGTGTATAGGATTATAGCCTCAGAGTCAGTTTATCCAGATGCCTCTGCTTTATCCAATCCTGCCTTTAATAATGGCTGACTGAATTAGAGTGATTTCCTTGTCAGTAAATATGGCTAGGATTGTAACCTTAGAACAGCTTGCTTCTATCTGGGCCCAATTCTGCCAGCCCATGTTCTTATTTAAATCCATTGCATCACACGTTTATTTGTGTTGCATCACACTGTTATTATTCTTAGGCACTCAGAGTAGTTTACATATTATACCCAGGCAGTTTACAGAGCCAGATGTGCTTAATCTCTGCAGTAAACTCTGTCAATTCTGTGTGGTGCCTTTTCATCATGAGTTATTTCCTCAACCAGAAGATTACATTGTTCATAAGATACATAAGAAATGCTTAGGCAGGTTGACACCTGTTATTTCACCCATGCACTGCCATGGGAAATGTGGGAAAGCATGCAAAGTTCAGTAGAGGTGTATCCTTTAACATGTAGGCATTTACTGCTGAGGCAAGAAGCAGCTGTTGTTTGCGTCATTCGATGGTAAATTTGTCAATGCTATTCTTTGGTACGTTCAGTTTGGTCACATTTTTATTCCCTTTTCTATTCCTTAGATGGTCATTTGGTGTGCTAATGTGGGAGATCTTCACTTTAGGAGGGTCGCCATACCCAGGAATTCCAGTAGAGGAGCTTTTTAAGCTGCTTAAGGAAGGGCACCGAATGGACAGGCCTGCTAATTGCACCAACGAACTGTAAGAACTCTTTCTTGTACAGTCATATAGGACACTGTACTATAGTAGGTTTTTGTGGGAGAACTGTCATGCATTTCAATAAGAATGGATACTCCCACACTCACTGAATGCTATGTTTTATTTTGTCCCAGTCATTGTGTATGATGATGTATATTTTAAAATGGAGAGCTTTAGACATTTCAAGTGGCCAATTTAGGACAGTACTAATTTATGCTGAAACCAGGTGAAAACAAGCTCATGGAATAGATATCCTCAGAGTCTCCAGGTTAAATTTTGCCCAGCTTTGCCAACCCAATTCATGCAAGATGTAGTCCACCGTATTTAAGCAACAGTTTACGGTTAAGTCCAGTTAAGTAGTCTTCTAAGTTGGAACTTATCATACTCACCCTAGTGATCTTTTTCAGCTTCTTTCAGCCATAGATCCATCAAAAAGCAGGCCTTGGTCTGCTTCAGCTGATGAGGGCTATACTTAATCAGGAAAAAAAAATTGTCCATGACCTCACCATTTTTATCTTTTTAAGCACTTACATAGCTCCTGTGGCTGTCTCTTACAAAGTCACTTTCCTTGACCCCAGTAAACACAGCTTGTGTGGTTCACAACCTCACCTTGTCACCAGTAGTAGGACACATGACTTTTCACTGTATCGCTACCTCTGGTACAATCTGAAGGCCTTTCTAGGCTGGCACCACCTACACTAGCCATAAACATGCTTTCTGGCACGTTTGCAACAGAGCACTAGCAGGCAGCTCTAGATAGGATTGCGCTGTCAAATTCACAAAATAGCCCAGGCATGCTTAGTGGGGAAGAATTTGTTTCACTAATCACATATGGTGCTTATTGAGACTTGCTCTTTCCATATCTTCAGGCCTTTGCAAGACATCTCTTAAAATTTAAATAGTTAAGGATTTTTCTAAAGGGACCATTGTAATATTTGCTGTGATTAGATATGTGCTTCTGTTAATTTATACTTGATTTTACTTACTGTTTAAATTGTTTCCTGTAAATCACCTTAATCATCATTACAAAATGATGAGAATTATGATAATAACTATAGTGTTTCTAAAGTTGTCAATAATGATAATATGTGTCAAGTGCAAATGAAGGTTGGAGATGAGAACTGCTCCAGTTCTCAACCCCAAATTCCTAGGTATGTGTTCTGCAACAAAGAGCACTGTACCTCAAAGTGTAACATGTGAACACAGCCAACTTTATGCTGAACAGCAGTGAAGTATTGCAGACACAGAAGTTGCATGCCATAGACACATTGAGTTAATTAACACAGTGAAATGCTGGTTTCCACAGCTACATGATGATGAGAGATTGTTGGCATGCTGTGCCTTCTCAGAGACCTACTTTTAAGCAACTTGTGGAAGACTTGGATCGAATCCTCACTCTCACAACTAATGAGGTGAGTAAAGCATTCTCTCCTCAAATACCGATTAGGCTGAATAGCTCATGTGATAAATGCCATTAATGACACTATGAAACACTGAGAATCCTAATCTAAGTATATAATTGTTCCACTGTGCAGATGCACCATTAAACTTAATGAAAGTTCTAATTTTCTTTAAAAACATTCCTGGTACACTTGAATTTGTGCAACATAGCAGACTGGACGGTGTATATTAAATTACTCCTGCTATCTCATAATGTTTAAAACATAGAAGCCTACAGGGAATGTGAGAAGGAGGTAGTTGGCTAAAATATGTGTATGAGTGTAAAGAATTAAAGTTTGCATTGAAAAAAAATAACGTTTATGGTCTTTGTTGATTATTAATTCAGTTTGACTCTTAACCCTAAAATGCAGTTGAGGAATAGCAATGTTGGAAAACTGACAAACCAGATTCACGATCTCTTTGAAAGGACTAATGAGATGAAGAGGGAGTCTTCTTCATCCTTTGCTTAGTGGGGTGTTATTATTTTGAGGTATACATGTTCCCTGACTTACAGGAACAGCCTCTTGTTTCATTCAATAGGGTTATAAGGGTTAATTCATCAACTGGTCATGTGAATGGCTCCTGAATGAATATACAGTATAGGTCTGTTGAATCTGTTTGAATCACATGGCTATGATCTATCTTTAGGTGTTCCAATAGCTTCCTCTCTCCATTTGTGCCAGAAATTTCCTGTTCTATCATGTTCTTAAAAGCTGTCATGTTAATTGATATTGAGGAAATGACTTCTTTTGAAGTCAATGGGAGATTTGCCATTGACAGTGGAGGCGCCATGACTTTACCCCATGCACATAGGTTCATATTGTCTCTGGATAGACACAGAGATCACAGAGCCCAGACATGAAAAAAGATACTTATGGGATCTGGAAGTAATGTTAGATCAAAAGTTCCCTATAGTTGTTTTTTTTTTTGCTGCATGTTGTGCGCCTCTTTATTTTATAGTGAATTCATCGTTGTATTCATAGGAGGAGTATTCATCTTCTTTTTTTAGCTAATCAGGAAATTTGTAAAAAGCAGCTTTATTTAATTGATTTTTTCTCATCTTATAATAATAACCTGTGGTTTAGCAAATGAGGAGGTTGCATTTAAATGAATACAGCTGCCCTGTGAAAGTTAAAAGAGAAGGAGCATTTCAAGGAAAATAACTTTATACTTCTGCCAGAACTGTTGTTTCTAGAACTTCTTTAGTTCTTTGAATTCAGCTGATACTGCTTCTCTTTCTTCTTCTTTTTTTTTCTTCTCCTTTTTTTGTCATGACTCTATTCAAATGCAGTGGGCACAAGCACTGGGAAGTTCTCTTGTGCAACACTCATTGAAATGAATGGGAGCTGCCAAAGAGCACTACTTTGATAGCAGTTGTTTGTGTTCCATGGAGCTTGCACAAAAAACCTGCCAAGTCGATTGTGCCACACAAATAGTGGTGCAGAGGTGAATACAATGAGCAAAAATATAGTGTACTGGATTAAAGTGTCTCATTTCATTAGATAATGCTTGAGATACTCAGTTCAAATGGGTGTACATATTAAAATTGAAATATGATATCATAAAATACAAAATAGTCCACTTAAATGAGTATTGGATTGAAAGGATCTCTGCAAATCATTTCCATGTGCTGAACAAAAATAGTTCTATGTAGGGTGAAATTTCATTTTTATCATCATAAGCAAAAAGGATGCTTTTGATGTGGCTGGTGTATATGTTTCAACAGCCGTGGTTAAAGTTGATGTTGTTGGAACTGACACATCTGCCTCAGAAGTCCGGGGGAGGGGGGCTATTTCTTTTTCACTCTCCTGACTTCTAGTTTTATGAGCTGTGTAAGAAATAGTCAGTTCTGAAAATGACTCATCTTTCTTAACATAGAGTAGCCTTGAACTGTTCTTTTTCTTGTCCATGAAACATATAGGCTGCACGTCACCACTGAATCACAAAGTACTGTGGAACTTACCTTTGTGTCTATTTTTGGTTTGTCTTACAGGAATATCTAGACCTCAGCGTACCACTGGAACAGTATTCACCTAGTTATCCAGACACTCGGAGTTCCTGTTCTTCAGGAGACGATTCTGTTTTTTCTCCCGATCCAATGCCTTATGAACCTTGCCTTCCTAAGTACCAACACATAAACGGCAGTGTTAAAACATGAAAAGAACCCTCTTCTGCTCCAGAGAGAAATAAGGAAACAGGAATGTCTACCTACCATGTGAAAATTAAGTCTTTCTTCAGACACACAAGATATATGTTTGTGCATATGAAATGTAGGGACCAAAACAGATCCAAAATTGCAAAATGTTTTCTGAGCACATGGAAATTATTTTCTACTTTGGACCTTCAAACAATTGTCAGAAGAAGAATTTTATGGGTCACATATGGACGCAAGTTGCTGGGTCGGTGCTTGGGCCTGGAAGCCGCAACACACTTTCTACATTTGATGGACCAGTTGAACTTGAGGCAAACACTGGGTCAGCCTTCCTTGTTTATTTTGTAATATTTGGAGAAAATATATGTTGACACACAATTACAGAGCACAAATGCAGTATATAGTGCTGGATGTATGTAAATATAATCAAATATGTATAAATATATATTATATATTTACAATGAATTATTTTTTGTATTGATTTAAAAAAATGGATGTCCCACTTTACCAGGCAAATTAGTCTCCTTTTAAAAGAAACAAAAACAAACACAAAAACAGCTGCTTGTAATTGCTGTTAATTCATAGACTTTTCTTTAAAAAACAAAAAATTTCACCATCCAAAGGTGGAATATACTTTTTGCTTTCAGGGAAAATGGTATATCATTAATTTATTAATTAATTGGTAATGTACAAAACAATTAATCGTTTATAGGGTTGTGTTATTTTGTAATTTAAATGGCATTTCTATGCAGGCAGCACAGAGAACTAGTGGATATATTGCTCAAACTTTGCTAGTTGTCAGATTTTTTTAAGAGAGAAATATTTACAGTATATAACGGGAATTAAGGCTTTGATTAATTTGGGTTTTTAAAGTTCAGTGAGGCATTATTACTCTAACTAAAGACCAAAACTCTCATCAGTATATATATTTTTAAAGTGTCCTGTAACAAAAACAACAACACCAAAAACATTTCGCTCTCTATCTCTGCAGTGGTAGAGCTGTTTTGATTGTCATGCATTGCAGTTCTTCCAGGGGTAAAACAGAACTATAGCCCTCCACAAAGCATTTGGCTGGGCATACCCAACTTGCTCAATGAGATGCACCCAAGTTCAGTGGTAATAGAAAAAAGTCACCTGCCTAAAACT
Source organism: Plestiodon gilberti rubricaudatus (assembly GCA_026170595.1). Lineage (NCBI taxonomy): Eukaryota > Metazoa > Chordata > Lepidosauria > Squamata > Scincidae > Plestiodon > Plestiodon gilberti. Next base: position 62,264,697 of record JANXHW010000003.1, on the reverse strand, counting down.
ATGCTACAATTTGTTTAATGCTCTAATTCTCAATTTCCATTTCTTTTTGTGCATGCATCAAACTAGCCAACCGTGTTCACTGATCTTCCAAGGGTCTCCTGGTTCTCATATTTCCCTTAATGAGAGAGCTGGGGTTGTCATTTTGTCAATTTTAAAAATTCTTGTTGGAATTCTACCATCTTTATAAAGGAATTATTCTATTCTAGCTACAGTACAGCTTTCCAAGCCATTCCACTATGCCAGGCGTAAGCACTGGTATCTGGCCAAAATATTACTGCATTTTTCTGTAACTTGTCTTTCAGAATGTTTTCAAAGCACCTTTCATACTGGTGTATCCATGCAATATTAATACAATTCATACTGACTTTACATATTTAAAAGGGGGGGAGGGTGAAAAGTGTTACTGTTAATTTTTGTACTGACAATAAAAAATTTCTACAGATATTAATGTTAACGTTACAAAATAAATGTCACGCATCTTATTTTTTAATCATTTGTGTCTTACAGAATGGTTTACAGCAGCGGTTCCCAAAGTCATCCCCCCCCCATGACCCACCTTGGCCAGCCTCTCCCGTGCCATGAACCACCTAAGCCAGCCACTCCCAGGCTTGCTCCACCCAGGACAGCCTCCGGAGGCCTCAGAAAGGCCTCCTGACGCAATTGGAGTCGCGTTGGCAAAATTGGATGTGACCTCCAAGTCATTTCCAGAAGCCTTCTGAGGCCTCTGGAGGCCGTCCCTGGGATGGAGCAATTTGGGAGCGGCTGACTAAGGTGAATCAGGCCCTGGATGTGGCTTCCGGTTGCTTCCGGTTGGCTCCAGTTTGGAGCCAAACGGAGGCAAGGTTGGGCGGGTGGGCCCAACTGGCGATCCACCTCTGCCTCAGGCTGCGACCCACCAAGTGGGTCGTGACCCACACTTTGAGAAGCCCTGGTTTACAGAGTCTATTCATAATGAAATCATGTATATGTCAGAAGCTCAATAAACACCGTATTGGTTTACCTCAGCTAGTTCCTATATAGTAGTGCATGGTGGCTGCTTATACAGTATTTGACCCAATCAAATATTCTTCCCATGCGACTTCAGTTTATCTTGGTAAGCTTTGAGCAGGAACAGCATTGGTGAAGTTGCATCCACTCTCCTAGCACAAGCAGGCTTCTCTGCTAGATAGGGAACCATGCACAGAAAATGGTGCTGTGTTCATGGTTCCTCAAGTTTGATTGATTAAACCTTTATTGGAATAAAAGAACAAAACACAAAGGTCAAAAAAAAAAAACCACCCAAAGGCATACCAATAAATATAAAATACCATTATCATACACAGAACATCACACCCCAATCAAATCCCCCTAGCAAGGAAATTTTTCCCAACTAAACAAAGAAATTTTGCTACCTGGCTAATAATCTCGGGGGCCCCTCATTTAATAGGTAGACCAATTTCTCCACATCCACACACCCAGATATACGAATCAGAATGGGATCTAAATACATACTTCATGAGGAATTTTGTAAAGGGCAGTAGAAGTTGTGTTTATGCATCCTGCACTCACAGCTGTGTGATCAGTTCCCAGGATCAAGTACAACAGTAGCAAACACATGAGACCTTTTCGGATGTGACTCCCCTCCCCAGCCCCATGCCTTAATCAAACTTGTGCAGAGGAGAACAGGGCCCTTCCTGCTGGCTTTGCCATTCATATCAGCATGCATACCAGTTTTGTCTCCCAACCTACATTACCCCAAGTACATTACTTGGAAGGTCTGAAAAAGGTTCCTGTGTGTTAACAACTGTCTGTTCCACACAATTCTGAACCTTGCATGACTGGTATTTCAGATCACAGAGAATGCCTACTGTATATGTGTACAGGTGCCCCTTTCACGTGATCAGTGGAATGAATGTTTTTTTCTTGGGGGGGGGGGGATTTTCCAGTGTGCACATTACTGGCAGAGTTAGGAGGAAAGGTTCCACTTCACTTGTTCAGAACCTGTATGGAGGGTAACCTCTGTAAAGGGCTATGGCCAGCTTTGCCATGTGCTGCTTGAGCAGATAAACTCAGGGACTCTGGCTCTGTACCCTCAAAAGTGGTGAGGCTCCAAAGAAAGGTCTGGGGGTGCGGAGGAACCTACTGCATAGGGAAGTCCCTCTTGCTGGGTGATGGGTAGTCCTTGGGGTTGGAGATACTGCATCATGATGCACCTGCTAAATAGGACCCTCTCGCCAAACCTCAAGCCACCCCAACACCAAGAGGAAGACCAAGAACAGGTTAGGTGACAGCCAGGGCAGCATGAGCCAGGCCCACAATGAGTGAAGGGGGTCAGGGCTGTAGACACTCCCTCTGAAGGGACCATGAAGGGAAGCAGCAAAGGGAAATGGAGGGGCCCGAAATCATATTCAGGGACTCTTTGATCCAGTGTATTAAGAAGGAACTCTGCAATAAAAACCTTTGAATGAACCTGGGGACCTCCTCGTCATTTACCCGGCCCACTACGTCATTGACCTACCCCCTTGGGAGGTGGCAGAGCAAGGGGGCCATCACACTAACGCAGACTCATGGATGAACAATGTCTAACAGTTCTGCATGTTCTTTCCTTTTCCTAAGGTTATATTATGCCCTCGCTTTACACCATCTACTCTAAAACAGTGATTCTCAATCTTTTGCAAGAAATTATGCACTGCTGGAATGTTGTCTCTTCCTCTTTGATTCTCCTCTTCCTGGGCTCCTGCATTTATATTTAAAATTAAATGGTGGATTTTGACCAAATGTTTGGAACCATATAGTGATGCTTTTGGAAATTACAGTATAAGTGAAGTGGCACTTTGGTTTCTCCTTAGCCATTGTTTGATATGCTACCAATGACTAATCTAGGGCTATTGCAGACAGATTAGTAAACATTTTTGTTGACTAGTAATTCTTGTGGGCTTTGCCCGACTATACAATACACACCTTTTAACTTGATTCATCTCACTTTTAAGACAAGGAGAGTCATTGCTACTAACTACATTTACAGCCCAATCCTATGCTTCTCCCCTACTGATGCAGGTGCACCAAAATGGCTCATGCTGCATCCTGTGAGAGGTTTCCTCTGGATAAGGAAACATTCGGTCCCCTTCTTGGGGGCAAGCCTCCACAGCTTGGAGAGGTTCTACTCAGAACCACGCCAGTTCAGAATTGAGAGGGAAGGGGGTTGGATTTGGCGACCAGGGCTACCAAATCCACCCCCTTCCCGGACCGATTCGCCCTCTCCCCACCCCCTTCGCCACCCCTAATCCACCCTTCACCACCCCCATTCCACCTTCCCCCGCCCAGTCCTGCCTCCTCCTCTAACACCATCTGCGGTGCTTTGGTGGTCCGTCGCCACGTACAGGGCTTCTCCAACCTTGTCACTTGCGGGCTGGCAAGCGCTTCCTGCCATTGGAACACTAGTTTTGGTAGTGGTGAGGGGGTTAGGATTGGGCTGTTATTTTCTGGATAATTTTGTAGACCTCCACATTTTCTTCTGAACTTAAGCCTTAGAAGTAACCTCCTGGTTCTGTTGTGTCTATTCTGTGTTGTACTGTACTTACAAATCACTGCCTTATCCACTCTCAGCAGTTCTGTAACAAATTCAGTGTCCAAGTTTATTCTGTCCCACCTCAGAACAAAACATAGGGTTATTTGCACATACTACTTTTTTTGAAATAATCCTCTTTGATGCTTACAATTTGGCTGGCTGGGGGAGTGGGGAATTGTTAGTTGATGATTTTTTTAAATCTGTTTACGTTTCTAGATAGTGATACTAATGTACTGAATTTTCAGTGATGAATATTGAATATTGTTCATTCTGAAATAACTCTACTCCCCTAAAATAATGAAGTTATGGTTTAGTAGGCTATAAAGTTTTGCTACCTGTGTTTCCTCTTAAGAATAGTTCCTGGGCAGTAGTTGGGAGGAATGTTTTATAAGAATGTGTCTAGTAATGTTATCCATTTTAAGAAGCATATGGAGAAAAATGTGTTTTATCATTTTTCAAGGTACTAGCTTAAATGACTATGTTTACATAGGATTCTGTTATTGGATAATTTTTTATCTAATATTGTAAAGGGCATAAGGTGAGAAACTTTATATTTTACTGGTACAAAAGCACCACATTCCACTGATGCTGGTGTTAGTGAGATGAGGTTTACTGTGAATTTTGTATAGGAACAAAAGGATCTGCACATAGAAAAAGGCAATTGACTAAGAATGTCTTATAGTGCAAAAGCTCAGTGCAAAGAACTTCTGGCTACCAGCTGCATATTGCAGACAGATGTTGTATGCATGTGGCAGTTTGAAACAAACACAGGAGGCACCACTTTGGACAGTCCAGATGGAATAGGTAAGTCAATTGGACTACTCATTAGTGATTTTGCATTCTTATAGTCTTATGATAAAATGCCCATCAGGCTTGGAATATTCCAACTTCCTTTCCAAAATAACACAGGCCTGCAAATTTGAAGGTCAATTTTTTTCCCCAAAATTTATGGCGGTTTTATATGAATTTGGGTTGCTGAATCCAAAAATGGCATCAGTTTTGCCCTATCACGTCTACTTTTGGGGGTATTATTATTATTATTATTATTATTATTATTATTATTATTATTAACAGTATTTATATACCGCTTTTCAACAAAAGCACCAGTGGGTGGCGCAGTGGGTTAAACCACTGAACCATGAGCTGTCGATCGAAAGGTCGGCAGTTCGAATCCGTGCAACGGCTCCTGCCAACCTAGCAGTTCGAAAGCAAGAAATTGCAAGTAGATTAATAGGTACCGCGTCAGCAGGACGGTAACAGCGTTCCATGCGCCTTGGTGTTGAGTCATGCCGGCCACATGACCATGGAAACGTCTTCAGACAGTGCTGGCTCTTCGGTTTTGAAACGGAGATGAGCACCGATCCCTAGAGTCGGAAACGACTGGACTTAATTGTCAAGGGATACCTTTACCGTTACCTTACCTTTCAACAAAAAGTTCACAAAGCGGTTTACAGACAAAATCAAATGATTAAATGGCTCCCAAAACCTAAAAGAGTTACAGAACACCACCAGCAAACAGCCACCAGAAAAGAGACTGTGCTGGGGTGAAAGGGGGGCAGTTAATCTCTCCCCCTGCTAAATATAAGAGGAGCATCAATTGAAAAAGTGCCTCTTGTCCAGTTAGCAGGGGTATGGCATTGCCACCTCATAAAGCGAGTCAAGCAGCATCCTCATGAGGAAGCCATGGCATCCGATTACTCATGAGGAAGCTGCTTGACTCACATTATAAGGTGGTGATACCATAATCCCAAAACTTGATAGGGCAAAACCAATGCCATTTTTGGAATCAGAGTCCCAAATATACCCAAGAATAGGTCTCACTCTTAAGAAAGCAAAATGTGTGCAGGCCTTTATAATCTTTGCTCTCTGAGCTAAATATCACTGTTGACTTATTTTTACATACATTGTATATGTCAGAGGTTCCCAACCTGTAGTATGCGTACCACTGGTGGTACGCGGCCCACAGGTTGGCCAGTGGTACGCGGCTGGCCAGAAGCCCACGTAGGTGCTGAAAGGTTGGGAACTTCTGGTACTGTATATGTCATTGTGGACATTCCCTTCAAAGATAAGCACCAGCTCTTGTCCAGCTTTATCCTCTCAAAGATTAGGGATAGCCATGAACGTTCTTTTAGTCATGTTCTGTTGATGTTGTCAGCCACCTGCAAGGTGCATGTGGTGGACAGAAATGCAGTATTTTGGTCCTGCTTGGAACTTTAGTTCCAGCCTTGAATATTAAGTGTTAATGGTATGCAAAGGGCAATGACATAATATAGACATAACATAATACAAAGCCCAACAAGAGTGGCATCCTAGCTTTTTGGCAGAGTGGTGCTACATTGTTGAAGCTCCTGCTCATGAAAGGAGAGTTGCACTGGCACAAGGTCCCCTTCTGCTCATGGAAGGTCCCTTTGTACAACTATTTCCTGTTGTTGGAAGGGTTTTCTGCTAATGGACCACTGCTTTGCCAGAGATGTGGATGACATCCCTTGTCCTAAAGATTGCAAACAATAGATAATTGATAGCACAACATGGTACTAATGATTCTGAACTGGATATTTCACACTGAAATACTTTAGAAATTACTGCATTTTCACTCTCTGTAGAACAAAAAAAAGACTTGACAGCTTGTTTTTGTTTATCTTGATGGATCATGAAAGGACTAGAGGAATGACAAGAGCATCAACATCTTCTCTTCTCCAGATGCCCCATTTTTGATGAAGCCAGTGGCATAACCTTTTTGAACAACGAGAATTTATGGAAAAACCCATACTGCCAGGAACCATGCTTTAGTTTCAGAGAAGCTGGTAGCCAAAGTACAATACTTCGTCTAGACATTTCTCTCTGGCACACTTGAATCTTTTTTCGGTATATATGCAATAGAATATAGTACTTTTCCAAAATTTGGTTGCTACAGAGATGTACAAACTGGAAACTAAATATTGCATTGTGGACTTTGGGAATGTGACATCTAAGCTATTGTTTGCCATTCCCTCAGAGTGCCGTACTAGTCCTGGAGTAAATGCACTCAGAGAAGTTTTAAATGGAAAAAAAAAACAGCATTAACTTTATGCTGAGAATGAATATGGCATGATGCCTTGAAGTCAAATATGAGGCGATACATTTGATACAGAAGTCACAAAGTACGGCTGATTCTGTTTCTAGAATCTATAACAGCAACATAAGAAATGTGGCTTGATAACAGACTGACCTGATAAAAGACTGACCTGGAAAATGTACAATGATTGTCCTAAGGTTTTTATATGTGTGTGCGCATGCACAAGAGGGGTTCTGGAAAAACATGTTTCAGAATGCACATCTTCCTCTGAGTAAGCTTCACTGGCCTCACAGAACTGACTTCATAAGAAGTACTGTATGTCCTGATCACACTGTTAGGTTGCAGGGCCTGGGTTGAAATCTTTCCTTTCCTCCCCTGCTCCCCCAGCATGAAGAGGGCGACATTTGACTGAAAAATTTGCCTCTTTCCCTTTAACTCAGTTGCTCCCCATGAAGCAAAGCATGCCCTTTTGGGGGCTTTGTTTTTGGAAGTTCCTAACTTCTGCAAGCCTCTGGAGTTCAACGTATAACCAGAAACCTCCGTCTCTTTTGGCTGCAATCGTATTGTCACTGGGTTGGGAACTTTAGGAATAGAGGGAGCAATAAAACAGAACACTTCGGACTGTTCCAGACACATAGGAATGGGGGCGCAGGGGGCGGTCCATCCACCCTCGGATGGCACGCGGGGGGTGCACAAGTTTCGGCAGTGCATCGGCATCAAAAAGGGACCTTTTACAGCATGGCCGTGGGAAAAGGAGTCACCCGCCCGGACCCCAGTGGCCTTTTTCCAGCAAAAAAATGCTGGGGGGGGGTTGTCACCGTGAAACCACCAGGGAGCATGACTTGTGATGTCAGATGGGTGTCATGGGATGCCCCCCCCCTCAGAGGCTAGCTACACTGCTGGAGTGTTCAAAGTTAGTACAGTAAGTCCTTACTTAAAGTTATTTCGTTTAAAGTCATTTCATTTTAAAGCTGATGGGAAAATGCCATAGGAAAGTTTACGTTTATGAATTAGCCTATGGTATAATTGGTTTCATTATAAGTCATTTCACTTAAAGTCACAGTTTCCAAGAAGAACCTATTGATAATGTTAAGTGAGAACTTGCTGTAGTTGATGTAACCCTAAGCACAGATGAGATCAGTAGCCCAAAATCAGTCTGTGGAATCCCTTTTTAGCCACTGTTCACCTTGGGCCAAGAGAGGGTCTGCAATCGATATATTCAAGTAGGGTTAAGAAAGCTCAGGGCCGGACCATCCATGAGGCCAACTGAACTGGTTGCCTCAGGTAGAGGATTGGTGGGAGGTATTCATCTCAGTCTGCCTATTTGCCTCCACTACTCCTTCTCTTTCCACTCCCTGAATTGGAAAAAGAAGGGGACAGAGAGGAAGAGGAAACGTGGAGGGAAGGAGAGTGTTGAGCTAAAACATTTGAGAATATAATTATACTGCAGTCTACAAATTACTGCTCATAATGTTTAATGCAATTTGACAATAAGGAAAACTTATTTAACGTGAATAGTGATATTGTTCATGCTTGTAAAAGAAAGAAAACTTGTGTCATTTTTGTTTGGAAATTAGGCTTTTTAAAAACAAAAAACAAAACACCCCGAACATTTGGCAGTGTTTTGCTTTGTCCTGCCAGCATCCTGGGATACTTTGTTTACTTGGGCTTTGGCTGAGAGATCAAAAAGCAGTCTTTGTAGCCAAGCCTAATTCCACTTCTGACAAGTTGTGCAGCCTGATCCTACGCATGTTCACTCGGAAATAAGTTTCATGGAGTTCAAGGGGTCGTCTTACTCCTATGTGAGTGTGGATGGGATTGTAGTTTTAAAGTACCGTAATCACAGAGCATCGTACTCGGCTTCATTTTGGGTGTCAGCAGCTATGTATGAAAAGTGTATCATTTACAGCCACATCAAGGACTGCTGAAATCATACATTCCAATGGCTCGTAGAAGTCAATAGGTTCTCACCAATTGTATCCCAGAAACCTTCCCATCCTTGCCCAAAGGCTGTCATCAATGGTCAAACTCCACCCAGAGCATTCTGGCAACCAGTTGGATCTATTATAGCACAATCATAGGCATGTCTTTTCAGAAGTAAGTCCCATTGTGTTCAATGGGGCTTACTCCCAGGAAAGTGTATATAGGACTGCAGTCTGGAGAGAGGGCATTTTAGGCCCCAATTCTGTTGCCCACCAGTTTATGCCATACAGCAGCTTCAATGGAGCCCGCACTGCATCTTATGGTGGTAGGGGCAACCAGACGGCCCGGGAGAGGTAACTAAAAATATTTTTTTACTTACCACCTGGTAGGCCACCTGGCCACCAATGGGTGACCTACACCAGCTATTTAGCTGGCATACGTCTGAGGAGCCTCAGGGGGTGGGTCTGGGCAGGGAAAGGGGGATAGGATCTTGGCATGCACTGTTGCTGCCAAGTTCCACCCCGACCTGCCGCCGAACAACTCCCTGCCTGGCCCACTTCTCACTCTGATGTCCCCCCGAACCTCCCCATGCTCACCCCTTCCACAACCTTACCTGCTCCACTGGGGCCTGGGTGGGCTGCTAGCAACTAGCATGTGTGCGGGGGCTCTGGCCATTGGTGGTGCTGCACCAGCATATATTGCAGCATATTGGGAGATCCACCACCATAAGCACCCAATAGGATTGGGTTACCCACTGGGTCCAGCACCATTATGGATGTCAGAAGTGCTCAGCATTGATTTGAATCATGCAAATCTAATTCAAATAATGTTTCAAAATTCAGACCTCGGTGTCTGCAAACGTTTTTTTTTTTTCTTCATTTCAAACTAGAGGGGAAAAATGAATTCTAACCCCCAGTTATGCACCTTTGGTGGGTATGTGCCATTATAAGATATATATATATACACACACACACACACACACACACACACACACACACACTTATTTATTTATTTATTTATTTATTTATTTATTTATTTATTTATTTATTTATTTCTTGGTCATTGGATTTCTCCTCTGACTTTAATCCAAGGCGGTGTATGTGGGCAGGCTGTCCTAACACCCCCCCCCCCCTTGGGGGATTTTACAATATATATAAATGTCCAATCTTTCATGAACGGCTACTTTCCAGGTGGTATCCTTTTTACAGTCTGACAATTCTGCTGGCTGGCCCCTCGCACACTCGACCGATGCAGCTGGAGGCTCTTATCTCTCCTCCTGGAGGCTTTCACAGCTTTTTGCCGGCGGCGTGTCTCGAGCATATCAAGTTCACTGGTCTTCGGGCTTTGAAGGCAGCAGCTCTCCCAACTGAGCCAGACTCTTCTGCCTCTATTATTAGCACGCTGATAACTGGTGCTAAAAACAGGGGAAAATAAACATAGTTGAAGGTTACTGAGAGATTGTGGTATAGCAGCTAAAGCTCTGGTCTTTAGTTGGGCAGACCCAGGATTGAATCCCAACTCAATCATAAAGTTTGCTAGGTCAGTTATCTCTTAACCTAACCTACCTCAAAGGGTTGTTGTGAGGATAAAAGGGAGGTGTACACTGCCGTGAGCATATTGGAGGAAAGCTGGAATAAATAATTAAATGTGCATGTTGAGCTGCTTTAAAAATAAAACATTTGGATGCACAGAGAATGATGCTCCTTCCAATTTACACTAAGTTCCTTATTAATTGCTGCAGTGAAACAGGACAGAAGAAAGGAGCCAAAGTACAGTATCTGTTTGCTTTGTACTGTCTCTGTTCTTAAAGCCCTTTGGTCTTGCCAAAGCTGCTGGCTCTTTGAGTCTCTTTGCCCCAGCACACAGCATCAGCAGTTCAAAAACATGTGTCCTCAAAGACTTTCATGTCTTCAGGATTTCTTTGTAACTAACTGCAGTCAGCACTTATGCCTATTCATCACCCTGGTCTTCATGACAATGGGTAGATTTATGGTCCAGCACTTATGAAACACAGAATGCAATTAAACACCATCAATCAGCTTGGCTATAGGTTCCAGATCCTCTTGAATCTATTTCAGACTTCAGGGTGGTTTGGTCAAAGTGGGGCTACCAGAGATCAGGCCTTTAACTATCTGTGTTACTGTATTCAGACATTGCAGATGGAAAGCAATGCATGTTTGACGAGAATGCCTGGCAGAACTGTACAGTTTCTTGATTTGTCGTTTTGGGAAGTAAGAATTGATAAAGATCAACATCTTCCAAGATTGGAGCAGATTGGATGCTGCCTCTTCAGTCTGAACGAGGCAGGAATTAATACACTATTCTGTGGGACAGATTTCTGTTGATGCATTCCAAGAAAATGGTATTTCACAAGCTCTGCAAAGCCACATGTCTATATATGTAAACAATTTTGCTCTTTTTTTAGTTTTTTTTCCCCAGCACATCCTTGGTTAGTTTGATTGCAACAGCATTTCCTCCATTCCCTCCATGGAAATGTACATGTTTACGTATGTGTGTCTGTGTTAGGCAAAGGGAAAGATAACTATTTTGTCTGACATCTGAAAGAACACAGAGATATGCAACATCTGGCTGCTGTAGCAACTGATATTGGCCTGGGGACTGCTGGTAACATTGCAAGAAATTTACCGTTCCTTGTTTTGTGTGGGGGTGGGTGGGGTGGGGGTTTAAGAGAAGATGTCAGCTTCCAGAACTATGAGGAATACGCATTCTGAAAGGACACGAAACTAAAATAAATTTAAAAAGATGGGTTTTTAGGAATTTGATTCATGCTTTTAAAGTATGTACTTGGCCATCGCAGTGACTTGGCTGTGATAAAATCCACCCCAGTTGCTGTTTCTGCCTCAGATCTGGCTTGCTACCCCTTCCAAATTCATCTATCCGCTTACATCCAACCCCAGCAATGCCTCTTATTAATTACCTGGCTCTGTTCTATTAGGGTCTTGTCCTCAGGCCCTTTCAGAGGTCCAAAGAGGCCCAGGTCACTTCCAGCTTCTGAGACCCCTAGCCATAATAAAAATAGAAAATGATGACACAAATGACAACATGAAAACAAAAAAGTACCAAAAATAGTGAGACATAAGTGGATTTTTTTTTAATTTAACAAATGCATTCTAGCCTATTTCTTTGCAAATGCACTAATGATTGAGGGGGAAAAAATCTAGCTTTATGCAAAGTGGGAGGAAAGGGGAGGTGATGGGGTGGGGAAGAGGGTGCATCAGACCCGGGAGTGGGCAGGATTGGTGGTGGTGGTGCACGCCAAATCCCAACCCCCTTCCCAGGCCTGATCTGCTTTTCAACAGATCAAAGCGAACTTGCACCAGTGATTGAGCTGGCTCAGATCCAAGTTGAACCATAGTGGCTGCTGGGCTTGCCCGGGGGGGGGGGGACAAATGTCCCCTTATCCTGAGGAGACCTCCAGCAGCCAAAGCTCCCCCACGGGATGCAGCGAAAGCTGCACCGGTGCCGCTGCATTGCCATGTGGGGAGTTAGGTAGGATTGGGCTGTCAGTGTAAGATAATTTTATAAGGTCATATATGGTGATGTTGGCAGTGTAGCTTCCCCCCCCCCCCAAGCTGAAGTTACACAGATTAGTTATTTAGAAAGGGTGGCAAGGTGCTAAATTTAAATTCCTTACCATGCTCCAACCTTCTCAAGAAAACAGTTAATTGGCATGACGCCAGTGGTTCTTTTAGAGGGCTACTCATGTGCAGTCCCAGCTGGTAGATCTAGCTAGCAAATCTAGCACACAGCACCCCCGTCTATCTAGATACACACAAACACAAGCAAGCCTTAGCCAGAATCCAGCAAGAGGGATTTCATTCTTTCATTCCTGAAGTGAAAGTTTAAAAACAATACGCAAAGAAAATTCTGTTTCCTTTTCTAGCCAATCGTTTTGAAAAATGCATTATTTGATCATATCTGACAGTTAATCATTGAGAGATTCATCCCTATCCATGTTGGCAAAACTGGAATGTTTATGCACAGAACGAGAGCTCGCTCTTGCTTCCTGAATGTGTGGTGTCTGACTCTACTTGGCTAGCATAATGAGAGAGTTCTAATCTTTGGGGGATTGTCATCACGTGCTCATCATACCGCAAATATTATGAGTGTTTGGCTATAATAACTTTTTGTGGTTTAGCCTCAGACAAAAGCAGTGTCTTGACCTTCTTAATTGCTCCTCCATCCCTATGAAAACATCGCACCAGCAGCTGCTTGGCTGAGCGCTGGAACTGAAGCAGGTGTGCCAGTTCCATCCTAAGTGTAGCACAGATGGAGTCTGAGTTAACAAGGGGGGGACGAGACCATGAATACGTTTTTTGAGCACTGACACGATGCAGAATTGGCAAGAGAGGGCCCGGATTATTTCCTGAATCTTTAGCATGTGCCAAATGCCAAGCTACTTGTGTTTGCAAGGTCTGGGAATTTGCATACCAGCGATCACACAGTGAAGCATGGAATTAATGACTTGAAACACAGAAACTGATAGCATCCACACAATATTGAGAATCATCATTTTGGGATTTTTTTAAAAAAATCTGCCTCTACACTGTCTAGCATATGTGATCATGGAAATGCGAAATCAGGGTGCCTGTATGGTGTAGGTGCTGGCTCTGGCCTGCTATTTTCAACTGCATCTCTTTTCATAATGGACATTTATTTTTATTTGTTAAACAATATTTTTTTTCCTTTTCACTCTTCCTTTTCCTGTGAAGAGCTCATGACAAAATCAACATCAAGAAAACACCAACAAAACATAAACCATCAAATCCAAGTAAACAAATCATGTAATAAAACAATAAAATAAAGGCCAATAGTAATCCAAAAAATCCACATCTATTACCAAAACTAAGACAGTAATATTCATAATATATTAACAGATTGTGTTTTTCCCCTACAATTTAGTGCATTTTGTAATAGATTTAGATTTGCCACTTGCATTTCTGGTGGGAGTGACTGTGCCCCAATTGCCGATTGGAGAAACCAGGAGAATTACACCACCTGATTGGTGGTAGGAGTGCTGAAGGGAGGGGCTTTTTTTTTAACCTTTGTGCACTTCTTCGATAGTGGTGCCACTCCTGCCAGATCTTTGGGGCAAGACACACCTGCCTACCCTTCGATCAATCCGAGACTAGCTGGCTGCCTTTTTGAGTTGGGTAGCATTTTTTGGCTCTTCCCATGATTGGCTAACCTTTACCCCAGATTGTTTTTTTTTTCAGGGGTTGATATTGGTTTTAGTCAAGATGGTCACAATTGGCAGGGTTAGTGTGGGTACGGGATTCAGGATAGGGATTGGTATGCACCCTGAGGGGGGGCCTAGAACCAACCGCCAGAGGATGCTTGGCTCAGGGATGCTGGTTAGGGACACTCTATCTAAGATCACAAAGTCAATCTCGAAGGACTGTTTGACTTGGGGAGAGGATTGATGTTGAGGAGCTGGGGTAGTCAGCTGATCATAGCTGAGTCAGGGTGGGGATGCTCAAAAGAAGGAATAGATAGTAGCTGGCTGTCTCCCCTGAGGAAGAAGCTTGCACTTAAATTGGTGGCAGAGTCACGAGAGTTAGGACCTGCTGCAATATGTGCCTATGAAGTTATTTTACTTCAATAAATTGTGGCCCCATTTTCCAACCTACTTGTCTTGTATCTTATTTTTGGATATGTGGGCAATTGATTTAGGGCACAATCCAAACCTATGTAGGCCGCCGTTGTAACCAGCGGCCCAGTGAAAACGGGAGGCCTCAGAATGGAAAGGGGATTAAAATCCCCTCCAAAAGGGGAATTCAAAGGGGATTTGAATCCCCTTTCCGTTCTGGGGCCTCCCGTTTTTGCTGGGCCACTGGTTACAACGGTGGCCTAAGTAGGTTTGGATTGCGCCCGTAGAAACTTAATGACAGCCAGGGCAGAGGTTATGCATGTTGGAAGATCAAATATTCAGTCATTTATAGGGTTAATGTAACAGTTGGTTATTTCATACATATTGGGTTAAGCCTGGAAAAATGTAAAACTGTGATTGGTTGATATGATCAGGTGATCTTCAAGTAAGAGTCCACAGAGAAGAAGAATCTCCATTTTTGTTTTAGAGAGATGTATGTGCTTTGTTAAGTATGAGCTTGAACCTATCTGAATCTCCTTATCTCTATGTTATTAGTTAAGTAAAGTTAAATAAGTCTACGAATCCTGACTCAGCTTGTTTATTCCAATGAGTAAGATTCATTGCAACCTCCAAAGAAACATGGAACTATGAATCCCTTCAATAATCCCAACAATGCAAAACAAAATCAAGAGAGAGTTTGCTAAGTTTTGATATCTGGTTCTTGAAGGAAGGCAGTCAGCTCCACGCTCGGCCTCCTAACCTTTCTGCTATGAAGTAGGAAGCTCAGGGTCACACAGCCTTCTTTTTAATGTGGTAGGACTCTCAGCTTTGCATGACAGTTATTAGCATGACGGGCACCAGATTGCTTTGCCATGGGGCAAAGCCCAGCAATAGGGTGCCATGGCACCCTCCACCAAATGGTGCATCTCCACCAGATGGTGCATTGAGCACAACCATCTGCACTGTGGGACCAGGAGTCAGCCCAGCCAGGAGGCCCTCTGATGAGCATGAGCCCTTCAGTCAGTGGGCCTTCCCTGTCTTTGAGGGAGGGGAGGGTTGTTACTTTGCCTGTCTCTATTACTTTTCTGATGGGCAGAGGGCCAGTCTGGGTCATTTGGTCATATCCCAAATAAGGTTGGTTGTCCACCCAGCTCCAAGTTGGATAGAAGACTGGTTTATGAAGCTGCTGATCTTCCTCCCTCCAACTGTACGGTCCCCTTCCATATCACAGAAGTACTTTTCTTTCCAACCTTGTGTTGTGAGTCCTTAACAAAAGAAAAACTTGCAACAACAAAAGAAAAAAAAAGAAATCTAAGTTCTACACTGTTCCTCAAATACTGCAGGTAGAACATGACGTGGACATTCAACAAATACATGTGGAGAAAATAGTAACTTCTAGGGTCAGTGCCAGGGTCTGCTGGTCCCTGGCACATGGTTTAACATTGGGCCCCATACTCTTGTGCATACGTTTTGCACACATGCTCCATTCCCCTTTCCTCTTCCCACTTCTACTCACCCTTCCTCACCCCATAGTCTCTCCCCTCAACCCAGCTCATCTTTCCCCATGCGTGTTTCTCTTCCCCTTTCCTCCAGCTCTTCCTTGTCCATCTTGTCTTTCTTCCACCCCAACATTGTTTGCCTGATCTGCCTCTCCCCCACCTCCAGCTCAGGTCACTGTTCCCTTTCCTCCAGTTTACCTGAGGGCTAGCTGGGTAATGGGTCTTGGGGCAGGCAGATATGGAACAGAACAGCTCCCTTCCACCTGCCTAGTAACCTGCAACACTCCAAGGTGGCAGAATCACTACCTTTTTGGAGTTATTGACTGCAGGGGAAAGGAGGAAGGAGCACTTACTTCTCCCTCCTTCTCCCTCCCCAGCACTTACTCCTCCCTCCCCAGTAGCCAATAGGAATTGTTCCTAATTGTTCCTCCTGGGAGAACCTCATTGGTTGCCATGGGAGTCACAGATGCCAAAAAATGCACATGGTGACTCAAGACTTTAAAAAGGCACTTTTTGGCTGCTGTGAGTCTTGCAAATGTCAATGGGGTGGATTAGTGGGGCCTCTGGGAGATTGTAGGTTCCTGGCATGTGCCTGAGTAGACCAACCCTATGACTCTGGCATTGATAACTTGACATGACTACAAAAGCATAAATGAAAGTTTTCTGGTATGATTCTGGTTCCACTGCTTGTCATTTTAAGTGAGGTGTTGACTAAACTATTGAAGCCACTACTTATCTCTCTTACAAGCAAGTTGAAAGAAGAAGGTAGGACCAATGATATATACAAGGGAGTTTATTTCCTGACAAAGCATTCTGTTCAAGAATGACATGGGTGGTCCAAAGTTCATAGTGCATCTCAGCAGGACTGTCAAGTCAACAGGCAGTGTGCTTATTATTTAGCTCACAAAACCCAGAGTGGATTGAGGTGATGGATGTGCAAAATAATGACTGTGTTATAGTGGGGAGATTATTTAATTAATCCAATGTCAATATGGCTGTTGAAGCCTATCTGTATATGCTACATAGACACTCCTAATGCACATTGTGGATGACATTCCATTGGCAAAACAGTCAGATCTCTTGTTTGAATATAGGGCATTTGATTTCTTGTTTGAATATATGGCATTTCCAATACCATACCATACCATAACCTTTATTGGCATGAACATATAAACAAACATACAGAAAAAAGTTGGATAGGATTGCACTGCTAGCCAGAGTCGGAGCCCATCATTCTGATGGCTGATCTAGAAAATGAAATTGGATCATTTTGGGAAGTGGAAAGGTAACTGGAAATGTACTGGTGAACACGTTTTGTTAGCCCCATCATATAAGAGCTGGAGCTCCATATCTAGCACTCTGTTTTTAAGAGTGTCAAAGACCCGTGCTGGTGCCAAGGATCCTAACAGATCAGAAGAAAGCCCCATCCTCTTAATTTTATCTAGGAACAGAGACAATCCAAAGGGACAAACTGAATCCTGGAGAAGCACATGTAATAAGGGGTCATGTTCTGAATGAAAGCAGATCCTTGTTCAAAATTTAAGGAATCTAAGCAAAGCCACTGCCTCGAGTCTATGTTGCCCAGTTTCGAGACAGAGAACAGCATATGGAACACAACCTGACACATCCAGAATCTTGTATAAGAATGTTGATTGAACTCTTTCCACTGAGCTATTATAAGCTGCTGGCCACAAGGGTATCCCAAACATTAATTGGGCCATTGACCTGTAGCAGTGATGGAATAGCCGAATTCCCCCACATATGGCCAAACCGCACAATTGCTTGTGTCAAAAGCTTACCAGCAGTGATCATTGCTGAACGATGTGTTATCAACAGGTTAGTATAATGCATATGGACCCCCAAATATTTGAAGTTGTGTGTGTATATCTATCTATCTATCTATCTATCTATCTATCTCCAATACATGTAACATTTGCTTCCATAATTCATTTGTTTTAGCTTTGTCATGTACAAATTAGCGGTTTAGATGGTGCTGCCCTATGGAATGGCCTTATAAATCTCTGGGCCTTGCAGCTTTTGATTTCATTTTGTAGAAACATCAGAAGTTGGCTGCGTACATTGAACATCCCAGAAATAAGATATGAGTGTTCCAAGATCAGGATCTGTGTGTTTAAAAAATGTTCGCACATAATTTGCATTGTCAGTTGAGACGCGTTTCCAAATTGATCGCCAACAATTTGGACACTTACTGTAATTTACCCCATGGTGTGTGACACTTAGACCACCCTGTAACACATTCTTTATTAGTAGCAGGTTTTTCAGTGGTTGTTTAACTGTGTCCAAATGAAATAATCTGGTATTGTGAAGATGTTTCTATGCCAATTTCTATATGCTGTTTAAAAGAATATATGAAGTTCATTCACTTAATAGGAGCGCAACTGCACAGATTAACAGCGCAATCCCATCCAACTTCCCCCACCGGTGTAACCAGCGGGGGAGGGCAGGGCAGGAGTCTTTGGAGGGGAGATTTAAATCCCCTTTGAAGGGGATTTGAATCCCCTTTCCGTTCTGGGGCCTCCCGTTTTTGCTGCACCGCTGGTTTCACCAGTGGTGTAAATTGGATAGGATTGGTCTGTAAATAAGTTGCTGGATCCAGGGACATCATGCCAAACATTCTGGGGAAATAACCCAAGTCTAATTCCGTTTCTCTCAGCAATTGTTGCTGTCACCCCCTTTTCAATTAAAACTAGTTTTATGTGGTGGTTCTGGCCAATCCTGCTTGGTTCTCATGTGTCTGGCTAATGCGTCAGTCAACGCATGTGAGGGGAATGCCAGAGAGAGGCCAGACCGTGAAAGGAAACACCTGGAAAGAAGCGTCCTATGAAAGATTAGGACATTTATTGTATTGTAAAAACCGTTTGGTTTAGAATTGCCTGCCTATTGTAAAGCACCTTGAATTAAAGTCAAAGGAGAAATCCGGAAGTGCCCGAAGATTGCTGTTTTGCAGTGATTCGAAGATCGGGGAGGCCTGCAGAGTGTTGCGCAGGCCTCCCCAAAGCAGGGCCTCTGAGAGGGGGGTTAAGGTGGTAATTTGTACCTGGGCCCAGGGTGAAAAATTGGTCAAAAAGGGGGGCCCTGGAGCCAAATTCATATGTAGGGAAGGGGCCCCAAAGAAACGTTGTACCCCCTGATAAAATTCCTCTGAATGGCCCTGCCCCAAAGCTCCTCCAAGCCCCAGTAAGTGCCGCAACAGTGGTTTTGGGGGCAGTTTCGGTGGCGGTGGTGATCCCCCAGATCGCCACCGCTGCTGGCTCCACTCCCGCAAACACTCAAAGTTCTCCCTGCCTCTATATACAGAGTATATAGCTATAGCTAGATAGCTAGATAGATGGGGGGGGGGAGTTGGAATTGGTGTTACTTTGACTACATACACAACAGTACTGAAGGAAAAGTATTTACTTTTGACCAAGAAGAGACTTTTACACATTCTTAAACAAACAAGCATATAAACATACAGATAAAATGCTGTTGTGGGATGACAGAAAGCTGAGACCCCACATATAGCATTTTAAGTCAGCTTTGTTCACTGTTTTCATACAGTCAGAATCCCAAATCACATCATTTGCACTTATGTCCCATGGGAATCTCAGGGATTTAAATTTAGCTTACGAGTTTAATTGGTTATGTATAACTTTCCATGTTAATCATTTCTCTCAAATAGGTTTCATTTATCACATGGCTGAATTGGCCTGGTTCAAGCAGATGCAAGAAGCAGTTTCCATGCACTTTATCTCTCACACTGGTGCATGTTCGAATGAGATAATAAAGCCATATGCAAGGTGTTTGCTAAATTACATTTTGCATCATTAAAATGGATCAAACTTGCAATATCGCCATACTGTGTCCTATATTAGCTGTGGCTGAGACTAATATAGAAACATAGATGCTTGGGGGATCAAATTTGTCTTCTTGGATTGCTTATTATCAAACATTTAAGCACTAGCAGGCATGATACAGAATATAAGCCATGGTGTCTCCCCAATTAATCTTTAATCTAATAAAGACACAAATTTTGAAAAGCCCTAAAATTGCAAGGAAGAAGGCCAATGGCATTGTAGAACATTTCAGTGACGGGATGTTTGATTTACAACAGAAGTCAGCTTGTTCCTTCACAAGGCTATGGTATGATGAAAATAGCAATGGAGAAACTGAATTTCCAATCCCCACAGTTTGGGAGTGACTTCAGAACTGCAATCCTCTGGCTTCATTCAAGAAGCCATATTCTTGACATTAAGTGTCCAAATGACCATTCCCTTATTGTGAGGGAATTTATTCACTTGGTTATTGTTTGTTCTCTATGGTTATTTCAACGTAAAATTTTGTCAATAATTTATTAATTTTCCCCACCATTTTCACTGCTTTTCCTCGCCATATTTGCTGCTTTTTCTCATCATTTTTTTCACTGCATTTCCCCGCTTTCCCCCCCTTGCCGCTACTGCCAGTTTTCATTCCCGCTGCCGTGTCTTCATCCCAACCCACTGGCTGCATCGCAGTGAGCCGGGACTCTTTCATCATGGCTGAGCCCGGTGTCCCCCCGAAACCGAGACTTTCCTGGTCTTTCCCGGCCTGCCAGTTGCATTGTGGCAGGCCAGGACTCTTCTGAGCCAGGTTGGGTGCGTTCCGCCTGGCCAGGGCTACTCGCACGCCTGTGCGAACATCACACAGCACACAACGCCTGGGAGCGAGCCATTGTGAGCTTGTGATGCTTACACAGGCGCGCGAGGAGCTCTGGCCGGGTGGAACACACCCGAGCTGACTCAGAAGAGTCCTGGCCTGCTGGAATGCAGCCAGCGGGCCAGGAAAGGCCGGGACAGTCTCGGTTTCGGGGGGACACCAGTCCCGGCCGTGATGGCTTCTGGGACACCTCCGCCAAACCGGGACTCTCCAGGCGAATACCGGGACTCTGGTAAGCCTAAATATAGCTATTTCTTGCAGCAGTGTAACGAAAAGTAATGATGTGCTAAAATCTTGATTTCCTATTTAAGCTACCCAAGTCTGCTACTCAGACTCTCATTCTCGGAAAAAGCTTTTAGAAAAACAATAATATTTTGGATGGAGAGACATGTTTTGCTTGACTTTGAACCCTGTTGAGCATCGTGGGCTCAGAAAGCAGTCTTCATGGTTACCAAATGCACATTCTGCTAATAAAAAGAAACATTTTCAGACTACAAGGCCTACACAGTGGTGGAGTGGTGTCCCACAGGAAGAGGTGAAATCACCATTGTGTGAGTCATTTTAGAAGTGGCACTAACAAAGAATGTGAAAATGTGCACTTCAGAGACAAATTTCGTATCAGCAATGCCGTTTTGCCATTTATGATTCTATGAGCAATATGCCATGAGATGATTCTTGGAACAGACTGTAAGAACATTTTCCAAGCAAAGGTTCCAGAACTCAAGACCAGAAGTCAGCATGGGTCAAATGACTTGCAGAGCAAAGTGTTGATTCAGGAGATGGAGTTGCCTGTAATTTTGTAATATTTGGCCTGGTTCCCTTCAAAGTTTATATATTTTGCTGTTACTACTACTACTAGTCATTTGTTGAACATACTCAAAATAACTGTTGCATTATATGCTGTTTCAAGTGATGAGTACTTGGTCCATCTTACCTTGTTTGTAGGACTGTTCACAATGGGTGGATTCAGATGACTAGAGGTAATTGGTATGGTAAAACCACCAAGGATAGATTGGTTTGTAGTGGGTGCAAGATAGATTGGTTTGTTTGTTTTTAACAAAAAAAACCAAAACAAAACAAAAACCTAAGTGACCAGTTTGAAGTCTTAGATGCATGTTAAAGTCACCTCTTTCCTTGGACTGTAAGAACTCTTGATATGGTGAATCCCAAGCTTTCCTTGCCCTTATGATGTATCAGGTTTGTATCTGTCTTGCTAAACAGAATGTCACAAATCCTGTTCCAGTAACGTAGCTGGGATGGGTGGGTGCAGTAAGTGCTGCACAGCACTACATGGCAGTGCAAAGTGCCCCTCCAACTTGCTGCTGGAGCCATTCCGGCACTGACTATCAGTGGGTCTCCTCAGACTCTCGCCAACTCTTTTGCTGGCATAAGTTCAAGGAGAATCAGGAGGTGGGTCTGGGCTAGGAAGGGGGATATAATCCAGTGCACACTGCTGCCACCAAGATCCAGTGCCTGACTCACCCCTGGTTCCTCCCTCGAACTTCCCTGATCCTTCCCCGAAATGCCCATGATCTGCCACCCACCTTACCTGCTCTGGTATGGCCTGGGTGGGCCATTGGTAGGTGTATGGAGTCTCCCGCCATTTGTGCTGGTGTCTCCACAGCAACTGACAGCAGTGGGCCTTTCACACCATCGTAACTGCACTTATGGAAGCAGATTGCGAGATCCGCTTCTGTAGGCACAGGATAAGATTGGGCCATTAATAATATAGAAGCAAAATTAATGGTAGGGATGTCTTTTCATGTTTCTTTTTACGTAACGTTATGTAACAAGGATTCTGCTTTCCCTTTTTTCTATCTCCAAGTATGGTGCTTGATTCCTTATTCCTTATTCCTTATGCTCTTGCCTACAAAAACTCATGCCACAAAAATGTTTGTTGGAGCACTATCAAGCCAAAATTAAGCACTTTTAGCATTTGCTTACCTCTCCCATTGAAAGGTAACAGTTTACCTTTCAGGGATTTCACAGTTCTTAACTGTGGCTGTACCACAGTCTTTAAGGTGACACGTGACCCCCTAGCAACTTATTTAAACATGCTACATCTTCAAAGAGCAGGAAGTAGATTTAATTACAGGGGAGCATTCTCAGGATCATAGTATTAGGTGGCAAGCCAATATCTTGGCAGCATTTTCCATTGTTCAGTAGGACCTTTATCTGACCTCTGTATCCCTAGTTATTTTGGTGCAATGTGGATCAAACAGCTGTATTCCATAGCTCTTCCAGTAATTTGGCCTACTCCCATTCAATGTATGCACTAAATCAAAACCAAGACATACCATTACAGAAAGGACAAGAATAGTCACCAGCCATTCCAAAACAACAAAGGTGAAATGATGTATATATGTGCGTACCCTTTTGGGATCAAGTCACACATGCATTAAAAAATGTTTAAACGAACAATCGTTAGATAGAAATAATAACTACTTTAAAAACAGCTGTGGGGAGAAAAATACTGTAATCTGTTGGTTATTGAAATGACCAACAAAGCCATTTGGGTAAACAAATCCTGGTATATCTGAGGTCAGAGAACGGGCAACAGAGTCTCATTTCGGTAATACCTTTTTATTGATTAGCTTCTAGCGATACAAATGGAATGTTAATTCTGAGTTTCTTAATGCATTGCTTCAAGCAAAAATGTGATAGAACAATCAAGTCTACCAGCCATACTAAGGTAATTGACAGTTGAAATATTTCAGTCATCTTAGTTGGACAATGTCCTAACAAGTCTTTAGTACACCAAGGTTAATAGTGACTCAAATGGCAGGGAATGTTACACCTGCAAATAATGACTTAGAGAGTCAGGGTCACTGCTTTCTAATGTCAAATATCTAAATGAGGAAAAGATGATCTGGGAAAACGTGAACTGATCTAGTGTACACATGTTTATTCAGATATACTGTCTACCGAGCTTTTCAGTTCAGAGTTGCAAATTTTCCGCTTCTAATAAACCAATGTAGACCCAATGCTGAGTAAGAACGTACTCATGCTTCTAACGAGGTAAAAGTGTTGATTCAGTTCTGATTAGTTTGCCTTTCTCCAATGTCCCTGCAAGGCTAATTAAAGTATTTTTTATTTTGCCTTACAAATCTGGAAATCAGCAGCAGTCTGTAGCTGAAATGTGTACTGTATAAATTTTTAAACCAAGCAGTATAAATGCTACAAGCAAACATACTTGCAGTTTTGCACTTTAAGATTCCCTATCCAGAATGCCTGGACATCAACTCGGATTTTAATACAGTTTATTTGTCCCATTTGTAGTTCAGAGTGAAGCAATAAATGTTCAAGTTTTCAAATAAATATTTTATTTAATTTATTTATTTTTTTAAAGTGCAATTAAATATTAAGCCGGCACCAATCTACTACCACAGAGTTCCCTTGGATGGTTTGCCCTGCTGTCTGCAGATTTCACCATCTTTTCTTTTCATTAGTGCTTGATTTGTTTTTACAAGTTTATACCTGAAACTGTGCCCTGCTTTGGGGAGAAAAAAATGACTATTTTTCTATTTTCTCACTTGAAGAAGTCCAATGGCATAAATCAGCCCAGAGTAATGGCCAAAGGCTGGTCTTATGCAACCTGTTATACAGTCGTAAACTAATAAACAAAACTTCGCATTTCTCCCCAGCCCAGCTTAAAAATGTGAACTATGTAAGATTGGCCCTGTTCAAACATCATGCTAAACCATGGTTTAATTCAATCCAAGTTTCTTCACCTGGCTTGTTCATAAACTGTAATTATAAGAACAGTCTGGGATGCCAGGATTTGCCAAGTTTGAATAGAATGACAAATCCCAGCTCATTCTAACCCGCAAACTTTAAAACTTCCTCCTCTTATGTATGAAGGGAGGGGGGAGTATGTGAGCTCAAGGCTTGTGATTGTCATGATAAATACTTTGGCTCAGGTTTATAGTTAGGGTTTGGCTCAGGCTCTTATTTTCTCGATAACCCAATCCTATCCCACATCACACTATGACATGTGGGCGTGCCATGGAGGCAAGCACTGCACGCTACAGTGGAGGATGCAATCTATAGGCCTGCAAGAGGTAAGAGAAAATATTTTTCCTTCTTAAGGGTCTCCTCAGACCCCCCTAAGACCCTATATAGCTGGCATAGGTCCGAAGAGACCCAGAGGGTGGGACAGGCTGAGGGATAAGGTCTGAAGTATGTGGCTGCCAGTGGATCCACCCAGTCACGCCCCCTGGTTCCTTCCCGGAATGCCCCATTACTCCCCCTCTCTTCCCACTACCCACCCCTGCCACCAATGTACTTCCTCTGGCAGTGCCTGTGCTCTCCAGTGGCTTGTGTGCGTTTGCCATCAATTTGCGCTGGTGGCCCCATTGCATGCATTGTTGCTGCATCTGCAGCATCAACAGAGAGGGCTGTCTGCTGACAGAATGCTAGTTCCAACAGCAGAAGGTGCCCATAGAATTGGGCCCTTAGTTTTGCAATGAACTTCTGAATTTACATGGTTAGGACCATGCGCTACCCATTTCACTGAGAAATTAACAATGCGTTAATATGCGTGTCTATTCAGAAGTAAGCTTCCTTGAATGCAATGGGGCTTACTCCCAGGTAAGCATGTATAGGACTGCAGCCTAAGTAGATTTAGGATTGCAGTATTGGTGACAAATTTCTCACTAACAATAGTCAGAGAGAAATTGAACAGATTGGGTTGTATCCCAAGTTTAGTCAGTCATGACTAAGGGCATTAGGCACTGAGAGAGGAACAGCCAGAAATTGCTTGGACTCCCCTCTTCTTTCCCAACCATCTGGGTCAGGAAAGGAAAATAACCTCTCTGGATGCTCTTTTCTCAGAATCCTGACAGTGCTGACGGAAGAGTTCTAAACTGGAGGCAGCAGTGTACACATGTGCACAAGAGCTTTACCCAAGGACTTCCCAGAACCTGGCTCTAGCACTACTTGTAGGGTTTGCAAGACATTCTCTGCCTTTGACATTATACACAGAAGGAAGACTAACAGCGCAATCCGACTTAACTTTTGTGCCGGTGTAACCAGCGGCGCAGTGAGAACGGGAGGCCCCAGAACGGAAAAGGGATTCAAATCCCCTTTGAATTCCTCTTTTGGAGGGGATTTGAATCCCTTTTCCGTTCTGGGGCCTCCCGTTCTCGCTGCGCCGCTGGTTACACCGGCACAAATGTTAAGTCGGATTGCACTATAAAGCAGATTGAATTGTCCATAGAGACCACCTAGCAAGCATGTGACAAACAATCAGCCCAATCCTATGGGCTGTTCGTGCTGGCGGAATGCGCATTCCGCCAGCGCTGGGTTCTGAAAAGCAGCCATAAAACGCTCCGGCAGTGCACTGAGTAGCGTGCTGCCAGAGCAGTGGCAGGAAGGCCAGAGCCACTTACTGCTCAATGGAGCAGGTAAGCCAGTGGGGAAGGGCAGAACAGGGGGTGGGGTGGGGGTTGAAACTGGGTGGGAAGAAAGGGGGCAGGGAGGCTGCAGGAGGGGGTGGATCCGGTGGCAATGGTGCGTGCTGGATCCTATCCCCTCTGGCAGCAGCCTCCCCACTCCCTTTCTATCCTTGGAGCTGTGTCAGCAAAATTGTGGGCAGAGGTCCGAGGAGATCCATTGTGGAGTGGGAGGATTATGGAGCTCTGAAGCCTCCTGCTCCTCCCTCCTGCTGGTTACAGCTCATGCCTTTTTGGCACGGCTGCACCATCAGGGTGGGGAGAATAGGATTGGGCTGAATGTTTAGTTTGGTCATTAAAAATACAGGCATAAGAAAAGGAGTTTCATGTATTATTCTGGCCACTACCTGAAGTCATAGCTGCAAGGTGCAAAACGTGTGAGTGTATCTATATCTAGATATATAGATATATCTTTTAAAAAAAACCCTCTTTAGTAAGACGCTGTAAACTGATGGAATGGTGAACAGAAAGAGAGAAAGGTTCATGGAGAATCCCCAAAATGGCAGGTTTTGCCTCAGCAGAAATCTCACATATGACCCATATGAACTGCCAAGAACTAGGCTAGCCTCAAACATATTTGGACTTCTAGCAAAGGAGCTGTGTGTGGTATCTTAAGATATGCCCTGGTTTTGTGTCCATTATTATCTGATCTTTATCGTTGTGTCTATTGTGCATCACTTTGCTTCATGGCCCAGATCCCTCCTGTCCTGGCAGCTTCCCTGAGCTCCAATTCACAGTACGCTGCAAGAACAGCTTTTGCTAAGCTGCTTTATTGCTGAATTCTCACGCTTTTCAAAAAGTAACCTTGAGGTGGGCTTTCGTTTTCCAGAAAAGATGAGTCACAAACCATCAAAAGTATCCAGATGCAAGTCATCGCTCTGTCTTCTTACCCTGCTTGCTTACAACTGTTCCAGTGCTGTTCCACAGGAAACCCCCCCCCCCCGCAGCACCAATTCCAGTGGAATGGTTTGCACTTGACTGGGCATTTTGGGAAGGGAAATACATAAGTGCTGTCCGAATGGGATATTCACCTAACGCTAAGGCCTTCTAGAAGTTTCTGCATGCAGCACAAAACCAGGAACGACTTTGCAAGTCATGGTTTGAGAAATATTCCTTGTAATTGAACTAAAATTAATGGAGGTTAGGCAAAGCAGTGTTTGATGGATGGCACATCTGCTCATTTGCCACAATGAAGCCAGTATATCATTTTATTTATTTATTTATTTTTTAAAAAAATATACCCCGCCTTATCCTATGCCGAAGGCAAATGCCCAAGGCGGCTTACAACAAAAATTAAAATTACATGGTGGCAGAGTCTTATTTTCAAGATGGTTAACAATGGCCAATTTAAATATGCCTTCTAAGGCCCAATCCTATTCAGACGACCCGCTGATATCGCACAATGCCGGCACAACATTTGCCATACCCTAAGCCCATTCGGGCAATGGCATGCTACCGCAGCTCTCCCAGTAACGTCAGTGCAGCCCTACCAGTAACACTGGCACAGTTCTTCCCAGCAATGCTGACACAGCCTATCACCCATGGAACAGTGTCTTGACCTCAAAGCGTCATTGGCCTGATGTTAATGTATGTATAATATTTATATATTATATATAATACATATAAATATATAGAATAAATAATACGGACGTCAAGACCAAATTCCATCCAAGTCACTCTGTAAACTCATATCGTTTTTGTGGATCTTTGCATACAACTCAGATTGTCATATATATAATAGAATACATGGCCCATCTGACCTCACAGCTGCATTGCATAAATGGTATTCATCAATGATTTCTTTCATTCTATATTCAGTGGATTTGTAAAGACATTACTCTGTGCAGAAACAGTGGTCATACAGAGTAAGTGCTCTGTGTTTGTAATGGTGACTGATCTCCTGCAAAAACAAGAGTGAATGAATCTTTTAGAGCCTCCAGAGATACTTTTTTATTACTAAAAGTTGAAGCCTGCATGAAATAAATCCCCTCCTTGGTAAAATAAATAAATAAATTGTATGATACACATTTAACTGTTGCTGGGCTGCTGAAGTTTGAAGATAAATGTTCTATGCAATAGATTTTGGACTAGTTCTTAAATATCTCATAGCTCAATCCTACCCATTTCCCCCCCCCCTCGCAGCGGTGCCAAAATGGTGACTGCTGCATCCTATGGAGGGGGGGGGGGCGGGAGGGCCAGGAGGCTTCAGCAGGGATTTTAAATCCCCTTACTCCTGTGTAAGCCTCCCTTTCCGCAATAGGCCTCCTCAGACCTGCGTTAGCGATTTTGGTAGTGCAAATTTGAGGAAAGGGACAGTGAGGTTGCTGCTGGAGGGGACAGGATCCGATGTGCATCTTCTGCGATGGATCCACCCTCTCCAACAACCTCCCGTCGCCATTGCTCCCCTCCTCGCCCTGTTTCACCCCTCCCTGCCCCATTCCACCCTCCCTTCACTCCTCCCACCTCCCCCGACATCTTACCTCCTCCAGCGAGCATTGGGAGATCCGTTGGAGCTGTAGGAGGGTGCAGGCCTTTCCACTCGTGCTGCAGGCAGTGCGCCAAGTGGTGCGCTATTGCAGCGCCTTTTGTGACTGATGCTGGGAAGGGAAGATAGGATCCAGCATGCATGGCTGCCTCCAAGATCCATCCCCTCCTGTCCCTGAACGTTCTCTGGCCTGGTCCGCTCTCCACCTTGATCCGTTCCGATCGTTCCCCACCACTGTCTTACCGGCGGCAGTGGGGGTTCTGCGGGCTGCTGTCACCAGCACGTGGCCTCCAGGGTTTTGCACTAGTGGCAGCAGCCCACAGAATGGCAAAGCATAAGGACCAGATAGGATTGGGCCATGGGAGTAGTGTTCTCCAAAACACTAAAGTTATCCCAACTTAAATTGAAACAAATGCTAGACTATACTGCAGGAAATGATTATGATTCAGAGTGTAATCAGAGTCCATTGCTGACTATGGAATGGCAGCACACTGCTTCCACATGAAAGAAATTTACTTTCCAACTCTGACAGTGGGAAAATTGCTATTATGGACATAGTTTCCCACTTGCTGGATTGCAGTCATTATCTTCATATCGTGTCATCTGATGTTACCTTCTCAAGCAAATCTCCTGGAGCCAAAAATGAAAGCAAATACAGTGTAATATGTATTCTATGGAGGGCTCAAATTGAAATTGGCTCATTCTTATGCTATTAAAAGAGGGTTTTTGTAAGTTAGGATGTAGGATAGAGTAACCCAGCCTTACCAACACCCCAAATATTTCCTTTAGAAAACTTTCCTTGGGAAATGGGTTGAGCTCATGCTTAGGGTCAAACTGATCAGTGTGTTTAGGGTTGGGAAGAAATTGCCCCAACCTAGCACACATAATCAACTTGCCAGCATACTTTTTATACAGTTTTGTTTTCACATTCCCCTATCAGAGGTGGCAAGCCCAGAATTTGTTTCAATGATCTGAAGAAATGTCTTTTGGAAAACCTGTATATATAGAGTGCATGCATAGTTTATGGAGGATTGGGATCATATTGTACAGAAAATATATAGAGATATGATGCATTCATTATGAAAAACCTGGTTTTCCTTGACCTAACCATGGCTACCATCGAAGCAACTTTCACACTGCAAGTTCTGTTTGCATTCAGATCACAGAAATATTACAGACAGGTCCAGTAATATATGGACAACCCAGTAATTCAGAGTCTCTTCAATATTTGGTTTCTACCAGACACACTTTCTTGGGAATCAGAATTAAGGGACAGAAAAAAGTTGAACTATAACTTTTTCCTGTCCCTTATAGTCTTTGTTCTGACATTGTCTGCAAATATTAGCTTTCCAAGCCTATCTGGTGATGATGAATGATGATGATGATGGTGGTGATGATGATGATGATGATTTAATGAATTTATATTCTGCCTTTCTCAAGCTGAAGCAAATGCCCAAGGCGGCTTATGAAGCTCCATAGCAAATGTACAATGTATGTACAACAGTGAGTAAAAACAATGATAAAGCCAATAAAGCCATTTGGGGGAGCAGCTATTTGGTCCAGAAGGAGCCGGTAGAACTAAAACACTCTTTCAGGGACACAGAGGGCAGAGGACACACATCAACCCATCACCCAAACATCAGATGAAACAGAAACGCTTTGAGCCCTCGCCGAAAAGCCATGAGGCAGTATTATGATTTCTCTAGAAAATTTAAGTGAAGAGCTTTCTTCCTAAAACCCAGGTGTGTTTTCCCCTCTTTTAAAATTTCACTTATCCTGTGTCAAAGGAAGTTCCTTTGGGAATTCTTCAGTATTTCAGGAGAGCAACTAAGATTTCTGTCCTGTTCCAAAAGCTTTGACATCTCTGGGGAAAGGGTATAGGTGTGCAGAGCCTGATTGCAAACACAGTTCTTTGAAAGTAATTTCCCTTTGTAACAGTGGAATGTACAGTAGTTTATGCTCTTCGCCTTTTTATTTTGATTTCAAAGATTTTTGTTTTCTTTGCATGCACCTGGTTTCCAAATACAGAACATGAAACTTTTTCATTTATTACCTTATTTTGGTCATTCTGGAGACAAATTCCCCTTCTTTTTTCAGCTCAGTGATGTCAAATAGCGGACATGTTACTTCTTTCAGTACTCAAAAATGTACGTTCAGATTATGTGGATGCAAATATTAACACTGCATAGGCGATAAATCATGCAAGGAACCTGGTATCTGTATGTTTAATCTCAATTTGTTAGCACTGGCAAGAGAGAGGTCATTCTGACACGATGCCTACCCCCGAAACTGGGACGCTATTCACAAATTATAGGTTTCTATAGCCAGCTGTGTACACGTAATTCTGTTATCTAATACCTAATTGCTAACAAAACAATCCCTGGAAGAATTTATACTGTACTGTGTCAATATTTGAGCTCAACTATTTGGGGGCTCAGATATGTTCACTCTGAAGGGAGAGGGAAGAAACCTTTGATATCAGTTACCTCAATATGGTATGTGTCTCACTTGCTATGTGTCTCACTTTCCAACGTACTCATCCCCAGTTGTATTGGTGAGAATCTTGATAACAAGCCATCATGCACTGAGAAATCACCTGTACCGTTTTTGTTCTAGTAGTCCAATCTCCCATGCTTACTAGGTATGAGCAGGGAGATGTACCCAGACATAACAGAAGGCAGAGTCAGAGATGCAGAATATTGAATTTCAGTGTGGAGAAAATGACACTGGTCAGGTTCTGGTTGTGCATGGTGACCTTGTTGACTCAGCTTGGCTTGGCTGAGGAGCAAATATTGTTGTGTCCGCCTTGTTCACAGCTGTTTGGAATCGCCATTTCCCTATCCTGATTATAGCTGCATTTGAACTGGCATGTGTTGAGTGGTTGGTGAGGATTTGAATGCAAGCCAGTCTGTAGCTGGGGGGGAGGGGGGGAGGCCTACTGGCCTGCAAAGGTCAATTGTATTTTATACTTCTTACATTGGCTGTCTTGGTTTTTATAATTAAGAAATAGAAAACAAATAAGGCTGCAATCCTATATACACTTACAAGGGAGTAAATCCCATTGAGTTGAATAGGGCATATTTCTGACGAGACATGCTTGTCTCCTCAGCAATATGCCCTATTCAATATGACAGTAAACAGTAGCAGTCAACACCCCTTTTTGTCGACATCTATTGGGACAATATTTTAGTGGTATCTCCTTCCCTGCTCTTTTCACATTCCCCCCCCCCATGCAATACCCTAGTACTGTATTCCATTTGCCCATACCTGTTCCCATTCTCATCTGGATGCACAGATATTACAGATTGGAAGATGTTTTAAAAATGAAGTCTATTCAGACTAAGGTAAAGGTGACCCCTGACAATTAAGTCCAGTTGTGTCCGACTCTAGGGTGTGGTGCTCATCCCCATTTCAAAGCCGAAGAGCCAGCGTTGTCCAAAGACCTCTCTGTGGTCATGTGGCTGGCATGACTCTCCTTGCTGCAGTGCCAAGCGCGTTGCACGGATCGCCGGAGGGTGATGTGCACAGAGGGTGATGCGCGCACCCACATGCGCATCACCTCCACTGTGCGCGTTGCCCTCCGGAGGCTCCGAGGCCGGGAGAAGGCCTCGGAGCGACCTCCCTGGCTGACACTCTGCGGCGATACGTAATTTATAACATTTAAAATTTTTGAGGGGGGGAACGGGGACTCACTAGGGCGGTGCGCGCCTAGTGACGCACCTGCGCAGCGCGTAGCATGCGGCTGGAACACGGAGCACTGTTTACCTTCCCGCAAGCGGTACCTATTTATCTACTCACATTAACATGCTTTGGAACTGCTAGGTTGGCAGGAGCTGGCCAAGCAACGAGAGCTCACCCCGTCGCGGATTCGAACTGCCGACCTTTCGATCGACAGCTCATGGTTCAGTGGTTTAACCCATTGCGCCACCCGCTGGCTTTCTATTCAGACTAGCTTGCCGTAAAAAAAAAAAATGCATTCTGATTGCAGAAACTGTGTTTGCAACTTGCGGAACATTGAGTCTTTGCTGACATCTAAACTACCTGCTTCCGGTGCTGAATTCTCAGAAGTGCCTTTTTGTCATTGCCCCAACTACCCTCTCACCACCAACTGTGTACTACGAT
Source organism: Plestiodon gilberti rubricaudatus (assembly GCA_026170595.1). Lineage (NCBI taxonomy): Eukaryota > Metazoa > Chordata > Lepidosauria > Squamata > Scincidae > Plestiodon > Plestiodon gilberti. The sequence goes on along the minus strand of JANXHW010000003.1, from coordinate 62,232,307 downwards.
AGTTTCTCATGTAATTAGCCCTGTGAGTCAGGGTAGCAGTTGCACAAGCCTGACCTCAATATTAAAGCTGAAGCCAAAAGCCTCAAACATGGTTTGTTTGAGGTGGTTGCTGATTTAGTGTATGTATCATCTACCCATACTTTCTATATATACTTATGAAACTTAAATATGGAAAACTGCTGTATGGTACTGCCAAATACTGTAGTAGTGGATGATATCCTCGTCCTTTCCCATAGCAGCTGGAAGTCCTTCATAAATTCCAGTAGTCTAGTGAAGCATGACGATCCCTTTTAAGAAATCCAGTGCTGGTTTTCTCTAATCAAGGTTTTCTTTTCTAAGTGGGGGTCTCTCATTTCATCCTTAAAATAGTCCTGCAGACTTTTATCCCATAACGGATGGAAATCTAACTGTCTTTATTTTCCATCATGCCTCTTCAGCACTTATGAAATGAATTCCTTTCCCAGTCTCCAGATAGCCCTTCTCTGTAAAGGAGGAACTTGTTGCTATATGAATGTCTACACTAGAGCTACCACAAAATTCTTTCCAAATGTTCTTTAGATTGCTTGAAAGGACCAAATCCCTTGATGGCTGTTTATGGGTTTAATTGTTCAAAAGCAGTGATGCTGGTCTGTAGCCTGATAGCTACCAGTGTCTACACCTTGGAGATTAGCAGCCCAATCCTGTCTGTATGACCTTTAGACTGGTGAAGTGGTGCTCCACCTGTCTAGGGTGTTGCAAATGTGCCATAAGGCACGTTTGCATCACCCAGTGAGGAGGCCACGCCGGAGGCCAGTGCCACTGCCTCCCCCCCAGATCCATCGGACTTCTCTCTGGGGAAGGTAGGTTTCCTGTTGGGCGGCGGAGGGGCAGGGGGAGGGTGGAATGGGGTGTTCTGGGGGGTGGGATTGGGGGAGTGTTCTGGGGGGTGGGACTGCTCCACCAGAATCCTACCCCCTCTCTGGGCCCGGCTGCCACTACACAGGCCGCTTGAATGTGCGCCAGCAAAATAGCTGGTGCACATCCAAGTAGCCACATTTGGCTGGGGCTTTATTTGGAGGAAGGGAACAAACATTCCCTTCCCCTGAGATGACCTCCCAGGCAGCCTTTTCTTGCGCTGGATGCAGCACAGGCTGCACCGGCCTCGCTGCATCACAGGACACAAAGTTAGATAGGATTGCGCCACAAGTCTGTTTCTGGCGTGTAGGGAATTTGTGCCTCTTCGAACTGCTAGAGAGAGAAGGATTTTTAAATACATTTGTAAATAATGTCGCATTTTGTATCCTGGATCCAAGTTTTATTTGGATTTTTTGTTTCAGATTGACTTGTTAGGTTTGTGGCTTGTGTAGCTCTATAATCCGAATCAGGAATGGGCAATATATGCACTGAAGCATATATCACATCAATTTAAATGTTTAGTCTTTCCCTTTTCATTCCCTCCCCCTCCCCTCCAAGCCTGGGAGATGGGCCTGGCAGTCTCTCCTTAGGGACAGAGTTTGCTTCTTCAGACAAACACTGTCCCTTGGTGACCGTGGTGGTGGGGAAGCTACAGACCACACTGGCAGCAAGACTTGCCAGCATGCTCATGTTAGCTTTGTAACCTTGTTATATGGTGAAATGGTAACGTTTGTTCATGTCCATTACGTGGTTTTCCGCAAACGCATGTGTACTAGAAAGATTTGTGTGCAGCATCTCCACACGTAAATTTTCACAGATCTCCAGAAACTATATAACTAATTCTAAGAGAAGATTTGGCCCAAAGTCAGGTGTACCACCCCTGTGTGATTGCTATTGAATGCAAGCCTTTGAACTGCGGATATTTATTTTTTAATTTATTTTGCATTTTCTTACCAATAAATGCACTTGGTATTTAATTTGGTCACGCTTTCTCTGCCCAGTGCAATTCATCTTCAACTATTTACAAAGAACAGCTAGCCTCATGAGCTTCATTCTCTGCCCAAAACTAGCTCCAGCACAGCACGGCACCAACATAAACTGGGAAAGAAGACATTTGTCATAAATATCCAGCGTTGTTTTCTCACTCAAATGCTGGAAATCTCAGACAGCGGCTCTGCCAGGCAGTTATAAAGTGTTCTTTGTTTGCAGCTTGGCTTATCTGGAGGCACAATGCTATCTTAAGGCACACGCCCACCCTTTTCAGGTTTTTCTTGGTAGCCAGTAACTTGTGCTGTAGAGTATTTATGAGCTTACATGTAGAACTGTATATTATAAATTCTGGGGTGGCGGTCAAAGTTATATTTAGACTGCATTTTAATGGGCATGGGAGCCAGGTTGCAAGCTGAGTTATAACTTTTTGTTATTCCAAATTGTATAGTGTTAGTCTCGGGCCACACCTAGGTAATGGGAAAGTTATGTGTTGCCTTTATTTGATGGATGTCTTTCTAAAGGCTGGTTACACCTTGTATTACAAATAAACTGAACCCTTTAAAACCTCAGCAAGTAAATGCTTTATGTCCGTAGTTGTGAATGATTGACTCCCCTGGAAAAGATTCAGAAAAAAAGCTCAAGGTGGCAAATACATCGTGTGTAGTTGAGGCTTGTTTCTTTTTCCTCCCAAGAAGCTCAAACACCACTTGGTGAGTTTAAAAAAAACCACACAATAAGAAGTGGGGGTTTGGGGGAGAACCATAAGGAGGAAGAAAACAAAAGCCTGTTTGATCTGAGGAGTCCTTTGCATGAGTGCAAAGAAGCTTACTACTAGATCTAGATGGCCTTTTTTTTTTAACCATGTTTTCACATTTACAGCAAAGCTGAGGCATGTTCCAAACTTGGAACAAATTCATCTCTATTTCCTTTGTCCTGCTCACTATCCCTTCTGTATGTGTCTTGTCTTAAGGCCTATTATTGCGTGACTCATTTGGCAGTTTCTCCTTGCCCATTCTCCCCATAAGCCAATGGGGCTGGCAGGGAAGACAACGGTAGTGCAAATCTGTCAGCCAACTGTCAGTTTGATGGGCGGACTTGGGCCCTTGGCCCATCTTTAACATGGCCACCCATGAAGCCAGTGCTAGTAATCATGTGTTCTCTTGGAGAGCAATCTGGAAAAGACCTAGATGATGACAAGCTCACAACACTATGTTGTTGTTACTTAGAATAACCATCCCTTGACTTTTGTTGTTTTGTTTTTTAAAAAAACCCTGCTTGCACAGATCTTTGTTATGATCAAGTGCCATACATTCCATCACAATTTCTCATTAGAAAATAGGAAGATGGCTACAAAACAACATAACTGCAGCCTAGACTGTGTGGCAAATGTTACCTGACAACATATTCAAGACTTAGTTTGTAACGGTAACATTCAGCAAGCATTCAAATGAAAAATCTTCTCTCGAGGCTTTGTTTCCTAGCGAGGCCGCAAAGTTCAAAATAGTTCTGGAAAAAAATGCAGAAAAATATTTCACGGGGACAGGCAATCCCTACCTAAGCATGGCACCCCCAATCCAGAACGTTGCATGAACACATAGACCCTTCCATTGCACAGGGACAGGCATTTCACCACTTACTCTGGATGCTGGCTAGTACTAAAAATAGGATATTTTGTCATTATCTGCATATAAATAAAGGTTGTCACAAATTACCCTTTTATGGAACAGAAATATGGCAGAAGCTAACGAAACATGCATATTGACCAACATCTCTCTTCCTCCCAACACTCATTTTGTTCTAGGACTGGAAATCTGACACATGTCTCATCTGCAAATACTGAACTACTAGCATAAATAGGAATACTGACTTTATTCCTTGTTGGCAAAAGTTGGTATTCACAGATGAGGTCACCTAGCTGTTAAACGTATGTGGCATGAACAGTCCTTTCCATCAGTCTGTGTTGTGCTTTGGTGAGTCCAAACAGCATTCCCATACAGTTCTCTGGTAACGTCTCGTTAATTGGTGGTTTTGTGGGGGGGGGGAAGGGAAGAGGAGGAAGCTGGTACATTTCCAAAATTGTGTTCCTTTCACTCACATTGTTTTCTTTCCTACTCTTTTTACTGGGTGCACCGAGGTTTTAAGAAAGGCATACAGTATGCTCCCAGTCTTCTAAGAAATGTAAAATAGATGACTATCTGTTAAATTAAATAGAATGCGAGGCTGCCTTGTCTGGGTCTTGAATTTCTTAACAGCATGAAACACACCCTTTCAAACAGTCTAAGACTTGTGGTTCCTTAGTCTTAATCTAGGCATTGATTAGTGGTTAATGAACCTTGAAAAGCGCCTTTTTTATCGCTGAGACAGTTTGCTGTTGTCTAGATAACAGCCTCCAGTTTTCTATTTTGCCTTGATACGATAGATGTAATAATGCGGTAGAAATCTGAAAACAGCACTACCTACAAGAGATATTCCCCCCGCCCCATCAACCAAATTCATTTGTAAATGACAGCCCCATGCATATTTCCTGTTGCCTACTGGAAACTATGCATTTGCTTAATTGCCATCCTATGACAATTCAGCATTTCACATGTGCCCTGGAATGAATGTGAAAGTGATCAGACTTGTGCCAGGGTGCAGGACAATGGAAAGCTGCTCATAGAGCACTCCTCCAGTCCTAACTATATATCTTTTTTATACATACATTAGCTTCTTTGAATGCAGGGCCATTTTCTCTTATCTTGTTTGGTTGCTAGGTAGAGAGCTAGTGTAGCATAGTGACTAACAGCCCAATCCTAACTAATCCCCCCCACCGATGCAGCCACGCCAAGGGAGTACACACTGCTTCGTATGGTGGGGGAGCAATTGTGGAGGCCCCCTCACCCTGGGGCAATCCTCTGCTGCCCAAATAGGTGTCCTTGGATCTGTACAAGTCATTTTGCTGGCACAGAACTGAGGAGAGCAAGGGTGAGGGAATGGACATAGGATTTTGGAGCATGCTGATGCCGCCAGGATCCATCCCCTTCCTCCCCTGTTTCACCTCCCATCCACCCCCTTCCCCACCCAGACACTACCCTGTTCCTCCCCCTCCATTCCTCCCTGCCGGCTTACGTGCACTCCTGCAGGTAGCCGGTAGGAGCAGTGGGCCACTGACACCACCACCATTTGCAGCGGTGGTTCTGAAACGGCCACTGTGTGGCCATTTACAACAGCGGAACCTCTGTTCCCCTGTTGTAAACCTTAGTTAGGATTGGTCTGTTAGAGGCTGAGCATTCATTCAGGACTTCCTTAGGTTGAATCTTCCCTCTGCCATGAACTCATTCAGTGTCTTAAAACAAGCCACTCCTAGCTCCCCAGCTGCATCAGCTCCCCAGCTGCAATATGGAGATAATAATACAGTACTTACTTTACAAGGGTGCTGTAAAGATTACATCAAGGTAATACATGAGGAGTATTTTGCATACTCAAATACTGTACCACTATACCAATATTATTAGTATTCTAGAATGAGGAACTCTTGATAAAGGCCAAACTAGACATGGCAGTGGTAGAGAACACGTTTGTTATTTCTGCCACTGTTGTCAATATTTACCATCTATATCATATTTGGTTTAGAACAGGAAAGCTAGTATATCATTGGACTTGATGCTTGATAATGGACTTGATATGAAAAATCATATGGTGGCATTGCCTTTTTGGAATCAGGTCTCTCTTTCTCCTTTTTCTTCCTGTGAGATCAAGAAATGCAATTCCTGTATGAGAAGCAGTTACATAATATTTACAGGATTTCTTGAATGAATGGGGGGGGGGAGAACATCCTATTGAAACAAACAAACGTACAAAAAACTATAGATGTTAGAGCTCCATACAGAGTGGAAGAGGAAGATGTTAGAACTCTGAAACTAGGGATGTTAGAGCTCTGAATGTTATGAATGGTGTTTTTTGGCCTGGCTATCTGACATTTGTCATTGTGAAGATTGCATTTTGAGACTTAAATCTCGAGAATGCAGTTTATATTTTTCTACAGTTATGATCTTCATGTTGTGTCATTTGGATAGGTCATTTTGAATTCAAGTGCCTTTCTATCATTTGTGTTATCTCAGAATGGAAAGTCAACAGTGTGTGGGGCAGGGCAGAAAACTCCAAGAAGGTCCTCAATTGGTTTTGAAAGGAGTCCAAGTACCCTTCAGAAATAGATAGGATTCTTGGATTTGACTTACTGCTGGCTTCTTCAGAAGGTGTTACTTGTACAGAGACCTGTAGCAAGTTGTCTTCTGCACACCAATGTAACTGATGTTATATACTTGTATATACTCCTTATATACCTATAAGGAGATTGCCTTAGACGAGAGTATATAAGATCCGGTCTTATATTACATTGGTGTGCGCAAGACAACTTACTACAGGTCTCTGTACAAGTAACACCTTCTGAAGAAGCCAACAGTAAGGCTGGCAAAACGTAAAGGATTAAACTTTTGAATGGTTTTTAACTGTTTGAATTGTTTTAATATTAAACACCTGGAATATGGGGATTTTAAATTCTATCATACTTGCCAATTGTGGAAGCTTGAAAATCATTCTCTCATAGGCTGAAAACACATCCTTGCAGAGTCCTTCAGAACCTCTGCTGTCATGCTCATCACAGCACCATCCAAGTACTAGTTCTAGCTATTATATTTCCAAAGTGTTTGCTAAGATCTTCAAGAGAGTTTAGACTGAAATGCCTTTTCAACAACTCTTGTCTCTCCTTTCCCTTCAAGGCCATTACCAGCAGTGTTACCCTTATCAGACTGATGTTCATCTGCCTTCTTAAAGATGATTTAATCTGCTATGAGATTAATTCTGGATTGGCGTCTTCTAATCTTGGTTTATATAACTCAACATGGATGACTATTCAAAAGCAAAATCATTCCTCTCGGCCCATTTTCCTATTAGAAAGTTAAGCACAATGTGGTGACTAGTACAAATGGAACCCTGATTCCAAATATGGGTAAAAGTAAGAACAAAAACTGGGTTAGTATAAATATCTCACAATCTTCTGGCTCTGCAGGGCATTAAATATACTGAAATGAAGTTTTTGTAATGTGATAATACTGTTTATGATCTGGACTAGGACTTTAAAACATTCAATTAAGAGTGGAACTAGATGATCAATTTTGCCCGTTTTAGCTCCAGGTTATCTTTTTTTTCATCCTCTGATCCTAGTGATCCTAGTGGATCTGAGATTACGGGAGCACCTCCTCTACCAGGACCTCTGATCCTGGATAAGATGCTCTATTGTCTCATTCCTCAAGTAAACAGGGAAATTCTGTCTCTGTCACTTCTAGACGGGAACACTCACAACAAAGCTCCTCTTACATACAAAGAACTCACAAATGTTGCTGCTGTATTAAATTCAGATGACTTCTGTAACCTGCCCCAAAGATGAGGAAGAAGATGCTTTGCTGGTGGAGTTAGTGGAGGAAAATTAGGATTGGCCTCTCTTCATAGAGCATGCTCAGTTAATTTGTTGATGGGTAATCTCTGTGGCCAGCGGGTGGCGCAGTGGGTTAAACTGCTGAACCATAAGCTGTCGATCGAAAGGTCGGCAGTTCGATTCCTGCGACGGGGTGAGCGCTCGTTGCTTGGCCAGCTCCTGCCAACCTAGCAGTTCCAAAGCATGTCAATGCAAGTAGATAAATAGGTACCGCTTGCGGGAAGGTAAACAGCGCTCCGTGTTCCAGCTGCATGCTACGCGCTGCGGCAAGGAGAGTCATGCCGGCCACATGACCACGGAGGCGTCTTCGGACAACGCTGGCTCTTCGGCTTTGAAATGGAGATGAGCATCACACCCTAGAGTCGGACACGATTGGACTTAATTGTCAGGGGATACCTTTACCTAATCTCTGTGTACATGTTCTTAGCAGGGCATGTATGTGACACTTGCAGTGCAATCCTACGCATGTCTACACTGAAGTAACTCCCACTGAGTTCAATGGGATCTACTTTCAGATAAAGGTGTATAGGATTGCAGCCTAACAGCCCAATCCTGTCTAAGATGTGGCGGCCGGCCTACAGGACTGCAATATTTCACCACAGGTAATGGGGGCTTCACAGCAGGTGTGATTTAAGTTAGGAAATTAGTGAGGAACTCTTGATCGGCTGCCATAAGTCCTGTTACGGCATCATAAATGGCGCACCACTGTTGCGCGCTGTGGGGCTGCCGGTGCAAATGGCTGGAGGCCCCTTGTGGCTCCTGGATGCCATGCTGGTGCAGGTAAGGTGGCAGAGGGGGCAGTTTGTGGCAGGGAGAAGAGCTGGACAGGGGGTGGGAGGGGGAGGATCTCAGTGGCAGCAGCGCATGCCAGAATCCTATCCCCATTTTCCTGGCCTGATAAGCCCCCTGCCTTCCTTAGACTTACACCAGCAAAATAGCAGACATAGGTCCGAGGAGACCCATTGACAGCCAGGTAGCTTATGGAGCAATAAGTAAACAAATATTTTCCTTACCTCTCCCAGCCTGTCTGGTTGCCTCCTGCATTGCATAGCAGAGGCTGCATTGCGTAGGATAGTGGGGATAGGATTAGGGTCAAAGAGTGAGAACTGCTTCCCCTTGCAACACTCCCAATCTAATCTGCCCCTTTCCCCATGGTTGCTTTTTGAAACAGTGAAAGAAGTTGGGATTTCCAATAATAGAACACCCACATCATGTTTAGTTTGCTCCCAAGGGACCAGACTGAATGGATTTTAAAAAGGCAGGAATGATGGAATTACTCCTGTCCTCAGATCAGTGGTGTTCCGAGGCTGGTGCAAAAGCTTACGTGTAGCAGGATGCCGTTTCATGCGTGAAAGCGCCCCTGCCCCTCACCGATCGGAGCCATTCCCAGTTGGCAATGACTGTCCATGTGGGAGCCGTCGCCTGCTAGGAATGGTCCCAACCGGCGAGGGGGAGGGGCACTTTCACGCGTGAAGCGGCATCCTGCTACACGTACGCTTCCACACCAGCCTCGGAACGCCACTGCCTCAGATTGAAAGCCTTGAAACAGGCCTTTGTGATTTGTGACCTATCATGCTCCATAAATGCTTAGCTGTTGTTCAACTGGAATTTTGTGATATGCTCCTCAAGAAACTGGGTACTGTTTGCAACCATAATGGCAAAGAGGCCCTAATGCAATTCTGAGGATGGTAAATCACAGAAGTCACTTTCACATATGTGCGATACTTTGATGTGACGCAAGTAAGGTGAAAACAGTAAGGGCCTAATTTCTTCCATGTCCTGTGAAACATAAAACTCCCTGATCTAAGTGTTAAGACGTTTTCACACCTGCTCCAAACTCATATTTCTAAAATTATGAGAGTGCTTGCATCAAATGCTTGCATTTTTTTTTTCACACTGAGACCTCTGGTTACTTTGTATTTGATCATTAAACAGTTCCCAAAAACACATTTCTTGGGAAGCCTGTTCTCCACTGTAAACAATTTAAAATAATAGTTGAAAACTGCCCCAAAGATGTGTGACTTAACGGCATCATGTGTCTGTTTTCTGCTCAAACGTACAACACTGGAGTTCCAGGAGGAACACCCAAAAGCGCTCTTGGGAAATTTACACACTCTGTTTTTCTTGTCTTCCATTCCTCAGTACATCTAGTGTAGATACTGAGGACAGAGCTGTAACTCAGTAAAACAGCAGGTGGTGTGCATACAGTGCATATATATATATATATATATATATATATATATATATATATATATATATATATATATATATATATATATATATATTACAGTATATTTCAAAGTAGAGTTACGGAGTTATACATGCTAATAGTCCAGATTGATCAGCTGTAATTAGTGGAACTAGTGACATCACAGGAATCTGTTTCAAACAATACTTAAAGGCAGAGGCGTAGCTAGGGGGGGTGTTGCTAGGGGTGACATGCGGTCTTGGGGTGCACAAGCTGCCGCTTCGGCAACAATTCAGTGGCGGCAAAAAGGGCCTTTTGTGGTGTGGTGGCGGCAAAAGGAGTCGCCCACCTGCCTGCCAGGCCCCTAGTGTGCCTTTTTCACTGAAAAAACAGCGGGGTATTTTAAAAAAATATTCTGGTGCGGGGGCAGGGCTTGTGACATCACATGCAGGGCGGGACTTGTGACATCACAGGGGATGTCACAGGGTGCGGCCCCCGTATCCGCAGAGCGTAGCTATGCCTGGGAGCTCACCAGCAAGCCCTCCCCCACACCTACATGCTCCGCAGCTTTGCCCTTGCTCTCTCTGGGGATGGTGTCCACAAAAACGGTAAGCTTCAAGTTTCAGTATTGCTGAACAGGTTCTAATCTAGACTCTCCTGATAACTCTCTCCAGCTTTTGGAACACGATATCCACCAACGCTTGAAGAGTAGACAACTCTGCTCTAGCTAAAGGAGGAAAGTCAGAAAAATAACAAAAAGCCTGTCAACAGACAAGATAACCCTATTTCAGGCAACACAAATGCATGGTGGGGGGGGGGATCGGAAACAAGAGCATATAGTGCCATGTTGCACCTGCGGAGAGATTTTCCCTGTGATTGGCATGCTAGGTTTTTACCTGGTTAGCTGAAACTGAGGTGGAACTGAGGGTGGGGAGAAGTCTGCATAAATTGCTTTCTATTGGGATCAGTGCATTTCTTGCTGGCTGAAGGAGTGCCTATCTGTTTTTAATAACTTCCGCTTGTATATTTTCAAGAATATTTATTTGTTTTCAAATAAAGTAGCTATTGCAGAAACAGGGCAAGCTTCAAATGCTCTCTCTCTCTCTCTCTCTCTCTCTCTCTCTCTCTCTCTCTCTCTCTAATTCCCCTGGAATTTCTCACCATTCAGGGATGGGGAGTGCATAACAATATGATACTGTGATGCTTTTTTGTAACTAACAGGATCTTATCTCTCTGGGCGTGTCCTGACTCCTTAATCGACTAAACCCCAGTGATTTCCTGAAAGATTGCTCCCCTTCAGCTGTGGCAAGGTCACCCACGCCATGTCTAACTCATAATTTCTTTGCCTGGTGAAAGAGCACCAGGGCTGAACGGTGAAATGTCACATGGCTGCCTTTTTCACTGACCATTATGATTTCCTACACAGCCACGCCCCTTTTGGTGAGGAAAGCAGAAGCGCCGCCTTCTTGAGACTAACCTTGAACTCCCAGCACCGAGGCTCTCCACGCTTTTGTCTCCAGGAGCTCTCAGAACAGCAGCACGTGTCTCCTTGATGCCAGATTGAAAGCTCTCATCACGTTCAGACTGAGGTGCAGAAACCAGCCAGCATGACAGAGAGAGAGAGAGAGAGAGAGAGAGAGAGAGAGAGAGAGAGAGAGAGAACCCGCTGCTGTGGTAAAGAATAAGAATCCATTTTTTAAAATGCTGAAAATGAAGCACTAGCACATAGTGGTGAAAAAGCTCCATTTTTGATTTTGTTTTCACACATTAGGTTTTGCTGCTTCAAGGAAACAAGTACCAGGGAGAGCATTCTGAAAAGAGGCTTTGTATAGGAGCTGGAGTTCTATCCATCAGATTTGTCATTTCAGGAATGTAGCCAGATGTATTGACTTACTAGCAATTGCACTGGTGCCATCTGGCCTGCTGGATGCTGTATGAAAGATGGAAAAAACTGAACAGAAGAAATGAAATTTGTTCATCATGCCATTGCCCTTGCTGCTTATTTTAAAGAGAGGAAAAAATGTAACTTCTTGGCAGGGGGCATGAAAAGAAGGAATATAAGGTTTGGAGGAGCAAAAGTTCCAAAACCCCAAACAGAGCAATTATGTTTATACATAGGCTTGAAAGCTGGCCTCTGCTTCATTCAGTATACTTTTCATTATGAAAGGATTTTAGCTCCTACTGTTCTGAAAAGCGGCAGCAGAATATTTCCGGCTTTTTTCATACATTGAATAATTCTGGATTTATTTTAACCAGATAATTACTTTAGTTTTCTTTTTGCGGAAATCTTCTTCCCTCTAGCCTGATTGCATTGTCTCTACCAGTATAATATTTTGTAATGCAATCATTTGTGCAGCTGAATATCTTTTACACACACACACACACACACACACACACACACACACACACACACACACACACACGCAAAATCTCTCTCTCTCTCTCTCTCTCTCTCTCTCTCTCTCTCTCTTTTAACAAGCTTTGGGAAATTGGTTTGCTGTAATGAACCAGCATTCTCTCCAGCACCTGACATGGTGTTTTGTTTTATATTCTTTATTAAAGCAAAGCCTTATTTACTTATTCAGAACAATTCTTGCTATTACAGCTTATGGGAGGCTGTAGAGGGGCAGATCAATGATCCATGAAGTCCACTATCCTATCTTTGACTCAGGGCAGAGCATCTCAGGTGATTGACAGTGGCAGGCAACACCCTATGACCATCGGCCACCTCCACTGCTGCCTCACTCTAGCCCCCATTTGCCCCTCTCTCTGTTGTTTTGAAGTTTGACATAGGACAGCAGAGCTGCGCAGGTCAAGAGGGTCAAGAGAAGCACTGCCCCACTTCTGCTTCTCCTGGCTTTCTTGTTCTGATCTGCTGTGCTGCTCTATTTCAAAATAGCACAGCAGAACCAGGAGGAGGAAACAAGCTGGGGGATGTAGAGGTGGGGGGCAGCGGTAGCAGCGATCCTTAACCAGGAAGAGAGCCATCACTATTCACTATCTTCTTCTGTGATGTAGACTTGAGTCTATTGACTCGGACTCAAGTCAGACTCAAGTCTTGTCAATGGCTTGACTCGGAATTGACTTGGTGATTGTAAAAGACTCGAAAGACTCAACTCGAGACTTGGAGCCTTTTACAACAAGTCCAATTTTATTCAGGTTTAAACCCGTTCTCCCCATTAAATAGATAGGGACTCGCAACCAAAGACTCGGGACTTGGGGGCAAAGACTTGGGACTTGACTCGAGACGTGGACCCAGAGACTTGGGACTTGACTTGAGACTTGGAGTCAGAGACTTGATCCACATCCCCGATCTTCTCCTTCTCTTCCTCTCTCCCCCTCACTCACAGATGAGAAGGTGGGTAGGAGGGCTAGGTAGTGGCCGCTACCACCGCCATCATCATTGCCTCTCCTCCAGTGGAGGAGAGCATCGAGGCGAGTGACTTCAGGTACCATATCCTCTTGGCTGTGCCTGTTTGACTATAGCAAGAATCAGGACAATTGGAGATCAAGGTTTAACGCTGTCATGTAGTGAACAAGTTTAATATTTGTGTTATGCCAGGTTTGGGGTTTCTGGGTCTGAAGTTTTGCTTCATTCAGGAGCCATCGAATAATTCTTCCTCCTTTTGTGCTTCATAATTGATCATGATTCCTATTGAGGACAACCTGGTGACAAGGTTCTCTATGCCAATTATCTATGGATGTGGTATTCCTTGCTTAGTCATCATTTGGACATCACTGGAATAATTTGCCTGCTAGTATCTGACAGCCAAGGGTTAAGGGAAATGCAAAGCCATTTAAGTTTTGGGCACTGCTATGGTCACCTGCAAAATTGTATTTACTTGGGGAAGGGTGTTAATTTACCATGTGATTCTTTTAGTTTTGACTGGCCAAAAGGAAAGGCCAAGAGGAAAGGCAAAACCAATTCTGTTAGAAGAGATGCTAAAGAGATGCTAAGCTAAACGTTAGTCTCCCAAACATATTGCCTCAAGGGCTGCCAGTTGTTTTTCTTTAACTCAACCTGCTCCTGCACCTTTCATAGAAGCCAGATAGGCAAATGAAACTTTTCCTGGTGTGGAGATAATTTCACTTGCTATATTTCTTCCAGCTCTTGAATCTGGATCAGACTCACAGTGGGGAAATTCTTTGCAGCATGTTCAGGGTAACTAATTCACCAACTTATCTCAGCCAGGATGGGGCTTTACTCAGCAGAGAGCATTTGCTTCCATTAGTATTAGTTTCAATTTCAATCCTGTGACAAATGATAGAAACCTGCAGAATCAGTCATTTTAGCTGGGGGCCGCAAGACATGTTGGGCCTGCCTGGTGTCTCCTGAAGCTTATCAGCGGTAGTAGTGGGTTCCTCTCGCTTTTCCCATCAGGCAATGGGAGTCTCTCAAGAAGGTCCCATGATGACACATGGGTCTCTGGGCGATGCTTGCATTTGAAGATGGGGTGTTGACTGCAATGGCAGTGTGACTTCCTTGGCCAGTTCATGCCACTGCTGCCACTGGCATGGGTGGCATTGAGCATGGGTTCAAAGGTCAGCCTTGCTGGGTCTGTCTGATGGGTCTTTGCTCAATGCCTGACCTGGCCAATGCCTGACATCACCCTGGCCAACGCCTACCTTGTCTTGCCTTGATTTTGTCTTTTTTTATTCTTCATAGTTTTCTTTCAGTTTTTAAAAGATATACAAAAATAATGGAAAATGCATATACAGAAATGATGTAGATATTTCCTAAAGCAAAATGACTAGATCTAGAATCTAACATGCACTTGAAGCATCCCTGCCCCGAACAAGAAACAAGATGTACTTTTAAGTGTTATCATTTTGCCTGTGGTATTCTTGAATGTTTTTATGTGGCTGATATGTTTGTTTGCCATGAGGAAAGCAGGCAGTAGATACACTAACAAGACAGCTTATCGCCTGTTAGTGGGAAATGCAGACTATTAACGTGATAAATTTTATGCTTGTCAGCACTGGCGTCGACGGAGGGAAGCGTGCGGGGCGGGCCGCCCGGGGGCGACGCGCGCACAGGGGTGACGCGCGTCCCCCCCAGTACTCACAGTTGGTCGTTGCAGGTGGGCCCGCCCGCCCTTGCGTCCGTTTGGCTCTGAAATGAGCCGAAAACGGCACGGGGGGGGTGCTTTGCGCCCGCGCGTGACGTCACGCGCGGGGGCGGAGCCTAGTCTTAAAGGTGACGCGCGCCCCCGCTCTGGGGTGACGCGCGTCATAGCGACGCAACTGCTTGTCAGCAAATTGAAACACCCACGATGCATTGCTTGTTTGGTCAGTTATAATACCCCCCCCCCGGCGGAAAACTGCAAAACACCACAACAGCAGAGAGAAAGTGATAAAAAAGAGGAGAGTAATGAATGTGAATTAGAGCAATGAAGACACAGTGAAATTATGAAAGAGTTTGAGAAGAGTTTGGAAAATCATCAAGTTGACTCATGTCAGCTCTAATAAGAAGAGGCACAAGAAACCATGAAGTTCTCTTGTACAAGCCCCACTGAAATGAATGGTAGCTGCATGAGAGCATCGTAATAGTATCAATGCTGTCGTGCAGCTACCATTCATTACAAAACAGCACGTGCAGGAGAACTTCCTGGTGCATTGTGTCCAGAGATTTTTTTTTTCCAAAATTAGTTGAAAAACATTAACATTTCATTCCTTCCATTTACATTCCATCATTGTTGAGATGCCATTTGGGTTTGTTAACTGTCATTAGAATGAAGCTGCCTCCAGCTACAAATTAAATTCCACTGCTGCACTGGCATAAGTGGTACAGCATGAGACAATGCTTTGGTGCAAACAGCACTAAGTAAATAATGTAATGCTAATTTTTAAACAGTACAAAATGCACAAATCACAAGTATGAAATGTGTAAACAGAAAAACTATTAAATGTTCTTTTGTTTTGTTTTTTAAAAAACCTGCCAGTTAATGAGTACCAAATGTTCTGATGTCTTGTTGTTTTTCTCCAAGGCCTTTCTATTTATTCTTATCAGAGGGATCGTGAGTTACCCAACTTAACTCTATCCGAAGGACGATGACTTGCCCAACTTAAATCAGGTTTGGTTTGGCTAAGGGCTGCAATGTCCCAACATTTTCCATTGTCATCCAGATCCAGCAAGAAACACATGTTGAAGCAGGCTTGCAGATCTCTTTGCTTTCGAATGGACTTCACATTCTGCATTCATCTGTTTATCCTAGTTTTCCTAGTTAAGAAGCTACCACATACTCAGTTGGAACATTGGTCCATTGAGCCCAGTGTTGTCTGCACTAACTGGCAATGGCTTTTCATAGGCTGAGGTCTTCCCTCCTCCTGAGATGCTTTTAGTTAAAGATGTGAAACTGGGACCTTGTACAGTCCATACAAAGCATGTGCTCTCGGATTGAGCTGTGATCTCCCCTAATTCAGTTGTGGGACAAGATGTCTGGATAAGTCTGCTTCATAAGAAGCCTGTTAAGACTTAAGCCCAATTACTTGTACAATACATTGTATCCCATATTTGCAGCATGGAACAGCATCTCTTTATACCAGGGCTACCGTTAGGGAATGTGCTGCCTAATGAAAAATGTCTGTGAGATACGGTGCAACTTGCAGTGTCTATCACTCCTTAAAACAAAGGCAGATCTTGATGACTAGCATGCTTGCTGGTCCTTTCTGCAGAGTAGATTTGTTTGTTGTGTGCTTCATTGTTCTCAACAAGAGCCATAACATATAATTTTATTATATCAAAAATGAAGGAGATATTATTGGAGTCTTTCTCGGTATGGATATACTACCTGACTGCAAATCAGTTAAGTGAGAGCTAAAATTATGTGAAATCGACTCAGTGCTGTTATGCTTAATAAACTCTAATCCTTATATTCAAGGCATAATCACCCTACATTTTGCAATTAAGAGCATAGTAAATTCATAGGATCCTTGTATGCACCTGCAAGCAAAAACACACTCAAGCACTGTGTGGAAGTCCACATTTAACTCGCTGCTCCATCAATAATTCTTATGTTACAAACACTACAGTCTATCTCCTGTTACCCCCGGTAGGTGGTAATAACTTTGCATTTTAGTAAACATGATACAGGAAAGCAATTTTCGTAAACATGATACCTGAAAGCAATTTCCAAGCTATTTCCTGGTATCTGGAAGCATAATAATCCAAACGGATAGATTATTTTTTTAATCCACTTTTCAGTTTCTTCCTTTGGTATTAACTCTGTGAGTTCCATTACGTCAGCGGTTCCAGTTCTCCATTCAGCACAAGACTGCAAGGTAACCAAAACATCTTTATTCCTGATATATTATTTACATTCAGTGTTTGTATACACAGGTGGTCAGATCCTGACTTTTCAGGCTTCCATGATATCCTTAATATGAGCTAGGTTTTAAGGAGGCTTCCTGAAAATCCAATGAGCAAGATGTTGTCAACGCATATATTTAAAAAGCAAGCAAAACTGTATGCTCATCATACAGATGACACTGTACTCATGAAAGATATCAAGAGGACTGGTTTGGATGATGCTATTTCTTCCAAACCAGTCCCACACAATTAACAACATGCATGTTTGTGGCACATGAGTGGGTAGCCAGCCTTGCATCCAGGGCAGCTAGTTTATGGCCCAATCCTGCGTAGGAATCCACCTGCGGAGCAGGCGCTCAGCAGGTGGAGGGTGCCGTAAATGCACTGTAAAGCGCGTTTTTGGCACCCGTGGAGTAAGGGCCGCTGGCGCGCAGGCCGTACTCCGCCTCCCGGATGACCCTGCAGCTGCCTGTGCAGGTACGATTTGCACTGGTCAGTGCAGGGGTGGGGAGAGGGCTGGGCTGCAAGGAAGGGTGGCCATTGGGCAAGCCAGCCCAAGGGGGAGCGGGGATATTGGCGGCGAGTGCCACCGATATCCTGTTCCCATTCCCGGGCTTGGCGGCCCTTTCCCCTCCACCTCAGATATTCGTTGGCTCAAGAGCCGACATACATCCAAGGAGGCCCATTGTGGCTGGACAGCCCTACACTGGGGAAAGGGGACATAAGAAGAGCCCTGCTGGATCAGGCCAAAGGCCCATCTAGTCCAGCTTCCTGTAGCTGACAGTGGCCCACCAGATGCCTCAGGGATACCTGTATCCTGTCACCACTCCCTTGCATCTGGCATTAACAGATAGCCTTTTACTAAGGTTGCTTATCCCCGTCATGGCTTGTAACCTGCGATGGACCTTTCCTCCATAAATCTGTCCAATCCCCTTTTAAAGACATCTAGTCCAGGTGCCATCACCACATCCTGTGGCAAGGACTTCCACAGATTAATTACACGCTGGGTAAGGAAATATTTTCTTTTGTCTGTTCTAATTCTCCCTCCACTCAATTTTAGTGGATGTCCCCTAGTTCTAGTGTTGTGTGAGAGGGAAAAGAACTTCTCTCTATCCACTCTCTCCTTCTCCCGAGGAGTCCCCGGGCTGTGCCCTATGAGCCGGCCACGGATCCTTACACAGGATCGGGCTGCCCATCATGTAGGGTGCGTGGTTTGTCTGAACTGTCCCCAATGATGGGGAAACTAGCTCAAAAATTAGGGAAGGGCCCAGGACATATTTGTGGGGTGAGCATGCATGTCTTTAATTGTGTGGGTCCAGTTTGGAATAAGTAGTATCATTTGTACCAACACAGAGATAATTTTCCTTATCCTGAGGTAACTTGGTCCTTTGTAGTATTTTGTCATAATGGTAAGGACAATTTCATCAAACAGTTGTTTGGGGTGCAGCTGAGGGGAACACAGGCCAAACAATTGGTTCATATTGGGTTTTATACATGATATGGGTATACAGAAATTAAAGGAAACACAAAATGTACTGTATAAATTAAATGTTAAAACCCCTTATCTATTACCATCTCCATGTTGTCAGATTCACACTCTGCTGGAAGAGTCTACCTGAAAATCACTTCACACTTTTAAAATGCATGCCTACTATGCCTGTAGGTCAAAGTTTAAAGAAAAGGTTTCAACAACAACTGAGAGAGGGGGGGGCAGGCAGGCACTGAGGGCCCCTTCTTTCACCAGGCTGTTTACTTTCATACAGCGCAATCCTACCCAACTTACACCACTGGTGTAACCAGCGGGGGAAGACAGGGCGGGAGGCTTTGGAGAGGATGGAAGATTTAAATCCCCCTTGAATCCCCTTTTCATTCTGGGGCCTCCCGTTCTTGCTGCACTGCTGGTTACACCGGTGGTGTAAGTTGGATAGGACTGCGCTGATAGTCTACTACAGTGATTTGCAGCTTGAAAGGAACAGGCCCCCATCTATCCAACCTGCTCATTTTCAGGACTGCTCATTCAAAAAGCCTACAACCCCCTCCCATACATAAACATCTTTTCAGGTGGGGTATTAGTTTTAAAGTGCTCATCATCCTTAGACCCTGTGAGTGTACCACCAAACATTTTTTGAGCAGAACCTTTCTTTGGAACAAGTAACTTGAGTTTCTTTTTTAGGTTCTGTTCACGGGTTCAACAGAGACTTGCAAGTAATAGCTCACATTCCATTCCAGTTCAGGAAAAAATAAATATTTGATCCAGTTTTTGGTACAGGGGCAGATTGACTTCCTCAGTGGGAGGTAGGAGTCCAGGAATATTGACGGTGCCCACAAGGACGAGGGGCAATGCTTCTGTCTCCTTGCTTCCTCTTTGGCATCAGAAGAGTCGGCTGGCCTTTTATTTTAGAACTTAGTACTATATCAGACAGTTAGTAAGAAAATGGTATTTGTATCGTTCTAAAAGACACATTTATATGCTCCTGACATAAGGGCCTTAGAAGACTATCAAAACCCCTTTCTTCAACTCTGCCAGGAAAATAATTGAAAACATATTGAGCTCTAGGAACATGGAAAACTAGAGGAATTCCATGAGCCTTGTGGTTAGTTAAAGACAAATACTGAGAGACATTGAAACCAGAGTTTGTATGAGGCATATGCTCATGTCACTGAAATAGGAGCGAATACCTTTCACAGTGGTATCCTTTTGAAAAACAAGGTTTGAGGCTGCTTGGAATTGCTCTTGTGTGGAAGGGGGGGGGGGCTTTTGGCCACACTCGTAATCTTTTCTGCAGGGAAGCTTCATCCTAGTGGGAAGTGCTTGGGGGATTTTTAAAAAGTGGTTTGCTTTTCTTGTCCAGGATACGTTCCCCCACACACATTTCCCAGCTTGATAAATGCCTTTATCCAAAAACAGGCCAGGGCCTCTCCAAGAGTTGCAATTGATGTGAAGTTCCCGTTCAGTTCAAAGCAGTGGAGATCAACAGCATGTTATCTCCTCCAAAAACCAAACTGAACCCAAACCAAAGCACCCCCAACCCAGACAGATACCAAGATAGCTGCCAACAGCAACTCTCCAGGCCCAATTTACCCAAGCTAGAGCAGACAGCTGCTCATCCTCAGTCTTCAAGCCTTTCCATTACCTAAAAATCTTTTTCTAGTTTGAATAACTTCACTACAGTTTCATGCTATCATTTTTGCTTACCTTAATGTTAGGCTTACCATCCATCCCAGAAAACCTGGGACCATCCCGGGTTCCGGTCCCCGGTCCCTGGTCGGTTCCGGGCCCAGTGAAGCCTCTGCCGCTTGCAAAGTGCAAAAAGGCACTTTTTTCCCCTGGTTGTCGCCATCTTGGATCTCGTGAAATCTCTTTCTAAAAGCTAAAACCTTTTAGTACCGGGAACCACTTTTTAAAATGACACTCTTATCGGGACCCACCTAGCTTTACAAGACTTTTAAAAAAGTGATCTAGAAATAAATTTATTTATTTACAAGTAAAGAGCTCAGCTGCTTGCAGGGTAATTAGCAGCTACTTTGCAAACTGCAGGAGCTCAGCTCTTTGAAGAGCAATTAGTAGCTATCTGATTTTTGAATAACACTCAGAGCTCCCCTGCTATCCGGAACTGGTCTCCTTTCAATTTGCTCGGATTGATGAAACACCAGCCAACCGTCTTGGACTATTAACCAGCAATCCGCCTAACAAAGAAATGGTGGGCCAGCAGCAGCCAGAACAATATAACATTGCACACCATGCTTGTTGCACTGTATATTGCACACGTTGAGTAGTATTAGCACCATTCAGACTAAGTCTGCTTTACTAGATAATTGTGTATCAGTTTTTAGCTCATCCAGTGTACTTTGCACATTCACTTTTGTACTGAATTACTTTGCCTGTGGTACTTCCACCATGCAGAGAAGTGAAACGCGTGATGTGTACTACTTCATCATCACACTCTTACCTTTCTGCATGTTCAAAAAACAGCACTGCTTTTGCATTCCAGAGACTAACAGCTCAATTCAGTCCCCCACTGGCATGCAGGATTTAGGGCTTCCAGTGCAGCTTCTTCTGTATCCAGCCTGCCAGCAAAGAATCAGTCCAGCTAGGAGAGGTAAGTAAAGAAAAAAATGTACTTGTCTCTTCGGCCACTTCCTTTATGGTCTACATCAGTGGTGGCCAACCCCCAGCACGCCGTATGCCACTTTTTGTGTAGATTCTTGAGCGTGCCACCAAAATAAACATTTCTTAGGTAATAAAAATATTTAAAGCACAGTGACAGAACAATCCTATGCATGTCTACTCAGAGCAATCCTGTGCATGTCTACTCACGTCTACTACTTCCAGGAAAGTGTGCATAGGATTGCCACCTGAGACTAGACCTAGCACCACCAGTCCTAAAGAGCAGCATGCATCCTCGCTTCTTCCCCCCGGTGTGGTAGGGGGCCAAGGAGACGAGGGCTTTGCATTTAAAACAAGTCCTTCATTTCTCCTTCTGCATTCCTGGCTTAAAAGGTTCCACTTCCAGCGACACTCTCCTGCTTCGTACCACCGGAAGTGACTGGTGATGACATCTTCGCCAGTTACTTCTGGGTTTTCAGGTTTTTGGAGGCCAGAAAACGCAGGTAGGAGGCTCTGGACAGGTGGGAGGGCCCTTCTCAGCATTCTCAAGAGGCTCAGCCAAAGGGAGGAGCTTCTCAGGAACGAAAATGTGCTACCGAAAGCACTGCGTCAGAGCAGGGATCCAGTGGTCCGGCCATCCGAGTACCACCAGCAGTCAGCCAAAGTACCAGTGGTGGTACTAGTACCACTGGTTGAGAACCACTGAGCTAGAGCAATAGTCTGACTCAGAATAAGGCCAGTTTCCCATGCAAATTCCCCAGTCATCAGATTTTGGGTGCCCAAAGGGTAGACATGTATATCCACTATATATGTGTCTCTCTGTGTATGTAATATATGAGATATATTACTACGGGGTGGAATGAGGTGGGCATTTGGATTTTCTGTCACAGACTCCAAAGTATGGGGCTGATGCTCCTCTTAGCTACACTGGTTTGCCTACCATGAGGTTCCTCCGGAGATTTTCAGCAACACAGTCTGTGGCACATCACTGAAGGGATTTGTAGGGGCTTGTCAAGCACATGTCATGCTGAAAGACTCTA
Organism: Plestiodon gilberti rubricaudatus; assembly: GCA_026170595.1. NCBI lineage: Eukaryota > Metazoa > Chordata > Lepidosauria > Squamata > Scincidae > Plestiodon > Plestiodon gilberti. The sequence goes on along the minus strand of JANXHW010000003.1, from coordinate 62,210,305 downwards.
ATTGCACAGTAACAGGGTTAAGCACTTATCTCCTTCGGCGTGTATAAATGCAAGAGTCTTTGCTGTTTTTGGCAACAGGTATGCATTAAAACTGATGTTTCTGAATGTTTAAAGATAATGGCATGATGAGGAATGAAAAAGTGTTTTGTCTGAGGAAGTCGAAGCAGAGGTATGAAGCTGATAGTATTTATAAAAACCTGTTAGAAGTGGAGTGTATTCTAGAATTTAAAGAGGATTGGAAGTGATAACTGAGCTCAAGGGACATTTAAAAAAGCATTTTAGGAGACCATCTAGTGCCAGCAATTTGTTGTTAAGAGAGATGAAATTTCACGTGTTTTTCCTAATTCCTTTATTTTCCCTTACATTTGTTGAGGGGAAAAATCTAAGTGGCTTTCCTAAGCATACCAAGAGTTAATTTGTGCTTTCACTATGAGTCTAATTCGTTGCATGAATTCTGCTTACATACCTCCAACGGGTCCCATTTAAATCTATAGACAGTACAGTACATAATGGCAGCTGCTCTGAAGTGCATTGGTCATCTTCTCTCAGAGCTGAATGTTTGCACAATAATTTTCACAGTACGATTTCAAATTTTCATGGCTGGCAATAATCTTCAACTGATTACAAATTATGGGATAAAAAGCCATGGCATAAAACTAAACAGTTTAAAAACACAGTAAAAACATGTTTATAAACACATTAAAAACAGTTTAAAAACTAGCAGTTTTGTCAAATGGCAGTCAATCAGTCTTTTCATTGGTTGATGCATCTTTCTCCCACTTGCTAAGTGTCAGCGAGGCCAGGGCTAGTTACCATTCTGCCTTTAACCACTGAAGTGTAAGCTTGAGAAAGTCCAGTAGAAACTGGACGAAACGTTGCTTTTAAACTGCTAGTTTTTAAACTGTTTTAACATTTTAAACGTGTTTTTTTTACTGTGTTTTTAAACTGTTTAGTTTTATGCCATGGCTTTTTATCCCATAATTTGTCATCAGTCGAATAATTTTCACAGTATTTATTTATTTGAAGCATTTATGTCCTGCCTTTCAAACTGTATGGGTCCTCAAAGCATCTCACAACTAATTACTAAAACAGTAGCAACTAATTTGCCCGTCTCCTCACACCAAATATGACGGCTCCTCCCAAATATGAACACCGGATCTCGTTTGCCCTTCTTCATCTCTAGTAGGGCACCTCTTTCAAAATGGCCACCAGCAAACAGGGATGGGGACTTGAGTCAAATGACTCGACTTGCAAGTGTGACTGAGTCATTTTTTTCCCTGACTCGGACTCGGACTCGTGACCCATTGACTCGCACTCACAAACCAAGGGACTCACACTTGACTCGCACTCGTGGGGGTAACGGTTTGCCATTTCCAAGTCATTTTCCTTTAATAGACGGCATCAACGCAGGCAGGCAGGCGCAGTGGAGACCTCGGAGGAAGAGGGTGATCGGGAGGGAAGGTTTTCGAGGGGATGGGAAAGCAAACCTGGCTTGGTTTTCTCTTTTTTGCTGTCTGTTCGCCATTGGCCACAACTCTGAGCGTGAAAGGTGGGGAGGAGTGAGGGAAGGCGAAGCTGCCGCAGCAGTTCCTCCTCATTGGCCAAAACTCAGAGTCCAAGGGATGCTCAGCTCAGCAAGGGGAAGGGGCAGGGAGAGAATAATAAATGGTTTGAATGTTGACACGCTTGTTTTTCCCAAACCAGATGGGTGGTGACAAGACGGAAAGGTGAGGGGAAGGGCATAGGGGAAGCCAAGTGAGTGCTTTAGAAACCTCAGAGGTCCCCACACAGACACCCACCCACCCCATGTTCATAGAAAAAAGCCATTTTCCCCAAAGTGACTTGACTCATAACTTGTGGTTTTTGGCCTTACTCGCACTTGACTCACACTCGTGCAAAAATGACTCGCACTTGACCCATATTTGCCCCAAAATTTTGGCACTGACCCGCACTTGGACTTGCACTCGTGCAAAAATGACTCACACTTGCACTAGTGACCTAATTACTTAGATCAGAGGTTCTCAACGGGTACCCCTAGGGGGTACACGGACCTCTTGCTGGGGCTACGCCAAGCCCTTCCCCTTATCTGCCCCATCAGCAGCTAATCAAGTGTTAATTAACATGGCTGATGGCCCTTCTGTCTCTCTGATTTTGGTTTTGGGCTTATTTTTGTACTTTGGAAAATGTACTTTGGTAGGGTGGGGGAGGGAGGAGTTGATTTTGGGAACTGTGACTTGGAGAAAAAGAGATCCTTCCATGTGTGTCTCCCCCCCACACAGTTAAATAAGACATTTTTTCATATTTAAAATTGTTTTAGTACTTTAATTTAACGATTATTACCTAATTAATTAATTGATTAATCCAATTAATTAGCAGTTAATTAGCAGGGGGTACTTCAGAAAATAGGACCGTGATAGGGGGTACACAGGCCTCCAAAGGTTGAGAACCCCTGACTTAGATACATCCTTGCCAGCAAAACATAACAGCTGATGACCTTTAATGGGCAGTGGGGCTTCTCTTCCACTGGGCCGCAAATCTAAAAGTGGCCCCTGCATTCTACCTCTTTCTCTCATGGTGGGTACGCAGCAGGAAGGGGTGTTGGTAAAAGATTGCAACAGTCTCCACATGTTAGCCTAGGAGGTGCTTTGACTGCTGTTGGTGACTGGTGAAGCAGCAGATTTCATGTAAAATTACATAACCTTCCCATGTATTCTGGGAAACAGGAGCAATGTGATAAAAGTTAGCTACTGGCCTGTTAATGTCTAGCATTAGACCAGTGATGGGAAGAGGTACCATGATCAAATCTCTGAAGGAAGATATTGCCCTTTTTGCACACTCTGTCTTGTTAGTAGCGATGAAATTCCAAGGCATCATTGATCAGAACTTCCACCCCTCATTAACCACTTGAAATACTGGGCATTGTATACTTGCTGTCTTGAAAGAGGTGTTAGTTTCACCCTAATTACATCATCTCCTCACTTACAGACTTCAGTTCATAATCCACTTATTTTGAATGACTATCATTTTGTTCAGTATAGTCTCAGGGATAAACTAGATGAGACAGCCGGATGCCCGGAATTCTGTGAATAGGATCTCCCTCTGCTTTTTAAAATGCTAATAGCAGGCGTGTGTGGGGGGGGGGCTATTTCAAGCTTCAAACAAGCTTAAGGGACAGTGGAGGTTAACCCCTTTCCCCCATGCCATTTTCCCAAGTAAAATCCCCCACATAAACTGCTATTAACCTGTCAGAACATTCCTTACAACAAGGAACTCTAATTTTAAAATAATATTGAAGATTATTAATACAGGTGTCCCCCTCTTAATGACGAATCGCTTAATGACGATCCACATATATGACAGAGGTTCCCAAAGTGTAAACAGAATTAAAGCTACAGTACTGTATTTTAAATGCAAAAACAAAAGTCATCTTTAACTCTCTGTGTTTCTCTGTGTGTTTCTACCTTTATTGACAGGTAGAAATCTTGTTGTGCTTTGTGTTACACTCATAATGTACCCTGTGTTTGCCATTCATTCCCTATAACAACTCCACTGTGTTACATTGTATTACACTGTACTATATTGGTTTTACACGTTATGCCACAATCGGCAACTAGATGGTGCTGAGGACTCGCTTAATGACGGTTTCACTATATGACGGGTTTTCAAGAACGTATCCCCGTTGTTAAGCGGGGGACACGTGTTATTAAAATATGATTATTAAAATATGAAAGGTGGTCTGGACAATCAGAACCATTTCCTTAAAGAAGCAAAACATGAAGGTGGGGAAGGAAAAAAGAATGGAGGAGCTGGCATTGTGCTGGACCTCCTTCAGTCATTGCTTCTTCCAATATCACGTAATGGACAGGAGCAGAATGAGACTGTGCCTGACTACAGCAATGTGCTGTAGAAAACCCTTGTCCCTCTAGTATAGAACTCCCAAGCCTTGATTTTTTTTTTTAGTCAAGGCCAGAAGATTTGACATGGTATCGTCTGATTCTCTGTGTATGACTAGCACAGAAATGAAAACCTATATTCCTCCTTAGTCTCATCATCCCAATTTTTTGCAAATAGGAGACATGTAGGTTAAAAGGAGTGGCATGATTATTATAATGGTCACAAATGGAGGCTACTAATGACTTCATAGTCATACTTATGTGCTAAGACTAAACATTTTCTTTCTTCTAGGCTGGCAATGGGAATGTTTGTACTATCGGATACAGTGATGTATGTATATATTAATATTGGATTGGCTAGATGCCAGTTTGCATGTTTCTTTTATTAGGTGTCCCTTGCATTAAGCCTGCCCCCTTCACTTTATATGCAGTCTGATCTGTGCATTAGTAACTTGTTTCCATTACTCTGTATTAAAATCTCACAGGCCATCTATCATCTAAATTACAGAACTGATTTAAAAGCCTTTTGAATTCTTTTGGCGACCATGTTGTATACTATTCCTCATAAAGGCGCTTTATATGTTCATCTCTGGTTTTTGTGGCTCAAGGTTTTGTGGGTGAACAGAAGAGTTAAAACACTAACAAGCAACAAATGGGTTGGATCCAAGGGTATATTTCTGCATATCTTACAGTCATGGAACAGAAGTGTAAACATGACAACTACCAACAGCAGTTTCCCTTCTGAGGCTAATAGCAGTTGGGTGGGGACATGATTTTTATTGGGACCATGGCAGAAGGGAAGTTACAAACCTCTGATCCTGATTGGGGATGGTTGGGATGGAGAATAAAATGGCCAATATCATTCTTCCTTTGTACAAATCGATGGTAAGGCCACATCTGGAGTATTGTGTCCGGTTCTGGTCACCACACCTCAAAAAGGATATAGTTGAATTGGAAAAGGTGCAGAGGAGAGCGACCAGAATGATTCGTGGGCTGGAGCACCTCCCTTATGAGGAAAGGCTACAGCGTCTGGGGCTTTTCTGTCTAGAAAAAGGTGCCTGAGGGGGGACATGATTGAGACTTATAAAATTATGCATGGGGATGGAGAGAGTGGATAGAGGGAAATTCTTCTCCCTCTCGCACAACACCAGAACCAGGGGACACGCACTAAAATTGAGTGGAGGGAGAGTTAGAACAGACAAAAGAAAATATTTCTTTACCCAGCGTGTAATTCATCTGTGGAACTCCTTGCCACAGGATGTGGTGATGGCACCTGGCCTAGATGCCTTTAAAAGGGGTTTGGATGGATTCATGGAGGAAAAGACCATCACAGGTTACAAGCCATAAGCAACCTCCTGGTTTTAGAAGTAGGTTTTCTCTGTGCCAGGTGCAGGGGAGTGGCAGCAGGAAACAGGTTATCTTGTTGGCTGTGTGCTGCTCCCTGAGGCATCTGGTGGGGCCACTGTGTGATACAGGAAGCTGGACTAGATGGGCTTTTGGCCTGATCCAGCAGGGCTCTTCTTATGTTCTTATTATTTTAACATAAAAAAGGCAGAATGTCTAACTAGGCTTACCAGATCCATACCAGGACAGAGTACCAGGACCTTTAGGAGAAGGAATGTGGGCAGGTGTAGCTTATTAAACCCTTAGAGCACAATCCTAGGCATGTCTACTCAGATGGGTCTTGCTTTTGCGTAGATGTGCTCTAAGAGTTTAACAAGCTACATCGCCCCCCTCCAGGCAGGATGGTTTAGTGGTTCTGATGTTGGACTTGGAAGGTTCAGGTTGGGATCCCTACTCAGTCGTGACACTTCCTGGGTTACCTCAGGCCAGTCACTATCTCTCAGCTTAACCTACCTCACACTCAGCCCAATCCTGCGTAAGGATCGGGCGGGCAGCCCAGGCCGCCTGCCGGATCCTGAGCCCGGCGGAAAGTCTCCTCAGGGAAGAGGATGCTTGTCCCCTTCCCTGAGTGTAAATGGTGCTGGGGCCGATTGGCCTCCTTGGATTTCCGCCAGTGAAACCGCTGGTGGAAATCGTAGGAGGCCGTGTAAAAAGCCATGCCAAAGCCATCCCCTGCCCCCTCCCTGATCGGCTGGGCCAATGGACCCCGTCCAGCTACCACCGAAACGTCCCCCCCCTGCCCGCTGGATCCTGACTCACCTGGGTCCAGCGGCCGGGCGAAGGCTCCGTCATTGGAGCAGGAAAGACTGGCCTTGCGCCGGCCTTCCCTGCTCGAAAGTAGGCACAAACATGCTTTACAGCATGTTTGCGCCGGCTTCGGGCGGCAGAACACTTGCTGCCTGACTGAAGAGGATTGCACTGTAGGTCATTGTGAGGACAAAGAGGGATGGAACCATGTACACCACCCTGAGCTCATTGGAGGAAGTGTGGTATAAAAATGTGAAAAATAAAAATAAATAAGTCAAAACAACAACAAGCACAATAAAAGATAGCATAAAATAGCAACAGCAACAAAATAAAAGCCAGATAAAAGTATTATAAAAGCTCAACATCTAAAAAGGCCTGGACAAATAAATTGTTCTTCTCCTGGTGCTGAGAAACATCATACTTGGGGTCAAATGATCCTCCAAAATAAGGTGTCACATCTGAAAAGGCCTTTTCAATTAGCCCCCCTTCCCCCCCCTCTCTCTGTGTGAAGAAGGGGCTCAATAAGAGCTGGATCTTAATAACCAGATAGGTTCATGTGACTGAAGGTGATCCTGGAGGAAACCTGGCCCAAACCTCAAGCCATTTAGAAGAAAGTAGTGGTGCTAACTTAAAGTAGAGGCTAGTAGATAAGAATGACTATATGTATCTGCAAAAAAAGGACAAATTTTGTGATGGGCCTGCTTAGGAAACGTTTGGAGGCCCCAGTGCTAATGTTGGACCAAATTAGAATACAGTATATGTCCCTCTAGAAATTCAGTCAAGAAAATTTCAATCCATTTATTGTCACAACGTGTTTACATTAGCATGGAAGTGCTGGCCTGTCAAATTCACAATGGGTCACTTTAGTTCCAAATAAAATATTATCTGTGCTGTTGGCGTTTGATTTCCATGCACCCGTCAGTGCAACAGAGTTGTTCAAATTGGTGTTGTGAATCCAGCTTTTCTTACAGTGCTTTCATTATTGAAATGCATATAAGGCTTTCTTTAAGCAGAATTTTCCACTGGAAAGCAACAAAAGTGTGTTTGTACAGGACAATAGGAGAGGGCCTTCATTTACTTTGTGGGCTTGGTTTTTAGCTCATGTAATGAACACAAAAGGAAGTGAACACCCCCTTTCAGTATACCTTTTGGTTCAGCGTAGGAAGTGTGGAGATTTGTTAGTTTAAAGCCTGAAACTCCATACGAGCTTAAGTTTTAATGTTGTGAACCACCAGCTATAGAACGTGTACTGTGAACACAGGGACAATGATTTCCTTGTGTGCCCTTCAGATTAGTATAAATGAATGCCGAACAAGTCAGTTGCCACCTTTTCTTGAAAACTGTCTCCAGTGAAAGACACCTTGAACAGCGTTTCCTTGTTGCACAACACTCACAGTTTTGGGGGCTTGGCAGACTCAAGGGGCTGCTTTGCATTTAACCAAACACTTCACGGTACAGTAATGCAGCAATGTGTCTCCAGCCAAGATCTAGCAAGACAACTTATGTCCTCGTGTTTACACAGAAAGTGGCTCGGATGCAGTTACTTCAACTGGTAGTAAACTAGGAACCTGAAGCATTCTCTCTCTCTCTCTCTCTCTCTCTCTCTCTCTCTCTCTCTCTCTCTCTCTCTCTCTCTCATCCTAAACTTGTCTAAACACACAGAATTACTGATCTGACATTGGAAAAGGTAAAGGTGACCTCTGACAATTAAGTCCAGTCGTGTCCGACTCTAGGGTGTGGTGCTCATCCCCATTTCAAAGCCGAAGAGCCAGCGTTGTCTGAAGACGCCTCCATGGTCATGTGGCCAGCATGCCTCTCCTTGTCGCAGCGCATAGCATGCAGCTGGAACACGGAGCGCTGTTTACCTTCCCGCAAGCGGTACCTATTTATCTACTCGCATTGACATGCTTTGGAACTGGTAGGTTGGCAGGAGCTGGCCAAGCAACCAGAGCTCACCCTATCGCGGATTCGAACTGCTGACCTTTTGATCGACACCTCATGGTTCAGCGGTTTAACCCACTGCGCCACCCGCTGGCCATTAGGAATGCTTAACAAAACAAATGTTCTTACAGGATGCCAGCGTGACATCCATTATATCCTAAACGCGCCCTGGCAACACCACACTGATGGCACACCAATACCATAACAAGGGCGAAATACCAATCAAAGCAGCACTGGCACAGTCCTTCTCGGTAATACCCCCAGCATCCAATGGAAACACCTCACAGTCTGTTATTTATGGAGAGGTGTCCTGATGGCAGCATTTCATCGCCATAGTATTGGCGCATCATCCATATGATGTGAGTGAGTCATCGGTGTAAGTCCATGGAGCTAAGCACTGCATTCAATCAGCCCCAACACTGGCAGCCAGATCAGTGCAGCCAGGGTGAACTGAGCAGGGGCAGGGCCAATGAGTAGCCAATGCAGGGGGGACGGACACTCTCTGCTTTTAGCTGTTGCAAAAGGAAGGAATGGTTAGGCAACATGGTTGATAAGCAGAGACACATTTGATAATCCTGAAGGGTCAGGAGCTGGGGTGGGGGTGGGGTGGGCAAGGTAGAGACATGAGATGGAGATGCAGCATTAATACATTGTGGCATGGAATTCCCATTGTGGTAGAAGTAAGGATGAACCACCAGGGTGTGATCACAATGATCAATCACCACTGTTAGGAATTACTTGCAAATTCTCTAGCCTCAGCTGTACAACAAGCATTCTCATGTCATTTCATTCCAAGCCACCTATATAGCATTGCTCCCAATTCATGTGGATTAGTTCATATTTTGGTGCTTGTGGAAGAAAATTGAAATGGCATAAGCTCTCTGCCCCTACAGGTAAGTAAGTAAGTAAGTAAGTAAGTAAGTAAGTAAGTAAGTAAGTAAGTAAGTAAGTAGCTGTGGCCATGGAGTTTTTTGTTTTAATTTTTATTTCTAAAATGTTCCAAAGTTCTACTAGGACAAGGAAGACAAAAATATTAAAAGTGCAAGTGGTCAAACTACAAAAAAACCCCAACATTTAGACACCAGCATAACCCACACTTAAAACGTAGACACTAGCCCTGATCAGGCATTGATCTGGGTACAATGAGCTCAGAGGGAGAGTGGCAGGCTTTGCTCCCAACCTCTACACATTCATGTGAACATCTCTAGGGAGTGTGTACAAGTCCCTTTCTCCATGTTCCATATGTACCCTAGATAGAATACCAGCATTTTTTAACTCCTTGCCTAGTTTATATGCCACTTGTAGTTAATATTTCTGTTGTGTTAGTACAGAGATAATGCATTATACAAATGTTTTCTGGAAATTGCCACCAGTGCTTTGTGGTCTGTTTTAGGGTACCTGATTTTTGGATAGATGCTTTGATGGAATCTTTTACTTCTTTTTTTTCTACTTTTACTTTACTTAAGCATAGTTCTGTTGTTGTCCCTGCCCTGGAGTCATATGCAGCATGAGATCTCTGCAACAAAAAAGCACCTATTCCTAGAGAACTAGCATCTACTGACACAGTGAACAAATTCTTTCATGCTGTCCTACTTCAGCACACAGGTTTTTATTAACATATTTTTAATTGCCTGAATGTTGCTTCGTGGATGGGCATCCAATAAAACTCAACATCTTGGGTCAATGATGTTGTTACTGTTGCCATGTTTGGATTAAACATTGCAAGGTAAGTGACCATTCTTGGATATCTATGTAGCTTGACCTTGTTCTTTGAATTAGGTATTGCAGCGATGGTTTCTATTTTAGTTGCACCAGGTTTTAACTCTTCCTTGGTTAAAACAAGTCCTACATTTTAATTTCTGACATAGCAAATGTGCTCTTTTCCTGTGCAAAACTCCCTTCAACCCTGAATAGGTCTTGTTTGGCTCAAGCCCCTGAGTATCATCTATATGACACCACCAAGGCCTTCAAATTTCTGTTGGATCACCCTTTTCTACATGCCTAAAGTTAAAGATACCTTGAAAATTTGCATCTGCCAAGGCTGTATTCAATGCACACAACCTAGAACCGGTGACATCTGGCTGAATTTACCAATGTCTGCTACCCCCCCCCCTCTGCAGAGCCAGAGGGAGCTAGCTGCAAGAGGTGTAAAGGTCACCCCAGAAGTTGCTGGCGACTACCATGTCTAGAGACTTCTGTCTCCTACTTGCCAGTACTGGCTCCCCACAGGGTCCAGGGACCAGCACACACAGGCCTTAGAGTTACGGGGGGAGGGTTAATGCACCTAGGCTCCTCCGCAACCGTACGTACAGAACAATTAGCCTCCCCAGAAGGGCTGTTACAGGCACAGTTCCATCCCTCAGCTTCTCCCCTGGTCACTCACACCTCCAGGACAGCCTGAGAAGGACCCAGGCGCAATCCCTCTGACTCCAGACACCTCCTCCCAAGCCGGTCAGTCTGGGATTGGACACAAGGCTACACTTAAACTTAAAGAGGAAACCTACTTTACACCTGCCTCTGCATACAAAGGGATGTGTTGTCAGCCTCTAGGAATTGATTGCTAAGGCTTGAGCTTAGCAGTGCATGGGGGATATTGTGGCTGGCCAACCATGCCAGTCTCCCAGAACATTACACAGTTGTGACCTATTTAAACCCCTTTCTTCTCTCTCAGCAAATGAAATTTCTTATTTCCTGTCATTAGCTCTATTCATTCTCATTCATTTATTAGTTTTTACTTAAACCCCAGTCATGAGAACTATTGATTTTGCGTGCATTTTGTTATGTTTTCATTTTGTTAGGATCAGCGGTTGTGCTCAATCAAGTGGAATGACTTGCACTGGGGGGGCCATCTTAACTCATGAAGATCTCTGCATTAGATGCACTTTTTAAAGCAAATCAGAACTTACAGTTTAAAAATAAATGCAGTTGTTTGTCTTTTAAATGCATATATTGATCAACTCTGACTTTCCCTTTGGCAGACCTGAAATTGTCATCTGGTTATTTGAACTCCTCCCCCCCCCAATTCCCTCCCCAGCAAAGCAAACAGGAACTATACACTTGTTGAAATTGTGCCAGTACCTATAAATGGAGACTTTGATTATTTTGCTGACTTGCGGATGCTTTTAGTTAAAAATTGGTTTCAAATGCTATACAGTATTTTAAAGATTTGTCACGCAAGTAAATAAAAAAGTATCTCAGGAAAATACTATATAATGGATTTGAAGATGAATCAAATCCCAGTGTTTATTCTGTCTAATGGAAATAAAGAGTAAACTTGCTAACTTATCACAATGGAGAATTGTAGAAGGAGCCATAATAGCCAACTGACAGCCAGAGAAAAATAACATTTCTGCCCATAAAAAATCCCTTCATGCCTATATTTTATGCTGAAAAGCCAATAGGAGACTTCAGCCAAGCTTTTTTTTTTATCACTACACTATCTTGATTTATATTCTGTTTGAAGTCTTCAAAATGAAACTTTCAATCTACTCCGGCTAAAAATATTATTTTCACTTTCTCTGGATGGGACAATTCTACAGTAATAAGTAACTATGGATGTGGAATGTTCAACAATTTTCATTCATCTCGTAGACTGCAATTATGGTACATCAGTACAGTACTTGCAGGCAGCGGGGACTTTGGTGGTGGACATATTTTTGGACTATGAGGTTACAGGCATATTTTCATGTCCATGTTAATCTGTAACAAGGTTATCTCCAACTACAGTATAATTTTCTAATACCTGTTCTGTCTTGGCCACTTATAGTTCTAACTTTCTGCCTTTCAAAATACATACATTCTCCCATACATTCCGGCCCGCTCTCTTAGGTCATCTGAGGGGGCTCTCCTGCAAGTGCCACCTCTATCGGAAGTTAGGGGAGTGGCAACACGTGGGCAAGCCTTCTCTGCTGTGGCGTCACAACTGTGGAACTCCCTGCCAGGGGATCTGAGAACCACCCTCTCCCTCATGACTTTTCGGCGGGGGCTCAAAACATTTTTGTTTCGTCTAGCATTTGGGTGATGGGTCGTGGTCTGCCTCCTGTGTCTCAAGATGCTCTGCCATGCTGCTTCTCTGCTCCATACTGTCACCCCCCCCAGTGGATTTTATTGTTTTTAAAAATTGTTTATGTATGGTTCTGTATTGTTTAAATTTATTTTATGTATTATTTTAAATTATGTATTTTAATCTTTTTTGTAAGCCACCTTGGGCATTTGCCTTTCGGCATAGGAAAAGGTGGGATATAATTTTTTTAAAATAAATAAATTACAGGATCCCCTTTCTGCTCTGATTAGGGTAAGATGGTGACAGATAAATGGGAGGATGACAGACTCTGCCCTGAATTCCAGCTGTGCCCTCAATCGGCTCTCCATGGTCAATCTCAGAACCAAAACGGAAGGAATTTCAAACAGATACTGAAAATAATAGTGTTCCTCAAGTCCTAAATGAAAGACAAATAATTTTTCAGGAATGGCCAGATAGAAAAAGCAGGAGTTTCAGAAAGGAAACTCTTTGCCAGGTCGTAATTACAGTATTCCCATACTACAGGTGGGGGGGAGGGGGGCTGAATCAGACAGAGTAGCTTGCCTTGGGCCACTTAGCGATGTTCAGTGTTCCGCTGCCAGACAGAGCCCATATGATTGGGCTGTAAGTGATCTAGCTACATTTGTAACTAGACTGGAGCGGAGGCAAGTAGTTCTGCAAGACTGGGTTCTGCAAGACACAAATTTATATTTTAAGAACATTCATGTGTTTTTATCTATTCAGAAAGGATTGATGTTGAATACTTGAAGTGGTGTAACTAGACTGGAGCAGAGGCAAGTAGTTCTGCAAGACTCCGTTACACTGGAGTCAGCGGCCCTTCCCCTTTGCTGTTGGAGCCATTCCAGCAGTGACAGGGGAGTGTCCTGCGTGTTGCCGTTGCCGCCAGAATGGCTCCAACAGCAAGGGGGAGGGGCCGCTGACTCCGGTGTAACGGAGTCTTGCAGAACTACTTGCCTCCGCTCCAGTCTAGTTACACCACTTCAAGTGTTCAACATCAATCCTTTCTGAATAGATAAAAACACATGAATGTTCTTAAAATATAAATTTGTGAAGTTGTGTCCTATGGTTCCCCCCCCCCCGGATTCTTCCCTCCTCTCCCCCACTTGTTTTTTTTTTCCCACCTGCCCAATCACTAGGCAGGTGAGAATGTCCACACTGACATGCAAGGAGAAAGTGCCAGCATATTCATAGGGCCCCAGACCAGAGTATACTGGGTAGGGCCAAACGCTGGCACTTACTATGCTGCTCCTGGATGGGGAGAGCTTGGGCAAGCCCTGCTTTTATCCTTGGGCTGAGAGAGAGAGAGAGAGAGAGAGAGAGAGAGAGAGAGAGAGAGAGAGAGAGAGAGAGAGAGAGAGAGAGCCATGCAGGTTCCACATTAAGTAGAGGCACTGACAGTATGTAGAAAGTAATTCAATATCAGATTTCAAGCTAAAGCTAAAGAAAACTCAGAGAGACTTTTTAAAGAAGCTTTCCAGTACACTTCTTTTCATTTTATGTGGAGTTAGCAGCATTCAGTCTCAATTAATCTGGCAGAATCTTGAGCTAATAACAGCAGGAAATTCTCTCAAGATAAATTCAAGATGGTAGCTGCAACTTGTCTTTATCGTGGCGGATTAAAATGAGACCATATTTTGAGGCATATGAAGAAAAAAAAAACTGAGTGTGCAACGTATTCAGCATTTATATAGAAACAGCAAACTATCTCATTTCACTGCCCTGCCACAGCTAATATATATATTTTGCCTCAAATCTATTCTGTTTATAGTCTGCAAAGGACAAGGTTTATTTGGATGGGATGTGTTTTGAGTTCATGTGGGTTTTCTTCCTTGAGCTGCAACATATATTCCACAATGTCTTGTGTCGTTCTGCCTAGCTTTTCTGTGTGTAGCTGTGCCAAGGTTTAGCACCGTTCACTTCTGGATAGTGTTAATGATGTGGTCACTTCCTGTCTGCAGAACAATTGTAACATTCACCAGATTCCCCTGCATGCTCCAGAGAAGTCAGGCAACACTATCTGAAATGGCAAAAAAAGAAAAGAAAGAAAAAAAAATATATACTTAAACAGTATTTAGGGAGAAATTTTGATACAGTATACTGAACACACTTATGTCAAATAGAAACGAAGGGGAATGAAGCCATTTCTACATAAATCTCCAGCCGGCAGTGTGGACTTTGTTTTGCTGTGTTGTGATTTTTAATTTGTCATGGAAGGAAGCTTCCCGTTTTCATCACATAGTGCAACATATTGTGTACATTAGTGGGAAATGGAAACCAAAAAAGAAGCTATGAAGTGATGAAGGGGGCCTCTGCAATCAGTTATCCCTACTCACCTTTGTGGCTATACAAAGTATAGAATTAGAACAGACATTGTGTTCTTTGGAACATATGTTTAACGTTTTTCCCAGTACAAAAAGAAAGACTCACTTGATGAATAAGTTTGCTTAGAAAAACGGGTAACAGAGAACACATTGCTGGCTTCTAAGGCAGATGTAGGAAATGTATATAGCCCATGTGTCCATGCTATCTGGGATTGTTACTATGCTTATTGGTTCCAAATCAATTTTTGTTTGTTTGAAGAGCCTTCCAGTAACGCATCAATAAGAGGGACAGAGTGGGTTCATGGTTACACAGGAAACTGCCTTATACCAAGACCATGGGTCCATCTAGCTCTGCATTGTCGACACTAGCAGCAGCTCTCTAGTGTTTGAGGCGGGGGTCTTTCCCTGAGTTACCTGGAGATGCCAAGGATTGAAACGGGGACCTTATGCATGGAAAGGGATGTCCTCCTGTGAATATAGGATGTAGGCTAGGCTGTACTACATACAGATATTTCATCTGTAGTATACATTGCAAATGTGAAAAAGGAACATGTAAAAAAGTCAATGTTTAAGTTTCAATAACATTAGGTCAAACTCTTACTCTTAATTAAATGCTGCCCTCGGGGTGCAGCGATGCCAGCATGGGTTCGGCTGCATTCTGTGGGCAGCTGGAGACCATGCAGGGGCACAGAGGGTTACATACCTACCTCTGCTCCTGCATGGTCTCTAATGGGTCTACTTGGACCTGCACCAGCAAACAATCTACAAGCAAGAAGATGCTGTTTGCCATATGAGTTGACCCAAAAGGATGACCATCATCATCATGCACCATCATGCGTACCATGAATTGGAAGCAAGAGTTCTACATGACATATTTGGTTGGCAAGGTAGGTATGGCAATTGACTGTAATGTGGTAGACTGATATTCAGTCATTACATCAGCCAATTTGTCTTGAGTAGATAGTTTGGGGATGTCAGTGGATGCTTCAACATATCAACTAGAGAAAGTTAGAGTTGGGTGAAGTGGCTTAAGCCTTACGGCTCGATCCTGCATAGATATCTGCCTGCGGAGCACACACTTTGCCGGCGGAGGGTGTCAAAAATGCACCATAAAGTGCATTTACAGCACCCGGAGAGTAGGGGCCACCAACGCGGAGGCCAGCAGCCTGTACTCCGCCTCCCCCAAGATTCTGCAGCCACTGCACCGGTCAGTGCTGGGGCGGGGGGAGGGAGTGCCAGATGGCGAGGGAGGGTGGACTTTGGGTGAACCGGCCCAGGAAGGGGCAGGGATATCAGTGGCGAGTGCCACCGATATCCTGCTCCCGCTTCCGGGCTCGGCAGCCCTTTCCCTGCCACCCCGGATGTACGTCGGTTCTAGAGCCGACGTACATCCGAGGAGGCCCATTAGAGCCGGGCAGCCCTACACTGGGGGAATGGGATGAACGCCTCCTTCTCCCGAGGAGTCCCCGTGCTGCGGCGGAGCAGCCTGGGAATGGCGCAGAATGCTGCAGCCAGTCCTATTGGCCAGCCACAGATTCTTCCAGAGGACTGGGTTGTTAGTCTCACCTAAAAAAAATAAAAAATAGAAATAACCTGATCTTTCCACACATTAAAAAAGGGGAAAAATGGATCATTTACCGAGCCCTTCGAGGCTTAGTAAATGGCCACTTAAGCACCCTTCTTGACAATCCTACCCCCAAGCAACACTTTCCTCTTCCTATGACCTACCAGTCAGTAGCAACAATGGGATAGACAACAGCAATGGCAACTCTACACTTGCTGTAGATGCTGAAAAAGCTCAATGTCCCAAATGACATTGCCTGATAAGAAGTAGTGTGCTGGGACAAGCATCTTGATATTTATATAGATCAATAGTGATTAGAGAGACATTCTGAAATGTCACCTTTCTAATAAAAATAAATGCAGGTTGAATCCTCTGAAATTCCTAGCCATAGAACATTCCAGTGCTCTGCCTTTATGCAGCAGACACAATTTCTGTATAACTTGTGAACATTTGTGTGTGTGGGTTCATTATGCAACAATTTGTAATTGAAATGCACGCTTAACTCATAAGCAATAGTTTGAGAGAGTTTCCCTCTCAACGACAACTACTGATTTCACCATCACCTTTCAGTTCAATCATAAACATCAGACTTTGGGGTTGTGTGTTTATTGTAAATGAGAACAACAGGACAATTGTGGTTTTTCTGGCCTTAAATTGACATGTTTGTGGTTAATTCTCATAGCTCGTGAGCTTCAATTATCCATGAACTCATTTTAGACCACCACTCTGTTCAGTTCTGTTGAATCCTTTTTGTAGGTTGAATTTCACTTCAGGAGAGAGAGAGAGAGAGAGAGAGAGAGAGAGAGAGAGAGAGAGAGAGAGAGAGAGAGAGAGAGAGAGGTGTTAGTGTTAAAGCATCTGATATCTTATCCTGCCTCTGCTTCTTTGCCCTCTCAGGGCAGCTGGTGTTAAATGGCCCTGCTGTGAAGGTGGGGGCAGAAGTGGGGCACAGTCCAGCGGATATCTAATGCCAGAGGGGTCTGATCCCGCCTCTTCCTTCTCTGCTTCTTTATTTATGGTGCTTATTATCCCGTAAGAATTTCAGTCTGTTCTTGCCCCAGTTGAGAAAGCTATGGAAGTTAAGAAAATGTGATTTGGCCTAGGCCTATTCAGTGAGTACATGACCAAAATGAGACTCCAACATAGGTCTCCAAGATGTATACCCATCAACTTCTCAGTTAGACTGCACTGCTTTGCAGTTAGACAACAATGACATAATCTGTAGCAAAGTTATTTTGATGTGCTACCATTGTGAAGTAGTTAACCGTGTGGCAAAAAAAAATATTGACCATAGCACAGCATTCATTATTTTATTTATTTTATTTTTCACATTTTTATATCACCCTTCCTCCAAGGAGCTCGGAGTGGTGTACATATTTCCTCCCCTCCTTTTTGTCCTCACAACAACCCTGTGAGGTAGGTGGGGCTGAGAGATAGTGACTGGCCCAAGGTCACAGTTTTTTTTTTTCCCTTTTGGGAATGCTCTTTACTCACCCCCTTTATTGAGTCTGTTTGTTGTTAGTGTTAAATAACTCAATTCTTTTATGCATGTTGCAAGTATGTGCTGGCACTCTGCAAAGGAAACAGAGAAGAAAGCCAAACATATTCATTAGACAGAGCTCTGCTCTCTCGAAAGCGTGTGCATGTCTCTGTAGGCATTGACTTGCAGTGTATCCATTGTCTTAGAGGCGGCAGTGGGCTCAGAAGGAGACAATTGAACCAGAAGGTGAGGTTGAAAGTTGAGGACAGGAAAGAAAACTTCAAATGACTTGCCCGGAGGTCCTTTCAACTATCGCTTTAAAAAAGATCTCTCCCTTTTCATGCCTGTATTATCCAGTGGCAAATCACAGATCTAAGATTTCACCCACAATGTTCTGGAAGCAGGGTCCTGGCAGTTTTCGGAAAGACAAGTTGCTGCAAGCACAAGCTTGAAAAAGGTGTGTACTACCTGGCTTAAGAAGAAAAACTCATCCGTAATTTGTTTTATTTTTAGAAGAGCCCAAAAACTTCTGCAGTGATATCACCCTTATGACTGAACATTCAGACATCCATATTAAGCCTCAAGGCAATGTTTGTTCCTTTTTCCAAAGGATATTACCCCCCCACACACACACACACTTCTTGCATAACTTATTATTACCCCTGGACCCCCCCAATGAATACGCCAGACAGGAGCTTGGATTATATGGGTTGCTTTATTGAAATCTTAGAACAAACAAAATGCAGCAGGGCTCTAACTATAAAACTCCCCTTGGCGTGCAGGCGGCTAGGGTGGGGGAAACGGTACCTAGCTGTCTGCCTCCCCCAAGATCTAATCGGGCATGAGACATCCTGGCTCCAGGCGCACTCGGTCCACGACCGAGCTGCCTATCCCTGCCAACCCCAAAGGGGTCGAGGCAGCTGAACAGCGCTGACCAACCTCAGGAAATTCCTTAAGGTGATCATTGCACATCCAGCCTGGGGGTTTGCCAGCCTGCCTCACCGACCCGGTTCGGCCTCGTGTGAGCGGTCCTGGCTTACCCCCTGACCTTGCTTACCTCAGGATGCATGCCAACTAAGCCCTCCCTGGCTACCCCTCCTGCACGCCACCTACCACACGGGGGGGTCTGCCTAGCGCATGACCCCCACCGCCCAACTATACAAAAAGGTACGAATGCCCTGCTGCAAGTCAATTAAAATTATGTCAGCTCTGACCGTGGAGAGGTGCACACCAACGCCACGAAAAGGTGCGAAGCCTGGAAAACAATATTGGGATGGGGGATAAAACTGCCCCCCATTTGAAAAATAAAAAGCCTCAGGTACACGTTCAACTACCTACAGGCAAGATCAACCCAGCGGGGGTTCAATGACCCCCGCCACACCCTCCTGGGGAGCCAGCCGGGCCAAAGGATGGCAATCCCTGGTAGCCAGCACCTAATCTGGGAGAGATCACTAAGGACCTGGAGCCTCAAGGACACAGATGTCCTCTGACATAGGTCATTCTCCCCCAGATGAATTACGAGTACCTGAGGCGGTGGATTAACCGCTAAAATTCCCGTAGCAAAGGAAGCAGCTGGCCCCAGAGCATCCTTCTCTTGGCGGCCCAACACACTCTTGCCACGTCGCCGAGTCCCAATAGTGAGCCAAATTGCGAAACAATTGCTCTTTGCCTGGCCCAAAAAACGATTGAATGGCCGTAAATGAGCACATTGGCGGGCCTGGCATCACAGGGACCTGCAAAAGAAACAAAAAAAGTATAAGTCCTGAGGCACAGCGCTGCAAAAGACACAACCTAATTGTACTTAAGCGCTGGCAAAGCTAGCCTACCTGAACCTAGGTCCCTACAGCTAACACCCACCGGGTGAACCCCAGAAGGGGTAACACAGGTGACCCACTGGCCACAAAAGCAGACCTCGCAGGCCGCCAACACAAGGCCCTTAGGCCAACGCCCTTAGGCTGCACAAGGCCTCGCGGGCCATCAGTCACACGGAGGCCCGCAGGCCGTCAATCACACGGAGGCCCGCAGGCCGTCAATCACACGGAGGCCCGCAGGCCGTCAATCACACGGAGGCCCGCAGGCCACATAGATAACAAGGAGGCCAACTGGCCTGAAACACAACAAGGCCCGTGGGCCAACTTACCTGAAAAAACACACTGTAAATTAGAACTTACGAACATGGGGACAACAAGCAACATGCAACAAGGCCCGAAGGCCACAGAAGGAAGGCCCAAAGGCCACAGAAGGAAGGCCCAAAGGCCACAGAAGGCAGGCTCAAGGCCATAGGAGGAAGGCCCGAAGGCCACAGAAACAAGTTCCAAAGGCCACAAAAAGAACGGCCCGAAGGCCACAGAAACTAGGCCCGAGGGCCCCAGAGGGAAGGCCCAAGGGCCATAAAGGAAGGCCCAAAGGCCACAGAAACAAGGCCCAAAGGTCACACAAGGAAGGCACGAGGGCCCCAGAAAGAAAGACCGAGGGCAACAGAAGGAAAGCCTGAAGGCCACAAAAGGGAAGGCCAGAAGGCCACACAAACAAGGCCCGAAGGCCACAGAAAGAAGGTCCAAAGGCAAAAGAAGGAAGGCCCGAAGGCCACAGAAGACCCGAAGGCCACAGAAGGAAAGCCCGAAGGCCACACAAAACTGCACAGGCAACCTTAGTAACTCAAATTCTGGGGTGTGGTCCTTAAAAAACTGCACACCTTAGAGAAAAAAGGCCAGGGCAGCCAGATGAAGTCTTAAAGAGCAAACGGACAGGCCCCTCCCCTGAAGGCGAAGCATAGAACATGATGGGCCCAAGAGGGATGGGCCAAATCACACCCAATGCTGCTGCCTGTCAAAAGGTACCAAAAAGCCTGGATCAAGCCTGGGTCAAACCCGCTCAGCAGTACCACGTTCTACGCGCTAGAGCTGAACAGATGGCGGCACAGGCTCTGGAAAACCGAGGGTCCAAAGCCACTGCGGCATGGGGACTGGTTCCAACCGAGTCCGGGGGGCGAGTTCACTAAACCGCTCCTCTTGAACATGAGAAAGCGCATAGGCAATTGCAGTCTGTAACCCCAAGAACCTGTCTTGCCAAAAGAGGGTGCTCAGTTGCAAACAGCCAAACACGAATGCCCTCACAAGACGCAGGATCCTCTAGACCTGGACGTTTGCTGGTTGACAACAAAACCATAGCTTGGTTGTCACACACAAAACGCACAGTGGAATTGGTGAACTCCCTTCCCCAAAGGCGCACCACAACTACCTTAAAATCGGTGCAACCAACCTGTCACAGAAGCATATGCCAGGACCAACTTGAACTGCTGCAGTTGCCTGCAGGGTGTGGGGGTAGCAACATATGTAGTCAAATCGCTACTAGGGACCTAAACTCTATAACAATACACCCTGATCCTGAGTTCTGGCAAACTAATACAAAATTAGCTCTGTGGAACTCCTCGCCACTGGATGTGGTGATGGCACCAGACGTGGAAGCCTCTAAAAGGGGGGGGGGTTAAACTGCTTCAGGGGAAGCCATCACAGGTTACAGACAATAGCGACCGCCTGGTTTAAGACATAGACCATAGCCCAACGCCAGAAGCCAGGGATTGGTGACAAGGGATTGGCATCCCGCTGACCCGCGCGCTCCCCGCACACCAAACATGGACATAGGGGTGCTCTTCTCACACCCACACAACCTGAAGTGGGAGCCTCCAATAATGTTAAATGTCAACTGTTGTGGTGTAGCAAATAATGCTGCCAGAAAAGTTAACTCTGCCCCCAAGAAACACTTTAGCTGGCTGTGCTATATCAGTTGCCATTGGCTGTAATCAGTGCACGCTAACTGTCCATTTACGGTACAGTACCAAAATCTGGGCCGACCACTGCAATTATACTGCCCTTCCCTGGCAGCCACGGGTTAGACTAGCTGAGAGGAAGACGTCAGAACCTTCCCCATTAAGGGTAGGTTATAAATTGTATGCAGAGGGGAATTAATCCAGCTGCGAAACCCTCTTAGTTTCTTTCCCTGGAAGCTCAACTTAGAGCTGGCCGCCCAAAGGGCAGTCTGAAAGAACTCTGCGTACCTTCCTGAGGCACATGGACAGCCACCTAACATGGTCACCCACACTAACAGTTCTTAAAGCCAAGTTCCTCAGCCAGGAAGCCTAAATTCGCATATCAATCCCCGCCATTAACATGGGAGGGGGGGGAGCCAGTGTGACTGGCTATCACTATAGGTAACCCCCTTTTCTAAGAAACTGTTAAGGAAAACTACGTCTATGCATACACAATAAGCACATGCCTAAAAGTATGCTTATTTTAAAATGAAGGCTGCATTGCAACCCCATAAAATCAAAGTAACCCCGTCAAGTTTACCCTGCATACATGCCCAGCTTTGCTATGTAACTTACAGCCCAATCTTATGCAAGTCCACCCAGGAGCAGGCTCCACTGAAATCAGTAGGAACTACTCCAAGGAAAGTTAAGGACTGCGGCCTAAAATAATTCTCCCAGTGTTGTGATTAAGTATATATATGCTAGGGTAAACAGTGAAGAGAAAGGAACACTATCACCCACTGGACTAAGAGAGAAACAAAAGACAGAAACAGAGCCACAAGCAAGAAAGATCAAAGGCTGCAAAGTAAGCTCAATAATAAGGGCTCTGAGGTAAAGGAACAGAAAAGTATGAGAGGAGAGAAAGACTGAGGGAAAGCGGCTGTCCCTTAAAGACAAGCCAGCAACCCTGTGTAACTAGAGGGAGGAAAAAAGGTTTAGTCCCTGGAGAGAAAAGACTGAGGGAAAGTGGCTGCCCCTTTAAGACAAGCCAGCAACAATGTGGAACTAGACTAGAGGGAGGAAAAAGGCTTTAGTCCCTGGAGAGAAAAGACTGAGGGAAAGTGGCTGCATAACTTATTATTCTCTCTATTTTTTAAAATGTTTAATAACTTTGAATGAAAGTAAATAGTTTTAAGAGGGGCAGAGTTTTGAGGTAGATTGTTGAATTACAGCATTTGACTTTATGTTTGAATGCATAAAGGTTTTCCTTTCATGGCGGCGGTGGGGGGGGGGGGTTAGGGTGCATCCAACAATCTAAATTGTTAGGCTGGGATATCCCCAGCTGCTTCCATCTGATCCATTTCTTTGATTGCATATCTGCCTGCCTTTTTGCTGCCTCAGTATTTTTAGCTTGTTGTGTGCTGCTTCTAAGTACATACGTATTACTGCTAGGCAGCCCAATCCTACCTAACTATCTGTGTGTCGATGCAGCTGTGCCAACTGGGCACATTCTGCATACCACAGGGGAGTTTTGAGCCAGGAAGCTCCCCCCAACATTTGTTCCCTTGCCCCAGGGTAAGCCCTCGCTACCCTGCTGTGAGCGCAGTCTTGACTAAAGATCTGCAGGCGGCCCTAGGACCGTACACTAGATCCTATCCCTGTTCCAGGCCAGTCATGATCGGCCCCTTCCCCTGGTGTAGCGTGTAGCGGTGTAGCCTATGGCGACACATAGAGAGAGGTGGGTGTCAACTGGGGGGTGCAACTCCGTCAGACAGTCCCCCCCCTTAAAAATGGCTAGCTTTGCCACTGCACGCGGGCGCTCTGGCGACGGAGCGAGGGAGTAGTCCCTTGCTCCCGAGTAGTCGCAAATGTGCTTTCTGGCACATTTACAACTGCTTCCGGCGATGGAACGCTCGTTCCATCACTGGCAGAATAGTCAGGATTGCGCCCTATCTAGTTAGGTGCTTGTTTTTACATTAAAGTAGCAAACATGTGGGGTCATGATCCATATCAGGAATGCATTGTGGAGATAGGAGGTATAAAGGGGTGCCCATGGAGGGTTCCTGCAGGGACTCCCCCATTACCCATTAGAAATATTCATCCTGTAAAACTGATCACCCTGTAAAACTTCCGTCATCTTGTTAGAAGTTTATCATGTTCAGATGTCACATCACATCTTTTCCTCCATTTATACCTGTCTCTATTTATTGCAAGAAATATGTTCAGCAGTAGGCCTTGAGTTGAAGGGTCACATTTGTTTGCCGGATTGTTCCACATAGACCTGTTGTATTCATTGTGGTCTAAGAACAATGCTTAAAAAAAGGGGAACTGCATACATAGGATCAAGTGCAAGCCTTTGTTGCTTGCAATTGAAAAAAGAACAATGACCAAACTCTTGGTCAAGAAAAAAGCTGATGACTATCATTCATGATCTAACCAGAATTCCTTGTGAAAACAGGATAGAGCAGAAGCCCTTTGTATACACACTGGTTCTTCTTTTAAGGTTGGAAATATGGAAAGGGGGAAAGTATAAACTCCATGGTGAATGTCATAACAGGAAGGTGGGTTTGTGTGGGGGAAGAGTAGGATAAACTAAATATAGTTCTTTTTTTTCTTTTTTTGCAGGGGATATGATGGGTACAAAAATATGAGTGAAAAATCAATCTTCTTTTAATGGATGAGACTTCATTAGCTGAGCGCTATCACAAAGATCACCTTGGTGTCTGTACAGCCTCAGCAACAGGAAGCTGAATTGCCTGCTCGGTTAATATCCTGTGTCTGATCATTGTATTGTAATCAGTCTCTCAACAGTAAAAACCTATTGTATCAGAGGTCCTGTTGCCCTGAGCTCACTTGCTAAGCAATCTTTAATACTTACAGGCTCTAGAGAAGTGGAGGAGGTAGGAATCAGACAGAAATAGTATTACAATTAGAATGTCTCTTTCTCAATTGTCCTCCCCCCTTTTAATATTGCTATATTGCCTACAACAGCTAAGCTTAAGATTCCATGATAAAGCATATTTTTCTATTGTCTATAATTCACCCATAATAATTTGCCGAAGGTGGAAGCTTGGCAGATAAGGCTTTAGGCCAAGAATTAATTCTGGTAACACTTTACTGTATAATAAGTGTTATTTAATTAATATTAAATGAAAGTGGAATTCCTAAGAAATTACACACAGCAGTCAGATCCTCACGCCAAACGTATTCATTATGATTAATGGGAGCTGAAATGAATATCAAACGTAAAAGAAATCAAGATTGGCCTTTTATGAGAAACTGTTGCCAGAAGTGCTTTGCCAGTATTTGAGACAATACAATACTTCAAGAGGCACTGTCAAGTTCAAGTATAGAAAAGAAAAAAGACGTACTGTACAGAGAATTCTTACTCAAACGTATACAGAACTTCCAGAGCCAGTCAAGCCACATTGTTTGCACAGGTATCCCCTCACACAACACACACGATAACAGTTTTGGTAGAAATTAAGGATCATCATCATGTCTATCTATTGAATGATTGTTTGAGAGTAACTGGTAAATGCAGTGGGTCCTGCCTACTCTATGATCACCCTCAAGTGTGGACCCCTAACCTGGAGAAGACACTTACCTGCATGAGCCCTCCTTCAGGCGTAGCTGTTCTGGCTCCGAACCTGGAATCCCCTTACAGCAGATCCCAGCTTCCTCACAGCCAGCCCTTGTGAAAGGGGGTCAAGGAAGCCAAATTGGTCCACCAGCCCTGAACCAGGTGGTCTCTAATTTGAGCCTTAGGGCTTTCCAGCCTGCTTCCCAATGCCAGAAAGCCTCTGGAGACCAGTTCTGGTTCTTCCCTCACAACGTTTGCCTAATTTCTCTTCCCTGGACCTCATTTCTCTTCCTTGGGCCACACTGACCTGCCAGACATGGCCTCCCTAGCACTACCCCACCCCGGATTTCAGTCTGTGGTAAGCAAAATAACCTCCAATCCATAGGCCAATCAGGAGTAAAGTCAAAAATTCCTACCCACCCACTCCCAATGGGTGACCAGCGAGACTTCAGACTATGCACAACGGGTGGGGGGATTGGGTCTCCAAAATTCAGCAGAGAATGGCACTGAGGGGCAGTGGAGCCTTGCAAGGCTTCTCTCATTCCCTCCCTCTCTTCTGCATTCCACCCACCTGTATGGGGGATGGAACTGTGCAAGAGATGCCCCTCTCCCATATGCATGAAGGAGGAGCTGCAATTAAGTAGCATGTTGGGGGTGTGTGTGTTCTGCAGCCCGCATCTGCTCACTATCCCCCACTGCCCACTGCACAAGGCAGACTGTTCCAGCGCCATTACTGTTCCTCACCTCTTGAACTACTGCCTTGGCAAAGGAAGAGGGCAATTAGCACACACCCCTCACCAAGGCAAAATTACATGTTTGTCCTTTCCTCAACAGACTTTCATGCTTCAGTTCTGCAGATTTCCTTGGAAGTAAATCCAGTTAAAATCAGGGTAGTGTGATTTCATCACCATGTTTTATGGTAGAATTAGATAAAGTGAATTCTATACATTTAAATATAGACAAATTAATGGAGGACACACACACACACACACACACACACACACACACACACACACACACACACACACACACACACACACATATCTTGGCAATCAAGGCACTTTGCAGTTTAAAATATATCAACCACCAAAATTTCATGCAAGAAAACAGATTTGTCTCAGGTCAGTGCTGTTCCCTTCAGAAATTGATGGTAGAGCTGACCTGACCTGGGCTGCCTTCTTCCTTTTCTTTAAGCAGCAGCATGCTGTAAGTAGCCCTTGGAAAGGTGGCTACAGATCTCTCTGACCAGTGCTGGATTCTATTGGAGTTGTTGGGGTGAGCACTTATAGCAGCACATGCTGCTTATAGAGCTGAAGTCGGCTAAGTGCTAGAGACCTGCATGACCTGCTTGAACACAGAATGCTGGACTCGATGGACATTCTAGTCCAGCCGGGCTGCTCTGTGTTCACAGAAGTAGCAATTCGAGAATAGCAACAGTATGTATAAATTCCAGCATTCTTGGCTGCCTGCTAACGTCAGCACAAATGAGAAGCCCTGACTCTCTAAATATGAGTTTTGTCCTAGTTCATAGCGGTGATTTCTCAGCCGCTTATTATATATACCCATTTGATATCATTTTCTTCAGCAGCTCCACAGGGCCCAATTTCCTCCTTGCAGACAATGTGCAAACAAAATGTGATAATTACTTTAAGCAACTTCCCAAATCTGGCAAAGAGATATAAAGTTAAACACAGACACGCTGGTGCCAAAACAGATCTCACACACCCCTCAAAAAAAGTCAGTGGATGGGCTGCAGGCATCATACTTGTAATGAGCAGAATGGTTTTCTTTTATTATGTTTTCGTCTATGTGAGATTTTCGTCTATGTGAGGCATTTTTCTTAGTGTTTTTATTAATTTGAATCATATATATTTAGTGACAGAAAGAAAGGTCTGAAGGAATTTTGGTGCAGGGATAGGATCCAACATCTTAGGCCGAAACAATGACAGGCAGGAAAGAAATGACATCTAGAACAAAATAACTCTGCTCCTCTCCCACCCAAACACACATATTGTGATTGTGTGTGTGTGTGTGTGTGTGTGTGTGTGTAGAGCAACATCTGAGTTTAGGGCTTTATAGGGACTGGTATGTAGGGGTTGGCCCTTATGCTCAGCTAACTGAGAACAGAGGCAGGGTGACTGCAGCCTAGTACTGTAGCCTAGATCAGGGGTGGCCAACCTTCCACCACGAGGGCCTCTGTGTTCTTAAGAGCTGTGTAGAAGACAGAAGGCTGAGCACCAAGCCCAGTTTAAGTAAGTCCCCTTCTGTCACCTTTTCTCTCCTTAAGGCAGGAGACATATTCAGGTACCATACAGTATCCTATGTTTACTGTCTTGTGCTGACCATCCAATGGGAGGGAGACCAGAGCTTGACATCTCCCACTTGCCTGCACAATGCAGCAGCACTGACAGAGTGCCCACCATAGACAGAGTGCCCACCATTACCTCCCCATAAGCCACCTGGCCACCAATGGATCTCCTCAGACCTACACTGGCTAATTAGCAGGCGCACGGCGCAGCTGGAGACTTCGGACTTGCTTGATTCCCGGCTGGTAATCGGGCAAGTCCGAAGCTTCCAGCCGCGCAGACGCATGGTGAGCGCACGAGGAGCCCTAGCGGCAGTGGCGGGGGGCATGGCAGTCTGGCCGTGAAAACAGTGGCAATGACGAGGACAGCAGCAGCGCCACAAGGGGAGCAGCAAAAAAAGGCAAGTGGAAATGGGCGAAAATACTAAAAGAAAAAAGAAAAAAAGAAGAAGAAGCAACACGGCCAATAAAAATTAAATACATTTTGGTAGGGGGAAAAATAGGAGTGGGAGGTTCCGGATTGGGTCCCTCAAAATATGGTAACCCTACCCAACAGCAGTACAGCTTTTGCATAGCTGGACCAGAACTTATGGCAGCTGATTGTTGCTGTATGCCCTGGATAGAATTGGGCCATCAATCTGATAACCCTGCCTCCTAATACAGTTTTTTAACAGGTAAATTACAGTACTGTATATCAAGTCTGCTTTCCACTTTCTCCCTATCAACCAGCAGTTTTTGAGCTTTGGGGCTGCTCAGATGGTGGGTTATGTGTGACTAGGGCTGCTCCAAAGGGATGTTCTATTTCTTTACACTGCACACAAGAAATCCATCACTGTGCTTTGACTAGGGGGTGGACTGATACAGTTTTCATGGCTCATTACCTGTATGGTTTTTTTCCCGATACCTTGGGTCTTGTGGGATGGGCAATTATGGTGTGCCTGACTCATAGGTGAATTTGTCCAGCTTGCCTATAAACTTAGTGTCTTGCGGGTTTCTCAGAAGTGTTTTTGTTGTTGTTGTTGTTTCCAACAGCTAACATTTCTTGGGATTGTGATCAATTTAGGGACAGTTCATAAAATTTCCCTTCCCCACTGAAGCCCATCATGTGAAAGGGAGCAAAAGTTTTTTTGTTTTTGTTTTCATGTGAATAGTACCCAGTGAAGTAGTGAGAGTAGTTATTATAATTTCTTTTCTAGAATAGCCAACAATATCAAATATCAATATTTTCTTCACCACAAGACCACATTTCTGTTTCTAATGTTCTACAGTCTGGAAAATGAGGTTGAACAAGATGTGCAAAGAATAAAAGAAGGAAAAAACAAATACAGATCAACATCCCATTTTATATTGTATTGTCCTTGTGCCATGGACCCTTGCCACCAAGAGAACATGTGTAGAGAGGAGGAAGACTAGAGAGACAGACAGAGATGGAGGTCAGTAAGAAAGAGAGAAATAAGATAGTTGAGAGTTAGAATCTTGGACAAGAAGTGAGATCTGGGGTAGGAAGTAGAAGGATAGAGTGGGGCTGGAAAGTACTGATTGAGAGAATATTGTGCGCATAGATAATCAACCAAAACCTTGGTTGCAGGACTCGTTTAAAACCTACAGTGTACAGAATTTGGTTTTCTGCAGTCTATGCTCTACACAGCATCCTGTGTGCCCTTGAAAGTATCTATAATTAAGATACTTGATACCCAACAAATTCTGGAGATCAAGAGAACGGAGTCAAATCTACTAAGATCAGTTTAAATGAATGTCTACCGTATTTGTCCAAAGCCACACCGAACTTTGTTTTTGTGAAACATTTCTAAAAATGTAAGACAGTACACACAATCTCATTTCCACAACCCAATCCCGTATTTTAGTTTTTACAACATATTGCCTATGTTGTACATTTTGCCACATTTGGCAACATATTGCCATATTGCCTATGTTTACAACATATTGCCTATGTATGGGCAGGAGGTCTTGCTCAGTTGGTAGAGTGACCGTCTCATATTTGCCTGAAGTTTTGAAGGATGGCAGTTCAAGACGGCCGGAAGTGTCTGTGTCTGTCGGAGAGCTGCCGGCATGCCGAGCTGATACGTTGCAGAGCCTCTGTTGGGGAGGGAAACTGCAATTGAACTTGATTGAGAGTCAAGGTTGCCTATCAGCTGAAGCATGGTGAGGCGAATGCCAGAGAGAGAGAGCTGGACTGTGAAAGCAACATCTAGAATGAAGGGTTCTACAAGGGTTCTACAAAAGATTAGAATATATTATTGTATTGTAAAAACCCTTTGGGGTTTAGAAAGCCTGCCCACGTAAACCACCTTTGAATTAAAGTCAGAGGAGACCAAAGAAAAGGCGGTATATAAATACTGGTTGTATTATTATTATTATTATTATTATTATTATTATTATTATTATTATTATTATTGCAGCCTTTTAGAAAGTTTTTATTGCATTCCTTAGGCAGATTCTCCACTGACCGAGTTCTTCATGTGTTCTTACCAGGACCAAGATATTGCTTTGAGAGCAACCAGGGTAAGGAATCATTCATCAGGGGTACTTAATCCCATCTCAGTGTTGCCTAGTGGTCCATTTTCTCTTCCCCTATGTGATACTGAACCATCATGATAATTAAAATTCATTGCAAGCAAATGGTTTAAATGGTTTTGACTTGAACTGAATGAGCAAAAAGGCATGGCTTTTAAAAAAGTATCCTGGTTGAGTAGAAAGAGGCGACATTCTTCCTCTGTCATAGGTGAATAAAAAAGAACATGTACGTTGAAACCTGAAAGGATTCAGCAATTCAGAGACATCGGATGGGAACACAATTACTGGCAAATCTGCCAGACAAATAAAGGGGTTCTCAGTTAACTCTCTATTCACATATTGGGTTGATACTTTAATTTTGGGTGATAGTTCCATCAGCAGCTATAAGCCATGATGGCTGAGTGATCCTCTGCCTTCAAAGCCAGTAAACCAGTAGCTGGGAAGCGACAGCATAGGAAGGCTAAAGCTTTCATGCCCTGATTGTGATTTTCCCGGAGGTATCTGGCTGACCATTTTGGGAATGGGGTTCAGTCGCATCGCTATGACGCGCGACACCCCAGAGCGGGGGCGTGTGTCGCCTTTAAGGGAGAGGCTCTGCCCCCGCGCGTGACGTCACGCGCAGGAGCAGAGCACCCTTCCCGCTCTGTTTTCGGCTCATTTTGGAGCCAAACAGGGGAGGGCGGGCGGGCGCAGCTCCGCTGCCAAACTGTAAGTGGGGGGGTCACGCGTCACCCCTATGCGCGCGACACCCCCCAGCGGCCCGCCCCCCGCGCTTCCCCCTGTCGACGCCCATGATGGGGTTGCAGTACTAGGTGGACCTTTGGTGTAGTCCAGCAGGGCTCTTAGATCCATAAGGTAAAGGTAAAGGTGACCCCTGACAATTAAGTCCAGTCGTGTCCGACTCTAGGGTGTGGTGCTCATCCCCATTTCAAAGCCGAAGAGCCAGCATTGTCCGAAGATGCCTCCATGGTCATGTGGCCAGCGTGACTCTCCTTGCCGCAGCGCATAGCATGAGGCTGGAACACGGAGCACTGTTTACCTTCCTGCAAGCGGTACCTATTTATCTACTCGCATTAACATGCTTTGGAACTGCTAGGTTGGCAGGAGCTGGCCAAGCAATGAGAGCTCACCCCGTCGCGGATTCGAACTGCTGACCTTTCGATCGACAGCTCATGGTTCAGCGATTTAACCCACTGCGCCACCCGCCATAGTAATTCTCAATAGATTGATTGCCGAGCCAGGGAGCACTCAGAAAACATATGACTGGCAAATCATAATGTATTAACTTCTGGATGGTCATGGCATGCCATCGGGGCTGGCACATCCATGAGGCGAACTGAAGTGGTTGCAACAGGAGGAAGATTGGTGGGGGACACCCATCTCTGTCTGCCTCCACTACTCCTTTTTCTCCTGCCACTCCCTGGATTGAGATGAAGAGAGGGGAAGTGGAAATGTGGAGCGGGTCGGAGAATGCTGATCTGAGAGCATTAGAGAGTGGGAGGAGCAGAGGCTGGCACATCATCAGGGAAGGGGGGGCAGCATCTGGAATGCCACCTCAGGGCCAGGAGGGTCTTGGGCTGGTCCTGCATGGCATGGATACCCAACATAAAGTTGACAAAAGCAATTAGACTGCTACCTTTGGATCATTGAAAGATTAATAAACACAGAATCATGTGAAGAGAATCAGGACTGCGTCATAGAAGGTGGCGCAATATAATCCACATGAATGAACCTGTGCATGGACATGGAAGTGCAAGCTGTCGGTTGGAAACATGAGCAGATTGTTACCACATTCACATTTCCAAGATGTGGGAACAGGTGGTGGTTTGCACACTTCTTTTTGAGCAGCTCTGATGATTTATAATAAATATAATTATAATGAAACATAATGAATGTGGTAAAAATAAACATTACTACAGGCCAGCAGCCAAAATTAGCTCACAACCTCCAATTCCACCCCTGCTCTCTGTCTCCTACTGTTCTCCATCTCTGTCTTTCTCCTTCCTCTCCTGTGACACATAGCAGGACTTCACAGCCACATACATAATCTAATACAATAGAAAATTTTCCACGAGAGTCATTGGAAAATTTTCCTTCTTTCTCTCTTGCCCTGACTGGCCTGTGAAGCTTAATTCCCTCCCTCCCTTCCTCTTCCTGGGGCTCCTTATTTGTCCACATGCCATCTCAATGTCTGTCTGTGGTCTATGATTTCTCCCCAGGAAATTATACCAGGAAACAGTGAGTGGGTGTCAATGGGCAATTTTCACAATGGCGAGAGGTGAAAAGTGGTGTGCCCCAAGGATCAATCTTGGGACCGGTGCTTTTCAACTTGTTCATAAATGACCTGGAGTTGGGGATAAGCAGCGAGGTGGCTAAGTTTGCGAATGACACGAAACTTTTCCGGCTGGTGAAGTCCAGAAGGGATTGTGAAGAGCTCCAGAAGGATCTCTCCACTGGGAGAATGGGCAGCAAACTGGCAGATGCGCTTCAATGTAAGTAAGTGCAAAGTGATGCACATTGGGGCAAGAAACCAAAATTTCACATATACGCTAATGGGTTCTGAGTTGTCTGTGATGGATCAAGAGAGAGATCTTGGGGTGCTGGTGGACAAGTCGATGAAAATGTCGACCCAGTGTGCGGTGGCTGTGAAGAAGGCCAATTCCATGCTTGGGATCATTAAAAAAGGGACTGAGAATAAAATGGCCAATATTATTATGTTGTTGTACAAATTAATGGTAAGGCCACATCTGGAGTATTGCATACAGTTCTGGTCACCACACCTCAAAAAGGATATAGTTGAATTCGAAAAGGTGCAGAGAAGAGCAACCAAAATGATTAGTGGGCTGGGGCATCTCCCTTATGAGGAAAGGCTACAGCGTTTGGGGCTTTTCAGTGTAGAAAAAAGGCGGCTGAGGGGGGACATGATGGAGACATATAAAATTATGCATGGGATGGAGAGAGTGGATAGAAGGAAGTTTTTTCCCTCTCGCACAACACCAGAACCAGGGGACATGCACTAAAATTGAGTGGAGGGAGAGTTAAAACAGACAAAAGAAAATATTTCTTCACCCAGCATGTAATTAATCTGTGGAACTTCTTGCCACAGGATGTGGTGATGGCACTTGGCCTAGATGTTGTTGTTCAGTCGTTAAGTCGTGTCCGACCCTTCGTGATCCCATGAACCATATCCCGCCAGGCCTTCCTGTCCTCCACTATCTTCCTGACTTGGCCTAGATGCCTTTAAGCAATTTTTTTTAGCAATTATGTTAGCAATTATAAAAACAGGGTCCACAGAGAAGGAAATTGCTAAAAATCGCAATCATATGAACCAGAAAGAGGAGGTAAAAAGAATGAATAAAATTTGGATGCCAGTTTCTAAGGTTAGGCTAAGAGGAATACCATTAACAACTGATTCTCCTTTAAGAACTTTAGAAACTTCTAATGCTGCTGTGACTTTAAGAACATAGAGGCTAATTATTATACAAGCCATGGCTGGGGCATAAGAACTAGAACTCTCCAGTCAAAAGCCATGAAAGGGAGGCAAATGCCTTGTTTCATACTTCTGAAGAAACTTCATGAAAGTCCAGAGTAAAACGTAAAGATGTTTGGTGCTTTTAAAATCTGACTGACACAGTCATTAAATCCCTATTTTAAATTTTGTAAATACTGCCCTCCCCCGCTGGTTACACTGGTGGTGTACGTTATTATTATTATTATTATTATTATTATTATTATTATTATTATTATTATTATTATTATTATTCAACAGTATTTATATACTGCTTTTCCACAAAAAGTTCACAAAGCGGTTTACAGACAAAAATCAAATGATTAAATGGCTCCCTGTCTCCAAAGGGCTCACAATCTAAAAGAGATGCAGAACACCACCAGCAAACAGCCACCAGAAAGACACTGTGCTAGGGTGAATGGGGGGCAGTTACTCTCCCCCTGCTAAATATAAGAGGAGCACCAAATGAAAAAGTGCCTCTTGCCCAGTTAGCAGGGGTTGGATAGGATTGCGCTGTGAGACAATGTTTATTATGTCGATGATTGTAGATAAACTCTGAAATTCTGAATAGCGCTAGCCGAACATCCAGCTGCCGTTGCCTAACAGCTCACCTGAAGCAGAGCTGCCTGCATCTGGCTTCTTCCTCTCGGTTCTTTGGCAGTGAAAAGACCTGCTACCCTAGGGGGCAGCACAGACAGTCAATAGACCACCCAGCTGCCAGCAGCTGGAGGAGTTTGATGGGATGACAAAGTTGATATGGCTGTCCTGAGTGACCTAAAGAGAACTAGGTTCTTGGGAGGAAGGGAAGCTACCCTAGAGCAATGCCACGTGGTTAGAAGGATGCAGCCCCAATTTAAATCATGTTTTATCATTTGATGTAAGCCATGATCTTGGGGATCCTTCTGGATCACAAGGTAGGATAGAAATCAAATACATTATCCCTTTAGCGCAGTATGGCCAATACCAGCTGAGAGCAGCCCTCCAGCATTGCAAACAGGGATCTCTCCCAGCCTTAGAGATGCCAGGGATTGAAACAGGGACCTTCTGTGTGCAAACCAGGTACTTTATCATTAAGCGATGGCCCCTCCTCTTCGCTCACTGTCCAGAGCTAGCAGCATACAACATTTCATGCCACATGCTGTACTTTTCACAAGCACTATTCTGGAGCATTATCTGGTATCCACCGCTGAGTAGGACTTGGCGCAAATCATAACAGCAAGAAATGAAATATAATCATATTGAACATCCAGTCCATTTGCCTCAAGGCCCAGAGGTGTTAAACTTGGTTATTAGTCATTTATCTCATTTTCGTCTTTGCTGTTTTCAGGATAACAAAGTAGAACAAATTTGGAGACTCTGTCAACTTTTCAGGAATCATTTAGCTGAAGGGCTTCCAGCATCTTTAAGGCTTTCTGTTTGCTCGCCAAAACAGTTTTGTTTCTCTCTCTCACTCTTTTTGTTCAAAATGATAGGAAAATGAAAAGTTATAACAATCATCACATGTCCCTAGTTGCATCAAAATTGTGTGTTTTTCTCAGCGTGGATATTATACAACTTTGAATGACATCACAACACTGTTTCTCATTAATTCTTCCTCTACAAGGGCAATATTGTACCTTCAACAAGCTGTCAAAGATGCTAAGAATGGCTAGGGAGCAATTTCTAACTGTAAGGTAGGTTAGCCGTTCTGACTTGTTGCAGGGGCTCAGCTGTTGGAGAGCAGCCTAAAAAAACAGCAATTTAAACAGAGAGAGAGAGAGACCTGAGGCTTTTCGTAAGGGCAGACATTAGTTTCATTTAGGATTTAAACCATCTCATACTTAATTGAAGGCTTGCTGCATTCACTTGTAGGAGTAGTAAAAGCATGTAATTTGACCTAATCAGATCGGCAAAGGAACTAGGTTCCTAGTGCCAAGCAAGACCATGGAACCAAAGGATAAATGTGATTCCAGAAAAAAGTGACTTTTCCTAATTCACTTTTGGTTTCTAGTCCATGGTGCAGGAGGTCCTGGGACAAAGCTGTGCACTGGACCCTCCTGCCCCTTACTGATTGGGGGTGACAGCAGGCCATAACTCCTCCCACTCTTCTCATCAGAGAAAGGGGGCTAGAATCTGTAGTGGCTGACTATTACTGGGGGCCAAGGGGTTCAGCAGGTTGGCCCAGCCAGTGGGTCATCTCATGGGTGTGGGCCCTCAGTTGGTGCTCTGATGCCACCCTTGTTTCTAGTAAGAATTCACTGAAATGGCTTTAAAATTAGTGTTGGCACCAATTTTTCCAATATGTGACATTCAATCAAATCTGAAACAATACATTCAAACTCATAAATTCTTCTGATCAAACTTAAAATATTAACAGCCCAGTTCTACCCAAATCCCCCTCAACTGATGCAGCTGTGCCACCGGAGTGTGTGCTGTGTCCTGTGGGGAGGGACAGTCCTGGAGGTCTCCTCCAGGTAAGTGCTATTTGTTTCCTTGTAAGGGGTAAGTGTCAACTGTCCTGATGGGTCTACTCAGACCTCCGCCAGCGATTTTGCTGGGTAGGTGGATAAGGATTGAGGCCAGGAAGGGGGATAGGATATTGGCGGAGCTGCTGCCACTGATGCCACCCCCTTTCTGGCTTTGACACACACCCCTCCCCACCCTGGTGTCCGTCCTATTCCTCCCCTTCCACTCCACGTTCCACCCACCTCCCATCCACTGCCAACCCCCCACGCCAACTTGCCAGCATTGGTAAGGACGAAGGAAAGCAGGGAGTGATCAGTTATTAGTCCTGAATAATGACTTGGCCCAGTGTTTCTTGGATAGCAGCTGGAACAGGGGTGCTTCATGCAGCGCTGGTGACAAAACCAACAGCAGGGCAGATCGTGAAATGAGGAACAAAAACATGTAGGGTCCTGTGACCCATTTTTTATACTTTCCTAGCCATAGAACCATATGATTTTTTTAATTAATTTTTTTGTGGGGGGTAAACTCATCAAGCGAAAACGCGCCGCCGAAAGTGGGGTTCCGGTGGTCTGGCAGTCTGAGTACCACCAGCAGTCGGCTGAAGTACCACTGGTGGTACTAGTACCACTGGTTGAGAACCCCTGCTATAAGCCATAGTGATTTGATTGTAACAATACATGTTGAGAGTCATCATGCTGCATGATTCATGCATGCTGTCTCCATGTTTCATGTGCATATCTATAAAAGGCTGAATTTTGAGTTTAACAAACTAGAAAGAGTATTTGCTGTTTTCTAATCTTTTTTTACTGGGCAGGCTGGGAGCTCCACCATCAATACAGACTGAACAGCTCACTACTTGTAGATAGTGGGCTACACTAGAACAGATCCTAATTGTCTTGGAGCATGAAATGTGAACAGATTAAGCACCCCATTAAAGAGAGGAGGTTTCTCTGACAAAAATAATACTGTTTGCATAAGCAGTGATTGTACTATGGCTGAACTACAAATTTGTTTAAGTCTCTGGAGTTGTACAAACATTTGGCGTCCTTTCTCAGTAGATTTAAAATGGAACTCTGTGCTCCTTTAGCCTGTAATTCTTTTTTAAACCCTCAGAAAAACAAGCCATAACAGAAAATTGTCCTGTAACTGATAAAGCAGACAGCAACGGTAGTGTGTCAAAAGAGAGTAGGGATTAATCATATTGTCTTGGCTGCAGTTCCCCAAAGGCAGGATCCAAATGTTTATTAAAAATAAAAATAAAAAGGCCATCAAATGAATTCTTGCCAACCCTCCAAGTAGTTTTCGTTTGGCAGCCATTTTGTTTGGTTGAATTGAACTAAAACTGTTTTGGACACGGCTATCTAATGGACTGCCTCTAGCCATCTTCAGGGGAGACCCTGTGCTGTATTCCACCACTGTCTGTGGTATACTTATTGGGCAAGAGAGACAGAATCTGGGTTATATCACCCCACAGTCCTGACTTCAGGTTGCAAAGCCCTGTTCAGGGAAGCTAAAGCACCACCCAACTACTTCCTGATGAAGCAGTGCAGAGCCATTCAGAGGAATTTTATCAGGGGGTACAAAGTTTCCTTTGGGTCCCTTCCCTACATATGAATTTGGCCCCTGGCCCCCCTTTTTGCTCCAGGGTCCCCTTTTTGACCCAATTTTCTCCCAGGGCCAGAGGCGTACCTAGGCCTCCCGGCGCCTGGAGGAAGGGGGCTGGGCCTAGGTGACGTGATGCGCCCAGCGCGTCACCGCCCCCGCCCCCCGTCGGTTTCCTACCTATTTCGGAGCCGTACGGGCTCCAGGGAGGGTGGGAGGGCCAAAACACCGCGCCCCGACGACACTGGTAAGTCCTCCTGCGCCTGGAGCCGCTGCTCCACGCACTCCATGGTCCGCCTGCGCCTCGAGCAGCTGCTCCACGTGCTCCACGAACCGCCTGTGCCTGGAGCTGCTGCTCCACGCGTTCCACTCTCCTCCAACCACTGCCCAGGGCCCCCTTTTTGACCCATTTTTCTCCCTGGGCCCGGGTACAAATTACCCCCTTAACCCCCTTCTCAGAGGCCCTGAAGCTGTGTGTGTTACTGCGGCCATCAGTACCGAGGTAGTGTCAGGGGTCAGTCTGGTTGGGTGTGTCCTCTGATGGCTGTGGG
The DNA here is from genome assembly GCA_026170595.1 of Plestiodon gilberti rubricaudatus. Classification (NCBI taxonomy): domain Eukaryota; kingdom Metazoa; phylum Chordata; class Lepidosauria; order Squamata; family Scincidae; genus Plestiodon; species Plestiodon gilberti. The sequence goes on along the minus strand of JANXHW010000003.1, from coordinate 62,172,636 downwards.
CCCTTGTCCAGTTGACCCCACTTGGTCGACCTCTGACACCACCTCAGACACCCAAAATATACCAGTAGAGCTCTCTATTTCAGGACTTCTGCTCTATTTTATCTTGTGTGGTTTTAAACATAAAATGAAAACGTAGGATTGTATCTTAAATTTATGTAGTCACGACTAACTAAGCTCAGCCTCCAACCCATATTGTTTGGATGCACATTTGAATAGGAGATTCTTATTGTTTGGTATTTGTTTGCTAATTTGTTAATGCCGTTGCAATTATAGGTTTTGGTTTCATCGCTTTTATTTGTATTGTTTCTATTATAGTTGTTAGCTGTCCTGAGGGTCCTTCTTAGGATGGAAAGGTGGAATTAGTAAATTTTTTACTAATAAAAAAAATTATATTCCAATTCAGTGTATATTGTTATGTAGGATAACTGTTTAAGATTTTTAAAAATGGAACCAGGATATTAAACTTTCTTTTTATGTACCTTATGGATAATGGCACAATTTTCAAATTTCCATCAGTTTAGTCTCTTTCACTAAATTCCCTGGACTGAAGCGTCTTGTCCTTTTCAACCCCTAAGCCAGTGTTTCCCAAACTTTTTCAACCTGCGGCTCCCTTGACCATTGGCAACCATCGGCTGCAGCTCCCCATTACATTATGTTGGCATTGCACTGTTTTCCAAGAGGGTTCCATGGCACTCTGTGGCTCCCCTGGCTGGTTTCTGCGGCTCCTAAGCTTTAACCTACAAGGAGATGGTTCAGTCCATGGAATAGTGAAAAGTTAGTATATCTCAACAATCCCCGATAACCTGATGACTCCCATCATCGTGGCAATTCCATTTGGACTCAGTACATCATTTGTTAATGAATACAGCCGATGTTCTGGTTATTTTATACTCATTACGTTGAGGTGCTTACAGTATATAAAAGAGTGTTATACCTGGTAGAAGAAGCACATTGATTTTCATTATATTGTTCTGTTTTCGTTGGCTTGTAACTTTCCAGACCCACCACACATTTTCTCTAAAGAGGAATGGAAAACTAGGTGAGAAAATTCTTGAATGTTTTCATGACATAGTTGGAACATTTTTCAATTACGTGGAAGCTCCATCCACAAATCATGTCACTGCTCACACCATTGGATGGCCCAGTCCTATGCATTTCACTCTATGAAGATCGGGATTAAGATGCCTTCAGTGCTACTGTGCTGAGGTCTAGCAGCTTTAGTATGAGTAATACAGTTCAAGAGCGCAGAAAGCCCAATCTTACCTGGTATCTCTTCCTCGATGCATATTTCCTCCTACCTCCAGTTTAGTTCTACAGTGCTAAGTCAGCCACAGGGAAAGCTGCCACCTGGATGCAGCCTTTATTTCAATGCATTAATCTCTTCCAGGTGTAATATTGGAATTATGACCAAACCCACAAACCACTTTCTAGAATAGTCAATTGATTTCTGTTGGACTGAATTGAATGGAACTTACAGCGCAATCCTAACCAACTTTCCAGCGCCAGTGCAGCCGCAATGCAGCTCCAAAGTAAGGGGACAGATGTTCACTCACCTTAAAGGGGCCTCCATGACTGCCCCCTGAACTGCAAAATACAGTGTTGGCACAACTACACCGGCGCTTGAAAGTTGGTTAGGATTGTGCCGTTACTCTCATGTAAGTGTATGTAAGAAAACAGCCTTACAGATGGATCATATACATTCAGAATTAAGTGTCATTAAGTTCAATATAACTTATTCTCAAATAAAGATGCATAAGATTTTGCACTTGGGTCTATTGTGATTATCATGTGAAGAAAATATATTGCTTGAATGTTGCTGGTTTGTTCAAGGACAACCTGAGTGTATAGTCCATGGATCTCTGGTTTTGGATGAATATTGTCTATCATGTGAATTTCATACAGTTCTTTTGGAGGGTGCCAAATAGCCCAATTCACCATAACTCCCTGTGTGACAATGCAGCGGTGCCAACATGGCATCCACTGCATCCCTTGGGGGAGGTTTTGCCTTTGGAGGCCTCCTCAGGGCAACTGGACATTTATTCCCTTGCTCCGGGGTAAGTCCCTGCTGGCCCAGTGGGCCAACTTGGACCTGCGCCAGCGATATTGCTGGTGCAAGTCCACGTGGACCCATGCGGGTGGATCAAGCTCGGGAAGAAGGGGGCTTGGATATTGTGTTTTCCAACAGCCGTAAAGCACCTAGTGCCACTAGAATGCTCGTTCCAGTGGTGCTAGGTTTAGGATTGGGCCCAAAGGCTATCTTGTCCACTTCTGAAGTGAGTAAAAATGAAGACTGGAAGGCCTGCCTGAAAATTCAGTGTATCCAGTGAAGAACGTGATAGGCGAGGATGCAGATTTGCTTGGAGGTTAGAAGTACTGCGGTGCAAACATTGGCCTCTGCTCTGTATGGGAGTCCAAGTGTGCAGAAAAGAGGACTTTAGATTTCATTTGTAGAAGGAGAGCTCCTTTTCAGAGCAAATGGCTATGCAGCATACATGACAGACATGTGGTGTCAATTAAGAGCACCCACCTCTCTATCACTTTTAGTTTTATTATGCCTTTTTATGGCCTCTTATAAGGATAGGGAAATGGGTACTCTCAGAACAAATGATTGCCATATGGATAATATAAAGCACCACCAAGTGTCATATCTTACCTTATATATCATTCAAGAGCCACCATGAAACCCTACTATAAAGCTCCCCGAGGTTTCTTTGTGTTAGCTGTCGAAAACCATCCTCTCTATAACTCTAATTTAATGAAAATTATCTTTTTTTGGGGAAACTTATTTCCTGCGCAACAATTAGACTTATAATGCTCAAGCACAAGGCTGCAGAACAACTAGAGAGAGAGAGAGATTGTTAATGAAGGGGAGGGGGCATTTAAAGGACTACTTCTTGGATAAAACTTTAATGCAATGTGATTTATAACTAGCAGCCCAAGTCTATTAATGTGGTTTAGCTGTGTAGTTCAAACAATGGACTGTACTACTACAGCTGGAAGGGGATGCTGTGCCTGGCAACCAATGCACCCTTCCCACCCCACACACGTCAGGGTATTGAAGAAAGCCAGATATAGGGTTACCACATGGAGAACACTGATACTCTTGTGCAGCATTGCCCAACTGTGTTATATCAATGGTTCCTTGCTCTTATTAGAACAAGAAAAGGGTTCTGTGCCTTTAACAGGTGTGTGATGGGCAGCTATTCAACAGGTAAAGCTTTTCCAAGAGCCAAGACAATTTAGCTGAGAAAACGGTTTCTGATCAATTTCTGTCTGCCATGCAGCCCTCTGACAGGAAAAGACATGGCCATCCTTAATTGCACAGTGTGCAACAGGCTCCAACAGTTTCCTAAAGAAGCAAAGGGCCTATCCATGCTGTAGACATTGCCTAGTTTAATCATCATTTCCAAAGAATCCTGGAAGCTGGTTCCGTAAGACAGGCTAGGAGTTCTCCACACCCTCGCAGTGGACATCGTCACCTCAGCAAATGTGCGCTCCCAATGCACATGTGGGCAGTGGGGAGTGGGAAAATTCAGAAGGTCTTGACACAAGGTACGTTCTGCTAGATGTTATGAAGGTGGAATGTGGAGCTAGACGTGCGACTGCCATTTCTTGCAACAGTTACAAACTTGGGACAATGTCTCTGGTTTGAGCCTGAGAGTCAGTGCAGCCTAACAGCTCAGAGGCACTAGGAGGACAAATCTTGCCTCCGCAACGTTGGGAGCTCACTAGGTGTCTGTCTCAATTCCTGTCTGAAAAAAGGAAATAAAATGATTTGTTTCATTGAGCATCCATGAAAGAAGACTGAGGCAAGGATTGTACAGAGTTGATGTAGCAAATGGCTAAGAGTAGCCCTGTTCAGTTGCTGGCTCTCCTGTGAGAATGACTGCGTAAGGGGCTTCTAATCTAAAGAATGTCTGCTGTAGCCCTGCCCTCACTGATGATGCACTGCTTAATCCCATCCTCATTCTCTAAATGTTCAGTATTAATCTTGAGAGGCAAATGCAGAATGCAGGGTGTTTCTCCCCATGATTGGAACCAGAGGGTTTCAATCAATTCACATGATTAACAGCCTGATCCTATCGGGCTGCCGTGCTGGTGGAACGGGTATTCTGCTTGTGTTGGCTGCTAAAAAGCAGCCATAAAGCGCTGGACACCAGTGCAAGCAGCGCAAGGCTGGAGCCTCCCCCTGCGCTCAGGCAGACCTGGGAAGGCCCACTGGAGCAGGTACGCCTGGCACAGGGGACGGAACAGGGCTGGGGAGGAGGGTGGAACAGGGAGGAGATGGGGTGGATGAGAGGGCAGATCGGGTCCAGGAAGGAGGCGGGTTTGGTGGCAGCAGCACACGCCGAATCCAAACCCTCTTCCCATCCCTGATCCGCCTGCACAGATCAACTCAGATTTGCACTAGCTATAGAACTGGTGCAGTTCCGAGTTGACCCATAGGCGCAGCTGCTGGGGCTTACCCTGGGGCAAGGGGGTAAATGTCCCCTTACCCTGAGGAGACTTTCAGCAGCCAAAACTCTCCTGTAGGATACAGATTCGCTGCATCATCATCACATGGGGAGTTAGGTAGGATTGAGTCATTAGAATAATGTTTTAATAGCCGGGTATGAATTTAATGAAAATAGCTCTTAAAATCATACACAGGGCTCAGTCCAGCCCAACTCAGCACAAGTTAGCCACAACTGAGGCTCATGTGTGGCGTAACTGTGGCCTAAGATAGGGCTGAGTTAGGCTGCAACTATGCCTGAGGTAGGCAGGAGGCAAGAGCAGTGGGCCAGCACCAGCCCAGGATCGAGGCAAAACTTACCACAGAGGCAGGCAGGCTCCTGTGGTGAGGTGTCAGTCTTGTGGAAGCGAGGAGCCCCCTCCTGAGCTCGTCTGTGTGTACCTACCACAGCTGCTGCAGCGTTCGCAGCAGATGGGCAGCCACAGGTGGGCCTGCAGGCACTGGGCGTGCGACAGTCGGCTGAAGGGCAGAGGTTGTGCCAGTGCCAGCTGCCCCAGGGCACCCAGTGCATTAGCCACCTGCTGCAGGGGAGAGTGACCGTCCCCTCCCTCCTGCAGAAGGGGTAGCCACCCCCAAGCCACGTTGAGGCTGCACGTGGGATTCATGGGGGGGGGTGAGCGGGGGAGAGGAGGGAAGGAGGGGGTGGGAACGTCACACACAAGGGGGGTCTCATGATGTCTGGAACCGCCTCTGCCATGACTTGCCCGTGCGCTGCCTGAAGCCCTGGGCCTCCAGGGCCGTGGCTATGCCCACAAAGAAGGCATCCCGGCGTGCCTTCTGCTCTGTGCCCCGGCCAAGACCGAGAGATGCCTTGGGCCTGTCTGCTGCGAGCGGGAAGGGCTCACACAGCTCATCACACCCCCCAGATGGGGCGACATCGGTGCCTCGCGGCAGGCGCTCCGGCGGGGTGGGGGGTCGCCAGCTTCCATCATCAGGGAGGGGAGGCAGACACACAGGCAGGTGGACAGGGGGTGCTGGGGAGGGACACGGGTGGGTCAGAAACAGACAGACAACAAGGCTGGTGGGAGAGGGATACAGGGAGAGGGGTCTGCAGAGACCAATAGGGACACGGGGTCACTTCGCAGATGAAGGCAATGCAGGAATGGGCGCCTCTTATGCAGATGGACCTTGGGCGGAACGGACGCCATTGACGGACGGACCGTGGGCGGGTGAGAGCCCCGGTTGCCGAAAGGGCTCTTCACGGACGTGGCGGATGCGAGTGGATCCAGTATGGGCGCCATGTTGCCTGCCAGTGTTTGCCTGCCTGAGAGGTCCCCCAACTCCCCACTCCCCTCTGAGCCCTGAGGGTCTGGCAGCCCCCCTGCTGTGGTCTCCCTGGGAAGGAAGTGGCAGTCCCTGCATGGGATTCATGCAGGGGCTTGTGTGCTGGGCGCTGTCTCTCTGTGTGTGGGGCAATGCTTGTGTAACACTGGGCACAAGGGGGCTCTGCCTGAGGGGCATCTTTATTGTTCTGGAACGGTAGCAGAGATGGCCAGGCGAGGCTGCCAGGGGTAGTCACAGCAGCCAATCTGAAAGCAGCAGCAGCAGCAGCACACGTGCCCCATGGACCTGGAGACGCAGGCTCTTCCCCTGTGGAACCACAGCCTGCTCCATAGAAAAGGGAGGGACAGCAAGTATGACAGCCAGGAGCAGCAGCAGCTGAGGAGGGTTGGCACCCTGACCTCTGGCAGCATCGAGGCAGAAGACAGTGGGGCACCCTGCCTGAAGCCCCAGGTAGGTGGTAGTGGACGTTCCTGGGGAGACAAAAAACAAGGGGGAGTTACATGTCAGCTGGTGTGTGGTAGCAGTTGCCATTGAAGACAAGCCAGTGTGTCTGTTGCAAAAGCCTGCAGGGAGAGATCAGATTACACAGCTGCTAGGTATAACGAGCTTGTCACAGTGTCAGGAGCTTACCTGGATGTCAGAAGGGCTTGATCCTGCAAAGGACAACAGTGAAGGAGAGAAAACACAGCACAACTACATACATGGCTAGCACATCATAACTGACCTGTTGTAGACCCTATGGGGGCAAGGCTACGGGTTAGTAAACATACCTTTGTTAACAGGCAAGTCACATTTACACAAACACATATTTGTCTGCTCACATGGCAACGGGCAGCTATCAGAGGACACATTGGTAAAGAGGCAGCTATCATATATATGTGTGCTGACAGGCAGAAGTACTACATAAAGGCAAACACAGGCAGAAGTCATACATATTGGCATGAAAAGGCAGAAGTCCAACATTATGGCAAACACAGGCAGAAGTCCTACGGTATGGCTTACACAGGCAGAAGTCCTACATATAGGCATGAACAGGCTAAAGTCAAACATATATTGGCATGAACAGGCAGAAGTCATAATACATGCCATCCCAGACCCTGCTCTTACCTGCTGGTGTTGTTGCCTGGGGGGGAGAGAGAGGCTGGGAGAAAGACATGGGTTAGCAAATGCTTGCAAGGAGGCAGCTGCCCAGGCACAGCTGTAAACAGGTTGGCCACAGCCAGAACAGCCCTCTCCGCCCTAGAGGGGGGCAGAGAGGAGAAGAGAGAAGTGGGGTGTTTGTGAATTTTGCCCTCCACCAACAAAGTCCCAGTTTGTGGCTGCTGGGGGACAGGACCCCACGCCACGTGCTCAGAGAAAGAGAGAGAATGGAGGCCTGGTGCTGGGCTTTTGTGGGAAAGAGGCTGGGTGCGGCTGGCTTCGGATAGGGTAACTATCTGTGTCCAGAGGCGTCGCTCCGGTAGGGGCGGGGCTGTAAGTTTTGCTCGGTCGGAGTCCCGTTTACCGAACGAGCAGGAGGCGGCCCCGCCCCCTCACTGTCAGAGCCATTCCCCTGCGGAGAAAGCAGCAGGCAGGGTCTCTTGCCTGCTGCTTTCTCCGCAGGGGAATGGCTCTGACAGTGAGGGGGCGGGGCCGCCTCCTGCTCGTTCGGTAAACGGGACTCCGACCGAGCAAAACTTACAGCCCCGCCCCTACCGGAGCGACGCCTCTGTCTGTGTCCATGTCCAGAGTTATGCCACAGCTATTCCGTCCTAACTCAGGCATAACTCAGGAGTAGGGTGTTAGAACTTTTCAGGAGAGGGCTGGAGTGTGTAAGGTAAAATGGCTCCTATGGGTCTCCTCAAATTTGAGTCCACCTTTTTTGTCGACCTAAATTTTGTTCCGTAGCTGTGCTTGAGGGGGCGTGTCGGAGCTCTCCAGTGTCTGGACCTGGACCCAAATTCGTAACCGCCCCCGACACGCCCACTTTTAGGTCAAACTTAGGACGGAATAGCTCTTAGGCCGAACTTAGGACAGAATTGGTCAACTTTCCTTAACCCGTCCTATGTCTGTCACAATTGCAGCACAAATTCGGCCTCAATGGCACAATTCAGTCCTAAATTCAGCCTAAGGCACTTAGGCTGGACTGGGCTGACAGAGACCTATTTAAATCTAAAGCAAGTTATAATATTGCAGTGTCTATGGGGCACCCCTTCTGAAGGAAGAGCCTAACAAAGGAACAGAACTCCCTGTGCATGTGCCAAAATCCTACTCGAAGGAAAAGCAAATGCTCTCGTAAGAGCCTCTATGGCTCATTTTGGACAGCATTTGGAATTGCCTTGAAATTATCTTCCAATGAAGAATTCACTGCCTGGTTGTTTATAAAGGGGGAATGTGATGACATGTGCTGTAAACAGACATACATTATCCAGGGCAGGAAGAAGAAATACAAAAGGAAATCAGAATTGCACCAGAACACCACAAATCATTTTAAGAAGTTAAATGCTTGAAGGTGGATATATTTGGAGGGAGCACGCTAGACAAGCTTTTATTTATGAACTTGCTTATACCTTTTCTATTGGGTGAACATAATTAAGAGTCAATGCGACTCAGGGGATCTGTGAGTGGATCACCTAACATTTTTGTTGTTGTTGTTCAGTCGTTAAGTCGTGTCCAACCCTTCGTGATCCCATGAACCATATCCCGCCAGGCCTTCCTGTCCTCCACTATATAAGAACATAAGAAGAGCCCTGCTGGATCAGGCCAAAAGCCCATCTAGTCCAGCTTCCTGTATCACACAGTGGCCCCACCAGATGCCTCAGGGAGCACAAGACCGTTGTCACTCCCTTGCACCTGGCACAGAGAAAACCCACTTCTAAAACCTCTAAAACCAGGAGGTTGCTTATGACTTGTAACCTGTGCTGGTCTTTTCCTCCATGAATTTGTCCAAACCCCTTTTAAAGGCATCTAGGCCAGGTGCCATCACCACATCCTGTGGCAAGGAGTTCCACAGATGAATCACACGCTGGGTAAAGAAATATTTTCTTTTGTCTGTTCTAACTCTCCCTCCGCTCAATTTTAGTGCGTGTCCCCTGGTTCTGGTGTTGTGCGAGAGGGAGAAGAATTTCCCTCTATCCACTCTCTCCATCCCATGCATAATTTTATAAGTCTCAATCATGTCCCCCCTCAGGCGCCTTTTTTCTAGGCTGAAAAGCCTCAGACGCTGTAGCCTTTCCTCGTAAGGGAGGTGCTCCAGCCCACAAATCATTCTGGTCGCTCTTTTCTGCACCTTTTCCAATTCAACTATATCCTTTTTGAGGTATGGTGACCAGAACTGGACACAATACTCCAGATGTGGCCTTACCATCGATTTGTACAAAGGCATAATGATATTGGCCGTTTTATTCTCAATCCCCTTTTTAATGATCCCGAGCATGGAATTGGCCTTCTTCACAGCCGCCGCACACTGGGTCGACACTTTCATCGACCTGTCCACCAGCACCCCAAGATCTCTCTCTTGATCCGTCACAGACAACTCAGAACCCATTAGCGTATATGTGAAATTTTGGTTTCTTGCCCCAATGTGCATCACTTTGCACTTACTTACATTGAAGCGCATCTGCCATTTTGCTGCCCATTCTCCCAGTTTGGAGAGATCCTTCTGGAGCTCTTCACAATCCCTGCTGGTCTTTACCACCCGGAAAAGTTTAGTGTCATCCGCAAACTTGGCCACCTCACTGCCTATCCCCAACTCCAGGTCATTTATGAATAAGTTGAAAAGCACCGGTCCCAAGACCGATCCTTGGGGCACACCGCTTTTCACCTCTCGCCATTGTGAAAATTGCCCATTGACTCCCACTCGCTGTTTCCTGGTCTTCAACCAGTTCCTAATCCACAAGAGGACCTGCCCTCTTATTCCCTGACTGTGGAGTTTTCTCAGGAGCCTTTCATGAGGGACCGTGTCAAACGCCTTCTGAAAATCCAGATATATAATATCCACGGGTTCGCTCGCATCCACATGCCTGTTGACCTTTTCAAAAAATTCTAACAGGTTTGTGAGGCAAGACTTCCCCTTGCAGAAGCCATGCTGACTCTCCCTCAGCAGAGCTTGTTCTTCTATGTATTTTAAGATTTTATCCTTAATGAGACTTTCCACCATCTTCCCTGGAACAGATGTTAGGCTGACCGGCCTGTAGTTTCCCGGGTCCCCCCTCCTTCCTTTTTTAAAGATTGGCGTGACATTAGCTATCCTCCAATCCTCTGGCACAGTGGCCGTTTTAAGGGACAAGTTGCATATTTGGGTCAAGAGGTCAGCAACTTCATTCTTGAGTTCCTTCAGAACTCTTGGGTGGATGCCATCCGGGCCTGGTGATTTATTGATCTTTATTTTGTCAATTAAGTCTGAGACATCTTCTCTTTTAACCTCTATTTGACTTAATTCTTTAGTCAGGGGAGACAGTTCCGGCAGCGGTATTTGCCCGAGGTCTTCTGCCGTGAAGACAGATGCAAAGAACTCATTTAATTTCTCTGCAGTCTCCAAGTCTCCTTTTATCACCCCTTTCTCTCCCTCACCATCCAGCGGACCCACCGTTTCCCTGGCAGGTTTCCTGCTTCTAACATATTTGAAGAAGCTTTTATTATTCCCTTTTATGTTGCCTGCCATACGTTCCTCAAAGTCTTTCTTGGCCTCCCGTATCATCTTTTTACATTTCTTTTGCCACAGTTTGTGCTCCTGTTTATTTTCCTCATTAGGGCAAGACTTCCATTTACGGAAGGAAGCTTCCTTGCCTTTTATAGCCTCCTTAACTGTGCTTGTTAGCCATGCGGGCATCCTCCTGGACTTGGTCGAGCCCTTCCTCCTTTGTGGGATACACTCCCGCTGGGCCTCTATGACTGTTGTTTTAAACAGCCTCCATGCACTCTGGAGCGATTGGACTCTTTTTACCTTCCCTTTCAGCTTTTTCTTAACTAGTCTTCTCATTTTGGGGAAGTCTGCCCTTCGGAAGTCAAGGGTTTTCGTGTCAGATTTGCTCGGCACTCTCCCGCCGACATGCATGGCGAAACAGATCGCAGCATGGTCACTGTTCCCCAACGGTTCGGTAACATTTACCTCCCTGACCAGATCTTGAGTGCCACACAATATCAAGTCCAGAGTCACCTGTCCTCTGGTCGGTTCCGTGACAAGCTGCTCTAAGGCACAGTCATTTAACATATCCAGAAATCCAGTCTCTCTTTCATGACCTGAGCATGAATTGACCCAGTCGATGTGAGGATAATTGAAGTCCCCCATGACTACAACCCTGTCTCTCGTTGACACCTCCCTGATTTGCTTCCTTATTTCAAGATCCCCTTCAGGTTTTTGATCTGGAGGACGGTAGCATGCCCCTACTATTACATCACTCTTTGAGCCTGGTAATCTAACCCACAGTGATTCTACGGAGGAGTCAGAGCCCCCTTCCAGCTCTACTCTGGTGGATTCTACCCCCTCTTTGACATAGATGGCCACCCCACCCCACTATCTTCCTGAGTTCGCTCATTTTCATGTTCGTTGCATCGGTGATGCTGTCTAACCATTTCATCCTTTGCCTTCCCCTTCTCCTTTTGCCTTCAATCTTTCCCAGCATCAGATTCTTCTCCAGAGACTCCTCTCTTCGCATTAGGTGGCCAAAATATTTGAGCTTCAGCCTCAGTACCTGTCCTTCCAGGGAACAGTCAGGGTTGATTTCATTTAGGATTGACTGATTTGATCTCCTAGCAGTCCAAGGGACTCTCAGGAGTCTTCTCCAGCACCACAGTTCGAAAGCATCTATTCTTCGGCGCTCAGCCTTCCTTATGGTCCAACACTCGCAACCATACATTGCTACTGGGAACACCATTGCCCTGACTATGCGAACTTTTCTTGGCATGGTGATATCTCTGCTTTTTATTATGCTGTCTAAGTTTGCCATAGCTTTCCTTCCAAGGAGTAAGCGTCTTTTAATTTCATGGCTGCTGTCTCCGTCTGCAGTGATCTTGGAACCCAGAAAAGTAAAATCTGTTACTGCTTCCATTTCTGCCCCTTCTATTTGCCAGGAATTGATGGGACCAGATGCCATGATCTTAGTTTTATTAATGTTGAGTTTCAAGCCAACTTTTGCACTCTCTTTCACCCTCATCAAGAGGCTCTTTAGTTCTTCTTCACTTTCTGCCATTAGGGAGGTATCGTCTGCAATTCTGAGGTTGTTGATATTTCTCCCGGCAATCTTGATTCTGGCTTGCGATTCATTCAGCCCTGCATTTCTCATAATGTACTCTGCATATAAGTTAAATAGGCAGGGTGACAATATACAGCCTTGCCATACTCCCTTCCCAATTTTGAACCAGTCGGTTGTTCCATGGCGGTTCGAACTGTTGCTTCTTGACCCGCATACAGGTTTCTCAGGAGACAGGTAAGGTGGTCTGGTACCCCCATCTCTTTAAGAATTTGCCACAGTTTGTTGTGATCCACACAATCAAAAGGCTTTTGCATAGTCAATGAAACAGAAGTAGGTGTTTTTTTGGAACTCTCGTGCCTTCTCCATGATCCAGCGCATGTTGGCAATTTGATCTCTAGTTCCTCTGCCTCTTCGAAACCCAGCTTGTATGTCCGGTAGTTCTCGGTCCACGTACTGCTGAAGCCTAGCTTGTAGGATTTTGAGCATAACCTTGCTAGCATGTGAAATGAGTGCAATTGTACGGTAGTTTGAACACTCTTTGGCACTGCCCTTCTTTGGAATTGGAACGTAAACTGACCTTTTCCAATCCTTCGGCCACTGCTGAGTTTTCCAAATTTGTTGACATATTGAGTGCAGCACTTTCACAGCATCATCATTTAGGATTTTAAGTAGCTCAGCTGGGATATTATCATCTCCGCTAGCTTTGTTGTTAGTAATGCTACCTAAGGCCCACTTGACTTCACTCTCTAGGATGTCCGGCTCTGGGTCAGTGACCACACCAGCGTGGTCATCAGGAACATTAAGATCTTTCTTGTATAGTTCTTCTGTGTATTCTTGCCATCTCTTCTTAATCTCTTCTGCTTCTGTTAGGTCCCTGCCTTTTTTGTCCTTTATCATGCCCATCTTTGCACAAAACGTTCCCTTGATATCTCCAATTTTCTTGAAGAAATCTCTAGTCCTCCCCATTCTGTTGTTTTCCTCGATTTCCTTGCATTGTTCATTTAAGAAGGCCTTCTTATCTCTCCTTGCTGTTCTCTGGAAATCTGCATTCAGTTGTTTATATCTTTCCCTTTCACCCTTGCTTTTCGCATTCCTTCTTTCCACAGCTATTTGTAAAGCCTCATCTGACAGCCACTTTGCTTTCTTGCATTTCTTTTTCTTTGGGATGGTTTTCGTTGTTGCCTCTTGTACAATGTTACGAACTTCCGTCCGTAGTTCTTCAGGCACTCTGTTTACCAGGTCTAATGCCTTAAATCTATTCTTCACCTCCACTGTATACTCATAAGGGATATGATTTAGGTCATATCTGACTGGTCTAGTGGTGTTCCCTACATTCTTCAATTTAAGCCTGAATTTTGCAATAAGAAGCTCATGATCTGAGCCATAGTCAGCTCCAGGTCTTGTTTTTACTGACTGTATAGAGCTTCTCCATCTTTGGCTGCAAAGCACATAATCTATCTGGTTTCGGTATTGACCATCTGGTGATGTCCATGTGTAGAGTTGCCGCTTGTGTTGTTGGAAAAGAGTGTTTGCTATGACCAACGTGTTCTCTTGACAGAACTCTGTTAGCCTTTGCCCTGCTTCATTTTGCGCTCCAAGGCCAAACTTGCCTGTTGTTCCGTTTATTTCTTGATTTCCTACTTTAGCATTCCAGTCTCCTATGATGTAAAGGACATCTTTTTTGGGTGCTAGTTCTAGAAGTTGTTGTAGGTCATCATAGAACCGGTCAACTTCATCTTCTTCGGCATCAGTGGTTGGGGCATACACTTGGATTACTGTAATGTTGAATGGTTTGCCTTGGATTCGAACTGAAATCATTCTGTCATTTTTGAGGTTGCACCCCAGTACTGCCTTTCCCACTCTTTTATTGACTATGAGGGCTACTCCATTTCTTCTAAGGGATTCATGCCCACAGTAGTAGATATGATGGTCACCTGACTTAAATTCGCCCATGCCCGTCCATTTTAGTTCGCTGATTCCCAAGATGTCAATGTTCAATCTTATCATCTCATTTTTGACCACATCCAGCTTGCCTTGATTCATAGACCTCACATTCCATGTTCCTAAGCAGTATTGCTCCTTGCAGCATTGGATTTTCCTTTCAACTTCAGACACATCCACAGTTGGACGTCCTATTGGCTTTGGCCCAGCCGCTTCATCCTTTCTGGGTCTACTTGGAATAGTCCTCCGCTCTTCCTCATTAAATTAGTACTAATTTAAACACAGCTGTGGGGAGGTTGCAACTTTGATTGGGGTTGTGTCAGGGAGAAGGAAGAGGTTTCACCTTGTACTGTTTTCCTGATCTAGATCATAACCGTGAAGCTGGTGTTAAACTTATGTGGACGTGGACGTACCGGGGGGGGGGGGCGTATCTGCAGATTCACTTATCTGCGGATAGCATGACACACACACCCCATGCGTGTGCTGTACCGGCCATTATTTTACCTTAGAAGGTGGTGTGTGTCTTCTTTGAAACAAACACTATAAGCAGCATGCTGCTTATAGCGCTGAAGCCGACTGAGTGCTAGAGAGACTCAGCCCCAAAACAGGAAGCAGTTCCAGTTCCTGCTTCCCGTTCTTTGGCTGAGCCTCTCTAGCATTCAGTCGGCTTCAGCGCTATAAGCAGCATGGCTTGCCATCCGTCCCAGAAACCTTGGATGGTCCCAGGCTCTGGGCTCCGGTCCCAGATCCGTCCTGGGCTTTCCTGGCCCAGTGAAGCCCCCTCTGCCACCACATTTTAAAACTTACCTTTTTCCTGTCGTCTAACTTGGATCTCGCGAAATGTCAGCAGGTCCGGTCACAAATCTTCCATGCCATTTGTAGTTTGGTCCTAAGGTGACAGCATATTTCATGGCACATCAAGTGTCTTGAGCATGTCATCATTGACTCAATGCACATATGCATCCCTTATATGAATCTTAGTTGTAGCACACTATACCTAGCTGTTAAGTACTGTATATAAGAAAGCTACTTTCCTATGAATGCTATCTGTTCAGTTAGATGAATGGAACTCACTCCCAAGTAAGTGTGCATAATACTTCAGTCTTTCAGGCTTCAACCCTTTCCACAGAAAGGATTTACATTCAGTGGTGAAATGCAGCACTCCATCAATCCTGTTTTCTCTGTAAACAGGAGTAGTACCATTGAGGGAAGGCAGAGGCTGACAGTCATCTCTCCCTTGCCCTGCATTTCAGGCCACGCGCATTTATTGGAGAGCTTGTATTTCAGCTGATTATGAATTCTTAAAAAGTAACCACAGCAAAGGCTCTCCAAATGCACTGCTTTTCACTTTTGCATTTTAATTGTGAATAGATCCAAGAACGTCCTTTAACCCTTCCTGTGAGTCTCCACATCCCAAACCTGAAATGGTGCCTTTCTCTATAAAAAAGCTGGATTGGACTATCTACGCATATATATGTGTGTAGGTCATTAGTTTCTTTTTTAGAAATGATGCTCTATGCAATTTCCCCCCCTTCGCTTGCAGCAGATTCCTGACGACTTTATTTTTGTGGCTGACTTTCAGCAGATTCAACACTTTGCAGCCTCCCTAAGTGTCAGGCTGTGGGTGGTCTGCATAGCTTTGAGTATCACGAGCCAAATGCGAATAGAAAACAGCTTTTTGTTCCACAGACTTTTGGACTTTAACCTTAACTACTTACCAGGATGTAATCAGCCACACATTCCCTATTGCCAGTACATAAAGCTATTAGGCTGCTCGGTGCTGCAGCTGGAAAGAAGCGAGCTTCCCTTCAGTGACTAATTTAATCGGCAACATCACAGCGAGAAGGTAGCTCATCATTCCCATTCAAATAAAGATGACTTACATCTTTTGCCCGGGAAGAACAGTCCCAGATTGTTCCTTTTATTGAAATAAGATTGTTGTAGGAAGAGTGGCTTCCTCCCAGTGAGAAGGCCAACTCTTCTTCCGTTTTACAGCGCATTAAACAAACAGAACATACCTTAGGAGTTTTGAACACTGGTATATTGTGTAACATTTGCATATTACAACCGTGTCCAAACCGTTCAAAGATTAAATCATGAAAGTACTGATGTTGGAGCCGTTCCAAGGGATAAGAGATTCCAGTTTAAGAAGGAACAGAACCAAGATCAGCCATGACTGGGGTCTCCCAGCAGTAGGGGTGTTTAAAGCATCCCAGCCACAGCATCATTCCAAGCTCCAGCCCTGCCCCTCCCACATCCACAAAGCTCCTCCTACCAGGTCAGTATCTAGTTCTGTAGCTTAAAGTCATATGGTATATACTTATGCTACAGCCCAATATCTGCCAACGGTGCACCATTTGGCATATTATTTTGTATAGAGAGCCCCTTCAATACAGAGTTTCCCTAAAAGCATCTGTGCACAGATTCTATTCATGCACAAGGGTTGCTGGCAACAAGATGAAAAGCTTTTTGCATCTGCAAACCAGACACTCTTAGGTACATGCAGGAATTGCTTGCTTTTTTTGTTTTGTTTTGTTTTTTGGAGAATTTAGAGGTGTGCATGCCTCAGAAAAACGTTCAGAGCCACACAAAAGGTGCAGCATTATTCAGCACTCTGTATACACACCCAGTGTAGGAACACAATCTTTTCCAGAGAGCTCAGGATATGGGTTTGAAAAAGAAGTGACATACAAATTAGATAGGGGTCCGTCTAAAAACGTTCACAGTAAAATCTCAAAGGTTACATGGTTACATACTGCGCAGAGTTCTTCTGCCCTTCCCCCTGTTTTCTGCTTCCGATGTTATTGCAAACACAGCATGTAGGAAGATCATCAACGATCCCAAGCCACAAATCCTCAGGCACAGCAGTGTGCTACCAATGTACTACAGTGCTTGAGGTTTCCCACATGCACAACCACCAAACCGGTTTTCACAGCGCCAGTCTCCTATTTGGATTCTTACCGTCCCTGTCCCCCCCCCAAGATGGCAAATGCTGTTAAATGTTATAATATTGATTGTTTGGCACTGCATATTGTTGCCTTAACACTTTTTTATTTAGATGCATGATATGTGACACACATGCACACGTGTACGCATGTGTATGTTGTGCTGGGTGTCTGCCAGTAGAACAGGCCAGTAATGTGACTTTTGAATTGGATTGATGGCAAGAAACCTGATATCTCACAGGCAGAGAGGAAGATCACACTTTTACGGTGCAATCCTGTGTAACTCAGCGCCAGTGGAGCATGCGCATAGATGTCATTGGGTGTTGCAAAAGTGCCGAAAAGCACTTTCGCAGCACCTGGAGAGTAAGCGGCACCAGCGCCGAGGCCTGCACCACTTCCTAGGCCATCACCCCACTACCCACGCCACCAGACACAAGTAAGTCCTGCGCTGGTCAGCGCAGGGGTGTGAGAAGGGTAGGCAGGGGTGGCGAGGGAGGGGGCCAATGGCATCTGCCTCCTGAGCCACCTGCCACACCCTTGGTGGAGTGCAAAACAATAGCAACACCTGTTTAGAGCAAGGGGATGAGCAATCAAGGGCCATCAAGTGACAAAAGAAGGTTCTTTGATAAGCCACATCACAAAACATCTCATAGGTGTCTATGGGTAAAATAGGTATAAAACGCTGGGTCACAGGACCCCACATGTCTCTGATTTTCATTGCCTTACTGGCAGTTGTGTTGCTTATTAACCCACCAGTGCTCCAGCCTCTACCCAGAACCACTGTGCCAAAGTGACACCCAGGACTGGTAACCAATATCTCTCTTCTCTTTCCAGCCTTCTTCCCTTCTTCTCCTCTCCTCTTCCCTGAGCACAGCTGAAAGCTGCTGTGCAAATGCAAAAGCTATGGATTTATGTTCAGCCTGCCTATGTAAACAGCCATGAGCCTATGAGAAAGGTGGTACAACAGTATATACATTCTGTAATAAGTGAATGAATGAATAATCCAGGGGTGGCCAACCTTTCAACCTGAATGCTCCTGGCTCTTTAATGGTTGTAGAGGTGAGGGCATTTCAGCAGGTGCAGCTGGTTTAGCAGCACCATCAGCAATGGCAGCTGCCAAGTTTCTGTCTTCTACACAACTCTTAAGAACGCAGAGGCCCTCATGGTGGAAGGTTGGCCATCCCTGGAATAAACAAACTCTGCCACTGTAGAAGTCTGCCTGCTGATGGACATACCACGGGCGCCAGTACAATGTTGGAAAAAAGACATGCCAATATAGCTCAGCCATCACTTGGTGCAACTCCACTAGAGAGGCCAAACAAGGAGGCGGTTGGGGCATGATGTGGGAGGGACAAGGAGGCAATATCCTAACCCCTCTTCAGACAATGGACTGAAGAGGGGTTGGGATATGGTGTATGTTGACTCCTCCTTGTTGTCATCCCCAGCAGCAGAAAAATGCTGTGCCAATGGCAGAGCTGACGAAAATAAGAGAAACCCCATAAGGAACAATGGGGAATGGAAAAAGAGCAGAAAATTGCACTTCCTGCCACCACCACCCGCCCCGCCAACTCCCCCATGATGACGCATAGGATACAGACTCCATTTGGCAGCCAATGACAGCACCAGGACTAAAGCTCCTGCTTGGGAGGCTACATTTCAGATGAGAAGATGTGTGGCTATAGTAGTTCCTCAAAGAACTTAATGAGAACCACGGTGAAAGGGCACTTGGCACACAATGGGAGCACTTTGTGAAATGATATCTTGCTACTCACAACATGTATGGTGAGGGTAAGATAGTTTGTAAACACTCATCTTCTGCCCGACAGGTGAAGACACTATGCAGATCCCAAGGGAGGCAGTGACCAGTGTGAACCCAACTGCTGTTCGGCGAGGTTGATGATCTTCCTACTCCTTCCCGTCAAGCCCCTGTGGCTTTGCAAACTCCATGTCAGACAGTGAAGCAACTGGTGCAGCCAGACCCCACAGGCACCTGTTACTTGGTTGTGCAAAGTATACAGAGATTACCAGTTTCCTAGACAACATGTTATATTTATTTATTTTATTTATACCGCCCTTCCTCCAAGGAGCTCAGAGTGGTGTACATATTTCCTCTCCTCCTTTTGTCTTCACAACAACCCTGTGAGGTAGGTGGGGCTGAGAGATAGTGACTGGCCCAAGGTCACCCAGGAAGCTTCGTGGCTGAGCAGGGATTTGAACCTGGATCTTCCAGGTCTAAGTCTGACTCCCAAACCACTACACCATCCTTAAGCATGCAATTAAAGCTGATGTGTTACTTTCTTTAAAGTAAACCACAGCCAGATCCATATGGGAGGGAAGAGGATTTCAACCCTTCTCTCCTGCCATGGTCCTGATCCGGATCAGGGCTCTACAAGTGGTGCCCATTGGCACAGGCATCCTTCCCTGTGCAAAGGGCGAAGAGTAATTGCAAGGGTCCAACCCAGACTGAAACCATGGTGGGAAGGTAGGGTTAACCCCCCCTCCCAACTGTTCTGGTTGTATTTAGTGTAAAAGAAACAAACACATCAACACTAGGCGCATGCATAATGTAATGTGTCGTTGCCCCCCTAAGGGAGTCGATTGCTATGATTTACAGTCCTGAAAACAGTTGTATAATTGAGAAAACAAAGGAAAAACAGTTTTCCATATGGTGAACTTCATACCATTTCTTAACATGAATTTCTTCTGCTCTTAGCCAGTGATGAGGACTGGAAGGGAAATTGCCATTTCATTTTCATTCAAAATTATTTCGTTCAGTTTTAGAAAGATTCCTAGTCTGCATTTTTTGACCTTTATGATTTGTTCAACAAATCAATCTGGGTTAGTAATCTGACATTTTGAAGTTCACTTGTTTGTGGCTTCTCTTTCCCAATATGAGAAGATTTAGCCAATAATAACTTTCCACAACATCAGAGCAGCAGGTTTAGAATAATAATGACTACATAATCATCTTAGCTAGCATGTGTTGCAATGAATTCAGAACTGGAAATGCCAACCATGAATGGCTACAAATTCAGAAAAATAAACTGTTCGTGTGAGCAACAAAATGAGCACAAACATTTCCCCCTCTTTTTGATTAATATTTTTTAATTCATGTCTGTTTTAAAAAGAATAAGTATAAATGATGGATGAAATTTGATTTGAACATTGTAATTCATTTGATTGTTTTCTGGAGCATCTTTGTAAAATACTATGAAACAACAAGAAATTGCAGCTTGGCTACATGCCTACAACTGCTTCTGATCGCAATGTCTTCCATCTGACTACATTCGATAATTTCATACCATATGGCTCTTCTACCATGTTCGTAATACATCAGGGTACTCACTTTCTTATAAGCACATTGATACAATTTGTAGGTCCCCAAGAACCCCGCAGAGGATGATGAAGAGCACTGGGGTGAATCCTGTTTGACTAGAGTCGACAACTCGGTTTGTGTTATAGAGATTTGGAGCATGTGAGAGTTGGGCGAAGGTTTATCTAGTGGCTAAAGCAAAAGGCTTGGTGTCAAAAAGTTCCAGCTGCTGTTTTGCTTTGTAACAGACTCTCCCTTCACAAGCTTCTTAGCATCTCTGTGAAGTTTATGTTACCTCTATTTGCAAAAATGAAAATGGTTAACAGCACAATCCTATGTACCTCCACACAAAAGTAAGTTTAAGAAATTCCTGAAACTGCCATGGACAGATACAATAAAACAAGAATGCTTAAAAATCGGATTAAAAGCCATGTAAAAATACTTTATGTTTAAAAATGTTTAAAAACATAAAAAAACCACCAATAAAACAATTGGTCACGACGTTTCCTTCAAAATCTATGAACATTATCAAGTGAGTAATTAGAGCACAAGGCTGCCAAGATGTTACCAGAAGATTTTTAAACATTCTTGTTTTAACCTGATTTTTAAACATTCTTATTTTAAAAGTAAGTATTTTTGAATTCAATGGGACTTACAGTACTTCCAGGTACGTACGTGTATATAGGGTTGCAGACTTATGGCCCAATCCTAGCTGGCAATGGCATGTAGGATGCAGGACCGCCAGTGCAGCGTCTACTGCTTCCTACGCACTGTCCAGGGGCAAGGCCTGTTGAGAGAGATAAGAGAAGAAATACTTACCTTCCAGGGTGTCACATGGTACCTTCCAGGGTGTCACACTCCACCTCTGTTGCTGGCAGGGGTGCACAACATGTGGCCCCAGGGCCGCTTGCGGCCCTCCGAAGGATTTCTGGTGGCCCCTGAAGAAATCGGGGATCCCTTGGTGCGCTTTGCTTACAAAGAGAGCGCCGAGGGATCTCCGATGTCTTCGCTCCAGCCGCATAGCTGTGCAGCCTTCTCGTTTGCGTCGCTGAGCGAGAAGGACGAAGTCACTGAGCCTTGCGAGCCCATTGGCCCAGAGGCTTTGAGGCCATTGCTGAAGGCGGCGTTTGATCACCGCCGATCAGCTGGAGTCTCCTGGCATTCAGCCAGGAGCCGGAAGAGCCGCGTCTCCTCTTGTGTGCCAACGGGCGCAGAGGTTTTGGGGCTTGTCCCGTTGGCGCTGTCGCTGCTCCGTGTGAGGAGGAGGCTCGGATTCGTGGCAGTAGGGCAAATCCGATTTTTTAATTCTGTAAATATCTTTATTTATTTATTAATATGTTGCTTTTCCTGATATTTTCTGGCTCATGGACACACCCCCTGTGATGTCATTTTCTGGCTCATGGACACACCCCCTGTGATGTCACTTCCTGAGGAAGTGACATCACGGTTCCTTGACACGCCCCCCATGCAGCCCCAAAGAAGTTTAGTCTATTCATTTTGGCCCCTAACTACTTCCAAGTTGTGCACCCCTGGTTGCTGGCATAGCTCTGAAGAACCTGCTGTGGACATGTTCGGCCCAGGACAGGGGTTCAGGATCTGGTGGCTGCCGGCTCTGTTGAAACTCACCCCATCCCACCCTAATCTGCCCTGTTCCCGCCCCTTTCCTGCCCTTCTGCTGGCAGAACTCCACCAGCGACTGGTCTGCCCTTCACTGCTGGCAGCTTTATGGCTGCGGGATCTGTGGCTGTGCAGCAGTGGGATTGGGTTGTAAATTGCACATAGGTTTTCTGCCCTCTGCATTCTCTGGAAATGTGGCATTTTAACATGTCAAAGCTATTGACAACAATGTGGGTACTAAGGGCCAAAGCTACACATTAATTGCATGTATGATCCTGATGTGTTTGGCTTTTACTGAGCAAACAGGAGCTGAGCTAGATTGTGACGTGGGGAGAAAGTATCACGCTTAGAGATCCACTCCATGTTTTCATACTAGTTCTAACCTGTTGGAATCTGGAGCAGTGCCAAGCCATGTTTTAGCCAGGACTCCACTGTTCAATCCACACAAGCTAAACCTGGACTGGTGGCAATAGAAGAGTTTAATAGGCGTCAGTCTAAATGTTTGTGTGCTATCTAAATACTAGTTTTTCAACAAAATTGTACTTTTACTTTGAATACGTCTCTGGCATTTCTTGGGTCCTTGAATGGTCTTATATAAGGGACTTTACCTTTGCTCGTGGCCTTTCTAAACTTCCTTGCCCACTGCTGATACTATACAGTAATACACAATATGCCTTTTCACTAGAAATTTTAATTTAAAAGGCCTAATTTGCAGTTTGTTGAAATTAATGGCTACAATGAATTTTGAATCAGGCCTAAAGGGTCCTTGTGCAGGAGAAATGGAAATATTTTGTAATGGCAGATTTTGCTGTTTTTTTGTACTAATCTTCTGTTTCTATTTAATTAAAAGGGTGGCGTGGCAGTAGAAGCCTACATAATCCACACGCAGGGTGACACATCGATATTTGCAAAGTACTGTATGTGTATGGGAATCCAGGCTGCATTTGTCTGAGCTTTGCATTGCATGATTTCATTCCTTTCTGCTATCTGAATGCTGTTAAGGACCACAAAAACAAATAGCCATCTATGGAGTTAGTAACATAAACCTGCAATCTGGAAATTAGAAAGCAATTTCTCAAGTAGGGAGCCTGGAAGGGACCATATTTCATAGGCACAGCTTGGGCTCTTTTGAACTGTCTCATTGTCTGGGCAAAGCAGTACTGGAAAGTGTCACTCGCAGCCGTGTAAATCACCTTTGGATAACTCTGCTCCCAGTCAGGTTAGGAAAGCTGTTTATTGTTTTCTAGGGAATGCTACAGGACCTACCGTCGCTCAATCAAAGGCGCTGCACAGCATTCAGTTCAATGTTATCGTTAAACAGAAATTCTGTTTAAAGCAAAACTATAAATTTGTGACTGCCTTGGAAGAGGCCTTCATTTACACTTGTGGCTTCAGAGCACTTAAAAGCAATTTTAAGATTTGTTTACTGAGGCAGTGAAAACATACTATATATGCACATGCATGCCTGGATTCTCATATAAATATGTCCCTCATCTGGGTATGTTTTGAAAACTACCTTGCCTTGTGTAGCTGGCTTTGAAGCATTCCATCTGGCCATTTGTGTTAGGCAGTGGCAATAATTTGGGGCTCAAAGCTTGGTCAGGGAGGAAGAAGCGGACTCCACCCCTTTGGTCAGGAGAAGCCCAGCCACTAGTAGCAGAGGACTACATCCCGTTTCTGACCAGGAAGCTAATTTACGAACAAGAGCTTTTATAAACATGGAAGTAATGTACAGTACAGTGTAATAATCCTATGTGTGTTTACTAGGAAATAAAACTTACTGTTCAATGGAGTTTCTGTCGATCGAAAGGTCAGCAGTTCGAATCCGCGACGGGGTGAGCTCTCGTTGCTTGGCCAGCTCCTGCCAACCTAGCAGTTCCAAAGCATGTCAATCTGAGTAGATAAATAGGTACCGCTTGCGGGAAGGTAAACAGCACTCCGTGTTCCAGCCGCATGCTACGCGCTGCGGTAAGGAGAGTCACGCCGGCCACATGACCACGGAGGCGTCTTCGGACAACGCTGGCTCTTTGGCTTTGAAATGGGGATGAACACCACACCCTAGAGTCGGACACAACTGGACTTAACTGTCAGGGGTCACCTTTACCTTTATGCAACCTTAGACAATGAAATGTACAAATGCATAGAACATTTATTGCCCTATAAAAATGGATTAAATAATCTATAGAATCAAATAGGCATAGCCAGCATTACAACTTCTCCTACTGGTGGCAGCTGTCTTAAAGCACAAGATAGTTACTGGCAGCTAGTATGTTTTTTCCCAAGTAAAAACAAATGAGTCAGTTTGTGATTGTCAGTGGCCTCCCCAAAGATAGCGAAGATGCTATCTATACCCTTAAACTATAGTATGGAGGATGCAGCTCCATGCCTCCCATTTTACTATGTCTATTGCATCCAGATTGATTAAATTTGTAATTAAATTAAATCTAAAATTAGATTAAATTAAATTTTTAATTAAACCAGCCTGCATTTTATCAGCTAATTAACCAAGGGAAAAAGAAATGAATTAAATTAACCAGCTGTATACAGCTGTTAGTTTCTTAGGACTGCGGGGGCTAATTTTTAGAGCAGGCATCACCCATGAGATATCTGCTCATTTGTTATTTTATTTTGTCTCCCCGCATAGTCTTTCAACAAACTGATTTTTTTGATTGTAGAATTGCTTTAGGCTGTATCCTATAGCCAAATTTGACAATACAGTATGTTGCTGTTAAGTACGTTTGTATACAGCTCTCCTTTCTTCCAAGGAGCTCATGGTGGCAAACATGCAATAGCCTTGCCATTTTCCACATAAGTTATTAATATTAAATACATACAAAAAATCTCGATAGAAGACAGTGAAGAAACATCTTTGCATCTTATTGTATTGAAAGTCTGGACGTATATGTTTATTCTTTTAATGGGCAATGGAAGCAGGGAGAGAATTGCAGTAGACAGGGAGAGTGTCCCACTGTTCAAGTATCCCTAATTACTGGGCAATGCATAACTCCTTCTCCCCCCCCCCCAAACATGCAACAACAAATTGGTCCATGCACACAGGTCATCTACCACTATTATAGCCTGGCTAAGTGAAGTGGGGATGGGGGAGGATGACCTCTCTTGTAGCAAGGTAAATCAAGCCAGTTGCCTCTTCTATAGCTTGCTGCTCTTTCCAAGTTACAGAGGTGCCCCCGTTGGACAAATTAATAATAAATACACATATTTTTTTTTATAAGAACATAAGAAAAGCACTGCTGGATCAGACCAAAGTCCCATCTAGCCCAGCATCCTTTTTTCCCCACAGTGGCCCTCCAGCTGCCTCTGGGAAGCCCACCAGCAGGAGAAAGAGGCACACACCCCCTCTCCCACCATTGCTCTTCTGCAGCTGGTATTCAGAGGCATACTCTTGCTGAGCTCAGAGGTAGTGCATAGGCATCATGCCAAGTAGTCATTGACAGACCTGTCCTCTATGACTTTATCAAATCTGCTTTCAAAACCAGCCTAGCTAATGGCCATCATCACATCACCATCATCACATTTTGAGGCAATAAATTTTACAGCTAACTATGCACTGCGTGAAGAAGTTCCTTCTTTTGACTGTCCTACATCTCCTGCTAACCAGTTTCATTGGATGAAACTAGGAACAAAAACTTCTCTATCTCCACTCCATGCATAATTTTGTAAGTCTTACAGCCCAATCCTACCCAGCTCCTCCACTGGTGCAGCCAGTGGTGGAGGGCAGAACAGGAGGCTTGGCTTTGGAAGGGATTCCCCCCCCCCAAAGCCTCCCGTTCTGCCCTCCACCACTGGCTGCACCAGTGGAGGAGCTGGGTTGGACTGGGCTGTTAATCATGTTAAACACATTTTTTCCCAAGTCAAGAAATCCCAAATTTTGTCTCCTTTCCATGTAGGAAGTTTCTCCAGTCCTCTGAACATTTAGGTTGTTCTCTTTTGCACATTGTCCAGATCTATAGTATTCTTCCTGACCAGAACTGTACACAGTATTCCAAATGCTGCCACAGCATAGATTTGCATAGGGACAGTAGAGTATCAGAATTCAGATACTGTAAGTCATTTGCAAGTACCCAGTCTTGGTTTTAAGAGGCTACAACTGCAGGGGCAGCAAAGTAGATCCACTTCCTGAAACAGCATGGATCTGCTTCCCCCACCAGTGTGCCCCTCTCCATCTCCACCCCTAATTTAAGTGGCATCTGAAGGAGCACCCCAACCTTGTCCCCACCTTTTCAGTTTGGTCATCACTGCTGTTGCCTCCTCTTCCTCCTCGCATACCTGGCTGTTAAAAAAAACATCCTGGTGGGCAAGGAGAAAGAAGAACAATGCAGTGATCCTGGTTCAAGTCCACCACCTCTCACTTGTTCCCACTTGGCTGTGCTCAAACAAAAAAGCTGAGCAGAGCATGCTGGGAGTGGAGTCCTCTTCTGCTCCCAGCATGCTCCAACAGCATGTTTGATTGAAGATGTGGCCAGGTGAGAACAAGGTGATGGTGGACATAAACGTAAGAGGGCTTGCTCCATCTCAGTGTCCTTGCCCACCTGGCTGCAACTTGGAGGGCAAGAAGGAGGCAGAGCAATTGGGCAGCGCAATCATGTCTAGAATGCAGCAACAGTGCACCTAAGGTGGCCGCTACATCTTAGTCAGGATTGGGCCCATGCCAGCAGAGCTGGAGTGCTCCACGGGAGAAAGGGATATTTGTCCTTTCCCCCTGGTAGAGCCCCAGCAGGCCCAATGTGTGCCGGCAAAATGACTGGCACAAATCCAAGGAGCTAGTGTAAGGCTGGCCAGGCCCGGGACAGGGCATAGGATTCGGTGGAGTGCGCCGCCGATGATCTCTCCCCTATCCTGGGCCCAGTGGGCCAATCGAGCCCTCCGGAACGCCCCGTTCTGCCCTCCCCCCGCTCCTGCCCTGACCAGCGGAAAACTTACCTTCCCCTGTGGGTGCAGCTCCAGGTCTGGCGGAGAGTGACCAGCGCAGGTGGAGAATCTGCTGCCAGCACCACTTACTCTCCGGGTGTTGAAAACATGTCTTACGGCATGTTTACGACACCCAGCAATGATGGAGCCGTTGCTCTACCAGCGCTTCTTTAAGACAGGATTGCGCCATAAATCTGTAACTTTTGTCTATATGAAGCTTCCAGTCCTTGCCCTCCTTTTTAACATTCATTTTGATTCTTGTGCTTGGAAAAATAACAGGAATGATGAAGAGAATGAAGAGATTATAAATTCATTACAAGAATTGTGAATTCAACCCTTTAAGACTCTTCAAGAAATGAAAGGGGGGAAAAACGTTGTTCCACAGAATTGGAATCAAATATGTTAACAGAGAAGACCTGGCATAGTTTAATTATAGTTCTTAAGGAAACTGCAAATCAATAATATGCTGCAAGATATATGAAATGTTTTCTCTCATCCCACATGAGGAAGGTGAGCAGCAGAGATGACAAGACTATGCAGGTCTACCAAAGGCATTAAATTTTATATGCATCTGAAATGAAAGGCTTAAAAAAAAATCTTACCTCCTTTTTCAGAACAAGGAAGCAGAGCAATAAAGGGGTTTGTCCAAACAAGCTTTAAATAATGAGATACTGCTCCACAAATCTTTCAACAGCACAGTAATGTGAATGAAAATATGAAGCCATTTCGAGCAAAGCATTAGCTGAAAGCTAACCACAAATAGTTCCGAAGAATTCCAATATCACAAGAATGTGTTTGCCTGGGTGAAATGGATCAGAAGAGACCTTGATCCAGCTGAAATGACAACTCTGGAAGGGCTCCAGTTTGAGTCAATGTAGCGACCAGGCTGCTCGAAAATCATTGCACCTGTTTGTGAATGGGAGGGGATGCCCATGCAGGGAGCAGGTCCCTCTGCTATTCCTGTGTGTGGATAAGGAGAATCCAGAATGCTCCTCCCTGGGAGAGTACAATGTGACACCTGTTGATGTTATCATCATCACCATCATCATCTAGAATATTGATATACTGCTGTTCAACAAAATGTTTTCTATGTGGTTTTTATAGCAGAAAGAATGAGAAATGGCTCCCTACCCACAAATGGGTTTGCAAGCTAAAAGGAAACAGAAAAGGCTGATACCAACAAACCACCACTGGGAGGGATGCTATTCTGGGATGAACAGGGACGTTGCTCTCCCCTTGCGAAATACCACTTTAAATGGTGCCTCTTTACCCAGTGTGCCGGGGGTGTCAGCTCCAAAGCAGCAAGAATCAGAGAAGGGCTCCCAGATTTTCAACCAGCCATTGCAGCTATGCCTTGATGTTCAGCAGACAGTTCTGCAGGTGGGGAGTTCGATTTCCCTGTAGTGAGAAGTGTCACCTATGGATTTACCACAACACTCAATAGACACTCAACACTCAACACTCATGGGGCAATACATTTGGATTGAAATTGGGCCACGCCACCAGAACTTTATTATTCTGCAGTGGAGGCTATCCCTCAAAAGTAGTACTAGCTTGAACCTATTCCAGCTCTAGCAAGTTGCCCTCCTATTGCCCCTTTCCCCCAGAAAATCCATGCTTGGCCAGAGGAGTGGTTTCCACTCTCTTCTTTCCTTTAGACAAGAAAACCTTATCTCTGTTCTACACTCCCAAGCTTTGAAGCTTTCTGTATTCCTTTGAAGGTCTGAATACAGATACAAACCACGGAACTAACCACTCTCCCTGAGCCATACAACCTCCATAGATTATAACCCAAGTCTCATCTTGCGCCAGATTCCTATAGTGTGGTCACCAATCCTTACTTCCTCCTCCAAGACCCGCACTGCCACTGCCGGTTGTGACCAAACAAGATATGTCCTAACTACCCCATGGTTTCGCAGTATGAAATTGGTGGAAAAACCCTTGCCGCAGCCAATCTAGAAAAAGACAAAACATTCCTACTCAGCCCCAAAGCAACCCGCTAATCCTACACTGAATACTTCAAGGGCGGGTAGGTGTTGTGTCTTCCAACAAACTGAAGTCAAATAAGCAGAGCTGCTTGCTATAATACTAGCTCTGCCTCTGAAACAGGTTCAAACTGGTTCAAGTTAGCCCCAAGTCTCATGTCTTTCTCCAAAGGGGTAGGGCAAATCCACCTTCCCCACCTCCCCCATGAAAACTTTTGGGAAAGAGCGACATTCTCTGCATCAAAGTGTTGATAAATGCGTGAGAATAGACTGGCCATTTTCTGGTAGGTTGGCAACTCTGAAGGACAGATGGTGAAAGCTGGGGGAGCAGCGGCAGAGGGAGAATCCAGCCAGCACTGCAGAGGCATATCCTGTTCCCTGCTTTCCTCACATTCATGAAGTATCGAATGTAGACCAATGCCCTAACCCCTTTAATACCGCCACTCAAAATACCAAAGGTATCTGTAGAGCTCAAACCATGTTCTCCTGCTGCCCAAGGAGTTCAGCTAGTCTGGGATCCACTGATTGCCTCTTCTGGGACTGGTCTCAAGGCCATTGTTTTTAGTGCTCTGATGGAAAAGTCATCTACTGATATTTTATTTTCAGGACCTCCTCCTTCCCAGACCTAGTGTTTTGCCCAGGAATGAACAACAGTCGGGGTGTGTTTTGATGGCAAGTGAGAGAGGGCTGTATAGCAGTGATGTAGACTTGAGTCTATTGACTCGGACTCGAGTCGGAGTCAAGTCGCATCAATGTCTTGACTTGGCAATTGTAAAAGACTCGAAAGACTCAACTCGAGACTTGGAGCCTTTCACGGCAAGTCAAATTTTATTCAGGTTTAAACCTGTTTTCCCCATTAAATAGATAGGGACTCGCAACTCGCAACCAAAGACTTGGGACTTGGACCCAGAGACTTGGGACTTGACTCGAGACTTGGAGTCAGAGACTTGATCCACATCCCTGCTGTATAGCTGGAGTTATGTATTTCATAGATGCATGAGTCTCCTGGACCACTGAAGGATAAAGTAGGTGGAGCAATGGCCAAGAGCCCACATCCATCAGAGAACCCATCTGGATAGGATGACCCATGAACCCTCTGTACCTGGAACAGTGGTATGGGGTGCCATGGGGGGTCAGTGCAGAGGTGATCCCCAGGTTCCCCAGAAACCTAGCACTGGCTCGGGGTCATCTAGCCAGCATTCTAGATGAGCAGTGTCCAGCTGTTTTGCATCATTGCACCTAAAGGATCTTCTTAAGGGTAGAAGCACAAGAAAATTGGGTCAGTTCGTTGTGACAAGAGGCATATATATTTTTTCCAGGGAAAATGCTAATTTACCAGATGAAACATTCCATGGAATATGTGTGATAAGCAGTTTAAATGTTTGGAAAGGAGAAATGTTTTCTTCTTGTGTTCAAAACAATTCAATCTTCTTTTTTAAACAACAAAGAACATGCTGTTCATGTAAACGGCATAGATTCCAAAGTTTAGAAAATAATTCTTAGAAAAACTAGTCGTTTTCAGTGGTTAATGACCTGTTAGTCTGCTAAACATCAGGAGGGGAAGCCAGGGGTAGTTAACGCTTTTGGGAGCACAGCCGTTGCTAATAACACTAATGAACCATATTCTGAGAAATGCTCTTACAAATCATAGATAAGGACAACATAGCAGGCATATCTGAGCCAGCATGGACCTTTAAAACAGAATACAGAACAAGACAGAAGTGATATTCTGTAGTGTATTCATTCCAGAGATGATGACGATGATAAATAATAATAAACCAGTATTTATATACCGCCTTTTCTTTGGTCATTGCATTTCTCCTCCAATTTTAATTCAACGGCGGTTGACATGGGCAGGCTTTCCAAACCAGGTTTTTACAATGCAATAATGTTCTAATCCTTCATAGAACCCTTCATTCTAGATGTTTCACAATCCAGCTCTCTCTCTCTCTCTCTCTCTCTCTCTCTCTCTCTCTCTCTCTCTCTCTCTCTGGTGTTCGCTTCACCACACTTCAGCTGACAGGGCAACCTTGACTCTCATCAAGTGCAGCTGCAGTTCCACTCTCCCACAGAGGCTCTGCAACTTATCAACTCGGCGTGCTGACAGCTCTCCGACACACAGACACAGACACTTCCAGCCATCTCAAACTGCCATCCTTCAGATCTTCAGGCATATATGAGACGGTCGCTCTATCAACTGAGCCAGACTTCCTGCCAGATGGTATATGCTTCATATATATAGCATACAAGCAACCTTTGTCATCATCATCATGGTTAACATTTATATAGCACTTTTTGAGTGTGAAAAGCACATCTATTACCTTGATGAAATCCTTACAAGAACTAAGGGCAGTAAGTGGGCTACTTTGGACAATTCTTGAATTGCCTACCTGGCCCGATGTATTTAATGACATCATTTAATTGCACATCCTGATCTCAGTTCCTGCAGAGTCCAGTTTTCTCAGTCATATTAGGGGGTGGTGGTAGTTCATTCAAACCACCCCACCGAACATTTCTATATTATCTCCAGGAAGTCTTGGGCCCATTCTGGGCATGCTTGGATATGGTGCACTGGTGCAATTGCACAGATTCAATGTCTATAAAGAGGGAAAATGCCAGTGTGTGTGTGTGTGTGTGTGTGTGTGTGTGTGTGTGTGTGTGTGTGTGTGTGTGTGTGTGCGTGCGTGTGTGTAAGTTAAGTGAAATGCAAGGAAAGTATTGGATGGGAACCCTTAAAGGCAGTTTAGGGAGCACATTGATTGACTACATGGAGAGTTCAAGTACCGTAGCTTGCCACTTCCTTTGTTTCTACCAATGGTTTGTCCTTCCAGCTGTCATGGGTGTCTAACCTCTAAGTTAGTTCTTGGGGGGGGGGGGGAGAGAACAACACTGTCAACACTGTCAAGCACCAGCAGGAATTACTTAGCCTTCACTGCCATGTTTATTCTGTTATCTAGGATTCCCCCTCCCATCACTTAAATGGCCTCGGCTCCCTTGTTCCATAACCTCCCCCCTCGTGCACAAACACAGCAAAGTCCTTGAAGTGACTGTTATTAATTTTCACTCGGGGATCAGCTAGTCAATCAGTGCTCACTGATTAAAGTCAGTATCATCCTGCTTTCTTGTGTTCAACCCACACTCTGCTTTTTAATCTTCTGTTGACACAGGTACCTGACACCCTTTGTGATAAACTCCTATATCATTTATCTAGTGCCTCCTCTTTTACAGTTCATATCATGGTAGCATCCCCCTATCTGATTATCTCAAGTGCATGGGAGGGAACCTGAAAACCTATCCCGAAGATAGAAGATTGAGCAGAGAATACAGAGGGTGCCGTCCATATGGCTACAGTAGACAACAATGGGGCACATCTGGCCTGTCAAGAATAATCAGTGGTCTTCTGTATGTTGAACTGAATGATGTTCCCTCATGGGCATAATAATACAACCCTGTGTAAGGGTGAAGACAGATATACATTCTGCGCTTAGTAGAAGTGGTTGGAACATTATTCCAGCCTCTTCCTTTGTAGCTATCTAGATTGCAAAGTCCTCTGAGTAGACACATGACCTCTCATTTTGTGCAAATTTATGGTGCTTTGTCAGTAGCAACAACAACAACAACAACAACAACAGTAATAAATATGATACACATTGAGCCTATTCAGTTCAATGGACCAGACTGAAATTCTATGCATAGTTACTCAGAAGTATGTCCCACTGTACTTAATAGAGCTTATTCATATAGGTAGCATAGGAAGCTGCTCTTACCAGGTCAGACTGCTGTTTCATGAGGCTAAGTATTGTCTATGGCAGCTGTCTGTCATGGCTCTCCAGGTTTTCAGAAGGGGGTCTTTCCCAGCCCTGCTTGGAGATGCCAGGGATTGGACCTGGAACTTTCTGCATACAAAGCCTGGGTTCTACCACTGGCCTACTCCATGCCTCCGTCCTCCACAAAACTATCTTGGCTCAAGTAGGTCCCATATGACTAGAAGGGCTTGTAGAGAACCTGGTTTGCATGCAGGAGGTCTCCCAGTTCCATCTCTGTTTTTCCTTAGGTATGTCTGGGAATGCCCCCATCTGCAATGCTGGAGAGCTGCCATCATTCAGCATAGACAGTAATGAGCTAGATGGACCAATGGTCTGATGCAGTAGAATGTGGCTTCATCTGTTCACTGCAATTCTTGGTAAATGTACATAGGATTGCAGCCCAAGGGCCCAATTCTAACTAAAGCCTGCTCACAGGGCACAGCGACATTGGCACAGGTTCCACTGCATCCTGTGGGTGGCCAGAGACCATGCGGGGGCGGGAGAGGTAAGTAAATTACTTGCCTTACTCCACTCCCCTATGGGTCTACTTAAACCTGTGCCAGCTCTTTAGCTGGGTCAAATCTGAGTAGAGGCCAAAATGGAGTGGAAGATATCGGCGGAGCCATCACAGCGGATGCCCACCATCTGCCTGCCTCGCCACCTCCCTGAGGTTCCAATGCCCGCCCTGTTCCATCCACCCACCATTCCCACTGCTGCCTTACCGGCTCTGGCAGATGGGGTCTTCACTTGCACTGACGGCCTTTTCACACTAGCCAGTGGAAGTGCCGGCCTATTTGTGGAATGTCACTTCCACCGTTGGGTCGGCACTTCGTCTGGTGTAACTCGAGTCCCACCGGCAGGCAGCCCAGTTAAGACTGGTCTGTTATTGTGTTTAGGATTGTTGTCTTAGAATGTTATATCTGTCTTCATCCTTAGTTACAAGTTCTATTCTCCAGCACCTATCTGTGTCCTTGCCAAGAATGGAAATAACAACTTTGGGCGTTTTCGTACATGGGGCTTCAAGTGTTCTTTCTTCAGTAAGGTTTGTAATGTCAGTATAAAACTTACATTGGCTGGAATGTTCATATGTATTAAAATGTCTCTTTTACCCACTTCCTCTTCTGGATCAAAGCAATCAGGCACTAATGTAACGTGCATGAGAAAAGCTCAAAGGTATTAAACCTCAAGGTTGAAAACACCCTTTGTTTACACAGAAGGCTGCAAGGAAAGGGAAGAAGCAGAATTTGGCTGAACAACTGTTGATCTCTGTCTTCCATATCTTACTTTATGGTTCCTGTGATTGACTGCCTGACCAACTGAAAAAAGGGCCAGTTCAGACAGTGTTTTACGAACTGGCTGCTCTTTGCACAATGAGGAGAGGGACTGAGTACAGGATGAGTAAAAGAGGAAAATCGCACTGGAAGGGGGAGCAGGGCATGCAGATCTCCACTTATTATGCACAGCCAGGACATCCACAGCAGTGATCTTGGCACCAGTCACTATCTCTCACCCTTCCAGACACCATTTCTGCAAACCTGAACTCCTTGAAGGAAGGGCAGCGTGAAATCAAATATGCAAATAATAAATGCCAAGGACTGTGAGCGGGTCCCAGATCTTTTCAGATCTATGCCTCATGAGAAGTGAAACCTTCCTATGATAGAGACGTTGTCCATTCCATTGTTTTGAAGTTTTGAACTCTTTGGAAAGGGGATTCTAGGCACTGGTGTCTTTCCTAAAATGAATTCTGCAGTGCTGTGGTCCTCAAGCTGTAAAGTGAGCACCACAGCAAAGAAAAACTAAGCCAGTGGTTGGTTGCTTCAGGAATCCTCAATGTCATCCTTCCTTCTGCTTCTTCACATGTGCGTATTGGGTGAGGCATCTCCTCTTGTCCCTTTTCATCTTCGGTCAGCAAGTCCTTTAGGAGCAGCAGCAGCAGCAGTCGCCGCTGTCATGCATCTACTAAGCTGGCTCCATGAAAACTTACACTTCAATAAATGTGTTAGTCTTTAAGATGCCACAAGACTCTTTATTGTTTTTGCTATGGTGAACATGGCTACCCCTCTGAGTTGACCACTTGCATCTTCATTTCAGAAGAAGCAAGGATATGGTTGCAAAGCATATGGGAGCAAGGAGAGGCCAGTGAGTCAACCCCAAGAGTTGGTGGTTCCTCTGAGTTGCCACTCTGCACAGAGCTTCGCTTCTGTCGAGCACTTTCATGATCTTCCACAACAGGTGATCAGCACCATTGAAGTTAAACTGTTCTTTGGAACTGTGGGCACAGTCCTGATGCACAGTTCTTTGGCACTGTGGGCACAATTGGCACTTTGGCACTGTGGGCATAATCCTGATGAGGAGAACCATACCCCACCCACCCCAGGTAGTTGACATGGGGACCTAACAAGTGGAAATTGCTTGTCCACCATCCCTTTTACAAGGTCCCGGGAGAGGGGATAAATTCAGAAGGGAATCTGCACACCAAAGCCTGCTTCTGGGCATGTTGCTATCACTGAAGTGAGCCAATGAAATTTGCTTGCGTACCCTATAAAACGTGAAACAAAATGATTGGACTCTCCTTAAGGTAGGAATGCTGTCTCCTACCTTGAAGGAGACAGCTCAGATGTGCTCTCCTGCTCACCTCCATTTTCGGGCAACTCCACCCTGGCTCCAAGCTGCAGACTGTCCACTTGTGATCCCAACTCATCACTGTCAACCCTTTAAAGAATTGAAGAAACTTAGAGTTGTCTCCTCCCTCAAGCCATTCAGTCCTTGAGGTTGTGGCAGCACCCACCGCTCAATGGAACCCCATCCCACTTCCCAGGCTGGGCACTCTCTGGGGATTGGTCTGGGACCCAACTGAGAGCTCCTGTTGATGACATCATCACGTCTACTGCAGCTGAAGTCCCAGAGTTTTGCTTCTCCTCCATTACAGCTCCGGTTCCAGACCTTTCCGATAAACGTTTAAATATGTATGTATGCACGACTGGATATTCATCTATTTGCTATTGTGATTTCAGAAACTATAGTTCTGGTGTGTGTGTGTGTGTGTGTGTGTGTGTGTGTGTGTGTGTGTGTGTGTGTGTGTGTGTTAGAAATCGATTATAGATTTTCCCTCTGCTTCTTATTCTATGTTCTGTAATGTCCATTACTTCAAAGACAAGCCTGCAAAATTGCTGCTGGCTTAGTGATAAATTGCTATCTTGGAAGTTCTCTTTTCCTTTTCCTTTTTCCTTTTAACAGTAATCAGACCCCATCCTTGCTTTTATTTGAGTACTCCCCAAAAGTCCTCTTCAGCAAGTAGAAAAGAGTTTGCCTTGACTTCAGAGCCACGAACACTTTTAAAAAGAGAAAGAGGCAAAAGAGAGTTTTCAGATTTAAAGATCACAATTTGTAGCTGAAAAATAGGCTTTTCAGAGTCAAGATCCAATTTTCTACAGTTAACATTCGAGCAGTGATGACTGTACAGAGATGGAAAATATATATTGTAGTAATCAGTGTTCAGCATTTAGCAAGAAATAAAGTATTTTTTTTCCTGACTGTGCATCTTTGAAGTTTGTATAACTACACATTCCTCCATTTTTCACTTTTTTATTGTGGAAAGTTACAATTCCAGACATGGAAAACGCAACAATATTTAGAGCTTTCGGAACTTGTCCCAGCTTTATTGCTTTTAGCTTTACTTATAATAGGATTAAGCACCATATAAAAAACAAGATAGAGAACAGATTATTGACTATAACACACAGGATTACAGTATTTTATTGCTATTCATAAGATCACATCCTATTCTGTCACAAGTTGCATATGTATTCACCACTCACTGAAAAGAGCATGGAATCAATGGGAAGCAGCAGACAATACCTTAAAAATATGCGCAATTACCCAGCATCAGAATTCAGCAACATTCCTGAAACGTCCAGAATGTGTTCTTTCTCATACATAAACTATGAACCTTACAGAAAATGAAACAGAGGTTTCTACGGTACAGTACAAGATGGCTTGTTTTTGTTCTGTGCTCCTGTTTGTCAACACACAGTGAGGTAGGGTGTCAGAGGGTAGCCAGGTTGTGCACTTGCCAAGGCCCACTCCCATGAGAGATCCCATCTGGCCAGGCGGACCCCTGAACCCATGAAGGAACCCACTGTAGAACTTTGCCTGGGACCCACAGCACTGACCCACAATGAAGGTTCAGCATGTTTGTAGAGGGGCACATTGACTTATTTCATGACCCCACACTTGTGTAAGTCTGCAATAAGAACCTTATCTCTGCTACAAACTCCCTAGCTTTGGGATGCCCAACACTTGGCCCAGGATCTTTTCCCCTCTTTCTGAATGCTCCCCACCCCTTTTCTCGGCTGGCATGGGTCCAAGGAGACTCATAGGCGATTGGGCAGCCTAACAGGGGATGAGTAACAATCACACACACACCCCTTGCAAAGCATGCAGAACAAACTTCATTGATGTGGCTGCATGGTTTAATGTGGCGGGAGATAGGATTGGATCTCTCAGCCCCACCTACCTCACAGGGTTGTTGTGAGGACAAAAAGGAGGGGAGGAAATATGTACACCACTCTGAGCTCCTTGGAGGAAGGGTGGTATAAAAATGTGCAAAAATAATAATAAATAAAATAAATAATAAATAATGTTAACTAGAGCAGATAAAGAAGGTTGAAGGCTGTCAGGTGCCATCTCTTGAACAACGATTGTCCTAATTGGTAGAGATGAGTGGAAATAGCTGGAAGGAATGCAGAAGAGTGCTTCATTTTGTTTATCTGAAGAATCACAGGTTCAATCTGAAAATATCAGACAGGGGTCTTTAAATAAGCAGGGGGGCAGAACTAAGTGTCCTTTGGTTTCACCAAGAAAGCCATGACTTCTGATCTTACATTGCCCCCATTTGCAGAATGGGCTGTGGTTCTTCAGTGGTACAGATGTTCCAAGTCACCTCTGCATGGTTTTCAGGTTAGATAGGACTCAGCCAAGCTCTCAAAATGCATTTTGAATACTGATGGGTGATTCTTCTTGGCTCAGCTCATAACAGGTTAGTGAAAATCAATTATTTTCTAAAAAAAGAAAAGTATTGTTAGGAAACATATTTTCCTATACAGTATCAGAGAAACATAGTTCTCCAGAGCACCTGTATTCTTGATATGGTGTCAGATATATGTCCAGGGCTTGTTGCATCGGTGATACAGCCCAGAAACCATAGTTTGGAAACCTTCTATCTTATTCCCACGTCTGTGGAAATGGGCTGTGGTTTCTCAGTAATGGACATCAGCAGGGCAGCTAATACTGCAACATATTTATCCTAACCTACTGTGAACATTCTAGAGTTATAAATAAATAAAATAAACCCAGTATTTATATACTGCCTTTTCTTTGGTCATCAGATTTCTCCTCCGACTGTAATTCAAAGGCGGTGTACATGGGCAGGCTTTCTAAAACTCAAGGGGATTTTACAATGCAATAATGTTCTAATCTTTTGTAGAACCCTTCATTCTAGATGGTTTCTTTCACAGTCTAGCTCTCTCTCTCTCTTTCTGGCGTTCGCCTCACCACGCTTCAGCTGACAGGGCAACCTTGACTCTCATCAAGTGCAGCTGCAGTTCCACTCCCCCACAGAGGCTCTGCAACGTATCAGCTCGGCGTGCCAGCAGCTCTCCAACAGACACTTCCGGCCATCTTGAACTGCCGTCCTTCAGATCTTCAGGCATATATGAGACGGTTGCTCTACCAACTGAGTCAGACGTCCTGCCCTTGTTATGTGCACAAGACTGAGTGATGTGGCCCTGGTAGCAGAAAGTTTGGGGACCTCTGGTGTATATGGTTCTCCCACCATTGTCACAACAAACCTGTGAGGCAGGCTACTTTGAGAGAGAATCACCAGCCCAGCATCACCCAGTGAGCTCTACAACAGAGCATGGATAGAATACAGGAGACTCAATTCCCAGTCCAACACTCTTACACTCCACTGGTTTGCTGCATGTGAGCACCAGCCTCCTTCTGTTCCTGCTCCATTGCAAGTTAGAATCTAACCCTTATTCCTACGGAAGAACACAATTCCCTTGCATCTGCTAAAGTTAACCATATTGGAAGTGTTCTTAAACATTTTCATCACAGATAGTGAGAACTCCCGCTTGAAATTAAAACTTGCTCAGGGCTTCCAATAGAGCACCCAAACACTTATGGCACAATCCTGTCTAGAAATAAGGCCAATCTAGAGTGTCGCAAACATGCCTTAAAGCACATTTGCATCACCCAGCGAGGAGGCTGTGCCAGCAACAAGGCTGGCGCCGCTCTCCCCACACGAGATCGCTAGGAGTGCCTGCTGTAGAAGGTAGGTTCCTTGCTGGGCATCAGAGGGGCGGGAGGAGGGCGGAACAGGGCATTCCAGGGGGTGGTGTTTGTCGGCCGGACCCAGGAAGGAGGAGGGATTGATGGTGAAGGCTCTGCTAGAATCCTATCCCCCTTCCCGGGCCTGGCCGCCACTACACGGGTTGTTCGAATGTGCACCAGCAAAATAGCTGGCACACATCCAAGTAGCCCCATGCTGGGGCTTTGCCCACGCACTCCCCAGTAAACACGTGAGTCAGTAATATATGGGTGTAAAGGGCCACTTTTATTAATGTAAATAACAGGAAGAGAAAGGTCAGGAGACCGGCAGGATTTAAGGTAGTAGGTTAAAGCGAACAGTGTGCGGGCCTGCTGGCTGTGGTGAAAAAGGGGGGAATGGGCCGGAGCCCACCCCCCAGGCTGATAGGTGTTCCTCTGACTCCAAGCCGCAGTCCCCCCATGGGAGGGAGGCAGGCTTTTCCCCGTCAGCCCCTTGCAGGGGCCGGGGCAGCAGGACCATTTAAGCCCACGCTGAGCTGGAGGGCATCTAGCGCAGGCTGCGTGGTTTGGGTCAAGGCCAGCCCCGCACTAGCCTCGGCGCCGGAGGGCAACTGTGAGGTGTGAGATTGGGGCATCCCCTGCCTCTGCTGCCCCGGAGTTCACACCAACAGCCACACTCGAGCCTTCGTACCCGCACTAACCTGCCACAAAGTTAAACAGGATTGGGCTGCCCGAGTTTTAACAACATAAATCCAAATGTGGCATGCAAGCCAAGTCTGAATGTCTGAAATATGTTGCTTCAATAGATTTCATGGCTTTTCTTTCTTTCTTTCTTTCTTTCTTTCTTTCTTTCTTTCTTTCTTTCTTTCTTTCTTTCTTTCTTTCTTTCTTTCTCTTTGCTGAAAACGAACGATTCTGATGCTGGACTGGAATTTTATTCGCATTAAACAAGATTCCAGAATTAGTTACACTGCGTGACATACATTTTGCAAAAAATGGAAAAACACAGCTTGCACCATAATGCATGCATTTGCTTGAAAAGCAAGGAGAAGAAAGTGAATTTGAGTTACAATCATTATGCCTGCACATTTGTGTGTGTGTGTGTGTGTTTCTGCCAGGGAAGGAACAAAAAAAGGCTGTCTGAGAAATGTAAAGTCTGATTTGTCTCTCAAAATAATCCATAAAACACTAGGAGGTAATCTGTGAACATATATGGCAAGGACAATATTGTGAGAGCGAGTCAGGATTTCAGATTGTAACCCGAGGCGTCCGTCGTGTTGGGCTGTGTCATGGACATTACGGCCTTCACTCCGCATTTTCTGGTTATGACCTTCAAGTTAGTTTAAATTTATTGCTCACTAGGAGCAGTTAATAATACAATGCTGTTATAGTTTGACTTGGGACTGCTATAGCTGACTCCAGAGTAGCCACTCCTCCCCACCGACTCCCATGCTTAACTTAACTACCTCCTTTATCCTTGCAAGCGTTTGGGGAGTTTTATAAGGACAAAGGCAAATGTCAACAGTGTAAAGTTTCTTTAATAAAAAGTGACCAAGATTGAGTTTCCTCCTTGGCTGCTTTCCACTGGGAATCCCTTTGTTATTGCTGTAAAAATTTCCTGTGACAAATACGACTCCTTTCATTTCTCTCTCGCTCTCTCTGACTGAGCACAGTTTAATTAAAAGGTGAAGAGTGTGATAGCAAACGCTGAAAACTATCAGCCACACATTGCCAAATACAGGCAACAGGATTCACAGAGGCCTTTCCAAAGATTCTGAGGGGCAGCTGCATTTGTCAGGGAAGCAAATAGAAGTCAGAACGGCAGTGCGTCTGTGGTTTGGACTCGCCAAGTTGTGCAGCTTTCATTATTTATTTCCAGGAAATGGGGGTATAAGAAACTTCACCAATAAGGTCCCTGTGAAGAATCAATGAGATCGTTACCCTTATTTTTACCCCTGCTAATGGGGCAAAGAGAGCAAGTGTCCCTATTCATTCCAGCATAGCGTCTTTCACAGCAGTTGTTTGCTGGAGTTTGCTTTGTGTTTGTTTTTGGATTGTGAGCCCCTTGGTTTTAGGGAACCATCTTCTTATTCCTTTGCTGTGTAAACCACTTTGATAACTTATTGGAAAGCAAGAGCAGAGACGGAGGAAGGGATGGGATGGGGGGGAGGCCCATGGAGGGGCAACAAAGTGGCCAGGGGGGGTGTAATCGCACCACGGAGGCGGCTGAAAAAGGCCGTGCTGCGCGGAGGATTGGCCCACCTGCCCACCTGGGCTCATAGGAATTGGAAAATAGAGAAAAAATGTGGGGGGAGCGGTTTTCACTGTGATGCGGCGGGGGTGGGGACACAAATGGCAGGGGTGGGGATTCAGAACCGCGGGGGAGGGGGCAGCGCTGGAGAGGTTAGCTATGCCTCTGAGCAATAGATATTCTAAACAACAACAATAAAGATGTAATTAGGGAAACAGCAATCTTTGGACTCAATCAGAGCTTGAATTATGGAGGGGGGACTAAATCTGCAAGCCTCACCTTGCATCTCCCCCCCCCCAACGGGGAGGTGGAGGGTGTCACCAAGTGTGCTTCCCTTGCTAATTCAAACATGGATCAATTCTTGTTTTGGGGTTGTGTCAGGGGTCAGAGCTCATGCCTATCACAGAGGACCCACCCACCTGAACCCTTAGTACTGGTGCCAGTGGTAGCATCCAAAGCGTCATCAGGGGCAGTGGGGGGCTCCGTGAGGAGTTTTACACCAAATCTCTCAGCAACCTGGTGCCAGCACTGAGAGAGTCCATTTGAAGTAATAGTTTCGCATGCAGGTTAATAGGAAATTTTTGAAATAACTGGTTTCAGGAGTGCAGAACATCTGTGCTCCATACACCATTCTAGGAGTTATAGTAGTATAAACAACAACAACATATGCTATGGTAAAAAAAAATAAGGAGTAATATTGACAATTAAAGCACAATGAATTAATTATATGAATCAAAAGTATGTAGTGCAGCTGGAATGAACAATGAAAATACTGTATTTTGGTTCTGTTGCTCCAGCAAATGCTAACTTTGTTCTAGCTGCTCTGTGAACATAAAGATAGCAAGGACATTAGAATGTGGAGCTATAGAAGGGGGAAGCCCCTTCTCAATATGAAAACATTCCTTTCAGACTGATGGACAAATCCTATCTTTCATTTATGGCAGTGGATCTCGTCAGTGGTGTCACTAGGGGGTGCAGACCGCACTGGGTGACACTGTCACTGGGAGTGACACCACTAGTGGCCAAAATTGTGGAAACCTTGTATTTATGAATAATACCATCATGTTCTATAGTGCAGCAAGTCCTCATTTAAAGTTGTTGATAGGTTCCTGGAAACTGCAACTTTAAGCAAAACGACTTATAACAAATCCAATGTTACCGTAGGCTAATTGATAGACATAAACAAGAGTTTACAGCATATTTCTAGTCACAAAAACATCACCAAACTTCTAAATAACGACCTAAAACACTTCTAATATTAACAGCCCAACAATCCTGTGTAACTATAGGCCAGCGGGCCTAGTGCTCCACCAGCCTAGGGTGTCGTAAGCATGCTGGAAAGCACGTTTACGACACCCAGAGAGTAAGCGGTGCCAGCACAGAGGCCCGCACTGCTTACTCCGCCACCTACCTGGACCCACGCTGGCTGCCACAGGTGAGTCCTGCACCACTTTGTGTAGTGGCGGGTGGAGGGCAGGACAGGGCAGTGAGGGAGGGGGCCATTGGCTGGCCCAGGCTGGGAGGGGGCGGGGATATCGACGCCAATATCCTGAGCTTCGTCGTAGCCCATGCTGGCGTTACACGGCCTCCCTGGAAGTACACCAGCTTCAGTCCTGGCATGCATCCGAGGAGGCCCATAGGCCCTGGGCTCACCTATACCCCTTCTCCCAAGGTGTGCTCCAGCGGCCTTGGGGTAGCCCGCAATGGGCTTAGGATACAGTGGTTGGCCCTTTAGGCCGGCCGCTTAAAGTTACATAGGATTGCGCTGTAAATGTTGAAATAAATGTGAGCTTTCCAGGCCAGAGAAAAGTTAAAACCCACGCAGACATGGGGAGAATGTTCAAATTCCACACAGACGGTGGCCCCAGCAACAACTTTAAAACAAAACGGATTATAACGAAACAACTTTAAGCAAAGACTTGCTGTAAATGTTTACTCAGAACTGAGTTCCACTGTGATAAATGGGGATTACTCTCAGGTAAGTGTTTCTAGGATTGCTGTCCCAGAATGCATCATTTTTTTCTTTAGAATATTTTTGAATGTGATAGTTTAGTATAAAAGATAGTTAAATATAAAACAGCAACCATTTGTTACTTTCCCTCCAGAACCCTGCTTGCTCTTCTGCTAGTACAGAGAGAAAGTTTCATAATATACTCTTGTTTAAAATTGGTTTTTAAGATGCCAACAGAATTTAGCAGGGTATCAATGAGATGAATAGTGTGATAGTTGGCTGGATTGGCTCTTTTTGTACTTAAAAAGAGGAATGTTGATGAATATAGACCAGCAAGACAAAAATTTGCCAGTTTGATCCAAGTTGCTGAAAATGACTATTTTGGCAAATGGAAAAATGACTACTCTGACAAAATACTGTATACATAAGAATTATCTTGAAATATAAGAAAGAAACCCTTTTAATAAACAAAAAAGAATATTTTTGTTGGTATTTGTCCTTGAACTATACTACACAGAGGTATAGCGTTGAAATTAATCAGGGCAGCTTCCCCCCTTGGATTCTCACAAGATCCAAGATGGCGGCGCTGGGGGAAAAAGTGCCTTTTTGCACTTTGCAAGCGGAAGCGGTGGAGGCTTCAGCAGTTGGGCAGCACACAGCAGGAGTCCTGGCCGGCTCAGATGAAGCCAGCCAGGCTCCAGAGGAGGACGATGAAGAGAAGGAGGATGACGACAGAAGACGATGACGGAAGATGAAGACGACAGCAGTGGCAGAAATTGCAGAATGATGGCGGCGGATGACAAAGACAAGGAGAAGACAAAGACAGCGGCGGCAATAGCCGAGGTGGCAGAGACAGAATAGCGGCAATGGCGGCGGCGGGACAGGCAAGATAATTAATTAATTAATTACCATATTTCCTCGCTTTTAAGATGCAATTTTTTTTCCAAATTTAGCAACCCAAAAAAGGGGGTGCGTCTTAGAATTGATGGTGTGCAAATTGCACCCCCAAAATTCCACCTTCTTACTTACCGGGGCTTGTGGGGGCTTCGGGGAGGCCTGCGCGACCCTCTGCAGGCCTCCCCAATCTTCAGTTCAGCAAAAAACAGCGGTTTTCGGCCATTTCCGGTTTTGGGTGTGCACCTATACAAGAGCAACATGGCACAAGTACATGAACATTCATCAGCTCAGCATGAAAGCCTTAGTGTTTCCCTTCCTGCAGATGCCGAAAATAAATGTGTTCAAAGCAGACTGGGTACATCACTATTTTCATTTTCCTTACCTTCACTGATGACTTGCCAAATAAACATCATTTTCTAAGTATTTATTTTGTCTAGGCCATGTTTGGACCTTTTTTTCTTGCTCCAAACTAATAACCTCTTGTCACTTTGAGATTCTTTACTGAAACATGTTCAGTTATTCAAACTTGTATGTTTCACATAGCAAGTTGTTACTAGACATATTCTATGACATGT
The DNA here is from genome assembly GCA_026170595.1 of Plestiodon gilberti rubricaudatus. Taxonomy (NCBI): domain Eukaryota; kingdom Metazoa; phylum Chordata; class Lepidosauria; order Squamata; family Scincidae; genus Plestiodon; species Plestiodon gilberti. The sequence goes on along the minus strand of JANXHW010000003.1, from coordinate 62,128,126 downwards.
GTAATATCATGCACACCCACAGGGGTCCAAACATATGTGCAGGAAGCAGTAGGTTCAGCCCAAGGAACTTGGCATTCAACAGTGATGAAAGATGTGCATTCTCAGAGACATTCAACAGAGTCAAGAGATAGGTGCAACACAGTACAGTAATATTTATTGTGGGGATAAATGTACGATAAGAAGCAGAGAAAAATGCAATAATATAGCTGCTAGGTAAACCAAGAGAGAAGTATAACTCCTTAAAAGAGGAGGAAGACATGGATATGCAAAATGGAAGGGGAAAAGAGAATAGACAAGAAGAGCAGGAAGTAGGACATGGATGTAGAAAATGCTAGTCCACGTCACCAATAGGCCGTCTTTGGTTTGAAGGACAGTGTAGAAAGAGCTTTGCAGCCAAACATAGCTTTGCTGTATCTGCCACATGGATCTGACATGAAGCAATGCAGAAGCCATAGGCTGGCTAGATGGACTTGTGAGCTTCCATGGTGGCTCAAGATGGGTTCAAAGGGGAAAGAGGGAGTGATGCAAAATGAAATGCTTTCCAGTGCAGAAGGCAATTAAGGTTTCTGAAGCTGTTCAGTGACATGTTGGGATGATATTCCCATTTTCCCAGCCCTACATGCCCCGCCTTGCCTCTCCTCAGACCTATGCCAGCAAATAGCTGTTGTAGGTCAGGAGACCTATTGATGGTCAGAGGGATAAGTAAAATACAGAGGGATAATAAGTTCTTCTCTCAAGCCGTCTGGTCATGCTCCCCTGCCACCACTCTATGCAGCATGTGCTCCATCAGTGCTGCTGCATGGCGGAAGGTGTGTGTGTGTGGGGGGGGGGGGATAGGACTGAGATTCTTTTCACATGTGCTGATGCCAAGCCAGGTCTCCTTTATCCTTTACTTATGCCTCCAATTTTTTACACCACCATGCATGCAGGACTTTACATTTTTCTCTGCAGAACATCTTGTTGGTACGGGCACTCACTCATATATGTTATTTAAAACTCCCCTAGAAGGCAAGGAAGGGGCCTAGACATGTAAAACCATGAGTATACATGCCTGTGTGGTTGGTTTGAGAGATAAAATACAGGGGTGTGTGTGATTATTGTCTCTCCCCCCCCCCACCCCGTTCCAATGCAAATTTCAAGACAGTCATCACAGCTCCTTTCTGGTGGGCCTTTCCTCTCACACACATACACTGGTATATAGTCACTGAGAGAATACAAAACCATAATTCTGCTGAAAAATGCCTTTTCTGGTGTTCTGAACAGTAGGGAGGCAGCCTGAATAGCTGGTTGTATAAATCATGCATTCATTTGTCTATTTTCAGGACCAAAGGCTAGAAGAGTTTATGCACTATTGGCTACAGTCAATATATATAAACTGTAAATATCTGGAAGTGTTTAAAGTAAACAAGACCCTGGTTCGTTAGTTATTTCAGTGCTTCAGTTTCTAAGAGTTGCGTTTTAATTCTCATGTTACAATTTCCCTTTTGCTACATAGATCAATTTCTCCAATGATTTACCTATTTCGATAGACAAATTTATTGTTACCGGTAATACTATTGTCATTGTTATGCAGAATATTTATTTTCATCCCAAAAAGTTCTCAAGGCAGTTAATTTGGAAAAAGAATAATTATGCTGCTTTGAACAGCTTTGTTGTTGAAAAGTGGTATTAAATATTTTAAATAAGAACAATAAATTATGTTTTAATTAACAAATGCAGTATTACAGCTTTTGTATAATACATGAAACAGTCTACAAAACACTGAATTCACAATAAACCATTGCTATATAGCTCTTTAAATTAACCATTCAGCGTTCACGTATTTTTTTTTCCATTTTCATATTAGCCAGCCTTTTAAACAAACAATCAAATAAATCTGCAGCTATTGTGTAAGTAACTATGTATGTCTTTGTTTCCTTTCCTTTCCCTTAGGTATGGTTCTTGCATGTGTTAGAAACAAACAGCTGAATGTGGATTTTCTTTAGAAAAGCATCTCAAAGCATCTGACAATATAATGAAACCAATTTCCCCCCAACCCAGGACAATGCTGTTACCTTTGCTCTAACAAGCCAGGAAGCAGTTGTTTTACTTGAGTGCAGACTTACACACCAGTTTGGGAGCAGGAAATGAGAATGGAGGTTGTGCATTCAATCATACGTTTGAGGAGTATTTCACTGGGCAGAAGTTACTTACCCAACCTGGAACATGGCCAAATTGCAGATTAATACTCCTGCTCCTGCGAGATGTGGCGCAAGGCCCTTCATTTTTCCATTCCCTTTTCATCCATGACCATAAGTGGTTGTGAGGTTTTCCACCGTAGTCAAGGCAGCATGTTTCTTTGTGCCGATAAACTGCCAAGTCATTGGTTTGATACCGTTTCAGAAGCAAGAGTGTGGCCACATGCTGGTCCAACACTCCTCGCCAATAGCGACCTCTCAACTCCCTGAGCCTTGTTAATCTTGACATCAAAGCCGGGGATCATGCAGCAGCCCAGCAAAACCTTTTGTTGTGAGCTGCTTTAGCTTAGCATGCAAAGGCTTCAGTACTCTGGGTTTGATGTAGATTGTAGGAAACATATGAGTGGAAAAAGCCAGGATCCAGGGTTGGTCTGCAAGAAAATCAACTGCTTCCCTGTTATGCATTCCATCAATTCATAGATGTAGAAGTGAAATGGTAAAATCATGGCATATTTTTGGCCGTGGGAATGATATGACTTTTGTCAAGACCACAGTTCACCACATCCTGGCTCAATCCACAGTTTGATCATTTTCCAGGACTGGATAAACTGTAATCGCAACTCACATCAGAGCATTCACAAAAAGAAGTCCATAGACCAAAAATGGCAGATCACCCCCCAATTCATAAATTACATGTGACAGCATCCCACTTTGTCTGCTGGAAGAGTGGGCACAGCCCTCCTCTCCCGCACACCAATGATGTACATAAGCCAAGTACTCCATGCTGACACCTGACTGCGCAGGGGCACTGCTCTGCTTGCATAATCTGCTTGCCTCTCCCTCAAAAATGGGAAGGGGGATAGTACGTGTGCAGGCCCTCTGTATGATTGAGTGCTGCATGTTGCGTCATCATCATGATGGAAAGGAGGGGCACTTCTGCTTGTCCACTATACACTATTACCCCAGGTAACAAATGAACTGGGACAGTATAGTTTCAGTAATATCATCACCCCTCACCACCACTTCAAAGTCTGTTTGAAACTCAACACCGGATTTTTGTTTTTCACATGTTTTGATCACTAGACTGCAAGATTGGCATAGGGCTGGCCAAGTCAGGCACCAGCTGAGAGTCCATGCCTAGCGGAGGGTCTCCATGGCCAGGCAAATCCCTTGAAGCAGCCCCCAATACCAGTGACAGTGGTGGCACAAGTTGACCAAGAAACTCAAGTTGCTGCTGCATCTGGCACCCCATCTACACATTTATTTAATTTAATTTAATTTAATTTATTTAAAGAATTTATACCCCGCCTTTCTACCAGCAAGGGCACTCAAGGCGGGTTAAGGACACTCAATGGGAGTGTCATTTCCCCGTTTCCGTTTGGCTGGTGAAGATGGTGTGGAAAGGAGGAGCTGCCAGCACCAAAGGACAAGGCAATGGTGACAGCTTCTCCTCTTCTCATCCTCCCCCATTCCTGTTAGTGAATGGGACGGGATAAAGTTATAGCTCCTCTCTTTCTGAGAAGAGAAAGTAGGAGTTGCCACCCACGATCCCTCCGTTTACTGGTGGGGAGGGTGCGGTGCATTGACGTGCAGTGAGGTCCAAGACTGGGGAGGCACCCCCCCCCCACAAAACAGGGAGAGACAGAGTATAGAGAAACCTACCTTGTAAAATATTCTTCACGGGTGCGCTCTCTCTCTCTCTCTCTCTCTCTCTCTCTCTCTCTCTCTCTCTCTCTCTCTCTCTCTCTCTCTCTCTCTCTCTCCACACCCGGAAATAAATTCAAAAACAGCTTTCTGCTGTTTTCATGGCTTTCGCTGAGGTAAATCTGCCTGCTGCCTCCCCAGAGCTTGTATCCAGGCACATATTCATCATAGATGTAGAAGTGAGATGTAGAAGAAGGACGCCAGCTGCCCTGCCTTTTTTTCATTTGACGCCAGCCATGGTTACAGCCAACCGACTGAGGCAGCTCTGTTAGTTGTGTGTGTGTGTGTGTGTGTGTGTGTGTGTGTGTGTGTGTGTGTGTGTGTGTGTGTGTGTGTGTGTGTGTGTGTGACTCACTGACTGTGCTGGAGCAGAAAGGAGCGAAGGTACTTTTTTTTACTTGTTGGGTCCTTTTATTTTTTTACTTGTTGGGTCCGAAGTGAGGCCGTGCCTCCCCTGCTTGCATGTCCCTGGTGTGGTGTCACCACCATCTCTTGCTTCTGGTAAACTGGGAAGGGGCAATGAAGGACTTTGTCCCACGACGTCCAGCAATCTGGAATCAGCACTGTCAGTCTGTGAAAGACTCACACGAGAATCAGTAGTTGTTTCTCCAAAACAGGAGATAGTGAGTCAAGGAGATGTTGTGTCATGTTATTTGTGAACTTGTCCAGCTCTGCTGTCTTTCTCCCCGCCCGCACTCTCAGGTCACAATCATGGAGTCCTCTTTATGCGTGTTTAACGTTCAAAGATCTCTCTCTCTTGTACTATCTTTCTTTCTGTTTTTACTCGATCTGTCTCATGATCATAGCTTGAAACTAATTTAGTTTAGAAACAAGTGTTGGACTTGGACCTGGGTTCTAGTCCCTCACTGGCCATGAAATCTCTGTGTGGCCTTGGCTAAGTCACTCTCTTTCTCTCATATACTGAGTTTCCTGTTTCCTAGATTTATTATATAAATGTCTTGAACCTGAATATGGACTCTTGCTGGCACTTGCAGTTCAGGTCCGATCGTGGCATACTTCTCATGAAAGAGGATATTTGCTTCCATTAAAGTAAGGCAAAACCTAAAATCCAAGGAAGTGGGTTTTCATGTGAAGTCTGGACCTGGATCCAAAGTTTTGGGCTAGGCGTGGCCTTGAATCATATGCTCCTATAAACAAAAGCGTCAATGCAAAGCACGATAAAATCCACCCCTGGCAATATAAATTGAAATTCCATGGCAAGTAATAAGCTAAGATATAATGTTTGAAGCTGAATGTAAAGCCGAGTGAATTTAGTGTGACGGGGAACGAGTGCTTTCTATTTAATGCAAGGTTCAAAAGAATTATAGCAAATGTGCTAAAAATTAGAAGTAATATTTTTGCTGCAAAATGAAATCTGTATGTGAATGTCTTATTTGCCAGATGCTGTGTTTAATCAAGGCGGCCCACATAGAAAAGCCTTTCATTTTTCCAATTAGAGGTTAGTGGTTAGGCTTTCTATTCAGAATCTAAAATTGAAGTGTTACAGCTTGCAGGATAATTGCTGGTGTTTAATTTAAAGGATGACCCAATTGATCAGCTCCCTATGCAAGGTTAAAGCTGATCAATGGATGTCCCAGGGACTATGCCAACCAAAAAGTATTAAGGTCACCCCTATCAAGAATATTAAGGTCACTCTGCGTTCCTTTTGATCATGAACCAAAGCCTGGTTTGCTTTCAGTAAATATTCAAATATTTAATGTGAAATATTTATGACTAAATAGTTTGCATGGAAAATGAGAAAATAATTGTGTGCTATTTCTAATTTCTACTACGGCGGAGCCAAACTACTTATGTTTTTTTCGCAAACCCTTTCAATGCAGCATCTAAACATATCTCCCTTGTTCAACTGTTTTTGGCACACTTTCTGAAATATTTGCTGCTCATGTACATTATCTTCTCTTGCTGTCACTCTCAGCTGACTTCATGTGGTCTCAGCGACATCACCACAGATGTGACTGGCTATGTCATAACATCATCCTCTTCTGTGTTTGGTTCCGGATTAACTGGAAGCATTCATGACCAATCCAGGAATCTGGATTACTTCCCCTTACTCTTGCTTGCCCTCATTTGTCTTCATTGATGTCATCATATAGGTGCATCCTATTGCTATGAAGCATTGTTACCTTATCCCATTCACCATAGGGCTGTTCATATGTTAAACTGTACCCTGGGTATAGTCATTGCTAATCTGTGCCTGGATACAGTAATTCATACAATTGTATTCTGCACCTGGGAACAGTATAATGTATGAACAGCTCTTATGTGGTCCCTAATTGGCTGTGATCATGCAAGAGTTCCAGGAAGGATACAGAGGCAGCAGGCAGGGTAGGGAGGTGGGAGTGATACCAGAGCAACAATAGCCAGAGGGGAAGAAGGTGAATATTCACACATAGGAAATTCCACCAAAGTCACTACAGTATTTTTATTCTGACTGCTGAAGATTTTGCACAGTCTTTGGTTCTACTAATATTTAGGGCAAATCTACATTACAAATGTAAATTCGTTTGCAGCTTTAAAAATGACAGTCATGATCACCTCTAAGAAGGAGCTTGATGAAGATGCTGAGAATTCTCTGACTGATTGGTTCCTCATATGATTTTGTGAGGTCTGCCTGTGGCAAATGGTAATTTATACCTACCTTACAGCAAGATAATTCCATAACTGCAAAACACATCAAGATTGCTATCTGGGCTGTTGACTGTGGCACAGATGGTATATTTAATTTTTCGTGTATACAATGAATGAACAAATGGAACTGACAGATTTTCAAGCTCCTGGTCCAATGCACAGCAATATATTTTATTTAGTAAACACTATTAGTAATCCAGAGGGGACACCATTCACATTTCATATATCACTGGGTTAAAAGAAAAATTTCATAAGTAGGAAAGCATAAAGTTGCCTTTTTTGGTCATCTGTTAACAGCAATGGGGAAAAGATGGATTTGCTGGGGAGATTGTGGAAAGAAATGGAAGAATGGTTGTTTGGATTTCCATTAATAATTTTTCTTGTAGATGGAGGAAGCAGGCAGCTTCTATCCTAAACCCTATTCATTTATTACACTTTTTAAGGCTTGTATTTCCAAATACCTATGTACTCCAGTGAGTCCCTATTTTTAGAAACAGGTGCTTGCCAGTACAAAGACTCCTTAATGTAATGTTGTCGGACTTGGAATTATTAATTGACTGTTCAGGCTCCTGAAATGAAGCACATCCCTTCCTACATTGTGATGCTCTGAAAAAAAATGGCTGACTTAAAACAGAATATTTAAAAAACTAATAGTTCTCTTAAACAAATCGGATCACCATATTTTAAGATGCAATAATGCTGTTGTCCGGGACTCGGGGCGAGCCCCGTACTTACCCGGAGCGCTGCATGGGAACCAGGCAACAGCAGCAACCGCCGGCGTCTTGCCGCGGTCAACAGGAGGTCTCCCAAGCAGCGCGATGCCCTCCGAGGCAGAGACAGCGGGGGAGAGGCCAGACTTTCAGGCACCGACCCCGCACCTGGACGGAGGCCATCGCCACCCCGAGGAACAGGGCGCCCTCAACCCAGCCGAGCAACCCTTGCCCCCAGGGACTGGCAGGGAGCCATCGAGGGGCAGCGGACCCATAGCCCAGCTGGCCAATGCAGGCCCCGGTGGTGGCTCCCAGCAGATGCCGGCATCAAGGACGGAATCCAGGACGGTGCTGATCCTGAAGAGAGACTCACCCCTGCCTGTCAGGCAGACATGGTGGGATTGGGTCAGAGCCTGGGGAGGTGGGACCAGGGAGCTGGGAGGGGTATATAAGGGATGCCTGGCCAAGGATGATTCAGTTGCGAGCAGGCTGGCTGGAGAATAGGAGCGACAGCCAGGCAAGCCTCCTGCAACCGGCTCCAGGAGGAGGAATTGGCTGCGGCAACCCCCTCCCCTGGGGTCCCTCTGAAGCCTCTTCTAAGGCATCCTGATACGCCCCTGCAGGCTTGGCCTGGAGGTCTCCCCAGAGTCTGATGCCCCCCAAGACTCGGGGTTGGCCCTTGACACCCTGCTGCCGGGGTCCCCGATCCGGACTCCCTTACAACTGTGTATGTGAGTGGAGTGAGGACATCCAGTGTTTTTGAGTAGAGAGATTTGGATAAAGCTGTGCGTTCCCCAAGCACGAAAGGAGAGAAGATAGCAGGGTTAGCTCTGATGTGAACATAACTATTCTCCTCTCCACAGGCATGTCTTTGATATGTGTGCCCAAGCTCATTGCAAAACTGTTCACTAATGCTGATAAATCGTTCAAGAATTGAGACCACCCATCAGTAACACAAAAGAAAGCTGTGTGAGTAGAAGCCAGTCTTTGTGCCATTGAGGCTGTGTAAACATACATCTTCCAAGGTCAGTGTTAGTTAGCTATGCTTTGAATTACCTGCAGAACATTGGCTGTTCCTGCTTACTGTTCTATACCAGCTTGCTCTCAGTTCTGAAGACACGAAGAATGATTCTCAACGTTCATCACAAAATGCTGGTGAGACAAAAATACAAATCAAAATGGAAGACAAATGAGCACACTGATTGGTGCTCCTAAAATATTGCTTTCCATTTTAATCTGCATATATAACGTTCAAGTAAAAAAGGTAGTGATGAACGACACAGAAATTGTCTGCCCCAACAGCCGGCATATGCCAGCCCAACAAATCCAAATCCAATTCCCTAGAAAACTTAACATTCTAATTTATAATGTTCTAATGTTCTAATTAGTTTATGGGGGGGGGAGTTGCCAAAACGATTAAAGATGTAGCAACATACGGCACACCACTTCTGCCAATTTGCTTTCCACTATATCAAAAGGATAGTTCCACCAAAACCACAAGATGTGATAACTAGTCGGGCAGCTCAATCCTGCACAAGTTGCAGCGGCCAGCCTAAACGCATCCAGTGTAGCATGCGACTGGCGCAGCCAGGGCTCACTTCGGAAGATCAGGCCTGGGAAGGGGAGGGATTAGTCAAGGAGGCCCCTGCCGTATCCTATCCCCTTTCCCGGGCCTGTTGGGCCTTACACGGGCCTCCTGAATGTAGGCCAGCAAAATGTGCGCTAGCTGGCGCATTACTCGGGGTAAAGGGACAAAAGGGAGAAGGGGCAGGCCCAATCCTGCTTCGAATGCGGCAGGCACCTTATGTGCACCGCCACATCCTACTAGACAGGCTCGGGCTGCCCCTCACTGAGATGCTGCATGGCAGAGGACATATCTTCAGCCTTGTTCACATCCTGCTGATAGCAGAAGTGAACGATCACAAAAGGAAATCAAAGCAAATACAATTACATTTCTGTAAAAATAGTGGATTCTGCCATGCATATGATTATGAATGCATGTGTCTGTGTCCAGACCAACATTGTACCATTATTTATTTATTTATTTATCACATTTTTATACTTCCCTTCCTCCAAGGAGCTCAGAGTGGTGTACATATTTCCTCCCCTCCTTTTTGTCCTCACAACAACCCTGTGAGGTAGGTGGGGCTGAGAGATAGTGACTGGCCCAAGGTCACCCAGGAAGCTTTGTGGCTGAGCGGGGAATTGAACCTGGATCTTCCAGGTCTAAGTCCGACTCCCAAACCACTACACCATCCTGGCATCCCAATTAGTAGGGAATGCACCGCTAGTTTTCAAGATCATCAATGTAAAGATGCCCTGGGTTCAAGTTTGGCATGAAGTTTGCCTTCTAGCCATTTGCTGCCCTTATATAAGAAGAAGAAATGATTTCTCCTTCCTATAAGAGAAAGGGATATGCTGCTCCCATGACAGTGATATTGTGGCTTGTATGGTAGAAGCATCCTCCCTTCCGCCTCATTCTTGTTAAGATGCAAGATCTAGTGAGGTAGCAGCTTTGATAGTTTGAAGGGAAAAAACAAAACAAGCAAATAAAAATCCATTCAGCAGAGACGGAAATGTGGTGAAAAGCAGTCTTGAAAACTGAGTATCCTCTCCCTTTAATAAATGAAAAATAGAATTACAAGCTTTGGATGGCAAGTCAAATTCCATGAGATGTTTTGTAGCCTTTGTTTTTCTTAACTTCTCTGCTGTTGAATGTCCTTGAAACCTGTACGCTGCAGTTAACTTGCATGACTTGGGGGAGAATAAAATGATTTTTGTCTTCAACTATTGTTAGTTCTATTTAAGATATTTTTTTTGGCAAAATCCAGGTTGCTTTTCTTGGAATACTTTGAACTTCTTCACCTGGCTCCAAGATCCTCTATTTATCTAGGGCATCCTGAAGTTGTGTGGATTTACGTGCAATGAACCTCAACTTCTTTGGCCAAATGTGGGCTGGATTTGATTTGGTACTTAGTACAAATGTTAACCTCAGCCAGGACTGGAACAACGTTTATAAGCGTATGCTGAGTGTACAAGTTTGCACAACCTTCAAATAATTCTGGGAGCTGTCCTGCCAGCCAGTTGTCCCACCTACGCCTGCATTCCCAACGTCCTAATTCTTTCTACATATCATTGGGGGATTTCATGAATCCCACACATCCACATGCTTTCTGGCTAGGTCTTGATTTCCTGTTGGTCACTTGTAGATATTGGACGGTTACTCTGAGTAAGCATTTCAAGAACACTTTAAGGTACTGCCATCAGTGTCAATGCCAATGCTGGGGACCCTGGGAAAACCCCCTGCAAAGGGCTCCCCATGGTACCCCCTGATGATGCATTGGGGATTTCTGCTGCCAATGAGGGTTCAAGGGTCGGTCTGGCCAGGGAGGCACTCTGATGGGTTGGAACTTCAGTACCTGACCTGGCTGACCCTTGACACCACCCTTACTGCCACCCAATCCTATAAATATTATTTGGGGAACCTTATTTACCAAGTACTATGGGATATTAACTCCTTGATAGGAATGCATATGCTAGCATGGCCATCATTGTCAATCTCAATATCTGAAAGTACAGCTTTGTATAGGACACTCTGTATAGGACTAAGCATGTTCCCAATGTTGTTAAACAGTTATTCTGACTGTTTAAAGAATTCATGTAGGAGGTAGCAATTCTGATTTAGTTTGCTGCATTCCCAGCCACTGAAAAGAGATGTGGATGCCCATCTTTTGATTCCCCCTTCAATCCTAACCATCCTATACACGGGCTCCTCTTTCTCCTACTCCTTCCATATCCTTCCCATTGGATGGCACCACCTAATGAAGTGAATGATGGGATGTTTTGAGGGAAACTGCATGTGAGTCATTCCGATGTCCCGTGACTCTGGTAGATCATCTCTGGGGGATTCACTAGAATCCACCATGTTGTTACCAAATTCTTATTGCAATTTTGATCAGCTATCCTAATTTAGAGATAAGCAACCCCTGAGTGAAATCTGGTCCCCCCCTTTGGATCATGCTCAGCCCTACAGTTGCCTACCAACAGGTTCAAGGGTGCTAAGGAGGTGAGAGTGGTGGCTGAAGAAATGGCTCTTGCAGGTGAATGTTTGTAAGGGTGAGACTTGATACTTTGGCCCACTCTCAAACTTGTTTGCTGTGGAGCCCTCTGACTCAATTAGATGCCAGCCAGGGCTCTTCATTTTGGACTGGATTCCTTTTTTTCTTTATGCACATTCTAAAAATATTATTGCCATATTGCAATTGGCATGGAGATGATGATAATATAATAGTAAAGAATATCAATATACCACTTTTCAACAAAGAAGTTCTCAAAGCAGTTTTCATAGGAAAATCAATGAAAAGAGGCTCACAATCTAAAAAAGGCATAATTTGAGATACCAGCAAACTGCCACTAGGACAGATGCTCTGCTGAGTTGAATAGGGATAATTGCTGCCCCTCCCCCACTAAATATAAGAGAACCACCCCTTTAAAAGGTGCCTGTCTTTGCCCAAGCATCAGGAGTTCAACATAAGGACCTTCAGAACAGCTGGAAAAACACTTTTCAAATGGAGAATGTGGTATAGAATAATGTGGTCCTATTGTGTACCCTCCCCACCCTCTACCTCTTGAGGGTGCTCAATGCAGAATACTTTGGAAAGGCAGTAAAATACCAGGCTTAACACTGTCAAGGCCTGCTGCTGAGTATTTTTAGCCTTTCTGTTTTTGATATATTAGTTACAGTTTGTGTAAATGGAGAAAGATTAATCAGATTCGCTATACATGCTTTTAAAACATTTAAAAAGCTTTTTGGATTTATACTGGGAACAGGCATAGCTTCTGCAGCTTGTCATGAAAGGTGAAGCTGTTGCTTCATCATCGCTTGCATTAGATGACGCTCCCAAGAACGTGGGATGAATGGCTTCTTTTGGTCATGCAACCACAGATGTTCACCATGCGATAAAACGGCATCCGCAATTTCCAAAGGAAGAGGTCAAAGGGAAGCCATTCCACCTGGCCTTGGTCTCCACAATAGACTGTTTCATCTCAAAGGAGAACACTTTTCGATTGACTGGTGTACCTTCCATTGAGTCTCAGTAATTAAATAAGGATTCAGTAAAGATACCTTCAGCAGACAGAAAGTAAACCATGGACAATATTTTGGACAGGATTTGGACTGTTTTTTGGGGGGTGGATTTGGTAGAGTCTTGTAAGTCAAATGTATTTTTAGGTGTAGGCAAGCCCCAGAAAAAGAAATGCTTCTCCATTCAGGACGGGAGTACAGAGTTCTACAAATAATTCTGGGAGCATGAAGGTGCATGAGCCTGACAGCCATAGTTTCCAGCCAGCTATTTGAGTCATCAGTTCCTCTCCCGTGTGTCGTCCCCCCTTCTCAAAATCATAAGAACATAAGAATATAAGAAGAGCCCTGCTGGATCTAGCCAAAGGCCCATCTAGTCCAGCTTCCTATAACTCACAGTGGCCCCACCAGATGCCTCCGAGAGCACACAGCCAACAAGATAACCTGTTTCCTGTTGTCACTCCCTTGCACCTGGCACAGAGAAAACCTACTTCTAAAGCCAGGAGGTTGCTTATAGCTTGTAACCTGTGATGGTCTTTTCGTCCATGTTATTCCAAACCGCTTCCTCATACTCACTTTAAAATTGTATTTAAAAGTGATTATGAGAGAAGGAATGGCACACCAAGAGAGGAAGTGGGATATGCATGCTCATGTCCCTAATCACATGGGTTGGGCTGTTTGGACATATTGTCGAAACTGGTCCTTGGTGAGGCAGTCGTGTGCACTGAATTCACTCAGGATTAGTTTTTGGTGCATCACATTCATTGAGATCTTTGAGCCTTGGAGGTGGTGTGTTAAAAGCTAATCTGAGCTGAGTTCAGTGCATGTTTGTGATAGGGGCATAACTGCTATACCACAGCTTGAGGTAGACGTGGCTTCCCAAGAAGCCTGTACATGCATGCAAAATGCTTTTGCATGTGCACAGGGTCTAGCCAATTTTTAGTTCCAGGGCAACTTTTCCAGACTCATGAGCAGATATGGGTGAACTATGTCTTCGTTACATCTACAACTATGTCTTCGTGAACTATGTCTTCGTTTCAGATTGGCTTGGAAATAAGCCAAACCCCTTCTCCCCCAAAAGGGGTGGTGGTGGCTTCATTAATGTGGCACATCAGGAGCCTGAGGGGAGGGATTGAAAACTTCCCCTGCTCTCTCTCCTTTCACCCACTGAAGGGAAGGCAGGAGTGGGTGGGCGGATGGAAGAATGGTAAGCAGCGAATTCTTCTGTGGTTTAGATTTTAATTTTAGGGTTCCTAATGTTCACTTCAGCTACTATTTGTGTTACAAGCTACTGAAATGTATATCCAAGCAGGCCTGAGTCTGGTGAGCTTCACCAACATCTCTACTCTGGAGGGAAACCTGACCATCAGGGGACTTTTTTGAGATATATGTAGAATCCCACTCTTTGTTACTACTGTTTACCCATGACCATTACTTTTGAAATCCTTTCCCCTCATTCTGCCTGGACTGAGAGAGAGAGAGCGAGAGCGAGAGCGAGAGCGAGAGAGAGAATAAGGGTTTCATAAGAACTGAACATAAATCTGCAATTAATGTTGGTGAAACTGTATACCATTTAGCAATTCAGAGGTTCAACCTACACAATGTTGTCCTTGGATCTTGTAACACTTCCCTTAGCAGAAAAAGAGCCAAAGTGAGCATTTTAACCTGAGCATTGGTGGTTTTAATAAAAACTTTGCCTTTCATTTAAATTGATAGGGAATGTCCTCCGCAAATATTTTACTTTGTTAAAGAAGGGGGGGGAGTATGGAGAGTTTCCAATGCACAGTACATTCCAGGACTTTTCTTTTAAAGACAGGATAATTAAGTATTCTGCAATGAACCTATGAATAACATTGGTTCAAAAAGGAAGTCCTGGAGGACATTCAAAACACTGGGATGATCAAAAGTTTGAATAAACTACTGGCTTAAATACACAGAATTGCATTAATGAGGTTATAAGGAGAAGGTGAATTGGCAAGCACTGACCTTATCCAATGAGTTGCTTGCCAGATCATATATGGTTAATTAAGATGGGGGTGCTGGAAACAGTGCCAATGCAACAACACATGATATTATTATTAAGAATATTTATATTTTGATTTTGATTTATCCCTCAGTTATTTATCAGGACCCATTAGTTGGTAGACGGAGCTGCCCTCACGGTAGTCGGAGGCACAGTGCTGGGCTTTTCCACAGACCCTCCAGCAACCTGACACTGGCAATGTCAATGACCTAATTTATAGGATACTTGGGTACATCTGCATTTCAATCGATGGGTCTGCTGCCTTCATGTTCGGTTTCAAACTTCAAACCAGAAGTTCTGCATTTCTGCAATTGACAAAAATGCACAAGGAGTACGGTAAAGGGCTTTTTCTTTTATTATTGTGCAGAGGCAGCAGTGGTGGACCTGGGGCAGCATTGGGTGGCATTCTTGGTTGCACTGCCCCTGCAGACTGGGCATTGGCTGAGGGCCAACAAGCACCTGCAATCCCGCTGGATGACCCTAGAAGCCGCCCAGTGTCCAACTTTATGTGGAACAGTGGCAGAATAATGTGCTTTATCAGAGGTGTACCTACGCCCCGCAGATACGGGAAACGCACACTGTGACACCCCCTGTGACTCACAAGCCGCGCCCCCCATGCCAGAAAACTTTGAACACACACACATGCTGCTGTTTTTTGGTGAAAAAGGCACACTAGGGGCCCGGGTGGGCAGGTGACTCCTTTTGCCGTCGCCGTGCCACAAAAGTCCCTTTTTTGCCACTGCCGCATTGCCACCGAAGTGGCAGCTTATGTGTTGCCCCTGCCGCTTGAGACCCCACCCCTAGCAACGCCTCTGTGCTGTATTGAGCACATCACTCCATCACTTCCTTCTCCTGCCTTGCCCATCTGCAGATAAGCTTCCTGTAGAAAGCCCATTCATAGATGGTCCTGGAGGGTGGGAAGAGATGATGAAAGAAGGAAGACATCTAGGGAGGCCCTAGGTGCCATCACCACTGAAGGTTTGGTTGGAGGCAACCCATGATAAAGCCTTCGTTGTTGTGACACCCAACCTATGGAATTCCCTGTGGTATGAGATCTGGATGCCCCCTACCCTGTTAAAGTTTTGCAGGGATAGTCAAACTTTTTTATTCCAGCGGTGAGCGATCTTTAGAAGATTGGTTATTGTCCATCTTGATGTTGCTTTCTGCTGATGAGTTTCTGCTTATTGTCTTGAAATGTTTGTACTACATTATCTTGTTGGGTTGTTGCTTGATTTTCTTTTGAATATTTTAATAATTACCTTTTTATTTGGTTATCTTACAGTCCAATCCTATATAAATCCCCCCCCCCCGCGCGCTGATGCAGCTATGCCACCGGAGTGTGCACTGCATTCTACCGGGGGACAGTCCTGGAGGTCTTTTCCAGGTAAGAAAACGTTTGTTCCATGGCCTGGAAGCAAGCCTTCCCTGCCCTGCTGGTACGAGTCTGAATAGACCTGGGAAGGTGGAGCAAGGCCGGGAAGGGGGATGGGATATTAGCGGTGCTACTGCTGTCGATACCACTCCCTTTCCGGCCTCGATCTGCCCCCCTACCCACCCTGGCCTCTGCTCCGTTCCGCCCCCGACTTTCTCTGTTCTGCCAACCCTTTACCCCCGCTGCCATCAGACTTACCTTCCTGGGTCTGGCGGCAGGCCTCCTGCACTGCCACTGTTTGCAGCAGCGCTCCTGAAATGACCAGTGGTGGCACGCTGCATGTGCCACTGGAGCCCATTTTACGATAGCAGAACTGTGTTTCATTGTCGTAAATCCCTCCACATGCAGGCCCAGTCCTGGATAGGGCTGGGACGTTATTTTTTTCTTTGCCATTGTTGAACTTCACCATGGGCTTCACCATTGGGGTAAGGAAAAGCACAGTTTTACCCAATATAAGCCTTTTAACCAATACACATCCTTAACTTGGAAAATCTCCACAAACTTTGTTATTATGTATTTATACCAGACATCTTCCAGCTAGAAATGTAGAAAGCTTTTAAAAATAAAAAAATAACAGATAATAATAGAAGGAACCTTTCACCTTATAGTACAATATAACCAGATTTACTGTGCAAAGCAATGGGAAATAATTAAAGGGTAGTCATAAAAATGTTAATGCTAAAAGTAAAAATAATGTTAGAGAAATCTGTACATTCTCTCCAATGAAAGCATAATTTGTTAGAGACAAAATGTAGTTTGTTGTTTTATACCTTGCTCTAGTTTCCTGTCATGTAAAATATACAGAATGTCAAAATTAAATGGGTCATGTCCTGTAGAACGTTCCTAAAGAAAATTACGTTGCTGGATGATTGATGCAAAGACAAATATTTCTGCTGACCCTTTTTGTATTACTCTTCTTTGGGCCCTAAATTGTAATATTTTTCTCATTCTCCAGAAAGATTTTTTCGAAAAGCTCTTGCAATGATGACTGACGTACTCTGTGCTACGTTGTGAAAAGTGCTTACAAAACTGCTTGCTATTTCTTTTGCATCTGTAAACTTGTCACAAATCATCCTGTAAATTTAATATAGGTGTGTGTGTGTGTGTGTGTGTGTGTGTGTGTGTGTGAGAGAGAGAGAGAGAGAGAGAGAGAGAGAGAGAGAGAGAGAGAGAGAAGGATGTCATTGCCACTGCTATAATCCTATTACCACTTACTTGGAAGTAAACCCTATTTAACTCATTTGATTTACTTCTGAGTAAACCCGCTGCGTAAACCCGCCAGCGGGTGGCGCAGTGGGTTAAACCGCTGAACCATGACCTGTCGATTGAAAGGTCGGCAGTTCGAATCCGCGACGGGGTGAGCTCTCGTTGCTTGGCCAGCTCCTGCATGTCAATGTGAGTAGATAAATAGGTACCGCTTGCGGGAAGGTAAACAGTGCTCCGTGTTCCAGCCGCATGCTACGCGCTGCGGCAAGGAGAGTCATGCCGGCCACATGATCACAGAGGCGTCTTTGGACAACGCTGGCTCTTCGGCTTTGAAATGGGGATGAGCACCACACCCTAGAGTCGGACACGACTGGACTTAATTGTCAGGGGTCACCTTTACCTTTACATGCATAGATTTGGGGTGCTAGTGTGCCAAGTATTGTTTCAGGCAACTGGAATGTATTGTCTACTGAGGTGGTTTGGCATATAGAGGCCACTTAAGGGCTCGTTGCCTGTCCCTCCTTCTTCCACCGAACATACCTTTTGTTAGGGCCAACATACCTAGGGCCAGCCATCCTTGAGAGGGACTGAGGTGGTCACCTCTGGTGGTGGCTTGGCAGTGGCTGTTATTGCCCCTAGCCCCCACCTCTGCCCTAACACCCACCTCTACCCAGCAGGTGCCTCTGGATTGTGCATTGTCCAGCACCTGCACAACTGCCCACCTTTGTCCAGCACCTCCATTCCTCCTTTTCTTACTTCTCTGGCTTTAAAAAGTAAGAGGAAAACGGAGTGGAAGTTTGGAAAATATGAGAGTGGCAGACTAGAGTGTTGATGCCCTGTCTTTGAGTCACTTTTGAATGAGTGGCAACCATGCTATAGGACAGCCTGGGCCTTCTTTTGTTACCTAATACCAGGGCCAGCCTATTCATGAGGCTGACTGAAATGATTGCCTCAGGCAGCAGATTGGTGGGAAATGCCCACCTCCATCCATCCATTCACCTCCACTATTACTACTCCCTGTTCCTGAACTGCAAGGGGCAGCAGGACAGAAGAAGCATGGACAGGAAAAGAGTGGACTACAGCATTGGAGACAGTCTAGCCCACCACTCTCCTCTCCTCCACACTTTCTCTCTGCTCCATCCTCCTCTTCTTTTTCTGGCTTTCTGAGCCAGAGTTGTAGGAGCAGAGGCTGATACATCCACAGGCAAGGAGGGGAATTTGGCACTTTTCATCAGGCCACCAGCCCTGTCCAAGACCATGGGAAAGAATGATACGGAAACAGCTTGCAAGCCGCTTGGATAATCTCATCATCAGTACACTCATTCACTGTTTCTCCCCCTTCTTCCTCACAAATAGAAATAGTTCAAGAGACTATCAGCCCAATCCAAACTAAATTATCTGCCTACGGAATGCACGTTTTGCTGGCGGAGCTGACAGGATCCAGGTGGAAGTGCCTGGATTTTGCTGGAAGTCCGCAATGTCATGTGCTCTGGTGCTGCCAGCCAGCACAGTGAGGTTGCCAGCACAGTCACTGGAAGCTGTTCACTCAGGCCGCCAGCCAAGCCACCATCCAAGGTGGCGGTGGGGGTAGGTGGTGGGAGGAGGAAGAGCGGTAGGAGGAAGAGGGCGGGTTTGGTAGCATGAGCATGTGGCCAAATCCTCTCCCTCTCTGTCACCGTTACATGCACCAGCAAAATAACTGACGCGGGATCGAGGAGTCCCATAGGGACAGTGGAAGCTTTCCCCAGGGCAAATGAACAAATGTTCATTTACCCCGAGTCAACCTCTCCAACCACCACCCCCCCACCATAATATGCAACGCACACCTGCTTGGCACAGCTGCATCAGAGGGGGGGATTTAGTTTGGATTGGACTGTGTAGCAAGCACATGGCAGCTGTTAGAGAGAAAAGGTAGATCATTAATCTTGAAATCACAAGTATCACTTTGAGAATCCCTTAAAAAAGGAGTTGGTGCAGCGCTTTTGGTGTGCACTCCAATTCTGCTCAAATGAAGGTGCTGTAGCAGCTTAAATTTCTGGGGTCTAAATGTGGCTGATATATAGTGGTTGTCTCACAAATTTTACAGGTTTAAGTATGAAGAAGGAAGGAATCTGTTCCAGCCTTATACCTTGGCTATCTGTTTATTTCATTTTCACAGCAGGGTAGGCTACAGCTTTGTGTAGGAAACATTTACAAGGACAGCAAAAGTCGTACTTCCTTTTTGGGTGTGGCCAACTTTCTGTTAATCAGCAGCACAGAGCATACCAGTGAAGGGTTTTGGGTTACTGCCTACAGCACCCTTTTCCTAGTTGTCAGTGTGTTTGGCATTCAGCTGACGTGGCTTTGTAATGGAGCGTGTGTCCTTAATCATCGTGGGCATGTTCCCCCCACCTCGGGGAAACGTTTGTGCCAATTTCTGTTTTAACAAATAGACAATTTCTTTGCCTTCTAGTAATATGTATGATTGTTGAACTTTCCTATTGGAAATACTGAGAAGGGTTACGTAATTGATACCAGCAAAACAGCTGGCACCATGGAATGATGCACACAACTCTAAACACTGCCATTCAGCTCTCCTTCTTTGCTCCATGTGATGTTACTCTTGATGCCATTGGATTACATTTAACTTCCTAGCTATGAGTCATCTCATTTCAGGTATGTTCTTCCTTCTGAGAGCTGGGAAGGGGGTACCATAAAATGGGATATGTTTGTGGAATTTCAGTTGGTGTACATGGAACTGACATTTTCCTCAAACAATTCAAAAGGAACATGAGTAATCCTGTCTGTACACTGCATACAAAAGTTAAAAATTCTGGGCAAATGAATTCCAGATTCACACTGGTACATCAAGTTACATATGCAGATGATGTCAATGATCACGATTTGACCTACTTTACTCTATTTCACAAAATCTGGAACTGAAGCGTTGCCTTTAATTTAAAAATTCATATGGTTATGGCACTGTACAAGAATATGGATTGGAGACCAAATGAAAGTTCTCCCACATAACAAAGCTCTATGCATAGAAAACTAGCATATCAAATCAAAGGGTTCTAACCTATGAATTAGTTTCTACATGCAAGGAGTTTTTGAGATGGGGTACTATACTGTTAATTTATAATTTAGAAACATTCCTTTATATAGGCACATAATTATAATGCCGGTGGGCTCAGCGGGCTGGTCAAAAGGTGTTGGTGGGAAGGATGTAGCCTGAGGACCGTAGTTTGGGTAGTTTGCTTTACTGCTACTATGAACTGATATGGTCATGGAAGGGTAAAAACCATGTTATACTTCTGAATGTAAGGATCAGTCCTTATTTGCAAAGACTGGGAGCTGTAGGTCAGGTAGTAGGAACGTATGAGTAGACAAGTTTTTATAAGACTTTCAGCTCAATCCTATGATAGTACAGGTACCTTCAATGGGTCTTACTCCCAGGGTGGAGTAAGCAGGGATGTATCTAAGTAACTAGGTTGTGAGTGCGAGTGCGAGTACAAGTACAATCATTTTTGCACGAGTACGAGTCCAAGTACGAGTCAATGCCAAAAATTTTGGGTGAGTACGAGTCAAGTATGGATCCTTTTGTGCACGAGTATGAGTCAAGTGCGCATCATTTTTCCCCAAGTACGAGTCGAGTGCAAGTAAGGTCAAAAACCACGAGTCACAAGTCGAGTCACTTTGGGGCAAATGGCTTTTCCCCCCCTGAAAATTGGGTGTGTGTGCGTGTCTGTGTGTGGGGGGGGGTGTCTGTGTGCCTCTGGGGCTTTTAAAGCACCCACTTGGCTTCCCCTATGCCCTTCCCCTCACCTCTCAGTCTTGTCACCACCCATCTGGTTTGGGAAAAACAAGCGTGTCTACATTCAGACCATTTATTATTCCCGCCTTGCCCCCTCCCCTTGCTGAGCTGAGCATCCCTTGGGCTTGGAGTTTTGGCCAAGGAGGAGGAACTGCTGCAGCAGCTTCACCTTCCCTCACTCCTCCCCACCCCTCGCGCTCAGAGTTGTGGCCAATGGCGAACAGACGGCAAAAAAAGGGGAAAACTCCGAGCCAGGCTTGTTTTCCCACCCCCTTGAAAACCCTCCCTCTCTGCTGCCCTCCTCCTCCAAGGTCTCCACTGCGCCTGCCTGCCTGCCTGTGTTGATGCCAGCCATTAAAGGAAAATGACTCGGAAATGGCAAGTCGTTACCCCCACGAGTGCAAGTCAAGTACGAGTCCCGTGGGTCACGGGTCTGAGTGCGAGTCAGTGGGTCATGAGTACAAGTACAAATAAGGGAAAAAGTGGCTAAGTCACACTTGCGAATCGAGTCATTTGACTCGAGTCCCCATCACTGGAAGTAAGTGTGCATTTCTGGTCTCCCTGCCCCTTTTTATATTCAATGGCTGTTTCAAAATATATAATAAATTAAAGGGCTGTAGCTAATTAGGATCAATTCAAAGGTTCAATTGCTGAACTCAACATCCTCTTGGAACTCTGCCATCTCAGATTACTTACCTCTCTCCACCAGCCTGGTCCCCAGCTGGCCTGCAGGATGCAGCAGAAGTTGTGTCAGCACCGCTGCACTGCACCCCAGAGGGTGGCAGAGGATAGGACTGGGCTGAGGCTGCCCATTACCAACCCGAAGCTAGGTGTACAATGTATGAGTTGATGATCCATCACCTCTATGTTTTGAAGTGGCTCAGTAGAAAGCAGCAGAGCCCTGCTGAAGGCCTGGCCTACATTATTCCTGAAATGCTGAGCTGGCTGCCAATTCAAATCAGCTTGGCTAAATATAACCTGATGATACACCTATGCCAAGACTGGCCATTCAGTCTACTTTTGAGAAGTACTTGCATTCACTTAGCATAATGCTAAAATATGAGGCTTAAATGTGTCCCATTAAATGACGTTCTCCATCCATCTTCCGACCTCAGGCTATATAACACAAGGGAAGTTGAATAATTGTTATAATAGAAGCTAGGATATGCAAGCAAAACAAACTTTCAAATTATCCTTTCTAAATATGGAGCCAATTTCTTTGTTAACATGCAACATATAAAACTGGTAAAATAGCTGAAAGGATATTCAGACGCTTCACAGTTCATAGGAGTCTTGAGGCTTCTTTAATTTATGCAGCTAGTGCAGGGGTTCTCATCCTGGTAGTCAAGCACCAGTGGTACTCCGGCCGACTGGAGGTGGTACATCATGGACCACTGGTCTGCCATTCCACTGGAACCCTGCTCCAATGTGGTGTTTTCAACTGCATTTTCGCGCAGCTTTCTTGCTCCTGAGAGGCTCCTGCCTTCGGCCAAGCCTCTGGGGTGTGCTGGGAAAGTCCCTCCTGTCTGCCCTGACCCTCCAACCTGTGTTTTTTTGGCTCTGAAAACATGAAAACCCGGAAGTAATAATGTTGATGATGAATGGCTCCAGAGGTGGTATGTGACCAATCAGGGGTTGAGAACCCCTGAGCTAGTGGTTTAGCTAGCTGAGGATGATGAGGGAGCCAAGTGCAGAGTTTCTGAGATATTCATGGAAGATAGATCTCTATCAATGGTTAACAGCCATCCATGACAGCTACAGAACCTACAGAACCTTGAACAGAATGTGTCTGAACCTGGGTAGAGTTATTCACACATTCCATTCACATAGTGTGTGAATAGCCCTCTTGTGTTCTCTTATCCAGATATGGTGTCTAGAACAGCAGAGTTTCTAAGATGAATTACCGGTACGTATTGTCAGTCCTAGCAACTCTCAAAGTGGTAGTTTTAACTCCTGGCTGTTTACCAGGTTGAGCGAATGGAATTTGGGTCTTCACCTGCAGAAGATTTGTCTCTCTCTTGCACTCTGCTGGGTCAACATATCTATGATTCTCTTGATTGATCACTAGTGGCCCTGCTAAGGATAAATATGTCAGGTATTAGGCCTTTGCCTGTGCAACAGTCCACTTGACTATTGTATACTGGTATGTTCAAACCCCGTCACTGTGAGCTTCAGCCTGCTATACCTTCTAGCTATTCAGTCTTTCACTCTCCCCCCCCCCCGTTCCCTCAATTGAAATCCATTCCTGGGATAGTCTCCTTCCTGCAACCCAGGCTAGCCACTATCTTCTCTCTGGTTCTAATTGCCTTGATTGCACTGATCCTGGACATTGTCTTCAGTACTCTTGCCATCCCTTCTAGCTTTCCAGTTACAGTACAAAGAAACCCACAGCATGCAACCTTGCTCACACTGATGGTCTTGGTTTCACAAAGACTTTCAGAAGACTCTTGCCAAACAGATCACAAAGTGATGCTCAAGGGCCAGAGCAATGTCTCCCATTGAGTTTTTGATTGTCGTCCTGTCAAAATTCAATACAATATACCTCCCCAGCTACAAGTAATATAGAGTTCAGACAAGGTGTGTACACAATGATATAATGGTAAGCACTTACATTTTGAAAAGGTCTAGAGACTACAGTACATTCTTTAAAGGGATTGAACTATTTTCCTTCCTTCCGTTTTTGAAAGGAGCAGTCACTTGCAATTCTAGAAATAAAAGTTAAGCAAAAGAGAAGTCTCCAAGGAGACATTCAGATAGACTCCCATTCCAAATGCTGATGAGCCAAGTTTTGATATTAAGTATAATTCAAATCATATGAGCCTTCTTCACTTTTGCCATATTCTGGATTTTCTCTTTTCAATTTGGCAAAAATGTCCACCAACTTATGGGCAACCCACACTTGTATAAAAAAGAAGTTTTATAAAGTTTATAGCTGGCAATGAATTCAATATCCAAAACAACTGACCTTTTTTTTAAAGTACAAAACCAGAATTTTACCAATAACAAAAAAAATCCCCCTGCATTAAATCCCTTTGTGATTCATCTGCAAAAGTAATAATAGAACATAGCATTAGAAAATGGCTCCATTGCCTTTGAGTTTTTAAAAACTCAAAGAGAAAAAGAGCATCATCATCATATAATTAAAATCTGGAGGTGGTAGGGTATAGATGCAACTTCCCAGTCTCACCACTGTTTCTGGAAATTTTCATAATCACACTGGAAGTCTTTGAAGTGCACCATATAGCCTTCCACCTTTACAATCTGCTCTTCCTTGTCGACCTCCTAACCCAGGGGTGGCCAACCTTTCAGTATGAATGCTTCTGGACCTTTAGTGGTTGTATAGGTGAGGGCAGGTGCAGCTGCTTTAGCAATTGCAATTTAGCAATTGCAATCGGCAATTGCAACTGCCAAGATTCTGTCTTCTTAAGATTCTGTCTTCTTATTCACAACTCTTAAGAACACAGAGGCCCTAATTGTGGAAGGTTGGTCACCCCTGGCCTAACCCAACAGACCATTAATTATTCTACAGAGATAAGGGTCCGGAGGTCCACATATCCATACCCAGAGAACAGCAGCCTCCTGTTGCATGCAAGGATCTGTGAATTGTAGTACTAATCAAACAATGCCATTAGAGGAGGAAGAGGAGAGGACATCTCTGACCTCCTCCTACAACTATGTACAAAGAACTATCATCATTATACAAACACACAAGTAGTTGCCTATTCAGAATCAGACCTGTGGTTCATCTAGGTCAGAAGGCTGCATTCGTAAGGTCATTCTAAGGTCAATTCAACTTACAGTGAGACCAGTTATAAGTTTTATAGGCAGGAGAGGATTTGGTGGTAGTAGCAGGCTCAGAATTATACGTGTGTGAATCACATGAAAAGAAAGAATTGTCTGTAGTGACGATTATTCTCTCGTTACAACCATACCTACAGTGACCAACACTCTTGTCACTACAGTCACTCTCTTTCACCATCAATATATCATCACGTATGAACAGGACAAGATTTTCGTGAGGGGTCCATGGACTGGACAGCAGAGAAACACCAACATTTTTCCAAAATAACTAAATGTGCTAGTATTTTCATTAAGAGTTTTTTTTTGAGTGATATTGACATTCCTCTAGTGTAAATGCTTTTTCAGTGTACTCTAAAGTCTGCTCTGCCCTGTTGATGTTCCTGTTTCTTCCAGAACAATTTTCCCCTGTATCTTTTGGTCTGTTAAGTATTTGGCGTCCCAGGCAGTCAGTGTTTTTCCAGTGATTTGTTCTGCCCAGTGCCCTTTTCAGTGCTCCTGTGAGCGCTATTATTTTTGATTGTTGTCAGCTATATTGCACTGGAATCATAGGCTCTCATTAATTCCCATCTTAGCATGTTTATACTGCTGTTCCAATAGAATGAGGCTTCTGCAGTTTCTAGGAAATAGCCTTTAAAAGAAAAAAAAATCCATCTAGATGGGGCCAATATTTCTCTATTTCAGAATGGTTCTATTTTTGACCAGGTTGTATTCACAGCATGTGGAGATTGTCTTACAGTAACTTCAAAACACATTCTAACAAGCTCTAACGGCAACATAAACTGCTATCATGCTCTATGATTTAGTCAGTTGAATATAAGAATGTTGAATATAAGAATTACCTCTTCAGTAAGGCAGACAAATACAAAATCCCATTAGGGGGGTCTGGCTCAGTTGGTAGAGCGGCTGCCTCATATGCCTGAAGATCTGAGGATGGCAGGTCGAGACCCGTCGAGAGCTGTCGACATGCTGCTGACAAGCTGCAGAAGCCTTGGTGGGAGAGAGAATTCTGCAGCTGGCACACTGAGTGCATGGGAGGCGAATGCCAGAGAGAGGCCAGACCGTGAAGGAAACCTGGAATGAGCATTCTATGCAAGATTAGAACATTTGGTTTAGATCGCCTGCCTATGTAAACCACCTTAAATTAAAGTTAGAGGAGAAATCCGATGACCAGAGAAAGGCGGTATATAAATACTGGTATGATGATGATGATGATGATGATCATGCATATGTCTGATCTGAAGTAATAGGTTAGAGAATCAATAAAAATATGGAGATGCTGATATCTGTTTATGAAATCTGTGGATGGGGTCTATGCATACAAGTATGTGCAATACCTACTTGCATAGTGCACTACAACTGATATGCTCAGGACTTTGAAAGATTTGACTCAAAGCATTTGTGAGACAAGAAATCCAGAATACAAATATCACAGGGTGAATGCAGAATATCTGTCTCCTCCAGTCAGTCTTCGTCAAATGCAAATGATACGCAAATTATGACAGTGCACTTGCGTACATGTGGAAGGTACCTGTTGGTTTCTGGGTCGTTTATTTCCAGGGTGGCTCTTGATACTAATCATGTCCCTCCGCTCAGCTCTACAGCAGTGATCAGCCTCATTTTCCAAATATTTCTGTGCATTAAAACATTTGTATAAAGAATATAACTGTGAGATGCTTCGTAGACAGAGGAAGGTGCAGAGAAATGGTCAAAGCAAGGACAGAAATCAACAGAGAAAAGGAAGAGGCAGACGGTGTAGAAGACAAGGCGAAGAAAGACAGAAGGAAGCAAGCAAGAATGAGGAAAAGAAGGAAAATGGCACCATTAGCATTTGTTGTATTAAGCAGAAATGCTGGGTTAGGCTTGTTATGCAATAAAGCCTACCAACATTTTTCATGGGTTCCTGGCCAGATCCAGTCTTTGAAAAACTTGAGGCACAAGTAAAACCTGCTGGTATAAAGTGTATATTTATATAAAGAAATCTGATGAGTGACATGATTTGCTTGGAATGAACTGAGATGTCAGAGGGGGGTTTCCTGGCTAAAACAAAATGAATGCTTGATTTGTCTGTTTCTGGAGGAATGATCTTATTTGTTTCAGTTTTCTATAAAATAATTCTTGGTGAATCAAATTAAAGGCCATAACACTACAGTATTTTTCAAATTAAGACCAACCTTTTTTAATACTCTGAAAACAATACCATCACCGTATCGTAAATTACTTTTTAGAACATTCTGGCTGATGATAATTACATTTGAATACAGGAGTTTGTGCTCGGCAGAGAGTCCGGTTTTTAGGTGAAACTGGTCAGCTGAAAGTTTTAAAGTGGACCTCTGGCAGTGACAAATTTTCTGTTTATAAAGAAGCTTTGTCTTACACAGAGGACTAATAATGTGTGCAATTATCTGCGAACACATAATCACTTGCTTACTTTCATCTTGTGCGCAAATGAAGCCAGGAACCAAGGTGAATTTAGAATCGAGTTATACAGAGGGCTTTTAATCATGCACTCTTTAGTCCTTTGATGTCAGTGGGAACTTTGCCTGACTAACAGAATGCATGATAAGGCTACAGGAGGAGCTAACCTGTCCCTGCCTTTCATAGGCAGAGTAGTCAAGCAAGCAGTTTTCCTGTGATACAGGGGCTTATTCCAGCACAACAAGCCTATGGAGAAAATGCCTATGGACAGGAAGCAGAAAGCTTAGATGACTGAATGCAGGTTGGAGTCTGGAGAGGAGGCGGTGGCAGAGTGCAGAGAGACTACTTCATCAAAACAGTTTGCTGGGGCAAACAACCAGCCAGCTGAGAAAGAGAGGGTACTGCTGTTCTCAAGTGTGGATTCCTGCACAGAATAGTATTGGCAGCATCTTACACCATAGTACAGGTTTCCTAGTAGTCAGGTTCATTGGTAGGCTTACCATATTTTTCAAACTTCAAACCGGGACACCCCCCCCATACCCCCCCCGAGGAAATTAATTAATTAATTAATTAATGTGAAAGCAACGAAAAAGCAAGGTCAAAGAACCGCAACCAATCGTAAACCAAAAAGCAATCGTAAACAGGGCAAACGAAGGCCAAAGTCCCCTCCAGAAGGAAAAAGCCACTCTAAAGCACACCGAAAATCAATCCTAAGCAGCCCAAACGAAGGCCAAAGTCCCATTCAGAATCACAACGAAAAAGCCATTCTCAAGCACAACGAATAAAAAGCCAATAAAAGCCAATAAAAAAGCCAATAAAACTCGCAACAAAGCATTAATCCAAAAATAAGAAACCCTTTTAATGAATAAAATGTAAAAGAAAGGGGGCGCGAAGCGCCCCCTCATGCTGCGCGAAGCGCGGCCGCATTTTTTTAAAATCAATAATCCATTTAAAATAATTAATTAATAAAGTAAAGGGGGCGCAAAGTTTTTTAATATTTCTATTAAAAATATATAATTTAAAAATAAGCTTACCTGGTCGCTGCTGGTCACTGGTCCGTGGTCACTGCTGCTGCTGCTGCTGGGGCCGCGGCAAGCAGGCTGGGGCCGCGGCAAGGCAAAGCAAGGCAAGAAGTAGGCTGTGCTTCTCCCGGTGCCGCTGCGAGACCAGCGGCACCGGGAGAAGCACAGCCTGCTCGCCTGCGTTGCGCAGCCCTGGAGAACACAAGGTAAGAAGCAGGCTGTGCTTCTCCCGGTGCCGCTGGTCTCGCAGCGGCACCGGGAGAAGCACAGCCTGCTCGCCTGCATTGCGCGAGCCCTGGAGCTCGCGCAACACGGGCAAAAAGCAGGCTGTGCTTCTTCCGGTGCCGCTGCGAGACCAGCGGCACCGGGAGAAGCACAGCCTGCTTCTTGCCCGTGTTGCGCGAGCCTGCTGGAGAAGCACAGCCTGCTTCTTACCTTGTGTTCTCCAGGGCTGCGCAACGCAGGCGAGCAGGCTGTGCTTCTCCCGGTGCCGCTGGTCTCGCAGCAGGCTCGCGCAACGCAGGCAAGCACTGTGCTTCTCCCAGTGGCGCTGACGACCGGGAGAAGCACCCGCTCGCTGCGCCGCCATCTTTTTTTTAAATTTCAAACTTCCCGGGCAGCATCTTGGGTCACGAGATTTGGGTGCCGACATCTTGGATCACGTGAGATTTCGTGACCCAAGATGCTGCCCGGTAAGTTTGAAATTAAAAAAAAAGATGGCGGCGCCCATTCGTCCCCCGGGACACGACCGGGAATCGGGTCCGATTTCCGGGACTGTCCCGGCGAAACCGGGACGAATGGTAAGCCTATTCATTGGGAACATGGCTGACACACCTACGTGACTTTAGCCTTCACTGGATATATGAGTTGTTTGAGGCTGCAAACACAGCTGCTATGGGTCAACTTGAACCTGCACCAGCTCTATAGCTGGTGCAAGTCCGTGTTAACCCAGGAAGGCGGATTAGGCTTGGGAAGGGGATTGGCATTCGGAGTGTGCTGTCGCTGATCCCGCCCCCTCCCAGGCCTGAAACCGCCTCTCCTCACCTGATCACCAGCCGGTTCTGCCCACCCCTCCCCCTTCCACCCACCCCACCCCACCCCATTCAACCTCCTCCCACCACTCTGGTCTCCCCGGAAGTGGGCCCACTACACTCATTGGCGGAGGCTGCTTTGCAACTGCCATAAAACAGACGCTGCCAGTGCAACGCAAGTTACGCCAGCGGGGGAGAGGGATAGGATTGGGGCATAAAAAGTCCTGCTGAAAAAAGTCAGTGATCTTCATGGCCCCTCCTCATGAAAATCTAGAAAACATTGCTCCATTTTCAGATTTTTGGGCACAGGAGAGATGGGGGAAGGGAGGGCCTGGGCCATAATTTAGGTTTAGTTGCAGTAAGGTAAGGGGACTGGGGTAGTGCCAAAAGCTTCATGGAAAAAGGTAGGTTTTGAAGGAAGGAAAAGAAGAGGCAGGTGATCAGGGAGGGAAGTTCCAGTCATAAGGGGCAGCATGGGAGAAATGATGGAGCTATTGAGGGAGCAGGAGACCTTTGGATGCCAGAGAGTCCTGGAGCTGGAGGAATGAAGGTGACTGGAGCAAGTGTAGTGGAATATGAGCTGAGAGGTAAGGAGGAGCAAGGCCATGGTGGGCTTTGAAGACAAAGACCTGAAGTTGCTGAATCCAGGAGCAAACTACCAGTAACTACTGTACAGTACTTATTTATTTATTTATTTAATGGATTTCTACCCCGCCTTTCTCCCAATAAGGGCAATCAAGGCGGCTTACAGTTAAGAACATGTTAAAATCCATAATACACAATAAAAAATAATTAAAAACAAGTAATTAAAACAATTAAATTATTAAATTATTAAAATGCAATTATTAATTATTAAAATTATTAAAATGCAATATACAATTATTAAAAGGCAAACTCAGACTACCAACCAGCACTGCGTATAAAAACAGTACCATTCAGTTTTACCAACAGGCTGCTTTAAAGATCAGGCTGCCAACGTTAAATAGGGGTTAAATTGGGGCGGGGGAGAGATTAAAATTGCATACTACTGAATGATTTTGAAATACAAATAAGACGACTCCAAGCCTCCAAACGGCTTTGCTGGACAATCCAAGACTGGAGTTCTGCAGATTAGCTCTGTGATATACTTTGAAAAATAAATAAACCTTGCCTCCTTGTGTGCCGAATTCCTTCTTTTTTTTACAAGAATGTCCTGCAAGTAGCTCCCAGCCAACACCTCTTTGTAATTTTGCCCCAGTGGGGTCAGGCCTCCTAATATAAACTTCTCTGTCTCCTGACGGTAGCTCCATGTCTGTGTTGCACTCACACAGAAGCACAATGTCCCTCTCTATGCGCTGTTTCTGCAGCAGAGCTGGCTGCATTGCAAAATGGCCGTATATCATGCTGCTTTAATAGCAGTACTTTAAAATGATTTTTTCATAGTCCAATTGAAAGTGAATGCTTCATTCTATGTACGTATATTTCTAGGCAGTACAGCAGTAGAAATGACATTATTCCAAACTGATTTAAGAAATAAATTAATCCTGCCATTTAAAAAAACCCTATCAGAGTAGCTAAGATATGAAATTGCAATCACGAAAAATATAAGAGTACCAAGTACATGCATATCATGTTGATTATGGATGGTACATATGTGCTCGATTATTCATCCTTTACAATGACAATGTCCTCTTGGGATTCACCATATGGAGATAGGGGAAAGCTGAGTGGAGTTGGACATGGACCCTGGATTTTTGGAACGCGGAAGAATGAGGGAAATACTAGGCAAAATTCTATGACTACAAATGGGAAACGTTTTAGGAAACGGGGCTCAGAATGGATGGGAATTTCTTAAAAGGGAGTTGTTGCAAGTGCAATCTCAAATGATCCCAATCATTTGATTGAAGCGGTGGGTCCTCTTGGGGGAGATCGTGAAATGCTCATAGGCAGGCTTACTAGATCATCGCCAGGACGGGAGCGGTCTACCCTTAAGGGGGTGGGGCGTGGGGGGGCCAGAACGCGATGCCACGACCCCTTAAGGGTAGACCGCTCCCCCCCACGCCACGACCCCTTAAGGGTAGACTGCTCCCATCCCGGCGACGATCTGGTAAGCCTGCTCATAGGTGATCGAGAGAAGGCTCAGCCCCTATTTTGTGCCTGTCTTCTCTTGAAAATGAGTCTGCACTTGACCTAGTGAGAATAGAACAAAGGGAGTAAAAGTACTATGGCTCAAAATAGGTAAGGATGTGGTTTAGGATCATTTAGCTGCACTAAATGAATGAACTGGGGCCATATGAGTTGCATCCTTGGGTGCTCAAAGAACTGGCAGATGTTATTTGGGAGACTCTGTCTATAATCTTCAACCACATCTGGAAACTGTGAAGTGCCGGGAGACTGGAGGTGGGTGAACGTGGTCCCTATCTTCAAGAAAGGGAAAAAGAAGATCTGGGCAATTACCAATCAGTCAGCTTGACATTGATACTTGGGAAGGTGCTGGAGCAAATCATTAGGCAGTCTGCCTATGAGCTATCTCTGAGAAAGGAGGGCGATGACTGCCAAGAGCCAGCATGGTTTTCCAAAGAACAAGTCTTGCCAGACAAACTTTCTATGATAGAGTGACTAGTTTGGTAAATCAGGCAGATGCTGTGAACATAATATATCTGGATTTCAGTAAGGCATTTGACAAGGTTTCACATGACGTTTTGGTGGACAAGCTCATGGGATGTGGTGTAGATGATGGTACTGTTGGTGCAAGTCCCACATCTTTGCTATCCATCCCTAAAATATACTGTGATGATGATTAGCAATCATTGTCTGGATTACAAAGTGCACACCATAATTTCTATGGAAGAACCACACTTCCCAAAGCAGGTGTTGTGAAGGGCTTAAAATAACTTTGCAGTGCATTTAACAAAGATTCTTTTGTGTTATTATATAGCAATGCCAGAAAGGATAGGAGCAGGAAAGGTGTCACCTTGAACACTATACGTTGTTATAGAGTAGTCATAAAAGAAAATGGGTTTTTAAGCATGTGCTGAAATCAAATGTGGAAGAGATTAACCACTACCAACACTTCAGGAAAGAGTATGAAAGGTCACTTATGAATGACTGAGTGTTAAATGTCGCTAGCGTTATGGAAGCCAATCCATACATTCTGAAAAAAAGTACATGTTGTACAGTCCTTCTGTATTATACTACTTCAGAATGTAGGTGGTTGATCACATCTGAATGCTCTTCCATGTTAAAAATGCCTTGTGTGTGGATAAAAAGCATGACACCAAGGTAAAGCTGGTGAAGAAGGTGAAGGTGAAAACCCTTTGACATGACATGGTAGGTTTTTACTAACAGTGAGTTTTTATGATGGTGGATAATTCAGTCATGCAGCTTCTGTATTATGAAGTGGTGCAGTCTTTAGAGGGCTGTACCACATGCTTTTTCTAAATGTGTAGACAGAGCCTTATAAGCCAAGGCATATTCTTTAGGCAGTACCACAGTGCAAATGGATTGTGTGGTATACAGGAGTGGAGGAAGAACTAGTGCTAAACCTAAATGGGGAGAGTGCATTTTGAATGGAGCTTGAAGCACTGAGACGATGTGTGTCCCCCAGCACACATGGTGAGCCAAACACTCCAGATCTTGCATTTGGGTGGTAACAATCCATTGTGAGCATCTTGAATTGTATTTTCTGCAGCTTTAGAACAATTCATTGTTGTTGTTGTTGTTGTTGAAAACATACAACTTCTTAGTAATTGAGATACTTTCATGCAGCTAATCCATGTCGCATTGTGTAATAGGAATTGAAAATACTGTAGTAGCAGAAAACTATTATTTCTTTATGAGAATCTCTGCTCATGGAGTCTGAGCACGAACTGTAACTATTTGAAAGATGTAAGAAAAACTGGTAGCCTGACCTGAGCACATCTCATCTTTTTACTAAGGGCCCAGAAAAGTGAACACATAAAAGGCCCTTTTGTTCCTGACAGAGCCAATAGAATTCAGCTGAAATCACAGTCTCTTGATAGAATGAGTAATGTCAGCTGGGTCTGGCTGACGTGTAAGACGGAGAGAACAAATCAAGCAAAACCTTCTAGCAGAAACGTACAGTACTTCAATATGACAAAAGCTGCCCCTAACAATTTACCCACCCTTAAGTTACCACAGTGAGGCAGCCACAACAATGGCAGGGAGAGTGGGAGGGGAAAACAGGAACAAAGGAAATGCATAAAAGCCCCAAATTCGGAAACAATCAAGATAGTGAGAACTGGGGTTCTTGACTAGCCATTAGCTTCCCTGTAGCCATTATTAGCAACAAACATACCAGTAATCTGATTGCTTCATGTATCTTTGTTAATTTCTACCAGTCATGGACCAATGTAGGCAATTAGGAATCACAGCAGAGTAAAGCAGAGTTCTGATGTGGTGAATGGTTTCGCATTGGAGGTTTGGATAGAGGTGAGGAGGCTGATGTGTGGAAAAGGAAACCAGAGAGAAGAAGGGTGCAGGCTGCAGCAGTGTAAAGGCAGGAGAAACCTGGAAGGAAGCCTCACACTTCTGGGTTTGACGAAGCTGCATGAGGTGCATGGTATGGTGTAGTGGTTTGGGAGTCGGACTTAGACCTGGAAGATCCAGGTTCAAATCCCCGCTCAGCCACGAAGCTTCCTCGGTGACCTTGGGCCAGTCACTATCTCTCAGCCCCACCTACCTCACAGGGTTGTTGTGAGGACAAAAAGGAGGGGAGGAAATATGTACACCACTCTGAGCTCCTTGGAGGAAGGGTGGTATAAAAATGTGAAAAATAAATAAAAATAAATAAAACCAGCTACAAACAGAGTCACAGAATGGAATCCAAAGGCCTGGATGTAGTCAAGCAGAAGAGATGACATGTTCCGTTCCACTGTTTCCTGAGGAACGTAAGCCACTAAGCGATCATTTATCAGAATATTATTATCAGGTTAGCTTGAAAGGCTTATTGTGCAATAGAATTACACTTTCCAAAGCAGCGAACATGACAGCTCAGCATGAGTAGGACAAACAAGAGTATTCTGGCAACTAGGAGCAGAAGTGTAGAGGTGGTGCAGAGGTGCAACCTCATCTGGATCTGTATTTTGCCCCTAGAAAAAGATAGCACCCTAGCATGGTAGCTCACGTGTTCATTGTTGCATGAAGAATAGGACACATTTAATCACTCTGTAAAATATCAGAAGATATTTCTGTAGTCTGGGCATACCCTTAGAGGATTAATACCAATAAGAAACTGTAATTCAATTATCTTTCAATGCCCAAGTGTCTGCCCAGTGAATTACACAGGAGGTTTTCTTGCTTATTTGATGAGCTCCCTTCTTGGCTGAATCTATCACTGTCAATTAAATTTATTATGCAATAATGAACAATGCAGGAACTACACAGAGCCAGAATTCACTTTAATAGATCATTAAATTTCAGATCTTGCTCTTCTTTTTCTCTCACTACTATTTTTGTGCCTTGCCAGACTGTTCATTATCTCAGCTATTAATCTCATTTTACATTTGCACTTAATAAAAAAAGTTTTTAAAAGTGTTGCAATTAATGGCTACACAAATAAACAAGCATCTTCAAAGAGCCAAATATATTATCATATCCTTAAGACAAGACTTCCAAAGACCTAAACTAGAAGTTGAATGTGCTATTTTCTCCTTTGCTTCCTGCTCTTGAAGTGCAATCCTATGCATGTCTCCTCAGACATAAAACCCATTATGTGCAATGGGGCTTACTCCCAGGAAAAGGAGTATAAGATTGCAGTCTTATAGTCCAATCCTATTTGTTGGGCTTTGTTGCCGGAATGTGCATTCTGCCAGCAGAGCCAGTAGGATCCGGGCAAAAGCACCTGGATACTGTTGGATGCCACACAACAGTGTTGTGTGCTCTGGCTGGCGCCACCATCAAGCACGATGAGGCCACCAGTGCAATTGCTGGTGGCCTCAATCTGGCAGCTAGAGGTGAATCCGTGGTGGGAGCAGGCGCTGGGCAGAGGCGTTCTTATATGGGGGGAGCAGGTGTGCTCCCCCCCAGGCGCTGAGTGGGCGAGGGGCGCGGCAGCCGGGCTCGGGGCTGCGCAGAGCGGCGCGGCACCAGAGCCCGGCTGGCGCACCCCTCCGAAGCAGCGTGCCCAAACCCTATAAAAGCCAGCGACGCGTTCGGCTTCTTCATAAAGCTCTCGACCGCCGAACGGGGCGGTCGCTTTAAGGAGGGCTTATCCCCAGCCTTCGGAGCGCAGCCTCCAGAGGCCAGGGACACGCGGAGTGGGCGCTCAGCCCCGAGCCCGGCTACTTGGGGGAGGCGCTCCAACCCCGCCCCCCCCAGGCACCGGGAGGGCTGGGAACGCCACTGGCGATGGGAGAGGGAGTGGGAGGATCGGAGGTGTTTCTGGGCAAGGAGAAGGGAGGAACAGGTGGCGGGGAGGAGGCAGGAGGGGGCAGATCTGGTGGCAATGGTGCATGCCAGATCCCATCTCCTCCTTTTCAAACTTCCCCGCCCCTTTCCTCTCCTCAGACACATGCCACCAAAAGAGGTGGTATTTGTCCAAGGAGAACCCTGTACAAATATTTCTACTTAGCTCCTTCAGGCTGCCTGATTAAACTCACACCATAGGATTCAGCACATGCCATTTTGGCTCATTTGCATTGGCGCTGTCAGTGGGGGATAGGTTTGGAGCCTTATGGCTCAATCCTATCAAGGCTGACTGGAAATGGCAAATGCATTCTGCTGCCGGCTATTGCTGAAAAAGTGCTGTAAAGTGCTTTCTGGCAACAAGTTGAGTAGTGTACTGCCAGCAGCCTTCCTTCGTGCATTGTTGCCTCGCCCGCCAGAGCAGGTAAGTCAGCTGGAGAGACGGGAGAGGTGAGGGAGGGCAGAATGGGAGTGGGGAGGGTGCAAAATTGGGCAGGGAAAGGGCATAACAGGAGCAAAGAGGCTGCAGGATGGGTGGATCCAGTGGCGATGGCATGCGCCAGATCTTATCCCTCTTTTCTGCAGGCAGCCTCCCCTCCCTTTTCTCTCCTCCGAGTTGCTAGCACAGGACCGAGGAGACCCATTGTGCAGTGGGAGGCTTAAAGAGGTGTAAGGGGATTTCAATTCCCTTTTGCCTCTGAAGTCTCCAGATCCCCCCCCACACACACACACACACACCCGCTCGATACCACACGACCATTTTTGACACGGATGTACTGGGGGGAGGATGGGATTGGGATGTTCATGTGTTAGACTAGACAAGATATTAAAAGGATATTAAAAAAATAGGAGCAGCCAAGCGACGATCCCAATTTGGACTATGGTGCACAGGAAGGGGTTGACTATTCCCTCTGTGCCAGAGCTCTTAGGAAAACTCTCTCCTGAAGCTTCTAGTTGTCCAGAAGGGAAGCTGCTATAGGCTCCAATAGCAGCTTCCTTCCCAAGGCAAATAGCACTCGTGTGTGTGTGTGTGTGTGTGTGTGTGTGTGTGTGTGTGTGTGTGTGTGTGTGTAGACTTTTCATTGGCCTCAGGTGCAGGGGTAAGGGGTTAAATACCCCTCCCCACTTTCTATGATATCAATACAAATTGACTCCCTTTATATATTTTTTGTATTTTTATTGTAAACAAACGATACACTGTCTGTCGTTTTGTGATTTTTATTGTAAACAAACGATACGCTGTCCTTTTGTGATTACAAGGCTACAACAGAGTCTTCTACCTTTGCAGTGATCTCCCCAGGCTTCTCGTCACGCATAATTTGTTCTTGTTATTCCTGGGTTTTGTGTGTGTGCACACAGACAAACCAACAATATATCCACATGGCAACCTCTATTAACCAGAAAGACTGATTCTGTTTTGGTAAGTCTTGTCACACATTTTTTATTATTGCCATCTGGAAAACATAAAAAGTAGGTGTAGAAATGCTGATGTTTCACCTTAACCAACTCAAAGCTGCTGACTGTCGTTTTATATCTGTTTAAGCACTGGAAAATATTCGCCTTATTCCTAATGAAATAAATCTAAATACTGAAAGGCTCACTTTGAACGGAAAAGAAGAGCACATTGCTGGGTATGACATAGGTAAACTATGGATGCAGTGCTGCGAAGCACTCAGAGCTTGGAATCAATATGCATGGCACATTGTGTGAAAATACTGGTCCCTTGCCCACAAAGGGCTTACAATCTAGATAATGACATAAAAGAGATATGAGGGAGGGGATGGAGGCAGGGTAAAACAACCATATGTGTTTCTTTCAATTTGACATATTTAGACATAGCTACGTAGAGAATGTAGTTATGACGCTGTGTGGTTAAGACATTGAATTGCAGGAGCAGGACAGCAGTTCGAGATTCGTGTGCCGCGTGACTGTGTGAGCTATCGTCTTCGGCTCCAGCTCCTGCCAACCTAGCAGTTTGAAAGCAATAAATTGCAAGTAGATTAATAGGTACCGCCTTGACGGGAAGGTAACAGCATTCCGTGCACCTTGGCGTTGAGTCATGCCAGCCACATGACCACGGAAGCGTCTTTGGACATCGCTGGCTCTTCAGCTTTGAAATGGAGATGAGCACCGCCCCTAGAGTTGGTAACGACTGGCTTTTGAACAAGGAGAACAAAGCCCGGGACCGTCTACATAGAGAATGGGGACTAACACATAATGCCAAATAGAAAGCCCACTTTGCAACATCAACATAATTCAACATTCAGATGACTATTTCTTGCATTTCTTCTGTGACCGCCTTATTATCTGTCAGGTGTAATACATCACTGTTTTCTGCTGAGCCATTTCATTCCAGTGTGTTTCCTTATGGTGTGTAGAAGATGTTAAAGAAAGGTCAGCCATGACAAAGAGAGAGGCATAGAAGACGTATCCCTTTCCAGTTGAAGAACGTGGCTTATTATACCATCACTTTACAATACAAAGAAGCCTTAACATTTGGTCAGGTTTGCCCATCACAAACACACCTGAATGAAAAGCACTTCTTGTTCTGTGGAGCAGAGCCAAGTGAATGATGAACTGAGATAGACTCTACATGTTCCTCTATGCAAGAGTTCCTTTCCTGCATTTCAATAGCTAAATTAGAGGTAACATGAGCGTAAAATATGCAGGCAGCCTCAGGGCACCTCATATATTCCTTTATTCTGGAGCCTTTCCATAATTAAAAATGAAGCCTAATTGCTCTTACTATTCATTCCTTTTCTACAATGTCACAAGATTGGTTTCTGTTCAGTGATGAAAAGTTGAAGAGGTTTGAAAACCAAAATTTATACTTGCATACCTTAAAAAGAAATAGCACGTTATGAACTTCAGCCGTACCAGGTTCATAAGATTTCATCTTTTCCTGACGGAATGTTTCTGTTTGCCACAAATTTGCAACAAATAAGGAGGTGCAATGTTATCATTTTTATCAGTCCCCTAAATGGTCCTTAGCATAATTGAATTCTGACAGCTCATCAATGCTGCCCTCTATAGTCAAACAACTAGAAAAACGACTTTCTTAAAGACGTTTGTAGAAAACAAATACAGTGAACCCTTGATGTAATGGTCTAATGGGGGAAGGGGTGTCCATTAATGCTGAAAGTCTGTTAGATCTTAATACATTTAAGTCAGTGGGGACACACATGCACAAAATGTATATGACTAGTTTTTAATGAAGCAGAAAACATCCGTTGTCCCAAAGTATGCTAAATTGAGGTCCGTTAAATCCTGCACAGGAAAGCTCAGGCTGCAATCCTATACATGCTTTCCTGGGAGCAGGTCTAATTGAACACAATGGAAATTACTTCTGAGTAGACATGCACAGGACTATGCTGTAAGACTGAAAAAGGAAGCAAAGCACAAACTGACAGCATAAACTAAACAAATATATTCTGCAATGGAAGCTTGGCATGTCATGTAAGGACTTTGTGGATTGCTTTTTCATTGCTTTGTGTTTTGTTTTCAAGAAGAAAAAGAAAAGTTTTTTAATTTCCAGACAGGTACAAGTTTCATTATTTTTTTTATTATGGGTTGTAGTGGCAGATAGGCAGCTTTGCTAGTGAGGGATGTTCTAGATTCTAGAAGAATTGGAAAGCCTTTGCCAAGTGAGTAGAGACAAATACTATAAGCATAGACCATCCCTAACTACCCCCCCCCCCTCTGCTTGATAAACGTAACTCTAAAACTACTTGGCCTGATAAAGCAATATCTATGAAAAAGTTACTCATTAAAACAAATACTGAAATGGACAGGACAGATTACTGGAAAGGGTCACCAGATGATCATATCCAGCTTCAGTGGTAGGACACATTAGATTGTGATGTTGTTTATATATGTTGTATGGCGCCTTGAGCTTGAGCGCTCCATTTATTCAGAGGGAAAGAGAGGGAAAATGTACTGATCCTCCTCTCACTCACTCTACAATGACAGCAAGTGAGAAGCGGCTGGCACAGCAGCCAAATGGAGAAGGATGCCCCTTGCCGGCTCACTGCCTTCCCCAGCTCTTTGCCTGAAGAGCCTCATGGGTGGGCTGCCCTCTCACAGACAGACTTGGAATAATAATTACCAGCAAGTAGTAATGCACCATGATGTTCCAAGTCCATAAATTCTAAGTACTGTATAAGTTTCTAATAAAACATATTTTGTGCATGAGACCTATTGACTTACATAGCTCAAGCTGACAATATTGAATAATTTGTCATGTTTGGGCCACTTCAGGAAAGCCCATTCTTGGGTTTGGGCTCACTTTTAAAACAGAGTGCCTTTTTGCTGCTACTTTATAAGGAAGTATATATATAGCCACATTTTTGCTCTAAAGCTTCATACGATGTATTCACCATTGCACAACCCTGATTCCAATTAATCACTGAGGAGGGAAAAATAAGCAGTACAGATCTTGCACTTGAGAAAAATGGAGAGACAGTGTTTCGCATCAGTTTGGGTTGGTTCACATGAGAAAGCTCACTGTAGAGATGAGCAATGTGGAATCAACAGTAAAACTATTGCTACACAGAGGGGGTGCCAGGAGTTGGCCAGGTTGAGTATTAGCCAAAGGCTGGGGTGCATCAGAGGGGCCACCTGTCCAAGTCAACC
Source organism: Plestiodon gilberti rubricaudatus (assembly GCA_026170595.1). NCBI lineage: Eukaryota > Metazoa > Chordata > Lepidosauria > Squamata > Scincidae > Plestiodon > Plestiodon gilberti. Next base: position 62,088,046 of record JANXHW010000003.1, on the reverse strand, counting down.
CCTGAATCCTCAGTACCAGTAGCTGTGGTAGGACACAATGCACCATCAGGAGGTGGGGGAGCCATACTGGCACTGCAGGACTTTGCTCCAGGGCCCCTGGCACCAACACTGGCTACACAGAGTACGGCAATTTAGCAATTGTGGCAGCTCTTTTATGACTGTATTGACAAACAAAGCATCTAGCTTGCATGCATGCACCTAGCTCTTAGCAGGGGGAAAGGCCTACATTTTTTTCAGTATAGCAGTCCACATTCTCTAAGCCTAACTAGCAGAAATACTTTTTTAGATGGGCATAAATTTGTGTCCTTTCTTTGCAGACTTTATAATATTTTTTAGCATTATTTTCATTCAAGTTATTGTTGAGCATCTGATGAGCAACAAATACGTTTTTAAGTATAACTACCAAAAATATGGCCTTTTTAGATATCTCAAGGTTTTCTTACAATCTGTTCATTATAACTGCCCTAATTATAGCATGGAATGTGCTGTACCTCCTGAGCTGAATGGGTTTTTGGGGCTGAATTATGTGTCTTCTTGAATTTGGCATAGATCTGTTTTTTGCAACCTTACATGAACTGTTCTTGTGTTGAGTAGGATTTAACCTGAAGCAGGGCTGAGCCTCAGAACATTCTTATCATGCCAAGCTTCAACTGCAGAATGTACAGTAGAATGTAATAACAAAGGTTTTCTGCGTACTTCAATGGTGGCGTTCCTGTGCTATTTTTTTTATTTACATTATTTTTACCCCGCCTTTCTCCCCAAAGGGACCCAAGGCGGCTTACAACAAAAAAGGAAATATAATACAACAAATACAATACACAAGTCACATTTTAAAACAGTAAAAAACAGTTAACGAAATTAATAAAACAACATCTAAAAATTAATTTTAAAAGATCATTATTACAATTAAAACAAGAGCATAAAAAGAGCATAAAAAGCAGCAGTGTCCCAGCTGTACCAGCAGGATGTTAAAAAAGGCAGGGCTCAGAAGGCTTCCTTGAACAGGAAGGGTTTTAGGCCTCGCCGGAAAGTGTTCAAGGAGGGAGCAGTTCGTAAATCAAAAGGGAGGGAGTTCCATAATGTTGGTGCCACTACTGAGAAGGCCCTATTTCTGGCCGCCGCCCCACGCACCTCCCTGGGCGATGGCTACTTGTGGAGGCGCCATGATTCAGTGGGAGACCCCATGCTTTGCTTGCAGAAGGTCCCAGGTTCAATCCTTGACGTCTCTGGGAAAGACTGAGAAATCCTGCAGAGCTGCAGCCAGTCAATGTAGACCATACTGAATTTGATGGACCAATGGTTTGACTCCGCTTCCAATGCTCCCAATGAACACAAGAAGTAGCACATACACTTCTGAATTATAGTTAAGAGATGTGGCTACTAGGCATCCGGAGCCCCCTACCCCTCCTTTAAGAAACAGTTAAGCACCGATATCTCCCTACTATCATTAGCTCATATTGACTTGGACCGAGTCAATATGAGCTAATGATAGTAGGGAGAACAATCACCCACACTAATAACATCTGTCAGTCCAAAAGGACAGAATTGATAGGGCTGCCTCTTCTCATCCTATGGATGCAGGGCCTCCCAAGCAATCGTTTGCAGTGGCTCAACTAAGGCTACATGACTGCACAAGTGCTACTAATTACAGCGTAGCAAGACACTGCACCCATTTCTGCACAAACAAAAGGCCACAACTCCTTTGTCCATAAAGTCTTTGAACATGCTGGGGCTGTTAAAGAGAAGATGTCTCAAATGTGCAGTTACTCAGCATCTCTTTACAACACTGAACACATGTTCACATGTGGAGAAAATTATAGCTGCAAATAATCCCACCACATAGTAGGCATGCTCCTCCCCCCTCTTCTCTTTTCTCTGTATTCCCCTCCGTTTCATGAAGCTCTGAAATTGTACAGAGCCAGGGCCAGCTGCGGCAAAGTCGAGGGACAAGTCATTTGAAGAGGCCAGGCAGGGAGCGGGCAAAGAAGAAAAACAAGAAAGAGAAATGTGCTATTTTTATCCTGTGTTCAACACATTTTCCCCTCTCCCAGACTGCTCTTCCCACCTCAATAAAAAAATACAAATTACACCTCCAAGTCTATATATGTAATAAATATTGACAGGTTCCTGGCATCTTCTTCCATCTGAGCCTGACAGAAAAAATAACAGGGAGTTTGCAAGCTTCCTCAAACCTCCCACAGAGGCCAGCATTCAAATTGCTCGAAGTTGCTCTGGTAAAAGCAAGGCATTGTCAATCATGCCTAGGGAGGTTCATCTTTTTGTGACCACAGGATACCGGTACATGCAAACGTGCACACACACTCTATATAAAGCTAGAGCAACAAGAAATATTTGCCTAGATGAAATCTTTTGCCATAGCTAAAATGATCTGAGACGGTTATTTCAATGTAGGAAGCTGCTTTATACTGGGACCATAGGTCTATCTAGGGTGCTAAAACCCTCAAGGGCTGGGAAGACAGTGCTTAGGTAGATGGACCAGCTCAGTATAGGACAGTTTCCTGTGCCCCCCACTCAGGGCCTCTTAGGGGGGGTTAAGGGGGTACAATCATACTAGGGCCCAGGGCCAAAACTGGGTCAAAAGGGGGCCCCAGGAGAAAAAAAGGGCCCCAGGAGAAAAAAAGGGGGCCCTAGCAGCCAAATTTACATGAAGGGAAGGGGGGCAAAAGAAATTTTGCACCCCCTGATAACCCCCCCTGAGTGGCCCTGCCCCCACTCTACCTAGAGATGCCAAGAACTAAATCTGGCACTTTCTGCATGCAAAGTATGTGCACTGCCACGGAGCTATGGCCCTCCCTGACTAACATCCCCTGTTAGATGTTATATGGATGACATAGTTCTAATATACCCTCCCCCTTTCCTGTGCTAATAGGGAAGTCAGGGTTCCTGTGCAGGGCTGGTTCATCAAGGCAGTCGCCTCAGGCAGCAGATTGGGGGGGGGCACCGGTCGCTGTCTGCACGCCCTCCCTGTGCCTCTTCCTCCTTTCTCTTCCTGGATTTAAAATGAAAGAGGAGAGTGGAAGTGTGGAGATGAAACTGGTGGGCTCAGGGGTCATGGGGGTCCGGTTTTTCCCCGTTTTTTCCTTTTTCCCATTTAGCAGGCAGCTGCCGCCCCCTGCTGCACCCCCAGGGCAGCAGCTGCCTCGTGTGCAACCCCCCAGGCACAGGGGGCATTTTCGGCGGGGTGCGGCCGCGCTGGGGCGATTGATTACTTAACTGGCCAACAGCTTTCGATCCTCCTTCGGCATCCTCCAGGCGGCAGCCATGATGTGAGGGCAAGACTCTCTAGGACGCACGTGTCCTAGTCTCGCTGGTCGGTCGTCCACAGTCCTCTCTAGGCTCTGGAGGACCGACCAGCGAGTCTCGCCCTCACATCATGGCTGCCGCCCGGAGGATGCCGAACTTAAGGAGGATCTAAAGCTATGTAGCCCCACCGAAGTTAAAAAAAACCCGTGCCTGGGGGGTTGCACACAAGGCAGCTGTCGCCCTGGGGGTGCAGTAGGGGGCGGCAGCTGCCCGCTAAAATGGGGAAAAAACAGATTAAAAAGTGAAAAATAACCCAGACATTTTTGCACCTCCAGCCAAATTAAGAGTCCCTGATTAGGTGTCCTGATTAAGAGTCTCTGAAGGGGAATTTGTGGGGTTTGTTTTTTTTTGCCATCTCCGCCTCTGGAGCCTGTCCGGCTGCATCCAAGTCGGCCAGGACTCCAGCTACTGCCGCCGCAGCTTTTAAAATGTAAAAACCTTACTTTTTTCTGGCGGCATCATCTTGGATCTCGAGAAATCTCGCTGGATCCAAGATGGTGGTGCCGAAAAAAGGTGAGGTTTTTACATTTTAAAAGCGGTGGAGGCTTCACTGGCCCCGGAAAGCCCGGGACGGTCCTGGGCTTTCTGGGACGGATGGGAAGCCTAAGCATGTTGCTTATAGCGACAAATCAGGCAAGCGGCCTGAATGCTAGAGAGGCTCTGTTAACAGGAAGCAGAAAGAAACAGATAAGATGCATTACTGTCCATCATGAGCCTTGTCCCAGTCTTGCCTAACTCCCATTAAGGACTACAGGGATGCAAACAAGAAGAACAGGCTTGACAATGGAGTTGCAGCCAGGAGAAGAGGCATGTGAGGAACTCTGAACTGGGGGCAGTTATACAGTATGCCCCCACCGAGTATTCATTTATTTGTGACAGTAAACAAAGCAGGAAGAAAATGGTATATCTTCACACATTTTTCTTTTTTTTCCTTTGTGAAACTATTTCATACAGTGGCATTTCTCCTGAACAAAACAGACCTGACTATTTCAGAAGAGAGATGGGGAGAAAGAGAGACAGGAAAAATGAGATATGAAAAATAATAATAGTGAGCAATTATCCCCCTAAGAGCAGGCATTTACCTCTAATGTTGACTATTTTACACAGCAGCATTACTGACTGCCAAAGGCTTGGCAGGTTCTTCCATATTTAGAGATGCTCGGTTATTGCTTGAACTTTTCACCACATTTCAGTTGTATAAATATTCCGCCAAATTCATTATTGTGTACATTTCAACTGGATCAGCTAACACATACAAACTGACACATATCGAAGCATTTTTAAGTTTTCAAATGGTGTGTACAGGAAATAAAAGGAGCTGAAATGTCTCCTGAGCTTAAAAGAAGTGTCTTGGAGCCAGATAGCATGTGGTGTCTTGTAAGTTTATGAAAAAGGAAGTTGGGAGTAAATTCTCATTTGTGGATTTGCTGGGTCTTATTATAACAACCACGACAATTTCCCCAAACGTCTTACATTTAATTGAGAGATCTACATCTGGCTGTTTGCACTTCACAGATGAGCATACAAAGCTATCTTATACGGAGACTCTTGGTCCATCTAGGTCTGTATTGTCTCATTAATTGTGGGCCGTTTAAGGATCTGTTCAGATGACGCATCATCATTCCGACCAGCCCCATTCAATTAAGGATGTTCATGCTCACAGTACGCACACAACCTGGCACCTCTCCTTGTGTCGAGGCTGCTTTCATGGTGGAGAATAGATCCCAACTACCTCTTTATACACATCAGAAGCCAACCATTCCCCATGTAATTAAGAAAGGTGGCATGGGTGCAAGGGGAGGAGCCAGAATGTGTGCATACGTCCACAATGTGTGGAGCTGTTTGGGCTGATGACCTGTCATGCAAACTGGCTCTTGATCAGCATTGTCTACACTGACTGGTTCTCCAGAGTTTCAGACAGGGTTCTTTCCCAGTCCTACCTGGAGATGCCGAGGATTGAACCTGGGACCTTCTGCATGCAAACTATGTGCTCTACACCGACCTGCAGCCTTTCTCCTGATCATTTCCTTCTCATTGAATAAATACCAACGGTAACTTTTTACCTCAGACACATATCTTATATTTAGCAGGGGGAAAGCAACTGCCCCTCTTCACTCCAGCACGCTGTCTTTTCTGGTGGCTGTTGCTGGTATTTCTTCTGCATCTTTTTAGATTGTGAGCCAGTGGCGTCGCTCTAGGTGGGGCAGAACGCTGTCGCCCCACTCTGAACCTCCGTTTCAGCTCCGCGTGAGGCGGCCCCACCCCCTCGCCTTCGGAGCCATTCGAGGCAGCAAAAGCAGCGTACAGGGAGTCTCCTGCACGTTGCTTTCGCTGCCTTGAATGGCTCCGAAGGCGAGGGGGCGGGGCCGCCTCGTGCGGAGCTGAAATGCAGGTTCAGAGTGGGGCAGCACTTAGCGTTCCACCCCACCTAGAGCGACGCCACTGTTGTGAGCACTTTTGGGGAAAGGAGCCACTTGGTTATTTGATTTTCTCTGTAAACCATTTTGTGACCTTTTTTGTTAAAAAGCGGTATTTAAATATTCTGATTAATACTAAGTAATATGTTATTAAAATCAGAACCTTGCTGTTGAGGGAAAATAAACGCTTTAAAAGCTTCACGGTGTGATCCTATGCCCAGGTAGTGCTGGCATCCCTGTGACGTCAGCTTCCTAAAGCAAGGAATTCAACCCGCCTTATGGTTGGGCCAGCGCTGAATGTAGCATAACATGAATATAACATTATAGTGTAGGTAGGGACTAACTGAGTAAGCAGTCACACTTGTAAAAATATTTAGGGGTTCTATAAACAGAGCGATCCTGTAGTTTGAAAGGCCAATGGTACATCAACAGAACTATTCATTCCAATCTTGAGTAGTTATAGCACTATTGTACTCAACACTAGTAAGACTGCCTCTGTTCCATGTTCAGTTCTGAACAGCTCAGCTCAACATGAAGAAGGATGTTGATAAGATACTCTAGATGAATCTAGATGGGGAAAGACCTTGAATAGCACTCAGCATGGTTGTATATTGTCTCAGTGCATAATCCCTAACTCACTCAGCATTGATGCAGATGTACCAAAGGGACACACACTGCATCCTGCATCCTGCAGTGTGTGTGTGTGTGTGTGTGTGTGTGTGTGTGTGTGTGTGGGAGGGGGGGACAGTCACAGAGGCCTCTTCAAAGTAAAGGAACCTTCATTCCCTTATTTCATGGTAAGTCTCCACTTCCCTTATGGGTCTCCTTGGATCTACGCCATCTATTTTGCTGGATTAATGGCGCAATCCACTGTAAACTTAGAGCGGCAGAGCAAGCGCTCCACCGCTCTAAGTCATCACAAACGTGCCGTAAAGCACATTTGTGATGACTCAAGAGTAAGGGCCACCGGTGCGGAGGCCGGCAGCTCTCATTCCAGTGCCGGATCTTCCCTGCGGCCGCCGGAGAAGGTAAGGCCGAGTCAGCCCGGGAGGGGGCAGGGATGGCAGCTGCCATATCCCCGTCCCGGGCCAGCACGACCTTTACACGGCCTCCTTGGATGTACGCCAGCTAACTAGCTGGTGGAAATCCGAAGAGGCCCATTGGGGCCTCCCTGCACTACACCCGGGGGAAGGGGATGAACGTCCCCTTCCCCCGAATAGACCTCTGTGCCAATCACGACCAGCTCAGAACGGGGATAGGATCCAGTGGGAGGCCCTGGGGCCACCCGTGGACCTTTAGTCAGGATTGTGCTGCCCGTCTGAGGAGACTAAGGGACAGGGAAGAAGGAATGGGGATAGGATCCCAGTCCATGTTGCTGCCATTGGGATCCACCCCGTCTCTCCCTGATCCATCTCCTGCCATCCCCCCTTCTCACACAGACACAGTTCCGTTCCTTCCCCTATCCACCCCCTGTGCTGACTTACCTGCACTCCTGTAGCTGACTGTGGCAGCGAGCTGCTGACACTGCTACTGTTTGCGGCAGCAGCATCAAAATGGCTGCTGGCAGTGCACTGCACACTCTGGTGTATGAACATTTAAGTCATTAGAACCTCTGTTCCACTGTCATAAATGTGTCCTGTAGTACAAGGTAGTCAAATGGTCTAACCATGTGTCTCTATGCTACTGACTGTTCCTGCCAACTGTATTTCAAGTGTAAATGTTATCAGTTTTACTTTTGCATACTGTTCCTTGCTATCTCGACTTGATGCGAATGTCAGTTCACTTGCCTGCACAATTTTGAGATTAAGAACCAATCAGCGAATTGCCAGTAAACATCTGTCTTTCCATAGAAAAGAACTCTGTTTAGCTGAAATGCTTTTTAGACATGCAAAGGAACAATCTGTTTTGTACAAGACCAGATACATTCAGTTATGGTTCATTATTTTCTTCCATCTTACTAACAAAAATAAAGTCTGCTTTGTGCCTATATACAGACTTGTTATCATACTTACATTAGTAAACAAAGTAGCTTGCTGCTGGAAATCCTGTGGTAGGGAGACCACCCGTACGGACACATTTGCAACGCCCTCTAGTAAAGCCAGGAGTGTGACTGAACTTCCTGGAAGTTGGCTCTTCATTTTACTGGACAGGGGGAAAAAACAACCACCCCCAAACAGTATTGCTCTTTGTTTGAAGCATGTGTGTTTAAGATGCATTTTCCTTATGGATTTTCTGAAAACTCAGTGCTAGAGGTTATAAAAGAATGAAGCATTCTATTTTGCACTATTGAGGCTATTTTTATCTGAGGATGTTAAAAGGCAAAAAGCTCTCTTGAGTGGGATTGTCCATGTCTCTCATGCTGTAGTCAAGAGGCTTCATTTTCTGTAATACTGTGCCAAGTGAGCATCACTTTCAGCTTTATGTTCTTCAGTCCCAAAGACTGGGAAGGAACCATTTACTTGTGGGCTGGCAGAAAGCAGGTATCCAGTGGGAGAAGAGCTTTGAATCAAACATGAGCATGATTTTATGGCTGCTAAGTGCCCTAAGCATGTCACCAACGGAACAACTCAAAAGAAGTTGTAGATGGAAACATCCGAGATCCAAGTCTTCATTCATTTCATCATCCCAAATCTCTTGGTTTCAGTTGAACTGTTCCGCTGAATTCTTGGCTTCCGTTGAGCCATTGTGTTTCTATTCAGATATGGTTCTACACAAGCAAATAAAAACATCAGTCAGGATCATAGAGAAAGCCATTGTTTCCTCTTGTCTTGTTCAATGGGAAAGGAGGAGACCCAGGACAAAAATGCCCCCATAATCAGGAGCAGTGGCACACAGTGACCAGGTCAGGCACTGGTCAAGAGTCCATGCCCAACAGAGGCCCCAGCCAGCCAGGCCAACCCCTGCCTAGGCTAAACCCCCAGGTACTGGTGGCAGTGATGGCACAAGTCAGCTGCTGCACTTGGCGCGCCAATCTACAAATGTTTCCACAAAAGCATCCTCCAGAGTTCTCTGTACTATTTATTTAATATTTTTTTTACCCTGGCCTGCCTCTCCTCCATATTTGTTTATGTCCACGTCAGCTAACAACAATAAATATAATATAATGATATAAAATGAAGCTAATCTTACAATTAAATACAAGTCGTATTAAATCAATTAAAAACAGCCTATTGCATACAAACCCCAGCACAACATAAAATCAATTATAAAGCAGCAGGCTACCCCCCAATTGAAATCTGGCAGCAGCATATCCTCATAAAGGCATGAAAGCAGACAGTCACAAAAAAGTACCACAAAGTACAAATGGTCAATAAGAAGAGTAACAACTAGCATTATAAAAATATCACAAAAGTGGCTTAAAAATGCATGCACAAATAAAAACATATCCAACATCCTCCCACACGCCCAGCTAAGTGGAAAATGCGAAGAAAAAAAAGAAAAGTTTTTAATTCCTGCTGGAACACATATTATTGCAGGGTCTCTAGGCTGGTGGTAGCTAAGAACTGCCGGCGCTGCCACCACCACCGAGTCTTCCATTAGCTGGTGGGGAAAGTGGACGAAGTTGTCACTTGGTTGCTCCCTGCTCCTACCACCAGTAAGCTGGGGGGGGTGCAGGAGCCCCATGTTCCATGGGCAGGAGGGCAAGCACAGGGTTGTAAACCAGGGGGCCCCAGAAACCTGGAGCTGGGATTCACAGGGATTCCGAAACCAGTCACAAACCAGGAAGAGACAAGAGGCTAAGAAGGATAAAGAAGGTGGTAACTGAGCAACTCTGGGAGGAGGAATCATTATGAAAACCATTACAGGTTCAATGGCCATAATTAGCAGCTCAGAGAATAACTGTACTTTGTACAGCAGAAGATGAAATCTCCTTTTAAGCAAATGTGCAGGCATGCAGCTGCATATGTCATTCTTGGAAGGAACATGCTCGTTAATCTCCTTGATGCAGGCTTTTGAGTTACCTGAATTAATTATTGCACATTGGTTAATCTGTAACTGTTCCCAAATTTGGAGTTATATAACTTGTTTACGTACATACTAACAAGATCACTGAGATAAATGGGGTGTTTTTTTCCCCCCTATACCCTGTAATCAAAGTGATTTTCAAAGACCATAAATGCTGGGGGAATGGCTGGCTCTAAACCATTTGGATAGCATCAGTTTGACTACTAGTCATGTGGTGAAACAGTGCCATGGAGAGGTGGGCTGTGTGGGCAGCAGCAGTCCAAGAGCCTTAGGCACCTGGGGCAAGGTACCAATGTCTCCCACCATCATCTCCTTGTCCTCACCACTCTCACCTCCTCTCCCTCCTCCTTCTCCTCTTCAGTGGCCACTGCCATCTGACTTGGAAGTCACTTATTCTGACTTTCTCCCATGCTTGCTGCATTTGAAAAGTAGAGCCTCTACTGCAATAAGGGGGAAAGAAAAGAGACCACTACTGTTGCTGGAGAAATTAAAGGATATGTTTGGTTTGGAGTGTGTGTGGAATCACACTTGATGGATGGGATAGCGGGCTTAAAATGGTTCAGTAAATGATCTGAACATGGGGGTGGGGTGGGGTTGGATACTGAATACTTTTAAAACCATTTAGAGCCAAACCGTAACCAACTCACTCAACTCGACTGAAAAGGAAGAGGATGGATCAAAAAAGGAAGTGTGGAGAAGAGGAAATTGGTGGCGTAGTGCATCTTCTAGGAGATGACTCATAAGAACATAAGAACATAAGAAGAGCCCTGCTGGATCAGGCCAAAGGCCCATCTAGTCCAGCTTCCTGTGTCACACAGTGGCCCCACCAGATGCCTCAGGGAGCACAAGACAACAAGATAACCTGTTTCCTGTTGTCACTCCCTTGCACCTGGCACAGAGAAAACCTACTTCTAAAACCAGGAGGTTGCTTATGGCTTGTAACCTGTGATGGTCTTTTCCTCCATGAATCTGTCCAAACCCCTTTTAAAGGCATCTAGGCCAGGTGCCATCACCACATCCTGTGGCAAGGAGTTCCACAGATGAATTACACACTGGGTAAAGAAATATTTTCTTTTATCCTTTCTAACTCTCCCTCCACTCAGAGGCCTCTTGTGATGATCCCTGACTCTCCTCTCTTCCTTACCTTCAATTTGTTTCCCCTTTTGCTTTTCAAATTCAGGGGCTGTGGGAGTAAGAGCAGTGGCAGCAATGGATGAAGCTGACTGACAGATAGCCGTGTGTCTCCTTCAGTCCCTGCCAGTCCGCCACATGAGGCAACCACCTCAGCTCACTTCATGGATGGACAGGTTTGCCAATAGGTGTGATAGGGAATGGAAAGAGGAGGGAGAAACGCCATGATTTCAGGTAACCACATGTTTGGATTCATCAGTTTGGGCAATGGGTTTTTTATTGACAGTGAAAAAAATGACTAAGAACAGATGCATGAAACGAACGACTATTTATTTATTTATTTATTTATTTATTTATTTATTTAAAGAATTTATATCCCGCCTGTCTCCTGACTGGGCAACCAAGGCGGCTTACAGAATTTAAAAATGTTAAAAATACAAAGTACAATAAAATAATTAAAACGAAACAATTAAAACAAATAAAAGAGACAAGCACCAGTGGGTCACCTAAGATTGCCTTTGATTAAAAAAAGCCATCTCACAATGTCAGCAATCGAATGCCGATCTAAATAAAAACATCTTAAGGCCCCTCTGAAAGGTTTCTAAAGAGGGAGCCGTTCCTAATTCCAGGGGGAGGGAACTCCATAGTTGGGGTGCCACCATCGAGAAGGCCCTATTTCTCTCTGCCATCCCCCTCACCTCCGTCAGTGGTGGCACAGTTAACAGGGCACTGGTTTCATCATTTATTTATTAAGTTCTGGTTTCATCATTTAAAGAACTATGAAGGCTCCACCGCCCCTGAGGGTTACACAACGCCACAAGGAAAATTATAAGATGTTCCATTTTTCTAAACATTTTTTCTGCCTTATGACCTTCAGTAGAAAGACTTATTAACGTTTTATAATGTTAAATCTGGCATAATGTTCAAACCTCAGAAAAATCAGAAACTTGTTGCAGTTCTTAATATTAGGTCTAATCCCTTCTTTGAAGTGTAACATATTTTGACCATATGAAATGCGTTTCATTTTCCCTAGATTCTTTTCTAAAGAAGACAAAGGCTGTTTTAATTCTTATTCCCAAGAAGCATTCCAGACTTGTATTCAACTTGTAGTCAAGGGTCCTCAAAGTTTAAAATATTCATATTAACCTAATATTCAGTTAGCCTTACAAAAAATGCAATTTGTAGACGCGACTCCATTGGGATAGCTTCAGAGGAAATCTTGTTGAAATGAACAGGGGTTGCACAAGGCACCTTCTAAGTAACTTCCAGAAGCTTCCACCAGACTGTACTGAGGCTGTCATGGTGGCTTCTGGCTCAGCAATTTTCCATTCTCCTTCGGATTTTGTTTCGCAGCTCATGGAGAACCAGAAATTGTGAATCTGCTTTCTATAAACTAGAAATTATATGGAAGATTAATAAAAGGTATATGGAAATATGGCCAAACGCCATATGCATTTAGAAATGCATCATTTAAATCTGAAATAGTGGGGAAACTGTTCCAATTATGATCCTGAGAACGACACAAGGAGGGGATCATTATCTGCTTGTGAAATTCAGCAGCCAAAAGGAGGAGACTATGCAGGAGAGACACCTTCAAGGCCCTCCAAGAAACAGAACAACAACGAAGGGATTCTTTCTGGTACTATTTTTCTTTTGACACCCCGATATACAACTCCTTTCCTCAGTAGCTGAGAATTGAGACAAAACCTTTCTGTTTCTTTGTCTTGACCTTTCTTTCCTGGGGTGAAAGGTCCAAAATAAAAACTTGTGTGACTGGTGGCAACAATGTATTTTCTTGTTGTTCAGTCGTTAAGTCGTGTCCGACCCTTCGTGATCTTCACAACTGGTCAGGCTAGGTATTAACAATGGTATCTGGCCTAGATGCCTTTAAAAGGGGTTTGGACAGATTCATGGAGGAAAAGACCATCACAGGTTACAAGACATAAGCAACCTCCTGGTTTTTGGAGGTGGGGTTTCTCTGTGCCAGGTGCAAGGGAGTGTCAACGGGAAACAGGTTATCTTGTTGTCTTGTGTGCTCCCTGAGGCATCTGGTGGGGCCACTGTGTGATACAGGAAGCTGGACTAGATGGACCTTTGGCCTGATCCAGCAGGGCTCTTCTTATGTTCTTATGTTAGTTAATACTATGGTTACGTTTTGGTATCACAGGATATGGCCTGAAGGCATATGATGAAGCATCCTTGCTGAAGTTAAGCAAGTCTCAGTCTGCGTAAAAAAATTACCTGTATAAGAAATTGTTGGGAACCATACACATGCTGTCTTCCATGGAGTTCCATGGAAGAAAGGTGTGATGTGATGAAATAAAGTATTACATCATAGGAAGCTGCCATATACTAAGTCAAACCATTAGTCCATCTAGGTCAGTGTTCTCTATTCACAGGTAGGAGGTCCGCAAGCTTTCAGCTAGGTATATGCCAGCCTTACCTGATAAACCAGGGATTAAAGCTGGGCAATGGTGCCGCTGGGGTGAGTGCCAACCAGTGCGGCACTTACCTTGCAGAGCTCAGTGTTCCAGAAGTCTGGGGGTGACCTTATGACGTACAGGTGTCACCATCTTAACTATGGTCCACCTAATGACCACCAGATATATGACAGGTGGTCCCATATGCGGTCCGTCATTGGTCACTTTCCCTACCTTTAGAATATTGGAAGTGTGAGGCCTCTCCGGAGGCCTGTTCTGGGTCATGCATCTCTCCGCAGGCCTCTGAGGTCCTCAGAATGGCCTGCAGAGGCCTCCGTAAGGCACTTCTGGTTTTCAGAAGCAAACTTCCAATATTCCAAAGGTAGGGATAGCATCGCTTAATGACGGGGCCACTTAACGATGGGGTTTGGGGAACACATCCCCATCATTAAGCGGGTGACATCTGTAATCATGTCACCACTGACTTTCCTGGCTTTCGCATTGCTTTTATGCAAAAGCCCGCCTCCAGACCTCCCCTGCTCGGCGATCTTTGACCCTCTCCGGGTGCAGTCACCTTGCGCTCTCGCCAAAGTGTGGCAAAAACACTCTGTTTGGTGAGAGCGGGAGGCAGCTGCACCCAGAGAGGGCCATGGGTCACTGAGCGGAGGCTTGGGCAGTGTGTGGTGTTGCCTCCCCTGAGGGTGGCGCCCAGTGCGGGTTGCACTGGTCCCGCCCCCACTGCGACATGCAGGGCAGGTCCCCTATCACTGAGCTACAGCTCCTCCCATCACTTCCTCTTATGTAGAGTCAGTGAAAAGCATTTGTTCTGTAAACCCAAACTTTGAATGAATTGTGGGAAAGAGTAGTAGGCTTTTTGTGAGGACAAAGGCAGAACAGCTGCCCACAGAATGGAGACAGGGGAAAACAGAATAAGCAGCCTCCCAATTCTTCAGCCTGTTCATTTTGAAGCATGCTCACTTAGCAGATCTTGTCTGTGTAAATGTAAGAAAAGAAGACCGAGATTCATGGAGACAGGAAGGCCCTGTGTAACTTCTTATCTCTCTGTTCAGCTGACATTCCCTTCAAAAGACATAGTGCCAATACAACAAGTACATTCTGCAAACATGCTATTCAACAAAATATTTTTACCCTCTGGCCCAATGGCTAATTCCCAAACAGTAACCTAATAAGTACTTTATCTAAAGAAGAGGGTTGAGTTACCTGGAAAGGATCCTTTCCCCACTGACAAGATAAACGATGCCTCCTGGTTACATTTTAAAAAACAACAACCCCAAAACATCTGGCAACATGTTCAAAAACTAATAATAATAAAATAAAATAAAATTGGATGTTTTGCATTCCCCAAGGGCTATTTACATAGGTGGAGACCTTGCAGTTATTTTTATTAAGTAAATTATGATGGCAATGCCATGGCTGTGTAATTTAAAAACATCATTATGTGTTGCTTTGAAGAAGACATCCACAGTAGTAATAATAGATTCAGGGGGACACGTAAGCCTGTTTCCAAATTAAGATTTTAAAGTGTTCTGTGTGATGTGGGTAGGTAACTCTCTCCAAAGATGAAGAGTGCAAGCCAAGGCATGTCTACTTAGAAGTAAGTGTCATTGAATTCAATGGGGCTTACTCCTAGGTAAGTGTGTATAAGATTTCAGCATAAGAATCCTTTGTTCATATGGGGAAAACAACCTCATAACCTAGAATATCCTTATTAATTAAGACAGGTCACGCTCCATAGAGTGGTAGGACCACATGATGTGAGCTATCAAGTGAGCATCCCACATGTCCCTTCACTTCAATGGGCTGACCCTCAGTGTCCAATTCTGCTGACCTCCTGCAATACAATCACTAAGAACATAAGAATATAAGAAGAGCCCTGCTGGATCAGGCCAAAGGCCCATCTAGTCCAGCTTCCTGTATCACACAGTGGCCCCACCAGATCCCTCAGGGAGCACACAAGACAACAAGATACCTGTGTCCAGCCACCACTCCCTTGCACCTGGCACAGAGAGAACCTACTCCTACAACCAGGAGGTTGCTTTTCCCCATCATGGCTTGTAAGCTGTGATGGACGTTTCCTCCATAAATCTGTCCAATCCCCTTTTAAAGGCATCCAGGCCAGGTGCCATCACCACATCCTGTGGCAAGGAGTTTCACAGATGAATTACACGCTGGGTAAAGAAATATTTTCTTTTGTCTGTTTTAATCCTTCCTCCACTCAATTTTAGTGGATGTCCCCTAGTTCTAGTGAAGTGTGACAGGGAAAAGAACTTCTCTCTATCCACTCTCTCCATCCCATGCATAATTTTATACGTCTCAATCATGTCCCCCCTCAGCCGCCTTTTTTCTAGACTGAAGAGCCGCAAACGCTGTAGCCTTTCCTCATAAGGGAGATGCCCCAGCCCACTACTTGCACTGATGGTGTACTATGTGCAACATCACTCAAAGGCTTCTGATGAGTGGTTGTACACAGGGCCGCCGATGCTATCATTAGGCTGACTAGGCAGCCGCCTAGGGCGCAGACCTCAGAGGGGCGCAGTACTGACCATTGAGGGGCACAGTTTTATACAGATTAGTTTTTTTAATTCATGCAAAAAATGCAACTGACAATTTATTTTTATTTTTTTCATTTCATTTTCATTTTTTTCTACAAGACATCTACTTTTGAAAAATTAAGTTGGCAATGTTGGGAGGGGGAGAGCAAGCAGTTAGCCTTGCCTAGGGCGCAAAATAGCCTGGCCCTGGCCCTGGTTGTACATAATCTCTGGGCCTTCCCTTTGAAATCCCTGCAGGGTTACATCTTCCTCCCTTCAATACATAGACAAGGCTGCAGTGCAATGTCACAGTAAAGTATGGTGTTAGGCATCATCACTACCTAACATTGATAACGCAGAGTTCTACCTCATTTTTATCCGACCCATTTTTATCCAGTCCAATGTGCATATGAGCTTGTGTGGTTAAATCATCTGAAGGGGGAAATGATGTGAACTGAAAACTCCAGCAAACCTTATGTGTGTCAATTCCAAAATTAATTTTAGAAATTTTCCAAGTGAAGCTGGATGGCAGATGGAACAGAATATGGGGAAGAGCCAACCCACAGAATGGTAATGCAGCAGAATGGAAGGCATCCACTCATAATAGCTGATGAATGGAGTCATTCTACAGACTTTCGGCACAATCCTGCATAACTTGATGCCAGCGGAGACAGTGACGTTGCCGGTGCGGCGCGTCACCCTCTCCCGGCGCGTGAGTACGAGGGGGTGATGCGGCTGTGGGGGGGTGTGATGCGGCTGGGGGACTGGGTGATGTGGCTGGGGAGTGTGGGGGTGACGCCCCTGGGGGGTGGGGGGGTGACGCACCGAACTGGCCGACCCCTTGCCCGGGGTGACACGCTGGCTCGTGACGCTGCTGGGCAGAGAGAGTGCTCCACCGGTGTTAGTTGTCGCAAAAATGCAGTACGGCACTTTTTCTATGCCTAGGGAGCAAGCGGTGCAGGCGCAGAGGCTGGCACCGCTAAGTCCCCCAGCAGCCCGGACTTGTGCCGGACAACCCAGGTAAGAGGCTGCATGGTACAGGGGCATAGATAGGCAGGTGGGGGCGGTGAGGGGGGCTATTAGCCAGCATGGGCTGGGAGGGGCTAGGGATATCGGCACTTAGATGTGGCGATATCCTATGCCCCTTCCCAGCCCCGGTTGACCTTACACAGCCTCCCCAGATGCACGCCAGCTTCAGAGCTGGCATGCATCCAAGAAGGCCCATTGCAGCCCACGCGGCTTACATTGGGGGAAGGGGACGAACGTTTCCTTTCCCCGAGTAAAGCCCAGGCCACACGGTGTAGGCTGCAGTGGACCTAGGATACAGCAGCCGGCCCTTTAGGCCGGCCGCTTAACGTTAACAGGATTGGGCTACCCATTACTATCCTCTGCTGATGGAGTGCTGAACTGAGCAGGTTATGCTCTTATGATGCTTTTGTGATTCCGTATTTGTTATCTGCTTACTCTGTATATTTCTACTATTTAGATTACTGAAATGTTATGAGAGTAAGAGAAAGATAATGAGGAAGTTAGTCCTATCTAAGGTCTTCACCTCCAAATTCAAAGCGAAATTGTTACCCCTTGCATTTCAAGACTTTTAGAAAACTTCCCTGCTAGCTAGATTGACTGCGAGTACAAGTCCCATAATACTTTTTTTTTTTTTCTAATTCTGCTCGTTCTTTCCCTCATCTGTTGCTGTGGTCTCCTATTACCTTCTCAAATTGAAGGCCAGGAAAAAAAAACACAGGTATCTACCATCTTCCTCTGCTGCACGTTTCAGTATTTCCATAAATTACCTATTCCTTGGCACATCCACAAAAATATGAGAATATTCTGATAGAACTGTAATTGAAACTTCATCCGCTCCTTGGGAAGATTTCATATAGAGGAAAAAACAGAATCTTTTCTTCAACTTCATTGTTTGCATTCATGGAAAAAAAATCACTTCTGCCCCAATGAGGGATTTATATCAGTGGATCTAGTGATCCACTGCCATAAGTCACCTTGCAATGTTGCATGCACCACCATGAGGCACTGCAGAGCCACCACTGGAAATGGCCGGAGGCTCCATGTGTAGTCCAGAACTGCCCAGATGCTCCACTGGTGCAGGTAAGTAAGCTGGCGAAGGGGGCAGTTTATGGGCTGTTTGGGGATCGGGGCAGGGAGTAGGCATGAACTAGAAGGCAGTTCAAGGCGGGAGGGATGGAACTTGGTGGCAGTCATGCATGCTGGAATCTATCCCCCTTTCCCTGTTCGTACCCACCCCCCTGTGGATTCATGGACTTAGAGCAGCAAAATAGCTGGTATAGCTCCTTGAAGACTTATTGATTTTCCCCCACCATAGCATGCAGCGCGCTCCCCAACTAGTGGGGGGATAGGATTGGGCTGTTCAACAACTAACAGTGCAATCTTATGGCCAGTTTCTTGGGAGTAAGCCCCATTGAATACACTGAGATCTACTTCTGCATAACCATGCATAGACTTGCACTATATGTTTAAGTAGAACTAATCCGTATCATTTCAGTATTAAAATATTATTATTGTTAATTTTTAATTACTTTCCTATGTATTTGATACTGTATATAAATTTACCATTAAAAGACAAACACATGTGCAACACATGTGGCACCCATTGCATTTTATATCTTGCGGGTTCTGTTGCTGCTGTACACCAGAAGACGTCCACAGATGTGGACGAAACGTTGTGTGTTTGTGATTTGTTTTTATACGTTTCATACGTTTTAATCTTGCTCCACTAGATTGTAACATGTTTTTAACTGCTTTAAAATACAATTTTTTTAGGTAAAGGTGACCCCTGACAATTAAGTCCAGTCGTGTCCGACTCTAGGGTGTGGTGCTCATCCCCATTTCAAAGCCGAAGAGCCAGTGTTGTCCGAAGACGCCTCCGTGGTCATGTGGCCGGCATGACTCTCCTTGCCGCAGCACGTAGCGTGTGGCTGGAACACGGAGCGCTGTTTACCTTCCCGCAAGCGGTACCTATTTATCTACTCGCATTAACATGCTTTGGAACTGCTAGGTTGGCAGGAGCTGGCCAAGCAATGAGAGCTCACCCCGTCGCGGATTCGAACTGCCGACCTTCCGATCGACAGCTCATGGTTCAGCGGTTTAACCCACTGCGCCACATGGCATCTAAACCCGTATTTCCTATTCCTTGTAAAACATGTGCAACTAGTTTTCTAGTTTTCATTTGAGATCCCTTTCCAAAGAAATCTAGGGGGGCTTTGGGAAATTACAGGCTGGTCAGTTTAACATTTGTTCCAGGGACAGTGGTGAAATGTGTAATTGAAGATAAAAAGATATATTAACAATACCTTTATTAAAGATAATAAATAAAGCATATAGAAGAACAAACCCTGCTGAGGGAGAAGCAGCATGGTTTCCGCAAAGGAAACTCTTGCCTCACTAACCTTCCGGCGTTCTTTGAGTGTCAGTAGATAAAGGCAATCTGGATGACATTGCATACTTGGATTTTCGAAAGGCTTCTGACAAAGATCCTCACCAAAGGCTCTTAAGTAAACTTAGCAATCATGGAATAAGAGGTAACTGTATTTGGTACAAGGTATTTGGTATAAGTATTTTGTAACTGGTTAAAGAACAGGAAGCAGAGAATAGGAATACATGTCATTTTCACAGTGGAGGAAAGTAAGAAGTTGGGTCTCCCAATAATCTGTATTGGGACTGGTGCTTTATAACTTGTTCATAAATTATCTGGAGTTAGGGAGAACAATGAGGTGATCAAGTTTGCCGATGACGCCAAGCTATTTAGGGTGGCAAAAACCAAAGCAGACGGTGAAGTGCTCCAAAATTAGTCTGTGGAATTTATTGCCATGAGATGTGGTGATGGCCACTAGCTTGGGTGCTTTAAAAGAGGATTGGACACATTTCAAGGAGGACAGATCTATCCATGGCTACAAATCATGATGGCTGTGTGCTAACATGGACAGAATTGCTGCCTAACAGTGCAATCCTGTCTACCACCCATCCCACATTCAAGGCAGAAAGGGCCTGGGACCAGCACAGCAGGAGCACACCTTGGGAGAAGGGGACATTTGTATCCTTCCCCTGAGTAGAGCCCCTAGGGTAGAGTGGGTAACGGGACTCCTTGAATGTATATATGCTGGGTATATTGCCGGCGGACATTCAGGAGGCCCATGTAAGGCGGAACAAAGACCAGGAACAGGGATAGGATTCAGCGGAGGCTTCCTCCACCAACCCCTCCCCCTTCTGTCAATCCCTGTTCCACCAATCCCCCCTCCCGGAACTCCCCCCCTGCCCTCTCCATGCCCCTCCCCCAACTGGCGAGCCCTACGTGGTCGTGTCAGCAGGATGTTGGAATCTGGGGCGGGTAGGCTGGCGCCAGCCTCAGCACTGGTGCAGCCTACTCACCAGGTGAGGCAAACGTGCTTTATGACACGTTTGCAACACCCTGGAACAGCGGAACAAGTGTTCCACCATTCCAGCGGATAGACAGGATTGGGCTGTAAAAGTGCTTACTTGTAAAGAAACAGGGCAATAGATCAATTTACTCCACTTTCAGAGTTTAACTGAATATTACAAGAGAGGAGCTGTGCCAGTCGATGCCTCATTCTCACTATTTCCATTTTTAAAAATATATTACATAACAGTGGCGTCACGAGCTGGCCCGTCACCCCGGGTGAGGAGTTGGCCGGCTTGGCGCATCACCCCCACCCACCCCAGCTGCATCACTCCACCACCCCCACTGCTGCGTCACCCCTCCCCGGTACTCACCGTCTCACCGTCTCGACAAGAGGCATTTTGGGGTGGGGAAAGGGGGATAGGGTCTCGGTGTGCACTGCTGCCACCAAGAACCGCCCGTCCCACCCCCTCTACCTGCCCCAAATTGCCCCTGATGCCTGTCTACCTGCTCTGGTGGGGTGTCTGGGAGCTGCTGTTGTGCTCAAGGGGTCCCCTGCTGTTTGTGCCAACAGTTGCAAAGTGCACGACAGCACCGCAGGTTTTGAGCCAGAGTCCTGGGTGTTATGGTGGCAGGTCATGAGATCTGCCACCATAAGGCCCCCTTAGGATTGGACTGTAAGTTTGTTCTTGACTTCCTCGTGGGCCCCGGTGAAATGTGAAGGCTTTTTAATGTGCTGCTAAGAAGTCTGTCCTCTTCAGAACCAAAGGCAAAGCAAATTGTTCCAGTGTAAAATAGTTGCATTGACCTCTGTAAATATTGCCTCTTCAGTTTCTGTCTGTACAAACCAACCATCAGCCCTGAGATTAGATGTACTAATTCTACAGACCGCCAGCCAGGCATGCAAAGCTTTAGGAAATTTGAGGGCAGGTTCTGGAAGCCAGAAAAATTTCCCTTCTCAGAAGTGATCACCTCTGGCAACTGCTTCTCTCCCACAAACTTTGAAGGTCTCTCAGAAGAGACCTATAATAACAAGGGTAGAAAAGGGAGCAGGAAAGTAGAAAGTGGATGGCAAAGTATGTTTTTCGTTTTTGGCGTTTATTTCTCCTTTGCTTTCTTAACCCTCAGAAATCAAAAACTGCTACTTCTGTTACCAGAAGTGTTTCCCAAGAGACTTACGGTAAATGTTCTTTCCAAAGAAAGTCATCGGACTAGCTCTCAGTGAGGTGAAAAACCTAACTCTGGACTGTAATACTTTAGACTAAACATGATGAATGTTCCTCCATACAAAAATTCCCTTTTCATACTCTACACTAAAGTGTGTGCCCTCCACATACGCAAGGCACCGCAATCCTAAAGAGCGGAGGAACGGCGGAGTGAGTGCTCCACCGTTCCAAGATGATACGAATGTGCACGCCTCAGGGAAGGTAAGAGATCCCCCGGCGGGGGCGGTCCAGGCGGTGAGGGAGGGGGAGCCATTGGCTGAGCCGGCCCGGAGTGGGCGGGGATGACATCTGGCATATTTAACTGGCAGAAATGCTATTTAGCTGGCAGAAATCCGAGGAGGCCCGTCAGGCCTTCCCTGGTTTACACCGGGGGAAGGGGACGAATGTCCCCTTTCCCCAAGGAGACCTCTGGGCTGTGCCAGAGCAGCCAGGAATGGGGACAGGATCCGGCAGGCGTCCCTAGGCCACACACCCCCTGGATCCTTACAGGATTGCGCTGTGAATCTGTACATTGGAAATGGGATCATGCATGCTGGCCATGCCATCGGGATCTGCACATTCATTGTGCATGTGTACCCATGAGGGGGGGGGGGTTTACAGCAGTATGCACATTTTTTTGTATTGCTCAAACACACCCCCCCCAGAAATTACATGAGACAAGATCATTTATTTGGTATGACTTGGACCGCTTTATTGATTATTATAACTGCACCCCTTTTAGTGCAGGCACTTACCCTGAGGAAGACAGATACAACTGTTCACTTCTTCTTTGGGTGTTAGCATCCTGGCGCCAACTGGAGATCGGCTCACACCAACCTCTGGTTTTCCTCACCAACCCCTGGAAAAGAGGTCAAGGGAGCCAAGCCAGAGAGCTTTTAGGATGGACTTTACAATTCAGGTCGTAGTTGCCAGCCAGCACCCCCCAAGTCAGACAGCCTCTTGAGATTGGTACTGCCTTTCCCTCTGGCCCTTGCATACCTTAGGATGCACACTGGATCCCTACTCCTATTCTCAGTTCCGCACTGTACCTGCCAGAAGTGACCTGGCCAAGCTACCACCACATATCAGGAAACAGTCTGCAGTAAGACTTTCCACCATTTGCAAATCAAGTGAAAAGTAAACAATTCCTTCCAGGCCTCTGAAGGCAGCCAGCTAATCTCAGACGATCCCTGGAATGGGTGGGATGGATGCAGCATCACCTGACTGCTGAATGGGAAGGTCTGAAGAGAGATCTCAGAGATCTGGTATGTGAGGGATCGTAGATGCTCACTAGATGTTGAAGGTAATGCACTCTGAACCTGCTGAGAGGCAGTTTGACATGTTCATGTGCTCTGAGACTGTTTCCTAACACTCAAAACAGATTCCTTGGCACAAAATTAAGGCCTGACTGGTGCACTGCTAATGCAGGGGAAAATAGCCCAATTTTAAAAATATATATATATAGAATTAAGGCGTACTAGCAAACTGCATGGACAGATGTGCTGCTTTGCCTACAGGAGGAACAGCTGGGTGTGTTATGCACAGGGCCCACGGCTAGTTGAATAATCCCATGTCTCTAGGCAGTTTGGCAATAACTCCATGTAATTATATTTATCCTTTGGAGATTTAGGTAGCTTTGATGCACATTTAAAAAACAAATTACCTTAAACACTGTCTTGTTTAAGCAAGTTCAAATGTTTAGCTTGCTGTGGAAGTCGCCTGCAGTTGCACTACCCAGCCAGGACTAAGATCTCTGTTAAAACTCAGTTGAGCTTAGTGGGGAATTTGCCTTCTAGGAAAACAGCAATCATGGGAGGGGAGAGGGGGAATCTGAATTGGGCAAAGGGTTAAAAAAGCCCACTTGTTCACACACTTAGGCCTTATCTAGAGCAGGGAAGCAATGTGCACTTCTTACTGGTTTCTTTCCATTTTTTCTTTTCGCTTTTCTTCCTTTCATAGTAAAAAAAAGTGGCAAAATAATGGAAAGAAAACTAGTTTAATAATACGCATATACACACAAGGAACAAAAATGGACTCAATCAAGGACAATTCAGTACTATTCCCTCTGCCACACTGACCTGGGTGTGTGGCCAATTTTATTCTTATTTTATTTTTAAAAGAAGGGGCTGAATCTGAAAACAGGAAGCTTTCTGTTAAAGGAACAGCACTTTGCCTGTCCACACTAGACAGGTTGTTGGCGCAGCAAAGAAGCCACAGAAAACAATGGAATGCAATGATATCATATGGATGCTCTGTAAAAAGTGAGGGAGCAAAGGATGGTAATTCCAGATAAAAAGGCTAGTGTGGAAGGAAGCAACCTCTGAGCCCTAGACGTTTTTACCTATACGTGCAACACTTCATCAGTACACTGCTTAGACCCAGGGTACACATTACAAAGGGTGAAGCTGAAATGGTAGAAATCGGGACTGTTCCACTTCAGACTGTGAGGTGATAGTTTTAGAATGCCTCTGTATGCAAAAACAAACAACCCCCCTCACTGCATATCGTAAACCAGCATAAGAAAGGTTTGGCACAAGCGTCTCCCTGAATTGCTGATTACATGTACGGTTTTTTGTTTTGTTTTTGTTTTTGCATGGGGGAGGATTCAAAAATATGACTTCCCCCACCTGCAATTTGAAGTGGAACAGTCCAAAATTCTACCACATCAGTTTACCATATCACTCTGTGAACTGTATAGCTTGGGTCTTACTGTGCAGCTTAACCTCATGATGTTTCAACAGTAGCTTTACATTCTTCTGAGAGAGATCATCAATGACTTTATATTCCACAGTTACATCATATTCTATATAACCAGCACTCTTCCAAATACCACTTGTCCTTTTCAGTTAGGTGCTGAGCCTCAAAGAACTTGCACCAGAAAACAAAACAACAGCACTTATATATAGCACTTATATATATAATAGTACTTTTTTTCCTATAGCACTTTTAGTGTGAAAGTACTTTATCTTGCTAATCTTATTTACCTTCCCTGAATAGTACTTCTGTATTGACGATGGTACTTCCAGTACATGAAGTCTTATTTTCCCCTGCTTTACCCTACCAAAAATCTGTCCAAAGAGGCAATTCCAGTACTGCAGCTTGATAACCAAACATCTGCCTCCCATGCATGCAAACAAACTTGCAGTAATGTTGCTAAGAGATGGGCCTAAAACACCGCACTTCTCCTTTCATTTGCTCTCTTGAAATATTCAGAAACAATAGGGACGATTGGCCGGCCAGGTCAGGGAGGGGGGGGCGAGGATATCGGCTGCATGCTCTGCTGATTCAGCAGAGCATGATGCATTCATTCCTAACGCCCTTCTCAGGCGTGGCCGGCCTTACACAGCCTCCTCAGACGTGCGCCAGCAAAATAGTTGGTGCACATCCGAGGAAGCCCATTGGGGGCACTGGGGCTTACACCGGGGGAAAGGAATGGATGTCTCTTTCCCCCGAGGTGTGCCCAAGCTCCACTGGCGTGGCCCTGATCCTGCTTTGGAACCGCCGCAGCGCGGTTCCTTAGGCAGGACCTTAGGTAGGATTGGGCTACCCGAGACATATCTGGCTTTCTCTCAGTCAGTAATCCGCATGAAGAGAGAAGGCGCCCAGCTATAATTAATAACCATAAGCCTACATCCATTACAGCATAATCACTCATTTACTTGCTGCCATTATTTTTGAAAAGTTAGCTCATAGCCGTCTTCATTCTTTCTTCCAGCCTCACACAATTTTCAGAGCTGGAAATAAAGGCCATTCTATGTTCCTTTATTTTATCTGCCAGCTGAAAACACATGGCTCAGCTTTCCTCCAAAGCTTAAAGCGATAAGAATAAATAATATTTTGTTAACAGTTTAGGGGTGAGTTCTGATCACAACACTCTCACAGAAGTGGAATCCTACATAAACAAAAGGGTTTCTGTCTGAAGCTGCAGGACTCTCTCAATGAACCTTACTTAAGTCACATGATGAGCTCTGTAGCGTTAGCCACTGAATGATTGATTGAATGAATGAATAAATGCAATTCTGAGCCACAGTTCTGGAGTTTTCTGCACATTCCGTTTCATTGTCATTTGAAGGACCTGGGCAGTGACGTTTATAGAATGTGGAACACAGTGCCAAAAGATGCCTTTTAGAGAATCACAAGTTTACTGTCCAATACCCCAAGCAGCACCAAATTCCACTGCCCCTCCTTTTTTGATCTGGTGTACATGCTACGGCCTCCACCACCACCAGCTCCTCCACTGCTACAGCTTCTTCTGAACTGACTGTGGGGGTGGATCTTGGGATTACAACCTCGCTGCTCCCAGCGTCCTCCCCACCCAGCTAGTCTAGAAGAAGTGGCAGGGGAAGAAAGGAAGCACTGGAGGGGCAGCAGTGATCATTCACTGTCATGATCTTCAGCATAACTGCTAGAAGAGGAGGTTAAGCTGCACCTCTGTCCTCCTTGAGCTCACTCTCCAAGGATACTGTGGGAGAGGAAGATGAGGCAGTGGCCAGGCGGAACAGCTCTGGGGGAGGCAGCAAGAGGAGGGCAGGGTGCCTCCCCCAACGCACCACTTGAAGCAGGCACTTTAGCCCACCTCATGAGTAGGCTGAAGTTACATTGTTTCTGAACAATTAGCAGGCAGCAGAGGCGTCGCTCCGGTAGGGGCGGGGCTGTAAGTTTTTCTCGGTCGGAGTCCCGTTTACTGAGCGAGCAGGAGGCAGCCCTGCCCCTCACTGTCGGAGCCATTCCCGTGCGCAGAAAGCAGCAGGCAGGGTCTCTTGCCTGCTGCTTTCTCCGCACGGGAATGGCTCCGACAATGAGGGGGCGGGGCTGCCTCCTGCTCGCTCGGTAAATGGGACTAGGACGGAGCGAAACTTACGGCCCCGCCCCTACCGGAGCGACGCCTCTGGCAGGCAGGATAATCAGACAAATTGAGTTCCAAGCTTTCTTGATTCTTTTCTACATGTTCCAAGCGCATAGCACATGGCTGCCAAACTCTGCTCCCAGCACTTCAGGGTCTTTTAACATGCTGGCACTGTATATGAGGATGCTGCCCAACACTTCTTCAGGCCTGTCGCTGCCTCCTCATGCTGCAAAGCAGCCCTTTATACCATGCTCAATTGTGCAGTTTTTGCAAACTCAGAAGTACGGGTCTTTTGGTTTCATTAAAAGGGATGGCACAAATGAAGGCGCTTCTTCGTCCCTACAGTACAGTACCTGAAAATAAAACAGAAAGTCCTGCACTTCCAAATTTGCCAAAACCAGGAGACAGAGCATTGTAGCAGAACAATGCAGCTTGCATTTGTGGTGGGTTGGAGGGTGGCAGAGACAGACTTGGGGTGAAATGCACCCTGAATCCTCTGCCCCTTTGCTCCCTCACATCTGCTGCTGATGCATCAAGCCACTTCATGGCTGGGCCTGCCACGGGACTGTGAAACTGTGTTACTGCCTGCCCTTCCTTGATTGATGTCACATGCGCACCATTGTATCATTGTTTTTAACAGAGCCCCACAAATCTGCAATTGTTTCCAGTGTGCCTGTGAGAATCATCTCTATTCTTTTATTCTGCTGAGTAAGATCATACTTTGACTGGCAGTACGTAGCTAGACTGTCTCAACAGAGACTTTCTAGATCTATATACACATGACGTTTCCAAGAAGAGAGCAGACCTCCAAATCTAACATGTGAATACTGCATGCAATGTCACTTCCTGGATTTTTTTCCCCAGCAGATGCGGCATGCTGTGCATTTCATCAGTATCACGATCTTGCTGGAAAATGGCATAATTTTGAGCAACTTGCGGTGGCACTCTGATAATGATAAATACTACAGAAAGACTCAAAACACCCATTTCCCACTGATCTTGTTCCCAGTGTCATGCTAGAGACTTGGGAAGGCAAAAGTATACTCTATTATATTTTACAGAGTTCTTAAAGGTCTCTAAGGGCACAATCCAATCCTACTTACGCCACCATTGTAACCAGCGGTGCAGCGAAAACGGGAGGCCCCAGAACGGAAAGGGGATTCGGATCCCCTTTGAATTCCCCTTTTGGAGGGGATTTGAATCCCCTTTCTGTTCTGGGGCCTCCCGTTTTCACTGCGCCGCTGGTTACAACGGTGGCATAAGTAGGATTGGATTGCGCTCTAAGAATCTATAAAGATGTTTAGTTGTAAATTGTTCAGAAATAGCACTCCAATGAAAAGCAAATTTGGAGGTGGTAATTTATAGAAATCCCTGAGTATTGCACAACAGACTGGATGCATTAATGCAGTATCTTTTTCTATTATCATGAAAACATCAGGTATTTACATTTTTTTTAATGTGTAGACTTGAAAATGCAACCCACATGTAAACGCCATCATGTACATTCCAGATTTATTCAGCCCACACTATTGGTAGATTGGAGGCACTGAACCATGTTGCGCAAAACAAGCAGTGCAATGAAATCATCAAAAGCTAAACAAGGAATTAAAGTGTACACATAGATTCAAAAGCCAGCTGTGTTATGAAACAGATCAACGTAGCCTTCAGAACAAAACTACCGGTACCTAAGGGGCTCCAGATCGTTCACCTCTTTGGAGCCGAAGCAAATGCTCAAAACAAACTTCCTGAATTCAGGGAATTTGTCTAATTTGCAAGGCACTTGCACAGAGTCTATTGAATTAAATTGTGATTGCACAACATCTGCGATTCATGGATTGCAAGTATTGGTCTCCTTCTTGGGTCTCTTGTCACTACCTTCTCCCATGGGAGACATCTTCCAGAGGCCCTTGTGACAACAGTAGAGCCTCTGGGAGGAAGCTCATTGGCTTCTGCATAGTTTGACTGTGGAGGGTCCTTCCCTTCCCCATCAGCCACTGAATGGGGATGCAACAATGGTGGCTTTGTACCACTGCGGCATCTCCTTCCCAAGGAAGGGAGTGAGCAAGTGTGGGAGGAAAAGGGAACCCACATATGGAATGAGCCTGTCTGCTTAAGGAGTCTGAGTGGCTGTCGTTAGTTCCCTGCTTGCCTGCCAAGGTATTCCACATGCAGGGCCCCCCACCCACATGCCCAAAGATCCAAACACAGAGGAGACCAGGGTGGGGAGGAGGGCAGATCGAGGCCAGGAAGTGGGCAGTATTGGCAGCTGCAGTGCCGCCGATATCTTATCACCCTTCCTGGTCTCGATCTACCTTCCTGGGTCCACATAGACTTGCTCCAGCTATATAGCTAGCGCAGGTCCGAGTAGACCCAGTGGGGCAGTGAGGGCTTACCCCAGGGCAAGGTAACAAATTTTCCCTTACCTTGAGGAGGATTTTGCAGCTTGAACATTCACCATGGGATACAGTGTGTGACCCATTGGCATGGCTTCATTGGCACGCAGGGAGTTAGGTAGGATTGGGCTGCTCAAACAATTGCCAGTCTCTAATCTCAGTTACATTTTCCATACAGCTACCATGTATCTAGATGGTTATGTGAACAAATATGTAGACCACCTTCATTTGACCATGGATGTTTAGAGGATCAGTCAGAGGTTCCAGAGAAGCACTATAACCAATATTCTCAGTTTTAAGGACATGGTAATAAATGTGACATCCCTTAAATTCTTATCAGTCTAGTAGGTTTTGCAGTATTGACCACTCTACCTTTATTTACAGCACAATCCTATCTAAAGCCTGCACTGGCAGAACATGCATTCCGCTGGTCCAGGCTGCTGCAAACAGGAGGGCAGAATGGGGAGCGGGGGGAGAGAAGAATGACACTGAATCCTAACCTACTTCCCGGACCTGAACTGCCTGTACAGATCAACTTGAACTTGTGCCAGCGATATCGCTGGCGCAGGTCTGAGTTAACCCATAATGGCTTCTGGGGTTACTCCAAGGAAAGGGGATAAATGTCCCCTTACATTTTGTGTGAGAACTCCAGCAGCCAAAAATCCCTTGTGGGGCCCACGCCAGGGCCGCTGCATCACCGTGTGGGGATTTAGTTAGGACTGGGCTGTTAGTTAAGTTATCTATATGTATCGCCATTCTCTATTTTATACTTTAAGGTCAATGAGGCTTTACTTTTAAGGGGGCATGAGGTGCTAAGACAGTCTGATTATTTCTTAAAGCAGTCGTTGCATTGATTACTTTCATCTGACCCTTATCAGCATCAAACCAGAAAGTTTACTTAAACTTGGTTAAACTTACAAATATGCACCCACACAGTCATGGACATGCTGATACAGCGGCAGACAAATAAACATTTTTAAACATCCTGGGTGGTGGGTGAAAGCTGTTTCTTAGAACAGACCCTCTGACATCAAGAGCCTACACATGAACAGGAAGGGAAAAGTCAATCTAAACATAGCATTTTCCATAGGAACCAGAAAACCATCAACTGACATCAAGAAGAGAGCAATGTGCAGTTTAAGTGGTCTATTGAGTAAAGCTTGCTGTTTGTCTGCTGGCTGAACCTCAGCTGGCTAAACATGTCCCGTTTACCCACATGTACAACACAAATTCCTCTTGGGGGTTACTGAACTTCTAGGAATAACACCAGTATTCCTGGTGGTGAGTTGGCATTTCCCAACAATTACATGTTGTTGTGACAAATAAAGCTGGAACTACATCGAACCCATTCGCGTTTGGGGCACGTGAGCATAGGGGACGGGACGCCCCACCCCGAGACGCTGCCCTGGCTCCATCAGATTTTTTCTCTGCGTAGTTTCCCTGCGTGTTTCTCCTGATTAGTCACTTGCTGGCCCCTGTGATTGGGTGTGCTCCAAACAAGTGTGCTAGAATTGGCTGAAAGCCCCCCCCCTCTCCTCCCATTGGTGAAACACATCGCTCTACATCCCGCCCACATGGCCAGACATGCTCCATGTCTGAATGCGCCGGAACTCGGGAGAGCAGCGCTCTCCCGCATTCCATTGCAATCTGTTAAAATGGAGGGCACACCGCTTCGCACGGACCATATGCGCCTGGGACGCTGCCGGAATTAGTGCAGTGTAGATCAGCCTTAACTTACTGTCACAACCTCTAGAGGAAAGATTCTGTGTTCATATGTTGTAGTAAAAATGCAAAATCCATCAGAGCATTTCATCTAGTAAAAATGAGAAGCTCCCAAGTGTCTTGGGAGTTTCTGGTTCCAGCTAGTCCAAACATGAAGCACTAGAGAAACTTCGGAGATTCTTGTTCTAACTAGTAAGAACTAAAAAGAGCCATACCAAACACTCAGTGCTTTTGTGTTCTGACTAGTTAGAACACAAATCTCCGAAGACGCTTGGGACTTTCATGTTTTTACTAGTTGGAATGCATATTGATGGATTTAGTGTTTTTAAGGTAACATATTTTTAAGGTAACATAACATATTCACCAAATATATGCTTCCTGACATTGATCAATTCTTGAAACAGCAGTTGTTAAACATTATTTTCACAAACATTTTGCTGTAGTAAGTGTAATTGGGTAGATTTTTTAAAAAATGCAATTTACTGAAGTTTAAGACATTGATACAGGGCATATTTTATTATTATTATTATTATTATTATTATTATTAGTAGTAGTAGTAGTAGTAGTAGTAGTAGTAGTAGTAGTAGTAGTAGTATATCAATATGCACAACACTTTGCAGAGTACAAGAGGATGGATCCCTGGCCAGAGGAGAGAGACGGAAGCACAGGTAAACAGAGGAAGAAAATGCATTTATTTTAGTTACATATTAGGCTTCATTACAATAGGGTGTTGGGATTAATGGGTTGTGACAAAACCTTCATGGAAAAGGAGAGCTGAAAGAAATAAGAGAGATGGCATCTTGCAGTTGTTCTCACACAGACAGTTCCAGGTGTAGTGGGAAGCAAGGAGAGGGTAGAGGTATTTAAGGGAACAGGAGACATTCTAAGGTTGAAGGTGGTAGAGCTACTGGAGCAAACTTTGCAATGAAGAGTGTGCTATATTAATCCTATAGATAAGGGCATAAGGCCATGGAGGGCTTTGTAGGTGGATGAGGAATTTGTGCTGGGAGCGGATAGGAAGCCAGTGTCAGGATTTAAGGAGCAGCAAGACTAGAGGAGTTGGAGAACAGAAAGTCAAGACAGTGAGAATAAGCTGCAGTCCAAACACTCCACGGACTTGGAAGTTAAGGAAAACAGTGCCATATTTGAAAGCAGTAGTGTCAGTCAGTGTTGATGACTCAGACAGAATTAATTGCAATTTTCATTAGCATTGTCCTTGGATTTTCTGTCATAATTCTAAGTTTTCTCTACTTTTTCATTTATGCATTTTTAAAATGTATCCGCTTCCAAAAGGGGTAGCGGTGTTAGTCTGTTGCAACAAAAACAACAAAGAGTCTTGTAACACATTCAAGACAAGCCAACTTATTCAGCGTAAAGTTTTCAAAGTGGAACATAGCCCATGAAAGCTTATGCTCGAAAAAAAAATGTGTTCATCTTTAAGCTGTTACAAGACTCTTTAAAAATGTATCAGTCATCTTTCCAGGAAACCCTCCTCAAGATGGCGGACAATAAAGCCACAACAATGAAAATGCAATACAATTAAAACAATAACTTGGAGCCGTTCCATGACATGGAGAAAATGCAGTTCATAGCCCCAAATCTGTTTTTAAAAAGGTTTTCATTTGCCTTCCAAAAGCAGATAAGGAGGAATCAAGCAGACCACCAGGGAGCAGAGGGTTGTGACCCACTTCTCAGTCAGAATTGCCAACTCGCCTTTCAACTGTGCCTTTAGATTGAAGCTATTTGGTCTGCAGCATTTACAGCGCAATCTTCACTAAGTATAGAGTGGAGGAGCGCACGCTCCGCCGCTCTAAGCCATCACAAATGTGCCGTAAAGCATGTTTGCGATGACTCGGGTGTAAGTGGCACCAGCGCTGAGGCTGGCACCGCTCACACCCCAGGAGGACTGATCCTGCACTAGATGGCACAGGTAGGGTCTCCGCCGCTCTGTGCAAGGGCGGGGCCAGGCGGGCAGGGGCGGCGAGGGAGGGGGCAGGGATATCGGCGGTGCACTCTGCCGATATCCTCTGCCCGTTCCCAGGCCGGTTCAGCCTAACATGGCCTCTCCGAATGTACACCAGGTCTGGACCTGGAATACATCCGAGGAGGTCCATAGGGCCCAGCTGGCTTACACCCAGGGAAGGGAATGAACGTCCCCTTCTCCTGAGGTGCTCCCGGGCTGCCCCGGGAACAGCCTAGGATACACCAGCTGGCCCATTAGGCCAGCCATGTATCTTTAGGCAGGATTGCACGGTTAGCCCACAATTCTGAGTGACTACAGATTACACTTTACCAAGTAATATTTTGCTGCACTTTACATGTAACCACTTGGTAAACTGATCATATGTAACATTCTGGCAGGTGGTGAAAAGAATCACACAGAGATGTGGTAGGATTTTCATTACCACTCAGTAGAACAATACAGGCTTACCAAATGGTTACCTGCACATTTTGATCACTCTGGTTCTACCAACTAATTCTTGTGCATGAAGCTGCTATTCAAGGTACATAGCTGGCCAGGCCCATTTTTTTTTCCTGGCAAAATTACAGTCCTGTCATCTGTGAGAGGTGGAACGTGTTTCAACTGATGTCCTGGTCAGGGATTTCTTCACAGGTGATGAGCTGAGAGGTGATGAAGAAGTTTCCACGACAAAACTTTCCAGACATCATTTTCCTGACAAGAACCTAGTGGTGTTTTTTTTTTTTTATATAGAGCAGCCCAATATACCTGCTTTTAATGCAAACAGATGCTCCTCCGATGTCTTTGAAGGGAAGGTCAATCTCCTGCTTTAAAGTTCACCAATCAAGCTGAAGTGAAAGGCCTTTTTTGCCCCTTAGTCTTAAGCATTATTCTTACTACATCTCTGAGAAGATTAGGAAAGCCTTTGGTACCCCGTGGCATTTCACTCTGGCAGATCAAAAGAGCCATCACATCAAATAGTTTGTGCCTTATCAAATGCTTCTCTGAGCACTACTGACCTCTCAATCATTTATTAACAAACTTTCCATTAAACATTCCTTTCCCCCCATTTTGTTTGAGAAAACAGTTTGCACAGTTTAAACAGTTTACAGGAAAAGATCCAGATTCTGACCTTCCCAAGTCCCCTGGTTCCTTAAAAGACGATTAATTAAAGAAACCTAGTTTGTAACTAAAATGTGTTTAAGATAGGAAAGGACTTGTAGGCCCCAATTAGTATAATGACATAATGCACAAGTGACAATGTGGTTACTGGGTGGTTATTATGCATTCCTAGCATGCTTTGGAGAAAACATCTGCAGAAATCAAGCTTAACTGTCTGAGAGAGCAATTCTGATAGCTAGGCTACGTCCAATTCACATGACCCCAAATCAACCTGGTACATCTAGCAAATTCTAAGTGCACTACAAATGCCTGTTCTGTTTTAAACACAAGATAATGAAATAAATGTATGGAAAAAAATGTTCAAATGTATAAAAGTGACATATTACTTCTTTATAGCAATGATTTTTATTATTGCACAGTTACAGGTACAGTGATGATAGGCAGGCTATATCTGACCAGAGCACTGTGCACTTTTATTTGCTTGGGTTATACTGACTTGGCTCCAGAAAGCTACTCAGGCATGCCATAGAGTTGTACATGCTGAATGGAATCTTCTGACTTCTTCCTTTTGAGTGGCAGATCTTCTAGCCATATCAAAAACTTCTCTTCAGGCATTGAGGAATTTCAATAGCAGTTTATGAGGATCTGTACCCCAAAAGGATCTGTACCCCAAAAGGAAGTCTGAGATTCTACTGGCCATGCCCAAGCTAAGTATGTCATGCCTAAGTAGCTCTTTGGATCCAAGCCATTGGGCATTTGTGTGCGTTTGTCTACAGTACATTGCCTACATTGTGCCATAGTGATTTTACCAACTAATACCAAGAGGAACTTGTTATGGTGCAGTTATTTCTGTTGCTATGACAGCATCTGCCGTGATCTCCATTTTATTTATTTTATGGTTTTATATTGATTGTTGCTTTTTTGTTTAGTAAATAGATAAGAAATTTTATTACATAGAGAAATTCAATTACAAAAAAGAAAAAAAAAGAAATCCAATCATTCTAACCTGTAGTTCTTATTGCAGGGGAAAAAAATAAACATTTCTATAAATGGGATTCAATTGTAAGAGTGATCGGTAAATCTTGTTTGTCCATTTCATTGGTGAACCAAATCTGTTATTGTGTGTATTTGTGCCAGTTCAAAGCCCTTTAATAACCATGTCTTTATAGTAGGCACAGAAGCAGATTTCCAATCATAGGCAAGAAGAGCAATTTTTGCTGCAACCAGAAGATTAAGGATTAACAACCAGACTGCCCTATTAACATCATTTTGGAAATACATGAAATTGTACAGTTAGGTTCAGTTTCTCATCTGTTATCAAAAAAGGTAACACATGACCCAATCCTATCCCCCACCCCACCAGTCCACAGCACACAGTCACTGCACAGAGGATGTGCTGCGTGACATGGGAGGGGGCAATCAAGCAGCCAGTGAGACCTTCTGGAAGGCTGCCTAATTGCCAATGGGTCTCTTTGGACCCACATCAGCTATTTTGCTGGTGTATGTCTGGGGGGGGGGGGATAGGGTTTGGTTTGCATGAATGCTGCCGAGTATAAAACCATCATACATGCTACAGTTCTGCATTTTATGCATTGATTTTAATTGCATTGATTTTAATTGCAATTGTACACTAATGAATTGTACACATAGAAGGCCCAGGCACCTGAGGTGCCAGCACCATGCCTTGCCTCATGCCAGACTGGACCAAGCAAAGGACGCCCTTTGCCTACATTCCAATGGTGGAGGGACTGTGTTTATATTGTTTTCCTATTGTCTATGTAATTGAACATAGCAATTCAATTAAACCGCTGAACCATAAGCTGTTGATCGAAAGGTCGGCAGTTTGATTCCCGCGACGGGGTGAGCTCTCGTTGCTTGGCCAGCTCCTGCCAACCTAGCAGTTCCAAAGCATGTCAATGCGAGTAGATAAATAGGTACCGCTTGCGGGAAGGTAAACAGCACTCCGTGTTCCAGCTGCATGCTATTCGCTGCGGCAAGGAGAGTCATGCTGGCCACATGACCATGGAGGCGTCTTCGGACAACGCTGGCTCTTCGGCTTTGAAATGGAGATGAGCACCACACCCTAGAGTCGGACACGACTGGACTTAATTGTCAGGGGATACCTTTACCTTTTTATGTAATTGAACATTAAGGAATATGTGAATTACCCTTGGTGGTGCTTAAACATATAATGTTTTGAATGGAATTCCCTCCCCTTTGAATGGAATTCCCTCCCCTTTGACTTACGAACTGCTCCCTCCTTGGACACTTTCTGGCGAGGCCTAAAAACCTTGTTCAAAGAAGCCTTCTGAGCCCTTGCCTTTTTTTTTAACATCTCGCTGGTACAGGTAGGGTGCTGCTGTTTTTATGCTCTTCTTTTAAATGTAGCAATGATCTTTTTAATAGTTTTTAGATACTGTTTTTATTAATTTTCATTAATTGTTTTTACTGTTTTAAAATGTGATTATTTTTGTATTGTATTTTTTGTATTGTATTTTCTTTTTTGTTCTTGTTGTAAGCCGCCTTGGGTCCCTTCGGGGAGAAAGGCGGGATAAAAATACTGTAAAATAATATAAATAAAAAATGAAATAATGAACTAAGCAGTTCATACTGGAGAAAAGTCAACATTTTAATGCTAAATATGTCATTTGCTGTTTATATATTTATATTTATTTAAAGGATTTACATCATTATTAGTGAGGCAGTCCTTCCACAAAGAACAATAGTTAGTCACGTGCAAGTCTATTTTAGATTGGGGCCATCATCTCCATCTCTGGGTTAATTGGGTAATTTATATCTCCATACGCAGAAGGCTGGAAAGGCTCACATATCATGTTCGATAGCTGCGTTCACATTATCGCTTTTAGTTGACCGTCAGTTGTCATTTCCATTAGAAACCCTCATTTTTCATGGCCATATAATTTGATGTTTCGAATTACACGGGGCTTAGACTTTGCTTCATGCTCTTTATTTCCCAGAAGCATGACAGTTCCAGAATTAAGCTACCTCGTATTAAGTGGACTTTTTAGAAACAAGCCGTGGCACTGGAGGATTGCTTTTAAAAGGTCATTTTAAATAATATGTGGGTGCAATTTATTTTGTAATCTTTCAGCCCAGCTAGCATAATGGAGTTAAGGAGAAGAAGATGAACAGAAAGTGGTATTCTTGCTAGAGTTAGTTCAGCATCGTAAGAGGTTGTAGAACCATGTATTTTAGCTGCATTTGTGCTTTCATACAAGGTTTTGCATCACAACAAGCATTCTAGTGACCAAGAGTACAATCCACTGGGAAAGTCTCTTCCATAAGCCCAAATGAAATGAATGGGAGGTGCACAAAACAACCGTAGTGAAGTTAACCAGCTTTCTTTAATTCAGGGAAGCTCGTCTAGAAGAGCTTACTGGGGGATTATTTATTATTATTAAGAATATTTATATACTGCTTTTGTATGTAATTGTACCCTATACATTGCCTTGCTAATTCTACTTTCTACACAACAAGGGACACTCCAAAATTTAATCAATTATCAGTGTATCAATGGGCTGCTATTAATAGGCTTACCATATTTCCCCTGCACTAAACCGGGACACCCCCGATTTTAATTAGTTAAATAATAAATTAAATAATTGATTAATTGATTAATTAATTAAACAATTAATTAAATAGTTAGCTTTTTTAAGTCCTAATCTTGTGGGGGGGTTTCCACTTGCCGCCCAAAGGGCGTCCGAAAATTTTATTTATTTATTTATTTGTGGCCATTTTAGCCACAAATAAATAAATAAATGGCCATTTTGCCGCCCATTGCTGCCACTTACCTGTCCCGCCACCATTGCCGCTGCCGCCCTCCTCCTTGTCCGCTGCCGCCCACCTTGCTGCTGGAGCCTGGCTGGCTACATCTGGGCCAGCCAGGACTCCTGCACCCGCTGCCACTGCCGCTTTTAAAAGTTTTTTAAAACTTACCTTTTTTCCTGTCGGCCATCTTGGATCTCGCGAAATCTCATGGGATCCAAAATGGTGGCGCCCAAATCGAAATCTCGTCAGATCCAAGATGGCCAACAGGGAAAAGGTAAGTTTTTAAAACCTTTTAAAAGCGGCGGGGGCAGCGAAGGCTTCACCAGGCCCGGAAAGCCCGGGACGGATCCGCGACTGGAGCCCGGATCCAGGAATCGTCCCTGAGTTTCCGGGACAGATGGCAAGTCTACCTTTATATATATTATATACATTATTATTACTAATATACTAATTACTAATATTACTAATAATATATATTATTACATCATCATCATCATCATCATCATCATCATCATCATTATTATTATTATTATTATTATTATTATTATTATTATTATTATTATTATTAATACTATCTGTCTCTGCCTGAGGGCTGTACTATCAACCAAATAGAACCAAGGGAGACAGCAAAGGAAGAGATGGGAAATTACCTTAACTGAATATGCAAATTCAGCTTTATGTTACATTATTTAACCATACAGCCCGTCATTTCTGTCTGAAAAGCAGTCTTATGAGGCTGAAACTTTGCATTCACTGAGCTGAATTTGCTGAAGACTCCAGCTGCTGCTGTAAAACCAGCATTTAAATACAGTAGACTAGCAACCAGTACAAAATATGATCACACCAAGAATGAAGCAACACAAATCAAGGTTCTTGTGATGTAATCTTTTTTTCAGAATATACAGAGGCTTAGAAGGGCCACTCCCTATTGAAAATGTAGCCCATGAGACTGCTGCTTAAAGCAAATGTCTGTACATTTTGATATCTCTGCAGTTAAAAAAAACCATCAACCCTTACATTAAGCAAGATCAAATTGTTACCTGGGGTTATTTGCTAGTTCTATTGATGCCACAGATTGCTCCCTGGCCAATGTTTTCAGCATCGCTGACACAACGTAACTAATAAGTCTGCACATACTGTCATGGGAAATCAATGCCACATTGTGGAGAGGGAAAAATAGTAGTAAAGTTCACCATCATACATGCCAGCAGCTTGTTAAAAGTTGCAGAATAAGAGCTTTGCATTGGACCAAAACACTGTAAATATTTATTTGTTTAAATGGTTTATATACCATCTTTCCTATATTCAAGGCGGTGTACAATTAAAAATAAAAATACAATAATAAGACATAAATAAAAACAAACAAATAAATAAAAATGATTAAATCAATTTAGAAATACAGGGTTAAATGATAAGGATAAAATATAAAAACAGCAACAGCATAAAAACAATGGTATAAAAGCAGATACAAGACATAAAAGGGTCCCTAGGAGGTTCCTCCTCCCTCCTCAAAGGGCAAGTGAAATAAATAGGTTCCAGAAATGTGGTGCCATGACAGAAAAGGCCCTGTCACCTGTTACCATCTTCTTGGCTTCAGATGGCGGCGGTATCCTGATGATCATAGGGGGTGTGCAGGATTATATGGGAGAAGGCAGTCCATAAGGTATCCTGGACCTATGCCAGAATCCTGGCATACACTGAATAGGACCTAAGCCAAATAGGGCTTTAAAGGTCATCACAAACACCTAGAAAGGGGCTTGGAATGAAATGGGCAGCCAGTGTAGCCACCAGAGCAATGGCATGGCTGGCTCAACCTGCCAAGCCGCAGCAACCAACCTAGCCTCTTGACAGAGGCATCCCTAGGGTTTGCATCACCCGGTGCAGGAGGTTAGCTCATTATGCCCATTATGCCCCCATGGCCTTATGCCCTTATCTTAGGCAGGATCAGGCTCCCCGAGCACAATCCTACCGGTGATATAGGCCTGCACAGAGGCATCTGTGCCAGCTCAGGTGCTGTAAAGCACTTCACGATGCCCTGCAAGTAAGCAGCGCCGGCTGGATGACCTGCGCCATCCTGCTTGCGTCAGTGCAGGCCTCAACCTGTACCAGAGCAGGAAAGGGCCACCCAGAGTGGTGCAGGGGAGAGCAGGGGAGGGCGTTCTTGGGGTGGGTGGTTTGGGGAGGGCTTGGGGAGGGTGGGTTGGGAGAATTGAGCGAGCCTGCAGGGGGGGAGGGATTGGCGGCAGTGGTGCATGCTGAATTCTATCCCCCTTCCTGGGCTTCTGTCCCTACATGGGCTTCCCGGACATACGCCAGCTAAATAGCTGGCATGGATCAAAGGAGACCCATTGGAGACAGTGGGACTTTACCCCCAAATAAGGGGACAAATGTCCCTTTACCCCTAGGAGACCTCCAGCCCCTCCCCTTCCCTCTGCTGGATGCAGCGTGGGCAGTTTGGTCCCACTGCACCAGCGAGGGATAGGATTGGGTTGTTATTTAACTACTTACTAACTAAAGTGTATTCACTGTTATTCACAATTATTAAGCACATTGTGACGAATGATTTCATCCTCCCCAAGAAATGTGAAATTTAGAAAACACAAAATTTTCTAATTTAGAAAACACAAAATTAAGGGAAAAGGAAAAGAGAGCATGATGGACAGTATAATGGCAGGGACAAAGCAAGACTAGTATGACAGTTTTCAGCTAGGGCCAAAACATATCATGCCATGACAAATTGCAGTTTATGTTGTATTGACTCTTACACCTTGGATGACATTGTCCTTGCAGATTCATCCAGCATTTTGACATGGTTTGTTATTTGTTCAGTTTCTTTGGACATTGCTCAAGTCAAGAAGTTGCCATATGGTTTTCAAACAAATAAAATGTCACGGCCAAGCCTCCAATATTTAATTATGTCAAGTCCTAAACTCCTTAACATCCAACATAGTAAACTGTAGCCTTGCAAGACTGATAAGAACAAAACACATGTCAATGCAATCTGGACCATAAATACAGCAAATGTAACTTTTCCAAGTTACATTTTGTCCATGTTTGTGTGCACTCAGCTCACCTTTGATAACTGCCTACAGTCACATTGACCTTAAAGCACAAGGTATTCAGAATGGTGCCTGCCTGCTTATAAACAACACCTGGAAAGCAGAGAATCCCAGCAGCTGCCTTTTC
Organism: Plestiodon gilberti rubricaudatus; assembly: GCA_026170595.1. Classification (NCBI taxonomy): domain Eukaryota; kingdom Metazoa; phylum Chordata; class Lepidosauria; order Squamata; family Scincidae; genus Plestiodon; species Plestiodon gilberti. The sequence goes on along the minus strand of JANXHW010000003.1, from coordinate 62,047,617 downwards.
CTCTTTATTGCTTTATTGTCCTTTATAATATGAAAAACATGATTGCTGAGACCAATCTGCCAAGTTTGGTGGACCTTGCCAATGGCTGGCAGTTGCGTGTACAAGTTTTACAGTCATCACCTGAACACAAAGAACAAATACAATAATAAGCTATTACTGTACTATTATTATTATTATTATTATTATTATTATTATTATTATTATTATTATTATTATTATTATTGGTTCAATAACAGTTCATATTCAGCAATTATCTTGCTGGTTTAAGGAAGAGCACATTTTCCACAACAAAACAACTCTACATGGCTATACTCTAACATGAGAAAACTCTAATTTGAGTTGGATGCATCTGTCTTACAGTTGACGGCCCAATCCTATGCCCCACCATTGGCGCCAATGCAGCTGCGCTGGTGGAGTGTGTGCTACATCCAATGGGGGGGGTGATTAGGAGGTCTGCCAGAGGTAAGTACCTTTTACTTACCTCTGCATAGGCCTCCTGGTGGCCTGTAGGTTTCCTCAGTCCCACGCAAGCCAAAAAAAAGTCCAAGGAGAGAAAAGGGCAGGGCAGGCCAAAAAACGGGGGATACGATCTGGCATGCGCATTTGTTGCTGAGATTCTCCCCCTCTGGCCCGCTCCTTGCCCCCTGACCTACCTCCTCCCTGGCCCATCCCGGAACGCTCCCAAGCCCCCTCCCCACTCTCACCGCCAAATTACCAGCACATGTGGAACCTCCCAGAACTACTACCATGCACGCCACACCTCTCGCCACTTGGGGCAGAGGTCCAGTACCCAGTAGCACATGACAGCGGCCTGGCTTTTGCATCACCATAAAGAGCCTTGCTCTGCAATAACAATAGGACTGGGGTCTGGTGTTGCAACTCCCACTTATGGTCTACTCCTATGAGCTGAGGTTCCACCTCTTATTCACACACAAGAATCCAGTTTCAATTCAGGCAGTCAGTACTTCTGCTTTTCTAGCGCTTTTTAACTTCTGACACGTGGAATACTGGCCTACACAAAGCCTAGCATTTCCACTTATGTTATGGGGAGAATCTCTTTTCTGGTACAGGATTTGTCAGACAAATGCTGTATGTTTCAGGAACAGGGCTTGGAGCTTCTGAATCATACAAGCAGGGTTTCAGGAGGTCATTGGCACAGGAGGGGCTGCTGGCATGCGCTTGCTGCCTTAGTTTCATCACACATTTGTCTCCATGGGGAGGCAAATGCCTGAATCTTGTTTTACTGTTTGTGAGAACTAGGACCAACTTCAGAGAGACTCATATCTCAAGTGAGCATATGTAGGACTGTAACTTCATTTTCCTCCTACACCAAGATAGAGAAGAAAATCTTCTTCCAACAGCCAAGAAGAAGCAGGGAATAGTAGGTTGGTTATTCATTATAATTTTACAGGGATCTCTTTAATTTTTATAGTAACACAGATTAATTTAACTAGACCTAAGCCTAATTTTCATGGGGTTTGCATGGCACAGCAAAAGATGAAATGGAGAGAATTAAAAGTTCTCTCTAAATGGTCAGTGCTTCCCTAGAAAACAAAAATCACCCTTCCCATTGAAATTGGGATTCCCATTGTCCCCCTTGGTACAGCTCTCACCAAGAGAAGGGAAAGGATGCCTCTGGGCAATGTGCTGTGGGTTTCCTCTGTTAAAGTGGCTGCAGAAAATGGCTCTGTGTATCAGAATCTCAGTCTTCTCTCTCTCTTGGCAATGTGCATACTGCTGTGAAGTCTCCAATATTTTATAGAAAGGTACCCCCACCCCCACCGCCTCAACTCAGTCAGTGTGAATGCCCGATAAGATTTCAAGATCTGACCTGACTAGGGGGGGATAGGATCTGGTGTGCATATTTGTTGCTTGTGGCAAAACTCAACATACAGTATAGGGAGAAAAAAAGTTGAAAATTGATCACACGCTTGTATGGATGTTTTGGAATTAACTCCACTTTGAAGATGTATACATTTGGTTTTCGCTTTCATCCCCGTTTTGGTTCCTGAGGAAGTTATGCTTGGTGCATTTGATTCTGCGTTTGCCCCTCCTTCATTCCTGGAGCAAAAGCAGCCAGGCTTCCCATGATAGCTCTGGGAACTTACTAGAATAGCATCATTTCCACTGTTGACAATGCACTAAGTCATTTTAATGGGCAAAATGAGTCTTTGTCCCATGCTGAGGTCTCATGCGCCTAACCTCACTCTCCGGCTGGCACCTGACCCTCAATTGGCTATTTTTCTTTGCAAACCATGCACGGAATTCATGCTTTGACTCTAGCATAATAACTTCATGGAACAGAGTGACCAACTTTGTCAGCAATTTTCTTTATGAGCAAAGCCCCAGAGCCCCTTATTTGATGTCTTGGTAGTTTATGAGTAAGTCAGGGTTTCAAATAAATGACCATCCTTTAAAATACAAGAAGTCAGCATGGAGCACTGAAGTTGAGTCACAGCGCTATAACACCTCAAAAATAAAGAATAGAATTGGAGTCTGTCCTCCAAGCTTCCTCGTCTATTGATTTTCCCCAGTAGTAGAATCCCCAGCTAGGAGCAGCCATCCCCAACTAGCTGAACCACACTATTTGAGGCTAGAAACATGGCACAAAGGGAGCAGTGAAAGAGCAGCAAGGCTTCCACCCTGTGACATTCGGTAAAACCCTGCCATAACACGCCTCGCGGTCATGCAAATCCCGATAAAATGCAATTGGCTCCCAACCTCCAGCATACCGCCACTTCTAACATAGTATTTAATACTGTATTAACGTCACAAATAAAACTATAATACAGAGTAAAATCTCAATACAGTACTGTACATAACTATGGATAAATCGACTCACAAACAGAAGGCATTTACTATCCAAGAAAAATTAAATGCTCTGGACCAGTTAAAGAATGGAAAACAACGAACTCGGCTGGCCAGACATCTCAGTGTTAGTGAGTCTACTCTAAGAGGGTGGAAAAAAAGACGAAAAGCTGCATGGTTTACCTTGCGCTTTAGAAGAGGATAAGTGAAAACATTTTCTCCAGCCACTAAAAGACCTACTAAAAAAGATTGTTTTTCATTAACCTCGCAATAATGCAACCCCGCGTTTTATGCGATTGCATTTTTTAGACTGCACTTATTGCGTTATGGTGGGTTTTTACTGTATTATAAGGGCCATTAAAGCATCTCTGTCTCCCAACCCTGGGAAAGCATTACATACGAAATAATTGCAGGAAGGGAACTCAATTCTTTATAAAGGCAAATTATTCAAAGCTCTTATGGCTCTGCCTATCTAATTTGTAAAAGAGTGCTGCATCTGCTATCTTTGTAGCTCAATAGTAATTAATTGGGAAATAAGATGAGGCTGCTAAAATATAGCCATTTTTCTCTGATGACGTACATGACCATACAGTGTCCATATGGTGATGCTCCAAGGGCCCAATCCTAACTAACTCCCCCAGTGCCAATGCAGCTGCACCAATGGGGTGCATGCTGCATCCAGGGGTGATGGAGCAGTCACCAAGACCTCCTCAAGGTAAGAGAACTTTTGTTCCACTTCCCCAATGGATCTCCTCGGATCTATTTCGCTGGTGTAAGTCTGAGGCAGTGGCGTCACTGCAGGGAGGGCGGAGCTCTAAGTTCCGCTGAGATCGGAGCCTCCGTTACACGGAGGAACGAAGCGGCCCCGCCCCCTCGCCTTCGGAGCCTTTCGGAACTTAGAGCTCCGCCCCCCTGCAGTGACGCCACTGGTCTGAGGAGAGGGAAGGGGAGAGAGAATGGGCACAAGTCACTGCCACCAGAATCTACCCCTCCCTCCCCTGTTCTGCATCCTGCCTTTCCCCCTCTGTCCAGAAACTCCCCCATTCCTCCCACCACCGCCTCCTGCACCAGCTTACCTGTGCTCCCACAGGTAGTCAGTAGTGGCAGCGGGCCACTGACACCACCACTGTTTTTGGTGGCGATTCCATAATGGCTGCCATATGGCTATTTACAACAGTGAAATTGTGTTCTGCTGTCATAAACCTGGTGTTCAGATTGGGCTGCAAGGTAATGATGATCACAGCTGGGTGCAGACTACCTTAACGTCACTTTTTTAAAAATAAAAGCAAGTTTCAAGTCCTTATGAAAACTCAAAGGGCCTCAGCCAGAAGCATAAGCAATCATCAGATACACATGTCTCTTACCCCAAATTCTTATTCCACGTCATGGTAATTCATTGTCCCTTCTGTCCTCCTTGCCACTCAGCTCTTGTCCAAAACTTCCTGCCAATATTGCATTCAGAATTAATTAATATCAATGACAATTTCCAATACTTGCGTGGTTTATTACAGCTGAAGTCCCCTGTCACAGAATTGAGTGTTTTTGGCATGAAGGACATCTAGCTCCGCCTATAATTGTCTAACAAGCTTTAATTCCAGACTTGATACACAGCAAGTAATATTCATTTGAGACACCGTGAATGTACCAACTGAGGAGCCTATTGGCACAAAGGTGAGATATAAATAGAATAAATAAAGCATTAGAGAGACCACTACAAACCAAAAACCAGCTTCCTCCTACACAATCCAAAGTGGCATCTTGATAATCTAGAGTTATGCTTCAACCCAATTCCTGCCCAAACCTGCCTCAACCTAACAAAAAATGGGTCCGTTTTAATAACTACTTTGTCTAGGTTTCCTGTCTCCTCTGTCATGAAATGACTAATTACTCATTTCCAAACCTTTGAATAAATCACAGTACATCCCACTTACTAACCCTGAGGCTGTTCCTTTCCATTTATGTGCTACAGATTCCAACAAGCATCTTTCCTCTCCTTAGAAGACACCTGCCTCAGCTCTGTACCTGTTTCTCCCAGCCCTAGTGCTGTAGCTTTAGTGCCATAGAGTTGTGACCCTTCAACTAATACTATGAATTCGTCACAGGGGACATAGCAATTTCTTTCACTTGTTAAATAGTTTTTCATATCAAAGGCCTTATTTGCATTCATATTTATATAACTTCAGCATCCTGAGGACTTCAAGTATTCTTATGGTCCAGTTCTATGGGCGGTGTAATACAATAAGCATCCTGGTGGTGTAAACAGCTTTATGGCTACCACAACAATGCTGGCAAGCGTGGTCTGGCCACTGCAGGTGGCAGGCAGCTGGGTCCATGTGGTGACAGATGCCAGATGCCCACTGTCGACAGTAAGACCACGCAGGGGTCAGGAAGGAGGCAGGGCGGGTGGGCGGACCGGGGAGGTGATGAGGGCAGGGAGGAGGGTGGATCAGGTTGGGGCAGGTTCCTAACCCCCTTCCTGGAACTGATCCACCTTCACCGGGCAACAGGGCTTGTGCCAGTGATATCTCTGGCACAGGTCTGAGTTGACCCATGGCAGCAGCAGGGGCTTACCCCGAATAGGCCTCAACATGCCAAAACAACACCCCGCCATGTTGGATCTGCGTGGAGAGTTTGGTAGAACTGGGCTGTAAGAATGATGCATCTAATTAGTTGCATTGTTGTCTGCACCAGTACAATTAGGTGTCTTTAGGTGAAATATTTATTTTTTTAATTTATTTTTCACATTTTTATACCACCCTTCCTCCAAGGAGCTCAGAGTGGTGTACATATTTCCTCCCCTCCTTTTTGTCCTCACAACAACCCTGTGAGGTAGGTGGGGCTGAGAGATAGTGACTGGCCCAAGGTCACCCAGGAAGCTTCGTGGCTGAGCAGGGATTTGAACCTGGATCTTCCAGGTCTAAGTCCGACTCCCAAACCACTACACCATACAGCACAGTTATCACACTTAAGATTGCAGCTGTTTGATGAGGAGTTCTGGGGTGGTATCAGAGGTTAGCCATGTTATGTGGAGCCTGTGTCTATAAGAGGGCCCACCTAGCCAGGCCAACCCCTGAACCATTGGCAGTAGTAGCACTCATTGTGCCACCAGGGGGCAGGCAAGGAACCACAGGGGAGGCCGAGTTCTGGATTTTGTTGCAGCCCCCTAGCTCCCTGGCACTGCGAAGTACATGTTCTGAGTTTCACTTCATATATTAAAGTTTTCAATGTAAAAATGTCATTGCTATTTTCTAAAACAAACAAACAAACAAACAAACAAACAAACAAACAAACAAACAAAAAACACTACTAAAAGTAGGTTGAGTGGTACAATACTGATATCCACTACTAGTAGTGAAGCAAGCTTACATGACGTTGTTCCACCAGAGGATGGTCGACAGAAATGATGAGATTTCTGGCCATGGTTTAATAAGTAGTGGATATCACTATTGTACCACTCAACCCACTTTTAGTAATGCTTTTTTTTTTTTTTTAGAAAATAGCAATGACGTTTTTACATTGAAAATGCGAACAAATAAAAGAAAAACACATTAATGTAAAGATATTACAACTATACAAAGCAAAAGAAAAGGAAAACTTAAGGGGGAAAACAGTTTGCTGATTTTAAATTACAGAAATCCTATTCAGATTCCCGTGCTCATACCACACCAGGTAACCAATATCCTGCCATAGTAAAATGGTTATGTGAAAATTCTGTCAGTGTGGTAGAAAGGATGTTACAGCATCAGTAGCTGTGCCAAGCCTATGTCCCATTCCAAGCTATGCCAGGACTCAGCACCAGAAGTTTTTTTTTTTTTTTACGCTTGGCCCTGGAATGCAGAAAGTAATAATGAGAAAAGTGCCTTTGAGTTTGGGTAGAGTATGGTAAATCACCAACAGCATTCCATGCATCTAAGTGGAGAGGCCTTTCAGGGCAAAGAACAAGGCCACCTTGAGCATTCCCATTGATCAAGGGGAAAATAAAAAAGACTTTCTTAAGAAATAAATCAAGAAGCATTTTTCAAGGAAGATTTTACTTCCTCCCGCATTCTTTCTTTTCTTTCTTTCTTTTTAAATGAACATTGTCCTATTTCCGTTACCAATAATAAAATATTACTGGTGGGTATGCTTTCTATAATCAGCATGGTAATTACCAAATGGGAAGTAATATATTGTGTGTGTTTCTGTTGGATGCAAAATACTGCTAATATAACCCTAATACTCCTTATGACATTCAAATTTAAACCAATTTTTATTTTTTTGAAGAGGCACCAGATCACAATGAATGAAAACAAAGTTTAATATTATACTGTGCTAGAGGCATAAGACTTTGGGGCACAATCGTCCTCCAGTAGGAACTTGTGAGAACATGGAAGGAAGGGAGGGAGGGAGAGTAGAGACAAAATTCTTAATTTAATATGCAGAGTTTGTAGATGCTCCTGGCGATGCTGGAGAGCGTCAGTCAACTTTCCAAGACAGCTTGCTGTAAATTGTATAAATACCTCAGAACAAGACGAAAGGTGTCTCCAGTCAGGCAGCGCCGGATGTGTTTATGAAACCCTGATTTCAAGAGACACATGTTTATTTGACCTGTTCAACAAAATGTAAGAGGCACTGCGGAGGCAAAAGGAGGGAAGTTTCCATTACTACATTTGTTAAAAAGTGGTGGAGTTTACAAATGTGAAGTGCAGCAATTGGGACTTCAAAATCTTGCACACTGTATATACTGTATAGGTTTTATTTTATTTCGTTCTCTCTCTCTCTCTCTCTCTCTCTCTCTCTCTCTCTCTCTCTCTCTCTCTCTCTCTCTCTCTCTCTCTCTCTGTGTGTGTGTGTGTGTGTGTGTGTGTGTGTGTGTTTTCTTGGAAACAATAAGTAGGTGTCGTCTTAGTAGGCAGCAGTTAATTTCAAATGAGAGCATCGCATGGCTCTAGATTTCCCCGGGAGAAAAGGAAACAGCTGTACTTTCTAACATTCAATGAAGAGCCCATTTCCAAGAGTACAAGAACACGGCAAGCCCAATCCTACCTAAGTCCTTCCCACCAATGCAGCCACACCAACGGTGCATGTGCTACATCTGCATAGGTCATATAGATCCCTGTTTCATACAACGGATTGAATAGCATTCATGGCACATGCTGAGGGTCAGAAGTGACATCATTAAGGATAAGTAGGTGGTACCTTGGGAAGAGGGCCTTTTTGGTCGTGGCATCCTAATGTTAGAATGTTCTCCCTAAAGAGGGCTTTTGCATTTATGTCACTTCAGCACCAGGCAAGGACTTTTTAATCTATGGCGGAATTGGCTTTATTATGATATCAAGTTTTTTTTATATGCCTATGCATTTACTTTCCTGCTGTTCTTTTATTGTTTTACAGTGTGTTTGAATGTTTTTACTGTTTTGAATTGCCCATACTAAGCCAATATCAAACATAGTGAGTCAGAGCCTATATGTCTCAGAGCCCAATCCTATCCCCTGCCACGCTATAGGATGGTGTGCTATAGAAAAGGCACATGCTGCATGCTGGGGGGGGGGGGGATGTGTGTGTGTGTGTGGGAGACCTGAAGGCAAATGAGAGGTAAGTAAAAAACATGTTCCCTCCATGTAAGCCCTCAGGCCACCTATTGGTCTCCTTCGACATATGCCACCCATTTTGAGGGTGTATGTTCAAGGAGTGAAAAGGGGAGGGAATGTTTTTTTAAAGGGTTAAGATCTAGCGTGCATGAATGCTGCCAGATCCACCCCTTCATGCCCCCTCACTGCCCCCCAGTTCCTCTCCCAACATGTCCTGTTCCTTCCCCTCCTCATCCATGGTCCGCCCATCACTGACTTACTGGTACCAGGGGATTCAGGTGGGCTGCTGCTTCTTGGTTTGCACTGCTCACCGTTTCCAGCAGCAGCCAAATAGTGCATAACAGCATGTTGCATTTTGTAATGCTGTAAGTCAGATTGCGCTTCTGGAACACGAGTTCTGGCAGCAGCGCAGCCTGATTATAAGAATGGGCCATTAGTTTCATAATCTGGGATGTTAATATACAGTAGAGAGAAGCTTCCTTTCTTTTTCTTGATACAGGGGGCCCCCCATATCCGCTGATCCGCTATCCGTGGATTCAGTTATCTATGGGTAGCGGATCCCCCCGTGCCCTCCACCCCCCCAAAGCACTTGCTTTTACAGAAGAAACCCGCCGGGGTTGTGCCCGCCCACGGGGGGGGCAGGGGGGCTAAGAACACCTTGGAGGGGGCGTTCACCCCTTTCCGCGGTTTCAAGTATCCACGGTGGGGGCTGGAACATATCCCCGCAGATACGGCGGGACCCCCTGTACTAGAACTATGGGTCATCCAATGAAACTGATTGGCAGGAGATTTAGAATGGGCAAAAGGAGGCACTTCACACATAATTAGTCTGTGGAACTCATTGCTACATGATGTGGTGACAGCCACTTGCTTGGGTGACTTTAAAAGAGGATTGGTCAAATTCCTGAAGGACAGGTCTATCAATGGTTACTAATGGCTACCTCCAGGTTCAGTGGAAGCATGCTTCTGAAAACGAGTTGCAGAGGAGGAGCAATGTAGAGAAGGAGAGAAGTATGTATTCTTGACTGAAGCAAATATCCAAGACACGACAGGTTTGGAAGTTCTTTTTGTGTGCTATGAAAGCGTGATGATATTTAACATATCTGTAGGATGAAGGAAAATGTAGAGATGTGTTTTTGAGTCAACAACTTTCCTGTTTTTAATATTATTATTTTTTTAATGTCTAGTACAGCAGCTGGGAAATAGCAACTGTGTGTTAGTTACTTCAGCAGCCACTCCTCGTAACACTGTATGCCCTTATGAGCCCCTTTGCAGGCCTCACTCTCTAACCCTGTCAGAATGATCTATTGGGCTCGTCTGATAGACTGGTCATTTTTCCAGAGGAAAGAAAACTGCAGAAGACATAAACCACATTATAATTAAAGAATAGTGACATCTAAATAATGAATTAATAAAACAACTGGTTTAATAACCACGAGAGGAAGGAAGGAGCGTAAGCTAAATAGGAACCACTCCTGGGGAATAAATAATTTAACTGGATGCATTTTATTGGAGGAAAACAGAGTGCGTACTGGAGGGACTATTTCTAAAGTACACAAAGTGAAACAAGGCTTAATAAAGAAGGTTCAACAGAACCTTATCTAAACAAAAGCCAAACTCGAGGTAAATGAATCCAACCTTCATTTGTTTTGTTTTCAGTACTGATTTATCCCTTGAATCAGTGCTGGATTTCACAGACTATACGCTCAGACAGGTTTCTTCCCTTCCTCATGGTGTGAAATGTCTCCTATGCCAAGAAAAGCGATATCCGGGTTGGCAAGTGACAGGCCCTACCCAACTAGCATCGTTTTTCCAGGCCCAGCACAAACTTGTAACATGGGGGTTCCCTCCCTGCGCATTCCCTGGTCTGTTTTTGAAAACTGACTGGTTTCTTTATTTTCTTTATCTCTTCCCCAATCCTAACACCCTCTCCTGCCAGTGTAACTAGTGTTGTGCTGGTGGAGCCTGCTTTACGGCGGTCGCAAAGCAGCCTCTCCTGATGTGCGCTGCAGGTCTGCCGGTGGTGAGGCCACAGTAGCCTCCCACACACCAGCAAGCCCATGGACACCCGGTAGAGCATGTAAGACCATGCAGGCAGTTGGAAGGAGGCAGAGAGGGGGTTGAACAAGGATGGGGTGGGCGGAACAGGGTGGTGACAGGGGTGAGGAAGAGGATGGATCATGCCCAGGATGGGGGCAGGATTGGAGGCAGTGCACGCTGAATCCCAAGCCCCTTCCTGGCCTTGATCTACCTTCAAGGAGCAATGTGGACTTGCGCCAGTGATTGAGCTGGCACAAGTCTGAATTGCTCCATAGCAGCTGCTGAGGCTTACCCTGGGGCAAAGGGACAAATGCCCCCTTACCCCGAGAAGAACTCCAGCAGCTGAAAATCCCCGTGGGATGCAGCAGAAGCTGTGCCGGAGCTGCTGCATCGTCACGCGGGGATTTAGGTAGGATTGGGCTGTTAGTTCCCTCTGTTTAAGCTCCTGATGTTTCCGACTGCTTGATTTCAGTTTACAGCATTATGGCAGTTACAGTCAGGCATGGAAGTATATCAGATAGGCAAAGGACAAAAGCCCTTCCTTGTCCCTGGGATCAAGTGTCAATTCTTCGTTGAACCCTAGAGATCAGAGGCCTAACACCTTGGATCCCTTTGGGGAGAAAGGTGGGGTTAAAATATTGCAAATGAATAAATAAATAACTCATTTGCTTACTTATGTTCTGGCTGGGATTGTAAATCTGCAGCACCTCTGGAATCATTCTATTTTTCACATTTTTATACCACCCTTCCTCCAAGGAACTCAGGGTGGTGTACATTTAGTCCTTTTGTCTTCGCAACAACCCAGGTTAGGCTGAGAGGTAGTCATCCAAGAATCTTTGTGGCTGAGTGGGGATTTGAACCTGGATCTTCCACATCCAAGTCCAACTCCCAAACCACTACAGCATCCTGGGATGGTGTTTGTGCCACATTCCTGTGACCACACTTTATTCACCCCTCCAGCTTGTACTTAGGATAACTAGAGGAAGCTAAGACACTCTGGAACTTATTGTTCTTGAGAGAGTGTGTCCCATAAGAAGGCACATTTCTCTGTCTGTTAAACAAACCTGCCCTCCCTTTCTCCTAGAAGCAGGTCGCTGCAACAAATCTCTTCATTGAAATATAGGGAAATGTATTTGCATAAGCATCCGCAAGCACTACATACAATTTAGCTTCATTTTTTTCCCTCACAATAATGGGCTTGCAAGTGATGGCCTGCAGTGGGGCACCTACAGTAAGGGCGTAGTGTGATCAGCGGTGGGAAATAGCAACTGTGTGTTAGTTATCTCAACTACCACACCGTTGCTAGTTCCCAGCTACTGTACTAGACATAAACAGTATGAAAAACAGGAAAGGTGTTTACTCAAAATGGCAACTCTACATTTTCCTTCATTCAACAGATATGTTAAATGTCATTCAGGTACCAAGAAGGTTCCTGAAATGATGTAAAATATATGGTGAGAACAGGTTTGAACAGGAAGTAATATCTGTAGGGAAATTCATGAATGCAGGATGATGGCAAAGAGGCAGTCAAAACAAATCCAGACAGAAAGGTCCCTTGGCCAGATCCAACCTGCAAAGAGAACAAACTGCTCAGTCAGCGGCGTGCAACTAAAAAGGATCGGTGCCATTTAGGGTGTATCAACAGCAGCTGCATTGCAATAGTGTAGCGTTGCTCTATTCAGATCACAAAAAAGATATTGTCAAACTGGAAAAAGGTCAGAGGAGAAATAAAAATATGATAATGGGTCAGAAGACAAATCCTATCAGAATAGGCTGAATATGACCTGGTTACATATGAGTGTAAGAAGATTGAGGACCGACTGTGTAGACAATCGTAGAAGATAAAACAACGGGATTAAAGGCCATGACGGCATTGCCGTCATGGCTTTTAATCCCGTTGTTTTATCTTCTACAGTTATCGCTGGCCATGGAAAACTATGTAGACAGTTTTCAATATCTTAAAGTATTGCTACTTCTTTCCAATAAGTTTCTCTTTAACTACTGTTTTGGTTCAGCTTGCACAACATTTTGTTTTGAAAATAACATAGGAGAAAAATGATTTAAGTATACCACTGACGATTCCTTTAACACCTAACTAAACATATTGTGGGATATCAATGCTTTACTCCCAAATACTTAAGGCATTTTTGCCCAAGGGTACTGTATGTACGCATGTGTACTGTATGTACTGTATTTTGCCCAGTACTGTATGTACGCATTTGGAGTTAAATGTGTACACCTGTGGGCTGGGCAGAAATGTTATTGGAGTGCATGAACATAAAGAGCCTTATCCTAATGACTTCATAGGAATTATCTCCACATATATACCAATGCACCTACAGTATGTAGGCAGTTTGAGAACAGCAATCTGAATATTCTAAATGCAAAGGTTTGCAGTCTTCAAACATTAACCTTCTGTTCTGTTTCAAAAGTCATGATCCTGTTTGTTCTTTCGGTTAAAGATATTTGAGGGACCACCTCTTTCTTTATAATCCGACCCGTCCTCTGAGTTCATCAGAGGGGGCCCTGTTAACCATGCCACCATTGACAGAGGTGAGGGGCATGGCAGCGAGAAATAGGGCCTTCTCGGTGGTGGCACCCCAATTGTGGAATTTCCTCCCCCTAGGATTAAGAAGGGCTCCCTCTTTAGAGATCTTTTGGTGGGGCCTCAAGACGTTTTTATTTAGGTTGGCATTCGATTGCTGATATGGCGGGCTGGCTTTTTAATCTAATGTAATTTTAAGGTGACACACTGGTGTGTGTTTGTTTTAAATGTTTACTTGCATTGTTTTTTTATCTTTTTACTGTACATTGTACAATGTTAACATGTTTTAATTGTAAGCCGCCTTGGTTGCCCTGACGGGAGAAAGGCAGGGTATAAATTCTTTAAATAAAATAAATAAATACATATTGTGGAAAAACAGAATTGCCCTACAGTTAAACATTGGCTTCACCAGGATGTGTAATGCACAACAGCCTAATGTGCATATACCTTAGTTGTCTATGCGTTAGTCAAGATGCATCTACTCCCGAATCAGAGTTTCTGAGTCAGAAATGTAACATACTGTACATAGACTTGGAGTAGAGGGCTGAAACCTAAAGAATGACAACTCACAATAACAGTTTTAATAGATTGAGGGAATAGAACTGTGGAAATAATGGGAGAAGTTACAGAAACCTAGAAGATGACTTAGGTACTCACTATCTAGAAAGTTGAGCCTTAGGCATTTCAATCTATTTGCTGGAAAAATAATCTGTTGAAAAGAGACTAGAAGATGCTTGGAAGGAGATCTTGTTAGAGGCTGGGTAGCTTGAAACAAGGTATGTCTGTCTGAGATGGAGCTTGGAGCTTCTCTTTCTTCCCCTTGCAGTCGCTGAAAAAGCATCAGTGAGTGCTCTGAGATGGAAAGTGAGAGATCTAGCTAGGTAGCAATATTATGAGGGCAGGAGCTCTAAGGGTTTCTTTGGGTCCAGCCTAAAGAGGCTGTCTGTGTGTATACTACACAAATCAAAAAACATAGTGATCTATATTTCAAGCATATGCCACAATGGAATAAAATGGAAGAGAATGTTGCTTGCTATGAACCAGAAAAATCCAATGTAAATCGTTACAAATCGTTACAAACAAATTTACAGCAATCTCTGCTCAGAATCAAATTCCCAGAATGGGTTACAGTATCCTGAGATCTTATTTTCACAGATTGAAATGATTACTAGAAGAAATCCATCAAAATGAGACAAGAAGACACACTATTCTGTCATCCTACTGAGGTCCTGCATGTGTGTGATTAACCTGCCTTGCCTCTGTACTTGCTTATTATATTTTCTCTTCAGGGAAAGTCAAGAACAATTTGTAAATCTATAATTCTTTGTACATATGAGGTCCTGGAGGCTCTGGATATGGGTAATGGGAGACAGAAGCTTTCACCTTTGGCTCACTGGCTTAAATGTAGTCAGGCACAGTCGCAGTTTGGTCCATGGTTGGCCCTGTGTAAAAAAAGGTAAAGGTATCCCCTGACAATTAAGTCCAGTCGTGTCCGACTCTAGGGTGTGGTGCTCAACTCCATTTCAAAGCCTAAGAGCCAGCGTTGTCCGAAACGTCTCCGTGGTCATGTGGCCGGCATGACTCTCCTTGCCGCAGCGCGTAGCATGCAGCTGCAACATGGAGCGCTGTTTACCTTCCCGCAAGCGGTACCTATTTATCTACTTGCATTGACATGCTTTGGAACTGCTAGGTTGGCAGGAGCTGGCCAAGCAACGAGCGCTCACCCCGTCGCGGGAATCGAACTGCCGACCTTTCGATCGACAGCTTATGGTTCAGCGGTTTAACCCGCTGTGCCACCCGCTGGCCCTGTTACACAGGGCCATGGTTGGCCCTGTGTAAGCCTTAGCACAAATATCTGGCTCTTGTTCCCCTCACCCCATGGGCATAACTGTGTCCAAATAATTTCAGACTTTTATGAAATGACAGTGCATTCTCTTTCTTTTCTTTCAGAATCTCACCTCAAAACCTTCATTTTCAATTAAACAGGTTTTGAGCATGTCTAGATATATAAGCTCATTTTCTCCTTCTCTTCTCTTGCCCCTTTTCCATTCTTTCCCCACTGTCAAACGTCAATATCAGCTCTTGCCTCTTGAGGCAGTAACAGTCAATTCTCTGTTGATACTGAAAAAACATCATAGACATTAATGTAGGCTTACCAGAATTTCCCGGTTCTAAACCAGGACACCCTCCCCAACAATTGATTGATTGATTGATTGATTGATTGATTGATTGATTGATTGATTAAAACTTAAAAAATATTTTTCTTTGGGGGCTAAAATTTTTATTTATTTATTTATTTTTAGTTAGCCAAAATTAATTAATTAAATTGACTTGCCTGTCCCACTGCCGCCGCCATTGCTACCGCCCATAGTCGCCGCCGCCATTGCCACCCATTGTCGCCACCGTCATTGCTGTCGCCCGTCGTCGTGTCGCCATTGCTGCCCCCGTTGTTGTGCCGCCGTCATTGCTGTCCCTTGTCGTCGGCTCCATTGCTGTGTCCCCCGCTGCCGCCATTGCTGTGTCCCCCGTTGTTGTTGTCGCCACTGCCACCTTTGCTGTGTCCCCTGTCCCCGCCGCAGTCATTGCCATCCCCCGTCATTGACGCCGTTGCTGGTCCCCCGCAGCCTCCGCTGCCACTGCCAATTTTAAAGTGGCAAAACTTACCTTTTTTTCCGGACGCCGCCATCTTGGATCTGGCAAGATTTCACAAGATACAAGATGGCAGCACCCGGAAGAAGGTAAGTTTTGTCACTTTAAAATCAGCGGTGGAGGCTTCCACTGGGCCCAGAAAGCTGGGGACCAATTCAGGACCGGAGCTCGGAACCCGGGACAGTCCCGGGCGTTCTGGGATGGATGGCAAGCCTACATTAATGGTCCTTCGTCTGTCCCTTAGTTGGCCGACAGTTCGGCCAAGACATGGAACCCCATGGCCTGGCTCATCGCCCTCCAGGCAGAAATATTGTGGAAGTGGTGAAGCCCATGAGGGTGCACAAGTGGGGATTTAACCCCACTGTCCAGACTAGTGCCCCCACAGCATCAGGACCCCATTGTTGGTTTGGAGCTGTTTCTCTGCCATTTTGCATGGGAATGTCATAGATCTCATAGAGAGCCAGGATGGTGTAGTGGTTTTGGTGTTAGACCTGGAAGACCCAGGCTCAAATCTCCACTCACCCAAACTTCCTGTGTGACCTTAGGTAGGCTTGCGGGTCTGGTCCCGGCCTGGTCCCAGCCACTGGGCCTGAAACCAGGGCAATCCCGGTTTTCTACTGTGCTACTGCCTCATGTGCCCTCACGAGATTGGGTGCCGCCATCTTGGATCTCGTGAGATTTCATGAGATCCAAGATGGCCACACAGGAAAACATTTACCCTTTTAAAATCGTGGAAGTTGGAAGCAGTGGCGGCAGGGGGAGTGGTCAAATCCAGTGAGGAGTTCTGGCTGGCCCAAGCAGCTGGCTAGCCAGGAAGTGGATGCAGCAGGAGCAGGAAGCAAACCAGCAAAAAAAGGCAAGGAAAAAGCAGCGAAATGGTGGGGGAAAATAATTAAATAATTGAAAACATTTCGGCCACCCTAATGGGCGGCAAGCAGGCGCAGAAGGCAAGGGGACAGTGCCGAGGCAGCAGGGCATTGTCAACAGCACCAGCAGTCCCACCTGACTCACAGTTTGGGAACACAATCCTATGCTTGTCTACCTTGAGGTAGGTCCCACTGGATTCAATGGGGCTACTCTCAGGGAAGTGTGCATAGGTTTTCAGTGTGGGGGAGAGTTAGGCAGCACTGATGAGGGGTGGGACACACCTGTTTCTAATCCTATTCTCAGCTGGTCCGTAGCATGCAGTGGAGGCTATGCAGATGCCGCTGCACACTACGGCCCGACTGAGAATAGGATTATTTATTTATTTATTTATTTTTCACATTTTTATACCGCCCTTCCTCCAAGGAGCTCAGAGTGGTGTACATATTTCCTCCCCTCCTTTTTGTCCTCACAACAACCCTGTGAGGTAGGTGGGGCTGAGAGATAGTGACTGGCCCAAGGTCACCCAGGAAGCTTCATGGCTGGGTGGGGATTTGAACCTGGATCTTCCAGGTCTAAGTCCAACTCCCAAACCACTACACCATCCTGTGAGTCCTGTGAGATTAGGCTGTGAGTCCTCTTTTCCTGCTTTACTAAGTTTAAGTGCATGTGACTGATACAATCTTGTATTTTTATTCCCTCTCCTTCCTTTGTTGGCCTATCCTCTCAGTCAGTATAAAGCACCATGTTCATTGATGATGATGATGATGATGATGTAGTACTATTATTATTATTATTATTAATATTAATATTATTATTATTAATAATAATAATAATAAAAGTATGAATGTTTGCCATCTAATAGCTATAATTTGCAGCTGAACATGAAAATGTCTTTATTATTCAGTCATCAGATTTATGAACCGAGCCAGCTCTGACTAACCACAGCTATCCCAGTGGAAGCATCAAGTTGAATAGCAATTCAAGCATCTCTTTGCCAGGTGTCTTGCTGGGTCTTGTGAACATTTTTGTCACAATGTAGTAGCAGGATTATGTCAACTGTACTGCAGCAATCAGTGGTTTGCTTTGCATTGTACTTAACTGTCTCTTGTTATCTTCGGTGTGTAATGTTTAAAACCTAACACACAGCTACACACAGTGGTGAAATGTAATACCTTAAAACCTTCATCTTGTTAATCTGTCTGGCAATAGAACCCAGAGTTATTGTTTGCAAAAATGGTACAAGCAAAATGTGACAAGCTCCTGGTGCCAAAGTAAATGGATGCATGTTAGCTGATGATTAACATCTCTTCCCTGCTATGCCAAGTTCAGAACATAGCAATTAACTCTTTCAACACGTGATTCCATTGATTCACTCACTAATCTTGAAGGATCCTCCCTATTGATTTCAATCTGTTACAGCTAACATGATTTTAAAAAAAAATCCTTCTCATGAATAGCAACTACAGTCTCACCCCTATTCCAGGACAGATCTAATGAGGCATGGCAGGGTTCAAATCTGCTTTGAAGCCATGCCTTTGCTCTGGAAAGCTCTTTCTCCAACCTAGAATATACAGACACTCTGCACATGTTCAAAGGCACTTTCTTCTCTTTATTATTATTTCATTCGTTCAAAAGCTCAACTCTGAGGCTGAACCCTGGATCAAATTGAGCCCTGCTGTATATGTAGCAATACTTTTCCTTAAGAACTGTTAAGTCCTATTAAAAAAAAAATAAAGTCAAGTCCAATGAAAGACACAAAAGCCTAACAGAGTAGTAACACCTCTGAATTTTGACTAGCATTATCTTTAGGACTGAGTGAAAATGCAAGATTATCACAGGAACTCCTGTAGAATGTTTTAAAGTTGTTATACTTTAGAGAGCATACTCAGTGTCCATCAAGGTGGCCATCCATAAAGAGTGGGCCTTCTGGGCCTCACATGGGCACCTGAGTCACAGGCCCCCCACCTTGTATCTCCAGATGCTGTGGCTCTGAGAGCAAGCAGGGCGGCCCACCTTCTGGGACCACCATCATACTGGTAAGCTGCCACGAGCGACATGGCTTGGCCTGGTCTGGGTGGTCTGGACTTGGTATGGCTAGGGCTAGGGTGGGTTTTCAAGGCAAGACATCACTAAGGTTGCCTAAGGTGTACAGCTTTAAAAAACTGGGAGTGGGCATCTTGCTTTTCTGACCCAAAAGCAAAACAAAACAAAAACAAAGAACAGCCATGCCATTGTCACGTCTCACGGCTGGCAATTCTAATAACAATGTAATAGGGTGGCAACAAGATAATTAAATGAATCAGGTGTAATGCAAAACCATTTATTATAAGTCTATTTTGGAGTATATGAAGAGAACAACCCAAAGAAAGCACTTTCAAGTTCCATTGATTTAAGTCTTGCTTAACTTTCCCACTGAAATCAATTGACTTTTTAAAAGAGTTTAACTTTGCCAGGATTGTGTACACAGCATTCAGGGTTCAATGGAACAGTCATGAGACAACATCCTCTTCCTTCCTGCATATGCGCTGTGGAAAGGAGAGTCATGCCGGCCACATGACCACGGAGGCGTCTTCGGACAACGCTGGCTCTTCGGCTTTGAAATGGGGATGAGCACCACACCCTAGAGTCGGACACGACTGGACTTAATTGTCAGGGGTCACCTTTACCTTTACTGAAAGGCAACAAAGCTTATCGATGCCAACATGGCTCAGGTCACTGAGAGACTTTGAGAGTCTCTTTTAGAAGCTACCGTTTTCCTCCTGCTTCAGCATGTCTTGAGTTTGCCCGATGGGTGTAAATAATGATCATAAGGAAAAATAATTATAGCACAGAGAGGGGAGGGGGGAAAGCCCTCGCCAGGGTGGGGTAGGTGGAAGAATAGGAATGACATGTAAGCAATAAGGATGATGATTGCTAAGGTGTTGTTTTTTTTAGCTTAACTCAAATATTCTTTTTTATTGCCAAAATAAAGGCAGATTCTTTTTCAAACTTACGCAATCAAGGCTTTGCCTGGAGGAGATCCTACAACACGATGTCAGAAAAAGTTCATTCCAGTTCCTGATGTTCACCCACAGAGGAAGAATATTAACTTTAGAGTCAAGCACACTTGTGCCAGTCATTGGCTAGGACAGTCAAGCGATAGTTTCAACTGAGATTAGAACTATTATTATTATTGTTGTTGTTGTTGTTAGTCATTGTTGATACAGGACATTGGCAAGCTAATCCTCAACATGTTTGCTTTCAAACTGCATGGAGTTAAATCTCTATGTAACAGTGCAGCCTGAATGTATAAAAGTGCTTGCATGTTGGATTATTCGATGATAATAAGAGACACATCTTTGTTATTGCCACTTAATAGATAGGCCATGGAAGTTCATAATCCTTTGACTAAAATCACTTAGTGATGTCTTGGTTTAGGAGAGATTTGAACTTAGGACTGCTACCCCCATGTCCAACATTAAAGATGAATATGCTATTGTTAAATCATCAATTGTGCATTTAAATTCACAACTTCAACCACTTGTTGCATTTGTCAGAAGAGTATAACTCCCTATATACTGACCATTAATTTACATTCCTACAGCCCTGCTCTTTTCCTTCGAATATTGTTCCCACATTTGAAATAATGAGCAACATTTGTCCTTCTGGGCCATGGTGTCCTTCTGGGCCGATTGGCCGAGCTGGGGGTCGGGGGCACCGTTCTGCGGTGGTTCTGCTCCTACTTGGCAGATAGGTCCCAGATGGTGGTGCTGGGGGATGCCTGTTCGGCACCCTGGCCCTTGAGATGTGGGGTGCCACAGGGTTCCATCTTGTCCCCAATGCTATTTAACATCTACATGAAACCGCTGGGAGAGGTCATCCGGGGATTTGGAGTGGGGTGCTATCAATATGCTGATGACACCCAGCTCTATCTCTCCTTTCCACCTGATTCCAGGGTGGCTGTTGAGGTTCTGGAGCGCTGCCTGGAGGCAGTGGGGACCTGGATGAGGGCTAATAAGCTGAAACTAAACCCGGACAAGACAGAGGTTCTCCTGGTCCGGAAATCCACGATGCAGGTGCTAGAGTATCGTCTTGCTCTGAATGGGGTTGCACTCCCTCTGAAGGAGCAGGTCCGCAGCTTGGGGGTCCGCCTGGATCGACAGCTGCTCCTGGATTCCCAGGTGGCGGCTGTGGCCAGGGGGGCCTTTGCCCAGCTTCGGCTGGTGCGCCAGCTGCGACCGTACTTGGATCGTGCAGACCTGACCACGGTGATCCATGCCACGGTGACATCGCGATTAGATTATTGTAACGCGCTCTACGTGGGGCTGCCCTTGAAGATGGTTCGGAAACTGCAATTAGTGCAAAATGCGGCGGCCCGTGTGGTTACTGGGGGTAGGCAGTTCGACTCTGTCGGGCCGCTTCTTCAGCGGCTGCACTGGCTGCCGATTCGTTTCCGGGCCCAATTCAAGGTGCTGGTTTTGACCTTTAAAGCCCTATACGGCCTGGGGCCAGGATATCTGAGAGACCGCCTACTTCCATACATTCCGGCTCGTCTCCTTAGGTCATCAGAGAAGGCCCTTTTGAGGGTACCGTCGCCCAGGGAGGTGCGAGGCGCGGCGGCCAGAAATAGGGCCTTCTCAGTAGTGGCACCAACCCTATGGAATTCCCTCCCTCTTGATTTACGTATTGCTCCCTCCCTGGAGACCTTCCGGCGGGGCCTGAAAACATTCCTGTTTAAGGAGGCCTTCTGAGTCCTTGCCTTTTTAACATCCTGCACAGGTGGAGTGCTGCTGCTTTTTAATGCTTTTTTATGCTTCTGTTTTAATTGTAATTTGATGTGGTTTTATTAATTTTAGATGATGTTTTAGATGATGTTTTTACTAGCTTTTGTGGATTGTTTTTATTGTTTTAAATGAGTGATTATTTGTTGTATCTGTTGTTGTGAGCCGCCTTGGGTCCCTTCGGGGAGAAAGGCGGGATAAAAATATTGTAAATAAATAAATAAATACATTTACTCAATACCACATCTAAAATTATTCCATAATATACCTACTATAATGTCTGTGTTGCAACTCCTGAAGATATTCAGCACAGAATAGAGTAATTTTGCCAATGGTAAGCAACTTGTTTTGGCCTTTGCAAAATCCAAGCTGACTCCAGAACCTGTAAGTTACTGGAAAAGTCCCACTAAGGACTCTTTATATAATAAAAAAATATCATGATAGTTGTCCAAAACCCTACGATTCACAATGGTATTTAAACCATGGCTCTGGTGTGTAACTGTTATGCTTTTATAAGGATCAATTAACTAGTCTGGTATTTTAATAAGGGCTGATATCACAGATGTAGATGTGTTTGGTCAAGAGAAGGTTTAAAGTCGTCAAACTATGAACTCAGTCTGGGATCCGAGACTCATTGTTGTGAAGCAGCTTGCTCCAACTTCTTGTATTTGGGGATTTTCTCACATGTAACTGAATGTTAAGAAGACCATAGAGAACTGGCCGTTCTTTCCCCCTTTTATTTCTCCCTTGGAACTGAGATTTGTCTCAACGTTCTCTACAACTATATTTTCTGTGGTGTTTACTGCTGTTCTACTGGCCATGGCTGGAGAAGTTATAAGATGGAGTGATGTCATCAAATAAAATGTGGCAAAAAATAGAGGCCAAAATATTGCCTAATCAACATGTATTGTTGTAATGTTTAACTAGTCTGAGCAGCTCCTTCCTTATGCCAATGTTTTACACCCACTTCCTTTTACAAGGAGCCTGTGATAAGTGACATGAAGAAAAGAAAGAATATAGGAGAGATTATGAGAAGCCCTTCGGCACCAAGTTGTATGCTGGGCCTAATCAATGCTCAACAACTGGAGTTCAAGTAAGGGGGAAACTGAGTGGTAATGATTCACACTATGAACACTTTTCTTGCATTGAAAACAATTGATCATTTTGTCTACTTAATTGTTTTGGATGAACTAGGAGGCAACTTCATCAATCACGAACTAGCTTAAGTAGAAGTCAGTTGAGGTCCAAACTGTATGAAGATCCAAAGGCTAGAAACATAAGAGCTTAGTTCAGATAATACATCCAAGCTGGACCCTCAGTGCAATTTTATTTATTTATTTATTTACAATGTTTTTACCCCGCCTTTACAGGGCTCCCAACCCCAGCTGTTTCCAGCATGGGTTGGTTACTTCTTCATGCTTTTGGTGGTGATTCTAGGTGTTTCTGGATCTGGCTTCTCCTTCTTCTCTAACTAACCATCACCTCTGGTCAAGTTGTTACAGTTTAAGGACATGCACCCACCCTTCAAACACCTATGACATCACCATTCACACCACCCAAATTACTGGTGCCTGGAGATTTACATGAGCCAGCAAAATGTATTTATAGGGTGCTAAACATGTTGGTTAGATTTGCTTGTGCAAGAATGTTTAATTGTCAATTGGTATGTGTTTTGTGTTTGAAATGCATAGATTGTTGCAATACTTAGGAAACAGATGGGGACACTGACATGATACCAACAATATAAAATTATGATTGTTTTAAATACTAAGGGAACATTTGCACTTTACACAATAGTGGTTTCATACCCAGCTCAGACTGGTTTAGTCTAGAAACTGTAACCTTTTGGTCTGATGCATGTTTAGCCAGCAAAATGTCATGTGTGCTATTCAAAATGGCTATTAAATGGTCAAGATGACCACAGCTTTGCTGTATACTAAAAGCATATTTTGATATCTCCATCACAGCTATGCATGCTTTAGGAAAAGTATAATAAAACATTTTAGCTGTATTGAGCTAGATTAAACAGTGGTCTAGTAAAACAGTCCTTCTTTATGCTTAGTTATGCAAACTCTGAACGTTTTGCAGCATTTTGAAGCATCATAGTTGTGAGCTAATACCGACAGGAAAATGTGCCTGAACAAATGCTCCCTTCTCTCCCCCCCCCCCCACATTTCTGTGACCACTTTTATACTGTTCCACCTGGTCTCGAAACAGAGCTTGGCAAGTCAATTATTGACCTTCTCCTTAATTGCCCACCCATACTAATATAGGGCATGCTTAAAAATCTAACATAGATGCAGGTACAATGCCAAGCAACTGAACAGGGTTTCTCTTCAGTGCAACAGGCTACCGGGGGGGGGGGGGTGTTAACGCAGAGTCAAATGTATTTCTGCTCGGCTTTTTTTAGAAATGTTTCACCTTCAATCCTGTGGTACTTGGCGTGGCCCACTTACCACCTGCCTCTGTGTGTATGCAAGTCTGTAAAACCAGAACACTGCACAAGAACCAGCTTGCCTTGAGCTAATTACTCTTGTAAAATGGAAGCACGTCATTCTGCATCACCGTATAACCTCATAGTGCAGAAGATAAAAGACAGATGAAGGAAGCTTTCCTAAAACTATTTTTATATGTTCAAACAATCATGTCAACGGCTTTGAGGCCAACCTGCTTTGTGTTTCCCTATACAACAACGCAGTGCTTTTATAATACAGTATCTAGCAACAACTTTAATCTATAGCCTGATCCTATGAAAGCACCATGAGTTACAAGTGCATTATTTTATTCTACCAGCGGGGGCGATAGAGTTCACTCCAGGGTGTCGCAAGTCCAGCTATGCTACTGTCCAGAACGCTGGAGAAAGATAGTGTTGGTTGTTAAAAATAAGGTGGTGTAAACTTATTTGTCAAGATCTAGGAAGTGGGGATGGATTTTCCCATTCTGTGGCTAAAATTAACTCTGGGACTGGAGCATGCACAGTCTGTCACGGCTTTCATTTCCTTTACACAATTTGCATCTCTGTGTTACCAACATGCACCTGCACATTGATAAAACTGCAAAACAAATTACTCATCATGTGATCAACCATAAGGTTGGCACTGAAATTTCAAAAAATATTTGAATTGAAGCAAATTCCAGGGTTCCTGCTAAGTAAAAACATCTGAGGATTTCAAGGGAAACCAAGCAAGTTTCTAGCAAGTCAAACAGAACTTTCTGCATATTCCTCCTATCACTGCATCAAGATTCTTTCTTGCAGTGTTATACTGAACCATATGTGCCTGCTTGCAAATGGGTAACGCTTCATGTAAAAATAAAGTCTTGATGTAATCATGGATGGTAGTGTGAAGATTGCTTTTTATGATATTTTAGGTGAGGAAAGATACAAAGGAACTGCAGAAACTATTTGACTGGAATGGAAAGCTGCAGCAAACTTATTTTGCACTGAGCTGCATACAAAATCCAGAAACAAAAAGGAATAATGGATGATTCCTAGTGCCTCAGTTCCACTTTAGAAATCAGTCCATGTCATTCGGAACTCCAAAATCTGGGGTAGAAATTTGGATGAGAAGAATTCTGAAAACATCTTAACATACGGCAGAGTGGTTCACACAAGGCGCAACAACCTGAAGGCACATTTATCCTGGGTCCAGGACAGGGCAGCCCTTCCATGAGGCCATCGGAAACAGGTGCTTCAACCGACAGGTTAGGGGAGGCAAGTCTGAACTCACTGGGTCTAAAACACAGATCAAAAACGTTAACAGCTGAGCCTTTACATATAACCCAAAAGTGATTGTCCATGAACGAGCAGAAAACAGCCCTGTTGCAGGGTAACGGTCATGCTGCTCTTTTTACACACCCACAGAATATCTAATCATTATAATAATAGCCATTGCTCATTTCTTAGAGAAAGATAATCAGAATAATTGAAATGTGTCTGTGTGCCTTATGACTTGATCTTAAGATATCTGTATTTAAAAGACACAGTTCCCAAGATCATTTAATACCGACACAGTGGCGTCACTCGAGGTGGGGTGGAACGGTAAGTTCCGCACTGTGCTAACCTCCATTTACTCTCTGGCACGAGGCAGCCCTGCTCCCTCGCCGTCGGAGGCATTCAGTGCGGCGAAGGCAACACTCAGTAGACTCCCTGCGCGTTGCCTTCGCCGCACTGAATGGCTCCGACGGCGAGGGGGCAGGGCCACCTCGTGCTGGGGAGTAAACTGAGGTTAGCACAGTGCGGAACTTACCTTCCAACCCACCTCGAGCGACGACAGTGTACCGACATACAATACAAGATATGTGGATCTGCCTTGATTGTTCCTGGAACTATTGAGTGAAAATACTGATCTGGCAATCAAGCAGTGTTTTTTATCTTGGCAAGTTTTTACTCCTTTTTTAAGGCATAAAAAGTGTCAAAAATTGTGCAGGGCCGGTGGCAGACAAAAACAACTGGTGTAAATATTATACAAACAACGGTTTGCAAAAGAGAAGCAGAATGCACATTTTTTATAAAAACTGCAGCAACAGTTAATATTAAAAATACTCGGTATGATTATTTTGACGCTATTGGGCAATGCTGTTGTCATCATTGCTTTGAAACGTAGAAGTGAACTGAACTCATTGGCGACTGAACATCATTGTAACTCCCTTACATTTCATGTTTTATTAAGTTTTAGATTAAATCAGTTTTCATTGAACATGATGGAGCACTGGCTTAGCATCCAGAAGGGCCTGGGTTCAATCCTTGACATCTTCCATGTAGAACTGGAAAAGGTCCCTGGCTGTCTGGTACTCTGGAGAGCAGGTCAGTGTTAAGACTACTGATCCATATGGACTAATGAACTGACTTAGTATATGGAAGCTTCATATGTGCCTAACATTCATTCATATGAACTACTGTCAAAGTCTCCAGACCTGTGTGTGTGTGTGTGTGTGTGTGCGTGCGCGCGCGCGCGTGCGCACTCTCACATGCACGCACACCATATACCATAGGTCAATTCATTGGACATAATTATGCTTCGAATAAATGCTTCAGGGCTTCTCCACAGAAGAAATTTGCTATATGTCATCGTTAATTTCGCTTTTGACAGGCAGGTGAAGAAATAGTGCTTTGCGTATAATTTCAGGGGTACAGGACCACACTCCTTACATTTCCATCCACAAACATCTTACCTCATTTCTGGTGTGTGATGACACAAGTCTATACCAAATGTTATGCAGTGCAGTGTGGTTATTACCCGTTCAAGCAAATGAAAGGTGCCCTTCATAACCAAGTGTGCTTGACTTTATAGTAGCCCATTCGCTCACCCTTTTAAGAGATTTCAGAGAGAACACTCAAGGC
This sequence comes from Plestiodon gilberti rubricaudatus, assembly GCA_026170595.1. Classification (NCBI taxonomy): domain Eukaryota; kingdom Metazoa; phylum Chordata; class Lepidosauria; order Squamata; family Scincidae; genus Plestiodon; species Plestiodon gilberti. Next base: position 62,021,037 of record JANXHW010000003.1, on the reverse strand, counting down.
GCTGTTTGGATACGTTTGTGGAATTAAAAAAAGAGACAAGGTTCATGTCAGATTGGTTTTTTCCCTAAAGTTTGAAAGACTGCTACATATTTGCCAGACAGTTTAACTGGGGCAATTAAAACATTGCGGAGACACCTGCTTTTTACATGCTTGTGTGGTCACTGACCACCATCTTTGTTTTCTTGAAGAAAGTGGTCCAAAGAAGTTTGCAGGACAATTTATTTAACCAATTGATTTATCGACTACCTGATTGTATTTTTATCTAACCACATGACCCATGGAACCTCACGGTGGCTTACATAAACAGAATTAAAAAAAAAAATTCAAAACAGTAACAAAAATGTAATAAAACATTTTTTTAAAGGGACCTTGCAGGTCAGATGAGAACAGCAATTATAAAGCTATGGGGTTTTAGGAGTATATCCTTAGTTAGGCTGCAATCCTAAACACACTCATTAGGGAGTCAGCTCCACTGAACACAATGAGATTCAATTCAGAGCAAACATGTTTAGAATTGTGCTTTGGTGGTCATGTCTAATAGTGCAATCCTATGCATGTTTATTCATAAGTACTGTAATCAGTTAAATAAATTGTCCTGCATCATTGAAATTGATTTCAATTGACCTTATTTCCAGTGTGTATAGGAGTGCAGCCTCCGTCCCATTGATTTAAAATCAATTTAAATCCATAGGACTAGTCATGACTAACTTCCCTAGTCAAGTTTAACAAAACTTAGGTTGCAACCCTTATATCCAAATGAATGTGTGACTGCTCCGCTTGCTTAAGACTGCTTTGAACTAGTGTTTCTTGTATAGCTTCCCCACTCTCACCCCATGCTGCATAAAAAAACCCTTTTTTTGAGACTTAGGGGATTTGAAGAAACTGTCATATTGCATAAGAGTCCACCGATCAAAAGAAAAAATACATAAATTCCACCCAAGCATGCCTAAAATAGCTCCCACCCAGCCATAGTGTTTCACCCAGAATGTAATCTGATTACCTTGTTCCACCATCAGAATTGTGATTGGTCAGAAACACGTGAAATGCACAATTGCAGAGCTCCTCAAGAAAGGATGCATTCAGAACACAGAGAAAGAGATTCAGAAATAAACACTCTTCCAGAACTGCAATATCTCATCTACTGGGTTATGTGGCTTTCTACCTGCTGAATCAGAAATATTGGGTGCTTGAATGAGTTTTTAACTGTCTTCTAAATGCTATCTAGGTAATTGGCAAATCGTAGCAATATCTAGGTTTACCATTTTTCTCTGTCTTGGAAACAGCTACCTTATGCATGCTTTGTTCCAGGATTTTCTAAAGTAATGGTATCTGTTGATAAGAATAATGTGAAAATAAGGGATGTACAGAAACTCCAGGTGGAGGTGGAAGTCATGATTTGCACTTCGGCTTCAGTGATGAAACACAAACTAATAATTATGGAATTCCCTCCCCCTGAAATTAAGAACGGCCCTCTCTAGAGACCTTTCGGCAGGGCCTTAAGACATTTTTATTTGGGTGAGCATTCGATGTTTGACATGGCTGGCTTTTTAACAAATGGATTTTAACAAATGTAAATATAGGTGACCCACTGGGGTTGTTTGTTTTAATTGTTTTAATTATTTATTTTTAATTATTTTAATGTATATATGTATTTTAATGTTTTATTGTAAGCCGCCTTGAGTGCCCTTGCTGGGAGAAAGGTGGGGTATAAATTCTTTAAATAAAATAAATAATAAAATAATAATTAGTTACATCAGATTTTTTAAGATGACATCAAGAAGCCTTTTATGGAGGCTGCTAAGTCTTCAGCATACAGGCCAGCGGGTGGCGCAGTGGGTTAAACCATTGAACCATGAGGTGTCGATCGAAAGGTCGGCAGTTCAAATCCATGACGGGGTGTGCTCTCGTTGCTTGGCCAGCTCCTGCCAACCTAGCAGTTCCAAAGCATGTCAATGCGAGTAGATAAATAGGTACCTCTTGCGGGAAGGTAAACAGCGCTCCGTGTTCCAGCTGCATGCTATGCGCTGCGGCAAGGAGAGTCATGCCGGCCACATGACCACGGAGGCGTCTTCAGACAACACTGGCTCTTCGGCTTTGAAATGGGGATGAGCACCACACCCTAGAGTCGGATACGACTGGACTTAATTGTCAGGGGTCACCTTTACCTAAGTCTTCAGCATACATTGCTTGCATCTTCTTGCTTCTGAACAAGTCGTTCAAAACTTGGTTTGCGGGCCGAGGATGCGCCTTATACATGCTAGTTCTTTTCAGTAAGTGAGGGCCAAAGCTGTCCACAGAAGGAATGCTGATTGATAGCAATGCATGTAGGGACTAAAGGCTGATCTACACAACAGGCAGAGGCTCCGCCGTCGCCTCTGCCTGGTGCCTCCGCGCTGGAAGCGGGGGAGTGTCTTCAAGCCTGTTGCCCCTCATGTTGTCCCGCCTTCCTAAGAAAGCGCAGTTGCTGTGTGGATGTAACCTCCAAGGTGATTGGTTGTCGTTCACATTGGCATTCAGCCACCCTCCCCCCCTCTCCTGTAATTGGTAGGCTGCAGTGGCTCCGCGAGCCACCTCCAAGCTCTGCCGTCACAACCCCTAAAAAATAGAACACTCGACTTGGAGTACGCGGCAGTGGGGCGGAGGTCCGGCGGCTCCACCGGATTAAAAAACGCTCCGCGACGCTGTCGTGTAGATCAGCCTTAAGCCTTCATTTACAGCACAATCCTGTGTAACCTTGCACCGGTGTTACAGTAGATGCACCGGTGTAACAGCAGATGCACCGGTGTAAGTGTAATTACACTGGCATAAGTGCACTTACACCGGTGCATCTACTGTAACACCGGTGCAAGGTTACACAGGATTGTGCTGTTTGTCTTGAATGATACAGCTTCAGATTTTAGAACTGGCCATACTACTCCAGCTGCTCCTCAGAGCCACACACATTGATTATTTTTGTCTGGAATTTGCACTGTGATTGATGTATGCTGAAAACAGAAGGTCTGTATTACTGGGAGAGCAAAGGAATCAGGGTAATGCATTAAGAACATCTGAGGCTTATAGGAAAGATTAGTCAAGCCCCATCGTTTGAATACATTGGCAGACAACACCCTGAAAATATAAAGATCCTCTAGATGGCCCAGATCTGAGACATTAGTCATAGGCGTCCTTTTTTTTTTTTCCCCCCTATGTGGGATGCATAGGGGTATAGAAGAAAAAAAAAGTACAGCATACTGCTTTGTATCCTGTAGCATGTGAAGATTGTGCATTCATTTGTTTCACTATTTCAGTGTTTCCCAAACTTTTTTGACCTGCGGCTCCCTTGACCATTACATGATGTTGATGCCTGCCAATTGGCATTGCACTGTTTTCCAAGAGGATTCTGTGGGACTCTGTGGCTCCCCTGGCTGGTTTCCGCGGCTCCCCTGGGAGCCATACCTCCCAGTTTGGGAACCACTGCACTATTTGTATGCAGGACAGGTAGCAGATTCTGACCATATGTACATGCAGGAAAACAGACAATTCCTGGGTTTTGTACAGGATGTCCTACATTGGTATGTGGTTTTTTTTCAGTAGTGAAAAATATCAAATGTAAAATAGCCTAAAGTTGGGACATCTGTTTTATCATTTGTATATTACGGTATATTTTATTTCTAAAATTTGTACCCCTCTTTTCTACACCAGTGCAAAGTTACACAGGATTGCACTGTAAGAGAGTACACTACACAAGGAGTGAGGTGTGCACCAGTTACTGGCATAACTCTCTTGGAAAGCTATTTGGACACCAGAACTGAAAAGGCCTTTTTTTGATTATTTACCCAGCATATATCTGACAGCAGCAGGACCCAAAGAAAATGGTTTAGAAGCAATACTAAGTTCTCAGACAGGCTAGTAGTTAGGAAGAATAGACTTTATTTAACTTTCATCAAAAGATTTGCAGTGTTGCATACTATTGTGTCCATCAGTCATCATTGTAAGTTAAAAGGTTTTTTGTTTAATTTTGTGCAGCTGGTTTACAGAAGAATTGAGGCGTGCAGTGTTGCAAGTATCACAAGGACAGGAAGATGGCCTTGGGAAGATTAGGGTGGCTTCAGAGGAAAAGTCTCAGAACAGAGCCTCAGAGCAGCAGCTGAGGAGAAAGAAATTTTGAGAAAGGTTGAGCAAGACATCCATACATTCATTAATAATATGACGATGAAGAAACTACAACAGACAAATTTGTACCACATTTTATAGTGACCTTTACTCATCAAACATCACTGTTCGACATGGCCAACCGAGAGTTAGAAAGTATCACCGTTTTTTAGAAGTGGGAATGGAATTAGTGATCCATAACATGAAATGTGGAAAACGCTCAGGTATTGATAATATCTGGCCAGAATAGCTCAAAGCGGGGAAACCAACTTTAACTGACAGGCAGCCCAATTCTATTGGTGGGAGGAGGTGGGGGGAGGGCAACGTGGGTGGGCAGGAACGGGAGGTGGTGGTTCCGGAAGTGATGGCGTGTGCCAGATCTTATCCTCCTTTTCTGCAGCCTCCCCACCCCCTTTCTCTTCTCAGACTTGCATACCGTAGGTCCAAGGAGAGCCATTGCAGGATAGTAGGCGTATGGAGGGGAAAGGGATGTGCCTTTTCAGTGCAGCTACACCAACGGGGGTGGGAGAAAGGATAGAATTGGGCCAAAATTCTCATTGACTCTACTAGAAACAAGGTCACAAAAGGCCTTCAAGCTTGCAGAAGGCCCAGCCTGACTTGACCTAAGGAAGGAAGGAAGGATTTTTCCCCTGACGTGGTGCTACCTCCATCTCAGTGAGAGAAGCCTACAAGTAGAACACGGTCTGCTCCTTTGCATCAGGCTGGGAGATGGACAACCTAGGCTATGCTGAGGGCGAAAGTGTGTGGATTTATATCTGAACCAGTGCCCTTAGCTTGCTTATTTATTTATTTATTTATTTATTTTATTTACAGTATTTTTATCCCGCCTTTCTCCCCGAAGGGTTGTGCACTTAATCTCACCACACTACTACAGCTGTTCAAAATCTGGACAGTCAGAAGCTTCGATGAGCCAGAGTGCTATTGCCATGGATACTATGATTCCGAATAAGCAGGATACTCAAACCCTGTTTAGCCTAACCCAGCATAGAGGAGGACTGGAGCACGCTGACGAGCTACGTCCCCTGAGGCAGACACGCTTCATCGTCACGCTCCCTCCTTTTTTCAAATTTCAGCACTTTTCTACAAAGGCTCTTTCCCTGCATTCTGGAACCCTGGCCCATTAGACCCATTTTTTTGATTACAGAGAAACCCACCTGACCCAAATATAGCAGTTGGGGATAGGTGAAAAAACTGCCAAGCAAGGCCAATCAGGTGGACAGCAAAAACGTCCAACCCGACCCCAGAGGCAACCAGCTACTCTACTTTCAAACTGTGCAATGGGAGGGTGGATGGGACTCAGAAAGCCAAAGCACACAGACGCAGAACAGGACGCCAGCCAACAAACAGCCACAAGTCCCACTCACCCCAACAAAGCGTCCGATAGGGTGCAGCATTTTCCCCACCCTTGCCAAGGGGGCAAGGAATGCTCCCTGCGTGAAACGGTGGGGCGGCGCAGCAAACTCTCCCTGGGCTCTGTGCTTGTTTCTGCAGACAAGCACTGACTGTGGGGAGGGCTGGGAGTGTGGTCACAGCTGAGCATGTTGTCACAGGAGGGCCGTGGCTGCTTGGCGCTGTCCCATTCCCCTGTTACCCAGGTTTAGCTGAACACCTTTAATAGGCTCCAAATCACCACAATTCCAGCAGTAAGGGCTCCGTCATCCAAAACAGTTTCAGCTGAAGCTGGACGCTCACTAGCAAGAAGGGCAAGAACACAAAGAAACAAAACCAAAAAGTCGCATCCCTGCGTTGTACTCTGCTATGCCTTTTGCCTCAAGACAACATGCTCTCCAGTCTAACTGTAACAATGTTTGGGCATTGTCCTCCCACAAGCTGATTTAGTACCAAGGGCCGTTAATAATTAAACTGCTGGTTCTGCATTAACTGAGGCCCCTGGCTTGGTCTTTCACCATTATTAAATGCCTCCTCCTTTGAACAGCCACATAAAAGTGATAGATGCCTTTTCTTTACAAGCCAGTCACCTAGTAGCATTATGTTTTATATTACTTTGGCAACACAGAACCCTCCCTGTTTAAATATAGAAGCATAACACAGATAAGGCGAAGCAAGATGGCTTCTATGAAATCACCCAGCCTGGAGTCTGTTAAGATAAGCAGGAGTAAGGGGAAAGAATGTGGTGCAAGGCTGGCCTGTCTTTGCTACCTTATGAAGAACAGAACAGGGAACATGAAAACAAATGTCGCTGAGGCCAAAGATATAACTCCTCAGGCCTGTTTGTGATAACGCAAGAGAAGCTGTTGGCGTTCACTGAAGAAGTGTAAGGGGGTGAGTGGGTCAGAATTACGTACAACTTGGCATGGACTACACTTTTAAAGACTCTTCAATCAAGAGATGAAGTGTGCTCTTGTCTTCCTCTTTGATGTACCACTGGACGTTTCGCTTCACAGAAAAGTACCCAGGAAGTAGCACAAAGACTTTTGGAAGCAAAGAAATGCTTCTACACGGTCCCTGAAAAGTGGCAAGAGGTAGCTGGAAATGGGTGAAAATATCCCTCGCTGTCATTATCACTATGTTTGAGGGCAGAAAGTCAGGACTTTTTGGCCAACTAGTTTTGGTACTATTCGTACTTGAGGAAACATACGCAAACATCCTATCGCACCATGGAGGGAGCACTATGTTTTATATTAGTTTGGCAACAGTAACGGTATTAGTTTGGCAAAACCCTGCACAATTAAAAAAAAACACGGGGCAGTTAAGCCAGAGATCAGCCTGTGTACATATAACTTTTTTTTTTTTAACTTCCCTTATTTAGGTTTCTGATTTATATCGCTTGGTCTTCACTTTAAAAAATAAGTTTTTCTCAATGAAAAAAACATCCAGCAAATTTCCAGGAGTGTCATTATTCCAATAGTATTTGAAAGTGCATTAAAGTCACCATCAGTAATGGTGTTTCTCTGCTTTGAGAGTTGTCTTTTTTGTTGTTATATCAGATAGAAATCTTCTACCCATGCATATGTTGCCTGACAACTGTTTTTATTTGAATCCTGCAGAGAAACACACGTGCATACACAAGTATATGTGATGCTGAGTACCTGCTAAGAGAGAAAGACTCAGCCTGCAATCCTATACCCACTTTCCTGGAAGTAAGCCCCATTGAACTCGATGGAACTTCTGAGTAGACATGCATAGGATTGGGCTGTCAGACCAGTAACATGGTTTCAGAGGCAGGGCTGATGGGAAGAGGCCTCAGATTCACAGGCCAAAAGAGAAGCCACACTTTTTATTGTCAACACAATCATTAGGTTGGCTTGGCTAGAGCCTTGTCTGCTCCTTGGAAAATGCCATGGGTGAGCACACCATACTTGCACAGCACATTTGATCCTGAGGACAAAAGCCACCTCCAGGAGCTTCCTGACTTGGAGCAAACAAGTTGTTAGCAACCCAAAAGGAGAATTCTCAACCCTAGCTGTTATCACCAACTCCATAGTCAAATTCAATCAAGGAGCCATGCCAGTGGAGCAACTGGCCTCCAGAGCTAGCTGCAACACACTCAGACAGGTGTGAGAATAAAGGAAGCACCCATTTAGGAGTAGGGATAAGCCACCAAGGGCCATCAAGTCACAAGGGAAGGTTGCTTGATGGGCTCACTCCACAAAAGATCCCACATAACTCTTTGGGAGGAAAAATACATTAAAAAGCCGAGTTGCAGGACCCTACATGTCTTCGGCCTTCATTCCTCCTGTCTTGCTGTCAGTTTTGACCTGCTGGTGCTGCATTGAACCACTTCATCCCTGTCACAATCTGAGGACCAACTACTTGGTAACCCCTTAATCCCTTCTTCCTTCCAACCTTTCTCTCAGCTTCTCTTCTCAAGTGCAACCAAAGCCACTTCACAATACACACCTTTCCCCTGGGAAGCAGCTTTGGCTCTCTTGCCCTGTTTCACTCCCTCAAGCCAACTAAGTCCACCACCAAGCTCCTTCCACCCTTTAAAACCCACTTGGAGAATCGCCCGGTCTTAGCATTCTAGCCCCACCAGTCCTGCTGCAATGCATTGCACCCTGTCCAGCAGAAATGGTCTGGTAACCTTGGTCCTTGGTGCAGCCTTGCAATCAAACTCCCCTCTGTCTTTCCTTGTTCGTCTCATGTGCAGTCAAATTGTTGACATGCTTAGTACTTCTACTATTTTCCTCCTTTGTGTGAGTGTTTGTGGTGTATGTTAATGTTTGATTCCCACTCCCCATTATTGTTAAATTCATTATTATTAATTATTAAAACGAATAAAACTTTGTTGCACCTTCCACTGTTGCATTCTTCTTCATTTCCTGCTGAATCGTTGAACTGTGCATTGGCCACGATGCAGGATCCCAGCATACGAGATTGTTTTCCCCCCATGCGCACTTGTTAACATGTCTTTAAAAGCACACCCAGTAACAAATCTCTGGGGAAATAAATTATATGGGAAAATAAATTATATGATTGTAATTATTTATAGGAGAGCTGGAGTAACACAGTGGCTGAGAGTGACTGAGCTGCAAATCAGGACGTTCCTGGTTTGAATCTCACCTGTGCTGTGAACTTATTGTGTAGCCTTAGGCAAGCCATTCCCTTTCAGCCTCAGCTCCCCACCTACAATACAGGGATATTTACAGGTAAAAGATTCCATCAAAATAATACTTGCAAATACATACACTTTGGCCACCCAAAAAAGTGCTATAGAAATGCTAAGTATTACATTATTATGCGATGTCAAAGCATAATCATTATACAGCAAGTCCTCACTTACTGTTGTTTCGCGATCTGTTATTTTATTTTAACTTGCCCTCTGTGGCTGCAGCTGCTTCTGGATCATGCTGGGCTTGAGCCCCACTTCCTGGTCTTAATAATCAGGCCCCAGGATGCCTTGCAGGTAGTAGCTTCTGAGAATATGGAATCTGCATACCCACATACAGGCATATGCATCCATGGTCACACGGAGGATAATTTGGCATTTATTTTTTAAGTCAAATTGGAAAGTAAAAAATGCTGTTGCTTCTCATTTGCAGTGTGTGTGCATGCGTTTTGTTTGTTTGACATCACCCTGGAATCATTGATGAAGGGTAATATATAAATTTGTTAACAAACAAACAAACAAACAAACATTTCTTATACCCAGTGAGGTTGGGGTGATGATGCCAGCCAGAGATCCTTGGAAAGCAATCCATTTTGTGTTAAATATCACTTGGTGATCCAAGACTAGCGCCACCCTGTTTGCTCTGTGGGGATCTGGGACATGTTATCACTTCTGAATTCATTATGCAATTTATTTCCTGCAGATAACTGATTGACTACTGAAAGCTCTCTTGTAACGTTCCGGGATGTTTTAATGCAAGCAGCAGGAGTTTTTTGGGGGGGGGGGGGGGAGGTATCCCCTGCTAACTGGGCAAGAGGCACTTTCTCAATTGGTGCTCCTCTTATATTTAGCAGGGGGAGAGTAACTGCTCCCCTTTCACCCCAGCACGGTGTCTTTTCTGGTGGCTGTTTGCTGGTGGTGTTCTGCATGTTTTTTAGATTGTGAGCCCTTTGGGAACAGGGAGCCATTTCATCATTTGATTTTGTCTGTAAACCACCTTGTGAACTTTTTGTTGAAAAGCGGTATATAAATACTGTTGTTAATAATAATAATAATAATAATAATAATAATAATAATAATAATAATTCCTTCTGACTGCTTCTGCAAGAGCATACAATGAAATAAATGAAGATCATAAAACAGAATAGCAAATAGAACCACTATGAGAGGGCTAAAGAGTGCTTATGTGTTTATTTGACTAGAGAGGCTAAGGTTCAGTAAACAATAACTGTATTTTTCCCTCATGTACTTGCAAGTTTGTAAGGTTTTGACATGTTCAAAAGGGGCAGTGACTTTACCCTCACTGCTGATTAAGATGCAAATCATACAGCAGCCCTTGTAGTTTCATAATTATAAATGTGACCTCCGTGATTATGTCTGTGTTTCTGAAAGTACTTGAGAAGGGAATGGGGGAAGAGAATTAGAGCTTTAACATAAATGATTGTAATAAGATTCAAATCAAATGCATTCCTGTGAAATTAAAAAAAAATCTATTTATAAAATCTGAACTAGGTCAAATTCTTGAAAGCAATCAAAACGCTTCAAAATACGTTGTCACCTTTGGTAACTTGTTTGAAGTTAAAGGAATGTAGATGTGGATTTCGGCAGTTCTTCAAAGTGAAAAATTATTAACTGTAACCCAAAATAAATGTACATCTGTTAAGATCATCCCTTAAACTGTGATGTGTTTGACATAAAATATGCTAATATGAATCCAATACACACATAAAAAGCAGTAAGATAACATAGGAAACAACTCGCTCTTGGGGTAACCGTTTACCAAATACAACCCTTGCGTTTCATCAATACTAAAATAAATATCTCTCATTGTTCTTGGCTTTGGAACAATACAAGACTGGATAGTGGCAAGCATATTTCTTGCAATGTTGGAGAGACAGGAAATGGACTGTTCTCAGAAAGTTTTACAACCAAATTCAGAGCAGACAGCCATCATTGTTCTGAACCAGCAAGGACAATCTGCACATGGAATGAATCTTCCACACATTGATCCCTTCTGTATTGGGTTCCACATGTGCAAAATAATGCATGCATGATTCCTTTGCTGCATTGGCCACAGGCATGGCACTAAACAGATGGTTGGTTCTATTAAGTCTGACTGTGCCAACCATCTGTTTGGTGGGCTTAGTCCGGTCACCTGCCCCCTTCCCAGACATGTGATCACACATATCAAAGCTGACGATCAACCATCTGTCTGGCAGCAGGTGTAGACACACACACCACTGTGCCGAATGTTTTTGGGATCAGGATCCAGGAATTGAAGAACTGTCTATACAAGGACAAAGACCATATCTCATAGTTCAAATCCTTGTAGAATAACCATTGCCAGTAGCAAACTGTGATGGCGAAGCTACCGGTATATTAGCTAAGCATGTGTATGGAAGAACTACCTTCTCCAGGTGATGCTTACAGCCTGAACCTAACCAGGTTTACTTAGAAAAAAGTACCATCAATTCCCACTGAATTTACTTTGAAGTACTGTAAATACAACAGAGTTTTGTGGCATTTTAGAGACATATGAGTTTATTATTGCCATACATTTTTGTGGACTAGAGCCATAAAATGAACATCTGTAATGGGAGAGGAAACAATAGTAACTATTGTTACTATTCAGGCTCAAGTGAATTGAACCACAAGGTTATTGCTTTTCTAACACAATCTACCTCTCTGAAAGTTTCTTCCAAGTGATTTTGCCTAGATTTACATCATTAGAAGGAGTCTCAACAACCAGGGCTGGTCTATCCATGAGGCTGACCAAGAGGTCATTAGAGAGCAGCGTAATGGAGGATGCTCAACTTGTCCTTCTTCTCCTCTTACCCCTTGGATTGGAAAAGAGAGGGCGGAGTAGAAGAAGAGGACATTTATTTATTTATTTATTTTTCACAATTTTATACCGCCCTTCCTCCAAGGAGCTCAGAGTGGTGTACATATTTCCTCCCCTCCTTTTTGTCCTCACAACAACCCTGTGAGGTAGGTGGGGCTGAGAGATAGTGACTGGCCCAAGGTCACCTAGGAAGCTTCGTGGCTGAGCAGGGATTTGAACCTGGATCTTCCAGGTCTAAGTCCGACTCCCAAACCACTACACCATCCTGGCTCTGTGGTGAAGAGAAGAGTGGTGAGCTAGTGTAAGGTGCTGCAGTCTTCACTCTCCTCTACACTTCCTCTTCCACTCCATCCTGTTCCTTTTCCAATTAAGAAGTGGGAGGAGCAGAGACCCGCATATCATCAGGTAAGGGGGAACAGCATTTGACATGCTACTTCAAAGTCCAGGAGGTCTTTGTCCAGCCCTGTTGACCATGGACATGTGCTGCAGGCGTGGCAGGTGAGGCAGCCCCTCCCCGTCGTAGTTCACAGACCAAAGCCACAGCCGAACCCAGAGATTGCACACTCTACCCACTTGCACCTGAGTAAGCGGGTAGCGCACTCATGAAATCTCCAGGTTCAGCTACAGCTTTGGTCCGTGGACTACGATGGGGAGGGGCTGCCTCGCCTGCCATGCCAGGTCTACAGTCTAAGTCTGTAGAGTTACCTAGAAAGCGCATTCACAAGATGGGGACTGAGTAAAGTGATGGGTGTAGGAATTTCAATAAGAGGAGAAACATCTTCCTATTACATCAGGTGGCTTGAGCAATTGATTTGTCTATAACAAAAAGTCACAAGGCATACCTTGACTTTCATCCACTTGACTTTCTTTGCTTTGCTCTTTCAACCGTTCTCAATTATTATTTATTTCATTTCAATACTTTCTCCCTTTCTCTCCTGTTTCATCCGATTTCATCCAACCTTCCATGACATTCATTGATGTTCTTATGCTTATTTTATTTCTCTTTGTTTAGGTTTAGCATGCATTCACATATATTATGGGCAGCCCAATCCTGTGCAAGTTGCAACGGCCAGCCTAAATGGCTGGCCTCTGCATCCTGCACAGGATGTGGTCTGCGCCGGAATGGCCGGGGCTCACCTCGGGGGAAGGGGATGTTCATCCCAGTGTAAGCCCCAGAGGCCCCAATAGGCCTCCTCAGATGATGTGTGCCAGTTCTGTAGGCCGTGTAAGGCCGGCCCGGCCCAGGAAGGGGCTTGGGATATCGGTGCAACCCAGTGCTGATATCCCTGCCTTCCCAGGCCTGGACAGCCAATGGCCCCCCCTCCCCTGCCACCCTGGTGGATGACCTACTTCACGGGTTGGATGAGGGAGTGCACCCTGCTGGTCCTTTTGAACCTCTCAGTGGCTTTCAACACCATCAATCATGGTGTCCTTCTGGGATGGTTGGCTGAGCTGGGGGCACCGTTTTGCAGTGGTTTCTCTCCTTCTTGGCCAATAGGTCCTAGATGTTGGTGTTGGGGACATCTGTTTGGCACTCTGGCCTTTGGGGTGTGGGGTGCCACAGGGTTCAGTACTGTCTCCCAGGTTATTTAACATCTGCTGGGAGAGGTCCACTAGGGATTTGGAGTGGGGTGCCATAATATGCTGATGACACTCAGCTCTATCTCTCCTTTGCACTAGATACCAGGGTGGCTGTCATGGTCCTGGAGTGCTGCCTGGAGGTGGTTGGGATCTGGATGAGGGCTTCAAGTTAAAACTAAATACGGACAAGACAGAGGTCCTCCTGGTTCAGAAATCCATGGTGCGGGTATTGGACTATTTCCCTGCACTGAATGGATTTGCACTCCCCCTGAAAGAGCTGACCCGCACCTTGGGGGTTCTACTGGATTCACAGCTGCTCTGGGATGCCTAGGTGTTGGCTGTTGGCCTTTGCCCAGTTTCACCTGGTGCGCCAGCTGTGGCCGTACCTGTTGGATCAGGCCATAGTGGTCCATGCCATGGTGATATCAAGATTAGACTATTGTAACATGCTCTACATGGGGCTGCCCTTGAAGATGGTTCAGAAGTTGCAGCTAGTGCAGAATGAGGTGGCTTGTGCGGTTGCTGGAGGTCGGCGGTTCGATTCTGTTGGACCGCTGCTTCGGTGGCTGCACTGGCGGCCCAATTCAAGGTGCTGGTTTTGATCTGTAAAGCCCTTTACAATTTGGGACCAGCGTATTTGAGACCGCCTCCTTCCATATAATCCAGCCCACTCTCTTTGGTCATCTGAGAGGGCTCTTTCAGATATGCCACCATTGAGAGGTTAGGGGAATGGTGGCCACTGGCCAGAAATAGGGCCTTCTTGGTAATGGCACCTGGCACCTGCTCTATGGAATTCCCTTCCCTTTTAGTTGAGAACTGCTCCTTCTTCTAAAGATCTTCTTATACCAAAAGGCCTTCTGAACCCAGCATGGTTTTTAAGGGTACGTTTGCTGGTGCAGACTGGTGCTTGGTGGTTTTTATTATTTCATGTTTTAAGACTGATGGTTTTATAGCTCATTCTTTCTGCTGGGTGGCTTTTTAATATTGTGTTATTTATGTATTTTATTTTTGTATTTTATAATTTGTATATGTATTTTACTGTGTTGTAAGCTGCCTTGGGTGCCCTTCGGGGGGAAAAGAGGGATATAAATCAAATAAATAAATAAGCATGCCTCGGGGACACTTCCAAGCAAAGATATGTGCAAATCAGTACCACAAGCCATACCCTGCACTTTGCTGAACTTTCAATATCACCCTATTGGAACACGATAGCAAGACACAACACAGGAGGTTGTATTCAAGTGATCTAACCTTAGTTGTGCTGTTTTTTCAGCAGGCATTCCTCTAAGCTCCAGTACTCTGGCTGGCTTCCATAGAACTAACAAACTCAGCAGGGTCTTATATTTCCAATTACAGCAAGCAGTAAGGTCAACATTGAGCAAACAAAACTTGATATTTTAAAACTCTCCCCAAACTACAGTTCTCACTCAGTTGCTTGGCCTTTCATTTATCTGTAGAAGAAGAAGTGTCCCTTACTGGGATTTGAACCTTTTGAATAGACCACCAAGCCTATTTGAAGAATCCTGCACTTAGAGAGGCAGCTGCTTATGTGAAAATCCCTTGAAAAAATAATAGATACAGTTCCCAGGATACTCACATGCAAATTATATCGTAAATGAAAAATCCCAAACCTATAACATTTGCCAGACAGTTGGCTTTTCTGGGCAGTTCCAGTGAAAACTGGGTATTCCTATCTAAAAGAGTTTTGGCTTTGGATCAGGATGAAAGAAGTTGATTTTGTAATATGTGCAGTTAGTTTTTTAAAAAAGCAACAACATAGCAATAGAGTGATGGGTTGATGAGAAAATTAGATTTGCTCTTCAAATACTTTGCAGTTTTACAAAATCTATTATAGACAGCCTGTGCTGCTCAGTTACTGTGATTAGCAGTACAATCCTATGTATGTCTACTCAGAAGTAAGTCCCACTACATTCAGTGGGGCTTACTCCCAGGAAAGTGTGTATATGATTGCAGCCTAGGAGACATGCATTTCATCTTCCCCTGGCCTGTTGAACCCAATGCAATTTTATAAGTTCAGTTGCACTGAATTGGCCTTAAAAATATTCCATATTCAGGTTATTTCCCTTCTTTTCTCCTGTATTATATCATTTTACTTATGGCCCTTTAAGGATGCCAATTCATTTTACAATAGTACCACCAGAGGAGAAATTTAGGAAATGCAACTTTCTCTTTCTCACACCCAACTTGGTGGAACTCATTCCTGCTATAGAAATAGAAAAAGGACAAAGTTCTTATCTAATACAAGGAGTTGGCAACTAATTGTATGTCTACTAAATGAATTCTGGGAGCTAACCAGGTTTCCTGCTAATTTGTTCCGAACTTCCACAATTCCTATCAGTTTGTCACATCTGTATGTTTATCCCTTTTGCATTACGTTTATTGTGGCTTCTCTTTCAAAAAGAGAAAAAGGAGGAATACATTGGAGATGACAGGAGAACAGAAATGGATATGGCAAGAGAAAATGTTCAGCCATGATTGACAAACCCTCACAAAATATCTAAGGATTTTTAGATCACTGGGATTATGTGTACAGAAGAAGCATCTGTTGGTTTACTGGTACTTCAAATTGCCCACCTGTCTCATCATTCCTTCCAAAAATGCATCCTACAAAATTTAGGGCCCTGACATTTTAATTTGTTATGAAACAAGAATCCTTCAATCACCTCTATTTGAAGGTCAGCATCTTCTTGCCATGTATTCAATTTAACCTTACTTCACCTGATATTGCCATATGAGAGGACCTCTGGTGACTGGAGATTGAAGTGGCACTATGCTAGTAGACAGATGCAATGTAAGTCCTGCACAAGTAAGGAAAGTTTTCTTTTCCCCTCATTAGCCTTAGTTTCTGAGTGATTTAAACATTTGTTAGAATTTTCCTGGAATCTTAAAGTTTAATTTGGACGACTATCATGGAGAAAGGATACCACTGAGCACATAACGTAAAAAAATATGATCACTAACGAGAGAGAGAGAGAGAGAGAGAGAGGAGTGATTTACGAGTGGGTAAAGATGACAAATTCCACATTAGTAAGAAAAAAATATTGGTTTTGCAATATTTCCACTTGTTTTGAATCCAGATACTGGATGTCAACTGGGTAGGACAGGGGCAAAACAATTTTTTTTTCTCGCTGTACCATGCTAAGACAAGCAAGCGAGAGGCTCTCCTCTGTCAAGCAATTTGAAAACAATGTAGGAACTATTGAAACACCTAACTCAAAGGATATGAGTCACAATTACATGTGGGGTGTTTGTTTTTATTACAGAATCAACTTGCGGCTAAAATGAAGACCGTTTTCTTCCAGTCATTTTTTCTTTTGCTATTTTATTTTATTTTTTGAGCTACTTGTCTTGAGAGAATACCAAACCAACAGAAAACAGCTCCATAAATCTTGCTTGTCATCTCTCCAGCTAATTCGTGTCTACATAGGAAATGGGGAACAAAATCTATCAGGATCTGATGATAATAAGCAGCCAAGCCAATAAAGTAAGCATGGTGGTGCCATGAACAGCAACGTGGTGAGAACTTTAGCCAAGCTTGGATGGTTCTATGGTTAGCATGTACATTTTCTCAAGGTTCCAAACAGTTGTTTGGTAGCAATGAAGGACAGAAAAATCTGGCTTTCTGGGTGGTGTGTATATCAGAAGAGCCCTGCCAGGTTGGGCCCAAGGTCCATCTAGTCCAGCATCCTGTTTCTCACCGTGACCAACCAGATGCCTCTGGGAAGCCCACAAGCAGGCGTTCAGAAATACCCATCTCCTGCCATTGCTCCCCTGCAGCTGGTATTTACAACCTCTGAACCTGGAGTTGTGGCACATGTGCGGGGGGGGGGGTTTGTGTGAGAATTGGTGACTGTACCGTGAATCTGACAGAAATGAAGACATATGTTATAAGGGGTTTAAATGGTATACACAGAAACTTCCAGAGGGGCAGTCATGTTAGTCTGTTGCAACAAAAATGATGTATGATGAAATAGACTGTAGTCAATGAAAGCTAAAATAAATGGGCAATTTTTTAAGGTGTTACAAGACTCATTTGCATTTAGAAAGTTGTCTCTGGTCACAATAAGCTAAAGGAGCTAATACACAGAAAAGTAGGTGGCAAGTATGGGGAGAAAACTTCCTTTTATTAGATATGTGAAATTCTCCAAGGTAAAAGGTCTTGGGCTGTTATTTTTGTTCTCTTATATGTCACAGGAATGCTGAGTTCCAGTCCATTTCTCTTAAAAAAAAAAAAAAACACCCTGCAATAATCCTTGAACTGGTAAAGTTTTTTCTAGGAGATTTTGATCGAGAATATTGATATCTTGGATGATTCAAGTACAGCAAGTCCTCACTTAAAGTTGTTGATAGGTTCTTGGAAATGGCAACTTCAAGCAAAACGACTTATAATGAAACCAGTTTTACCATAGGCTAATTGATATATGTAAACAAGAGTTTGTGGCATATTTCTGGTCACAAAAACATCAAACTTCTAAATAAAGACCCAAAACACTTCTAATATAAAACACTGAAATAAATGTGAGCTTTCTGGGCCAGAGAAAACCCATGTAGACATAGGGAGAACGTTCAAACTCCACACAGATAGTGGCCCTGGCAGGGAATCATTTTTTTTCCCCCAACAACTTTAAAATGAACAGACTTATAATGAAATGACTTTAAGTGAGGACTTGCTGTATAATAATAGTGAATGTTGGGCCTCTAGAGCTATGTTTTTAATTCAAGTATCCAGAGCTGGTATCTGTGTGTTAGGACAGGGAAGACACTGTATTCCCTGTACAGTAAGTCCTCACTTACAGTAGTTTCGTTTAAAGCCGTTTCATTTTAAAGTTGATGGAAAAATGCCATAGGAACGTTTATGTTTATAAATTAGCCTATGGTGAAATTGGTTTCATTATAAGTCATTTCGCTTAAAGTTGCAGTTTCCAAGAAGAACCTATCAACAACGTTTAAGTGAGGACTTGCTGTATTTAAGACACTGACGGCCCAATCCAATCAAGCTGTTACGCCAGTTATTTTGCCATCATTACATGCTTTACAGCAGTTGCAAATGCAACTCAGCGCACGTGCCCTGGCCGTGGCAACAAGCAGCCGGTCAGTGTTTTGACAGAACGGGGATGCCCACTGGAGCAGGTAAGGCCATGCAGGGGGTGGAAAGGGGCGGGGGTGGGCAGAACGGGGAGGAGATGGGAGCAGAGAGAAGGGTGGATCAGGCCCGGGAGGGGGGCGGGTTCAGCGGCACCCGCTGAATCCTAAACCCCTTCCGGGGCCTGATCTGCCTGCACGGATCAATTTGGACTTGCACCTGCTATAGAGCTGGTGCAGGTCCAGGTTGAAACACGGCGGCTGCTGGGGCTTACCCCAGGCCAAGGGAACAAATGATCCCCTGCCCCGAGGAGGTCTCCACGGGCCATAACTCCCCCGTGGGATACAGTCGTTGGTGCTGCTGCATTGCCATGCAGGGATTTAGTTACCGGTAGGATTGGGCTGCCATCTTCACTCTACTGTCACTTTTTGCTTATATAGGAAAGAGGGTCAACACACACACAAACAAATTTATATTAGTTGAAAATATTTATTTATTTATTTATTTTTCACATTTTTATACCACCCTTCCTCCAAGGAGCTCAGAGTGGTGTACATACTTCCTCCCCTCCTTTTTGTCCTCATAACAACCCTGTGAGGTAGGTGGGGCTGAGAGATAGTGACTGGCCCAAGGTCACCCAGGAAGCTTCGTGGCTGAGCGGGGATTTGAACCTGGATCTTCCAGGTCTAAGTCCGACTCCCAAACCACTACACCAAAGAAAACCACTACACCACTACAAAGAAAGGACATCAAGTTCCCAAGTTGTATTCTTATTTAAAATATATGCATCAACCATTTCATTGTACTTCTGTAAACCTACTTACAGCATTCATAATTAATGTATATGTACGTGTTTGCATTTTCTTGTGAGTTATTTCTATTCTGAGATTTCTATTCATTCTCACAAAGCTCTTAATAGACACAAACCCATGTTAATCACTTGCATCATAAGTTGTGAATTGGGTATGTGAAAGGTGTCATTTCAAGAACTTTCATATTGCATCACATTTTCTCAAACGCAGGACGTTTCAGAGGAGTCAGGTTATATATTAAGCTGCAAGTCATCAAATGCTGGACAAGTGATGAGAAATAAATAGTTCCAAGTCAAATAGCGTGGGTGCTTCTTACAAAATGTTTTCACCTCCAGTGAAAAGTGCCTCCTTTCAAAATGTTTGCCTACTGTGCAAATGGGAACATCAGCACAGTTGCCTCATGCTCCATGTCTTGGCACGCTACTCTGAGATAACGACAACAACACCATATCAGCACAACCAAGCAAAACAGGGAGCAATGCTCTAGCAGCCTCAGCCACAGATGCATCCCCTCTCCTCTCCCCCATAATGAATGAGGGCAATTCAGGGGTTAGGCTTGACCTCAGCAACTTTGCCACAGTGCCCAAAAATGATGGAATACATGGCACCATTTATTTATTTATTTATTTATTTATTTATTTATTTATTTATTTGCAATATTTTTATCCCGCCCTTCTCCCCGAAGGGACCCAAGGCGGCTTACAGCAGAAAAAAATACAATACCAAAAGTGTACGTACATAAATAATTACTTTCAAAACAATAAAAAACCAATTAACAAAAACTAATAAAAACAACATCTAAAAATTGATTTACAAAATTATTACATTAAAAACAGATAATAAAAAACAGCAGCGCCCCACCTGTACCAGCAGAATGTTAAAAAAATGATGTCATCACAATTCATTTGCATGTTCAGGTGAACCATCTTGTCATACTTATATATTTTATTTATTCATTTTTTTAAAAAAATCCCTTGCACCTGCCCCCACAGGGATCACCAGGGTGGCGGTGGCGGTGGCGGCACAACTAGTACTACTACTACTACCACCACCATTTTGATTTATATCCCGCTCTAATCCATGAGCTCAGAGCAGCTTACAGTATTTTTTTCTAAA
Source organism: Plestiodon gilberti rubricaudatus (assembly GCA_026170595.1). NCBI lineage: Eukaryota > Metazoa > Chordata > Lepidosauria > Squamata > Scincidae > Plestiodon > Plestiodon gilberti. The sequence goes on along the minus strand of JANXHW010000003.1, from coordinate 62,000,860 downwards.
TGTCAGTAGATCTATCCTCAAGGGGCTCACAATCTTAAAGGGAAAAAAATGGTCTGGGAGATTGCAATACACTCACAAATGAACTCACAAACAATATAAACATAATATAAACTTTTAAAAAAAGAAACAAGTTCAATCCTAGGTGTGATGGAGGCTTTGCCCAGGAGAGAGACAGATGCCGAGTCCCACTTGCTTGGGTGATACCAGAGCAAGGCGGGTTCGCTGACCAGGAAGGAGGGCAAACGTTGAGTCCTCCTGGAATTAAGGTTCTACACCAAAGAACCAGGGGGGAGACATAAAACATCCATGATCCTTTGTCTGGCTCAGTTGGTTAGATCATTCATCTCACAAATGCCTGAAGATCTGCAGAACAGCAGTTCAAGATGGCCGGAAGTCTGTCGGAGAGCTGCTGGCACGCCGAGCTGATAAACTGCAGAGCCCTGTGGGGGAGTGGAGCTGCAGCTGAAGCTGAAGCGTGCTGAGGCGAATGCCAGAGAGAGAGAGAGAGAGAGAGAGAGAGAGAGAAAAGGAGAGAGAGAGCTGGACTGTGAAAGTAACATCTTGAATGAAGGGTTCTATGAAAGATAAGAACATTATTATATTGTAAAAATCCTTTGGGGTTTAGAACAGAATGCCCTTGAATAAAGTTGGAGGAGAAATCCAATGACCAGGAAGGCGGTATATAAATACTGTATATTATATATTATTATTATTGTACAAACTGACCCTAGTCTTAGAAAGTAAATAAAAAAGAATTCCTAGCAAATCATTGACTACGCAAAAGCCTTTGATTGTGTGGATCACAACAAGCTGTGGCAAGTTCTTAAAGAGATGGGGATACCAGACCACCTTACCTGTCTCCTGAGAAACCTGTATGCGGGTCAAGAAGCAACAGTTCGAACCGGCCATGGATCAACTGATTGGTTCAAAATTGGGAAGGGAGTACGGCAAGGCTGTATATTGTCACCCTGCCTATTTAACTTATATGCAGAGTACATTATGAGAAATGCAGGGCTGAATGAATCACAAGCCGGAATCAAGATTGCCGGGAGAAACATCAACAACCTCAGATATGCAGACGATACCACTCTAATGGCAGAAAGTGAAGAAGAACTAAAGAGCCTCTTGATGAGAGTGAAAGAGGAGAGTGCAAAAGTTGGCTTGAAACTCAACATTAATAAAACTAAGATCATGGCATCTGGTCCCATCAATTCCTGGCAAATAGAAGGGGCAGAAATGGAAGCAGTAACAGATTTTACTTTTTTGGGTTCCAAGATCACTGCAGACGGAGACAGCAGCCATGAAATTAAAAGACGCTTACTCCTTGGAAGGAAAGCTATGGCAAATTTAGATAGCATAATAAAAAGCAGAGATATCACCATACCAACAAAGGTTCGTATAGTCAGGGCGATGGTGTTCCCAGTAGCAATGTATGGTTGCGAGAGCTGGACCATAAGGAAGGCTGAGCGCCGAAGAATAGATGCTTTTGAACTGTGGTGCTGGAGAAGACTCCTGAGAGTCCCTTGGACTGCTAGGAGATCAAATCAGTCAATCCTAAATGAAATCAACCCTGACTGTTCCCTGGAAGGACAGGTACTAAGGCTGAAACTCAAATATTTTGGCCACCTAATGCGAAGAGAGGACTCTCTGGAGAAGACTCTGATGCTGGGAAAGACTGAAGGCAAAAGGAGAAGGGGAAGGCCAAGGATGAGATGGTTAGACAGCATCACCGATGCAACGAACATGAAAATGAGCGAACTCAGGAAGATAGTGGAGGATAGGAAGGCCTGGCGGGATATGGTTCATGGGATCACGAAGGGTCGGACACGACTTAACGACTGAACAACAACAAAGCAAATCTGGGGGAAAATCACTGAAGGCAGCAGTAGATTGAACTGTAAACATGTGCAAAGAGAATAGGAAAAAGTTTAGTGGGGTTATGGTCTATTTCAATCCTTCAAAAGCACACTTTCACCTTGAAACGTTTCAGGAATGAAAACTCAGTGGAGCCCCAGAAATAAAAGTGATGAGTATGTACAAGCGAATTGGCCATGAAAATGAAACAAGAGGCATGATAACTTGAAGGTTATTACCTCAAAATAGTTTATCAATATATTCATTAAAAATCACATGTAATATTGTATTTTGACATTTAATTTACTTAACATGAAAAATATGGTTATTAAACTTTGTTTTGCCTAAATTAAACACAGTGCATAAATGCATCAAGAAAGAACAATTTTCTCATTCTAAATTTTCATTATTGAAATGTTACAAAAATCATTTAAATAGTTCTAGGTCAGTGACCAAAAACATTTTGCCTTCCTGAATGGATTTGGTAACCCTGAACATATGGGATACATTTACAAATTAAGACTTCATTGTAAAATGTAATTGCTCAGAAAGGCCACTTTTCTGGGCTGACCAAAGGGAATTCCGAACACTTCAAAGAACAGGGTGACTTCTCCATATGGAATGATTATTTTAAACTGAAGATTATTCCTTCTGATTCCTACCTACTGTGCACCCATAAAGACACTGGAAGGAATACTCTTTCAAAAGGTCAGTAAATTTTACTGGCTATTTGGAATGGTAACTTAACATTTACTTGTGAATCCTAGGCCCCATGCCTTCATCAAGCACAAATGTTTTGGAGGAAGAAAATCAATTGTTTGAATTCAACCAAGTGCCCAATATACTTACTTCATATTGATTCACAGTTTCAATTACATACATTATTTCTCTCCTATATATCACCCACAGCTAATGAAAATTCTTAGTGGAATGAACCTCCATTTCAGACAGACACATATGCCCCAGGATTTCTTGATTTCTGTAAAACATTCAATAAAGTTCCCCATGACATCTTGATTAGCAGGCTAGTAAAATACGGGCTAACTAGAAGATTGTCACTGTTAGATGGATTCACAATTGGTTGGACAACAGTACATTAAGAATGCTCATCAATGACACTAACTGCGCAATTCTGTGCAAGGTTGGATAGGCGGACTGAGCACGACGTCGGCCTACTAGGGTGTTGTGAAAGTGCCGTAAAGCACTTTCGCGGCACCCTGGGAGTAAGTGGCACCGGTGCCAAGGCCGGCATTGCTCCGCCACCAGCCAACACCCGTGCCACTGGACGCAGGCAAGTGCTGCACTAACAGGGCATGCGGAGGTTAGACCAGGGTGGCGGGGGAGGGGGCAATTGGCTGGCCAGGCCAGAGAGGGGGGTGGGGTATTGACGGCACATTCTGCCAATATCGTAACCCCCTTCCCGGGTTTCGTTGGCCTTACACAGCCTCCCCAGATGTGCGCCAGCAAAATAGCTAGCGCACATTCGAGGAGGCTCAATGGGGCCTCTGGGGCTGACGCTGGGGGAAAGGAACGAATGTCCCTTTCCCCCAAGGTGTGCCCCAGCTCTGCCGTCATGGCCCTGATCCTGCTTTGGATCTGCCGCAGCGCGCAAAGCGCGCTGCAGCAAATCTTAGGATTGGACTGTAAGCTGAGAAGAATACCTACCACTGCAGAAGACAGCAGAAACATTCAAGAGGACCTTGACAGAATGGAATACTGGGCTGAAACTTACAAAATGAAGTTCATCAGAGACAAATGCAAGGTTCAGCATTTAGGAGAAAAAAAATCGGGTTGAGGTATAGAATCGATGACACCTGGCATAGCCGTACAATGAGTGAAAGGTGTTTTGGCAGATCACAAGCTGAACATGAGTCAGTATTGTGATGTGGCTGCAAAGAGGGTTAATGTGATTTTAGACTAAATGGGTAGAACCATAGTGCTAACTGGGCAAGAGGCACTTTTTCAATCAGTGCTCCTCTTATATTTAGCAGGGGGAGAGTAACTGCCCCCCTTTCACCCCAGCACAGTGTCTTTTCTGGTGGCTGTTTGCTGGTGTTCTTCTGCATCTTTTTTAGATTGTGAGCCCTTTTGGGACAGGGAGCCATTTAATAATTTGATTTTTGTCTGTAAACCGCTTTGTGAACTTTTTGTTGAAAAGTGGTATATAAATACTGTTTAATAATAATAATAATAATAAGTTTCCAAGTTGCGAGAAGTAGTTCTACTTTATTCTACGCTGGTCAGACTTCATCTACAGTACTGGGTCCAATTCTGGGTGCCACACATTAAGATGGATGCAGCCAAAGTGGAGCAGATGGTCAAGGGTCTAGAAAAGACATCCTATGAGGAGAAGTTGACAGGACTGAATAAGTTTAGTCTGAAGAAGAGAAGTCTGTCGCGGGGGGGGGGGGGGAGAGTTTACATGGACATGATGATAGTGCTCTTCAAATACCTGAAGGGCTGTTGCATGGAAGAGGGCAAAGAGTTGTTCTCTGCTGCCCAAGAAAGTAGGACTAGATCTAATGGGCTTATGCTGCAGAAAAGGAGATTTCAGGTGAATATCAGAAAAAAAATATCTTAATGATATGAGTGGTTTGACAATGGATTACAAAGGAATTGGTGGGTTCTTCCTCACTGGAGGACTTCAAGCAGAGGCTCAGCAGGCACTTTTTGGCAGAGCCGTAGCCGCCTCCAGCTGGGGATGGCAGGCCACGATGCTGCCCCCCGGTGGAAGCCACACACCTGCCGTGTGATGTAACCTGGAAGCTACACCCCCGGGGTGACGTCACGTGGCCTGTAACTGCCCAAAGGCGGTCCCAGGGGGGCAGGCGGGAGGGCGGGCTTGGTGTAGGTCAACACCCCCTAGTGAAGCAATATCTTAAAGTCAATTGTAGGCTTTATCAGTATACAAATGTTAAGTATTATTATATGCAAAATAGCCCCCCCCCAAAAAAAAACCTGAGGAAGAAATGCTAAGCTTATTTTTTAATGCAATCGTAAACAGTGTTATAAAACTCTGTAGAGAGTTTGGGACAGAAATCTGTATCAAGGCATGAACAAAAAAAATTAAATTCTTGCATCAATGAAAATGCTACGAATTCCCCACGGAGAAAGGCAGGAAGTATTTGTAGCAGAGATGCAGTTTACACTATAATTAAGGATTCATTGGGTTCTAGCCGTAGTAGTTCATAAAATGAGCAACAACAAATATGATACCACACCAGGTGGGTTGGGAGTTCTGGAGGGACAAAGTGAGATTGTGTATTGGAATGATGTAATGCAGAGGCCATGAGTCTAAGGACACCAGGCCTAGAAAGGAAGTGTGTGTACCCGTGGGATTCTCTACATTTTCTTACAGCATAAGTCAACCCTTTCTTTAGTTTTCTCTGAGATATAAGATCTTAAAACTGTCACTGGCCACAATGCTTGGTTTGGCATTTGACCAGCAATGACGATAACAAGCCTTAATGGAGAATAATTTTCAGTCCATGCTGCAGCCATCATTCATTCATAAATGCTGTTTCTATTTTGTAGCAAAGGGGAAATGGCTTGAAATGCTTTTTTTAAATACAGAACAGTTGCAATTTGAAAGCACTCCCAGACATTTTAAGAGAGTACCTTTTGGGGAACTGGGGAATGACTAATTAATACAAAATGATCTGACACATTTTCTCCTGAAAGATCCAGTGCCAAACTGATGAATGATGGATGGCCAGGATGTGTTTAAGGATGTGATAACAGCAGCTGACTCAATAAGACAAGATCCAAAAATCTAGAGTTTGGGTACTGAGAGATTAAAAAATAACAGCAGGTATAAGCCGCCAGCTGAAGCTAAACACATTTAATTCTCTTTCAATGGAAAACTAACTCTTCCGTTTAAATGAATGGGACTTATGAAGTACGGCACTTAGGTTTGGCTGGACTCAATGCCCAGAGTCTGCCTGTGGAGTGTAGGTCAGACTTCAATGTGGGTGGCTCTTGTTCCTCTGATCAATATTGCACGAGGGATGAAGTTCTATTTTGAATTCTCATTACCACAGAACATAAACATGGTGCCCTGGCTCTTTAATTGAGTTGATTATTGCCTCTCTGGTACAAGAGAGGCAGTGTTTGTCTGCTTCATCCAGAACCAAACCAAACCAAACCAAACCAAACCAACACACACACACACACACACACACACACACACACACACACACACACACACACACACACACACACACACACACACACACACACCTGAGAGGAGCAGATGACTGTTTCTGCTGGACTAACTCTGCTCCTACTGAGTTCACCAAGACTAACCTATTGACTTGTTTTTTTCTCTTGACTTAATTAAGCCCTGCAGTATACTCTCACTCAGTGAGTTCTGTGGTGGGAGACTGGAAAAAAGGATGTGATAATGAGATAGACTTGGCAGCCCTTCAACCAACAATAGGGACACTTTCCACTTAAAAAAAATGGATGGGGTAGTATTCCCTGGTTGGTCCGGTTCAAGGTCTTAAAGTGCTGTTGGATCTATTGCTGTTCTTGGAAGTTCCATATCCAGCTGTGGCTAGTGTTACTTTTTGATAACTCCATCTGGAAAGATAGCTGTTCTGTCTTTCATAATGCATTAGTGAACATTATTCATATTTTTTTAACCTGTGCATTAAGCTTCCCTAGATGAATGACAACCTCACTACACCTGCCCCCCCATTTCCAATAGCTTTTTAAACCGAAGTGAGGATGAAATCCTATACACACTTTCCTGAGAGCCAGTCTCATTAAACTTGCTTCTGAGTAGACATGTATAGGATTGCACTGTGATACTAATTTGCTTGACTGCCCATACCTGAAAGATCAAGGTCTTCTGTTCTCCACTTTTTAAAAATAGATTTAAGTGAGAACAAATATTACTTTTTAAAAAAAACCCAAAAAACTCAATGTGTTGTTGGTGGGGAGTTATGTTACTAATAAAGAGTGCTGCTTAGAGCAGCCAACAAATGATTATTATATTCACACAGTCACATTCTGAATAGTAATTACAAATACAGTGGATGTATGTGTAGGGCTGAGACTTGACATTTCCCTGCAAATTTCATTTCAGACTTGATTCATTATCAAGAAAGGCAATCAGTTCACCAGAGAACAACTTTTTCAGCAAAACTGTTTGTGAAATGAAGGGTTGTAGAGAGAAATGCTCTTAATAATTGTTCCACAACAGGAAAATGCTGCAAATTCATGCAAACATAAGTTTGTGTACTTAACAAAAGTGACACAATATTTTTATTTTAGATGGCCTTTGAAGACTGAGAAAAACTGCCCAATCCTATACTCCAGATATGCCAGCATATCTCCACATACACTGGTGCAATGATGACCCCACCAGTGTAGAAATTTGCCCAATACTAAAGCCCCTGCCAGGGAGACTATAGATAGTCAGATGTGCGGAATAGGGCTATACCTCTCTGGTCTCTCATGATGATGGGAACCAAAGTGAAAGGGTACTTGATACACAAAGAGAGCACTTACACAAACAACCTCATGTCCCTCACAACATATATGGCAAGATATTTTGCTAACTCTTGTCTTCTCAGAATTCTTATTGCAGGTACTCTGCCCCAAGAGGTCTCCATACACAAACATCCAACTGGGCACTCTACCTCACCACCCCAACATGAAGGACAATGCACCCCACACAGGTAATGTACACATGTACATTCTGGTTGCACCACTCTCTCTCACAAACACCGAGTACATATCTCAAGCAAGCCAGAGAACAGGTTTGACTGATACTGTTGTTTTGTATTATGCTGCACTCTGTGTTTCTCCTTGCTCCTCACAGACAGCTGTCCCACGGGTGAGGTCATTAAGCAGACCCCAAGGGAAGCCTATAGCCTGCTTACCTGTAGAGACCAGTTGCTGCTCAATGAGGTTGCTGGCCTACTCATTCCAGTCAGGCCCCTGTGGCTTTGCAGACTCCATGACAGACAGTGAACTCACTGGCAACTGTTACTTGGCTGTCTCTTGGATGACTTGCAATGGAACAACAGCCCTGCTAAGAACATAAGAGCCCTGCTGGTTCAGGCCAAAGGCCCATCTAGTCCAGCTTCCTGTATCACACAGTGGCCCCACCAGATGCCTCAGGGAGCACACAGCCAACAAGATAACCTATTTCCTGCTGCCACTCCCTTGCACCTGGCACAGAGAAAACCTATTTCCTGCTGCCACTCCCTTGCACCTGGCACAGAGAAAACCTACTTCTAAAACCAGGAGGTTGCTTATGGGTTGTAACCTGTGATGGTCTTTTACTCCATGAATCTGTCCAAACCTCTTTTAAAGGCATCTAGGCCAGGTGTAGGAAAGCTGGGAAAGAAATAGTTGGCAAACTCACTTGTTTACCCCCTTTACCACTGGAAGAGTGCTTTCAGATTTGTGCATCTGAGCATCTGTTACAACCTTTCTTTTGGGCCCCTTTTCAAAGTGGGAGGGAAAAACAAGGCTGGAGCCCAGGTCTACCAGGTTTCCTGATACGGTACCCAGATCTACTCACCTGGTAGACCTGGCCTCCTGGTTGTCCCAGTCTTTGTCTTTCATTCTCCATGAGGCCAGCTGAGATCCCAGGAAATTTCTGGGCCCCTCCTTTGGCTCCTGGGCCCCCTTTGTGACCCTGGGCCCAGGTACAATTACCCCCCTTTACCCCCCCCCCCCGTCTCTCATGGGCCCTGATCCTAACAAACCATTGACCATCTGGTGCAACTATAACCTAGGTTAGTCCATACTATGGATTTCGATTACTTGGCACACTGAAAGAATTCTCTGTTCACACACTACAGCAGTCAAGCTAAGTTGCATTCCGTATCATTTGGGTCAATAGGATTTTCTGAGGTGAACATCCCAAAACACCTTAGGAGACTGCTTTCAGGCCTTACTAGGAAGCAGCAATGCTCTGAAACACTGCCATCTTGTGGCGGTTGAGGGCTCAGAATCAAAATTCTTTCATGTTTAAAAAGATCTTTAAAGATAACTGTATGACCCCAAAAGTATTTGACCAGGAACAAAAAGAACAGGGGTTCATTTCTTTAACAGCTGTGTAAACATTAGCACAACCTTTTGTTTTGATATTACTTCCAAGCACACTGTCTGCCATTCTCAACGAACAAAATCATGTATTGGTGTTATACTAAAAGGTAAAGGTATCCCCTGACAATTAAGTCCAGTCGTGTCCGACTCTAGGGTGTGGTGCTCATCTCCATTTCAAAGCTGAAGAGCCAGCGTTGTCCGAAGACGCCTCCGTGGTCATGTGGCCGGCATGACTCTCCTTGCCGCAGCGCATAGCATGCGGCTGGAACACGGAGCGCTGTTTACCTTCCCGCAAGCGGTACCTATTTATCTACTCGCATTAACATGCTTTGGAACTGCTAGGTTGGCAGGAGCTGGCCAAGCAACGAGCGCACACCCCGTCGCGGGAATCGAACTGCCGACCTTTCGATCGACAGCTTATGGTTCAGCGGTTTAACCCGCTGCACCACCCGCTGGCCCAGGTGTTATACTAGGTCTAACTAAAAATGATTCCATTGACAGGGAGATTCTACCATGAACTTGGATTCTTTCCACTCTCTTTTCTCCTACTCTGATACAGCAGGAAAGGGAAACATTTCTATTCTGTTTTTGGCATTTATTTGTGCACAGACAGTTTTATGTTTCGTCAATCCTCACAACTACTTCACAATGAAGTGCCACTGCAAATGAATTTGGTGGTCACAGAGAATGCTTTCAATTTGCTCCCTTAGCGTCTGCCTGCTTGCAGCGAACCATGGGAAGCAGCTACCAGGAGGAGGATTAGAGAAGTCCTGTGGCACAATCTAGACCAGTCTATTCCATTGAAAACCTGGAACAGCGTTCCTCAGAAAATGGCTTGCCTCAGGCAAATTGGGTTGTCATTTGCTCAGGTTGCTGAGAATTCTCTGTTAGGGCTTTCCTCACAGAACTACCATTCAGTGGAGGCAGAAAGGAGCAAAGCCTGCTAAACTAACTTAAGTCTGTAGTGCAGATATGTCTTTATGGTATTCAAATTTTCCTAAATATGGGAGTGCCCATTTCTGCCAGCCATGCAGCGCTAGTGCAAGTTGAAAAAATGTCTTGCAGGTGGGACTGAGTTTGGTGTTCTGGTTTCACCTTTAATTATGTCAATTCAGCAACTACGTTCCATTGATGGCCAATGCCCTTCCTCTAAGAGAGAAATATAAAGTACAGTAATGCCTTGCAAGACGAAATTAATTCGTTCCGCGAGTCGTTTCGTATTACGAAAATTTTGTCTTGCGAAGCGCGGTTTCCCATAGGAATGCATTGAAATTTAATTAATGTGTTCCTATGGGCAAAAAAAGACAGAACGAAGTCAAATTTGGTTTACAAAGTGTTTATTAAGTGCTCTTTAAAGGCATACATAATGTACAGAGGATGGACATACTGTACGGAGGATTTCAAAAATTTCAAGCACAAAACTTCAACTTTTTAAATATGACAGAAAAACATTTAAAGATCAGCAAACATGAGGCAGGACCATCTGATTTGAGGCTCAACACTGTCTCTACATCACTTGGACAACACTGGACAACTTGGAGAAGGCTTCAAGGCTTGACTTCAAGGCTTCTAGGAGGACGAGGAGGAGGAAGAATGCAACTGGGCACCACTGGTAGAAGCAGCAGATTCCTCTTCCACTCTTTGCTTCTTCATGATGGACCCCTCCAAGGTCTGCTGCTTCAGCCGCCTTTTCAGCACCCCTCTGAAAGAGGACATGATCCTTGTATCGAACGTGTTCGCAAGGTCACGTGCCAGAGCTTTGTCTGGGTGGTGCCGCTGTGCATAAGTCTGCACATTTTTCCACTGTTGGCAGATGTCCTTCAGTTCCGTGGAGGACAGCTGTTCCTCACTTGTCGCTTCTTCCTCTTCCAAAGAGGCCTGCTCCTGCCTAGCCTCTGCCTGCAGTTTGACCAGCTCCTGGGTGGACAGCTCCTGGTTGTGGTCCTCCACCAGCTTGCAGACGTCCTCCTCTGTGACCTCGAGGCCCATGGTCCTCCCCAAGGAAACAATGTCATCCAGCACTGTTGACTCTGGTGCAGGCGCAGAAGCATCAGAGTCACTTGTTGCCACACAGTCTGGCCACAGGTTGTGCCAAGCGGAATTCAGATTTCTCTGGCTGATCCCGTCCCAGGCTGTGGTGATCATCTTTACGCAGCTGACAATGTCAAAGTGGTCTCTCCAGAATTCACGCAGGGTGAGGTTGGTGCAATTGGTCACCTCGAAGCAGCGCCTAAAAGTCTCCTTGGTGTAGAGTTTTTTGAAATTGGCAATGACCTGCTGATCCATTGGGTGGAGTAGTGGGGTGGTGTTAGGCGGCAGGAACATGATGTTTATGAAGCGGAAGTCCTCTAACAAGTCTTCTTCAAGGCCTGGAGGATGAGTTTGTTTGGTTAAAACAAACCAAAACAAAAAAAAATGGGAAAAAATTCGTCTTGCGAAGCACGGCCATAGAAAAATTTGTCTTGCGAGTCACCCAAAAAATCGCAAAACGCTTTCGTCTTGCGAGTTTTTCGTTGCACGAGGTGTTCGTCTTGCGAGGCATCACTGTAATATGTAAGAACAATAAAAGGTAAAGGTATCCCTTGACATTTTTAAGTCATCGTGTCCGACTCTAGGGTGCGGTGCTCATCCCCGTTACGAAGCTGAAGAACCAATGCTGTCCAAAGACACATCTGTGGTCATGTGGCCGGCGTGACTCTCCTTGACGAAGCATGTAGCGTGTGGCTGGACACGGAATGCTGTTACCTTCCCGCAAGCGGTACCTATTTATCTACTCGCATTAACATGTTTTCGAACTACTAGGTAGGCAGGAGCTGGGACGAGCGGCGAGAGCTCACCCTGTCATGCGGATTTGAACAGCCGACCTTTCGATCGACAGCTTAAGGTTCAGTGGTTTAACCCATTGCGCCACCCCGTGGCCTGTAAGAACAATACCGATGGTCATAGTGCATTGTCCCTTCATTACTGCACAACTGTGGCTTGCCGTCACAGCCGGAATTAAGGAGGATGTCTTTGTTCCGGGGCTGGCAAAATGGTTCCTTATACAGGCTTGAGGCCAAGCACCACTCTGGTTAAGAATGAAACACTGCCTCCCACTTTCCTCACATATCACGCAAATATGGTTTGAAACGTTTGAAACAGATAGTATTGTGGTAGTAGCATGGCTACTAATGTTAATACCAATACTCTGTACATGACTGGACACACTCACGTTCAGCACTGGGTGAGTGAGGATCTGAATATAGGCCTCCCACCAAATGTCAACACTGAATTACTTTATAAGTTAGGACTGCACAGCACAGGAGGATCCTGTGCTTGAACTGCTCCTATCGGCAGTGCACACAGTTGATCGGCGCTGGACTGAACCTGCAGTGTAATGGGGGCAGGTAAACATTGGTAGAAAGCCAATATAAAACTACGGCTGAGGATTGAAACCCCACATTCTTCCCCCAAAGCCATTAGTAGTTATGAGTTTTTTATGGCATCCAGAAGGCAAAAAGCCCTAAAGCGAAGTTCTTCGTAATGCTAGGTCCCAATTTTCCAAAGTAAATGTTCAATATGTGGTGACTCTACAATACTTCAAGAAAAATAATGACATGTCAACCAGTGTTCATATTTCTCTTTTGGACTGTCAGTTGTTTTCCTAGTTCAGCTCACGCTGTCAGCAACTAGACTTCCAAAATGTGCTTCTGATTTTGAAATTTCCAAAGCAATTTTGGTGATTTTTTTTTCATCAAGCCAAAGTGGCTTTCTTCCAGTTGGTTCTCATTTACGAGGAACACGGAAAGCTCAAATGATACAGAGAAAATGCACCAAGCAAACTGTTGTTTGAAACTAATGATTTCACCATGGAATGCTTTAAGGTGCCGCTCCTTAGCCAATGCTTCCATGTGAGCTCCTCTACATCCTTGACGTGGGTTCCGAAGTGGAGGCCTTAAATATATTCTGTGAGGAGAACATCGACATGAGCTAGAGATAGCACTAGCATTGTGAATTTCTCCTCAGAAACAGCTCTCCGCAGCCAAGGGAGCATACTTAACAGGTGATGTAACATGCTGGCTATGTTAAAACAACCCGGCTGTTGAAATGATGATTTATTGAACAAATATATCTCCCAGCAGTAACCGGTCTCTTTCACCTGAGGTCACTTCTGCTCTTACCTTGTCATAGCTTATTGAAAAGGTCTAAATCTCTAATCAGTCACTGAGGCAACCATTCACTGTTCACAAGAAGTGAAGGCAAAAAAAATGTGAGCATGTACAAACAAGTCTGCAGTTATGTCTCTTTGAAAACTCTCTGACACACCAAGTCCTTCCTGTCATAAATTTTCAATACCTCCCTTCTTCTTTCGGCAAGATGTGTAAACTGATCTAAGTAATGCACATTTCCAGATCTTGATGTGCTCTTCAAGCCTGGGTTGAATGGCTTTGAAATAGTTGACTTTTGAATGCAGAATCAAGAAAACACTGTAATGACAACACTCAAACTGAATACCTTTATTGTCTGCATTACTCTTTTATAGAAGTGAGGCCTTTTTACTCACAAGTTTGACAAGATTTTACTACAAAAGGTTGATGGAAACCAAGTGTTCGTTAAAAAAAAATGAGCTGACATACTTTATCCTTTACAGTAACTTACCTTATACTGCAATCATATGCATGCCTACTCATAGTAAATCCCATTGTGTTCAATAGAGCTTACTTCCAAGGATGTGTGTATAGGATCCGACGTGACACGGCAGGGGTGGGGATGCCTCTGGCAGGGGCAGGGCTTGTAACATTTCGCATGGGGGTGGTGGTGCCACAGAGGCTAGCTATGCCGCTGGCACTACTCTCTATCACAAACACCAGGCACACATCCCAAGCTAGGGAACAGGTGCAGCTGAAGCTGTTAATGCTTTTTTACTCTCTCTGACTTTCCCTTTGCTCCTCAGGCAGCCATCCCGCAGGCAAAGACATCGCATGTCCACAGCCCACCTGCCTACAATGACCAGGGAGAGCCTGGCAGCTGCAAGGTGAGGTTTCTACCTCCCCCCATCCCCAGCCAGATCCCTGTGGCTTTGCAGACTCCAGCACGGGCAGTGAATCGACTGGTGCAGTGAGGCCCCACTGCACTGGACACAAGGTACAATGTACAGGCCCATGCAATAGCATGACAGCTCTGCTGGGAGGAGGGGGTCGCCCCTGTATTTGTAGTAAGTCCCCATCCTAGAGCCTGTCTCATCACCAATACAATCCAATAAATGCATTGCCCAGACCATACAAATTGTAAATGCATCAGTGGATAGGGTTCCCCAGTTCCAACCTGCCCCAGCCGACCTCATAAAGCCACATTCACAATGCTGCAGGCCAGGCCATGTTGCTCATTCCATGTTATCTCTTGCTCCCAACAGACCACTGTCCCACAGGTGGAGATACCACCCAAGTCCCAACAGAGGTTGCCGCAGGGGAGCCCAGCTGCTGCTTGGTGAAGTTGCTGACTTGCCCATCCTAGTCAGGCCTTAGTGGCTTTGCAGACTCCATGGCAGTGAAGTGAAACTTTAAAGTACTGGTGCAGTCAGATCTCAATGGCACCTGTTACTTGACTGTCAGATAACTTGCAATGGCACAACAGCCCTGGAGGGAGCAGATGGTTGTGACCCTGCTTGTACATTTCCACTTGTGGAGGGACTGGGAGAGGGGCTGCAGGGTCCCAGCCCCCCCAACACCCAGGGCCCCTGATGGGGGGAGACACCACAGCGGTCATGAGCCCCCTGTTCTCTGCTGCCAGGATGTCTGGTGGGCAGATGCCCTGTGGTAACTGCTAGCAGTTCTCTGTGTGGGAACTATTCCCAATAATATGGGAGCTAAAAAACTTTTCATGTGCTGATAACGTCAAAGCACACAAGACACAAATCCAATTACAGTTCAGCACTTCACAAGTCTCATTGAAATCAAGCATGTACTTCTCTCACTGAAATTAATCCGTCTTAAAAAGTGCTTAACTTTGACTGGATCATGTTCACGGTCATTTGACCAGGGAACAGCATGTAACGAGTCTATGGATACTTTGGCATGTTTGCTTTCAGTCTGGCCGTGAGCAGCCTCTAAGAACCACAAACCCCTTATGGTGAAACTTTGATATTGTGTTTTCTTCATTTCTTCAGCCATTGTTTGGCAAGAAAAATGCAAGGAAAAAACAACAACCACAAGAGGATCTTGAAGCCATGTCCTTCAAGGAAATTATTCTCTATGTGGTTTCTCAGAGCCAAGCAAGACAACCCACTAACTCCCAATCAAATCAGTTTAATTCACTCTTTACAAGGCTCACTGTTTTTCACATTCTAAGAAAAATCAAGAACTGATTATTGTAGGTGGCACCAGGGTCAGTAAGTTCAGACACTGGGCATGACCCAACACTTATCAAAGCACTAACATGGCCGGAAACCCTAAAAGGCCCTAAAATCTCAGAACTGGTAGGAGTAGTAGCATCCAACGCAGCAGGAGGGTGCAGAATGGGGGCCCCCAGTTCCAGGTTTGTCCCTGGGCCCCCAGCAACCTGGACGCTTGCCTCAACCACTTATTTCCTTTTTTTAAAACTTTATTTTTACAATAGAAAAAAAAATACCAAGCTGCCTCTTTTCCCACAAGAGGGAGCGATTAAACAAAACAAAAATGCATCCATTTAGGAAAATACCTGCTAAATTCTAATAGTAGGCTGAGCATATTTTTAAATGGATTGGGAAAGGAAGAAGCTTCGAGATGAAAATAAGTTAATTACTGAGCATGCCTCCGTTTTCCCTAATAATCATTCTTCCCTGGTAACGTCCTTTATTATTCCCTGATCTCTGCTGCACTCTACTGGATTCAATATGTAAGAATGTGGAGGAGTACGTTTCCTAAAGTTTCGCCTATTCTTAACACTGAACGCTAAAAGGCATTGCATGGCAAACATCATACAAGAGTGAATAAGGGTCAAAAAGCATTATTTATTCCTTATGTATAACTAAAGAGGAGAGGGGTCTCCATCTGAAGTCAGATTGCACTGTATCTCAATCTATGAGGAAAGGTGGTGTCTTCCCTAATGATGTTATAATCAAGTGGTGGTCTACAAGCATGCGTTTATGAATAACCAGTACTTCTACCAAAACAGCAATATTCAAAGCAGTACACAAATATAATAATCCAGAAAGCAAAGTTACAGGAGGAGGCAAAAACAACCTTCCCCTTTACAGTTGGCTACCAGGGTTGCTAGTCAGAAGCACCACTAAACCTGAAATTCAGGAAGTTAGGCCTGGTGATGTCACAAGGAAGGGCCTGGTGATGTGTATTATTTATTAACCTGTATTATTGAATGACTAAAAAAGCATGATGCCAACTAGAGAAGGTGGAGTGTGGCATGCCAGCAGCACACACTGAATTTTGAATGGCAGAGAGGGTGAAGGCAAAGATAACCCTCCAAAATGTAGATCTCAGGACCTCCAAATCCCAAACTCTTCAGGCCTAGCTGGAAATCCTGACATGATGCTCCAAAACCTGAGTCTCAGAGCAAAAACCTGCAATGTAGCAACCCTATCTAATGGGTATGCAGAAAAGAAGAAGGAACTTCTATTCTTATCCGTTTCTTTCTGCCTACAAAATCAGCAGAGGCTTGAATGGAGGGAGGGTATTTTGAAGTTGCAATCATGATGCCCCCCCCATACCAAAACAAACAAACTCCAGCATCTGTGATCTATCTAGATGGTGTGTTGCTTCTAATTTTAGGAGAACACATGGAAAACAGAGTGCAGCAGGAAAACACATAAAAACAGGCAACATGCAATATTCACTATCATCCTGAGTCTGGAGGAAGCAAATCAAAACAGAAAAATAAAGGGCAGGATCTAAGCCATCAGTCAGTAGAAAAAGCATTACAAAGTTGAAGAAGTTGCAATGGCCCATAGCCAAGCCCTTCGTAATTCCAGGACCCATCTCTGAATTTTCAGCTTACATACATATTTAAACAAAATAAAGCAATTAAAGATCAAGTCCTTACTTATTTTACCTGGTGGTAGAAGATCTAATTAAAACTTGCTCCTTCTTGTCAGTGTTCTGGCTAACAAGTGAAAGGCACTGGGGTAACTGATAATAAGCCCTAGGCACATTTTAAAATCACACACATACAAAAAGGCAGAATAAAAAGTAATGTGGAGCAGAACGACATGTTGGTTTTGGGGTGAGAAGTATATGTGTGCCTTTGTTCTTCACCACATGGTGGGATGAAATAGCCCAGTGGCTAGGGCTGCCAGATGTCCCTAAAAAACCGGGACAGTCCCAGAAAATGGCCTCCATAAGCTTTAAAATGCCACCTGTCCCATGTCTGTAGCTTACATGGTTATCTTGTAAATGGCGTTTGAAGGTATGGTGACAAGTGAATTTTGGCATTTTTAGGCAATTTTGAAATTCAATATCTCAAAAACGGATGGACAAAAAAATTGGAAATAAACAATTTATAAACATCTCGTGGTAAGGAACAAATGTACCAAAATGAGCAAAATCCGTGACATCAAGTTCCAAAATGGATTTTTCATTTGTTGATTTGACATGGAATGACCCAGATGCCATTAGACTTGTGACCAACAATTCACACAATCCAAAGGTAGACATGTACAGCATGACCATTTTCCAGCAGCTTCCCTATCTGAAGAACGTATGGAAAAGATATGTGGGAACAAAGAGTGTCCTAACTTACAAATGAAAGCTGGACTGGGAAGAGCCATGAGGGAGATAGTCTCTCTCTTAAACAAGTGTGTATTCGCCATGAGAGTATGTCCCTGTAACAAAGTAGACACTGAAACACTGGAGCACATGGTTTACAAGAGTCGTCTATACACATAACAAGGCAAGCACTGGGAAACAATTGCACAATCACCACAACAGGCGGACAGTCAGAAGTTAAGGTACTTATTAGAAGCTAAACATCAAAGTAATGTTCAGAGGTTTGCTCAATTTTTACATTGGGTATTCACTAGACACATGCTGCTAAAACCTTGCGCTAATTAAATTACAAATGGGGATGAGAGATTATGATCATGTAGCTGCCCAGGCTAAGAGACCATTGAACTACTGTATAGTAGTTTATATTTGAGTTATTGTATGTGTTAATGTTATTTTATTTGATTTATTTATCTATTGATGCCAATAAAGGTTTGACTGACTGACTGACTGACTGGTGTGTATTCCTTTTTCAGGTGGCCAGTTTTCCCGCTTCATATTTTGAGACAGATGTTTCTATCTGAAGAACAGTGTGATGAACTTGGAGGCTTATAGCCTAGCCCTGGCTCCATGGGAAAACTTCTTTACCACTAAACTGTTACGCTATTCTATTTTTTTAAATATACTGAATGTATTTGTTTGCTGTCAATACCTGTTATTAATCTTGTATCCAATAACATATTTTTCTTGGCTGTTACCTTCATTTAGCTAGTACAGTTTGGTTCATTTTACTTCATAATGTCTAAGGCAGTGGTTCCCAAACTGTGAGGCATGGCTCCCAGAGGAGCAGCGGAAGCCAGCCAGGGGAGCCGTGGAAGGATGGCTTCAGGTTCTCTGCGGAGGGAAGGCAGAAGAAGGGGGCGCCCCAGTCAACATACCCCCACCCCACTTCTAATTGGGCCTATAGAAAGGGGAGAAGTTACCTTCACAGAAGTTATTCACAGAAGAGGTGAAATTGGGGGGGGGTAAAGCTTCACCTGATGGCTTTCTGCCTGTCATGTAACAATGTAATGGGGAGCCAATGATCAAGGGCCTGCAGGTCGAAAAAGTTTGGGAAACACTGGTCTAAGGGTTAATCTTTCAGAAATACTTTATTAGACCATACTATTAATCCCCTTAGCAGGGGCGAATGTGTGGCTCCATTTTTATGAACTTTTCTGTTATAAAAGTTTGCTTAATAAGTAAACAAACACCGACCCAAGCACACCTATTTTCCTTTGTCAAATACTGGAAGGTGGACGATAGTAGATGACATAAATAACTTTAGACATCACAATGAAATGATCCCTTGTGGGCACACAAAGTTCCCCCCACTCACAAAATCTTTCCCATATATACAGTATTTGAATGGACGAGCATATACCTTCTCCAATGAGGTGAAGCTCTGTGTATGCATTGGAAGAAAACACAGAACAGTGGCTTAAGGCATGAGAGTGCTGTATAAATTAGGATGAATGAAAAAAAAAGGGGGGGCAAGCCAAATGAATAAGTATACCCAATATATTTTTGGAAGGATTTGTAATTAACTTCCTGGGTTTTATGCCTTGCACATTCATATCTTTCATGATATACTAAGAGTTGGCTAGTTTTCTATTTAGGGAAGCTTGTACAAGTAAGCTGAACAAGAACAAGCTTTGTTTTGTGCCTCCACCACTATGTATTGTGTTTGGAATAAGAAATGCCACAGAGAAAAGGGTGAGCCATGTTGGAAAGTAAGCGTGAAGAACACTGTTTTGCCAAAACAATTTCCTTCATTTCTGCACTACTCTTTAAAACAACAACACACACACAGAGGGCCTCTGAGAGGAGGATTAAGAGGGTAATTTGTACCCGGGCCCAGGGTGAAAAATGGGTCAAATGGGGAGCCCTGGAGCAAAAAAAGGGGGCCCCAGGAGCCAAATTCATATGCAGGGAAGGGGCCCAAAAGAAACTTTGTACCCCCTGATAAAATTTCTCTGAATGGGCCTGCACACACACACACACACACACACACACACACACACACACACACACACACACAGGGCGCAAGCGCAATTCACCGGAGCTCAGGAATGGCGGAGTGATTGCTCCGCATTCCAAGACATTGCGAACGTGCTGTAAAGCACGTTTGCGACGCCTTGGGAATAAGGGAGGCGCAAGGCCGACCTCCCTCACTCTGTTACCGGACCAGTCAAGCGGCCACCGGAGGAAGGTAAGCTCTCCTGCCGGCGGCCACGTGGGCGGTCCGGCGGGCGAGGGAGGGGGGCCATTGTACTAGCCGGCCCGGGAGGGGGTTGGGGATGGCTATCAGGCTGGCCCCGGTTTACACCCAGAGAAGGGGACAAGTGTCCCCTTCCCCGAGTAGACCTCTGGTCCGCCATATGACGGGCAGCCTTGGGCCAGGATTCAGCAGGCGGCCCTAGGCCACCGGCTGGATCCTTACACAGGATTGTGTTGACACACACACAAACACACACACAGCTAAAAACGAGGGAAGCTGATGAAATGCATTTTGACTTTTTGATAAATGGTTTTTAGATGATAGCTCCTTAAGAAAGATGTTGCAAAATGATTGGAATTAATTTGATTGTAAGACCATATTCATGAAAGGTCTGATGGAAGACAAGCTAGTAGCTGGAAATAACTCACAGACTATAATTTGCAGATGCTGCCAGATCTGCGTTTGTTTTCTCATCACTTCCTCTACAGAACCTGTATGGCTCTTGATTAATGTGTTAACTGGATACTCTTAGAGCTAATTGTTTTATTAATGATTATGTATAGTGCAATCCATATACACAGTGATTTACAGAGTATAAAAAACAAAACAGTTGCATCCCTTCACATTTAGAAGTGGAAAGCTTCAGTTTGCTTGCTCATTGTACAGTATTAGTGATCCTTTCTCATTCACAATTCCCACATCTTTCCCCCTCAGTCCATTCATCCAGTTCCGGATTGTAAGCTGTAAAGCAACAATTTTTTTAATGCACTTTTAGTATAGACCTATCACCCACTTGCGCCGGCAGAGTGCACGCTCCACCAGCACAGGCAGTTGCAAAACTGCCGTAAAGCAGTTGCAACACCATAGCAGGAAGCTGTGTTAGTACAAGGAGCAGCGAATGCTGGACAGGGTAAGCGTTGGCGCATACTGCATCCTATCCCCCCTCCCAGGACTGATCCACGGACATAGGGCAACATGGATTGGTGTCAGCAATTTAGCTAGCGTAGGTCCAAGTTGCCCCATTGCGGCAGCTGGAGCTTACCCTGGGGCAAGGGGACAAACCTTGTGCCAGCTACTTTCCCCACAGGATACAGCGGAAGCTTTGCTTGCACCGCTGCATCAGCATGGGGAAAATTAGGTAGAACTGGTCTGCTCATATCCCAGCCTTTGCCTAGGAAGCTCAAGGCATCATAATATAGTTCATCCCTTTCATCCTCACAACAACTTTTTATGAGGTGGGCTAGGCCAAAAGATGGTGACTGGTTAAAGGGCAAGCATGAGCTTTATAGCTGAAGTGGAAACTGGAACCTGGATCTGCCCTGTCATAGGTCAACACTCAAAACCACTACCCCACATGAGCTCTTAAAACATACTGTGGAATAAATTCATAAGGCACAAGTTTGAAACTGAAACAAGTTCTTCTGGGCACAATGGCATGCTATTAAATTCAACACAATTCTATGAACTTGTGACTGCTATATTTGGCACGTTTGGCTAGCTAGCCTCAGAAAATGTGCTCATTGATAAGAGCTTAAGGATCTGGACTTCTCGCTGTAAGACATGTCCAGGAAAAGTGACATTTGCAAGTGAAACCATGTTGCTTAAGAGTTGGGAGCATTCCAAGAATGACTGAACCTTCTCAGCTAGGCTGCCATATTCTTTTTCTTTGATAAACAAACTCATATTATTCACATTTCCAAAGAAACACTAGTCACTGACATGTAAGGGCACCTTCTGGCAGTCATTTTCATAACTATCTCTAGGCCGTTACTTCCATAAGACACAAACCCACTATGCCTTTAGAAAATTACTTTCCAAATTACTGTAGCTTGGATGCCTAGAATTTCTTCAGTTTTTTCCCTTCCCCTTTGTCCTTCCAACGAAATGTTTCTTTAAGGGAATAAATGGACCAAATTATTAAGGAATAAGTGGCTTGTCTGCAATGTTATGAAAACATTTATTACACTGGAGTATGTTAGCAAAAATGGACACACATTTTGAGAAGCTCAAGTACAATTAGAACTGGTTTTTTAAGCATTGTGGGCATCAAGGTGGCTCCCCTGTTGCTGTTGTTTATG
Source organism: Plestiodon gilberti rubricaudatus (assembly GCA_026170595.1). Taxonomy (NCBI): domain Eukaryota; kingdom Metazoa; phylum Chordata; class Lepidosauria; order Squamata; family Scincidae; genus Plestiodon; species Plestiodon gilberti. The sequence continues at coordinate 61,978,931 of JANXHW010000003.1, read as the reverse complement.
GTGAGGTTACAGAATAGCCTTGTTCTACCGCAGAAGTTGCCAGTTCCTCTCCCCTGCTTCCAGCATGCCACCTCTCTATTAAGGAGGAGCAGTCAGCCCTGCCTGTCTTTGGTCTCCAAATTCCAAGCTGCCTGACACCAAAAGAGGTGAAGACTAAAATCTTACTTAACAGGAGAGCAGAGGGACTCTTAAAAAAAAAAAAAGAGAGAGAGAACTCACAGACCACCCAAAAAGCACAGGAATCTTGCAAGCTGCATAAGGGTGTGAGTGAGTGAACAAGACAGGCTGGCAGAGGAAGAAAGACCTTTAAGAATGATGGACAGTTCTGGAATTTTGAGCCATCTCCCTCTCAACTATTTTATTCTAAGGCAATCTGCCTGAGAGCACCAAGATTTGGGATGGTTATGCTGGGGAACAAAGAATAGAGATCTCCCAAGAGTAATTCTGGAGGGCTGTCTAGAGGGTTCCCAATTTAACCATTTATTGAGTATGTGACAAGAGCAGCGCACAGCACATCTCTTCTGAAACTAAAACATAGTTAACAACTTACCCAGTAAATAATACTGTCTGTATCGGCGGCGGCAGGAGCTGCGATGTGCCCTCACTTTCCATCCTGACAAAGGAACAACTGTCTTTGCAGGCATGACTTAAATGCTGGTCTGTGTAGCCTGAGTTCACGGCTGATGCCTCACACTTAAGATTGCCATTAATTACTTACTAACAGAATTGCTAATATAAACCCCCCCCCACCAACAACTATACTGTTGAAATACTACTAACAGTGAAATCCTGGGTAAGTTTCCGGCGCTGGAAGCTGTCGCAAACGTGGCGTAAGGCACATTTGCGCCTACTGTGGAGTAAGGGAGGCCGGCGCAAAACTGGCCTCTCTCACTCCGCCGCTGGGATGAGCATGTGGCCGCCAGAGGCAGGTAAGGCTCCCGCTGGAGGCCACATGGGCAGTCCGGGCGGCAAGGGAGGGGGGCCATTGGCCGAGCCAGTCGAGGAGGTGCGGGGATGGCATCGGCCATAGCCTCATCCCTGCTGGCTCAGCCCAGCTGTTCCTCCTCCTACCTATCTGCCGATAGGGCCAGCCTCGGTTTACACCCAGGGATGGAATCCAGCGGGTGGCCCTGGGCTGCCGGCCGGATCCTTACACAGGATTTTGCCCTAAGCGAAGTAACATGTTGTTTGTCACTGTTTTGAGAAGAGTATGAGAATAATACTCTTGAGAAGAGTATGAGAATAATATGAGAAGTCTCCTCAAGGCTTATCTCCCTCTCATTGAAAGGAACCTGATTTTCCTACACTCAAGATATGGCTTTCCTCAAGAGTCTAGACCTCAAGACGAGAGCAGGTATTTCCAGTTCTATGTGGTGCAATTGTTTTTCAAAATTTTGGATTATATCAATCAAGAGACTTCTTAATAGTGAGTTCCAAGGCCTGGAAGTATATGTTATTTATATTCTCAGTATTGCAACAAATACAAGGGTTCTTGCAACTTTCATGCTCTCAAGAAAAGGCTCAGGAGATTGGCATTTAATTTGTAAAGTTTCACAGAGTGCCATTGCTATATTCCATGACATCTAGTAATATGCTACACTTTGCCATTTTCAGCATTTTGCAATCTAATTTCCAGTCATTCAATTTCTTCCCATTTGATTTCAGTGCAGACTAAAAGAACAGTGAGAATTAGCCAGACGGCTTTGTGATAGGGAACACTGAAAAAGTGCTATCCATTATAAGCATTCATATTTTGGATAGTGGATTCTTATCAGATTCAGCCTCTGCTGCCTTTGAATGTCCCCTCACACTCCTGACTCTTACCAAGATTTGCTGCAAAGAAAAGAGTAATTTTATTCTGGCTTGCTGAAATCTCTGTTTCGAACTGATAAATCCTTGTCAAAAGTTAATCCTAAATGGAATAGAAGAGAATGATTTAATCTGCAACCAATGTTCCTTTCAGAGAACATTTACATTATACAACAGAATCTTCTTTCTTGAAAGCAGAAATCCATATTTCTGCCTTTTTGAAGAACAGTAGGACGTTAATGGATCCTTCATGGATCATTGCCTTGTCGTGGCGAAGGGGCTTGCGTAACTCAATGAAGCCATGAGCTATGCCGTGCAGGGACACCCAAGACGGACAGGTCGTAGCAGAGAGTTCTGACTAAAAGTGATCCACTGGAGAAGGAAATGGCAACCCACTCCAGTAACCTTGCCAAGAAAATCCCATGAACAGTACCAAAAGGCTAAAAGATATGACGCCGGAAGATGAGCCCCTCAGGTCGGAAGGTGTCCAATATGCTACTGAGGAAGAGCGGAGGACTATTCCAAGTAGACCCAGAAAGAGTGAAGCGGCTGGGCCAAAGCCAATAGGACGTCCAGCTGTGGATGTGTCTGAGGTTGAAAGGAAAATCCAATGCTGCAAGGAGCAATACTGCTTAGGAACATGGAATGTGAGGTCTATGAATCAAGGCAAGCTGGATGTGGTCAAAAATGAGATGATAAGATTGAACATTGACATCTTGGGAATCAGCGAACTAAAATGGACGGGCATGGGCGAATTTAATTCAGGTGACCATCATATCTACTACTGTGGGCATGAATCCCTTAGAAGAAATGGAGTAGCCCTCATAGTCAATAAAAGAGTGGGAAAGGCAGTACTGGGGTGCAACCTCAAAAACGACAGAATGATTTCAGTTCGAATCCAAGGCAAACCATTCAACATTACAGTAATCCAAGTGTATGCCCCAACCACTGATGCCGAAGAAGATGAAGTTGACCAGTTCTATGAAGACCTACAACACCTTCTAGAACTAGCACCCAAAAAAGATGTCCTTTACATCATAGGAGACTGGAATGCTAAAGTAGGAAATCAAGAAATAAACGGAACAACAGGCAAGTTTGGCCTTGGAGCGCAAAATGAAGCAGGGCAAAGGCTAACCGAGTTCTGTCAAGAGAACACGCTGGTCATAGCAAACACTCTTTTCCAACAACACAAGAGGCGACTCTACACATGGACATCACCAGATGGTCAATACCGAAACCAGATAGATTATGTGCTTTGCAGCCAAAGATGGAGAAGCTCTATACAGTCAGTAAAAACAAGACCTGGAGCTGACTGTGGCTCAGATCATGAGCTTCTTATTGCAAAATTCAGACTTAAACTGAAGAATGTAGGGAACACCACTAGACCAGTCAGATATGACCTAAACCATATCCCTTATGAGTATACAGTGGAGGTGAAGAATAGATTTAGGGCATTAGACCTGGTAGACAGAGTGCCTGAAGAACTATGGACAGAAGTTCGTAACATTGTACAGGAGGCAGCAACTAAAACCATCCCAAAGAAAAAGAAATGCAAGAAAGCAAAGTGGCTGTCAGATGAGGCTTTACAAATAGCTGTGGAAAGAAGGAATGCAAAAAGCAAGGGTGAAAGGGAAAGATATAAACAACTGAATGCAGAGTTCCAGAGAATAGCAAGGAGAGATAAGAAGGCCTTCTTAAATGAACAATGCAAGGAAATCGAGGAAAACAACAGAATGGGGAGGACTAGAGATCTCTTCAAGAAAATTGGAGATATCAAGGGAACGTTTTGTGCAAAGATGGGCATGATAAAGGACAAAAAAGGCAAGGACCTAACAGAAGCAGAAGAGATTAAGAAGAGATGGCAAGAATACACAGAAGAACTATACAAGAAAGATCTGAATGTTCCTGATGACCACGCTGGTGTGGCCACTGACCCAGAGCCGGACATCCTAGAGAGTGAAGTCAAGTGGGCCTTAGATAGCATTACTAACAACAAAGCTAGCGGAGATGATAATATCCCAGCTGAGCTACTTAAAATACTAAATGATGATGCTGTGAAGGTGCTGCACTCAATATGCCAACAAATTTGGAAAACTCAGCAGTGGCCAAAGGATTGGAAAAGGTCAGTTTACGTTCCAATTCCAAAGAAGGGCAGTGCCAAAGAGTGTTCAAACTACCGTACAATTGCACTCATTTCACATGCTAGCAAGGTTATGCTCAAAATCCTACAAGCTAGGCTTCAGCAGTACGTGGACCGAGAACTACCGGACGTACAAGCTGGGTTTCGAAGAGGCAGAGGAACTAGAGATCAAATTGCCAACATGCGCTGGATCATGGAGAAAGCACGAGAGTTCCAAAAAAACACCTACTTCTGCTTCATTGACTACGCAAAAGCCTTTGATTGTGTGGATCACAACAAACTGTGGCAAATTCTTAAAGAGATGGGGGTACCAGACCACCTTACCTGTCTCCTGAGAAACCTGTATGCGGGCCAAGAAGCAACAGTTCGAACCGGTCATGGAACAACTGATTGGTTCAAAATTGGAAAGGGAGTACGGCAAGGCTGTATATTGTCACCCTGCTTATTTAACTTATATGCAGAGTACATTATGAGAAATGCAGGGCTGAATGAATCACAAGCCGGAATCAAGATTGCCGGGAGAAATATCAACAACCTCAGATATGCAGACGATACCACCCTAATGGCAGAAAGTGAAGAAGAACTAAAGAGCCTCTTGATGAGAGTGAAAGAGGAGAGTGCAAAAGTTGGCTTGAAACTCAACATTAATAAAACTAAGATCATGGCATCTGGGCCCATCAATTCCTGGCAAATAGAAGGGGCAGAAATGGAAGCAGTAACAGATTTTACTTTTCTGGGCTCCAAGATCACTGCAGACGGAGACAGCAGCCATGAAATTAAAAGACGCTTACTCCTTGGAAGGAAAGCTATGGCAAACTTAGACAGCATAATAAAAGGCAGAGATATCACCATGCCAACAAAAGTTCGTATAGTCAGGGCGATGGTGTTCCCAGTAGCAATGTATGGTTGCGAGAGTTGGACCATAAGGAAGGCTGAGCGCCGAAGAATAGATGCTTTTGAACTGTGGTGCTGGAGAAGACTCCTGAGAGTCCCTTGGACTGCTAGGAGATCAAATCAGTCAATTCTAAATGAAATCAAGCCTGACTGTTCCCTGGAAGGACAGGTACTAAGGCTGAAACTCAAATATTTTGGCCACCTGATGCGAAGAGAGGACTCTCTGGAGAAGACTCTGATGCTGGGAAAGATTGAAGGCAAAAGGAGAAGGGGAAGGCAAAGGATGAGATGGTTAGACAGCATCACCGATGCAACAAACATGAAAATGAGCGAACTCAGGAAGATAGTGGAGGACAGGAAGGCCTGGCGGGATATGGTTCATGGGATCACGAAGGGTCGGACACGACTTAACGACTGAACAACAACAAGGACGTTAATATTTATATATCGCTTTTCAACAAAAAGTAGTTCACGAAGTGGTTTACATAGCAAAATAAATCAAGACTTGGTTCCCAAAGTGCTCACAATCTAAACAATTGTGCAGAAGAGAAATCAGCAACAGCCCCTGGAAACGACACCATGCTGGGGTGAAAAGGGAAAGTTGCAAAATATAAGAGGACACCACGTTAAAAAGGTTCTCTTTGCCCTTTCAGCACCTTTTGTTTGCACATTAAGCTGTTAATAAAATAGTATTATTATTATTAATAATAACAGTATTTATATCCCGCTTTTCAACAAAAAGTTCATAAAGCGGTTTACAGACAAAATCAAATGATTAAATGGCTCCTTGTCCCAAAAGGGCTCACAATCTAAAAAAGATGCAGAACAGCACCAGCAAACAGCCACCAGAAAAGACTGCTGGGGTAAAAGGGGGGCAGTTACTCTCCCCCTGCTAAATATAAGAGGAGCACCAATTGAGAAAGTGCCTCTTGCCCAGTTAGCAGGGGACGTAACTTAGCAGGGGAAAATAACTTTCTGTGTTCTCTCTCTTTGATGTTAGAGTTGGCTGTAAATTTTTGTTTTTGTTAAGAATGCATTATATGGTCTTCAAATGCTCATTTCTCCTCTCTTTACCCACAGTTTAAACTAACCACTTGTACATTTTGTACTTACCTGATTTTCTATTTGCTCTCCTCTTGGGAAATTCACTGCTTCACATCTCTTCCTATAAGCATCCTTTGCAAAGTCATTCGATTCTTGCTTGTAGTGTCATTCCTTCCTGTATCAATAAATTACCTAGGCAACCTCTGAAAGCCTGTACCTAACCAGTCTACGCATTCTTACACAGGATGCGAACATCTGACCATAATTTTGTTTAGACCCAAAGCCTAATAAAACCCAACTAAAATGCTGTTATACATTTCTAATGTTAAAATATAAGTTCTAGAAGAAAGAAATGGATCGTTGTTCAAACCTAGTGTGAGCCCTCAGAATTTTTGAGGGGAACAATTCAGTACTGCTAAACCCATTCTAAAATTGGTTGAATGTGCAAAAAGCTTTCATTTCACAATCAAGGGTGGATGTTAATGTCCGACACCCATAGCTGGACAAGGCCCCACTGGCAACGGTCTAGTTCTACACTCCCGCAAATCAGGTGGGTTTGTGAGTGGGTAAGGAAATACTATTAACTTTGGGTTAGAGGAGGTATGGAATAACATTCTGAATAACATTTTAGCCTTCAAATTATGATGAGAAAATCACCTATTTAGTATCTGGTGGGGGTCAACGTTGCTATGTTTGCCTTAGCAATCCAAAGCAACAGACACAAATCCATCTTGCAAAATGTAGTAGGAATAGCCTATGATGAACTGGCATACCATGCTCTTTTCAAAGTTGTACCTGATCTGTGTATTCAATAACTCCTCTCCCCCATGTTTGCAAAAATCAATCTTTTTAGCAGCTAAAACGTGATTTGATTTAGTAGGATTGTTTTTGTGTCTTTCTAGTACAACTTAGCAGACTGCTTCCAAGGAAGAAGCACTGAAACAAATGTGTTCACACTAGCTATGTCTACTTTACTTAGAAGTACCCTGAGAGCGCAATCCTGACACTCCATCCGGTGACGGAGCCACCGGAAGCAGTCGCGAATGTGCCGTAAAGTACGTTCGCGACTACTCTGGAGCAAGGGGGGCCGGCGCAGAGGCCGGTCTCCCTTGCTCCGTTGGTGGAGCGCCCCTGCGACCGCCGGACCAGATAAGCCGGGATCCGGCGGGGGAGGTTTTGCAGGAGAGGGAGGGGGGCCATTGGCCCAGCCGGCCCAGGAGGGGGCGGGGAATGCCCTCGGCCATATCCCCAGCCCTGCCAGCCCCGCCAGGCCGGCTAGGCCGTTACACGGCCTCCTCCGACTTCTGCCAGCAATTTTGCAGGCAGACAAACGTCCCCTTCCCCGAGTAGACATCCAGCCTGGCAGCAGCACGGCCGCTGGTGCACAGGATCTGGTGGGCGGCCCTGGGCCGCCGGCCGGATTCTTACGGTGGATTGCGCTGCTCATGCTATACACTACTACAGTATAGATTTCTAGAGTTTATGAACAGAAAGAGGCCAATGTGGTGTGTTATAAGCATAAAAAAAGCTTGTCACAATGTGACAAATCTAACAAAATCAAGACTAGCTCAGTGAATTATTGCACCCTCAACTGCTTGAAAGGACATCATCTATGTAGCCAGTTTAAGCAGAATTCAAGGTAAGTATTTAAGTTCCATCAGTGTCAATGAGACATATACATGCTTAACTCGCACCGAATACCACTGTATCAAAGTAGATATAACATATAATCACCCACACACACAACATTTTAAAACTGATTTTAATAACTTTTCTGTGATTTAACAAAAAAATTATAATAATTTGTTCATCTTTGTACAAGTAAAGGATTGGAATCATTATAATGTCCAAAATATACAGACCATACTCTAAGGCGGCAATCCTGTGCATATTTATACGTGAGTAGATCCCACTAAAACACAGTGGAATTTTCTTCTGAGTAAGCATGCATAAGATTGGGCTGTAAAACATACAGAGAAATACATCCAGTATAAGTAAGGCTTCTTTCAACATGAACAACTTCCAAAATAACATGATGGTAAGAACAAAACTCATGAAGTGAATTTCCAGCAAGACAATTGCTGCCATTATGTATGCTGAGTGCCTTAAGTACAGTCCTTCTGGGCGCAATCCAAACCTACTTAGGCTGCCGTTGTAACCAGCGGCCCAGTGAAAACGGGAGGCCCCAGAACAGAAAGGAGATTCAAATCCCCTTTGAATTCCCCTTTTGGAGGGGATTTGAATCCCCTTTCCGTTCTGGGGGCTCCCGTTTTCACTGCGCCGCTGGTTACAACGGCGGCCTAAGTAGGTTTGGATTGCGCCCTCTGAAGCCTACTGAAAAGTAACACTTAAGGATGACCATTACATACTCCAAGTAAAAGTCTCAGGGTTACTTTGCTGTGACTGGGCCAAGGCCAAACAGTTTCAACGTTATTTACCAAAAGCTAACTAGATATTATGGTGTAGAGAGGTCCACTGGCTGTTCTCAACCCATATCTCCCACATGTATTTACCCTAGTAATGTTTAGTAAAATAAACTTGTGCTACAACATTCTGTTCAGCATTTCCCTGCCTGCCATTCCCAATTCATTGGCTGCAGCTTGCAAGAAGGAAAAGGCTGAACGCAATGATGCCATATCACACTTTTTACTAGGCATGACTAGGGAGAGGTGGGTTGATGCCAGACAGGTGTCTCCTGTGTGGTCTGGTTAGGAACAGATTAGAAGGAATACATATTATATGTGAAGCATGAATTGCGAACAATGCAAAGGCATTATAATTAATACAGCATCCTGTTTTATAAAATGACCTCTTCTGGTTATTATAAGAAATACTGTGTAATAAACTGACTATTTTACCATCAAAGTACTTTCTTGGCTTATTAATTCAGAAAAATAAGCAGTATGACCACAAATTTGTAAAAAACATTGTGTGACAACAAGTAAATTTGAATTATTCTCCAAGCTGGAAAAAGGAGATATATGCCTTTGTAGGGAGGAAGCAGGCAAAGAGAGGAAGCAAAAAGGAACAGAAAAGAGAAGAGACAGCACGACAGAGACAGAAACAAGAAAAAGACAGGCTGTAAACCTTGGACAATAGACAAATAAACAAAATCAGAGTTGTATACTTTCTAAGCCATATTGTGTACTAAACAAACAATATTAGCAGCCCTAGCCTACGCTCTGCTCAGCGATCCAGCCATGCCAGCGCCACCAATCCTGTATCCTGAGCAGAGTAGGCAGGGTTGGAGGTCTTAAATTTGTTCCCTTACCCAAGCTACAGTCCCAGTTCCCGCAACGGCCCTTCTTGGATCTGCACCTGCCATTTTGACGGCGCAAACCAAGGCTGCCCGTGTCCCCTCCCAGGTCCCCTCCCAGGCGGGTCCCCTCCCAGGCCTGATTCGCCACCCCCCCTGCCCAGAACACCTTCCCCCTGCCCATGTTGCTTGGCCCAGCCGCACCTTACCTGGGTCGCACACCATCTGGATTTGGCCTGCAGGGTCCGGCACAGTCCTCTGCACCAGTCTAAGGCCAGTGCAACTACCTTACGGCAGCTTTTGCAACAGTCCTATGCCAACCTAGTGGCCGGATAGGATTGCGTCCTAAATCATTAACATTTCAACATAAGCTACAGATACATGTGCACGCTACAGATACATGTGCACACAAGAACACGAGCACAAATCAGTTGCTTGCACTGAAAGTAACGGGGTAGACCTTGTGGGTTGAAGAGAGCATTTGTACAGCTACTATTTTCATGCACTTCCCCACATTTTTAGCTCCAACATCACTATGTTGGAGCTACAAATACTTGTAGGCTTCCTAAATGAGTCCTGTGCAGGTCAATAGTAAGCCAACATATAGTTTCCTGGGACGGTTTCAGAATGCTTCTAAGTATCGGTACCTTTCGTTCTAAGTGGATAGACCAGCTACTTTAGTGACAATATCTCATTATCAACTACAACTTTCTAGAGAAATTAATGCACTCAACAGGCATGTTATCTGCAACAGTCTTTAAACCACTGGAGTGCAAAACTGCAGCTCTCTGTGCTTCAAGAAGTTTGCAGGATCAGGATAAAATGATTCTCACGCTTAGGTCTCTTAGGTTTTTGAAATCACAACCGGATTACATGATGAGAAGCATCAAAAGATCTTCTACTGTACTGAACAAATCACAACCAGATTACATGATGAGAAGCATCAAGAGATCTTCTACTGTAATGAACAAATCAGAATCAATCTTTCAGAGCCAGATGATATTTTCAAAGACAGTTTAAAGAGAGAGAGAGAGAGAGAGAGAGAGAGACAGACAGACAGAACAAGAGAAAAACGAGTTCAGAGTCCAATGCACACTCACCAAAAATCGATTATCTAGCTCCCAGAGATGCATTTGAAAATCTAAGCACAAGAGTATTTTCCTTACAAGCAAGGGCTCTCTTTCTTCTCTCTTAGTAAAATCCTCCAGTATTTGCTTCCTGCTCCAAAGTGGCAGTAGCATGCAATGTGTCACGGTTTGCACATGCTGTGATCCAAGGCAAAGAGGCATTTGTTCCACAACAACCCACATGTACATTGTTAACAAATGTATAATTTAATCCATGGACAAAGCTGCTTATTTCTAAATTTTTGATGACACAGAGCCCGTTTTCTAAGTATAAATTGCAGAGATTATAAAAGCATGAATACAGATACAGTAGGTCCTGACGACACTCCTTTATAAGCAAACACACTGTACACACTATAGATGAGTTAAATTAACAAACGTTAGATACATTTATAGACTGTCACGACGTGCCCAAATCTCCGAGTTGCAAATCCACATATTTCCGGGTAAACTACGTCGTTAATAAATACTTTTATTCACATAAACCAGATGAAGGCAACTTTACGTTTCACCCCATTCATTAGGGCAGTGGTTCCCTAACTGGGGCGTCGCGACGCCCCAGCCGAAAACAAACGGTTGCTATGCCCTTAAGGGGCATGGCAACCCGCGGTGACGTCGACGGCGCGCCCGGGATCGCGCCGCCACCGCCGCGCCCGGGATCGCCCTTTTTACCTTCATTGGTGGGCAGTGGGTGTCCGGCGGGGGTTGTTTTTCGCGTAAAACCGGAAGTGGGTTGCAATCGCGTCGGAGCGCTGCTCCGACGCTTGGGGAGGCCTGCGGAGGGGTCCGCAGGCTCCCCACAACCCCCGCCGGACACCCACTGCCCACCAATGAAGGTAAAAAGGGCGATCCCGGGCGCGGCGGTGGCGGCGCGATCCCGGGCGCGTCATCGCGACTCCTGGGAAGGCCCCGCTGCTACTTAGAGCAGCGGAGGGCCTTCCCAGGAGTTAGGGAACCTCTGCATTAGGGGCATCATCAGAAGTTTGCTTACAACATTGGAGGAACATTCCTTTTATACTCGTATTTCTGGATCTAATTAGCATAGTAGCAGAGACCTGGATGTAACTAGTTGCTACTATGCTAATTAGATCCGGAAATACGAGTATAAAAGGAATGTTCCTCCAATGTTGTAAGTAAACTTCTGATGATGCCCCTAATGAATGGGGTGAAACGTAAAGTTGTCTTAACATCTGGTTTATGTGAATAAAAGTATTTATTAATGACGTAGTTTACCCGGAAATATGTGGATTAACAAACATTATTCAACATATGTATTTGCCCAGTGGTGTGCCTGGGGCAGGAGCCGCCCGGTGTGGTGCTTACTTGCAGAGCTCAGCATTCCAGAAGTTCAGGGATGATGTAATGACGCAATCAAGTCACCCTTGACTTTCTGGGCTTTTGCATTGCTTTTATGCGAAAGCCCACCACTGGATCACCCCCGCTCGGCAATTATCGGCCCTTTCCGGGAGCAGTTGCGGCAAAACCACACTGCTCGGCAAGAGTGGGAGGTGGTTCCACCCAGAGAAGACTGCCGAGCAAGGGTTCGGGCTGTGCATGCTGGCTCCCCCGGGGATTGCGTTCAGTATGGATCGCACCACCTGCAATCCTCTTGGCATGCCCCTGCATTTGTCCTGTTATTGTGTTCAATAGTCATCTTCGATTGTTGTGAGACTCACATAGGTGAGAATTCTTCCTACCATGCTTTGAAGCTCTAAGGCTTCTGGGAAGCTCTTCATGCATTTCTAACCCTCCATACCAAGGCTACTTTTCGGTGCAAAAGAAGTGTGCTATTCTTGAATGGGTTATCCATCCTGCCATTGAACATGGTGGAAGAAGCCATTCAAGTTTACAGGGATTGCTGTCTGTTGTAAGAGCCAGTGTCTGCATTTTGTCATTTGGTATCATACTGCAGCAAACATAGTATTAGATCAACCCAAATGAAGGGAACTATCTTGTGTTTCTTTCCAATGAGGATGCATACTTCAAAACATAACTTAATGTTTCTGACCACAAATCCAGGAACCCAACTAAAGATATATGACACCACATACTGCTTACAGAAATCCACCAATATCTGTAGGAACAGGCAGCAGAATAAGAATGCACCTTACTTCTTGTAAATAAAATTTCAGGAGAGACTGAATGAGATGTCAACCTAAAATGTTATATTTAGAAGAGAGAGAGAGAGTTGGGCAAGATTCCAAGACATTAAAAAAAGTGCTGGCTGTGATCAGAATGCATTTCTTAAATATGTCATTAATCACATAATGCATCATATACTGTATATATAAAAAGGACATATTAGGAATTCTGAGTTTGAAGTTTTTCCGCCATCAAAGTGAAATGCCTGTTAAACAACTGATGGAAATTTTGCCCTCTGTTCCATATTGAACGTTCAGTACAATGCAGTCCAGGCTAGGGCTGTGCTAAAATAAATCTTTTAGTTCCTTTTTCACATTCATTTTTGTCTAAAAGCACCTTTGAAATGTTGACCATTTTTTCTACTCAAACTACATAGGAAGCTGCCTTATACCACGTCAGACCATTGACCCACGTAGCTCAACATTGACTGGCATTGACTATGTCACTGGCGCAGGTCCAAGTTGATCCGTGTCGGCCGATCAGGCCTGGGAAGTGGGAGAGGATACAGCACATGCCTGCACCGCCAATCCCACCCCCCTCCCAGGCCGAATCTGCCCACCCCCTCCTGGGCCCAATCTGCCCATCCCACTCCCATCATCAACCTCCCCCAGCCCTGTTCCGTCCCTCCCCAAGGCCCTGCACCAGACTTACCTGCTCCGATGGCCATTGCTCCAGTCGCCAGCGGGGGAAGGCGCTGGCCTTCCCGCCAGTGCGGCAGGCTGCTATGCTGTCGCATTTCTTCATATACAAAGCGCAAAGTGCTTCGCCCGTGTATTTGCGAAAACTTGTGACAACGAAGCATGCGCTTTGCTGGTGCAGCAAGGGAATAGGATTGGGCCAAGAGTCTCCTTATACACTCTCTGTCAAGTATATAGAGGGACCCTGTCCAAGTTTAGCTCAGTGTGGCCAGGAGGTTTGGTCATACAAGTTCAGGTATTACACAGCTCTCTTGCACAGGAGCTTCCTTGGAAGAACAGCATCCTGTGATATGATCAGTGGCCAGGACTTAGACAAATAGCAGATAAATTATTTTGTTTTTTGATAAGTTGCTGGCCAACTGACTAAAAGGTTCTGCCACCTTAAAAATAGAAAATATTGACAAAACATTTCAGCTCAGCACAAGCAGTATAACTAGATGCATGAAAAAGGAATGTCATAAGAGGTGCAACTGAAGGAATACATACTGCAAGAAATCTGCCGCATTTCCCACAGTCACAAAATGCTGGAGGGCCACTCTTGGCTCTGTGTCTTTGTGCAATCACAAGAGTTTTATCCTAGCATCATCTTCAAAATTGCACAGAATCCTGGGGTGCCCCTCACAGTTCAATTGGTGCAGCTGCTTGGAGCAGAGACTTGGACTGGCCCTGGGTCTATGATTACATGTATTTCCAAACACACCTTAAAGATATTTTTTTCCCCTATCAAACACAATTTCTAAACTTTAGAATTTCTAAACTTTGGTTAATGTGAAATACAAGAGTTTAACGCTAACAAAGTTATCTTCACCAATCTGGAAAGAAAACTCTGCTCACGCATGACATTCTCCATTTATAATTTCTATTGTGCCCGAAACGGTGTCTTTCATCAAGAGAAATCACCTTTCATTGTCCGACCTAAAGAGTTACTGAACTGAGGATTCATCTGATGGGACATCTCAATGTTTAGCGCATTAGTTAGGGTTCTTCAAGCCCCTCCTCTTTCAGTTGTTCAAGTTCATTCAATAGATCTTTGCCAGCTTCTCCTGCTTTTATGGCAAAGAAAGAGGCAGCCTGGTCAAATCCCAGTGTCTTCAGGCTTCTGGCATAATCTGCAAATATTGTGTGGATTAGTTTTTGTAAAATATGAGTTAAGGAATATTCAACTGAATTAATGGAGACCATTAAAAACCAGAGCTCTTTACCACTCCATTTTGGATTGGGAGAGTTTTGTGAACAGTGATAAATAAAGTCAGTACTACCTAAAAAGAGTACTTTATCTAGGATGGGGGTGAGCAGATTGGGCCTTCAGGGCAAAGCAACAGGAAGAAGACTGATCCCATCCCTGTGCACTAGTCATGAAGGAGGGAAGAAGAGCTACCTCTGTGAAGACCAAGAGTCAAAAGGAATGCCATATACTTCCCCTCACCATGGTCAAGCAGCCTGGCTCTCTATGATCCCAGGAGCTTCCCTCCATGCAACCCAGTCCATGTGTCCATGACCCACCTCGCAGCTAGGGAGAAGCCGCCTCCTCACAAGCTCAAAGTGCAAAGGGAGGATGAAGAAGCCTAAAAACCCAGCCAGGGGATAACGAGGGGGATAAGGAGTCACCGCTGGGTCTACCTGTGAGAATTGTTCCATGCCAATTCCTGAGCACTGAGTTGAGATGGAGCTGTGAAAGTGTTTTAGTTTTACCAGCAAATGCAGCCTGCTGCTGCTGCTGTTTTTAGCATCTTACCTTTGTTCTTGCATGGTAAGAAAACAAAACTTGAATTGGACAGAACTGGCTCCTCCAGACAGGCTGTGAACCTGTGTCCACTCCTTCAAGAGGTAGGAGTGGGTAATGCTTCCTAGTCCAGTCCTGTAGCAGTCTTTCTTCAAAACAGCCTTGTGCCTAGTAGGCAAAAAGGATAGCACTCCATGTCTGGACCACTGGAGGCCAACAAGTATGGAGAAAACACTGTTGTTGTTGCTATTGAAGAAAAACTAGGAGTTAGGAGTCCTTTCTGAACTCCAACAAATTGCCTAGAAATTTCCCAGTAATCATCTACCTTCTGCCCAATCCAAGTAGGATATGAAAATGCCTGACTCTAGCTACACTCTCCTTCATTTTAACAGATTGTTCATGACCACAGGGCTTCCCTACTTTCATTCTTTCTTGAAAAATGTCAATCTCTTCTCACTGCAATGACAGTTTTCTCTTTCTTACCTTCTCCATTGAACAAATAAATTAGTTAACTGCAAATACATAAGATTAAATTCCCAACATGCTCCTTAGTAACATAGGTGCCTACTACAGGAAGACTCAGGGGATCATTTCCAAAAGGATATTTGCATCTTCATTAACTTCAATTGTGCCATACTGGAGACAGGCTTCAACAAACAAGGCAGCCCGATCAAAGTACCTCATGCTGTTGAAGAGAAGAATAGATGGTTAGAATATAAAAAGACAGTTTAAAAATACTTTCAGCCTATTGCTAAAGCAAAAACAACAGGGCAATTTGAATCATACTAACAATGAGTGACACAAAAAATTCCCTTCTCACAGGCCATGGTCTGTGGGTTCTGTTTAGCACGCATGTGCATTTTATACAGATCTGCCAACGGAGGATAACATTACAAGCATCTGATGAAGCAGGCTCTAGTCCACAGCAGCTTAGCCACAATCAGTCAGTCAGTCTACAGTGCCAAATGGCCTTATTGCTTTTGCTGTAACCAAACTAGGAGAGCAATCCACTTGGAAGTTAAAACTTCTAACAGAAGAGCAGCCCTGCTGGATCAGTCCAAAGGCCCACCTTAATGTTCAGTCCAAAGGCCCACCTTTCTAGTGTTATCTGATGGCTACTGTGAGGAGCAGGATGCTGGCATCCTGCTCCTCACAGTAGCCATCAGATAACACTAGAAAGCCCAGAAGCAGAAGGTGAAGGCATGTCCTACTCCCACGGTTGTTCCCCTGCAACTGGTATTCAGAGGCATACTGCTGCCAAGCTTGAAAGTGGCATGCAGCCAACAGGACTAGTAGCCACTGACGGACTTGTTACTGTTACACAAGTGACCATCACCCCTCCCCCAACATAAAGCAAATTGTTTACAAGTTGTTCATCTGTTTACAGACCAGATAAATAATGTCAGAAAACACAAGCCTTTGAACTGACAAAAGATAATACGAGACATTTTTAGTCAGGAAGGCCTTTTAAGTAGCCTTACCAGATCCAAACCGGGTCATATTGTTACAAGGAGGAATGTGGGCAAGTGTAGCTTGTTAAACCCTTAGAGCACAATCCTAGGCATGTCTACTCAGAAGTAAGCCTATTTGAACACAATGAGGCTTACTTCTGAGAAGACATGCCTAGGATTGTGCTCCAAGGATTTAACAAGCTACACCTGCCCACATTCCTTCTCCTTAAGGTCTAGCACTCTGTCCCGGTATGGATCTGGTAAACCTAGCAGAGACATAGGAAGGGAAGGGGTGGATCATTCCCGGGCAGCAGGCGGGGGGCATCATACTGGTGTGGGGGGGACAAAATGGTGGTGGTGGTGGTGGCGGCGGCAAAATGGCAGCGGTGGTAGAGAACACGGTGGCGATTCAGGAGGGAAAGGCAGTGGAACGGCTTGGAGGAGCCTGCAGAAGCCTCCTGCTGGTTCTGAGCTGCGTTTGTGGTGTGCCCTGCCCTCCCCGCCCAGCCCCGCCCTACCGCCCAGCCCCCAAGGGACCTTTGGCTCCAGATGACATCACTCGGGGACGGGGTGAGTGACATCAGCGTCACAAGAGGGGACGTTGTTTCTATGCCACTGAAGCCTAGCTACTGAGTATATACCTAGAGAAAAATGGATCACAATTTTTGGAATTAAATGCATAAAAAAATACAGAACAGAGAAAAAAAAATGCTCCTCTGTACCTGTGTAACATCTCTGCAACTCTCATGAAACAACCTAGAGAGAGGAGGACAAGGATGGCCTTAGATTTCTGATTGATTTGTGGAGAGCAAAGGTGATCGACCCAACGTTTCAAAACATCAGCACATTCTTCTGCATTCAAACGAACCTACAGAAGATTGAAATATTTGAACACGTTTTGTCAGATTCTTAAAAATCAAAAACATTCTTACAGACAGCTATCCAATGGTATTGCAAATGCAACCTCTGGCAATAATCCATTCAACAGCAAGGATTGCAAACCTGAGGACTCCATGGGCCCACAAGAGTCTTTACAGGAATGTAGCTTGGGCATCAACACATGTTTCCAAAGCTAATGTTCTGTAAAGCATAAGAAGGAAACCAGCAAGAAACAAGCGAGACTATCAATAAAAGGCAGAGTCAGAAGCCAGGAAGACGTCCACTCACAATAACTGGCACAAGGGAGAATCAAAGCTGTTGAATCAAAGTGAGTAAGGCCCAGGAGTAAGACAAGCTGAGAGGTGGGCTAACTGGGGAGCACAAGCAAGGAGTCTGAGGCAAAGCCAGATCCTAATTTGCAAACTTTCATTCCTCAGAGAGCTGCCAATTTCCAATGAGGAGCCAACGCTGTGACTGTCTGAGCAGTCCTATGATGAACATCGTCCTCAGCTGCTGAAGCCAATGATGATGGATCAAAACTCCTCCTTTGTTATTTGAGTTATCTTTTTTCTCCTTCTACTAGTGTAAATGAACGAGGAATGCACCAGGTTTTTTCTTCCTAACTTATCTGGTTTAGAAAGCAAATACAGTATATCATTGTATCTTAGCAAGAAGCAGCTCATAAAGGCTAGTAAACTGGAGTGAGAAAATTGCCTACTTTTGCAAGCCATGCTGCTCGATTCCATTCACCGTAGGTTTGCAGGTAACGACAGGCATCAGCAGCTTTATCAATTAAACACAGCAACTGGACACCCTCTGAAAAAGAAATAATCTAAGCTTAACTAGTTTCAGATTACATGTGAAGAGTCAAACAGCCCAATCCTACCTAAATCCCCATGCGGCAATGCAGCGGCGCTGGCATGGCTACCACTGTATTCCCACAGGGGATTTTCGGTTGCTGGAAGTCTCCCCGGGGTAAGGGGACATTTGTCCCTTGCCCCAGCAGCCACTATGGGCCAAATCGGTTCTGAGCCAGCTCAACTATTGGTGCAAGTTCACGTTGACCCAGGAAGGCGGATCAGGCCCGCAGTCCTTCCAGGCCTGATCCTCCCTCTTACCCTCCCCCTCCCCCATTCAATCATAAGTAGGGGACTACCTGCATAAAAACAAATTCAGTATTAACGTGGGTGCAGTACTGCTGAGTTATGCTTAGTCCAATGAGAAATACATGCCAGGAAACATGCTGCAGCCACTATGTCTTGCTTTAGAGTGCAAAGAAAGAGAATGACATTCTCACCTGCCAGTTTTCCATTTGCAATCATGTTGGTTGCCACCAGTTTGATGGTACTTTGAGAAGGACCTGAGGAAGTGACTGTTGTGACCAGACATGCCTTGAGCGAATCACAGTAATAAAAGGGGTTCTCCGCACTTGTCTCCAAAAGCAGTTGCACAGCTCGATCAGTCTGAGAAGGAAAAAAAAATACCATCCTATCAGTACATTCTGACAACTCCAAAAATGCACCAAATCTTT
The DNA here is from genome assembly GCA_026170595.1 of Plestiodon gilberti rubricaudatus. Taxonomy (NCBI): domain Eukaryota; kingdom Metazoa; phylum Chordata; class Lepidosauria; order Squamata; family Scincidae; genus Plestiodon; species Plestiodon gilberti. The sequence continues at coordinate 61,960,237 of JANXHW010000003.1, read as the reverse complement.
TTAAATTTGGGGAAAAGGAGTTACCATGAAACAATCCCTGCTGACATTTTTCCTGGTTTGTGAATAAACTACCTGCATTATTCAAAACTGAACAGATGCAACTGTAAAAGGTCCAAATTGGCAATACACACCTGGCCCAATAGCAGCAACTGATCAGTGCATTTCCTGGTGTGATCATAATTTGATCTTTTAACTTCTTGGAGAGTGACCCTTTCTATCTGGAATTTCTGCAGAGAATGACATATACACATTTAAGATATTGAGACTAATTGGTCAGGAAAACAATAAGCAGCCCTGCAGCTGTATGAACATGAAAACAGGAAAACCCAGAGGTCTCACAACTGAAAAGCTCATTCTCAGGGTTTGATGCTATATGTTCTTTTTGAAGTAACTTTACCACGTTATTTTTGCGTGGCAAGACGTGAGAGTGAATCCTTATGCGAAACAGATAGATGTGAACTGAGAAAAACACCAGTCTTCAAAGATATTATCTCAAAATACACCTCACCAGGTCAATGACTAATGTGTAAATTGATCCAAAGACATAAGGAGCAGTAGGAACTGAAAAGGATTGAAAAGTTCCAGGTAAAAGAGGCAGCAAATAAGTAGAGATGCAGGTGATTTCAAGATTGCTAGGTTCTGTTGATGTTTGAGTCTCATACCGGGTAAGGATACATGTTTGGTCAGAAAGAGAACCAAGAATTAAAAACAGGGCTAAAAAGCTGTTTGATGGATGTTAAAGACAGATAAGCATGGAGAATATTGCAGTAGCCAAGGGTCACGGTTCTAAGGGTTGTTTGTAGCTGCAGACCCAGACAGAATATGAATACGGTTACAACATCTCCATCTACTAAGACTGAAATTATGCTGAGCAATATTTCATATGGGCTGAACCTGGATATTTATACTGTATCATTTTAACTTTTTGTTCTGTGGCTGGCATAGGAAGTTACAAAATAGGAATGTTTCATATAAATCTTACACTCTTTTTACAATTTTGGCATGACTTATTAGTTTCTCTAACCACTTCAGATTTACCAGTGAGATTGTGAGCCTACTGGGAATAGTAATTCAGCTACTCTTTTTGAGTTAAATTGCTTGAATTGGGATAGAGGCTGTGGAATGGAGTGTGCGATAACAGAAATCAAGAATAAATCCTATCCTCACATCAATTGGTGCCAGAATTCCCATGAATCTGACAAAGCCTGCATTGCACTGCCCCAAGTAAAGCAAGTAGCACCAACAACATGAAACTCAATATTCAGGTACATGAATAATAACAATTACAGGTGGGCCCCCATATCCACTGATTCGCTATCCACGGTTTCAGTTATCCATGGATCGTGGGGACCCCCCAGGTTTTTACTTTTTCCCCAGTAAGCTTTGTTTCTTCCTTAAAGAAGCAGGAGAAGGCAAGTAGAACGAGACTAAGTACTAGAGAGGCTCAGGCTCTGCAAGGTTATCAGAAACCTTGCAGAGCCTCTCTAGGACTTAGTCTCGTTCTACCTTCCTGCAATGGAGGCTGCTTCTCTGTTTGTTTTGAGGAAGAAACAAAGCTTGCTGAAAGAAAAATAAGAGCTGGGGGGGGGGCAAGCATGCCTGTCTGCACGGGAGGCAGGGTGGGGGGCCCTCAGGAAACCATAGAGGGGGTGTTCGCTCTTATCCACGGTTTCAAGTATCCACGGAGGGGCCTGGAACATATCCCCAGAGGATATGGGGGCCCACCTGTATCATATATGTGTGCCTAATAGCCATATTAAAAGCCATATGTACCGGTAAATCAGATGTTTAATTTAAAGACAAGTTTTTAAAAATGGGACTTAAATAAATTTAATGGGACTGAGAGACTAGTACAAGAACAGGGTTTTAAACAGAGACTGCATCACGAGGCAATAGAGATGTTTAGGCACAATAAAAAATTATTAAACCGTAAACAAGAACTGACATTCATCAACAAGATATGGACTCCCACATTGAGCAAGACCTCGGGGACCTTGGTGAACTAGATGAGGTTTCTCCAGGTCATTCCCACTGTCTACTGCTGCGGTGGTTACTTAAGGTCACAGACCTTGTGACCCCTTGTTCTGGCAGATACTGATGTCTGTTAGAACTACGCAACTGCTTTCTTTATACCGGCTGCATATTCCTCTGCAATAACATCTCTGGCCGGCAGTGGCTCATCTTACACCTGAGGAGGCTCATAGGAAATATGAGAGAAACGTCGTGTTTTTAACTTGTCTTTAAATTAAACATCTTATTTACATATGGCAGTTCGAATCCGCGACGGGGTTAGCTCTCGTTGCTTGGCCAGCTCCTGCCAACCTAGCAGTTCCAAAGCATGTTAATGCGAGTAGATAAATAGGTACCGCTTGCGGGAAGGTAAACAGCGCTCCGTGTTCCAGCTGCATGCTATGCGCTGTGGCAAGGAGAGTCATGCCGGCCACATGACCACGGAGGAGTCTTCGGACAACGCTGGCTCTTCGGCTTTGAAATGGGGATGAGCACCATACCCTAGAGTCGGACATGACTGGACTTAATTGTCAGGGGTCACCTTTACCTTTTTAATCCCACTAAAGTTATTTGTTCATGCTACATTGTCAAGAGCCATAAAAGTTTCAGGTTTTACTTGAAGCTACTCTATTATTTTGACTGGAGACATTTTGAAATACCTGGAAATAGGAGTTTTCACATAGTATATCATAACATATATCTAGTGGATTTATCCATTTTTCTTGAAGAAAGAATGTGTCTCCTGTTTTTGCACTTAATGTTTTTTCCTGGGAAAACGTATGCAAATAATGGGCAGCAACGGTCCAGAAATGCAGTTCAGATTCATCTCCGTAAAGCCTGGAGGAAAAAAAATAATCGCAATAAAGTATAGCATTTAAAGTTTTAAAAGCCCAATATGTCATCACTATTATTTTTAAAAAAGCATCACAGCAAAGTGGTAATGCGGACAGTATTAGCATGCAAAATATGTCAAACTATTCGACATTCTACCATTTTCTTGCAAAGACAAATAAATTCCAGATCTCTCTCTCTCCCTAAAACTAGTATCTCGCAGGCAGAGCACATTTTCACATGGGGAGCATTTAATCAAGCAATTTAGCACCTGTATTCTCTGGTGGCCCAAACCTGGATTGTGCTACAATGTTCCAAAGTGAAGGAACATTAACAGCCCAATCCTACCTTCTCCCCCCCCCCCGGACCATGCAGTGTGTGCTGCGATGGCCTAGCGCACTGATAGGATTGCGCTGCAAATGCAATACAAAAGGATAAGCACCGGATCCATAATGTTAGGTGGGGACCATGGTCTGTTACCTTGCAATCAATAGGCATCGCTGCAAGAGGGTGAACTCAGGATCAAGCAAAAGTTTCTTGATGTCACTAGAAAAGAGAAAAGCCATGTATTTTTGCACTTGTGATGCTGCATATTCAAAACATGTTATGCACGTCACACTTAGATAACATAGATGTTTAAAGAAAAAGTTAAGCTTGTGCTCTATGGCAAAGGGGAATAGTACAAATGTGGAAGGTGATGAAACTTGAGACATGGATCAAAACTGTATTAATTGCACAAAAAAAGATGCCAACAACTGATCTACACTACACTTATCAGCTACGACAATACTTAATGTTGACCTGTAGAAGCAGAAAAGTAACATATAAAGCTACGACACCAAATCAATGTAGCCTATCTAAATTCTCAACCTGTACTCTCAGTTCAAAATTTGAGGAGGGAATGCAACTGAGGAGTGGGAAGTACAAAGTTAATATGCATGCTTGGTAGATCAACAAGTTCCAATAAAAAGCAACATTATGCATTTTAGACATGTTTTAGAAAAAAACATCGGCTAAAATATGCTTACTTGGACAATGAGTCCAACTGTTCTTGCAGCAGATGTTTAACGTTTTCAACCTCTAGATAGTTTCTGTAAAGCAAACATTATATATAAGCAGGCAAACACTGACTGAGATTAAACATCCCAGCACTGATCCAGAGTACGAGCACACGCCACAGAAGCCTGTGTTCCTTTGCTACGCTCAGAGTACCAAACTGCAACTGGGCCTTGAGAGGAACAGACTGTCTTAGGACTGATCAGCTCCCAGATGAGGTGCAAATAGTGAGAAGGCAGCTTGGATTTACTCTGGGCACCTCCTTCTCCTCTCTATGTCGGATCAGTACAGTAGATAGACTTGTGAGTGATGACTGTCACAACAACAAAGGGACTCCTTACAGACACAGGATTGAATGCATGTAAAGCTTTCCAGTTTCAATGCAATATCAGGGACAGCTCCACAAACTTCAGTGGGGACAGTGAACACTGACAAATTCCTGACACCAAGGTCAAAATGCTGGAAGCTGCATAAACACATCTAAGCCCTCACTTTGCCCCAAACCAAACAGCATTAACCTGTGCATCTATATCTTGCATCTTCTTTTAATAAGCAATTTAAATAAGTAATTTAATAATTCACTGAGGCATTACAGAAATAAGCAAATTTAAATATTGGAAATGTGGTTTTTTTTTTCATTTTACAAATTCTTTGCATACCATAATTTAACAATGATAATTCAACAAGCTGAAGTAACTATCTACACTACTGCCCCTAATTGAGAGTTCTGTGTAAACTCCAATATCTGCATGGAGTAAGTTTCCCCATTCAGTCCCATGGAGGAAACAGCTCTGGGTGCACAAAGGATGTGTGTGTGCAGCTATTCTGCCACTGAACTGAAAAGTCTTTTAGGTGGATTAAACTCTGTATTCATACAACAGAACATTTATAAGAATCAGAGGGCCATTCAAATGTGTTCTCCATTTCATGAACCTGAGATTGCAAGATCCACTTAAAATAAATGTAATGATGATCAATGACCCTTCTAAATGCATGAAATGCAACCCTTTTGGATTGCATCATCTTTTAATAGACATGTTACTATTTCATAAGATAAGAAGTTTGAACATTATTTTTTTTTAAAAGGAGTCTTACATGTCTGTAATATCCAGAGAATATTTATTATTCCAAGGCTGGTGTAGCAAGAATGCTTTTAAAGCTAACGAAGCTCTGGGAACAAGAAGGTATGGGCACCACACAGGTTCTAAAAACAACGGAGAGAAGGATAAAGGCATAAAAACAAAGAAAATCAGTGTTGATCCACAACAATGACTAAAGAGCCACATTATGATGAGAAAGATATAAGATTTGTTGTGCCCTTTGCTTTTCTGAACGCATATCTACAACTAGAGCAGTTAACACTTACAATCTCCTGAATATTAAAATAGATGTCCATGTCACAGATTACAAGGTTGAGAGTAGCTCATTTCAAAGCTCATGGGCATAATTTATACAGAGTATAAATTATACTCTGAGTGTAACAGGATAAAGTGACTTTTAGGCAAAGCAAAATACTGTACACTAGTCTTAAAGACATCTAGTTATAAGTAATGGTCTCATAAGTTAATACAAAACTGTTTTGCTGTTGTGTGTACTGGCAGAGTTCCTTCAAATGAGAGTCGTAAAAGGGTAGTAGGCCCTCACATCACTCACAAATCTGAGAGGGGCCTTTTAGGGATTTTGCAGAACTCGCTGTGCTCAAAATGACACTTATTGTTAAGGTAAACCCTTTGAGACCACCTGTGGCTTTGCGTCACATTCAGAGTCCTTCTAGGTTTTTTTTTCTCCTTTTTATGTTTTGCTTAGAAGGGTATGAGACATCATGAAGGAGAACAAAAAATTGTGCATGTCTTATTGCCAATACACCTACAAGCTGAAGGCGCAGAGTAGGAGCCTGGCAAGTAGTAGATTCAATGAGGTCTCTCTGTTGTGGGGAGGGAATAGTCCAGGCAATCTATCATATTAGATTGTACAATTTTATGCAGCTGAGAACCATTAAATTATGCTTCCAAAATCCAGAAAAAGTTTTATTTCTTGGAAATTTCAAAAGGAGAAAAAAAGTAGTCTTATATCTATGCTGGTTGTTTCAGTTTAGGGGTTCTTAACCCATTCCCAGCTGAGTACCACCACTGGCGTCACTCTCCTGTTGCGTACCACCGGAAGTGACTGGTGATGACATCATCGCCATTTATGTCTGGCTTTTCGGAGGACAAAAAACACAGGAAGGAGGCTCTGGGCAGGTAGGAGGGCCCTTCTCAGCATCCCCAAGAGGCTCAGCCAAAGGTAGGAGCCTCTCGGGAGCGAAAACATGCCGCAGAAAGCACTGCGTTGGAGCTCGGTTCCAGTGGTTCGGCAGTCCAGTACCACCAGCAGTCGACCAAAGTACCACTGGTGGTACTAGTACCACTGGTTGAGAACCCGTTTTAGTTCGTTAGCTACATTACTTTGCTTGTTCTCCCATCTTTTTTAGTGTAATACTGTGTACTAATGTTTACATAAATTAAACTGATAACATTTACGCTTAGAATTCTGATTATGTTACTTGTCAATTTGCTAACAAATGTCTCAACAATGCACATCTCATTTTTGTGCACATGAAAATAGAAAACTTTCAAGCGCCATTATGGAAACATAGGTAAGTAAGTAAGTAAGTAAGTAAGGAACCTTTATTGGCATAAAAACAAAACAAAACAAACAAACAAACATCACATAACACTTAACACATAATATTTATATTACAAAATCTACAAGCACAACAAAATTACAGCTTAAACATCAGAGGGAATACTATCAGCTTTGCGTGCTATAATGATTGTATCAACAAAGGCTGCCGATCTTTCCATTACGCCATCCATCTCTGTCGATAAAAGGTAACGTACTACCTCCTGATCTGCCCAGCCCTGGAGCTTGTCTAATATAGGGCCTAAATGTTGCTTACGAGGGGCCTCATGGAGTGGGCAATACAAAAACATATGTAGTAATGTTTCTACACAACCCATTCCACAAGGACAATACCTCTCAGAGACTGGTATTCCACTATACCTGCCAAGTAACAGAGCAGACGGGAGAGCATTGCACCTAGCTAAAGAAAGGGCTCTGCGCGACTGGGGGCACTTAAGATTACAAAGATAAGGTGCCATCTTCCCAGAGCTGATAGGGATGTGAAATTGTAATGGGGAACAGGTCGTACTCGCCGCACTATGCAACTCCTATGTGGAGACATAGGTTGTGGAATGCCAAGCCATTGATGTCTACAAAACATGACTGTACCTACATAAAGGCTAGTTTTGAATATATGGACTGGACAGAAAAAAAATTGTATTGTTTTACACAGAAGAAATATACACAGCATGAAAGACAGTCTAGTTCATTTCACATATGGGATTCAGTAATCAATCAAGACACTGAACTTGCAATTTCTATTCTGATCCCTATTTTCATACATTTATCTATTATCTCTTCCTTCCTGAAGAGAAATCCAATCTAACCTGTAGCAGCATAGTGGGTTCAGGAAAAGCTTTTCGTCCGGGAAATGGAATGTGTGATCTCCAGCAACCTCTGCATCGCTCTCTGGGACATAAGACTGTCACAATTAATGAAAGGATGTCTGGTGACATGTGATTGTTCACATGAATTTCTGAGTGAGGTTTGCTCATTCCTAGCATCTGGTTGACAGCCTATTTGAAGCACAGTGGTGCTCAAAAGGAATTCTTCCCCTCTCTCTCTTCACAACTTTAGACTGCTTTGAGACCTAACTGTATTTTGTTGCACCTTATTCTACAATACTTGGCATGGCATCGTTGGAAATATTTGGATTTATAAAGAAACTGCACTGGAGTTAGGCTAGCATGATCCCTTCCAGCTCTGTAGCATGGCCTAACATAAAACTTCAAGATGAATTTGAGGTAGGTTATGTTTCTATAGCCTAGCAGATTTTCATTTTAACACTTTTCCCCTTGGAACAATGCAATTTTGTTACTCTGGTTTTAATCACATGTTAAATATAGATCTCAGCAATGAAGATACAGCCAGACAATCTTATAACAAGGCTACACTAGAGTAGCTAAAGGCAGTTTATCAAAATACAGAAATGTACACTGAGATCTTGGGGTGGGTGGGAGAACACATTCTCTAGAGATACTGCAAGCTATGCAATGAACTATTGGAGTTCAGATGGTACTGAAAGCAGAATGAACATATCAAATGAAGTCGCAATAGCAGATCTGGATTTGAGCCAAATTAATTATAAACAACAGAAGTGGTTTATACACCCATTGCTATTCTACTAGAATAGCAGAGACACAAAATGACCACTCTCTTCTATTTGCAAAAGAGCATAGTGATGTATTGAAGTCATAACCTTATGACTCAGATTCCGTGTTTAATGGCATTTGCTTGCCACTGAATATTAACTTTAAAAGATGAGAAACAATTATAAGACCATTCCAAATCTAATGGCTACACTAGGGAACTTGGTTTAGATCAAATTACATCTCATTTTCTTGGTGTTTGAAACCAAAAAAGCTCCAATGTTGACCATTTCAAATGCTACACACCAAAATCTAATGTAGGATTGGTAGACCTTTCTTTCATACCTGATAATTCTTGTTCATCCATTCTAAAACAGGTTGATTTCATTGACATCTCTAGGACCCTGATGCATCCGTCATCGGATGCCAAGATCACTTTGTCTGAGGTACACCAGTCAACATCAAGTACTCGGAAGTTGACATTTCTTCCACTTCTTAAACTGCTTACCATCTGCACCTTAGAGAGGCAATGTACATAACGTTTAGAAAAACTACAATGATAAAAAAATCTCTCCCTTTCCAAGTACATCCATTATTTTTTTGAAAACACATAAAAATAGCTTATATGTCCCATTAAAGGGTTTCAATAACAACCTCAGTTTTTGCTTTGACGGCAGCCCATGAAAGGCTTTTTGCTTCGGGCAGCCCAATCCTGTGTAAGATACGGTGCCCGGTCTAAAGGGCCGGACGCCGTATGGGGACGATTGTCCCCTTCCCCCCGGTGTAAGTGGCGGCAGGCCCAATGGGCCTCCTCAAATGTATGCAAGCTCTGAAGCTCGTGTACATTCACGCCAGCTGTGTAATGCCGCGCTGGGCCTGGAGAGGGCCTAGGATATGGCGGATCTCACCACCGATATCCCCAGCCTCTCCAGGCCCAGGGGCAGCGAATGGCTGCCCTCCCTGCCCGCCCTCCCCAATCGGTGGGTGTTGGGCCGGGGGGAAGAGCCGCCGGCATCCCTTACTCACCAGGTGTCACGGAAGTGCTTTACGGCACTTTCGTGACACCCTGCGCCGGGGGAGCGCACGCACTCCCCCGGCGTTCCAGTTACACTGGATTGCACGGTAATTCTCAAAAATATACTCAAGCAATTGAGCTAGGGGTTTCTGGAGCCCATCTTACAAAATTAATGTTTGTAACTTTGGGTTGAATCCAATTCCTGTCTTATGTGAGTGCTGTCTCCTGCTCATGCAAGATGGGGAGAGGACTGCAATTTTTAACTATTTCCCCTTCCCTCTCTGTGCCATATACCACTTTGTTTCTGAGGGTCCCCCAAACCTCAGGAACAGACAGACAATGGATACAGGAGAGGGAAGACTAAATTGTTGAAATTGGCACCCCTCACAGGAGACAATGCTCATGCAAGACAAGGTTTGTATCTAACACAATAAAAAGCATGTTGCTAATATTTAGACTTCAATGTTCCAGTATTGCAGCGGAGATCTTCAGGACCATTAGACTACACAAATGTTTTGCAATTCTTTTTTCTGCTTCCTTTTCCTCATGGTCTACACTAAATCTTTATTTCAACTATTAATGTGGTTATTTTATTGTTTTTGTTCTGTTTTAAAATTGAAAACTACACTCGAACATTCACTAAAACCAAATAAAACCAAAGATTTATTTTTTTTGCCTTTCATCACAAATGTCCATCTAGAGGAAAAGACACCAATGTGCATGTCAGATCTTCTCTACTTCATTCAGGGCACAATCCTGTGTAACTCTTGCACCTGTGTAACAGTAGATCCCCTGTGTAAGTTGGCACTTATGCCAATGTAACTTGTCGTACGCCAACGGACACAGGACGGACACTGGCATAACCCCCCTCGGACGCCTTTCATGCGCAGTTTGGACTGCCCCCGGCATGCCCCCTGCGCCGGCGGACTTGTGCCAGCATCCGTTCCACATCCAAACTGCGCACGTGAGGTGTCCGAGAGGGGTGATGCCGGTGTCCGTCCTACGTCCTTCGGCGTACGGCAAGTTACACTGTCATAAGTGCTCTTATACTGGAGGATATACTGTTACACCGGTGCAAGAGTTACACAGGATTGGGCTATCAGTCAATGACAGCTATTTTTCAACCTAGGAACTACTGGAGGGCTTTCCTTGTAGGGGAGGATGGCAGAATTGATGTTCAGATAGCTAGGACATAGGTTTGAATGCTGGGTTATGTTTTTGTGAGGAATACATTTAACTTCTAAGAGGGGTCCCAAGCATGTGTTCTGTAATAACAATTAAAACATATACTGTACCTGGTTTAGTAACTTCTACTGGCCAAAGTGTCCAAGCAAAAGCAACAATGATAGCAATTTAAAAGAGCCAGGAAAGCATAAAGGTATTTGTGAAAAGGCACAACAGGTCAGCTATATTACCTATAAACACAATTTTAGACTGCAATCCTATGGACACTTATCTGGGGGCAGGCTCTGTTGAACATAGTGGGACTTCTGAGTAAACATGCATAGGATTGGTCTCTCAGAAAGAGGAAAGCAAAATTGGAATCTACCTCCTTTGTATCCCAAATTTCAGTCCCATCATTGTACATTGCTATCAGCTTTTGGTTTCCTTTCCCAGGAGCAAAGCGTATTTTCCTCACCCAGCCTCGGTGTGTGGGGATGCCTCTGGAACATAAAGGTAAGAATATAAATAATATATTCTCCTTTAGAAAAACTTACCCTCTTATATAATACAGACCTGGAGAAATACATTTTGGAGACCACCTAAATGGAGGCATTCTTGGGCAAAAAAAAACTTGAGGAAAGAAAAAGTTGTCAGTTTACACCAACTTCACCATGCTTATGTCCTTGTTCTGATTAAATGCATAGTAAATCACTACTTGACGGCAAATCAGTGCAGCATCTCTAAAGGCCATGGCATTGTGCTTGCTTATTCTGAACATGCTCTAGTATTTCTATGGCACTAAATGCTTATTTTATAAACAAAGTTGGACTAGTGCTCTCAAACATCTCTTTGGTCTGACCGCTTTTGAATTTAAAATATTGTTTAAATTTTAACACATACTATGAACTAGGTCCCATTCATATATGAATTGGATAGAGTTGCTGTTGCTAAAAAGTTGAAGAGTACTAACAGAATGACAGCCCGTTCCAACCCAAGGGCTAAGCAGCACAAGTCAGACCTAAAGTCAGCCTAAGTAGTTTAGGGCGAAGTTATGTCTGGAACGCGACCATTTACGGCGAAGTTAGGGCGAAGTTAGGACAAAGGACATAAAGTCAACATAAAAGTGGGCGGACCGTGGGCATAACGGGGGCGGCAACCAATTAATGTTGGATTCCAGACCCTGGCAAGCACAGACACGCCCCCTCCAACACAAATGCTGACACAAATTTCAGGTAGACCAAAAAGGTGGACACAAATTCAAGGAGACCCATAGGAGCCATTTTACCTTACCCACTCCAGCCCTCTCCTGAAAGTTTCTAACACCCTACTCCTGAGTTAGGTCAGAGTTAGGACGGAGTTGGGCCTGCTAGGTCTGGAAACCGACAGAGTTATGCCTAAGATAGGGAGCCTATCAGCACCCAGCCCCACCCAGCCTCTTTCCCACAAAAGCCCAGCCCCAGACCTCCAGTCTCTCTCTCTCTCTCTCTGAGCACGTGGCGTGGGGCTCTGTCCCCTACAGCCACAAAGTGGGACTTTGTTGGTGGAGGGCAAAATTCACAAACACCCCACTTCTCTCTTCGCTTCTCTTCTCCTCTCTGCCCCCCTCAAGGGCAGAGAGGGCTGTTCTGGCTGTGGCCAAACTGTTTACAGCTGTGCCTGGGCAGCTGTCTCCATGCAAGCATTTGCTAACCCATGTCTTTCTCCCAGCCCCTCTCCCCCCCACAGGCAACAACACCAGCAGGTAAGAGCAGGGTATGTGCTGACAAGTGGTCTGACTTCTGCCTCTTTGCATATAGAAATATGATACATGCCTCTTTACCAATGTGCCCTCTCATGTCTGACTGCAATGCCTTCTCTGAAATGCCTCTTCTGATGCCTGCCTACAATGCCTTCTCTGAAATGCCTCTTTACCAATGTGCCTTTCCCTCCCCTTTCTATGGAGCAGGCTGTAGTTCCACAGGGGAAGAGCCTGCATCTCCAGGTCCATGGGGCACGTGTGCTGCTGCTGCTGCTGCTGCTGCTTTCAGAGTGGCTGCTGTGACTACCCCTGGCAGCGTCGCCTGGCCATCTCAGCTAACATTCCAGAACAATAAAGAAGCCCCTCCGGCAGAGCCCCCTTGACAAATATGTGCCCAGTGTTACACAAGCATTGCCCCCCACACAAAGACAGCCCCCAGCACTCAAGCCCCTGCATGAATCCCATCCAGGGACTGCCACTTCCTTCCCAGGGAGAACACAGCAGGGGGGCTGCCAGACCCCCATGGCACAGAGGGGAGGGGGGAGTTGGGGGGCCTCTCAGGCAGGCATACAGTGACAGGTGCCACGGAGCCCATAGCGGGGCTGCTTGTGGCCGCTGCGTCTGTGTAGTGGCTGCTCGGCAACTGGGGATCTCACCCGCCAGGGCGTCCGCCCGTCACGAAGCCACCTCCGCCCATGGTCCGCCCGTTTCTGTGTGGCTTCCGCCCAACTTCTTTCTGCATAAGAGGCACCTGTTTCTGCATCGCCTTCATCTGCGGAGCGCCCCCTGTGTCCCTATTGGTCTCTGCAGACCCCTCTCCCTGTATCTCTCTCCCACCAGCCTTGTTGTCTGCCTGTCTGTTTCTGACCCACCCGTGCCCCTCCCCAGCACCCCGTCTGCCTCCCCTCCCACTCCCTGATGCTGGCAGCTGGCAACCCCCCAGAGCGCCTGCCGCGAGGCGCCGTAGTCGCCCCAACTGGGGTCGTGATGAGCTGCGTGAGCCCTTCACGCTCGCAGCAGACAAGCCCATGGCATCTCTCGGTCATGGCCGGGGCACACAGCAGAAAGCACACCGGGCTGCCTTCTTTGTGGGCATAGCCACAGCCCTGGAGGCCCAGGGCTTCAGGCAGCGCACAGGCGAGTCATGTCAGAGGCGGTTCCAGACCTCATGAGACCCCCCTTGTGTGTGACGTTCCCACCCCCTCCTTCCCTTCCCTCCCCCGCTCACCCCCCCATGACTCCCACGTGCGGCCTCAACGTGGCTTGGGGGTGGCATTGCCTTCTGCAGGAGGGAGGGGACGGCCACTCTTCCCTGCAGCAGGCGGCTACTGCACAGGGTGCCCTGTGGCGGCTGGCTCAGGCACCTCACTCACCTGTCACCTGCCCTGCGCCCACCACATGACTGGTGCAACCCCCATGCCTGCGGCCGGCCCCTTTGCGACCGGGCTGCGACAGATACTGCGGCAGCTGCCATGGATGGACGCTGACACATGCAGACAAATGCTTGCACATGCACGAGCCCGACACCGAGCCTGGAGAGCCTGCCTGCCTGGGAGGTAAGTGTTGCCTGGATCCTGGGGTGGTGCTGGGCCACAGAAACTGCAGCCTGCCTAACTCAGGCATAACTCTGACATAACTCAGACATAACTTATGTCGAACTTATGCTGAACTTAGGCCACTTTTATGCCAGACTTGCGGAGGAGTTGGGTTGGAATGGGCTGTAAGTCATTTTGTAAAGTGCTTTTTACAAAAACAGTGATTCTAGTGATTCAGAGAAATGCCAGGGCATCTGGACTTGTACAAACATGCAAGTTTCCTCTCTAAGAGGTTTCCTGGTGCACTTGAAAGCTGCCCAAACTACATGGATGTTACTCTACACAAAACAACTTACTATACAGATAGCAGACCACAATCGACCTTCTTGTTTACAATCACACCACCTGAGTAATACATGAATTTGGACTCAGTGGAATTCTGTGCAGATTCCTACCTGGATACTCTGGCTTTTAAATCCCAGAAGTTCAAATTCCCATCAACATCTCCAAGAACCAAGGTGTCTCCTTTCCATGCAATACATGTAATGCTGCCCATGCTTCCCTACAAAGATTTCAAAAGCAGAGATTAAAATGTCACTAAACATTACAAACAGGCACAGTCATTTAAGGCAACCCAACACTCATAATCTGTAAACAAAATAGTTGGTTTCTAACCTTCCTGATGTTCTGGCCAGCCCATATTCTGCCTGGAATTTATTGCTCCAACACCAAAAAGAACAGTGAGTCAAATGATTCCAACATTAATTCAAGGGACGAGGATCATATGCGTTGCACTATAAGATATGCTCCCCCCCCCTGCATTTCAAAATGCATTCACTCAAATGGCAGACAGACCTCAACTCCCAAAAAGGGTCAACATGGCTTGTGAGGACATATAAATGTTTGCCATAGGAAACAGAGAAGTTAAGGTTAGATCTGCAGTCAACTATTCCATTTTAATGGCTGGCTGAGAGGGGTTCTCTTTGACAAAGCTAATTGTTTAGACAGAACATGTACAATGTATGTGGGAGAGGAAAGTCAGACAAGCTAAACACATTACCACACACACAGGCTACAAAAGTAAAGTGGCACATGCCCAGTGAATTTACAAATGCACTCAAGAATCCACTGGTGTCAAGTGACTGGATAATGGTGGAAAATGAATGCTCTATGCACATCATCGTGCACATATATACACACAAAGAAAGACCATAAAAGTTATATTCATCGTTTCAGCAAATCTCCCTCGATGGCGAGGAAGCTAAGTAGCTTTCATGCTTCTAAATTCTTCATCTGTACTCATGGCAAAACATTCCATTAACCCCCTAGGAAAAAGGTTCACAGAATACAAGAGTTACTTTGCTAATATTATTTCTATCTCCCTTGCCCATAATCTGCTCTAGGGTACAGACCAAAGCAATCAGAGGCTAGATCCTTAATAGCTAGTCATTCTTTATGAAACCAGCCACTATCTCTGAAAACAGACACCCTGGAAGCCTGAACCGAAGGATTTATGCAATATCTTGATTGTTGGCCTATACAAAGAGAAAAGGATAAGACAGAGTGAGCTTTACCAACCTTTTCAAGATGCTTTAAGTGTTCAGGAATGAAAAGAAACAAATGGTGACTTGCCAGTGTATAATATGATGACATTTTGGAAGTGAAATGTTTGTCATTTTGGGTGCCAAAGTTACATTTGCTTTGCATTGCAGTGCCATTGCAAGGATGACTTCATGTTTTCCTTTGAGTAACCCAAGCGCATTAGAAGATAGATGACATTCCTGACACCAAGGTTCCCATTTGGCTGCACAGCAGTCAATTTAATATATGGAACCCTTTTGTTCTCTGGATTTATAAGTATAGGGAATTCTAGAAAACCAATAGCTTAGCTTCGCAATTACAAGATCTGTTTTGCAGATTCTCTCTTATGCTGTAATGCTGTTTTAAAAGTGGATTATTCTATTTAAAAATATTCAAATACATCTGAAACTCTTGTCTGAAAGGAAATACAACTCAGAAGGTGGAAACCTTGAAAATGCTGTCAAAAGCAGAATTGGGGAAATTGGATGGGAATGGATAAAATAAGCAGCTTTAGGACTATCACTGAGGATTGCAATTTGATATATTTCAATAATGACTTTTTTTTTAAACTGAAATTATATAGCCACAGGAAGTCAGCATTTCACATACAAAACTATGCATTCAACCAGAATGCATTTTTAGACACACTACTGTAATCTGAAGGCAAAAGCAAGCATATTTTAGATTCTGGAGCGATCCCACTGAAAACAGAGGGAGAGCATAATCACAATTCATCACTCTGCTGTCAGAGCCGAAATGTACAAGGCTAAATCACCACACATGCACCGTAGTGCTCCATCCATGTAACTTCCCTGTTGCGAGCATGACGTTCCATGCGACAGCCTCATCGCATGGGTGGTGGACCTGCTGGTTCATACCAACAATGTTTACCTCCCGCATATGGTAAGTTGTAAAGACATTCTCAGTCACTTCTTGTTAAAATAGACAACTGAGCTTTTGTTTTGTACAAGGTAGCTGTGCAGTTATTCCCCATTTCAAAACAATGTCCTATGTTAAGTTTACATTTTGCAAAGTATTTTTCATAATTGTTTGTAATGAAAGAAAATCCTTTGACTAAAAATTAACAGCAGTTAAACAGAAATGCAGCATTTAACTCACATCAGGAGGAATTCTTGCGCTGTCTTTGACAGAATTCCCTTCCACTGTCAAGTGATAAACTTGCCCATCAGTGTCTGTAAACACAAAGTGCTCTCGAGCAGAAATGTTCTGGCTTATTTCAGATTTACACTCAGCTTCCTGCAGCAAGCTTTGGAAGAAAAACAAATGATTTTCCTTTTTTCAAATGAACAGCACAAGTTCACCTGAAGAATATCATCTACACCTGAGAATTGATATCTCACCTTTCCATTTTCAAAAATGGAAGTGCTCAAGATAGCTTACAAGATTAACAGCACAGTCCTGTGTAACCTTGCACCGGTGTAACAGCAGATGCACCGGCGTAAGTGCACTTACATCGGTGCATCTACAGTTACACCAGTGCATGGTTACACAGGATTGCGCTGTAAAATGCGATGACACAAAACACAACAGTTAAAAAATAAACAACCTGCAGCAAATTAAAAAGTCTAAAAACCAGTAAGGTGTCAGTAACCCAGGAAGAACATTTATTGAGCAGTGAATAAATCAAAACCTTTTTGAAAAATCTTAAGTTGGCAGCGAAACAGTCACAAATATGAAAAAGTACACACTTCTTGGGACAAGCAGTTCCACAGGAGAGAAGACTATCACACGTCTCAACCAACCATATACTGGCATAGTGTGTCTGTCCGTGTCCTTTAATATATTACCACAATAGGCTATCTACAAGTCCTACAACAATCAAAACATTTGGCTATAGACACAAACCAGGTTCCAAAAAACTCCCTAGGACTGAGCAATTATTTCCATACACACACTTAAGTATTTCCCACACTGCAGATTACAGCTGTTTTTTTCAGGTAACCAAGTCAGAAAAAGGTAGAAGCTGTTACGTTCTGCTGCCTGTGTTGTCCATGAAACTTGCCACAGTTGTATGTTGCACATTGACAGTAAGCAGCATGGGCAACCTGATCCTGCCTAACTTTAGGCTGGCGGAGTGAGATGGCCTAAGGAGTCGCAAAAGTGCCGTAAAGCACTTTTGCAGCTCCTCTGGAGTAAGCGGCACTGGTGCGGAGGCCTTCCTGCAAATGCTGTCTACTCTCCAGGTGTCATAACGTGCTTTACCGCACGTTTGCGACACTCAACTCTGTCGCTGAGGGAGAGCGGGACTGTGCCGTTAGGCTGTGATCCTATACACACGTTCATGCAAACCCCACTGAACACAGTACTGTATTTCTTCAATTCTAAGACGCATGTTTTTTCCCAATTAAGCATTTCAAAAAATGGGGTGCGTCTTAGAATCAAAGGTCTCCAAAAAGCCCCCCAAAATGCCATCTTCTTACTTACTGGGGCTTGCGGGAGCTTCAGGGAGGCCTGCAGAACCCTCTGCAGGCCTCCCTGATCTTCAGTTTAGCAAAAAACGGTGATTTTCAGCCATTTCCGGTTTTCGCGAAAACCAGAAATGGCCAAAAATCACTGTTTTTCGCCAAATTGAAGATCAGGGAGGCCTGCAGAGGGTTGTGCAGGCCTCCCTGAAGCTCCCCCAAGCCCAGGTAACGAAGGAAATGGCACTTTCTGACGGGGCCAGAAATGCTATGCAAAGGCAGTGCACTCAGTCATCTTCAGCTGCAGGAGACATGCTGGGGAGAGTTGGTGCTAAGCAGGTAGATTTAATGAAGGGAGGCAAGTCTTACAATTGATGGATTTTTTTTCCCTGCTGATGGTACTGAAAGTAAAGGTGCGCCTTAGAATCGATGGCGCCTTAGACTCGAAGAAATACGGTATTTACTTTCAAGTAAACAGTTCTAGGATTGCCAGTACCATAGCTGGGGGGGGGCGGTGCTGCCTTTGCTGATGGAATGGCTCTGACGGCGAGTGGGAGGGGCCACATTGCACCACCGTGTAGCACCTTGCAGCCCTCTAGCTACGCTACTGAGGATTGCACTGTTAAACTTCCATAATACACTGATGCTAGGCATCAGATTCTGGGCCATGCTTTGGCTTCTAACATAGCCAAACATAGGGGAGATGACCATAGTTCAACAGAAGAGCACCTGCTTTGCATGCAGAAGATGCTAGGTTCAATCTCCAGCATCTTCAGGGAGGGAGAAAAACAAATCCTGAAACCCTGGAGAGCCACTGTCAAGACAGTACTGACAATACTGAGATAGATGGTCCAATGGTCTGACTCCGCAGAAGGTAGCATCTATGTTCAAGCTCTCAAACAAAAGGCGGCTGATTTAAATCACATCATGGCTGGAAATGTTATTTCCATAAATCCAAAATTAAGAAAAGCAATGCTAATGAAAAGTCAACTTTGGCAATACAGCAACTCATAAATCAAGCGGATGTGCTTCCTCACACACAATGATGTTGATACCTGATCACTGAAGATTCTAAACTGCTCAGTTCTGTGTCGGATACCACTGTCTGTCGGGCCATAGCTTCACGGGCTGCAAGCTGCTTCTTCCTTAAGCTTTTCAGGTTATGGGAAGGTGACCATTCCTGGTAGAACAGAAGTCATAAATAATCCTTATAAAGTTAAAAAAAAGTTATCAACTTTAAATTCCACTCAGATCTACGAGCTTGCACGAAAACACGGCAGTATGAAACACGGCAATATGCGAGTCAGGTTCTATTTCCTTTCCATCTGTTTACACTAAGAGAAAGAGGGAGAGGGAAGGGTTTCTACGCCAGAGGATATAAATCCCATAAATAATTCCACAAGCAAATAGTCATATTTCAAGCTGTGCAAGAATTAGTTTCATTTACATTCCTGATGAGAAGCTGGCAGAATGCGTTTCTTACCAAAGCAGTAATTGTAGGGAAGTTCTTTGACATTTCTCTGAGAAGAGTGCATGTCCTGATATCCCAGAGTTCCAAAGGTTTGTCTTTAAAAACAACTGCCAAGTACTGCCTGAAATGAAAAATGTAACCATTCATTTCCCACTTTAGAAACACAGAGTAGTGGGAAATTCTTTTGTACAAGTGCCGCCAAACTGAATGCAAGCTGCACAAGGGCATGGCTACTGCCTCCAGCGTTGGCCCCATATCTCCTCCTCCATTCCCCTGGTAACCCTTAGTAAGCAAAGTATGTGCCGAGTTGCATACAGGGTTGCAACTTTCTCCCATCCCCTGCTCTATTTCAACAGCATCTGCTCAGGATGTGGGAGAAACAGCAATTCAATGACATGTCACGCCTTTCACCTAAAGTCGTGAAGGCCTGGGGGGAAAACCTGAACAATTCAGAAAATAAATTGTTTTCCTGCATAGAATGAGGAATGGAACACTGTGGGACCAAGGAGAGTATGCTATAGGCAAGCACAGTACACTGCAAAATGTGTTTACTGCTTATATAACACCAAAATTAAGGCGAGCCTTGAGTGAATTCGTAAGTGCCTCTCATTTGTAACCTCTTGTCCAAACCTGAAGATAGATGTAGAAATATAGGGTGCAGTATAGATAATTCTCTATAGTTACTATGACTGATTTTCTGCATCTTTACTCAGAAGCAATTCTTCCAAAGGATTGCAGCCTGTATATGTTGAGAATATATGATTGCACTGCTTTACATTACTACGATTTTTAACAGAACTGTTAACAGAGCACATTTTGCAGTGTACTGTGCTTGCCTATAGCATACTCTCTATGGTTCCACAGTGTTCCATCCCTCTTTCTATGTAGGAAAACAATTTATTTTCTGAAGTTCTATCTTCAACAGTGGGTATATTTGTAATTATTTTTTAATAAAAGTTAAGAATTAAGGCCTCCGTGACTACCCCCCCCCCATGCCTTGTTGGCATGGATGCATCAGTACTCAAACATTGGAAAGGATTCAGCCCTAAATTTCATAATACATCAAACAATTGAATTTTATTCATTATCTATTTCATCTCCTTATAGTAGTAAAGTAAGTTTAGGTTTGATAAGAAAGTGTTGTATATATTTCAGATTTCCCAAAAACAGCATTTTTATTTAGTTGGGGAAAAGAGAGTTTTCTAGGACTTCAAAATTTTGGGAAATTTTACATGCCTGGTTTTGCCTTATAAAGATTAACTGCGAAAGAAGAAGACAGGGGTATGTGGGATGACTCCCGGACCAGTTCAAGTAGAAACAAGGAAGAGGGGAAAAAAAGACAACTGTATAATATTATACTGTAATATTACAGTATAATATTTCCTTATTCATAAGCACATTCCTAATTAAAACGCGGTATATCTGAGTGGAAAACAATCCACCAAGTTCTTACCAGGACATTCAAATTCGTTTGCTTAAACTTTTAATAACATTTACTGAACTGTCTTCCTCCTAGAGAGAGTTCTGTATATCCTGGCTTATTGTTGCTAGAACAAGGAACTTCAGCATAGTTCAGTGTAAGATTACACATCAGCAAGATTACATATCAGTGCAGGATTACACATCAGTTTTCAGGATAATCTACTTACTTCAAGTGAGACACCTTTATCATTTCAATGGCTGGTTCATCATTGCCTCGTTCTCCACGAAACGTAATGCTTCTACCTACAACACAAGAGAAGCCACTGTAACTGACCTGTCAAGTACCATTTCTTTAATCACACCGAACCTCTGTCTTCTTAGCCCTAAGCTGCAGGTTGAGTCTCCAGCACCCCATGATAGCATTATAATCACTTTCAGCACCATGTACATAACCTAGGAACTGAGCTGTTGAACATGAGACATTACTAATGCTTTGACGCCAAATCTTCCTATTGAATGCCCCTTCCCAAAAGGGTCCACGCCTATGATTACAATTTGAATTTTCCCATAGCTTTCTGCTTTTTGACTGAACACATTCAAAGAAATCTGTCTGAAGTTGTGCTAACTCCATCTATCCAAGGTTACAAAACAGGTGAACAATCAGCACTCAACACCGAAAGGACTTCAATGTGCCTTAGTCACGCAAGCGATTTCTTTGGATGCTCCAAGTTAAAAAAATGTCTTACAGCCCAACCCTGTCTAGCAGGACGCAGTGGTACAAATAAGGTGTACGCTGCATCCTACGCAGAATGGGGCCTGAGTCGGCGGGGACAGAGGCTTCCTCAGGGTAAAGGGATGCTTGTCCCATTACCCCAAGTAGAGCCCCAGCCACCCCATGGGTCTACGTGAATATGTGCCAGCTATTTTGATGGCGCACATTCGAGCCAGCCGTGCAACTCTGGCCAGGCTCAGAAAGGGGGATAGGATATAGTGGAGGAGGCTGCCGCCGATCACTCCCCCTTCCCAGATCCGGCCGACCAATCCCACCCCCCGAAACACCCCATTCTGCCCTCCCCAGTCCCTCTGCTGCGAGGAGTCACCTCTCTGCCACGGCATTGATCCGTCCTGTGGCACCAGAGGAGTGATGCAAGCCTCTCCACCGGCGCTGCTTACTCATCAGGCGTCGCAAACTTGCTTTACGACACATTTGCAACACCCTAGACTGGTGGAACAACTGCGCTGCCGGTCCAAATCTAGATAGGATTGCGCTGCTAGTGAAGTTACCAAGAGGCTTTAAGGTGACAGGTCATCAAGATCTTGAAGGACAATTTACACACTTTTCATTATAATGCAGGACTGTTAGCTGCTATTATTTTTGAATAATATTGTTAACATGTTGTCCTACATGTTAAAGAGCACATTGAAGGACTATTGTCAAAACTAGTGTCAAATAATTTAGACTGGCTATCAGAACTCCTAAATATTTTTAAAAAGAGAGCATGCAAGTGTGTGTCTCTCTCAAGGGAACAAGTTTCTCATGGAGCTTAAGGTGGGACTAGATAAGCATCAAATTAAGGCTAATTTAAGGTGAAGATAATTTTGGGAATTCCAAGGGCTGGACTGCATGATTTTCTAGATAAAGAAAGGAACTGTACAGCTGGACAGCCTGGACCCTGCACAAACCAGTGTTACACAGATATCACTTCACACCTTTCTTATTGCCAGCTGCTACGTTTCACAGTATATTTACCTGTGGGGAGATCAACCAACTGAAGCTCGTTTCTTACTAGCCCCAGATTATTAGGGGTTGATGTGGCAAAGGAAAGGAAGCCGCTCAAACCTGTCCATTCAATGCCCCTGTCAGAGAAGAATACACTGAGCTCAATATGCAAACTATTTCAATTTGCAGAAAATGCTAAACATTAGTGGGGGAGGGATGCTCAATTTGCACTGAAGTGTGTGTTGGGGGGGAATCTCGAACATGTTTTGAAGCACTCAGTACTTCTTTTGAAACAGAAGGTGACCACACATTGCAACAGGGAAAGAGATATGACTCATCATACAAAGACTCATAAAAATCTTTTTATAACTGGAATACAAGGTTATACTGACAAAGGCAGCAACACAAAACATCAGGTGTATACAAACTCAGTTTAATTCCAAGGAGTCAAGAGAAAGGTAGGAAAGGAGCAAAAATCCCTTCATTTGAGGTGTTAAGGGACACTAAAAAGGTACGGGAGGAGGGACCGTCAAGGGAATAATCAAAATACTGCTTAGCCACAGGAGGCTGATTCCCAGCTATTTATACTGGATTTTATACAGCATTACCATTAGTAACGCACTTAGTTCTGTCCTCGAAATCCTGCAGGACCACATGGAGAAAGTAAGTATCTGGCTGTTATGCAGGATCAAGCCCTGAGCTGCTTACAGGTAAATGCTAACCAAGTTGTTAAACCAAAATATAAAAGCTATGGAAGATGCAAAGAATACATAATTTCAGCGACTGCATGATGAGATTTATAAGAATGTCCTTCCAAAATTAGAATTAATTTTGTTTACTTCATGTATAAAACTGAAAAAAATGAAGCATAATTTCGACAGACATGCACTTTGTATAAGAAACATGTGCTTTCATTTTCTCATTTGCCTACCCATCTTTAAGACATTTTGAAAAACTTCACATTCTATTACTCCCAGTAGTTAAGAGTCATGTAGGGGGTTAAATTTAATTTAATTGAAAAACTAAAATGTTCAAAATGGTTTTAATACTTTGGTACCATGGCACTTAAGATTATGAAAAAGCCCAAGCTACAGTATCAATTATTAAACAGAAAAAGATGAAAGTATGACTGTGCTTAAAGTTATGCATATAAAATTGTATAATGCACTGGTTGAACTTTAATGAGATAAAGCACTCTAAACAGCGTTTGTGAAATATTAGCACTGGTATTGAAGCTGTAAATTCTACAATATGAATATAAAAATAGGACAGCGTTCAGAAAGCTGCGTGTATTTTTTTTTTAAACACCACACACACAGTCAGAAGAAGTATCATGGAGCTGCCCACTGCAAGTAGTAAGATTATAATCAAACTTGCATTATGCAGAATTTCCTATGCTCCAGAGTTCTAGAGAAAACAAAGGCGATTAATGTTCAGCCTTGATCAAACACACACATTAGTTACCCATTCAAATATTTATAATGCAAAACAATATACAGTACACACTAATTTTCACACTGAATCAATATTTTCTCAGAACTATGACTCTATTTACTGAGAAAGATTATCCAAGCCACCGGGGTGGGGGGTGGGGGAAGAGAGATACGACTGTCCTATGTACCATTACTGATTATAGTAAACATTTGCACAGCTTATAGCAAATTAACCACTGTGATCTTCTTCTCCCCTCCCCCCCCACAAGATCACCAGCAATTAACAGAAACTCACTTGACTTCACAGGAATGAATGCTTAACTCTTTATGTAGGAGCCCGCTGGTAAGGTTATACACCAAGACAGAGCCATTGCTTGTGCCTGCAAAGAGTCATTCAGATATTTATAAAATTTATAGAACATTTAACTTAATTCAACCTTTGGAAACAAATAAAATTGAATTTGTGGGACTTATTTTTTCATATTATTGCTTAGTTAATTCACACTTGAGTGATTAATGGGATACTAGCAACGTTTTGCCGCACATTGTTCAGATTCTGGGCCAAGTCCATTAGGAAATTCTGGTAGGGAAGTGTCATCAATAACAAGAGGTGGGTAGATGCTTCTTCAGGACACATTCCCAGTGGATTAGACCTCTAATTTTATAATATTCGGTTATAATAATATTATAATTTTATAATATTCATGAAAAGGAGACTTTAATGCATTCTTAACCGGGGGTATTCATACCCCTTGGGGTTATGGGATACAAATGATGGGAGTATGGGACTCAATCTCTGAATCACGTTGTTAGATTAGATTATTAACTATCATTATTATCAATACAAATTGAGGCATTCTGCTCCTAGCTATCCATATGTAAAGTAAAACCAAGCTATTGACATTTTTTGAAATCATACTGCTACCGAATAGGACTGATGATGATGATGATGATTTTGACAGTCTGGCAAAGGGGGTATGGGGACAAATTGGGCAATCCACAGGGGGGGTGTCTGTAATCATAAAAAGGTTAAGAACCCCTGCCTTAATGGAAGGAGGGCTGCATTTATAGAATGGATGCTTCCAATGCAATTCTCTTTTTATTAATGAAAGAAGCTTCTGCTAGTGCCACCATTAAGTTTGGATCCAGGCCTATGGTAGGAAAGTCATTAACCTGTTGAATTGCAAAATAGATTTACTTAAGAGGAAACCATTTCACCTGACTGCAGAGAAAACTTGTTGTGAAAAATAATTCAAAAGCTTAACATAGCCCAGTCATGTGCTATTTTAAACAAAAATAATATCCAACATAATACAGAGTTTACCACACATGCATATAGGAGTGCAATTACATCAAACAAAGCAATACACTGACATTAGCTGTTGAAGACACTTACCGACAGCAAGAAGGGGCTGATACTGCTTTAAGTTTTTGGTGGTAAGAGGTGGACACATACGAATAGCAAAGGAAGGCAAAGGAAGTCCTGAAAGAAGCCCTGTTAGCAAGAACTTCAGGTGCACTTCTTGTAAACAGTAGCTTTTTAGTTGCTCTTCATTAGACATTGTGCCGTGTCCTGCTTTTATTGTAAAACAGAGAAAGCATGCATGAAGTCTATGCTTTAGATTTAGCAACAGCTAATCATTAAATGTCATTGTAAAATATATACAAGTTGTCTTCATGTTTCTAATCAAATATTGCCATTCAACAAACACCAACTGACCACAATTCACAGAGATCACTTCTTTGCCATTGGTATCACCCAAGAGAATCCCCTATTCATTTCCATGGAAACTGCACAGAAGATGGGAGTGGACTGTGTCTTTCATTTTCATAAGTTACAGATTTCAATAGTTTTTTTTTTAAATCAAAGTTTTATTTCTTGTTGATTTAATCTTGAAACACACACTTTCAGATTTGTAATTTCCATCTCATTGCATCGCTCATTTTTCATTGAAGACACAAGTCAAGACACATTGGTTATAACGTTTATACAGAATAAAGAAGAATTGCATATACTGTACATTGTTGAGGGCTGTACTTTGATATTTTTAAAACAATATATTCAAGGTTCAAATACTTGTCACATAAAAAATTGAGCAAAATGAATCTAAGGGTGTTATGCAGAAAGTTTTAATGTTTTTCCAGCAGTCAATTTTAATCAACTGCATATCAGCTGTATTATTCATATTCTCACATGACTCCTCCTTTAGTGGCTGGTAGCCTACGTACACTTACCTATCATATTATCTAGTGACAGGTCTGGAAGTTTATTCTGATGTACGCTGACAGGAATTCCACAGAAAGAGACAGGAGAATACAACGGCGATACGCTCAAATTACTGAAAAAGACAGCGACAATAGTTTTGAGCAAGCAACATGCCATCACATACTAGCATGATCAAGAAACAAGATCTAGGATAGGCTATGCAAAATAAGGGTTGGGCTCTGCCGACAGAAGCAGCACTGGTTGTCAACGGTTAGGAGTCAAAAGGGGGCAGGAAGTAGACTTAATTGCCACCCAATGCTGCACCCCACTTGGGTGTACACCTTCTCCCATAAAAGTGAATTAATGCCATTCGTGTGTCTGAAGAAAAAGTAGAACTACTCAAAATTGGACCATTTTTGTGGTGAGTATAAAACCTGCCCACATGAAATGGTTGCCCCTCCCCACCCCATGGAGGATCATAATACAAGCTTTCCCTTTGATTACTCATATGCGCACATCAGTTGTGTAACTAGCAGGGTCACGTGGGGAAGGCGGCGAAGTGTTTCACATCATCGGCCTGCCCCCTGTGCTCCCAGAAGGCTTCATTTGAAGTCTTCCAAGAGTCAGGGCGGCTGGGAGGGTTGAAAAAAACATGCCGATTTTGGTGCGTTTCAGCTCCACAGCTGCAAACTGCAGAGCTGCAAAAAAACAGCCACAGAACCCCCCAAAAAACCCCGCCGCGGCTCCTCCTTGTGAGGAGATTGCGGTTGTCAACTGGGGGCATTGGCTCCCTCCGGTCCCATTATAGCAATGCCACTGGCGCACATGTCATTATAATGATGTACATTTGCTAGTGCTAAGATACATTCTAGTTGCTTAAATGATAGAGAAAATAGCTGAAATGATAGAGGAAATAACTGAAGTCTGATAAGAATATTGCAGCTCTTTATGCAAAAATGGATTTTGCTCCATACGAAATGCTTCTCAGCCAGGTAAGAGGGATCACTTCCCATCTGCATTTTAGCTGAGTTTAGTAGTGCAATAGCCATGGTACTGCGGAGAGATCTTCTCTCTACAGCACATTAGAATTTGGCAGCTGATGGAGATAAAGCTAAATAATGGTTAATCAGGTCCAACAAGATCATCTCAACCTCTTTGGATGGCACGCATGGAATGCTGTGTACTTTTTAATTATTTGAGCCATTTATTGTCTGTAGACTGCTTTGTGAACTTTTTGTTGAAAAGCGGTATATAAATACTGTTAATAATAATACTTCTCCCTCCCTCCCGCACACACACAAGCTGTTTGTGCGTGTGTGCCTGCATTTGAAAGCATAGAAGTGATGGACAATTTTAAAAGAAATAGTTTGGATTTTGCTTTACCAATATCTCATTAAGCGTAGGGGGTATGAGAACTGCCTGTATGTTTGCTGCTGCACCCACAATATAACTTCTCAGAACACAGAGTACACGTATTGATTTGAAAGCTGTGTCCAAAAATATCGCCACTGTCCTGATTTATACTGTTTGCACTCTAGCACTTATAAGTGGATAATGTTATCTCCTAGTCACAGACATCTTAGCTTGTTCCACTCACACAACACAAAACTCCAGATCACAATGACACACAGTGCAGCCTTACAAACCATATGAAAATTTTGTCAGCGGCATGCCAAGCATTCAGTGGCAGCCCTCTGGTTCTCTCTCAGGATGCATCTTAGGGCTGATGCTTATGCTGATGGCCAGTTACCACAGTTTATAAAGATGTGCCATGACTGGGTTATCAATACGTTATCAATACAAGAAATGCAACAGCATAATTCCCAAGTAAAGCAATAATAAAACACAGATTAAAAAAATAGTAAGGTTACCTAGTTCGTAGGTTTCGACCCGAAATGTTGGACTTCAGCTCCCATATCATTACCCTACCATCACTGACTATGAGAGCTGCAGAATTTTCATTAACAGGACAGCACACCATACTGAATGGACGAACAGTCTTGGTAACCCGGATGGCATCACACTGACTCCGTAAGTCATAGACCAATTCTTGAATGGGGTCAGGTTCTATGAACATCAACAGACCAGATATCAGATATGACAAGCAAATTGAATTCTCATGGAGTGACTTGCTCATTCTCACTGTTATACATCTGTAAAGTAATACAAGCCAACAATATATAAGGTAGAGAGGGCAGATGGGAGAGTAGTTTTGGTATAGAGGCATCTACAGTATGTAATATTGTACCACACTGCAAAATAAGACAGACATAAAAAGACATCATAGTAATCAATGACTAAAAGAATCAAGTTCAGTATATATACACACATGGTTCACATCTACAGTCTGAGTCCTTCAAGCCATGTACCAGTCTACTGTAAGATAATCTTTACCCAACTTTTTACCTAAGTGAGGCTCCAAGATTTCTAACAGCGCAATCCTATTCATGTTTACTCAGAAGGAAGTTCAATTCTGTTCAATAAGGTTACCTCCCAGGCATGTGTGTATAGGATTGGAGCCTTATTGTGAGGAAATTTGCATTGCATAGTCAAATATCCTCAAACTATTGGAGATTCAATAATCCTGATTTTAACTGGTAAATTGGACAGCACAAGTTTGAATAGTAAATTCATATTTTTATTACAATGTTGCAATATCAGACAATACTTTCCTAGACATTAGCACTCACCTGCATCTTCATTTGCCATACCACTTATACCACTGGCAGATCTGCGAACTCGCAGGGTTATACAACCATTTTCATGTAAGCAGAACAATCCATCACGGTGAAAACAAGGGATAACCTAGATAAGCAGAGAGATAAATACCCCAAGTTAGCATTCTTCAAGTTTCTAAACTGCTTTCAGCATTAAGAAGCCAGCACAAATCCCATACACTTGAATGAGAAATAGGTTTCAAGTGCTCAAATAGGTTTCAAGTGCTCCTGTCCAGGGACATGACTAACAGCGCAATCCTGCGCAAAACAATGCTGGTGGACCAAGGGTTCTGCTGGCGCTGACTGTCGTAAACATGACATAAGGCACGTTTTTGACACCCGGTGAGTAAGTGGCACTGGCGGAGAGGCCGGCATCGCTCACTCTGCCGGGGCCAGGTCCTGCACCAGTAGACGCAGGTAAGTCCTGTGTCTGTCAGGGCAGGGGTGTGGGGACGGCTCCAGATTGGGCCGCCAAGCCCACGAGAGGGGTGGGGATATTGGTGGCACACTCCGCAAATATCCTAAACCCCGTTCAGGGCCTGACCAGCCTTACATGGCCTCCCTGGATTTGCGCCAGCCATTTTGCCGGTGCACATGCGAGAGGCCCATAGGAACCTCTGGGGCTCTCCCCAGGGGAAAGGGATGAATGTTCCTTTCTTCCAAGGTGTGCCACAGCTCCGCTGGCGCTGACCTGATCCTGCTTAGAATCCGGCGCAGCGTGCTTAGTGCGCTGCGGCGGATCTTAGGCAGGATTGGACTGCCCCTCAAGTAAAAGAAGGTAGTGCAAAGCCTACTTATAAATACTACAGTTATTAGCAAATTGAAAGTGTTCAAACAGAGATTTTAGTCTCATCAGAGCAACAGAAATAGTTTCAAAGCTTCAATATCGTTTAATGTTGATTTGCTACCCTTAAAAATACTAGCTACAAATTACACATCCTATGAAATCATCCAACGCCACACTTCATTAAATGACTCCCCTGAGGACGGCTCTCTTCAATCTTCTCACCTGAAGACAATTCTAACTACTTTCCCACTGGTGGGAAACTGACAAACAACATTTAAGGATAATATGCCTGCCTGGATACCAGAATTCACCTCATGTAGGTACTTTTTGGCAAGTCTGATTTCGCCAGATAGTAAACAAAAATTAATAAATCAAAATATGAACATTTCAGTTACCGCTATTGAGGGGATTATTTAAGAATCTATACAAAAATATTTTAGGAATGTCTGTGTTCTTGTGCAATGATCCAATGCCTCAAGACTTATCTATAGTTTCAAACTTCCAAGGTAAGAATCACATGAAGGTGATTTTACTGATGTACATAACTAAGTTTCTGAGCTGATTTTTTATTGACAGATACCTTCAATATACCACTATCTCTGCTCTCAAATTTATTCCATCCTTATGAACGAACTTGCATGCTTTATTCTCAGACATTTATAAAAGCTGTAATGTTTAGTTTTATTTCTCTCTAGCTTACATAAATTAATGATCCCATAATATCAAATAAGCCCTCAGACTTGACTTAGCTGCCTAACCAAGCAGAGGCAGTTGCTCAGAAAAGTGCGTGTCATTGGTGGCAGAAAAGTCTAAAAAAACAAAAACAAAAAAAGAAATTTCCTTTCACCATGGAATTGTTTCCACTCTAGTAATTTTTAAACTACTACAAAATGAGGTGGAATCTGCAATAGGCTTTAGAGAGCTGAATTAAATAGGTGTTGGCTGTGTCAGAGTCTAATTTTCTCCCACCTTGTTTATTGCTTTGCACTGTATGTTAAACCACAAAAATATAACCATCCCAACATTCCAATAAAAAGCTACAAGCACTCACTGCATTTGCAGTTTCTGTATACTTTAGCAAATGCAACCACTATTCCCCATTTTTGGGCCCAAAGTCTCTCAACAACTTACATGTATCAAATTGTCAGAAATTACGCTGATATGGCACTGACAAAAAGCAAAAAATGACCTCAAGGTTATAACTGTCAGTCATAATGCTCCTTTGAGGGCAGTTTATTTTTTTAGCACATATTTGCTCTGAAACCTTTGATGTCATGCTCCCTACTGAATCACAACTGTTGTCTTGAATGATTATTGCATACATCCAGTCTATCAACAGAAACATCTGTATTCCATAAGGAAAGCTGAGCAAATGAACCAAGGCACTAAGTCATGACAAAAACTTTGGAAGATGCTTTGTGAAAGGAAGCTAGCTTCTATCATGCTGCTTAGCCCCCAAAGAGCTTATTTAGTGTTGAAGGCTGCATGTAGACTGCGAATTGACTGGGTTTCCATACCCTCCCTGCATGCTAAGCACCTCATCTATTGTTTTGAACATGTACAGTGCAAAATGGAATGTTAAAAAATATTTCAAATTAAAATGAAGACTAAATCGCACACATATTCACGATCGGTTACCTGAAGAAAAGGCACTCCTGTTCTTTCAATTGCTATCACACCTACTGTTTGGTTAACTTCGAGGTCAAGTATCAAGATTTCTCTTGGGTAGAGTAGCAACATGTAATTTCTTTTGGAAGGCAGGTAGGACAGTTGAAGGCAGTCATTCAGCGTTACTGATTCAGCACTGGTGGAACATATCACAACGTCTCTTAAGCTCCTTTTAATTGCAGATGGGCAAGCAGGAAATTCTTTTTTCCAAAGCATTTAGTGTTCAAATAACCAAAATGCAAACCATTACAAAGCTAAACAGCTGTGCTTGCAACAGCTACCAAGCCCATCAAAATGCAATGATAATTTCTTCCTTCTCCAATACTGGTATTATAGCTGCATACATAATACTAGTAGCTGCAACTATAAAAACATCTCTCCATATCTGTAATGACAGCAGAGCCATTACATCAATTTCTAGGGGAAACAATGAGCTCTTTTAGACCGGATGGCGGGCCGGAGAGTGCGTATGCATGCACTTTGCTTAGGCCAAGAAAAACTGGCTCTTTAATTTATTGAGCTAATTGATTTGAATTATTGGCTGGCCAGCGAGCCAATAATTCATGTAGATGTACATGTAGATCATATCAATATACTCAACAGGGAGCAATGAATGTTTGTGATTCCATATCAAAGACACATTCAGTGCTGGTGTCGGGGGGGGGGATACTCAGGCATATACAAGGAGCCCACGTGCTCCCAGAGCCATACCGATCTACTCCATTGCTCTTTTTGTGGAGCCAAAAAGTCCACTTTTAAAATCTACAGTCAACATATAACTCTAGGGTTTGCTTGTTTGTTTTACTCTATGTGCAACTCAAGATCAGGGGTCACTAATCTTTCAGCTGCCAGAGCTACATCACTAATAGCGCAATCCTATCTAACTTACACCACTGGTGTAACCAGTGGTGCAGCGAGAACGGGAGGCCCCAGAACGGAAAGGGGATTCAAATTCCCTCCAAAGGGGGATTCAAATCTCCCCTCCCCTCCAAAGCTTCCCGCCCTGCACTCCCTCGCTGGTTACACCAGTGGTGTAAATTGGATAGGATTATTCTGTTAGGTTTGCTCTTATGACAGGCCAGAGCAGGTCAATTATAGACAATATACACAATTTGCACATAAATCTAAACATTTCCACAATAGGAAAGAAAGAAAACCCTGTATTTTGGAAAGTACACTCAGTGACCCAGCTGAGCAAGCATGTCATTGAGAAAGCGTGAGAAAATGGCAGGGTCCACAACCCCTACTGGCTGCTAGGAAGAGGAGGGAGGAGAATGCGTCCCAGGCACACACCCCTCTTTCCCAGCAGCCAAAAGCTCCAAGGTGATAATCCCATTGCAAGATGAGAGAAACTGCTCCCCATCTGTCCCTGGAGGCATCCAGCCAGCCCTCCAGGTAAGCGGGGGGCAGGGGAGAGGCAAATGGGATGAGTCAGGGGTGGGAAAGGCAAAATGGGGTTGGTATGACAGGGGACTAGTTTAGTAATACTAGAATAGCTGGTTGGTATCACAAAATGAAGAATAATGTTTTACCATTTCAGTCTTCCCAGCTTAATCATGCGTATGTGTATTTCAAGGATCCCCTTGAAATGCTGGGGGGGGGAAGGGGGGAGCACAACAGGACAAGGACAGAGCTGTGGAAGCATGTGCATAGGATCTAATTCATAAGATTCAAAAAATCAAGCTTAGCTAGGTATCCCATTGAAAATCAGCAAAACTTTGACTCAGGCCCATAATGCAAGGAAACACTTGCATTGATACCAAAAATGGTGACATCGCTATTTGGCCACACAGGGATTGCAAGACCGCAGCCAATTTCATTTTTGAGGGTTCTTCCCCCAGCGATGTAAGGAGACCGGCCTTTCGTGCCCTTTAAGTTGATATAAAAAGATCACATTTGTGCAAAGGATTTCAAAATGATATGCCATCAAACCTTTTGTCTGAAAAGCAAAGCTCTTATTATAGTATCAGTCATACACAGGCATTAACATCTGGTTTTAAGTGCTGGTTCACAATGCAGTCTGATGAATTTGCTCAGACAATCATTGGCCAATTAAAAAGGTATTCAGGATGGGAAAAAAGGAACAAGGAGGAAAATTGGGCCATATGAAACTTAATTTGTAGTTATTTGCAGGGAAAAAATTAAAATGCAATGATATTTTTGTTCAATAAAGACAGATTTTTTTTCTAAAAACGTATAACTGGTACATAAAAGTTACTGAACAGCCACAAAGTAAGTCACCAGAAACTTCCCATGCCCATATCTTGCACTTGCAAAAATCACATTTATTTTAAAGGGCTTTTGTACAAGAAAGGGGTAGTTTCATGTAGAAACCAAATTCCCTGGAACCCATCCATAAACTCCAGCACATAAAATGGCAGGTAAGAGTTAATGGAGTATTCAAGCTTAACAGTATCAACAGTATCATAGCTCTTTTAGGAAGAGCTATGATTGTTTATAAGTAGAAAGTATTACGATGTCAGTGCAAGTAGCTTATTTGTTGACTGTGAAACTATTTTTTAGCATAACAACTAGACATCAAGGCTGTTTTTCGATTAGATAAATTCCCAGTGGCACCCTCCAACCACCACCCAAGGAAAAGACAAAATAATAATGTTTAATTGGCAATGTGCTATTTTAACGGTACTCCAAAATCTACCACCCGAGGGGAGCTGCCTTCCCTTGACTAATGGTAAAGACTTTCCCAGGATCACTTTTCAGATGTACTCATAGGCCCCCTACATTTCAAAATGAAAATGCATGTAAATATTTTTGAAAGGAGGACTACTTAAGTCTCCACAAAGAACTGGCTCTTCTGAGTCCTTAAAGGCAAGGCCTCATCCTGAATGCCTCACATTTTAAAATCCTGGCTGGATGTTGTTCCGTTTCAACACAGTCATGGAAAGATTCCTCCAATGTCTCAAGAACAAAAAGGGGAATATTATTCTAACTTGACTCCTTGGAAAACGTTATGCAGTAGCCAAATCAACAAACATGTAAAGCATGATGCAGGTTCATCCATACAGAAGTGTCACGAGCATAGCAGAGAACATGCCCTTACCTGGGTTTTTCATTAGTGATGAGAATTTTTACTTTATCCAGTGCCTTTTTAGCCCCTGCAGCAGATACCAGCTTGTTATGAACGGGACTAGAATGGGGGCTGGAAATGTACACCTTCTTCCCTGAACTGATAGGGGCCTTGGAAGGAGAGAAGTCCGAAATGAATACTATTCCTTCACTTGTAAGCACTGTACCAAGAAAAACAGTTATTATAGTAGAATATGAGGAGCAATTTTATCATAGCATTTCATATTTAATGTAACTTTGGAGCTAGAAGTGGTAACAGTTTTATGAATGTTGGAATAGCTGGCACACTCATAAAAGGAATATTCTGAGGAAAGAGAAGCAGATGGCCAATTATAATTCATTAGAGACCACAGAAGTTGGTTTTAAAAACAATAAAGATCTAACTTTCAACAGTGTAGGATTACGGGTGGGAAAATTTGTCTTCTCATATTGGTTAAGCACCTAGATTTTTAACTACCCATTGCTCCTTACATGTATAACACAGCTGAAGGTAGAATTATCCAAAATGATGTTTCTCCAAACCCAGTATTATCCTTTCAGAACCACCAATTTTTTTACTTACAGAACTCGGAGAAGCTCTAACATACAATATATTTATATCCCCTACCTAGGCTGTAATCCTATGCAGTTCACTTGGGTGTACATTCTATTGAATCTACGGAGATTTACTTCTGAGCAAACATATTTGAGATCATGCTGCTAGTCCCTCTCACACATGCCAGCCACCCCTATACCTAGGCTTATCAGCTTCTCGGAATCGACGCTGGCTTCAGCCTAGAGTGGACCCGAGCCGCTCCCAAGGGTGCACTGCGGCTGCCCAATGGGCTTCCGGAACATCCGGTCAACGATGCGGAACCCAGACAGAAGCCGGAACACAGTTGGGCAGCCGCGGTGCACCCTTGGGAGTGGCTCGGGTCCGCTCTAGGCCAAAGCCAGCATCAATTCCGGGACGCTGGTAAGCCTACCTATACACATGCCCATGCTCACTCGCTTATATATTATATTCTTGCTTATACATAAAGGAACTCAAGAGGAGAGGGAAAATAGGCTCCTATTTATTATGGAGAGGTATACAGTATATTTAAATAACTAACGGCCTAGTCCTACTGAAGACTTGTTCCACTGGCACAGGGCTGCTGTAAAGCAGTCATAAAATGCTTTACGGCAGCACGAGGCGCTGGCGCGTAGGCGGGAAGGCCAGAGCCTGCCGGAGCAGGTAAGGCCAGAGCCTGCCGGAGCAGGTAAGCCCAGCGCAGGGGGTGGAGAGCTGTGGGGGGAGGGCAGGGAGGGGTTGGAACAAGGCGGGGTGGGTAGGAGAAGATGGGATGGGGGTGGACAGATCAGATGCTGGAGGGGGTGGGTTCAGCAGCGGCAGCAGCTCTGATCCGCCTGCATGGGTCAATGCAGATATCACTGCCGCAGGTCTAAGTTGACCCATAGCGGGAGTTTTGGCTGCTGGAGGTCTCCTTGGCTTGCCCCAAGGAGACCTCCAGCAGCCAAAACTCCCCCATGGGATGCAGTGGAGGCCGTGACGGGCTGTATCGTTGCGCAGGGATTTCGGTAGGATTGGGTTATTTGTTAAAATGAATATGAACTGTGTCAAAGTAAGATCTTAACTGACCAAATCATTTACATTTACAAAAAAAGAAAAGAAAAAAGATACAGGTTAAGCTAGCAGGTGAGACTCAATCAAGTGAGACAACTCACAAACTATTAGTGAACTATTTTGACATTACTCAACTTCAGTACATCTGGAGAGGAACCAGATGGCCTGCAGGTCTGGCTGTATCCTAGAGTGCACAACTGCCAGTACCCCAACCTAGGAGACTAGAGCAGTATTTTTTCACCAGTAGTTCTAATATTACCAGTAGTGCTTCACAGTATGGCTACTGATACTTGGCCCTACTACTATGGTGGCCACATGGTAGTGCTCTACCTGGCTCAAGTCAGCTAGAAGTACACTGCTCAAAAAAATAATGGGAACACTGAAACAACACAATGGAAGTCCAAGTCAATCACACTTCTGTGAAATCAAACTGTCCACTTAGGTAGCAACACTGATTGACAATCAATTTCACAAGCTGTTGTGCACATGGAATAGACAACAGATGGAAAGCATAGGCAGTTAGCAAGACATCCCCCCAAAAGGAGTGGATCTGCAGGTGGTGACCACAGACCACTTCTCAGTTCCTATGCTTTCTGGCTGATGGTTTGGTCACTTTTGAATGCTGGTGGTGCTTCCACTCTAGTAGTAGCATGAGACGGAGTCTACAACCCACACACGTGGCTCAGGTAGTGCAGCTCATCCAGGATGGCACATCAATGCGAGCTGTGGCAAGAATGTTTGCTGTGTCTGTCAGCGTAGTGTCCAGAGCATGGAGGCGCTACCAGGAGACAGGTCAGTACATCAGGAGACGTGGAGGAGGCCGTAGGAGGGCAACAACCCAGCATCAGGACCGCTACCTCCACCTTTGTGCGAGGAGGGACAGGAGGAGCACTGCTAGAGCCCTGCAAAATGACCTCCAGCAGGTCACAAATGTGTGTGTGTCTGCTCAAACGGTCAGAAACAGACTCCATGAGGATGGTATGAGGGCCCGACGTCCACAGGTGGGGGTTGTGCTTACAGCCCAACACCGTGCAGGACGTTTGGCATTTGCCAGAGAACACCAAAATTGGCAACTTCGCCACTGGCACCCTGTGCTCTTCACAGATGAAAGCAGGTTCACACTGAGCACATGTGACAGACGTGACAGGGTCTGGAGATGCCTTGGAGAACGTTCTGCTGCCTGCAACATCCTCCAGCATGACCGGTTTGGCAGTGGGTCAGTAATGGTGTGGGGTGGCATTTCTTTAGGGGGCCGCACAGCCCTCCATGTGCTCGCCAGAGGTAGCCTGACTGCCATTAGGTACCGAGATGAGATCCTCAGACCCCTTGTGAGACCATATGCTGGTGCGGTTGGCCCTGGGTTCCTCCTAATGCAAGACAATGCTAGACCTCATGTGGCTGGAGCGTGTCAGCAGTTCCTGCAAGACGAAGGCATTGATGCTATGGACTGGCCCGCCTGTTCCCCAGACTTGAATCCAATTGAGCACATCTGGGACATCATGTCTCGCTCCATCCATCAACGCCACGTTGCACCACAGACTGTCCAGGAGTTGGGGGATGCTTTAGTCCAGGTGTGGGAGGAGACCCCTCAGGAGACCATCCTCCACCTCATCTGGAGCATGTCCAGGCGTTGTAGGGAGGTCATACAGGCACGTGGAAACCACACACACTACTGAGCCTCATTTTGACTTGTTTTAAGGACATTACATCAACGTTGGAATCAACCTGTAGTGTTTTTTCCACTTTAATTTTGAGTGTAACTCCAAATCCAGACCTCCAGGGGTTGCTACATTTGATTTCCATTGCTAATGTTTGTGTGATTTTGTTGTCAGCACATTCAACTATGTAATGAACGAAGTAATTAATACGAATATTTAATTCATTCAGATCTAGGATGTCTTATTTCAGTGTTCCCTTTATTTTTTTGAGCAGTGTAGATATGACTGGAGCAGTGGGTGCACCAGTGGGCAAGACAGCTGTGCAGCTGCCTGATCCCTCAAAAGAGGGGTGGTTTGGGCAATGAGGGTGCAGAGTGGACCCCCAAATGTGGGGTAACCCATTTGCACTGGTGCACATCCACCATTTATGCAGACAGTGGTGATACTTGCAGAAGCAATACCTGTAAAAGGTGATACTCGAAAAAGCCCTGGAGCAAGGTACTCTAAGACACAAATGGGTTGCAGATCTATTTCACTCTTGAACTTTAGACTTCATTTATAGCATAATTTGGTTGGTCACCACTGCTTGCAGTTAATGAGTCTCATTTGCCTGTAACAATGACCCAGCATCAATCTTTTGTATATCAGTAAGATTCATTCCTGTGAGACAGAAGGGTAATAAATACTGTTTACACAGAACTCACATGTTAAATTTGAAGGATCAAAGGGATCAAATGAAAAAGAAAGGATGTTTTCTGCATAACTTTTCTTCCAAAGTTTGGTGCCTGTATCAGCATTCCACAACACAATGTAATTTGGCGGGTGAACTGCAAGTAGCAGATCTCGAGAGGCATCCTGACTCCACAGCCATTGCATGTCTGTCAAAAGCAAAAAAAAAAAAAGCAGACAGAAAATCTTAGAGATAGCAGTGACAAAGATCCCTTTCATCTTCTGAGTTTCTAAGACAAAATCAGAATGACAAATTCGAAGCACCAAGTCCATGATTTACAAAAATCCTTAAGTTGCCTGGAGACTAGCAATTAATGGACGGTGTATACTCCTCACATACAATCCTCTTTACAGACTGCTGCATCTCATTCTATCTTAAGGGAAATCACTACAGTATAGCACATGTAGCACTTAGTGCCCCAGAATTGGTCACAAAATTAAAAGAAGCTGTCAAAACATTGCAAAGTCTTCCATTTAACGCTACTTCACAGCAGTTCATCAAGTATCACATATACAAACCCTCAGCCAATGATTACTAACAATGGATTCATGTATGGGAGGCCTATCCGCGGATTCACTTATCAGTGGATAGTGGGAGGCTGCTTATAACATTTGTTTAAAGGAACATACACACAAGCTGCTAAGGTAAATTAATGGCCGGTGGGGGTCGCATTTGCTCCATCCGCAGTTCTCCGGTATCCGCGGGAGCCTGGAATGGATCCCCAAGGACACCGGGGGGGGGCTGTAATTACAGCTCACTGTAGCATACTCCATTCCCTGAAATATAAGATTTTTCTTCCTCTTACCTCATCTCATATTTATTTCCCATCACTTTTACTTAAAAATAATTTCCTGTGTGTGCGTGCGTGCGCGTGTGGGAATCTATTGCTAGAACCAGAAAGGAGCTTGACAAGTTCAGTTCAGCCGATGAGATCTTCCCTCTGCAGCTGAGCAAAGCTGGCTCTGCAGCTGGGCGCTCCAAACAAAGAGAGGAGGAAGCCGCACGGCCCAGGGGAGGCTTGTGCACGGCCCAGTGCAAGGGGCGCGATTTCCCCTTGCACTGAGCCAATCAAGAGGATTCCAGCCCCCAAAATGGAGCAGCCCTAGCAAAAAATAAGAAAGATTATTTTTAAAAACTTTAGGGGACCTCCGTCATATATGCGAAACTGCATTATGCGGGGGATGCCTGTATTTTGGGTCATGAGAAGCTTTGCAAGACAGCTTGGATAGCCAACTATCAATCATTCATGGAAGTGCATGTTGGAAATTTCACTTCAGGAACAAAATTTTAAATAAAAAATAATGTCCTTCAGAAATAAAATCTATCTATAACTGTGATGATGATCAGATATGTGGGTAGCACTTAAAAAAAACAGCACTGAGATAATCTCATTTCCACTTCAACATAAGAAGCAGGGAACACAAAGGGGTTTATTTGATTTTGTCTGTAAACCGCTTTGGGAACTTTTTGTTGAAAAGCGCTAGATAAATACTGTTAATATAATATAATAAATGTGTGTTGAGGTTTTCATGGCCAGCAACTATTATTACAGACACAATACCAGGATTAAAAGCCATGACGCAAAAATCTAATGTTAAAAAACACAATAAAAAACTCGGTTTTAAAACTTTATAGATTAAAAATAAAGTTTTAAAACGGAGTTTTTTATTGTGTTTTTTAATGTTAGATTTTTGCATCATGGCTTTTAATTGTTTAATTTTTAATTTTTATTGTGTCTGTAACAAAGAGGTTTTTTTGGGGGGAGGGGAACCTGCAAGAACGTTATAGACATTAGTGGGGATTAACATGGATACTTGTTTTTAAAGAGAAAAATGTAGCTTCATATTTTTCCTCAAATATTATTCCATTCTTGAAAGAATAATCCCCATATATTCTACTTCTGTTTATAGCAAGACATGAAAATTGCACAATTGCTTGCACTTACGGGTGGAAAACCTGGCCAAGAGTTAATGCATATGTATGTATTTATTAGTTTTCCCAAAATGATATGGGAAATCTACCTGTATCAGTTACCCACTGTGATTAATTTCCTAACTACTCTGTGGATAAAATTGCTCACATCTGCCATAACCTTGCATTGACCAATCCACTGGATGGTATCCACTGCATCTTCTTGTTCTGTTGCTATGGATTCTTTTCAAACTGTACAGCCTGAGGATATGGGCAGGATTCTTAGAAGTGTGTGGCCATCTGCTTGCCACTGGACCCTTGCCCACCTGGCTAGCAAGATCTGCCAGGGGAGAGTGCTGGCTGAGTGGACAGGGAGGATAATAAATGTCTCTTTGGGGGTGGTAGTGTGCTGCCTGCTGTCTTAAAATGGCAGTAGCGCACCTGAACCTGAAGGGACCCCTACCTCGATCCTAGCATATTGGAAAGCCTGCCTACACCAAATGTACCACTACGTGCAACAAGTTATCAGAATTTAACTCTTAAGGCTGATCTACACCGCACGAATCCTGGCACGTCCCGGGTGTGTGCGGAGTGGTGTGGCTTCCTTTTCAACAGATCGCCGCGGGAGAGCTATGCTCTCTCAAGTTCCGTTGTGATCAGTCGAGGACCATGCTCATGTTTCGGCCAATCAGAAGAGAGAGTGGGACGTGGAGCGAATTTTTTCTCCAATGGGATGCGAGGGTCTCTCTCTCTCTCTCTCTGTGCTGGCGCCGCCTGCCAGTCCCCTCCTCGCTCGCTGGCTCGCTCCAGTTTTAAATTGTATGACATGTTATGGCACATTTATGTGAAATGCAGATAATTACATAAATGCAATTTTTTCCTCTAAGCAGCCTTTGCAGCCCAGCCACAGGCACTCTCTCTCCTCTCTCCTCTCTGAAACACGCGTTCTCTACTCAGACGTGCACTGAAAGCAGGCAGAATCCCGCAGCCAGGGCTCCTGGGGCAGCAGCTGGTTCATGGGGACGGGGGCAGGATGCTCGCAGAGGGGTCCACAGGACCGACAGGATGCAATAGGAGCGTGGTCCCTGCCGGCCGGGGGCCACCCGTGCACCAGGGTCGCTTGCGCCAGAGGCGGGCCGTGAAAATGTGAGACCCACAACGCTGAAAGCAAGAGACGGGTGAGGACGGGGGGGGGGGAATTTGCTGCACGGAAGAATAAATGCAAGAAGGCAACAGCAGCAAGCCGCTGGATTTAAAATAAATAAATAGCTGTTCTTCGCGTCTCCTTGGAAACGGACAATACTCCCTCAAGAGTACTTTTGTTTCAAAGGCTCCTCCCCCCCCCCGCAATCGACCTATCACAGGGGGCCAGCAAGAGACCAATCAGGAGGGACAAACAGGTAGACAACGCGGTGAAGACAGGGCAGCGTCTCGGGGCGGAGTGTCCTGTCCCCTACGCATGCGAGCCTCCAAATGCAGGCGCAACGCAACCAGAGTTGGTGTAGATCAGCCTTTAGGCTTCATTCAGTAGAGCCAGATCTTGTAAAAAGGAGAAGCAAAACAGGAAAGATTCAAGTACCATCTGCCACTCAATCACCACTGCAATATCTACTCCCCCCAACACAATCAAGCATCCAAGTTGACCAAGAAATGTCCTTGAAATTCTACCCCCTTAATATCAAAAATCAATGTATAATCTCAACATCAGTTAAGAAGTAGCTCTTTGGGGTCTGAGAATTATTGCACGGAATTTTCCAAAAGTAGCATTCATTGCTTTTCCTTCAATACATCATTGGCATGAATAAGAGAAGTACTGCAGGAAAGCTTAGAAAGTAATATGCTGTTTCGAAGGACCTGCAACATTTTATCTGATAGTAAGACTGAGCATGCAGGCTTCACTACTATTAAAGTTGGCTAGCTGTTGCTGTCCACCATCTGCTGGTTTACAGCCCACACCACCAACTGAAAGGCAGCTACTTAACAACTAAGTCATTGTTGCCTAGCAACCAAGCAGCCCTTTCACCAAAACTGAACTGCTACTATAACATGCTTAGGGTAGCCTTGAACGAGAAACCATTGTTTGCCATTAATAACAAAACTGGTATGTCATTATAGGCTAAGATCTGCAGGCCCTGTATCCTTTTCCCCAGATGACTCACAGTGTAATCCTATCCAACTTACACCACCGGTGTAACCAGCAGCGCAGCGAGAACTGGAGGCCCCAGAATGGAAAGGGGACTCAAATCCTCTCCAAAGGGGGATTCAAAGGGGATTTGAATCCCCTTTCTGTTCTGGGGCCTCCCGTTCTCGCTGCACTGCTGGTTACACCGGTGGTGTAAATTGGATAGGATTGCGTGGTCAGACAAGAGCATCAGGACGTTGGATTAAGTGCACTCAGTACAGCTGACAGTTATTAATATGCCTGGCATTCAGGTAAACAGTCTCTATTCAACTTGCATACCATAGCATCCAGTGGCTGTTGCTGGTGTCTCCCTTATGTTTCTTTCTAGATTGTAAGCCCTTTTGGGACAGGGTAACATTTATCTCATTCCTTTTGCTACGTAAATCACTTTGAAAATTTGTTGTTGTTGAAAAACTATATAAAAATATTCTTCTTCATAGTCTCATCATCACCATCAACAAACATGAATGGGGTGGAACTGGAAACGTATTGTACAATATGCTATAAAGATAATTAAAGTACCTTCTAACAATCAGCACCAGCTTTCATACAAATGTCAGTACTGTACTTTCTTAGATTTGTTTTAAAAAGTATGTTAGCTACATAACAGCCTCAGTGAGCATGAAGTACAAATATTTTATGTTATTATTACTTAAATGCTTTTCCTTTTAAAACAACTCTCTCTTTGGGAACAAAGCTGGTTAAACATTTAAAATGAACACAGCAATTATACCCCAGGGTGTCATGTATGCAAGGCAGAGTAAGCACAAAGGGTTACTTGAATATAAATAAGAGGAGACAAATATAATCAAATGAAAGGAAATTGCTCAAATTCCAGGAGAAAATAGAAGAATCTTGATTCATTTAAATTATTCCTTCTCCTAGCTATCAAGAGTATTTTATTAATTTAGAGCGGAAGCTTTCATGGCTGGATATAATAGTAGAGGACGCAAGTATTATGAGTTTGAATCAGCAAAGAATCAGCAAAGTCCAGGGTTGAAAGGGACCGACGTTTCGTCTTAATCTTAAGACATCTTCTGGGTGGTGACAGCTTGGCTGTAAGCATGGTACTGAGGACCAACCGACAAAGGTATTTCCTTTTAAGTTCTGTTTTGTCGGTTGGTCCTCAGTACCATCCTTACAGCCAAGCTGTCACCACCCAGAAGATGTCTTAAGATTAAGACGAAACGTCGGTCCCTTTCAACCCTGGACTTCGCTGATTCTGACAGAAGATCTCTAGTGTGCTTACTATCACGTGTGCCCAGTTAGGGATTTTATTTGCTTTATCAGTAACCTCCTGCGGTTTATATATTAAAATACATGGCTTGCAAACCCATAATACTTCCGTCCTCTACTATAGTATTTTATTACTTGCAAGTTGCAAATAAAGAAGTTTCCTTACCCTGGATGGGTTTTGTGTGCTCTTGGATTTCACAGCGGGCAGCTCCTGTAGCCACATCCCAAACAATTATCTTTCCACTGGTATCAGCAGAAGCCAAGCGCAAAGAATAAGGCGAGCCAATATTGTGGTGATAGTTTTCCTTGGCCCATTTGACCTAAGGGTATGAAGTTAAGTAAAACTGACTGCCAGTTATAACACACACAGCACTGTTTAACACTTTGTGATTATTGACAGAAAACAGAGCATAATCAGAGCTCCCTTTTGACTCCATTGATGATAAGGTAGAATATATACTTAAATAAATACACAAATAATCAACAAAGGACTTGTTTGTGCTATTGACAGATCAGTAGTATTGGGATATGAAATTATTAAATCAAAGAAGGGACTAAATATGAACAAAAGGAATAGAATTAAAAAAACAGCTTTGCCAACTTTCTTATAATCACAACCTATATAAAAAAAGTGTTTATCATGTGGAGCCAAGCACTAGCGTCGCTCCGGTAGGGGCGGGGCTGTAAGTATCGCTGCGGTCATAGTCTCTTTACCGAGCGAGGAGGAGGCAGCCCCGCCCCCTCACTGTCCGAGCCAGTCCCCTACGGAGAAAGCAGCAGGCAGGGTCTCTTCCCTGCCGGTTTCTCCGTAGGGGACTGGCTCAGACAGTGAGGGGGCGGGGCTGCCTCCTCCTCGCTCGGTAAAGAGACTATGACCGCAGCGATACTTACAGCCCCGCCCCTACCGGAGCGACGCCTCTGGAGCCAAGGCTCCTGACCTGCATGCAGAAAGTCCCACATTCAAACGCAGGCATCTCTAGGCAGGGTTGGAAAAGATTCCTGGTGAGCTCTCAACACTGGAGAGCCACGACTGTTTAGCACAGACACTTCTGACCTGGACGATCAATGATCTGATTCAGTATAAAGCAGCTTCATATGATATGCAAAGGAGTACTCCTGTTAATTTTTATGAGAACAAAAGTAATGATCACTTAAACTCTGCAATGGTCTCAAGAGGTTTGTGTTTGCTCATTTCGGCTAATACGCTTTCTACATGAAACAAGATACCGTGTTGATTACGGATACCGCAATTTCCTCAAAGATTATTTTGAAGTTACCTTTACAACATTGGCTTTGTGCCTTTCCAAAACTTGCAGGGTCTGAGCAGTCTTGGAATCAATTACCAGAACAAGAGAATGGCATCCATACGCGATTAATCCTTGCCAGCCCCTATAAAAATAGTAAT
This sequence comes from Plestiodon gilberti rubricaudatus, assembly GCA_026170595.1. NCBI lineage: Eukaryota > Metazoa > Chordata > Lepidosauria > Squamata > Scincidae > Plestiodon > Plestiodon gilberti. The sequence goes on along the minus strand of JANXHW010000003.1, from coordinate 61,915,395 downwards.
CATGCTGTCAAACACAGAAATATCATCTTGGTGAGCCTTAGCAGATGACTTGTAACTGGGCTGCACAAATGTTACAATGCAAACCTATGCACATTTACTCAGAAGTAAGTCCCATTGTATTCAACAGAACTTACTCTCAGAAAAGTGTGCACATGAATGCATCTTAAACATATGATTAAACTACTGTACAGTACTCATGAGCCAAAGTTTTTGTTGCTGAACATCTCCAATATAAAGACAAAGAAACTAGTAGCAACACAACAGATATGGAAAAGATGTGTCATAGGAACTATTTTGTACCATAGCCAGAATTCCCAAGTTGTTCAATTTGCAGTCGTAGAAAGATCTTTTTCTTCACTATTCTCTAGTGATATGTGACTTTGTTCTTCATGACCAATAGCCTACATCCCTCATCCAGTGCCTTACTGGAACACTTCCCTTTAAACTCAATTTGTGTTATCCCTACACCACTTTGGCCCAGGCTCTCATTTACAGATTTTTTAAAAGAAGAAACTAAATCCAACTCCTGCACAATTCTATGAACCAGTTATTTAGTGATCCTATCGCTAGGTCTCTCTCCCTCTTTTTGGGCATACCATGTCAACTTTATTGTGGGTGTGCAGGTGTCACTTCTGAAGTTCAATGCTATTTAAGGAATAATGGCGGAAACAGAGGGAAGAACAAGTGCTTATGTATGGAGAATATACAAAAATTATAATGGTGTTAGGGATTGAGTGCTTCAGTACTTGAGGCATTTACAGTTGCTCAGTAATCTTTACAACAAGCCTAGAGATTAGGTTTCCATTATTACCGGTACCTTCATTTTACAGAACAATGGGCTGCTAAGGCCACTGAATGAATCTATGACAAAAATACATTTTTAACCAAGGACTCTAGGCTCACAACTCATCCTCTTAACCACTACACTATAATAGTACCAGGCCAGTAAGAGACAAAACTGAAATGAAATTGTCATACAACTTTGCTTGTCGATTTTGCATCTTGACCCATCGGACAGCAGAACTGCAACTCCATGCAGCCCATGCAGTCCAACCTTATCCCAAATGCAGACCTCATAACTCTCAACTACCTGCCCACACTTCATCTCTTAATGTTTTATAACCAGTTTTGCGTTCTGACTTAGCTACCCCACGCTGCTTTCATGGCCATGACTTTCCTCATACACTTCATAAATTCAGATATTAGAAAGAGGGATCGCCTATCAAATTCAGTAAACTACACTAGTAGCAAGCAACCTTTGTCAAGGTTATCCTCTGTTCCCTGAACTGAGGCTGCATCTCAAATGCACTGGCTTGTAAGTAACCCCTTCTCAACTCCATGGAACTTATTCTAAGAAGACCCCCCCCCCGCTTAATCCCCTACCCACGATGAAGTGTCCCACATATCCTGCCTGTATAGTATATGACTACAGTACAGCAACGCTTTCCCCACCCGCCACCCTGAGCCAGGCAGCCCACTTCAGCCCTTCCTCACTCACTTACCAATCTGCCGCCCCCCGGTTCTGAGGGTTGAGTGCCCCCGTCAGGGTCCGCGCTGACAGCTTGATGTTTACCATGTAAGGCTGCATGGTGGGGAGTGGGCGTGCCGGCTAAGGGCAGCCGACAAGTGAGGGAGAGAAGGAAGGGACCCGAGACCAACGGAGGAAGCGATCTCCTAGGACTGGGCGCCACCGGTCCTCGTCCCCAACTGTTCCGGTTTGCCTGTCGGCTGCAGAATATTGGTTCCGTTCGGAGAATAATTTTCCGCACGGAAAAGAAGAACTCTCTGACAAGTCTGAGGACTCCAAGTTTCTCTCAGCCACACCCCCTCACAACACAACCCGAATATATTTCTCTCCTCTAATACCCCCATAGTTTGCTACAACAATGTTTGATTCCCCGGCGCATGCTCAGTAGTAGAAATCGAGACCGAATGTTTTCCTTTGCCCACAGTCTCCAGCTCCAAGACTAGAGATTTCGTCGAGCATGCTCAGTGGCAACGACTGAAGCTACCAGGACGTTGCCTTCAGTTTCTCATATTATTACAGTTAGTTCGGCAGACTTTCTCAGGTCTAGGATTTTTCCGCGTTGTGGGCAAAAAAGGGTCTATTTCGACTCGAGAGCAAGTATTGCAGAGGGACAAGCTAATACAGCCTACGTAGGAAAAATATTCTATTTTTAACTCTGGAAATTTAAAAATCGGGAATGGTTGGAAGGAGTCTAGCAGCAGCACATTGCCCTAGCTGTGCCGTCTGTGCATCAACATATTCTCTTGTTCTGGCCTGAGCACTGCTTGAATTGACACGAAGAAGAGCCCTTAACCAAATTCACAGGTTCTGATCCCCCCCCCAATTTTAGTCAAAACATGTGTTTGTGGTGGGGAGCTTTCTAAAAACAGTGCCTAAGCTAAGGGCCATTACGGAAGGGAGGCAGGAGTCGTCGTCGTCCCCCATAATAATGCAAGACTGGGCAAGAGGGAATTTTTGAAGCTGTCTTTTATGGGTCGTGAAAAGTTAGTACTTTTTTTGTTTTTGTATTGTATTGTAAAAATGAGGGAAATGGTATGGAGCTGCATCTGAAAAACAGTGGCCCCCATTATCACAGGGATAATGGGCCCATTTGTTTTTCTTCCATTTTAACATGTCATAGGATCATAGAATTTTAGTGTTGGAAGGGACCTTGGAAGTCTAGACCAACCCCCTGCTCAATTCTGGCAACTACTACAACTAGCCATCCATCCTCTGCTTAAAAACTTCCAACAAGAGAACTGCACGAGGCAGACAGTTCTAGTGCCATACAGCTCTTACAGTTAGGATGAGATAATGGAATCTCGTTCTTCTGTTCAGTTGCAATAGAAGATTCTGGCTCCCAACAACATACTTGCACTGCACACAACTGGAGGAGTGCCATGGTCGCATTGTTCCCAATTCAAGAGACAGAGGTTTTCCAATGAAGGTATTCAACATTAGCCCAGCCTAAACGTCCCCATCTGTCATACCCCTCAAAAACATTGGAAACTGTGAGATTATTAACTTTCTCAGTTCCTGAATGGATAGAGAATAAATTAGATTGATATTTCTTGTCATCTCATGTATTCTCCCATTGTTCAAGGGACACCTCCCTCTTCAGCTGAGTCAGCCTTCACACACCTCCTCTTCACCAGAAGAAACAGATTGTCTTCTCTCCACCCATTGTCCAGATCATGTCTGTTCAACTTGTGACCCATGAAGCTGAATGAAGCCCACCAGTTGTCTGTTGTGGCCTGCAAGGTGCTTAACAAACCCTCCTAGTATTGCTGTCACACACACACGCACACACAATATAGTAAGACTATTTGGGTACATCACTCCTTGTGTCTGTCTTCTCCAGATCATGGTGAGATGGGAGCAGACAGAATTTTCCCCAATAATCAGATGTGCCTGTGACCAAGTGAGGTAGTATGGGGCAGGAGAACATTGCAATGCAGTATTGGAGGAGAGATGTTGCACCTTGTGCTAAGGCAGCATTGAATCACTTACAGCCCAATCCTGTCCAGCACCACTGCAGTGTGCAAAAGCATGCTGCACCATATCCTGTGCTGGACAGGAGGCTGCTGGAGGTCTCAGCGGAGTAAGGTGACGTTCATCCCCTTACCCCCGCGTTGAGCCCCTATAGGTCTCCTCTGATGTGCACCGGCAAAATGGCTGGTGCAAATCTGAGGACCCTCGTGTCGGGGGTAAAGGCACGGGAAGGGGGATAGAATTCGGTGGAACACACTGACAACGATCCCTCCCCCCTCCCAAGCCTGGCGGGCCAATCTGCCCCCCTCCAGAACACCCCGCCCCTCTGCTGTGCCACAGGGACCTTACCTTCTTCCCTGGTTGCCGCAGTGCTGTTCTCGGCGTGGAGAGAGCAGTGTCAGCCTCAGGGCTGGTGCTGCTTACTCTGCGGGTGCTGCAAATGTGCCTTACAGCATGTTTGCAACACCCTGGACCAGCAGAGCGCATGCACTGCTGGTCCTTGCACTAGACAGGATTGCGCTGTTAGTTGTCATACTGATTTCCCTGGTACTAATTGCTTCAGATTGCATTGTATGGGCAAATTGACCTCACAGCATTCCCCTTGGGAGAATGTAGTCTGAATAACTGAGTTTTTGATAATAGGTCAGTTGTCACCATTATATTTATTTGCCCCAACATTGCCCCACCTTGTATGTCAGCATGTGGGCAGTTACACTGTCTTATGCTGCTCAAATCTAGAGGCTACCTCCGCATAGCAATTATTCCTGCACATTGGCTCATGAGCAGAACCAAAACAAAACTGTAACACAGATTGAAAAGCTTTAATCCTCCATAGTTTCAGTCTCGATTGGGCCCTTCCACAGTTGTCATTTGCCAAAGGAAAAACATTACAAAAACTGTTGTTTCCAATGTCTGCTTTTCCTCCTGCCAAATAGCAGCTGTGGGGGTTGAGTCCAGATTGGGACTGCAGTCAGTGGTGTTTCTGAGGTTGGGGCCCGACCGTAAGTCATGCCCCGTCCTAGTACCCGCGTTTAGGCACTGAAGCGAGGAGGCCCCGCCCCCTCGCCGACGGAGCCATTCATGCAGTGAAGCCGATTGGGCAGGGAGTCTCCTGCCTGATCGGCTTCACTGTGCGAATGGCTCCGTCGGCGAGGGGGCGGGACCTCCTCGCTCCGGTGCCTAAACGCGGGTACTAGGACGGGGCTCGACTTACAGTCAGGCCCCAACCTCAGAAACGCCACTGACTGCAGTGGGGGCACAATTATAGCCTCTCTTTACCACTATGGTCCAAATTTATTTAGCATTAAGAAAAACACGAACACAATTGCAAAGTGTGTGCTTCTAGTAATTTCAAGTTTAACCCTAAGGCAAGGAGACTGATCATTGGAATGACTAAAAGAGCAATAAGGACTAGGATCGCTGAGCATGAGAGATCAGTGCATCTCCAACATCCCGAATTGTCAGCGATTGCTGAGCATGTTCTCAGCACAGTCCATTTTGAAAATACCATCTGTTTAAAAAATGAAAACAATGTTAGACTTCTGCGAAATTTGGAAGCTCTCGAAATAGGAAAAAGACCTATGGGGAAACTTCTCAATAGACAGCAAGAGATGGTATTTGTGAATAAAATTTGTCTGCCTATTATCCATAAGTCTTTTCAGAATGAAGCAACAAGGGAAAGCAGCAAACGAAGCCCTGCTGAGTGATTGACAGATGGGTTCCGGTTTGAGCACTTGCAGCTGATTGATTGGATCTGTTTGGGCAGACTGATCGCTGTTTAGTTTGCCTATGCCCACCCCCACTGAGTCTGTGGATGAGGCAAGATTTGAATCAGTCCTCACTATCAGCAACTGCACTACATTGGACGGCTGTTTCCAAAAGACGTAGGTGAAAGTAGCATGATCATCAAACATAAACAGAAGATTGTTTATGGCCCAGTCATTTCAGCCCTCATTCAACCTCTTCTCTTGGCAATTTCTGTAATACCATGCCATACACCAAACATTATTAACTTTCACTGAGCAATCAAGGTGACTCACAGCCCGGTCCAGCCCAAGGCAACTGCGGTACAATTCAGGCACAATTGCAGCCCAAGTGCTTTAGGCCCGAGTTGTGCCTGAATTGTGCCTGAGTTGGGCTGCAATTGTGACTGAATTGAGTTCAGGCACAACTGCACAATTCAGGCACAATTGCAGCCTAAAAGTGGGCGTGTCGGGGGTGTGTCGGGGGCGGTTACGAAATTTGGTCCGGTTCCAGACGCTGGAGAGCCCCTGACACGCCCCCTCGAGCCCAACTCAGGCCCAAAATTTGGGCCAGCAAAAAGGGTGGACCCAAATGTGAGGAGACCCATAGGAGCCATTTTACCTTACCCACACCAGCCCTCTCCTGAAAAGTTCTAACACCCTGGGCCCGAGTTGGGCCTGAGTTAGGACCGAACAGTTGTGGCCTAACTCTGGACACGGACCCAAATAGTTACCCTATCAGCACCCAGCCCCACCCAGCCTCTTTCCCACAAAAGCCCAGCCCCAGCCCTCCACTCACTCTCTCTCTTTCTCTCTCTGAGCACGTGGTGTGGGGTTCTGTCCCCCAGCAGCCACAAAGTGGGACTTTGAAAACTTTTCTAACACCCCTCTTCTCTCTTCTCTTCACCTCTCTCCTCTCTGCCCCCTCTAGGGCAGAGAGGGCTGTTCTGCCTGTGGCCAAACTGTTTACTCCTGTGCCTGGGCAGCTCTCTCCATGCAAGTGTTTGCTAACCCATGTCTTTCTCCCAGCCCCTCTCCCCCCCCCACAGGCAACAACACCAGCAGGTAAGTGCAGGTAAGAGCAGGGTTTGTGCTGACATGTGGTCTGACTTCTGCCTCTTAGCATAGAGAAATATAGGTAGGATACATGCCTCTATACCAATGTCATGTCTCATAGCTGCCTGCAATGCCTGCCATGATATGCCTCTTTACCAATGTCTTGTCTCATAGCTGCCTGCATAGCCTGCCATGATATGCCTCTTTACCAATGTCTGCCTGCAATGCCTGCCATGATATGCCTCTTTACCAATGTCATGTCTCATAGCTGCCTGCAATGCCTGCCATGATATGCCTCTTTACCAATGTCATGTCTCATAGCTGCCTGCAATGCCTGTCATGAAATGTCTCTGTACCAATGTCTTGTCTCATAGCTGCCTGTATTAATGTGAGCACACAATGCTATGGGTGTGGAACTGTAACCCATATGTAGACACCAGCTGTTCCCCCCCCCTCTTTTCTCCACAGGGTCTACTGACAGGTCAGTATTGCTAGGATTGCCATGGTTGTGACCCCCAAGTTGTGTTGTTGTCTCTCTCTTTGACCCCTTTCCCTTACAGGATCATGCTCACCTTACACCCAGGGAAGCAGCGCAGACCAGGCTCTGTGTCTCACACCACTTGGCTGTGTGTGATTACTCTCCCTGCAGGCCTTTGCAACCGGCACACTGGCATTCCTTCAATGGTGATTGCCACCACACAGCAGCTGCCATGGAACACCCCCAAGTTGTTCGTCCCCCCAGGAATGCCCACTACCACCAACCGTCCGGGGAGCACCCCTGGGCCCGCAGTCTGGTTGCCCCATGGTCGTCTGCCTCGATGCTGCCAGAGGTCTGGGAGCCTGCCCTGCAACCCTCCTCAGCTGCTGCTGCTGCTGCTGCTACATTCTGAGTGGCTGCTGTGCCTACCCCTGGCAGCCTCGCCTGGCCATCCCTGCCAATGTTCCAGAACAATAAAGATGCCCCTTGGCCAAAGGCCCCTTGAACACCATGACCCCAATGTTACACAAGCACTGCCCCACACACACAGAGACAGCGCCCAGCACACAAGGCCCTGCATGAATCCCAGCCAGGGCCTGCCACAGCCAGCCCAGGGAGAACACAGCAGGGGGGCTGCCAGACCCTCAGGGCTCAGAGGGGAGGGGGGAGTTGGGGGGCCTCTCAGGCAGGCAAACAGTGACAGGCGACATAGCGCACGTCCGCCACGTCCGTGAAGAGCCCTTTCAGCAACCGGGGCTCTCACCCACCCTCGGTCCGCCCGTCAACGGTGTCCGTTTCCGCCCTCAGTCCGCCCGTCAACGGCATCCGTTTCCGCCCTCAGTCCGCCCGTCAACAGCGTCCGTTTCCGCCCTCGGTCCACCCGTCAACAGCGTCCGTTTCCGCCCTCGGTCCGTCTGCATGAGAGGCGCCCGTTCCTGCATTGCCTCCATCTGCGAAGTGACCCCTGTGTCCCTATTGGTCTCTGCAGACCCCTCTCCCTGTATCCCTCTCCCACCAGCCTTGTTGTCTGTCTGTTTCTGACCCACCCGTGTCCCTCCCCAGCACCCCCTGTCCACCTGCCTGTGTGCCTGCCTCCCCTCCCACTCCCTGATGATGGACGCTGGCACCCCCAACCCCGCCAGAGCGCCTGCCGCGAGGCGCCTACGTTGCCCCATCTGGGGAGTGATGAGCTGCGTGAGCCCTTCCCGCTCACAGCAGACAAGCCCAAGGCATCTCTCGGTCTTGGCCGGGGCACGGATCAGAAGGCATACCAGGATGCCTTCTTTGTGGGCATAGCCACGGCCCTGGTGGCCCAGGGCTTCAGGCAGCGCACGGGCATGTCATGGCGGAGGCGGTTCCAGACCTCATGAGACCCCCCTTGTGCGTGCCGTTCCCACCCGCTCCTTCCCTTCTCTCCCCTGCTCACCCCCCCATGACTCCCACGTGCAGCCTCACCGTGGCTTGGGGGTGGCATCGCAGTCTGCAGGAGGGAGGGCAGTGGCACTCCCCCCTGCGGCAGGTGGCTAATGCCCAGGGTGCCCTGGGGCAGCTGGCACTGGCACAACCTCTGCCCTTCAGCTGACTGTCGCACGCCCAGTGCTTGCAGGCCCACCTGTGGCTGCCCATCTGCTGCTACCGCTGCAGCAGCTGTGGTAGGTGCACGCAGACGGGCTGAGGAGGGGGCTCTTCGCTTCCACAAGACTGACAGCTCCCCACAGGGGCCTGCCTGCCTCTGCAGTAAGTTTTGCCTCGATCCTGGCCCGCTGCTCTTGCCTCCTGCCTAACTCAGGCACAGTTGCAGCCTAACTCGGTCCTATTTTGGGCCCCAATTGTGCCACAATTGGGCCTCAACTGTGCCTGAGTTGGGCTGGACTGAGCCCTCAGTACACTATAAGAAGACCAAATATATCATAGTATACCTGTTATTTTCTTACAGTCTTTTGGCTGCACCTAGAAAAAGTCCTTGGATTAGGACGAAACGTCGGTCCTATTTTTAGCCTCTGTGATTTTAATATGTTTATTTGTGAGATTGCAGTCTTTTAAAGCATTTTCTAGATTCGTGATCTTGTTTTTAAATGTGTTTTAATCGTATTTTTGTGGCTTTTATATATACATGGCATCTCTACCCATAAATCCTTTGTCTCAGAAGATTATACCTGGCCATGAAAGCTTCCGTGCAACTTATTTTATTCGTTATACCAAAGAAAGGACATATCTAAACCATCCCAGCTCTGTCTTTGTATTGTAGAGAAATTCTCTTGATTCTCTTTTGATTCAGTGATCCATGAATTGATTCATGAATTTGATTCAAAGTAAATACACAGTATAATGAAAAAGGTGGAAGAAAAGATCAGTTACACACTTTTTATTCTTTTGTAACCAAGACAGTGCTGTAGCCTGTTATCGTTATGTAGAGATTTTATAAAGAAGGGTCAGAGAACTCATGCTGCAAAGTTCATTAGTTGGAGTAAGATGGCATTGAAACCCCTGTTCAAAAAATGAAAGAGGCTTCTTGCTTTATTAACAGACAGAAGACTGTTATTTAGGAAGGTCTTTGTTGAACAGATGTTCACTTTCCTGTAAATGAAGCAAAGCTAGTATTATAAATATTAACATTTCCATTTGTGCTAGCCAAGGGCAAAGGATAGATCCTTAACAACAGAATGTCAGGACAAGAGCATAAAACATTAATTCTGTACAAAGTTCCGACTTTCCTAAATGAAATTAAATGAATATAGGTCTGAAACGTCCTCAAAGACCTTTGCAAAGGCGTAAAAGACAAAGGACAATTAGCTGTGCAGTAACATCATTCACTGGGGGAGAAAAGCTGCAAAATATTTGCCTTTTAAAAAATGCTTTTTATCTGTTGTCTATTGCCCTGCTAATATCATCTTGGGATGAAAATATTGTCATATGTATTTTCTAATAATACACAAATGAATGTCAGTTCCTATTGTGTGCATTTTATATGAAGTGGCAACTATTAGAGCACATATTAAACAACATCTGTTTTCTTTATTCTCACATTATATTGTATTTTTCCTGTAACATTTTTTAAAGCACATATGAAATTCTGCTTTTGAGAATATACTGTATATACAAGTATTCAGAAATGGTAGTCTATGGTGAGTTTAATTATTAAAACTCAGAATTTAAAGGGGGGGGCATTTGGGGCTTATAACATTATTCATGGTAAGATGATGATGATGATGATGATGATGATGATGATGATGATGATGATGAAAGAAAGAAAGAAAGAAAGAAAGAAAGAAAGAAAGAAAGAAAGAAGTTATTTTCCCTCTCTGACAACACTATGGCCAGAGATCACGCAGTGAAACTGATTGGTGGGAGACTCATGATGGACAAAAGGAAGTTTTGCAAGAAATGCCTGCAATCTCCTTAGTTTTGCCTATTTTCCTCTACTTATTAGCACTTTTTAAACCCGGTCACACACACACCCCAGAGGCTTCTGTGATGCCTCAACATCCTAAAAGTCTCTGAGTCACCTGCCTGCAGTAGCTCTGTCTTTTTCGAATCCAGTGCCACATGGCATCCCAGAGAAGACTACCGGTATGTGTATTTGCTGTCTTCATGGGGGAAGAGACAAAGGATTTGGCCTTCCCTCTTGCTGAGATTGGCTTGTGCCCTTCAATTGGGCAGCCAAGCCCACCTGGCTAGGTAACGGGTGGGATGGTACGCCCCAGGTGACTCTCAGCAACATCATCCAACGTAGGCTTTTTAGGACATGCATAGGGTAGTTGGACTCTAGTCTATATGAACTAGTCAACTACTCTTGGTAGTTGGACTCTAGTTCATTGTTTGATGCCCCAAGTCTGCGTATTAGCAATCAGCTTGTCCATCTCTTGATTGGGAGCAGGAGGTGGGCTCCCTTTCCCTTTCCTCCCAGGCAATGAAAGTAGCTAAGGACAGATAATATCCAGTTATCTTACACCAGGAACTGTATTTTGTTTTCAGCTTGACTTTGAAGCTCTGTACCAACTTTGCCAAACATTGTTTATTGGGAAAGCACTGCTTGCTCTTGACCTATGTCTTGTGTTTTTGATCACCTGCTTCCTTTCCCCATCTATTTATTTTTGCCTTCTTTATCTAGCCTTTTAATAAAATCCTTTCTATTTTCTGCTTGTTCTCCATTCCTCAAACTGCAGATTTCTCGCTTTCCCATCCCATTTTGTGTTTTGCACAAAAGGAGCAGAGATCCCCCAGATTTGGGGGTCAGGGATGGGGGTTTCCAAGGTTGCCTTTCTCTGTTTGGCTTTTCCCTCTCCTTGGTGGTGGTAGACAGATACCTACCAATTCCCCAAATTCCCTCCAGGTTGGAAGAGGAAAGGATGGGCATGTCTTCCTCCCATGCCACCCATGTGTGCCCTCTTCCACCACAGAAGTACTTCTTCACACAGTGCATAATCGATCAAATTCATGGAGGACTGATCTATGGCTATTAGTCATGATAGCTATATGCTCCCTCCATGTTCGGAGGCAGTATGCCTCTGAATACTTACCCGTTACAGGGAGCAATAGTGGAAGAGGGATATGCCTTCCTCTCCTGTTTATGGGCTTCCCAGGTGTCACTGTGAGAAACACGATGCTGGGCTAAGATGAGCTTTGGGCCTGATCTAGTAAGGCTTTTCTTCTGTTATTAATGTTCATATAAATTGTAAAATGACATTTTTCTCATTCACTGCTTGTTCCCATGAAAAATCAATAGTAGGGGTAATCATGATTATCTTGAAGCACATGGTATTCCCTGTAGTGTTCTCACACCTCTTTTCTGTATTTCTGCTGTAACTCATGACGAGGGGGATAGAGATTGCAGTAGACGAGTATCACCATGTAGAGATGTTCTCTGCTCCTTATATGTGTATTGCAGTAGGGGTAGAAAATAAAGAGGCCAATGCTGAAAGAGAGTTTGCAGCATTACGTCCCCTGTGGGCATGCTCAGGGAAGTCTCTCGTAGGCTGCATCCCACAAGCTATATGACCCCTAGTCACTTTCCTCTCACGGCATTGCACTGACAGATTTAGACAGATGGTTATGTACTTGCTGAGTCCCTGAGGAGGTTATTTGCCATAGCAAAATGTTGACTGGAATGCCTGTGAGTTCCCAATGGCCAAGTTATCTCAGCCTGGGAAGCTGGACTTCTATTATCTATCCAAACATTAAATGTTCTTTAGACCACTGTTATAATTTTTGCTGTATTTTTTTCTCACTTGTCATCTCACACTAACTTGATCTTGTGAGCATCTGAAGGATACTGGCAGGAAAAGCTGGCAGGACAGAGTGGAATGAGAAGTCAATCCAGTGCATGTTTACTAGAAGTAAATCGTTATTTCAATGGGACTTATTCCCAGGAAACATTTATGGGACTGCAACCTTACATGTAGGATCCGTTTCCTGGTTCACAGAACTTTTGTAGCAGATGATTGTTTCAGTCCCACCACACTGAGGTCTTATCTGCATGAATTTCATGTGTTTAGTACAGAAGTACATAACTGTTATTATTGGGCAGCCCAATCCTATCTAACTCCCCACGCAGCAATGCAGCAGCACTGGCACGGCCTCCACTGCATCCCACAGGGGAGTTTCAGCGTCCAGGTCCTCAGGGTAAGGTTACCTCGGGGTAACCTTAGCAAGCCTCATGGGACTGGGAAAGTATAGCATTGTGTACTTCTCTTCAGTAACATTGCTAGTCTGCCCGTGTGGGGGGGGGCAGTGGTGCGTTTCACGTCATCGCCCTGCCCTCTGCACTCATTTCAAGCCTTCCACGACCCAGTGCGGGTAGGAGGGCCTAAAAAACACACCGGTTTTGGCACGATACTGCTCCGCAGCTGCAAAAAAGCAGCCACGGAGCACAAAACTCCTGCCATGGCTCCTTCTAGCAAGGAGACTGCAGCTGTCACCCGGGGACACTGCATTCCCCCCCCCCCCCGGCCTTGCTACGTCACTGCTTCTCTTGGTTCCTCTTTTCTGAGCGCAGGCTTGGCATGTATCTGAAGAGAACTGAAGGAAGGCTGAGCAGCCTGGGAGCTCTGTGGAAGAGCTAGTCAGAGAATGCCTGTCCTGCTGTTTTATTACTCATGGCTCTATTTGAGTCGCGTTTTCTATAATTACTGGAGGCTTTGCTGTTCTGAGAATAGTGTCTTGTGTGTACACTGTTTGTAAAGGGAGGCTGCTATTTTCTCTTTTTGTCTGGCTTGAACAGGCTTCTGAGGTAACAAGGTGACAGCAGCTTCATAGGATTTGGAGTCGTACATTTTCCTTTGATGCTGCCGTGCAATGATTGGGAGATTTAATTCTCTGGGTGGAGAGATACTGGGTGGAACGATGCTGTGAGAAAGAATAGGATGATTTTGTTTCTCAGACAACATGCTGTTTATAGTAGGCACCCTAGCTGGATATATCTAGTTTTCCATGTTATTCTAGCTTCATTGTGCACTTTCCCCCCTTCAGTCTAGCCCTAAACCCTGCTAACTGGGTAAAGAGGCACCTTCTAAAGTAGTGTCCTCTTATATTTAGCAGGGGGGAGAGCAACTGTCCCTTTTCACCCCAGCAAGGCATCTTTTCTTGTGGCTGTTGCTGGTGTCTCTTTTGCAGCTTTTTTGAATTGTGAGCCCTTTGAGGGCAGGGAACCATTTATTGATTTATTTTGCTATGTAAACTGCTTTGTGAACTACCTTTTTTCTAGCTGTTTATCAGCAGATCTCCACATTGCTCTAAAAAGCAAGCAGATTTTCCTTGCCTTGCACATGGCACATTCCTTTTCCTTTGCTCCCACATTGCTCTGGGAGCCAATTTCCCTACCTTGCTGCATTTACTGTAAAAGGTGACCTATCTCTTTGTGTGTGTTTTCTGTTGAATGGCATTTGCAACAAAAAAACCCTTCAAACCTTTAGTCCTCTGGCCAATTGCAGAGACCAGGGTTTGCTTCCCTTTTGATCTGCAGTCTTGTAAAGGAAGACGGAAGGCAAATAGGGCTTGGTGACGGCCCCATCTCCCTGCTCCCCACCTCATTCTTTTTAGTGGGTTAACTGGCATTGGACTGGGGAAAGTTAGTCTTCGCTGCCACCAAAGCTAGAAAGCCGAGACAGAAAGAGGCCACCTTGGGAAAACCTCCTTCCCAGGTTAGCAGAAAACTCCGAAATCCAGAAGGTCTCCTTAAAACCAACCAGTAGTAGAATGTGCATGGTCTGGTAGCTACCCCATTTCCTCTGAGTGAACTGAGACCAGGCAGATAAACTGCACAAGGAACAGGAATTTATACAAGGCTGAAAAATCAAAACAATGGAGGGAAAGATGCACAGGATCTAAACAAGGCACTGACCAACTAGCAAAAGGAGAAAGGTGGTGGTGGGAGCACAGGTTGACAAGGATGCTGGAAGGTACGTGGAAAACAAAACAACTTTGATGCAACTTTTGGGTACTTTCTCTATTCTACTGACCAGGGTCCTGGTCCTGCTTGCAGCCAGGTGACGAGGCGAGTCCCTGCAAAGCGTCAGATGCTTCCAATGTCAGACCTGGGCAAATGCGCAAAGGGGTGTGTGTTTGTATGTGACCCTGCGTTTTATAGCCTGTGGGTGTTAAAACCAGGTTTTACTTTGTGAGATTGGATACTGGAGGTGTGTGTGTGTGGGGGGGGGGGTATCCGAGTTCTGAGTTATCCACCAGAGAGAGAGAGCTGGACTGTGAAAGCAACCTCTAGAATGAAGGGTTCTATGAAAGATTAGAACGTTATTATATTGTAAAAACCCCTTGGGGTTTAGAAAGCCTGCCCATGTAAACCGCCTTTGAATTAAAGTTGGAGGAGAAATCCAATGACTAAGAAAGGCGGTATATAAATACTGTATATTATATATTTTATTATTCCTTAATTTCCTGCTCTTGGAATTCAAGCAGCCGTCGCTGTCCAGTGAGTTGGCTTAGAGCCAAATCCTTTGTTTATCTGTCAATTGGAAGGGGAAAAAAGTTGTTCAAACAATAAACAGCAGCACAATAGGGCAAACGTGGCTACTGAAGATCTTCCTTCAGGATGCTGAGACATCACTGCAGCCTTTTGCGAGGGGGGGGGGGCTAGAAAGGTCCAAAACCAGGTGAAAAATAGGCAGAAAATAGGGGGGAAATCAGGGATTTTCACCATGTCCCCAGGCACCAAGCTATTGGAATACAACAGAACATCTCCCATCTTAGATATATCTAGGATGGAAATGAATTTTTTTTACTCATGAGAACATCCCTGATGTTTTCAAAAAGTGAATTTCAAATACCATTTTCTTACATTACTCCAACTTTGTAAAAGGAAAAAACATATATACCTTGCTGAGGCTCATAAGATAAGGTAATAATTTATCATTCCAGCAGCATGAAGTAGCCTCATCTGGAGTTACTTTGTTCACAATTGCTTTCATGATCCATCTCTTTTTTCACAGATTTGAGACCTATGCGAAGTAACAGAGGATGCCAAGAAATTGCCATTTCAGTTACTGTTTCTGACACAGTTTGGTCTCCATGGCATAGTTGTTTGAAGAAAAGAAATTACTAAAAGATAGGTATCATACATTAATCAAGTAAAGCAACTTATATCTTCCAAATTCCAAGAGACTAGCCCTGTTAGTCTGTAGCAACAAAAAGACAAAGAAGGGGACTCTCTTCTGGGAAATTATCTTGCACAAGCTCTGTTGTGATTGTACAGTGCCCCATTCATTTCAATAAGATTTGCACTTAAGAACTTCTGTGTGGATTGTTGGAATGTGAGTGCAATGCAGTGCAGGACACGGGAGGACAGTGTATTGTCCAGGAGGCAGTAACTCAGAGGCTACCTGTCACAGAAGTTTACTCTTGTCCTCCATGACCTGTCATAGGTGTGTCTCTACTGTGTTTCCCCTCCCACTCTCTCTCCCTGGCCTCCCAACATGCAGGATCCCCCTCATGAGCTCTGCCAGCCTCCAGGAGTCCACCATGCCATGAGTTGACACAACATGCATGCAAAGGGAATAGCTCTAGTATTCCCTGTTGCAAGTCTGTACTACTAACAGAGATGTACATGCTTTTAAACATGTAAAGTATTTCTCTTTGAGCCAGCCCAGAGCTTTCAGCACCGCTGATGGAATGGCTTTCGTGCTGTTGGCCCGGGGCTTACAGTGGCGGATCACGGGATCTACCACCTTCCACCACTATAAGGCCCAGATAGGATTGGGTCATTTGAAACCTTTTACTGCCTCTGCTCCTGTTTTATCTTTAGCAGCAAACTAGCTGGTGGGGAGCAACTGGGAAAAAAGATATTCTGCCATATGACTGCTGCTTAATTTACACACATAGACCCCCTTTTCCAACATGGACCATAACCCAAAGGGCTATGCCACCATTAGATTGTGAGCCCTTTGGGGACAGGGAACCATTTCTTGATTTGTTTTCCTGTGTAAATCGCTTTGTGAACTACTCCTGTTGAAAAGTGGTATACATTCTTAACAATAAAGAGCAATGACTCCCTAGTAAAGTGTGCACAGAAATCTGAAATAACTTTCATAGGGCCAACCCAGACATGATGTTAAGCATGCACTTTGGTCCTGTGTGTGTCTGTTCCTTTTTTTATTTAAGAGCAATTGATTGGGGCTATCAGAATAAGGATAGCAGCATGCTAGGAGAGGATTGATATACTCTCACTTTACATTACGCTCTCAAAGAAAGTGTCATCACCACCACCACCACCACCCCCCCCAGCAAGGCTGGCATCAAGGATCAGCCAGGTCTGGCATTGGTTGAGGGCCTTCAGCCATCAGAGTGCCCACCTACTCAACTCAGTCCCTGACCTTTCAGTACTGGCGGTACCAGTAGTAGCTAATGTGCTGGGGGGGGGGAGGACAGGTGAGGGGCACCATTCAGTGAATGGCTTTGCCTGAGGGCCCCCAGCAGACTGGCAGCAGTACTGCTCCTGAAGCTGCATGGGCCTCAATGGCAATTTCCCTCCAGAAACAAATAGCAGATTTAGATAAATTATTTTTGCTGGGATTATAGTGCAAAGAGGAAAATCTCCCTGTGTGCCATGGTCTGATGCTATTTCAAATTTTAAAATACACAGGACCAAACTGCGTATTTAACCTAACTTATAGTTTGGCCCATATAGACATAGCCTATTTCTCCATGAAGAGGGCAGTGAAGACGGTGATGTACTGATGGATAAATCCAATTATCAAGGTAAAAAAAAAATTAAAGAAAGCAGGCTGGCACAACTCACTTTGCAATCCCTGAAGTGGAGAAAGAAATTAGTAGGTCCAGAGAAGCAGGGCTCTTCAAAAGCCGGCTATCACATTTGTGACAATTTCAGGTATCATATTTCAGAATCCATTTGATGCAGACCAGAGAGACAGCAGCTCATATTCCAAAGTGTGGTCTTGATATACAGCCAATTCTAGCTACCCATGAAGCAAGGCACAGGCGTACCATGTTGCGCTTTTCAACTTTGAAGTGAAGAATTAGTTAATGCAAAAGGTAGAAGATTTGGAGAAGTTTTTGGTGGTTTTTTTAAGCTATCATATTTTTTATGGCTGGATGAAAGAGGCAGATAGCATTCAGGTACGACATGTTGCAATTTCTGGCCACCCAGGAAAGTGGAACAAGTACGCTCTATTTTTGTTTTGATGCTGCTGAAGTGGCGACTAAAATGATGCACAGATGGTAGATCAAGAAATGTGGGGCGCTTTTTTTTTTTTCAAAACAGCAAATTATGTTTTGCTATAATGGGACTGGAGAGGTCCTGACGTAGCAGTTTCACAAAACACATCCTGTTAGATGGATGGAATCATACATAACCTAAACAGTTGCTGGAACATCAGGCATGCATGAATACTAAACCCGCCAGTAGCTGGAATGTGGGTTTTGCAATTCTAACAGCACAATCCTATGCTGTTTACTCAGAAGTAAGTCTCATTGAGTTCTATGCTTATAGGTTTGCAACCTTGTTGTCTTTTGGCCTCACCTTGTTAATTTGCCAAGGATTCTAATGGAGTGGACTCTTGCCAATTAAAGCTCAGGACACAATAAATCTGGAGCCTTTAAGTTGCCATATAGATTATTTGTTCTTGTTGCTAATAGAGACTAAAAGATCTGCCCTTTTGGAACTTGTTAAGTTGATTACTGAAGTCCTTGAACTGAACATTTGAAATGTGCTAAATAAAAGCTTAGTTTGAAGCACAATGGTTCATTCTCCAGTGCATGTCTACTCAGGTGAATGCCCTGCTTCCCCTGTTTTCACTCCACTGCTTGCATTGATAAAGACAAAGCATTACCAATGGAACCCCACGCCATAAAACTATCAAGATATTGTAAAGTGATTTCAATTCCAGTGAAGTACTAGCAGACACCCCCCCCCCCATTTTAGGCCCAAATCAATGTGATTAATAAAAGTGGTAGATTTGTGCATATGAAGCTGCCTGCAAGCCTGTCTAGCTATTGGAGCAAGTGCTCCGCCATTCGAGTGTTGCAAACGTGCCGTAAAGCACGTTTGCGATGACTCTAAGGGCTGCTGGCACGGAGGCCAGCAGCCCTTACTCCACCACCAGATCATCCCTGCGGTCGCCGGAGAAGGTAAGTGAAGCACCAGCAGGCACGGGGGCGGTCTGGGCGGTGAGGGAGGCCGGCCGTTGGCCGAGCCAGGATGGGAATGGCAGCCGCCATATCCCCAACCTGTTCCCAGGTCGGCGCGGCCTTTACATGGCCTCCTCGGACTCGCGCCAGCCATTGGGGCCTACACCAGGGGAAGGGCGACCTGGACTGCCCGCTGGATACTTAGGTAGGATTATACTGCGAGTCAGACCATAGATCCATCTCTAGCTTAGGATTGCCAACACTGACTGCCAGCAGCTCTCCAGGGTTCCAGACAAGAATTTTTCTCGGACCTACCTGGAGATGCCAAAAACCTTCTGTATGCAAACAGTGTGCTCTGCCTGGTAAAGAAACTAGGCTGCAGGATAAAAGCTGGATAGAACAATCTGCCAAATCCTAACACTTTCAAGTGTCACAAATTACACTCAGTGCAACAAAAACAAGAAGGGTTGGCACTAGATTTTGTGTCAGAGACCAAGCCCTCAAGCTACAAGGGCTACACCAGCATTGCTTTGCCAGGAAAGGCTTGGCATATGGCCCTTGTTGCACTGGTGTCTGTGCACTGTCAGTGTGGTGTTGCCACAATGATTTAGGGCAGTAGTTCCCAAACCTTTTAGCACCGGGATGCACTTTTTAAAATGACACTCTATCAGGATCCGCCTAACTTTACTAGACTTTAAAAAAAGGTGATCTAGAAATAAATAATATTTTATTTATTTATTTATTTATTTATTTATTTATTTATTTACAAGTAATAATTTATTTATTTGGGGGGGAAATCGATCCATTTCTTGCAATGATGCAGCCCTAATGAATAGTCTCAAGGCTTGAGGGGCTTAGTTATGTGAACCAGCCTTCACCTGCTCCCACTACCTGTCATTGACGGACTTGGGGGGGGGGGAAACAGTAGAAAAAAGATGCTCAAATATTTATCTCCCTATATTTACACAAGCTTGCAAACTGCAGGAGCTCAGCTTCTGCAGGACCCACATAAATCAGATTGCGACCCACCAAGTGGGTCCCGACCCACAGTTTAAGCAATGCTGGCTACAGTAATGTACAGTAGTCACCGATAGCAGGTTTAGAGCCCATGTAATCACCATGTGAACTAATTACTCCTGTCTCCTTTCTGTTCATTAAAGATAATATCAATTCAATATCTGTGTTGTCATTGCACAATGATTTGGGTTATATTGTGCTTCGGAAAGGGAAGAGGCAGGTTGTTTGGTGGCAAGGAAAAGTGATAACTGAGAGAATAGATACGGGAAAAATACTGGAACTGGAATTTGCACTTCTATGAGGAACTCTCTCTTTCTCAACACTTTTTTATACATGGTATCACAAAATGGCTGCCCATCATTTTGACAGGTAAGACAAGTGTGAGGTCATGTATATTGCCGTAACCTTAGATGTAGAATTGGTCATGGCACAACTTCCTTGTCAGTGGAGCCCCTCAGTATCAAGGATGGTAGTTCAGGTTTTGTCCTACCACAATGTTGCCCTCAGGTGTAGAGATTTATCTTTTTGGGGGATGGGTGAGTGTGGGGGGGAGGGGGGAGGAGAAAAGATCAGTCCATCCCCAGAGGAGAGATGGGACAGGGCTAGGTGAGAGCTGGGAGGTAGGTTGCCATGGCAGAGAAATAGGAACTTTGGAAGCTGCCTTATACATAGGCAGACCATGAGCCCATCTGGCTCTGTATTGTCAGTGGTAACTGGTGGTGGCTCTCCAGGGCTTCAGGTCAGGTGGAGTTTTTTCTTTGCCCTGCCTAGAAATGCTGAAGATTAATGTGGCCACCACACAATGTATGCATGTGACCCTCTCAGAAATTGAGATTTATTGGCTATGTTTGCACTGTACTTTATTTTTGAGAGTTATACTCTTCTTTCCAAGTAGCTGACTGAATGCTGCTATTTGTATTTTACTTCTCACCTAGATTATTATTAGTGTTGCTAGACTGCAGAATGATTGTTTTATTTGAGGGAGGGGGGTATTGATACAATTGAAAATGTTTATATTACTGTTTATTGATTTTGGGGATGCATGTTTTTGAATGATTGTTTTTCTGTATCGAAAGGCAACCCCATCCCCTCGTAGTTCCTGGTAAAGCACTGCTGTAATTAATAGATGAATGTTAATCTGGCTTCTGTCTTGTGCTTATCCCCTGAAAAGCTGGTTTCAGCTTAGTGTGCTGCAGCAACAGCTCAAGATTCCAAATTGCACGCAACTCAGTGCACATGTACATGTGAAGATTCTAACAGGTGTTTAGGTGCACTGTAACACTTGCCATGTCAAACGTTCCCCTCCTTGCATGACAGCAATTGCCTCCACTGTTCCTTCTCCCACTCCTTGGATTTGAAAAAAAATAAGAGAATGAAGTGGAAGAGCCTCTCCAAAGCTCTAGCCTGGTATCCTCCTTTCTTCCACACTTCCTCTAACCAGTGCTTCTCTCTCTCTTTTTTTCAATTGCAGAGAATAGAAGGAAGAGTGACAGATGGAGGAAGGTGGAGGTTCTCACCCACCCACCCAATCTTCTGCCTGATGTGACCACCTCAATCAGCCTTGTGGATGGGCTAGCCGCCAAGGGGCACACTTTCCGCACCTTTAAGCTATGCTAGGTGTGGGCAGCTGATTTATCAATGGTCACTGTTGAGAGAAAGAGGAAGGACACAGGAGGCACCTTATCTTTCCAACTTCAGTAGGAGGACACTGGAGGAACAATGAGAATTTTGAATCTTCTTTGAAGAGGATTCCAAATTGATAGTCAGGCAATGCTGAAATTGCCATCTCTCCTGCTGGAACAGGGAAAAGAGGGGGGGGGAACGACACTGCTCATTTGCATATATTAATTCATATAGAGATGTGCACACTTTAGCACTTCTGTAGGTTTGTCATTTGGCCAGTTTTTAAAGCAAATGATAAAAGCTTTTGAGCTTTGTTCAGCACTCAGCAGCCTCAACGTGAATGGGCAAGTAAGCTTGGAATCTTGGCATATCTATGCTTAGGCGGCTGGGCCAAGGTGTCAGCAACAAGAGAGAACACAGTACTCCAGCTAAGGAGATGACTTACCAGCACCTGGCCAGTAGAGGGAGCAGATACACCATCTCTGGGCCTTCCTAAAAAGAAATGAATAGAACTACATTATCATAAAAATTGTCAGAACTGGAAGGAGCCCAGAGTAATATATATACCAGCACAGTAGAAACTGGAAACAAAAAAAAAAGGGGGGGGGGAGAATATGCAGCCTCAAATTAAAATAATTAATGGAGAAGAAAATATCCCAAACTGGTGCTTATGTTATGTATATCTTTCTTTGGGCTGTCATTCTTGCTATTCCATTTGTTGTAGTCATTCATTCATTCATTCATTCAAAGGATATTGTTTCACCAACTCAGCATCTTCTCTTCCCAAACATTCCTAACAGATTAGCCCACAACATTCAATGTACAACAAGCAAAAAGCAAGAGTAGCAAGATGCATCCTCAGACTCAAAATTTGCACAGTATGCTGGATTAAAATATTGGATCAGGCATAAATTACTTCTTTCACCCAAATATGGCCATGGTCAGACTCACTCTGTGGACATGATTAGATTATAACCCCCACCCCCCCCACCCCCAGCAATGGCGCAAGAGAATATCTTAACTGCTTTCTCAGGCATAGGAACAATGAACCAAGTGAAGTGAACCAAATCTGACTTCACTGCTGATTTTACCATAATTCTCTTTTTTTTTGGAGGGGGGGGGACTTAAAACATCAAAATTGTATGTCAAAGTTTCTTTGACATGTATACATTCTGCAAACACATATATTTGCCCATTTTGCATAATTTATTCTGCCTTTGATGGGATAAAGAGCTGTGGACGGCAATCTGAAGTGGTACAGTGCAGAAAATGTTTTACCATGTGAAAAGCTGCTTGTCTTGAAGATCAGGCCTCGGTTCCATAGCTATGAAATCTGCTAGGGCAATACAGTATGAACAAACTCTTATCCATTAATAGATATCAAAGAAAATAATCACTCCCTTTAGAGAAATGTTAAGAAAAACTCACACAGCCCAATCCTATCCTCCCCACCCCCCACCCCCCACCCCGGCCAATGCAGCCATGCCAAAAAGGCTTGTGATACATCCTATGGGGAGGGGCAGATTGGGATGCTTGGGAGAGATAAGATAAAATATTTTCCTTTCCCATAAGTCCCTCAACTGGGAATGGGTTCACTTGGACATGCTCCATCTCCTTTGCTGGAGTAAGTCTGAGGAGAGAGGGGGGGCATGCCGGCTGCTATCAGAGGGCATAGCATCCAGCACAAGTTGCCCACACCGGGTGCCACTCCATCCCACTTTCGCCCTGCCCCTTTCCACCCTCCCCCTCCCCGTTGTGCCTCCCCCGCTGACCTACTTGGTTCGGCGGGTGCTCTGTGTGTCGCTGTCACACACAGGGCTGCTCCGGCCTCGCCACTGGCGGGCTGGTAGTGTGCAGCTCTGCATGCTGCCAGCAGACTGTTTTCAATGGCCATAAAGCACCTACTGCTATCAGAATGCTACTTCCACGTGTATAGGATTGGGCCATAAGATTCTCTGACATTAAACTTCATTAGAAGTACTGTTGCCAGCACCAGGTAAATACATCTTTAAAAATTGCCCTAACTTAAGTTTCCTGGCCCTATAGACAATGAATGAGCTGTGCATAAATCTGCTATCCTTCATTAAAGATTATATGAATTACCGCAGAGACTGAGAGAAGCTATTTTCACATTTTAAACTTTTGCAGTGAAGCATGCCATGAGTGCGCGAATGGAAAACATTTCTTGGTATTTTTGCTATTCTGGCTTGTTCGCTGCTTGAATTTTAGATTTGAGAGAGCTTATGTAAATGTTTCCCTCAAGTACACTCTTGATTTGATCTGACTTTGAAATAGTGCTGAAAAAGCAAGTTTTATGTTCACTGCTAAAAATTAATGTAGAAATAAAGAACTTCAGAAGAACCATCACAATTGACACTAAAAAAATTCTCACACTTACAAATGTCTGTGAGGGGGAGAAATGACATTGCTGAAATATTACATCCATTAGTAGAGTTGAAAATATCTTAAGCTTTATGAGGAATGTGGTTGTCAAAAGTACTTTAAACAAAGATATTGCTCTTGCATAGCTGGCCTGGCTGTATCTGGCCTGCCAATATTTTTGACGAAATAGTTGGTCCTTTAGGATCACAGTCTTATAGCCCAATCCTACCTAACACTTCCTGGCTGATTCAGCCGTGCCAATGGGGTGAGTGATACACCCTATGGAGGAGTTTCAGGCCCCAGAGGTCTCCTCTAGGTAAGGGAACTTTTGTTCCCTTGCCTGGGGGTAAGTCTCCACCGCCAGCATGGGTCTACTCAGATCTGTGCCAGCTAATGCTGGCGCAACTCCGAGTGGACTAGGGAAGGTAGATTGAGGCCATGAAGGGGGTTAGGATATTAGTGGTGGTGCCATCACCAGTGCCACCCCTTCCTGGCCTCAATCTGCCCCTCCCCACCTCTGTCTCCTCCCCATTCTGCCTGCCCCTGCTGCCATTGGACTTACCTTCCTGGGTATGGCGGTGGTTCTCCCATGCTGCTGCTGATTGTGGCAGTGCTCCTAAAGTGGCCGCTGAAACACATTTTACAACATACATCATACAATGCAAGCAGCATGTGGCTGGGTCTGTGTGAAGATGGACCAAGGACACCCACCGGTGCAGGTAAGGTTGTGCAGGGGTCAGGAGGGAGGTGGGGAGGGGTGGAATGGTAGGTGGAACAGGGAGGGTGGGTGGAACAGGGAGGAGATGGGGCGGGTGAAGGACAGATAGGACCTGGGAAGGGGGCAGATTCTGTAAACCGGCCCAATTCTAACCTTCACAGGTCATTGTGGACTTGCGCCAGTGATATCGCTGGTGCAGGTCCGAGTTGACCCATGGCAGCATCTGGTGCTTACCCCGAGGATTCCTCGACATGCCAAAACTCCCCTGTGGGATACAGCAGATGCCGCACTGGCACCACTGCATCGCCACACAGGGAGTTACAGTGGATTGGGCTGTATATTACACCAGGGGTTCTCAACCTTTGGAGGCCTGGGTACCCCTTATCGTGGTCCAATTTTCTGAAGTACCCCTGCTAATTAATTGCTAATTAATTGGATTAATCAATTAATTAATTAGATAATTAATCATTAAATAAAAAGTACTAAAACCATTTTAAATGTGAAAAATGTCTTATTTAAGTGTGTGGGGGGGGAGGGAGGGAGGGACATACACACACATGCAAGGATCTCTTTTTGTTCTCCAAGTCTCACTTCCCAAAATCAGCTCCTCCCTCCCCCACCCCACCAAAGTACATTTTCCAAAGTACAAAAATAAACCCAAAACCAATCAATTCAACCTTTATTGGCATAATACAAAAAGATACACACACACATATACAGATAAATTAAAATAAATAATGCATAATACAAAAAAAACAAGTAAGCAGAGAAGGAAGGGGGTTACAAGGGAATAAACAGTCTACATCCATTCTAATTAGATTTTGCTAAATTGGTCACCATGGAGGCTCTTCGTTGAATAATTAGATAAAGAAAGTAAGCTAGCCGATTAATGGACCATTTATTAACAGATGAAAGAAGAACCAATATAATCTCCAAATCAGACTTCCCTTGCAGATTTGCCAGCAATGGATTAAGAATGTCTTGGCGCAAGTCATTATACCATGAGCAGTATAGAAGTGTGTGTGATAAGGATTCTATATCTGTCAAAGTACATTGACAACAACCCTGGGCCTTAGAGGATCTATCAAATCTGTACTCCATCAAACTGGACGGTAAAATATTGCATCTGGCTAAAGTTAATGCACGTCTTACTTGAGGGTTATCAATC
Organism: Plestiodon gilberti rubricaudatus; assembly: GCA_026170595.1. NCBI lineage: Eukaryota > Metazoa > Chordata > Lepidosauria > Squamata > Scincidae > Plestiodon > Plestiodon gilberti. Next base: position 61,890,117 of record JANXHW010000003.1, on the reverse strand, counting down.
AAGAAAAGATACTGTGAAGTTTTACTGAGAGTACAGGGCAGTTTTAGATGTAAAGGTGAGCAACTTTTAGCAGCTGCTGCAAAAAAGCTTCCTGTCTCTCAATATCTATAAGTCTGTACAACGCGATCCTAATGGCAGAGGTCAAAATGACTGAGCCTAAGAGGTCCATTGACAGGCCTACAGAGTGAATTTTCTTGATAAAGAGATTATAACCCAAACAGTAAGAAGGGTCAGTTAAGATGTCCTTAAAAAAAGGAACACACTAAGCTGAAAAACACACATGAAACCAAAATTTGAAAAACCTAATCCATACCAGAAATTGCAGATGGTGTTGTCCAGCCTCAAGGCATAGTGCTGCATATGGTACACAGTGAGGGAGACCGAAGATTTTATACAAAAAGGATGACTGGATTCACTCCATGTCAGTATTATAGGCCGAGAGCCGGACCTGGGATCCATATAAAAGTTGATTCACTACTTTGGCATTAAATACTTGTAGAGCAGCCGGAATATAGGCTGCTCCTCGAGTATAAAAAAAACGGATGATGGCCAGAGTTGTCAGTTTGGCAGTTCTTATTGCTACTATATGGTGTGAAGACCAGTGATGTTGGTAATGAAAAAGGATATCCAGATACTTAAAGGTCTTGACTTGTTGTATGGCCCTTCCGCTAAACTGCCACATGCAGGGCTTCCAAGTCCTCCCAAAAACTACTATTTTAGATTTATCAAAATTTAGTTGCAGCTGATTAGAATGTAAATAATTGATACATCCTTTAATAAGACGCTTCAGGCCGATTCTGGTTCGAGATATTAAAACCATGTCATCTGCATATAAAAGAATCGGAACTGGCGATAAACCTAATTTAGGGCAGTGTGGCTAAAGTTGGCTAAGTAAGGAGCCAAATCATTGATAAATAGATTGAAAAGGTTTGGGGCAAGGACACATCCTTGCTTTACTCCTCTGTTAGTTGGAATAGGTTCAGATAGTGTTCCATCCCTTTTCAATCTAATACAGAAAGATGTGTTAGAATAGAGTCTTTGGTTTAGAAGTAGCAGCCTTTGATCAATCCGCAATTTACCCAGCTTGCTCCAAAGGATAGTCCTGTCAACTGAGTCAAAAGCGGCTTTAAGATCAAGGAACGCTGTATATAGTCGGGAATGGGGTTGAGATGTTTGTTTTGATATTAAATATGATAAGACTATACAATGGTCCATAGTGGATCTGCCTGGCCTGAATCCTGCCTGCTCCGGCCCAATGATGTTATTACTATCTAGCCATGCCGTTAATTTAGTGAGAAGCTGAGAGGCATACAGCTTGCCAAAGCCCAAAACCAAAATCATAGAGACAGAAAGGCTCCGAAAATAATTATAACTTAAAATCCATGTTAATTAACACTTAATTAGCTGCTGATGGGACAGATAAGTGGCAGGGCTTGACGTACCCCCAGCAAGAGGTCCACATACCCCTAGGGGTACCCATACCACAGGTTGAGAACCTCTGGATTACACAATACAGGTGGACCCCCGTATCCGCTGGGGATATGTTCCAGGCCCCTCTGTGGATACTTAAGAACATAAGAACATAAGAAGAGCCCTGCTGGATCAGGCCAAAAGCCCATCTAGTCCAGCTTCCTGTGTCACACAGTGGCCCCACCAGATGCCTCAGGGAGCACACGAAACAAGATACCTGTGTCCAGTCGCCACTCCCTTGCACCTGGCACAGAGAAAACCCACTTCTAGAAAAACCAGGAGGTTGCTTATGGCTTGTAACCTGTGATGGTCTTTTCCTCCATGAATTTGTCCAAACCCCTTTTAAAGGCATCTAGGCCAGGTGCCATCACCACATCCTGTGGCAAGGAGTTCCACACTTGAAACCGTGGATAAGAGCGAACACCCCCTCCATGGTTTCCTGAGGGCCCCCCACCCTACCTCCCCTGCAGGCAGGCATGTGTGCCCCCCCCCAGCTCTTATTTTTCTTTCAGCAAGCTTTGTTTCTTCCTTAAAACAAACAGAGAAGCGGCCTCCATTGCAGGCAAGTAGAACGAGAAAGTCCTAGAGAGGCTCTGCAAGGTTTCTGTTAACCTTGCAGAGCCTCTCTAGTACTTAGTCTCGTTCTACTTGCCTGCAATAAGCAGCCAGAGGCTGCTTCTCCTGTTTGTTTAAGGAAGAAACGAAGCTTACTGGGAAAAAAGTAAAAGCCGGGGGGGGGGTCCCCACAATCCGTGGATAACTGAAATCGTGGATAGATAATCCGTGGATATGGGGGCCCACCTGGAAAATGCTACTATTTTCTCTTCCTCTTTTCATTTTTACTCTGTTGCATTTCCGCTCTCCTCCCCTTCATCCCAAAGGGGGTTCTCCACATCCAGGAGACCCATGTACACCATTATCTTCCCCCAAGGGTTAAGCTGAGCCCAGTATCAAATGTCAAAAGGCATTTATTAGGAGCCAACAAAAACCTCCCAGTCAGGTAGGTTCAACTTAAACTGGTTCCCTTTAACTATAGCTCCCAGGATCTTGGAGTTCTCTCCCTTTTCTTCGTTTCTCATCATGGCTATGGCTCTTCATCCTCAGAGCTCATGGCACCCTCAGAGCTCATGGCACCCTAAAAAAAGTGAAGTTCTCCTTGAATCTTGCAGCCCAACGGTAGCACAGGGTTGTTGCTAATGGGTCCTCTAACCTCTGGTGTGGCAGCTGTATGAAAGGGGGAACTTTACTGAGGGAGATATATGGGGCCACTGCGTTCACTATCAGATATGCACTGGCTGAAACATCTAGTTCCAGCCATAGGCCCTCCATCTCTTTTGCTTGTAAGGGGTCTGCCAATGATGTAATGTGTGTGCCAAACAGGTGTTGGAAAGCAAATGTATCACACTCATGTCAGAGAAACAGGCTTGGCTGCAGCTACCAGTTGACTATACATTCGGTAGCTAACTTGGCTATTGCTATACTGTAATGTGTGAAAATACTTCAGTTTTGTGTGGTGGTGTTTATTTTTCTGGAAGCCTCTCCATTCTCATTCAACCCATTCTACTTTTTGAAGCTTTGTAGTGTAGCGGAATTTTTAAGCAGACTGATAATTAATAGGATCAGGAAGACTGGTGAACAAGGAAAAAGTATGGGTTTATTTGTTACGCAGCGCAGTGGACAGCCCCCAGTTGGGGAACTGACCCTTTGCTCCATGTGAGAACAGTTTTTATACATTTCCAAGCAGAATATCACATGGTTGCTGAGAATGTGCATAGTCACAGAGTCATACAGGAAAAACAAGAGACTTTTGATTTACATTTTACAGAACACAATGGGAACAATAGTGAGCTGAGCTAGTCAGAGGACCCTTGATGGTCCTTGATGGTCCGATCCTTGAGTTCTGGGAGACTTAATTGAGTTAGCTCTGGGAGTCTCCCTGCACCCAGAGTCAGCCTAATGTGTATGCTCTCCTTGAAAGGAGGAAAGATTAAGTTTGCCAAATGTGGGGTTTTTCCTGTGACCTGGGGAGGCATATATGAACAGAAACCAGGAAAATATTTTTCTGCATCAGTCCCTTCTTTGTTACTGAGTATCTAAATTTCTCAGTAACACCAATTAGGTAATATTAATTCTTGCCAGTTCTAACATCCAGACATATTAGCCATAGATTTTTGTGGGACTTATTGCAGGATCGTGAAATGCTGTGTGGCAACCCTGTTGGAAAAAGCACTTAGCCTGCCAGGGTAAAACCTCAAGATGTAGTGAAAGCAAGACATCATAGTTACAAAGAGAAAACAGCAGCATCACAAGCATTTCTACTCAGTTATGTCCAACAAACCCCTTCCCAAAGTCCATTTTCCCCATCTTTGGTGAGGTGGCTCTGGTTCCTTAGCCAGGAAGATAGTTGTTCTGCAACTTCTGGAATGGAAGACAAACATGCAAGTTAACACAAGGGGCATGTTCTTCTTGTGTTAGACTGAGATTGCAGGCATGACATTGTCCACAAAGTTTTCTTTCCAATCCAACTGGCCAGAATGTATAAGCAAACTGAATGCAAGCTCTTAGTTGCTCCAAGAGAGATTGCTATTTCAAAAGAGTGCTGAAAACACTTCATTGTCCAGAGTGTATGCAGAGTGAGAGTTCCAGAGCATGTGAAGATAGCAAAGCAACAAATGTCTTTAACGATAACTAGTGGCACTCTTCAAGCATAAACAAAGATAGCTCATAGAGTGAATAATTGTCAATAAATGTTCAGGCAAGGAGGGTAAAGTTTTCCCCAACAGTAGTTGTTCGTTGGTGAACAGGGAGACAGGTGGAGGCATCTCTGGAAGGTAAGTCTGGGCAGCAGGTACGCAGAAACAAGGTGCGCAGGAGCCAGGGCAAGGGCATAACAGCCTTGTGTCGTGAAAACTGATGCAAGGGAGCCTCATTGGGCTGTTTGCTGCTGCTGCTGCTCGACACAGGTACCAGTGGTGCTCCAGGTCTGTAGATAGGGCCCAGTGTGGCTGAAGTCTTGGGCCTGGTTGCACTGGCATGGAGGTTGTCCTTGCAGATGGCTGATGTCCTTTGAAATCCAGCAACATCCTGGGACCAAGTTCCTTTCCCTCCTCGCAGGGCTGTTGTGGTACTTCTCCTGGCCTGATGTGAGGCACAGGTCTGATGTAGGAATGTGGTGGTTTTCCTTCCTGCAGTAAGATAGATTTTCTCCGAAATGCAAAACACAACTGGTTATAACGCTATTATTTTTCAAATTACACTTTCTTTTCCTTTTTGGTTGGCGGGTGGCAAGGGCCACTGGGATAGTGGACTTCAGCTGTTAAAATTAAATTACCAAATTAAATTACTAATTACCAAATCAAATTAGTACCTTCCCCCCTTTTTGTTCAAAATGGTATACGAAGTGGCCATGCAGAACAAAAGTTACAGCAAAATAAATCTAGGACCACAATAGATGCTTGTTGGGGTCCCTAGGATAGCCTGTGAATATAATGAGATAAAAACAAAGGAATCACAAAGAAACTCTCACACGGTCCTGAGTGCAGTCTGTGAACCTGGTTGTAGAGAAATGGCTCACAACTTTAAAAGTATTTATATGAGAGAGAGAGAGTTGGCCACTCTTATAAAATGGTGTCAAGGTTGTACTGGCCCACCTCTGATCCAGTCCTGGGGGCTAAGTTGCAGTACCTTTTGTTGGCTCCTGCGGCTATAAAGAAAACAAAATATGAAAAGCAGTCAAACAGGCCAGGTTCAACCAGTGGCCAGGAGCCTAAGAAGTGCTCAGCAGGAGCAAAATCTCAGAGAGAGAGAGAGAGAGCCAACTTGACATTCAAGAAAATAAAAAGACAAAATATATACAACACTTAACAACAACAATGGCATTAAAAAAACTGGGGTTTTGGGGTGTCCTTACCCTAGCTATGCCTCCTCGAAGGTACAATGATCTTGCGCAATTGTGTCCCCAACCCCTAAACCTCAAGCTGTTCCCAGCTCCGTGGGGAGCTGCTACTCTAGGGCTATCTAGCTAAGGTGATAATAAAAGGCTATTTGAAAACAGGGGAACCGAACAGACATGCTTCCGTATCTGGACACAGCAGGAGTCCTCCACCAGATCCAGGAACAGGGCAAAGATAGCTCAGGCGGGCCATATATATATGACACAGAGAGCAAGACGTTCTAAGTGGGAAATACAAACAGTAAAACAAAGAACGTATAAAGATCAAGCTGCTGGAGTGATGTGTCAAGCAAATGGGAAATGGTGGTGTCCCACTTCGCAGGGGCAGCGTTTTCAGATTTTACTGTGCACATCAGTTGTTTTTCCTTCCTGTGCTGAAACAAACAATGTTGACACCATAAAGGAAGAAATGAATAAAAACCTAGGCTAGGTATCTTAGCACTATAAAGGCAACATAGAACACAAAAGAATTTTTTGGGGAAAAGATAGAAAGCAAGCCTTATAGAAACCATATCGTGAGCCAAATAAGGGTTTTTCCAGTGCAGGGGCTCACACACATGTAAGATAATTGCAGTGGTAGAAACAGGCTTTTTAATAACAATAGTGTGGAGACCAACTGAACTGCACTCTGCACGTGCTCAGGGGCACGTATACAAAAGTTACTTCCAGTGATGCCATCTTCTTGGAGGCCACACAATTCAAAGCAGCAGAGGCACCTGTGGTACTGAAAGCTTTGTTTAACCAAAGAAATTTGTTATGGATATGGAGACCTTTTATCAAAAATAGATTACTAATTATGGATTCTCACAGTTAGGCCTTAGGCAGACAAAAATAATGATTTAACCGAATGCAAGGTGTTATCAAATGCAGAATGAATACATAGCAAGTCCAAGCAGTTAAGTATTTTAAAGAAAAACAAAATGTCAGGGTTTTAGTATCATGATGAATGAGCACTACTGCAGTCATATGCAAGGGCTGCAGGACTGGATGCTGAGCCTGCTTCATCCTTCTGCCTGCTAGATAGGAAGCAAAATGGAGAAAAGATTCCCTATTCATGTTGCAGCAGGATAGACTGCTACTGCTCAGGGAGGTTCCACTGAATATATTGTAAAGACCTAAATCCTTTTAAGTTGGTTAGGCATATAACTTTAGAACATGAACAGAGTTCTTAAACAGAATTAAAACCTTAGAAAAATAGAATTAGGCAACATCAAAATCAGAATTTTTGTTCAATTTATGCAATCTCTTAAATTACTTTTGTATGTTTGTGAGGGCAGTTCTGCCCATGGGAAGAAAGCAAACATGATTAACATTTACCAATTTACTAACATTTACCAGTTAGACTCCAATTTATAAGCATTATTGCATTTTTAAATAGGTCTTTCATTTTGTTGATGTCAGGAGTGTACACACTCAAGCACTGAGTTTCAAGGCATAGTCAATTACTGGTGGAGACAAAATATTACCCCTTCATTGTTCCAGGGGTACCCATAAGTAGTTACTAATTTTTTTAGGATTTGTGCACAGATTATTAGCATGGTCTGGTAGGAGAAGAGACATTTTTGGAAGTTAAATTTTCAGTAATCTCAGGAGAATAAAAGGTCAGGTGATCAAGCTGATCCTTAATTCCCTTCTTTGGCCAAAACAAAGTAGGTAAACACAAAAATACTTTTCCTCCTAGGACCTATGCAATTTTATAAGACATAACATAATAACACAAAACATGAAAATGACACACAACCATATAGACAAGGGTACAAATAAATAAAATTTAGACACTTATCAGACAGGCACTTGGCCATTCTTTCCTTTGTCTCCCCTTCCCCAGGCAATATTTCCTGAGGGGAGGATGCAATGGAATAGGAGCTCCTGTTTCAGAGGCTTGTTTGTTCATATTACCCTTTTTTAATTCTTAGTAGGAAAATCTTCCTTTTTGTCCAGGATTTTTTTTGGTAGAAAAATGCATTTTCAAGATTATAGAAAAACGCGTGAAAAGGAGATGCTGAGGGCATAATTTGTTAGCCTGATTTAGCAGATTTTACCTTTTTTGGCTGGGACTCTGGACAGGTTCTGCCTCCTGTGCCAGTTTAACCTGGGCTTATAAGTTTTTTTCCCGTTTTTTTTTTTTTTTTGACACATTCCTTTTAATATAATGTCTGATATATGCCATTTGGCCTGGGCGTTTTAGTTCAATTAGTTCAAAAGAGCCCTCTTTTGGCCAGGCTGGTGCCATAGTTTGCCTAATTTAAACCAGTTCAGGAGCTCTGTGAAGCAGTTTCCCTCCTGACTGTGAGTCCCTTTTGGAAGTTTCCCCAGGAGAGAGAAGTGAAAGGGGGCTTCCTTGTGACAATTCAAATTTACTTTGGTTTGTCCCCATGCCTCTCCTGGGATTGCCATTCCAGTTCCATAGTCGGGTGTCCTGTTTCCGTTTTCCCGTCCCTACCAGAACCTGGCAAAAAGATTACTCCCTGGTTTAGCTTATTCAGCTGCGAGTGTCAGGGGGTGACTCTCTACAGGTACTTTTTCCTGGCGAGTCTAACTTTTGTTGTCCTTTTCCTGCCTTCCTTTCCTTGCAAGGCGAGCTAAACCTAGGTTGTTATGTCCATTTCCTGCCTTTTACCCTTTCAAGGCGAGTATTGACCTAGGTCCCTTCATGGTCCCTAGGGGTTTCCCTTAATAAGCCGGCCGGGCTTCACTCATACATATTTCCCAGTAATTTTCAGGCAAACAGTGAGGGAGAAAAACAAAGAGGAAAGAAAAGAGCCCCTTGCTATTGCCTAGCACAGGGCAGCTGAGGTATAGACTTGCACACAATTTCATGCACACACCCCCACCGATAAAATTCCCTTTTCTCACCAGTCTTGCAGGGTCCACTGTTCCTTCCTGAGGGATCTTCCAGCTGGTCCGCCCAGACATAGCTCTCTGGTCCAAGGAGCATACCTCCACCCCACCTTCAGACAAAAAGTCTTACCTAGGATTCTCCAGTGAGGGAGAGAGGAGAGCCCCCCCAGCCCAGGAGCCAGGCTGGGAGTGTAGCTTAAGATCCCACTTCTGACACCAAACTGTAGCGGAATTTTTAAGCAGACTGATAATTAATAGGATCAGGAAGACTGGTGAACAAGGAAAAAGTATGGGTTTATTTGTTACGCAGCGCAGTGGACAGCCCCCAGTTGGGGAACTGACCCTTTGCTCCATGTGAGAACAGTTTTTATACATTTCCAAGCAGACTATCACATGGTTGCTGAGAATGTGCATAGTTACAGAGTCATACAGGAAAAACAAGAGACTTTTGATTTACATTTTACAGAACACAATGGGAACAATAGTGAGCTGAGCTAGTCAGAGGACCCTTGATGGTCCTTGATGGTCCGATCCTTGAGTTCTGGGAGACTTAATTGAGTTAGCTCTGGGAGTCTCCCTGCACCCAGAGTCAGCCTAATGTGTATGCTCTCCTTGAAAGGAGGAAAGATTAAGTTTGCCAAATGTGGGGTTTTTCCTGTGACCTGGGGAGGCATATATGAACAGAAACCAGGAAAATATTTTTCTGCATCAGTAGGTATTATCATAATGCTGATACTTACCCTAAGATGATAGGTTGCTAGGAGATTTACTACCTGCTATTCACATACTGATAAATCTTAGTAACAGCAGCATAACTAGGGAAAATAGTTTCTTTGACAAAAGGCTAGTGGGAGAATTGAAAGATGCAGCATTCTTCCAGCTGTGCTTATAAAGTTACATACATTTCCTGACACCTCAGAAGTAAATGGGATTATATAGCCACATAGAGTATTTATTTTTCCTTATACAGTGAGCCCTCCGTATCCGCGGATCCTGCTTCCATGGATTCAACCAACAGTGGAACGAAAATATTTTAAAAAAACTAATGAGAATGAGAGGCGGAGCTTTGCTTAAAGGGATACTGCCACCATTTTCATGTATGCAAGTTCGGGGCTTCTATTCCATTCCTTGCCTCCTTGCTCTCAATGGAATGATCTCTCTCTCTCTCTCTCTCTCTCTCTCTCTCTCTCTCTCTCTCTCTCTCTCTCTCTCTCTCTCTCTCTCTCTCAATCATTTCCTCCAGCCACTCCTCGGTCAGGACAGACAGAAATGTAGTCCTGCAAACCAACCCTGTCAGCGAACACATTGCTACAAGTATCCCCGCGCCATTGTGCGCCTCCCACCTCTTGCGCTTCTGTCTGTAGCTACAGGCATGCGCAAATGAAAGAGGAATGGAAGGCTCCAGGGAGGACTGGTGTGCAGAGCCAGAAAAGTTACTTTGGCTGGCATGTGCAATTTGGGAAGGGAAAGAGGAATTTTCTGAGTCAAAGTGTAAAGCTGTGAATACTGAACTTGAGCATCTGTGGATTTTGGTAACTGCAGTGGGTATTGGAACCAATCTCCGTGGATACAGAGGTTTCACTGTACTGTTGTAATGATTACTGAGATGAGCAATATCTATGTAGATATCAAAACTCAAATAAGTCAAAAGTTTTTAAGGTGAAGTAGATTTTTCTCCCTTCCATCAAATCAGCCAGTTCTTTGAATCCATGTATTCCTCCTCATTATCTGTTATCTCCTAGAATGTATCGCTCATCTGAATTATGTTCGCTTTTGTTTTACAGAGAAAACAATCCTAGATTCTGTCTTCATGATGCTATGACTTTAAGAAACCCTATCTTTATATACTGAAGGTGTTCACAGTCACAACATAATGTGCGTGGAAATGGTTTCAATGGATTGTATCCTAACCCTCAGACACACACAAATGTGGATAAGTCCCACTGCTTTAGTGAGAATACATTTTTTTCATGCAATACATAAAGCAGGAAAAACATTTTTTTTCTTGTGCTACAAAAGAATGTACAGTACTTCTGTACTCTGCAGGCACCCCATATCTACTAATTTCTACCATGCCTTCATCAGTCTGTGCAATTCATGCAATCTATATGTCTGATCTCTTTCATTTAAATACATATAATTTCAGCTGACAAAGGATCCTTTTGCTGAAGCTGTTGAAAATATCCATTGCAACGGAAGACAGAATATATCATTAGAAGGATCACAGTTTAGTATGAATCAAAACTGAAAATGTATACTGATAAAAATATTTTTTTTAAACTAGCAGAAATCTGACAATAGCTATTATTAACAGGTTTTGGGTCAAATTTGCAAACTGTTTTCTGGGAGCACAACTTGGAAAACAACAGAACTTCTTAGAAGCAGTATATAATTAAGCTGTCATGTGGCAATTGACATCCGTACAAGTCAGATGAAACACATACCCACCTAATTTTGTCAACTTTCCAGAGCTAACTACACATTGCAGTGTAGTTAACTACAGAGCTATGAGACCTGTTTGAAAAGTGGCATATCATCTTTCAAAGCAATTTTAAATAGATGTTTATTAAACATCTATTTAATAAACTTTGAATATTAAAATAGATGTTTATTAGAGCTCTGATGCAGGATTCTTCATTGTTGTTTTTAAGGAAAGTGAATCTGGGAGCGGTGATTCAGAGTGGGGAAACAGTGGGTAGGTGTTTTCATCCTCAATCCCTCCAGGATTGTTTCCTTTGAAAAAGTTCCAGGTTTATGGAACGAAACGTAAGGACTTGCAAACCTCGGATTTTAAGTATATTCTTTCCCTTTCATGGCTGCCAGCATGTGGAAACCTGCGATCGGTGTAAGAAATCTATTTTTATCCTGGCTTCTCTTTTCTACATGGCATCATTACCCGTACTACCTGGTACATGCAAGACAGTGGGTAGGTGGATAAGGGCCCCTGCCTCTGCTTCCCTACTCTCAATTGCCACCCTAGACTATTTTTCTTTAAAACAAAAAAATTCTCTCCAAAATAGAATCAATGCACAACGGAGTATAGCTGCGACTCAAGCCCTCAAATCTTAAACTCAAATTATGTGGTAAGTCTCACTGGAAACTATGCAGTTTAACTTAAAAAAAAATGCTTGGCATTTATGTGTCAAAACTTTAAGAGTAGAGCATGAGTCACAGCCCAATTCTATCCTTTTCCCTGCCATAGCATGCAGCTGCGCCAACAGGCTGTGCTGCATGCTATGGTGGGGCTGACCATGAGGCCCCACCTCCTGGCCTGTTCTGCCCACCTTGCCAACTCACCAATGTTGGCGGGGCTCCTCACTGCCACAGCAAGTGGGGTCCTCCGTGCTGTCTTCAGTGGAGCTACGCATGCTTCTGGAATGGCGTCTGCAATGCTGTAAAGCACGCTCCACCACCGGAAATCTAGTTCCACTTGTGGAGCGTGCAGTACTGGGCCATCAGTATAGCATGTTTTTGGGACATGTTTCTGAATCTTCAGTTAGGAATCATAAATAGAACCCTGACATCTAATGGGTTCAGATAAGGTCTGAACTTGCTTGTTTATAATGGCTAGTCAAGCTATTGCTGTGGATTTAATTATTCGTGATACTTCACCTTCCTTTTGTCAGGATTCTTTGCTACAGAAAAGACCGGATGCTCTTTCTTCTTTGTTTGCCTGTCAACGCAACTTGAAAGGTTGATTTGCTGTTAATGTTTTATTAATCCACTTTTTCCCCTCTACTTTACCAACTCTATTTGCATCACATGTTGTGCATTCTTCTCATTCCTTGAATTTTAATGCTATTCTGTCATCTGAAAATAAGCTGAGATCCCACTTTTTTTGCCTTATTTGGCTACTTTATGAAAGGCATTTATATGTTTGTTTGACAGCATAAGATGAAAACTGCAATGTGCTTTGCCTTCTTCAATGGTTTAATGTGCCATGAGTTTCATTCGATCATAAGTTCTGCTGTAGATGCATTTGGGGGTGCACTATTTTCTTTTTACGGATGAAGCGTTGCTCTGGAATTTCTAGAACTGCTCCCGCATCAAAGCCACCATTGCCTTTCCCCTAAGTCTCCATATGATGAACATAAGAACATAAGAAGAGCCCTGCTGGATCAGACCAAAGGCCCATCTAGTCCAGCTTCCTGTATCTCACAGTGGCCCCACCAGATGCCTCTGAGAGCACACAGACAACAAGATAACCTGTTTCCTGTTGTCACTCCCTTGCACCTGGCACAGAGAAAACCTACTTCTAAAGCCAGGAGGCTGATTATGGCTTGTAACCTGTGATGGTCTTTTCCTCCATGAATCCTTCCAAACCCCTTTTAAAGGCATCTAGGCCAGGTGCCATCACCACATCCTGTGGCAAGGGGTTCCACAGATGAATTACACGCTGGGTAAAGAAATATTTTCTTTTGTCCGTTCTAACTCTCCCTCCACTCAATTTTAGTGCATGTCCCCTGGTTCTGGTGTTGTGTGAGAGGGAGAAGAATTTCCCTCTATCCACTCTCTCCATCCCATGCATAATTTTATACGTCTCATGTCCCCCCTCAGGCGCCTTTTTTCTAAACTGAAAAGCCCCAAACGCTGTAGCCTTTCCTCATAAGGGAGATTAAAATATACAAGTCACCTGTTTCTCTGGGATTCCTCTTGTGCTCATACCTAATGGAACGAATGACAATCTGAAACAAAAATGAACCCAACTTGTTTCATTCATTATAATAACAAAACAAATGCCACAGCCACAAATGATTTTGGAGTATCATGTTTCATTTGTTTCACTGTGGTTTCCCCCAGTACCCAGACTAGATTGGACAGAGTACTGGGAGAAGGTAGAGATTGCAGGGAGACTGACCCTAAACTGCCAATCGCCAACTTTTTAATTTTTTTTAAATTTTAAGCAAACAAATGTCCACAAAAAACCCTCCAATCACAGTGGCATGGGGAGGCACTTGGATGTCTATTAGGGTGAGAATCCAAGGGGCTAGTTTGGGTGATATTTGCTCTTCTGACCAGCCCCACATGATAAAAGATGTGTGCACTTATAAAGTACACATATCCTTGACCTTCTCCTGTCTGGGGGAATTCTGGACATATTTCTTCAATTGTCTGGGGGAAAATTCATTCTTACCATTCCTCTACATGTGCTGGTAAACCTACTTATATAAAATGTTTCCAGTCCCCCCAGATATGAGAGGATGGGCCAGGATGATGGAAGAGAAAAAGCATGTGAGCTAGACTTGTACAACCTGAAGTATCCTACTGGGTACAATTCCTACCCTGCTTACTCACACTGTTCCAGGGTCCTAGTCCTTACTTCACCCTTGCAGCAAAGTGAATGGCTAATAGTGGGTGAGCCCCCATGAAACATCAGTTGCAATATCCAATGATATTGGACATGGGCCAATGCACACAGGAAGATGTGTGACGACACTTTTTAACTTGTGAGCATTAACCTTGCTTTACCTGTGGGATTGGAAATGGGGCACCTGGGTCCCTGAATTTTCCATTCTTGGGAATCAGGTGGGCTTCATGGTTCCCTTTGCTTACTGGTCAGTTGGACTGCAGAAGCCCAATCCTAACCCTAAACTCCCATGCAGCAATGCACCAAATGTGTTGCATCCTGCAGGGGAGTTTTGCATGATGGAGGTCTTGAGGTATGGGGATCTTTGTTCCCTTACCCTGGGGAGTAAGCCGCAGCAGCGGCAACAGGTCAACTCAGACCTGTGCTAGCGATATCGCTGGTGCAAGTCTGCATTGATCCGTACAGGCGGATTGGACTCGGAAAGGGTGTTTGGATACGGCATGTGTTGGTGACGCTGATCCCACCCCCCTCTTTGGCCTGATCTGCGCACCCCCATTTCTGCCCTCTCCCGCCCTGTTCCGCCCCCTGCATGGGCTTTAGTCCAGTGGGTGTCCCTGCGGCTGTTGGTGGAAATGCTCCAGCCTTCCCACCTGAACGTAGAACTAACGCTGTCGCAAGGCTCTTTACAGCACTTTTGCGACATCACACACAGGCAGAACGTGTGTTCTGCCTTAGTTAGGATTGTGCCACAAGATGCTAAAACAATAAACGACAGCACAAGAGGGCAACTGTGTCCACTGGCTTTGAGTGACTCAGCAGTCCTTTCAGGATGCTGAGACATCACAGAAGTCTCTGAATTATTAGAAAGGTCCAAAACAGGTGAAAAATAGGCAAAATCCAGAGGGGAAATAGGGGTTTTCACCACACCCACTCACAGCTTTTAAAATCCATGAATAAGTGACATTGTTCACTCCAATCTAGCAATTCCAGCACACACAGAGCTAATCTGTCTCCCACAAGAGCTCACATAAACCAAACATCAACTCAGATAAATATAGCAGATGGTTAATCAAAACCCCAGCTTGAGGTCTGAGCTGAGTTCATTCAATTAAGTACTAGTGGAAACAAAGGCAGACTGTCACCTGTCCAGTTTTGTTTTTTTCTAAATGACCTATATTCTCAGAGAAATAAAATCTTTCGAGATCTGAAGCCATGTAATAATCTTTAATACTAAATTTTACAATATCATGCAAAAATCCAATGTTTCAGCTGTCAATACTGGCAGCCTTCATCAGGGAAACGACAGTTTCTGAAGGCTCGTAACACGTAGGCTCATACGGTGAAGCACCGTAATAACAACTTTAATAAAAAGGAAGAATTGAGAATGATAAACAGTAGCTGGATACCAGCTTTAGCCAGAACAAAGATAAAACCTTATATAGGTAGAAAGTCCCCTTTAAGATCAGAAATGAACTAGAGTAACCTTCTTAGAAGCCTTCAGTAACTGTCCTTTTATATCTCCTGCTGTAGGCAATGGTCTCATTTTCCATTAGGCAATGGTCCCAGTATTGACAGCTGAAACGTTGGATTTTTGCATGTTATTGTAAAATTTAGTATTAAAAGATTATTACATGGTTTCAGATCTCGAAAGATTTTATTCCTCTGAACCTTTTGGCCATGCAAACCTATGAATATATGACCTATATTCTGTCTCTTTAAAAATAAACAGGTGATAACCCCAGAAAGTTGTAAATGCTATAAGCACTTTACTCACTTAAAATCAAGTTACAAAATAAAAAATGGAAGCTCGTAGTTTCCAAGTAGGGCATCGTAGTTATGTAGAAGAGGGAATATCAGCTGGTGCAACTTACCCATGCATGACCTGTTGCGCATATTCCACTCAAAACTCAAAGGCGCTGCACTTTAGTCCTGTTTTGCATCCGTTTACCCAAATGTCAGGAAGTAAACTGCAAGAAACTTGAAGGAGTCTCATGAATAAACATGCAGCACAAAAACTGGAATAATCTACACTTTCTAAACTTTCTGCTCTCTTAGCAAACCTTTTTTGCATTCCCAGTTATGAGTATTAAATGTGACGGTTTTTACAATTTGTCTTCTGGGGAGTATTTCATTGAATAGAGGCTACGATAGCAGTGATGAACCTGCACAGAAATTAATTAGCCAGCTGGAAATGGCTAAAATATAGATGCAATTTAAGAGAGGAACAACACACAGTCACCCGTAAAAACCATGTATTAGACTGAGGAGGCTAATCTCTTTTTATATCACTTAAGGGAATTGAAACCAGCAAAATACATGAACATAGACAGCCTAGTCTTATGTATCATCTTTAGTGGCCACGAGAGTAAGCAAGTGCTGAAGTAGTTAAAGCAGAAAGCTAACCTCATAAGTGGATCAGGAATATCATAAAAGCCTAGCTGGACCACTGTTCCTGGAAGTAAAAGGATTGAAGAAAAGCCTCAGGCTAAACTACAACTGATGCTAATTTGGAGTTTATATCTCTTTAAAATAGAAGCCGTGCAGGATGTGATCCAGTTTGGGACCATGGCATGGAAGTGGAGAAGATACCTCTGTGTGATTTTCCCATTGAAATTTTTCCCAAAGTTGCTATAAGACCCTAAAGGTATCTTCTAAGCAAATGGCATCTTTGGGGATCCATAGCAGCTTGGGGGGATTTTCAGTGGGAAAACAGTAGGGAGGGAAAGGGAAAAACTGAACACCTCCTTGCTCCACACTGCTGTCCTGATTCATATCAAGATTGCATGGCTGATATTCCTAACACATCAGCTTACAGAATCAGTTCATTAGCCACTCTTATACAGCTTTGAGTCCCAATTCTGTTCAAGATCTTGAAGCTTCATTCCATTAACTATGGCAACATATCTTTCAAACATCCAGGGTTAATCAGCTGCCACAAAAACAGCAGACTCTTGAGGTACATAAAAGAGTAAGGCTGTAATCCTATACAGTACATGCTTACCTAGGAGTAAATCCCATTGATCTCAATGGGACTTACTTCTGAATAGACATACCTAGGGTTGCACTGTAACACATTCACTGATGCATCAACTTATGCTTAAGTAAATGTGTTAGGCTTTACATGCCATAAGACTTTATCTTTAAAGCATTATATTCAAGGTAATACAAAGGCAGTATTAGGCATTATATTCAATAATATAATTGAATATAATTATATTCCCGAATTATATTCCCAAATACTGTATTATATTCCCCGCCTTCGAATATATACAAAGGCATTATATTCAAGGTAATACAAAGGCAATTGGAGGAAATTCTTGGTTACTGCCAGTAGTTCTCAAAGGAAATTTTGAAACTAACCATTATGTTACACCTTGCCATTTTGTCTAGGTAGAAACAGACGGGCAGCCCAATCCTGTGTAGGATACGGTGGCCGGCCTAAAGGACCATGTCGGCATATATGGGGCTTGGAGGGAGCTTTGGATACTGGGGATCTCAGCCCCTGGTATCCTCGCCCCCTCCAGGCCTTGGGCAGCCCTCCAGGCCAATGGCCGCCCTCCCTTGCCATCCAGTCCGGCCTCACCCCAACTGACGTTGGTCTTGCCTACTACGGCCGGCGCAGGGCAGGGGAAATGGTGGAGCGAGCAGTGCGGGCCGCAGCACCGGCGCTGCTTGCTCATCGGGTGTCGCACAAGTGATTTATGGCAGTTGCTCGACACCCTGCGCCGGGGAAGTGCGCTCCCCCGGCGCAGTTTCTACACAGGATTGTGCCGTTAGGGACTTTCTAGATCAGGGGTTCTCAACCAGTGTTACGCATACCACCAGTGGTACTTTGGAGTTTCTCTGGTTCTACTCAGACCGCCGGGTCCCCCTGAACCCCACTGGGACCCCCCAAAACCTGTGAAAATGCAGTACTTTTGGAGCCACATTTTCACTCCCGAGAGCTTCTGAGGAAAACCAGGTTATCCTCGGAACACAGTTTGAAAATCACTGGCTTAAGCCATCCTCCCCTGCATGTATTTCTTCACATAACGTCCAACAGGCTGATGATACAGGCAGCACAATCCTGTGTAACCGTGCACTGGTATAACAGTAGATGCACCAGTGTAAGTGCACTTACACTGGTGCATCTACTGTTACACCGTTGCAAGGTTACACAGGATTGCGCTGTTAAGTACTTATCAAAGTTTCCATTAAGGATTCAAGCCATTTGGAGTTCGACGTTATCTTGGATTTAGCAGTGTCATTTTGGTACAGAACTAATGTTTTTAGATATGTACCTTCAAAGGGAGCAACAGGACAAATTCTGCCTATTTAATTTGACTCAAGCAGCTGCCTGAAGCTACATCTATATTTTAAACTTTGGAACTAGAAGTCAGAATAAATTGATGTTGTTCCAAATGTAATATAAAGAGCATGTACCTCTGCTGGGTAGAATGTCTCCATTCCCATTACTAAAAAAAGAGAAAAAAAATCAATTTGTTTGGCTTTAAGTCTCGTCAGACCCCATGGAATTTTATTAATGTTCTCCACTAAATTCATATTGCAAAGTTTGGGTTAAAAAGAATCCTCTGTTTATATGTGAGAGATGCATATCAAAACTACAAAAAAAAAAAACCCTTTAAGAACTCCTTTCAAGTTTTGCAATGTGCCTTACTGCCCTTAATTACTTTTATTAATTTCTGGTTTTTCCTGGTGATTAACTTGTCACCCAAATTTCCTCCTGCTACTTAAAACCTAGAAGAAATTGCATCACTGCAGATCCCTGTGACATCGAGATAACATTATGGCATGATTGAATTTTAATTGGGAATGCTGCTGTTTTCCTTGCAGAGGGTTTCATGGGGATAAACAGCTCTTTGAGTTGCTGTATTTCCACCTTCCCAATATATGTGAAGCAAATAAGTGTGGGGGAAAAAAACCATTTAGAACTGCATTCATAGCAAAGGTGGAACTCAAAAAACTTGCCCCTTATGTTTGCTTTATGACCCAATGGTATATGTTCATTGGCAGGGGTGTTCCTACCTTTGGTGTCACCTGGTGTGGCCTTATGATGACACGCCCCCAGTGAGCAGACAATGGAAGTAATTGGCGGTGACATGATGATGTCATCTGCAGGGATGCGGATCAAGTCTCTGACTCCAAGTCTCTGGATCCAAGTCTAAAATCAAGTCCCAAGTCTTTGCGCCCAAGTTCCGAGTCTTTAATTGTGAGTCACGAGTCCCTGTCTATTTAATGGGGGAAATGTGGGTGCTGTGCTGGAGTGTTTGTGGGGAGTGGCACTGGCAGGGCTGTAACTCCCCCCTGATGTTCCCCTCCTTATCACTCCCTCCACACCCACCCACCACCTCTGCTGCATTTGTGCCTGCCTTCCTTGTCTTCATAAAAGGCTCCAAGTCTCGAGTCGAGTCTTTCGAGTCTTTTACGATTGCTGAGTCAAGTCCGATTCAAGTCATTGACGCGACTTGAGTCTGACTTGAGTCCGAGTCAATAGACTCAAGCCTACATCACTGGTCATCTGGCTGCAGAGGCTCAGCGAGAACAGAAAGAAGTGACTTGGCCAGACTTGGAGGGAGCGGAAGACTGGTGAGACTGGGCAGCGCAATGGGGTTTTTGTGTCTGTAGTGGCACCCCCTGAATGGGTGTCACCTGGTGAAGACCCCCTGTCCCCCCCCAGCGACACCCCTGTTCATTGGCGAAAAACCCACATTGTCTTTGTACAGAAAATTTCAGAACTCCAAGTTTCTCCTTTGCCTTCAGATGTAGGGCATATGCAGCAGGTGGTAGCCATGAGAACAAGCTTGACTGTGCCCACTTTGCTCAGCCATGGGGAGCCATGTCACATCATAGTCACCTGCTTCCAAATGCAGGATTCAGCTTTGCACAAACAAACTACATGTGGGATAGCAATGGCATGCCCTAAGTGTAATCCTGCATGCGACAATGGGCACACATGCCAAAGGCTGGGAACTGTTGAGAGTCAACGTGGGCAAGCCTTTTCCTTTGATCATCCTATGCTGGTCTGTGTATATAGGTAGCATGTGGTGTTTCTTAAAATCTCCAAGAGTCTCCAGTAAGGGAGATCAGAATGGGAGAGGTCAAGGTAAATACTCACTGCCCGATCAGCAGATGAACTGCATTTATAGCAGGTCTAGGTTCTCTGCTCCAGTTCTTTCCTGAAGATTGTTCCAGCCCCAGGTCTTGGACTGTATCGTTGCTGCAGTTCTGCTATTCCTGGTTTCCTGACTGCTTCACCATTGATTAAATCCCAGTATGACTGCTCACAGACCAGCCAGTTGGGACACAATTAGTGCAGGAGAACATTGTTATTACTGCGACCTGAACAACGTGATGTTTATTTTATAAGAGCCGAGCAACTCTCTACAAATGAGTCTGATCTGCCCTAAGGGTGTTACATGCACTAGCAGCAAAAGTCAGTTGTATACTCATAAATTATCTATGGTTTCGTATTTTGCAGTTTGGGTTTGAAGAACTATAGCTTCTGAACGCTGTTGTTAGCATGTGTTACAGATAACTAAGCATGTGCACTATATTGCTCCAATCATGTAGCACAGCTGATGGTTGTTGTTGTTGTTTTTTAAAGGCTTTTAAATCAACAGATGGTTGCCTGGACCAGCCCCACATGGTAGCTTTGCAATAGGTTTATCAGCACATGAAAAGGAGTAGTTCCATTGAACTGCCTTGCTATGCAGTTAAGACAACTGGCCCAAATTCACCCGGATGAGAAGGGAGGGGCCAGAATATGCACATTCCATGACTGCATCTGTCTTTAAAGGCATGGACCTGTCCAGGTGCAAAAGTAAACATCGAAACTGGCCTATTGTGGTTGAAATTCCACCTATGCAGGCTCAATCTGTAGTGGGTGCATGTTCCAGGCTGTTGCCACTGCTGTGCAAGCTTTGTGGAAGGCGGAGATCCACTTTGCTATCCACTCACCTCGCTCCTTCCTTGTGTGGTCCCACAACGCCTCTTGTTTTGTTTGAAGGGACTGTTAAGGAAACAAACAATGGTTGTTGTTTGAGGAAAAAGCAAGGTAAGGGGGTAGGGAAACACATCAGAGTGCTCCCTCTGCAGCGGCTGGAGGAGGTGGTGGCTGACTTGGGATCCTTGCAACCCACTGCTCAATCAATGCAAGCTGCATCATCTGGTTCATGGACGGGCCTGCTGTGCACCTATACTCCTTTGTAAGCAGCACTGTTAAATTTGGCAAGTGACCACACCTGGCAAATTAAACAGTTGATATGACTGGCTTGATTTGCACATTTAATTTATTTAATAATTATATTACAGAACCAGTGATCTACCTAGCTACAAATTATTAGCACCTGAAGCTTATAACAGCTTGATCCTGCCTAACTATAGGCTGCCGGAACTGGAGGAAGCATAAGGCACATTTTTGACCCCCTGGGAGTAAGTGGTGCTGGCACAGAGGCCGGAGCCACTCACTCTACCATCCCCCAGACTCTGCACCATCTGACCCAGGTAAGTCCTAAGCTGGTCAGCATGAGGGCGTGGGGAGAGAGGGCTGGGGTGATGGGGGAAGGGGCTATTGGCTGGGCTGGCCTGGGAGTGGGTGAAGATATTGGCGCTGATATCCCAAGCCCCTTCCTGGGCTGGGCTGACCTTACACGGCCTCCCCGGACATGCACCAGCTAAAGAACTGGCACGCATCTGAGAAGGCCCATTGGGGCCTCCGACGCTTATACTGGGGAAGGGGACAAATGTCCCCTTCCCCAAAGGTGAGCCCGTGCCGTGCCAGCCTGGTCTGCATCCAGCGCAGGTTGCAGCGGCAGGCCATTTCAGCCGGCCGCCACAACTTGCACAGGATTGCGCTGTAACTTAGGATCAAATTAGATATTACTGGTACTCCGACTAAACTTTCTCCCCCCCCCCAGTATGTTCAACCATTTTGTGACCAAAAGGAGGTTTTGGGAGAGAAAAGAAAACTGCAAACTTTTAGGGCAGAGGTTCTAGGGGTACGCGGACCGCAGGTTGGGGGTACGTGAGATGCTCCCCGTTATCAGCTGCTGCGATCAGCAGCTGATAACGGGCAGCGGGAAAACGGGAAAATTGCCTGTTTGTCGCTTCCCTTACCTTGTATTCCGGCAGCCTCCATCTTGAAAATCACGAAAATCTCACGAGATTTAAGATGGTGGTGGCCAAATCTCGTCAGGGCACATGAGGCAGCCTCATGCCTCATATGTCCTTATGAGATTTGGCTGCCGCCATCTTGAATCTCACGAGATTTTCGTGATTTTCAAGATGGAGGCTGACGGGAGACAAGGTAAGGGAAGTGACAAACGGGCAATTTACCTGTATTCCCAGGCTGCGGTGTGGCCGAGCGGGTTCTCCTGATAGCGTCGCAAGCCGGAGGGACATTGCGAGGGCTGTAGCCGTTTTTCCTGGGTTGCGGCGCTTGCATGCAACCCGGAAGAAATGGCTACAGTCCTTGCGATATCCCTCCGGATTGCAGCGCAATCGGGAGAACCCGCTCGGCCACTCCACAGGCCGAAAAAGGTTGGGGGTTGGGGGGTTCGCAGGTGGTACACGGTGGTATACGCTGGCACACAGGGGAGTCCGGGGAGTATGCCAACCTTTGGGGGCCTGCATTGGGTGTACGTGGGCCCCCAAAGGTTGAGGAACTCTGTTTTAGGGGATACCCACAAAAGTGACAAACTAGTTTCACGGTTTCAGTAGGTAGCTTAACAGCAGCTGTTCAGTGACAGAGAATATTGCAATATTGAAAAGAGAGGGTGGCATGAAAGTAAAAAAGCTCCTCTCCCATTGTCATTGCCTGTAAAATGCTACTTTACACAACAATGCAAAACCAAAAGACAAATACAATTAAACATGCATTAAGAAGAAAAAGTAGGGGTGAAGCTCTTTGGTTCTGATCCATGGAGAGGCCCCAATCCAGCTCCTATTTACTGAAATAGAAAAACAACCAGGTGCTTAAACTAATGTCTAACTTGACCCTCAGAGGTAATTAAATATGGAAACAAGCTGTTACTTTCAAAACAATTGCAGTCATAATTACATGAGAACTTAGCTAGACTGAAAACTTGCAGTCTGGAGTATTACAAAGGCAATGTTAATGTTTCTTTATAAAAGTTCATTTTCTCCCTTCAAGTTTCTGTAAAGACAAACAAGATACTGTACTTCCTGTTGACAACCTACACAAGTGAAAGCAGAGGTAGTAAATATAAAGAACTCAGAATATTTGGAAGAACACACAATGCAAAAACTTTTTTCCCTTTGGCTACTCTAAATGTTTTTCAGTGTGAAGTTTTTGACGGTGCTTACTGAAACAAAACTTATTTTCACAAAAGGCTCTTTTTTGGCGCACACGTTCTTTCTTGTGGTCCTAATACATCTTTATTCATTAGGTGAAGAAAAACCTGCAGGGTGCCTTTGCTACATCTAATATTTTCCAGGAGATATTTTTCATAGTGATTGAAATTGCAGCAAATATTTTGTAACTGCTGTCATGTGCAATATTTTTTTCCTCATATCCTACAAACTCAAATCCTAATATTTCTTCTTTGTGTTAAGCGGCTCAATGGAATTAGCTTTTCTCCCTTTCAAGCAGAATCTTGAATATCCACCTGAGCAGCCCTCGGGGATGAATACATGGGCCATGCTTAAACGTCTTATTGATTCGCCAGATGCAGCCTTCTTAAAATACAGTTTAATAAGACTCAATTAAGACTTAATTCCCAGATTAACACCACCTCTGCTGTTGATATAAGGACATAAACTGCAGTTTTGCAATACAGTATATGGAATTACACTAAGAGATTAGCTTTGGTCATGATGCGATTTCCATAAATCATACTCTAAGAAACTATGTGACATGCCCTAATAATCTACACGCACTCAATAGGAAAAGAGTTCCCCACTAACCTCTCTTGACTCTGTAAATATAATCTCACTTCTGCAACATTAGTACACTAGGTATATATTTTCTTGCTCAATATTCATAATTTAATCTAGTTTCATATAGAACAGTGGTTCTCAAACTTTTTAGCACCGGGACCCACTTTTTAAAATGACACTCTATCGGGACCCACCTATCTTTATGAGACTTTAAAAAAAAGTGGTCTAGAAAGAAATGATATTTTTTATTTATTTACAAGTAATATTTTATTTATTTATTTGCAAAAAACCTCCATCCATTTCTTGTAATGAGGCAGCCCTAATGAATAGCCTCAAGGCTTGAGGGGCTTAGTTATGTGACCCAGGCTTCACCTACCTGTCATTGATGGACTTGGAAAAAACATACCATAAAAAAGGCGCTCAAACATTTATCTCCCTATATACATAAGCTTGCAAGCTGCAGGAGCTCAGCCCTTTGAAAGGCAATTAGCAGCTATCTGACTTTTGAATAGCATCAGGGTTTGTGGCAATTACTTATCTGATCTTTCACCTGGGACCCACCAGAAATCAGGTCGCACGACCCACCAAGTGGGTTTCGACCCACAGTTTGAGAAACACTGATATAGAGTTTCCCCCCACAATGTATCCTAATTAGGGCTGAACCGCAGCAAGGGGGAAGGGGCTTCATGAAGAAGACTGCCGCCTTTGAAATATACCCCTTCATGTCTCCCACTCAAAGTAAGGGCAGGGAAGCATTGCCTGCATTCTTGTTTCTTCTTTTTGTTTTATTGATTAATTGTTATAAATGTTGTTGTTACTATATGTTATATTTGCATATGATATGATTTTACTGATGTATTATTTCTTGTGAATTCTGTGAGCCACCTTGAGCTTTAGAAATAATTTAATAAATAAATTCTGATTCGGCATTGTGATAGCATCACATAGCAAGATCTGGTTGGCTTCATAATCATGGCACACTAACATCATCACATTAGCTACATGACCCCTGATTGACTAGTAACTAGAAAGAAGAACCCCCTGGGTTTTGTTTTTGAAAATGTGCCAAAACAGCTGAAAAGAGGGAGGGGGGCGTGAACAGAAGCAAAATGACAAGATTTTGCAGAGATCTTTCAGATAAGATTTTGCTCCACCAATTTTTTTTTTCACCAAAAATTTTTGCTCCACCAATTTTTTTTCACCAAAAATTTGTATCAGCCCTAATATTGACTGCAAAATTTTTCATGGAATTTAGTTTTAGAAACTCATTCAACATAGTGGGTTTTTTTGGAGGGGGGGGGGTTCTAGACCACGGTCTGGAAGATCAAAATTTTCCTAATGTTTCACCCTCAGCTATGATGAAGGGCATTCTCAAAGGTTAAAAAAAAAACTCAACTGGTAAAAGACTAAAAACTTAAAAGATCTTGCTGCTGAAAATCCCAATGATCTGTCTGCTAAAAACCTACCAGCTAAAAACTAAAGGATAAAAAAGCCTAAGCTTGCTAAAGGAACCAAAAAGTAAAAAGCCCAAGCTTACTAAAGGCTAAAAACCCAACCAGCTAAAAGCTAACAAATTGAGAGCCCCAGGCTTCTAAAGTTTGGATTTAGAAAAAAATATATTTTTTTTGGCCAGAATCTGCGTGACAGAGGTTTTAAAAGAAGAGAGCACGTAGGGCACTGAAATGTGCTAGTTCAGAAACCATACTTAGGCTACCTCTGTCTTTTTTTAAAACCATGTTGTCACAGCCATGTCATACAGATATTCAGGAGTAGGAACAGAACATTTGGGAACGTGAACACTCCACAATCAGATTGTTTTAATTCTACTTTGACACAGCAAGCATGTAGCAAGAATAGATGACACTTTTGTTGTAGTCAATCTAACCAAGAGTTCTTTGGAATAAAAATTGCCTCCTGTGGCACATAATCAGACAGTCATCCTATGAATGTGCAAGGTTGTAAACCACTGACAGTTAATGAGTGCACATTATGAGCAATAATCTCTCTAAGGGGTCTGTGCCGGTGTTTGGACCCCTTTCACTGCCAAACCAGAGCCCTGCAGTGTTTCCAGATGCACGTTTGTCCCCTTCTCCGGGTATAAACCGGGGCAGGCCCAATCGACCAGATCCTTACACAGGATTTTGCTCTTAGTTTATTTATTTATTGCAGTATTTATATACTGCCTTTCTCAGACACAATGTCGTTTACAGTATATAGACAGGTCAACCATAAACCCCATTTTTTCAAATTAAGTTTTTACAAGTATTATTCTATGAGAGAAACTCACAGAATCCTCCATTTCTCCAGATGTTTTCCCTTCATAGTGCAATTGTCATTCTCACCACATGGCTCTTGCCTTTCCAAGCTTCCACAGGCAACCGCATATCAAGCCTCAGATGGGTTCACAAGCTGTTATCCATTTCTTGCCAGCTGATACCTCCACAGCCCACACTCCTCCTCATTCCGTCACGAAGCTCCGTCAGCTCCAACAACTCCATCAGCGGCATTCATCGCCCTTCCAAAGCAAGACCGGGTTTGACCCTGCTTAGCTTCTTCAGGCAAGGCGGCAGCTCAACCTCCGGACCACACCTCCTGCCTAGTTTGAAGGAAAACAACATTGGCAGCATTTAAATCATCTTAGCTGTCCATGGCTATAGTGTTTACTCTAACAAATCATACCCGGCCTATAGCAATGTGAATGTGTCCTGAAAGTCTTCATTAACTGATGACATTAAGCTAATGGCATAATAATGGCCTGTGCAAGACTAATGCTGTTATTGTAATGCAATAATGTCAGCACAGTGCATTTTGAACCATCTCCTTATCTCATTTAAATAGCTCTTAATGCCGGTGGATTCTGCCCTCCTGTTTTCAAAACAGAATTCCCAAATGAAGACAACAGTGGCCTTCTCCTCATATGCTTCACAATGCCCCAGAGCTTGGACATAATGTGAATAGGGAGGAGCTACTGATTTTCAGTGACAGATGGCCCAATCCCATCTCTCACTTGCGCCGGCAGAGCACACACTGTCTCAAAAACAGCATAACGCTTTTACGTAAAACGTAAGTACTCAGACCCACACGAAGGGGAATAATTAACTAGTGCTTGCATGTGAGTAACGGAATTGAAATGAATGAATCTTCAAGCACTTAGCTGCCCAGTCCAGACCACCCAGGCTTAATGTTAGGGTAAGGACAGCTCTGACAGGCCAGCGGGTGGCGCAGCGGGTTAAACCGCTGAACCATAAGCTGTCGATCGAAAGGTCGACAGTTCGATTCCCGCGACGGGGTGAGCGCTCGTTGCTTGGCCAGCTCCTGCCAACCTAGCAGTTCCAAAGCATGTCAATGCGAGTAGATAAATAGGTACCGCTTGCGGGAAGGTAAACAGCGCTCCATGTTCCAGCTGCATGCTACACGCTGCGGCAAGGAGAGTCATGCCGGCCACATGACCACGGAGGCGTCTTCGGACAACGCTGGCTGTTCGACTTTGAAATGGGGATGAGCACCACACCCTAGAGTCGGACACGACTGGACTTAATTGTCAGGGGTCACCTTTACCTTTAAGGACAGCTCTGCAAATGCCTGCTCCCTTTTTCTTAAAGGTGGGCATGAATACTCACATGATAGCAAATAAACATTATTACAGGGGTGTACAGAGAGCTTTTTATGAGCCTGTTCTTTTCAGCAGCACTCCTGGGGCTAATGGATAGGTCTCAAGCACTATCTTCTCTCATAAATGCCAGAGGAAAAATGAATAATATGAATTACCCTCAAGGAAGGTGTAAGTGTAGATTGCATTTCCTACAGCTAGTGGTTATAGGCAGAGTGAGGAAGCACAGAAGATAAAACAGGGTCTATTTGTAGATCACTGGATGCTTTGCAGGAGATCACCAAGAGGCTCTGACTCTCAAATCTTCAACGACAGTGACAACAAAAAATGGTTTCTCCACCACAATTAGGACCCAATCTTAATGGCCTTGCTTGCATTCTGGTGGCACAGCATGCTTTATGGTTGTCAAAAAAAGAGACACCATACAGCATGGTGTGGCCACCGCTGCAAAGGACAAGCAGCGGTAAGTCAACATGGGGGTGGGCAGAAGGTGGGGGTAAGCGGAATGGAGTGGGGAAAAATGAGGAGGAGACTGGGCCAGGGAGTTGGCGGATTGAGGCCAGGAAGGGGATCGTATTGGCAGCAGTAGCACCACCAATATTCTGACCTTGAACCACCTACTGGGGCCCACTTGGACTTGTGCCAGCAAAGTAGCTGGCACAGGTCTTAGTAGAGTTGTTGGGGTCATGGAGGTTTGCCCCAGGACAAGGGAACAAATGTTCCCTTACCTTGAGGAGGCCTCTGGGACCCAAATATCCCCTGCAGGATGCAGCCTGCACCCCATTGGCACAGTTACATCGGCACAGGGGGAGTTACATGGTGGAACTTATCCTTGAATGTGTACACGTGACCTTCACAAGATTACACATTCTGATCAGGTTATGTCGTATATACAGTACCGTTGTATTGCCCCGGCCGTGGGCTGGCAGGTTTTGTGGATGCCAAGAAAATGACATGACAGACACAAGGCTTACTTACAAGGAGTTCTTTATTTTTAGTGCCCAAAAAAACACTGGAATGGAGATGCAAGGGGCATTCAAGTTCTCCTTGGCATGCTAGTTGTCTATGTCCAATTTTTGTATGGAGTAGCAATCAATGCTTCTGAGGTACAATGGAGTGGCAATATAGAGCAGGACATTCTCAGTTTCCTTAGCCATTTCTCTTTGTCAGGTGCAACTTTCATTGCATTTAAGCAACATCAAATACCATCTTATCCTCTCCAGCATTCAATAAAATCTGGTTTTATTGCTGCTGCTGTTTATTTCTAGACGGTATGCTTTTTTAAAATCATCGTATTGTGTTTATTGTTTTCAAGGGTTGCTAGCTATCTCAAGCATATTTGACTGAGACATGAAGCCATTATTTTAATAAACGTAATAAATTCAATCATTTGCACTCTCATCAGCAGTCTAAAGTGGTATAGCCCCATCAGGCATCTTTACCACCTTCTTTTTGAGTTCAGTGCTTCTCTTTTTCTCTTGTCAGAATGTCAACTTTTGCAGCAATTCTCTGCTTCCCCAGGACTGTACATTTCCTTAAAGAAGAGTTATTTTTTCCACTCCACACATGCTATGATCAGTACTCTACTTCTTTCCTCAAGCCCTTGTAAATTCCTCAAGCACTATCCAGTTTTCTTTCATCTGTCACCACCACTTTGATCTGAAGAACTCTGGCCCTTATCTTGTTTAAAGTGTGTATGCTACATTTTGGAGGAATTAAGTCTGAGACTGTGAAGGACAACAGCACAGGATTAATGCTATGAAATGTTGGCTGAGGCCACACTAGTGAATGAAGGACAGCAGTTAAATAACCCCCAACATATGGTAAGAAACAGGGCAAACAGAAAAGAACCCATAGAGTCAGACTATAGCTAGGACAGAGTTCTCAAAACAAAGCAAACCACAGTATCCCTCATACTGTTAGTTGGTACTAAATGAGAAAGAAGGTGCAACACTCACAGCCCAATCCTAAGCATATCTACTCAGATGTAGATCCTATTGAGTTAAATGGAACATGCTCTCAATTAAGCATGAATAGGATTGCAGCCATACAGTACACTCCACACAGGTGGAGTTCTGCTCTCCCTGCCCCAGATCCCGTGAAGCACCTACCAGGGATGGTAGGTTGCCTGCCGAGTGGTGGAGAGGCAGAGGGAGGGCAGAACGGGGCATTCCAGGAGGGAGGGATTGGTTGGCCGGGCCCAGGAAGGGGGAGGAATCAGCAGTGGTGGCTCCGCCAGAATCCTATCCCCTTTGGGTCACCACTACACAAAATAGCTGGCACACATCCGAGTAGCACCATCAGGCGGCTGAGGCTTACCTGGGGGAACAAATGTTCCCTTCCCCAGAAGTGACCTCCCCACTGCCTGCTTTGCGCCTGGTCACGCAAAGCTCTTCCCCCTCCCCCAGCCTTGCCCCTAGGAGGAGAGAAGAGTCTTCACACGACCCGGAAGTGGGTCACTAAGGCTGCAGAAGCTCTGTGGACACTTGGAAACACAGCGGTTTGTCTTTTAAAAGGTATACCGGAGCTTTGGTTCCCCCCCTTTCTACGGGGTTTTTAGCGTGGATATTCGTGGGTCCAGGACCCGCAGTAAATAAATCTGCAGATCCCAAACCTGCAAATAAAAAGGGTCCACTGTATAAAAACCCTTTCCTTTCCCCCACAATGGATGCAGTGACTTGGCATGGTGTTCCCAGGTAAGGGGGATGAGATGTAGACCAAGGGAGCATTTGCTGCAAGCATTTGCAGTGTACAACTCATCTGCCTCCCTCAATGTTCTCTGGTTTCCTTCTCATTACTATAGGCATTCCTAAAGTTTGTTTGGCCTGAGCCAAATGCTCACATTCTAGTGTGTCAAGTCTAACTTTTGTATTTGTTTTTCACTCTCTCCACATTTTGAGTGGCGCTTCATATAAAGTTCTCAGTCAGGTGCCTTCATCCAGAGTAAATACTGCATCTGATTATTCTGCCAATAACCCGCAGATCTTAAATACGTATAGGATATATCACTCTTCACTACTTTATGGAAATTTGTTTCGACCTCAAGGAAAAGGGGCGCTCTTTTTCACACAGGGCACAGTAACCAAGTTCTCCTTCTGCAAAGTTCCCACTCATTTAGCTGAGACTTGCATAGAAATAAGGAACACTTTGTGCCCTGAGGGACTTTCTGTTTCCAGAAGATTCTGACTGCTGGCTCATTTTCTTTCAACCTCCCTCTAGAACTGAGGAAAGTGAGATATTCTGTCAAAAACTCTGATGGAGTCGAACTAGTTTTTAACTATTACCTTATGTGAACCTAGCTTGATGCTTGTTCCACTCTGCAGCATTTTTGCAGCTGTTCTTAAAGTGGCTTTATTTTTGTACAGCTTGGGAAAAAAGGGCATATATCTGTAATTGCATAAAAAAGGGCAAGTTACCTCTGAGATTCTTATATAAATTGCTTTAGTTAATGACTTCTGTTTCCAAAGCCCAAGGGTTGATTGAGGGAACTAGCCCCATATGATAAAAGACGTGCATTTATGGCATGTGCATATCCTAATTCCTCACCTCATACCTGAGGGAACCTGGGTTAGTTCCCTCAATCATGTGAGGAAGCAGTTAATATGCACTCTTAAAATTACATTTAAAAGAAGTTTAGCAGCATCTGTAGGGGGCAGTTCAGACAAAATGTTTTTCTGGAAGGAAGACTTTCAGCCCGGTCCAGCCCAAGGCAACTGCGGTACAATTCAGGCACAATTGCAGCCCAAGTGCTTTAGGCCCGAGTTGTGCCTGAATTGTGCCTGAGTTGGGCTGCAATTGTGACTGAATTGCAGCCCGGTCCAGCCCAAGGCAACTGCGGTACAATTCAGGCACAATTGCACAATTCAGGCACAATTGCAGCCTAAAAGTGGGTGTGTTGGGGGCGTGTCGGGGGTGTGACGGGGGCGGTTACGAATTTTGGTCCGGTTCCAGACACTGGAGAGCCACTGACACGCCCCCTCGAGCCCAACTCAGGCCCAAAATTTGGGCCAGCAAAAAGGGTGGACCCAAATGTGAGGAGACCCATAGGAGCCATTTTACCTTACCCACACCAGCCCTCTCCTGAAAAGTTCTAACACCCTGGGCCCGAGTTGGGCCTGAGTTAGGACCGAACAGGTGTGGCCTAACTCTGGACATGGACCCAAATAGTTACCCTATCAGCACCCAGCCCCACCCAGCCTCTTTCCCACAAAAGCCCAGCCCCAGCCCTCCACTCTCTCTCTCTCTCTCTCTCTCTCTGAGCACGTGGCGTGGGGTTCTGTCCCCCAGCAGCCACAAAGTGGGACTTTGAAAACTTTTCTGACACCCCACTTCTCTCTTCTCCTCTCTCCTCTCTGCCCCCCTCTAGGGCAGAGAGGGCTGTTCTGCCTGTGGCCAAACTGTTTACTGCTGTGCCTGGGCAGCTGTCTCCATGCAAGTGTTTGCTAACCCATGTCTTTCTCCCAGCCCCTCTCTCCCCCCCCCCATACAGGCAACAACACCAGCAGGTAAGTGCAGGGTTTGTGCTGACATGTGGTCTGACGTCTGCCTCTTTGCATAGAGAAATATAGGTAGGATACATGCCTCTATACCAATGTCTTGTCTCATAGCTGCCTGCATAGCCTGCCATGATATGCCTCTATACCAATGTCTTGTCTCATAGCTGTCTGCATAGCCTGCCATGATATGCCTCTATACCAATGTCTTGTCTCATAGCTGCCTGTATTAATGTGAGCACACAATGCCATGAGTGTGGAACTGTAACCCATATGTAGACACCAGCTGTTCCCCCCCCTCTTTTCTCCACAGGGTCTACCGACAGGTCAGTATTGCTAGGATTGCCATGGTTGTGACCCCCAAGTTGTGTTGTTGTCTCTCTCTTTGACCCCTTTCCCTTACAGGATCATGCTCACCGTACACCCAGGGAAGGAGCGCAGACCAGGCTATGTGTCTCACACCACTCAGCTGTGTTTGATTTCTCTCCCTGCAGACCTTTGCAACTGGCACACTGGCTCCTCTTCAATGGCGATTGCTACCACGCAGCAGCTGCCATGGAACACCCCCATGTTGTTCGTCCCCCCAGGAATGCCCACTACCACAAACCGTCCGGGGAGCACCCCTGGGCCTGCAGTCTGGTTGCCCCACGGTCACCTGCCGTGATGCTGCCAGAGAGGTCTGGGAGCCTGCCCTGCAACCCACCTCAGCTGCTGCTGCTGCCCCACCGCCCTGGCTGCCTACTTGCTGTCCCTCCCCTTTCTATGGAGCAGGCCGTGGTTCCACAGGGGAAGAGCCCGCATCTCCAGGTCCATGGGGCTCGCCTGATGCTGCTGCTGTGGTCCTAGAGGCTGCTGTGCCTACCCCTGGCAGCCACGCCCGGCCATCTCTGCCACTGTTCCAGAACAATAAAGATGCCCCTGGAAACACATGTCCCCAATGTTGCACAAGCACTGCCCCACACACCCACACAGGCAGGCCCCAGCACACAAGCCTCTGCATGAATCCCAGCCAGGGTCCGCCACAGCCATCCCTGGGAGAACACAGCAGGGGGGCTGCCGGACCCTCTGGGACCAGAGGGGAGGGGGGAGTTGGGGGGCCTGTCAGGCAGGCAAACACTGACGGGCACTGTGGCGCACGTCCGCGAAGAGCCCTTTCAGCAACCGGGGCTCTCACCCACCCTCGGTCCGCCCATCACCGGCGTCCGTGTCCGCCCGTCACCGGCGTCCGTTTCCGCCCTCTGTCCGCCCGTCACCGGCGTCCGTTTCCGCCCATCAACGGCGTCCGTTTCCGCCCTCGGTCCGTCTGCATGAGAGGCGCCCGTTCCTGCATTGCCTCCATCTGCGAAGTGCCCCCTGTGCCCCTATCGGTCTCTGCAGACCCCTCTCCCTGTATCCCTCTCCCACCAGCCGTGTTGTCTGTCTGTTTCTGACCCACCCGTGCCCCTCCCCAGCAGCCCCTGTCAGTGTGCCTGCCTCCCCTCCCACTCCCTGATGATGGATGCTGGCACCCCCCATGCCGCCAGAGTGCCTGCCGCAAGGTGCCGACGTTGCCCCATCTGGGAGTGTGATGAGCTGCGTGAGCCCTTCCCGCTCGCAGCAGACAAGCCCACGGCATCTCTCGGTCTTGGCCGGGGCACGGAGCAGAAGGCATGCTGGGATGCCTTCTTTGTGGGCATTGCCACGGCCCTTGAGGCCCAGGGCTTCAGGCAGCGCACGGGCATGTCCTGGCGGAGTCGGTTCCAGACCTCATGAGACCCCCCCCTTGTGCGTGCCGTTCCCACCCCCTCCTTCCCTTCTCTCCCCCGCTCACCCCCCCATGACTCCCACGTGCAGCCTCACCGTGGCTTGGGGGTGGCATCGCAGTCTGCAGGAGGGAGGGCAGTCGCACTCCCCCCTGCGGCAGGTGGCTGATGCCCAGGGTGCCCTGGGGCAGCTGGCACTGGCACAACCTCTGCCCTTCAGCTGACTGTCAAACGCGCAGTGCCTGCAGGCCCGCCTGTGGCTGCCCATCTGCTGCAACCGCTGCAGCAGCTGTGGTAGGTGCACGCAGACGGGCTGAGGAGGGGGCTCTTCGCTTCCACAAGACTGACAGCTCCCCACAGGGGCCTGCCTGCCTCTGCGGTAAGTTTTGCCGCGATCCTGGCCCAATGCTGTTGCCTCCAGCCTAACTCAGGCACAGTTGCAGCCTAACTCGGTCCTAGTTTGGGCCACAATTGGGCCTCAACTGTGCCTGAGTTAGGCTGGACTGAGCCCTTAGTGGCAAAGGAAGTACAGAGGCCAGAGTTGACATGTTCACCCTGTGAGCGCACAAGTCTTTTAATATGTTGGGCCTATCAGATGATAAAAGTATCATCTGATAATCAGATGATAAAAGTATCATCTGAGCCATGTTGCCTGACAAGCCTTTTTATTTTTTTATTTAATGCATGTAGCATGACATGTCGACATATATGTGTACATGGTACTAAGTGCCTGACAAAAGAGCAAAACCCAGGCCGGTACCAGGACTTTGAAACTGGATTGATGGCAAGATGCTCCAGATCCTGCAGGCCTAGAGGAAGGTTACACTTTTAATTGTGAGAGCAATCACACGACCACCATCACTGTGTTGGGCCAGCTCGGAAGAAGCCTTGCCTGACTTTACTTCTTGGGTAATTTCATTTGCACAGCACATTTGATGCTGTGAAGAAAAGCAACGTCTTGGGAGCTTGGAGGAAACAAAATTGTTAGCAACACAAAAAAAGGGTCTTCAACCCCAGCTGTCCTCCCCAACGCAATGACCACGTTCAACCAAGGAGTCCATGCTAATGGAGCTATCCAGGGCCATCAAGCCACAAAAGAAAGTCCCTTGATGAGCTCTCCCCACCCAAAAATTCCTGTAGAATGCTATGGGAGAAAAAGGTATAAAACGTTGGGTCACCAGCAGTGGCGTCGCCAGGCACCCCCGCCAGGCACCCCCGCACGCCCCAAACTAATTAGCATAATTAATTTGCATAATAAGTTTCGGGGTTTTTTTTTGCTTTTTTCAGTTTTTTTAAAGGTTTTGTAGCGCTAGCGGGGCTTCTAATCGTTTGTGTATGCTTTGCGCCAACTTATCTTGTGTATAGGACCCTCCCACGACGTTCTCCAGGGGCGACGATCTCCTCTGGGGGCACAGATCGCTCCTCTGCCGCCCCTGGCGCGAACTCTGTAAAGCGCCCAGCAGCGCTTTGCAGAGTTCACGCATGCGCAGAACGTCGATTGGAAACATCGTCGTTCTGCGCATGCGTGAACTCTGTAAAGCGCTGCTGGGCGCTTTACAGAGTTCGCGCCTGGAG
Source organism: Plestiodon gilberti rubricaudatus (assembly GCA_026170595.1). Classification (NCBI taxonomy): domain Eukaryota; kingdom Metazoa; phylum Chordata; class Lepidosauria; order Squamata; family Scincidae; genus Plestiodon; species Plestiodon gilberti. The sequence goes on along the minus strand of JANXHW010000003.1, from coordinate 61,855,229 downwards.
CAGAGGAACGATCTGCTCCCCCGGAGGAGATCGTCACCCCTGGAGATCGTCGCGGGAGGGTCCTATACACAAGATAAGTTGGCGCAAAGCATACACAAACGATTAGAAGCCCCGTTAGCGCTAAAAACCTTTTAAAAAACTGAAACAAACTGAAAAAAGCCCCCCAAACCCCCGAAACGTATTATGTCTCGCGCCCCCCCCTGAAGCCTCTGCGCCCCTACGCCCTGGGGCCCACCGCCCCATATCAGGTGACGCTTCTGGTCACCAGACCCTTGTGTCTTTTGTCCCTCACTTGTCTGTCTGCTTTGCTGCCACCACATCCATTTGCTTGACCCACTGGTACTGTGTTAAGCCACCCAAGAACCACTGTGCCATGCCAGAATCCAGGACGAGACCGCCTGCTCCCTTCTTCATTCCAACTTTCTCCCCTTCCTTTCCTTGAATGCAACCAAAAGCTGCTGTGCCAGTGTGGCTGGACAGCCTTGCAATCCACCCTCTTTGCCCTGGAAAGCACCTCCAGCTCTCTTGCCCTGGCTCCCTCCTTGAATTAGCTATGGCTACCATACAGCTCCTAGGCCTGCGACAAAGCCCCTTTTCAGCCTTTTGCACCCCACTCTTGTACTGGGGGATCGCTTGGTCATGGCATCCTGTCCTTGCAATTCCTGCAACATGGTGCACACCACACAGCAGAAATGGACTGGTAACTTTGGCCCTTGGTGCAGCCTCACCATCAACCTACAAAACCTCTTCTATCTTTCTTTATCAACATGATTAGTGCCTCCCTCATTTCTTCTTTGGTGTGTGTTGTGTGTCTTTGAGTGTAAGTTTTTTTTTCAGGGTCTGTTTTTCACTGGTGTAGTAGAGGCCTGAGAAAGGCCTCAGGCCTCTGTGTTAGGTAAACAACCAAACCTTCACACCAGTTTCTCAAACAACTAGGCTGCCCATAGTAGGCAGTTGCTGTGCCATTTAAGAGGGATCATTCACTAATTAAGTGTTTCCCAAACTTTTTCGACCTGCACCTCCCTTGACCATTGGCGATCATTGGCCACAGATCCCCATTACATTATGCTGATGCCTGCCAATTGGCATTGCACTGTTTTCTGAGAGTATTCTGTGGCACTTTGCGGCTCCCCTGGCTGGTTTCCGCGGCTCCCCTGGGATCCATGCCTCCCAGTTTGGGAACCACTGGACTAGCTCCTCCAATACAAGTGAGTACAGTGATTGCTTGAAACTCTTGGTTCAGACTACAGAGAGACATAATTTGAACCAGTGCCCTGCCTGAAGAAGCTAAGCAAGGTCGACAATGAGAAGACACTGTGAGAGGTGGAATGCGGAAGAGTCAGCTAGAGAGATAACGTATTGACAACCATCCGAGGTTGAACTGCAGTGGTTCAACCATCCGAGGTTGAACTGCATATATATAAAAACCTTCATGATTTCATGATTGCACAATTTTAAGCGTAGCATAGACCAATGAATATTTCTGGGTGAAACTGATTGATTGTAGAAAAATAAAATGTCACAGTGATGTTTAATAATCATTACAGCTCTGACAATGAGCCAAGTTTGCCTTAAGAAACAAGGAAATATAAAACTTTAGAATAAATTAGCTTTATATTCTGGGCCACAATAAATATTTTATTACAGTGAGATATTATTACAAAATCAATATTATTAAAATGTTGAACATGGAGAAATAAAACTTAGTTTTAAAAAGGCTAAGCCTAGTGGACTCCTAATATCAAATCATAAAATTGCTATACATTGCAAGAGCTTATTCAGTCAGAAAATTACAGATGTGCCTTTATGGATTTTGTAGCCCCTAAAATGTCATGTGTAGTTTTATTTGCATGAGTAAATGGAATTGCATGAATTTACTGCAGAGCTGAAGGCCCTGCAAAACAAAAGTATTTTGGTTACAGAACAAATATTGGGCACTCAGTAACACGCAGGCCAAATTTGTTGTAAGGTTAGCGTACTATTGGCTTCACTCCTGTGCACTTTTTGGCCCTGTGAGAAAAGCACACAGCTAGTTGCCTACGGTGCAGGGCCTTTCGGAAAAACATTGGGACAGTTGCTAGAATTGCTACATTTTCAGTTTCAGGCCCCTATCTTCGTTCCCTACAAGTTAAATCTCTGAGTAGGAAGTTGGATGCATCTGTGCTGGGAGTGAGCCCGCAGTTCTAACATCTCAAAAGGAATCATGTAAAATTATCTCCCTTCACTATATCTAAAAAAAGCCTGCATTTCTTCCTATGGTGCAGACTTGCTAAGGGGCCCCAGGTTGCAAGTTTCCCCCGTAAGAGGGAGTAATGCTCTTGATGAAATAGGTCACACTACAGAAGAAACCACAGGAGCAGACAATGTCTGGGAAAGCCTTTATCAAATAATGATCACAAGCTAAGTGCTTAGTAGTGAAGAGGTCCCAAGTATGGAAATTCCCCAACTCTGAACACCTTAAAAGGGTCTACTTCTTTGTATTGAAGCCTTTTCCCTAAAAGTTCAGGTATTTGGTTGGATGTTGTTTAGAATTACCTAAGAATTGCTTGAGCTGTTAAAAATAGCAAAGTAAGCTTTGGAATCTTTGTGGAACAGCTTGACTGACTTAAGCATGGTCAGGGGGATCTACTGTTATTGTTTCAACTTTGTCTTTGTGTGTACGTGACTACCTGCGTGTTGTCACAACTGTGCACTTGGCAGCTCATCTGCACATGATCTAAAACGCTGTAAGTTTTTCTCCATAAAAGCAGGAGCCTGAAAAGCTCCAAGTCATGCCTGATTTGTGGAGACCATCTCCCTAAGCATCTGAATAAATGCTGCTCAACGTTCTCGGAGTCTGGTGTTCTCTTAATGGGGTAATCTCGAACGCAACAGCTTTTTGCAACATCTCAACCAATGCATTTTCATGTGTAAATGCATGACCACATAATGTGGCAGTACTGTACATTGTGTCCCTTCCATTTAGGCAGTCTATATTGCCTTATGCATGGGAGATACAGTAATTCGGTCATAAGCCAGGTCCATTGGTAAATTTAAACAATCTGTTGAATCTTCTTCACTTTTAAAAAGTGAACTGTTCTTGCCAGTTTGAGAAAATAAGAAGACTCCAGGTGGATCATCAGGCCAAACAGCTATCTAGTCCAGCATCCTGTTTTGCAGTGGCCAACCAGATGCCTCTGTTAAATCACAAGTGGGAGACGAAAGCAGACTCTTCCTCATACACCCTGCTGCAGAAGCTTGTGCAGTACAGGCTATTGCAGTGTACGCTAATCCCACATATAGCAGCAGGAGAGGAAAATGCACTGTTCAAAGGCAGGGGTTCAGGCAGTGAGACTTGATGTGGAACAGGGATGTCTGTTCAAACACCCTAGTGCCCCCACTTTTCATCTGTGATATATGAGGGTATGCCTGCATGCACGTTTTATGATGCTTATTGTTTTTCAAGTTGTCTTTTAATTTTGTAAATATTTTGTTTTGTTTTATTAAATGAGGCAGCTGCTTTATATCCACCCATCCGTAGCCAGGACATTTTCCTTTGTTTTCCCTGATTTTCCTCAAGGTATTAAAGTGAAATCATTTCCAGTGAACTCTTCCCTGTTTACAGCTTGAAATCTGACAGATAAATTGGCACAACAAAAAGCACTGAGCCAAGGCAAAGAAGCATTTTAAAAAGGAATTTTTTTTCTCTGCCCACACAGCAGATTGACTAAATAATTCACGGAGATTTAACATTTAAGAAATGTTAATTAGTCCTGTCCTACAAGGTACATCAGTGTTGTCTGATCCTCCTTCAGGTACGAAGTTTAGCGACTGTAAAAGTATGCTTTTCCCTGCTCTTTACCTTTTTAGTCCTTTAAAGCTGTTCTTCTTTTCTCCAAACTACCTATTTCCTTTCTCCCCAGGAAACTATAGTAACATAATTTCTTGTAAAGCCTTTAAAAAACAAAAACAGCTCACACCAGTACTTCTTATACTCCCTCGGGCGATTTATTTAATGAAATGTAATGCTTGCAGATACTCTAGAAATCAATAATATCTTTCCAGAAGATCAACCTTAAGCATGATTTCTAATTAATAAAATTAGTGGAGCTTAATACTCAATGCGGAATTGTGACTAGTGATGCTGCTGATATTCGTTATAGTCTGACTGTGCTGATATTAGGCATAAATTGGCCTAAAATCCCTCTCAAAGAACAAAACAAGAAGAGCCAAACTCACCGGAATTTCACTCATTGCCGGATTTTACATCACAGTAATATCCCAGCAATAATGACTGAAACGATAATTTATCGTATAATTTATTTTTACCCCATTGCTGATGTTGGTTCTGCTTTGACACTGAGCACAATTTTGTATCTTAATTTGAAACACATTTGTGTATGGATCACTTTAGTGTCACTTTAGACATGCATGAGTAAGTACTTCACGATGTGTGCAAGCTATGAAACAGCGATTCAGTGGAGGTTTCCCTGAGACGTAAACACCTAGATGCAGCAAGAATTCACTTAAAGTTGTCGATAGGTTCTTCGAAACTGAAACTTTAAGTGAAACGACTTATAATGAAGCCAATTTTACCATAGGCTAACTGATATACGTAAGCAAGAGTTCACGGCATATTTCGGGTCACAAAAACATCACCAAACTTCTAAATAAAGACCCCAAATGCTTCTAATATAAAACATTGAAATAAATGTGAGCATTCCAGGCCAGAGAAAACACATGCAGATATGGGGGGAACGTTCAAACTTCACACAAACAGTGGCCCCGGCCGATAATTGATTTTTTCTCCCTCAACAACTTTACAACAAAACAACGTTAAGTGAGCACTTGCTGTATATTAGGTTGTACAATCAAAATCCTGGTGCTCTCATTTTAAAGCAAAACAGAGTGCTCAACTGCTGTCCGATGTTATTTCCCAGCTTTTATTAACCAAGGAGAAGCTAGAATATTTGCCCCAATGCATCATCCTATTAGAAATCTGAAATGTTGATATGCTGCAGCCTAAATGCTTGCGGGATTCATTTCCCAAAAAGGTCAGTGTGAAAGGGCAGCTGTCACATTTTCCCAAGTTGTACCATTAGTGGCTGTCTGGCAGCTGAATGGCACGAAAGAGGTTTCTGTTTTGAAGTTTTAAAATTGCAGTTGCACATACTGTGGTGATTGTAGTCAGCCAGGAATCCTGTGCAGATTACCAGAGTGTAGACACAATCAATATGTGGCAGGCAGGCAGAGCAAGTTTAGGCCTACATTGGTCATGTTCCTAACCTCAGACCAGCAGTCACCTTGTACAGTAATGTGTATTCCAAAGTGTTGTACATTGTATTTCACTTCACAGGTAACTGCAGAAATTTTAGTTTTTGTCATTTGCAACGTTTGGGTTTGCACTGGGTCTGCACTCTAGATTTTGCTTTCCCAACACTAGTTTTTGTAGAATATTTATTTATTTGAAAGATTTTATACCGCTTTTTTAAAATCAAGAGCGGTGAACAACAGAACAAACATACAAAGATAAAACTTCGGGACTTGGGGGCAAAGACTTGGGACTTGACTTGAGACTTGGAGACAGAGACATGATCCACATCCCTGGGAGCTTGTATTCTGAACAATTCTATACCATGTAAACTTTGCCTCTGTCAACACTCAGTAGTGGCATAGGCATCGCATAGTTCTTGTCTGCTGCCTCAGGTTCACACAGTTCACAATTGCTGTAGTCTTGAATCTTGACAATGCATCGCTGTTGACTTGTTCATTGGTTTTAAATGGATGTTGTTCAGTCGTTAAGTCGTGTCCGACCCTTCGTGATCCCATGAACCATATCCCGCCAGGCCTTTCTGTCCTCCACTATCTTCCTGAGTTCGCTCATTTTCATGTTCGTTGCATCAGTGATGCTGTCTAACCATCTCATCCTTTGCCTTCCCCTTCTCCTTTTGCCTTCAATCTTTCCCAGCATCAGAGTCTTCTCCAGAGACTCCTCTCTTCGCATTAGGTGGCCAAAATATTTGAGCTTCAGCCTCAGTACCTGTCCTTCCAGGGAACAGTCAGGGTTGATTTCATTTAGGATTGACTGATTTGATCTCCTAGCAGTCCAAGGGACTCTCAGGAGTCTTCTCCAGCACCACAGTTCGAAAGCATCTATTCTTCAGCGCTCAGCCTTCCTTATGGTCCAACTCTCGCAACCATACATTGCTACTGGGAACACCATCGCCCTGACTATGCGAACTTTTGTTGGCATGGTGATATCTCTGCTTTTTATTATGCTGTCTAAGTTTGCCATAGCTTTCCTTCCAAGGAGTAAGCGTCTTTTAATTTCATGGCTGCTGTCTCCGTCTGCAGTGATCTTGGAGCCCAGAAAAGTAAAATCTGTTACTGCTTCCATTTCTGCCCCTTCTATTTGCCAGGAATTGATGGGCCCAGATGCCATGATCTTAGTTTTATTAATGTTGAGTTTCAAGCCAACTTTTGCACTCTCCTCTTTCACTCTCATCAAGAGGCTTTTTAGTTCTTCTTCACTTTCTGCCATTAGGGTGGTATCGTCTGCATATCTGAGGTTGTTGATGTTTCTCCTGGCAATCTTGATTCCGGCTTGCGATTCATTCAGCCCTGCATTTCTCATAATGTACTCTGCATATAAGTTAAATAAACAGGGTGACAGTATACAGCCTTGCCGTACTCCCTTCCCAATTTTGAACCAATCGGTTGTTCCATGGCTGGTCCGAACTGTTGCTTCTTGACCCGCATACAGGTTTCTCAGGAGACAGGTAAGGTGGTCTGGTACCCCCATCTCTTTAAGAATTTGCCACAGTTTGTTGTGATCCACACAATCAAAGGCTTTTGCGTAGTCAATGAAGCAGAAGTAGGTGGTTTTTTGGAACTCTCGTGCCTTCTCCATGATCCAGCGCATGTTGGCAATTTGATCTCTAGTTCCTCTGCCTCTTCGAAACCCAGCTTGTACGTCCGGTAGTTCTCAGTCCACGTACTGCTGAAGCCTAGCTTGTAGGATTTTGAGCATAACCTTGTTAGCATGTGAAATGAGTGCAATTGTACAGTAGTTTGAACACTCTTTGGCACTGCCCTTCTTTGGAATTGTAATGTAAACTGACCTTTTCCAATCCTTTGGCCACTGCTGAGTTTTCCAAATTTGTTGGCATATTGAGTGCAGCACTTTCACAGCATCATCATTTAGGATTTTATGTAGCTCAGCTGGGATATTATTATCTCCACTAGCTTTGTTGTTAGTAATGCTACCTAAGGCCCACTTGACTTCACTCTCTAGGATGTCCGGCTCTGGGTCAGTGACCACACCAGCGTGGTCATCAGGAACATTCAGATCTTTCTTGTATAGTTCTTCTGTGTATTCTTGCCATCTCTTCTTAATCTCTTCTGCTTCTGTTAGGTCCCTGCCTTTTTTATCCTTTATCATGCCCATCTTTGCACAAAACGTTCCCTTGATATCTCCAATTTTCTTGAAGAGATCTCTAGTCCTCCCCATTCTGTTGTTTTCCTCGATTTCCTTGCATTGTCCATTTAAGAAGGCCTTCTTATCTCTCCTTGCTGTTCTCTGGAAATCTGCATTCAGTTGTTTATATCTTTCCCTTTCACCCTTGCTTTTCGCATTCCGCATTTAAATGGATATCCCTACAAAATGAAAAAGAAGTACTTTGCTGGTTATGCAGACGTAAGATCAAAGTGCAGAAAGACATACATACCGAATAGTATGAGGAACAAGTCAGGAATAATCCCAGACTCTGTTTTTATTCTTAATTCTTGCTTTTGCACTGAGTTTACGAGGACCTGAAAGGAAACAGCTAACTGAGGCAAGAAACTGAAGTTTTGACATTCTGATGAGGTTGCTCACAAGTGAGAAACGCGCATAAATCCTAACAGATGCTACTGAAAATGAGATTGTTTGAAAGCTCAAAATTAATCCCATTGAAAACTTATTTCAGTTAATTGAGGAGCTGGTAAAAAAAGCCCTGACTCTCCAAATGACGCCCTTAAATCTCAACAAAAACAGAGAACAATATGGAATTGCTTTATCAGAGAATTAATGATGCAGGTTTTTAAATGACAAGAACATACCATGCAACTAAACCCGGGGTAACCCAAAACTCCCTGCGTATTGCCTTTGCTCCACTGAATAGCTCCGACGACAAGGGGGCGGGCGCCTCATACTGGAGAGTAAATGGAGGGTCAGAGTGGTGCGGAACTTAGTGTTCTGCTCCAGCTATAGTGACGCCACTGTGAATATCTATGGCAAAGGCACACACCAGATACTATCCCTCATTTTGTAAACCCACCCCACCCCCTTCCTCTCCTTGGACATATGCCAGCAAAATAGCTGGTTTGCATCCAAGGAGACCCATACGCGGCCAGAAGGTCTACCGAGGAGTAAATTAAAAAAAAATCTCATTGGCCTTCTGGTTGCCTCCCCACCATATATGCAGCATGTCCTCTGTTTGGCGCTGCTGCATGCTATAGCGTGGCGGGTGGAGGGATAGGATTGAGCTGTTTAGAACACCTCTTTAACATGATCTTATGAATCCCGTTGTCAAACGATAAAATCACACAGGAGTTATTCTTGACTGTGCTATCTTCCAGGGATGGAACCGTTCAGTTGCTTTCTACTTTCTCATAGTGGACTTCTGTGCTGAACGGTGAGTGCTGCTGACCTGTGTGGAAATCAGGGCATGCCTTGAAGCCAGGACCACCTGACTTCATGATGTCTCCAACCCCTTTTGTTCTAACGGAATATGACAAGCCCTGCGTTTTGTAGTGCAGAGATGCACTTGCGCATGTTTAACAGTTTAATTTAGGGTCTAGCGTATTATCAATCATTTCAGAGAAAACACACTAGGATGCCTGTGACAGCGGTATAGATGATCAAGAGTTTGAAATGCATCCAGCAAGAAAGCAGGACTGTGAAACATAGTCCCTTCAAAAGCTAGAACAAATGGAAAATATACCAACATGTCCTAGATATTTTCGCAGCAGGATTCAGTGGTAATTTTATAAAGCGACAAGTGGAGCCGTGCAACACACTGAAATTAGATTTAAATTTGAAAGCATTGTGGATGGAGAGCATAAACAGTGCTTTTTTTTCCAGGACAATAATGGGATTAAGTTACCATGACTCCCTTATTGCTCTGTTTCTTTGCTTTCATTTGAACGACTTGAGTGTACATTGATTTAAAGACATGGGGCTCCTTCCAAAGTCACTGCAATCCCTAAGATAGCTATAGGTAGACTAGAGATTTTGTTACACTTGGAACAGGGTTAATAATAATATATCTAACTGACTTGGAGACTTATCATGGTTATCATGCTTATCATGGGATTCCAGTGCACCATCAAGGATAGGGATAGAAGCACTTCCTCGATGCAGGAGGGAAATTCCACTATCGATCCTGAAGCACTGGCACTATTTTTATGTAGCAACACTGTATGAAGATATAGAAGAAAAAAACATTTGGCCAGAATTTCAGCAAGTGAACATCTTCCTGGTAAAGGTGGATTGGGGTGCTATATATACAGCTGTATTTCAGTGCCATGCAATTGCATACTGTGTTATTCTATACTGGACCAACCCATTTCCATAAATAGCTCTCTATAGATCAGCAATCAGTTGAAGATCACACCTTAGAAGATCTACCATGGAGACAAAACCAAGATTGGAAAAAGAATCACAATTAAAAAAAAAATCCATTTTTAACCGAACCTATGTACAGTGCATTTTGAGTGAGCAAAGTGCTTCACATGTTTTATCTTGATGGAATTCTTACAACAACCCTGTGGTGAGTATTATTGTCCCATTGCTGCAACTTGGGAGCTGAGGCTGAGAGGGAGTGGCTTACCTAAGACTACCTAGTGAATACTTGGCAGAGGCATGATTCAAACCAGGGGAAATTCTAATTGGCAGCTGAGCTTCTTACTGGCCAATCCTATCCTCCACTATTGGTACTGATGCAGCTGCGCTGATGGAACACAAGCTGCACCCAATGGTTGGGGGGCAATCAGGAGGCCTGCCAGAGGTACTTTTTACCTATCTCTGCATAGGCCCCCGATGGCCTATGGGTCTCCTCAAACCCACCCCAGCTATACGGTATGTCTGAGTAGAGGTGCCAGGTGCAAGGGAGTGGCGACAGGATACGAGTATCTTGTTGTCTTCTGATCCCTGAGGCACCTGGTGGGGCCACTGTGTGATACAGGAAGCTGGACTAGATGGGCCTTTGGCCTGATCCAGCAGGGCTCTTAGAGAAAGGGGGTGAGGCACACTGAAAAATTGGAGATAAGATCCAGTGTGTGTGTGTTTGCTACCAAGATTCTCCCCCTCTCCCTTGCAATGCCCCCCAACCTCCCCCTCCTCAACCCCGCCGCCAACTTACCAGCACCTGCAGAGCCTCCTGGAGGTGCTGCCGCACACACCACACCTATTGCCATTTACGGCAGCAGGTCAGGATCACGTGACAGTGACCCAGCTTTCACGCCACCCTAAAGGACCTTCTGCTACTGGAATGATAGGATTGGGTTCCTTAACTACTGTGCTTAACCACTGACTAACCTGTAGCAGAATGGAGCCTTAACTATTGTGCTCCATGGGTGATTTCTAGCATCAACAGCCACTACTGCTGATCTGGTATATCTTACCTAGGAATTGCATTTGAAGTGATGCTGTATATATACTATATGTCTATCAGTCTCATAAGTGACTGCTGTGTGGTTTATTAATTTTGTTTCAGTTGGTGTACCGCCCAAATTTCATAACATCACAACAAAATTTAAGGTTGCAAAATATACAGCTTCTCCCCCAGAGGTGAAATTTGGAATCCGAGCTGCAGTGATAAATCCAGGAACATCCTAAGGTAATATGAAACCTGCCACCTCAACAGGGATGAGAACCAGAAAACGAATAATTTACAGAAGTGAATGGACTGGAAAAGATTTTATTCTGTATTCCACATTTTCAATTAGTCTGAAATTCTTCCTGAAGTCATGTCTATGGCATCTTCCGAGAGGGGCGTTCATAACCATTTTGGAAGCTCATTTACAATTAAATATGAACAGCTTGTCAGAATGGATTGTCAACAACCAAAAATCCCATCTGTTATTTACTACTGCATCATACTATGAGCTACATCCACCCTCTGTATGACTCAGCAGGATCTCTTTCTTATACACACAGATCTTCACTGCTTCATCATTGCCCCCTTTCACCTCTCAAACATACACGTTGCCCCTAGAGGGAATTGCCTCAGTTTATGTGAACTGCCACATAAACAAGGGCACCAAATACAAGAAGCCCCCACACATGCAATTATATGTGAGTTCATTAAAAAAAAAACCCATCTGTCTGGGTGGGGAAAAAATCCACAGATGCTTGAAAATATTCCACTGTCTGAAAGCTTGTCCTCGGGCAATTTGGCTGATCTGGTAGTTTATCAAAAACAAGGAAAACACAAAAGGTGAACTGAGGACAGTGCTTAGAACTGTCTGCCATGATCAGTCTAGTGAAATGACCCTTAATTATTGGGGGGGGGAGTGTGAGGTTAGGGTTTCTAAGCACTCATATATTTCCTTTCCTAGATGTAGAAAAGAATATGCGTGATAAACTGCCAGGGGTTTTCTGCCAATTTCACTATCCACACATTCTGAGGAAAGGTTCACACATTACCTTGCCAATGGTAGAGTACTCAGTTTACAGGTCCTTTCCTCTACAGGTCCGTACATCATCCTTTCTACTGCAGTGATCTGCAGTGACATATCCAACCACAAAATGGTTGACCATGGAACCAGTACGTGACCATATTAGCACACCCAAAATGTTTGAAACAAATGCAGGATTTGAGGAAAGTTTCTGACCAGGACTAGAAACCTGGAACCTTTCGTCTCCAGGGAGAGAGGAAACATCTGCATAGGACTAATATTGTGATGTGAATTTCAGTTTCCATTCCAGGTGAGAGACCACTTCATCCATGACTGCGGACTTGAACCCAGTCAAAAGTCAGTGGGTAGTCAAACGTTTATCTACTGGACCATGCTGGCTCATGGCCCTTCTCACAATACAATAAATTACTTGCAAAATAATAATGTACTCTTGTTACCGAGACTGCAATCACTCTCAAAATGAGGGTAGATTCTTTGTTTGCCTCTTGATAGAAAGGTAGTAAAATCTACATAGGGTGAGTCACATTTTACAACTGTAATTACTGGAAAATGGATTCATCATAATATTTCCCCTCATTCAGGATCTCTCTCTCTCTCTCTCTCTCTCTCTCTCTCTCTCTCTCTCTCTCTCTCTCTCTCTCTCTCTCTCTCTCTCTCTCTCTCTCTCTCTCTTATATTTCCCCTCATTCAGGATAACTTTCAATCTCTCTCTCTCTCTCTCTCTCTCTCTCTCTCTCACACACACACACACACACACACACACACACACACACACACACACATACACACACAGATGAAAGAGATACACACACACACACACACACACACACACACACACACACAGAGAGGGGGGGGATGGATGGATGGATAATTCTTCTCTCATTATATCACTGACTCCAAAAACTAAGGTTCAAGCAGTTTAAAAGAAAGGAAAAGAGAGACTCATTTCAGTCTTTGTCTGAGGATAGCTTAGTACCTCAGCTATTTCCTGAGTTGACTCGCAGTGTGTGATATATTGCAGAACTGACCCCAGTTCATATCTAATTCATTAGCGGTTTCAAATGCATTCCAAATTGTCCCTAATGGTGTGGCTGCAACTCCTGAACATACGTGTAGTATTGAACACACTTTCATTAGTTAGTTGAACACACTAAGAAATGAGGGACTCCTCGACTTCATGCAGTGCAAAATTGACTCTGTACTTTGGCTAATGGCAATTCCTTGCAAGCAACCGATCACACTCATTTTCTACCTCTAGTAGACCATGACTCAAATACAGTCTTTAATTTAACTCCTGGTAGAAGTCCAAACCACGAAGATTAGTAATGAAATACCACCCCAGCTGCACTATGTCTAATCTGAAACAACATTGCAGTATGAAAATCTGGTCATGTACCTGTCAACGTTGCCACTGATTTGAACACCTTTGCATGCTCACCTCACTCTCTTTCTCTTGTGTGAAGGATATCACAATAAGGAAAGCCCATTATTTGTGAAGTGACAGTTTCATACGAAAAACTCAGAAGTAGGTGAGGAACATGAAAAGCGGTTGTTGTTTTTTAATCTTATATAGAACCTAAGTTACTAATGTTTTAAACTGCAAACCTAAGTTATTAATGTTTTAAACTGCAGACTAACTTTAGGGACACTCTGCATTAGAATGTATTGCATGAAAATTGACCTCTTCCTACAGTGTTCCTACAAAGGCTGGCCTTGCCCCAAACCTCCAGCTACCTGAGGCAGCATGCCATGCCATGCCATGCTGCCCCCTTATCCAATGGTATGTTAGCCTCTGCTCTCGCACTCTCTAGTGTCCTGCTCAGCACTCTCCTCTCCCCCACATTTCCTCTTCCTCTCAGTCCCCCTCTCCCTTTTCCAATTCAGGGAGTGGAAGGAGGAGCAGTGGAGACAAGTCAGCAGAGATGGGTGTCCCCCACCAAACTGCTGCCTGTGGTGACTGCTTCGGTTACCTTGCTCAGTTTCTGGACATTTCCCTTCCTCTTACAGCATCCCACCCTACCCCAATCCCAAGGGTCCCCTGATCCTCTCAGGAAAGGCTTTCCAGGAGGCTGCTGTAGAGAGGTTCCCTTGCAATAACTCCCCCTTATGCACATGGTACTTAGACTACTACCCTAATGATATTGCAAAATGAATGGGGAGTGGAGAAAGTGTTAAAACATATATTCAGGAAGATTATAAATCAAATGACTATCCTGTCAACTTGATGGTGGTAAACAGATAAATAAATGTCACTTTTGTACACTGGTTGTACTCAACTGAACACACCGAATTAAAAATTCCAATCCGAGAAGCTATAATGCCAAGTTCTTGACCCCAATTTTCCTTGAAAGCACACTACTGCTCCTAGCTAATCCCTACAGTGTTAATTTGCCCACTCTGCCCCTAGACCAAATTTCATTCAGCAAATATTAGATGGTCATCTCTACCCGGTTGCCACTTACAATTTGTTGTTTGATTTGACAAAAATGAAGCATTTGCTGTACGGCGCAGGATGGAAACAATTTGCTGATCATCCTCCCTGCCTGCCGCTGACAGCTGCACACATTTCATTATGGTTTGCCATCTCCTGCCTTCAGTGTATAAAAAGGCAAAGTGTTTCCCGAGGGGAATAACTGTCAACCTGTGTTGTTATATTGACAGCTTTGAATTAGCTGCTGACATGGATTAGCATAGCCCAGCATCTCTATTCCTCATCTTGAAAAGGGGGGGGGGGAAATGAATTCACAGAAGCAGGGCTGAAATTAAGCCCTTGTCCTTTTAAAAATGCCATTGTAACAACAGTGGGCATCAGGGACGGCACAGCCTGAAAGGCCACCTGATGCTGTCTCAGGTTCACCACTTCTGTGCTAAAACACACACACACACACACACACACACACACACACACACACACACACACACACACACACACACACACACAAACCTGGAAGTCCCACACTTTCAGTTTTGCTGGCAGCATGGTAAGGAGGGCAGTGATCGAGCCGAGCGAGTGGGAAGCAGGTCATTGTTGTTTGCATTGGCAGCAGGTTAGAGGGATGCAGCGGCAGCAGGAGACTCAGGGTAACTCAGGCACCTCAAATCTGCCATCCCTTCGGACCATTCGCTATCTGTCACTGATGCATCAGGTGGCTTCAGGGATGGGTACGGGATATTGGCGGAGCTTGCTGCTGATATCCCCGCCCCCTCCCAGCCCAGACTAGCCAATGTTCGCCTTCCCCCACCGCCCGGCCCACCCTCCCCCCACCCCTGCACCAACTGGTGCAGGACTTATGAGATCCAGTGAGTGCCGGGTCTGGGAGGTGGCAGAGTAAGGGCTTCCGGCCTCCGCGTCGTCTGCCCTTATTCTCTGGGTATCGAAAATGTGCTTTACGGTGCGTTTACGACACCCAGCGCCTGTGGAGCACGCACTCCACAGGTGGGTTTTTGTGCAGGATCGAGCCGTTAATTGCTGTTTCTAGCAAACATCCAAGGCCATCCTGACATGGCATTTTGCATGCACAGGCAAGAATTCCAGAATGTTTCAGCCAGTCTTTGTTGTTGGCTACCATGGATCATTTTCAGGTCCTTGGGTGACTCTGGGTCGAGGGCGGGTAGAGGAAACAGTGCATATTACCCACGTCTGAGATGATAATCCTGCTGTGGGTTTCAAAATCACTTCTTTCAGGATGAATCAGCGATGAGTCAAAACATCACTCAGGTCAATACACTTACAAGCTGTCAGAGCTCCTGGTGGAGCACAAAACTAGTGCCCCACTCTGAATACAGTTGCAATGGGGATATGTCAAAGGATCTGTGAATCACATTTTCAAATACTGTGCAATGTTTATGCACAGCACAGTACAATGTTTGTGTTTTGTTTATGTGCTTGATCTTCAGAGGGATGCTGCTGGCTCTTTTAAAAGTGCCCCAGCTTAGAAAAAGGTGATGCAATGCTGGAATTACAAGCTGTGACAAAACACCTTTTGGTTATTTATTTTTATTACTTATTTTGGGACAAATTTGCAAACCAAATAGCAGAAATGTCCCCATGACTTGAGGCCTGCTTCACACATGATTTTTCTGTAGAGAAAATAAGTGCACCTACCACTTGCAATTTACCACTTATGATACTTCACCACATAAGGAGTGTAACAACAAAACACATGCTCATCATCAGGGCCTCTGAGAGGAATTTTATCAGGGGGGTACAAAGTTTCTTTTGGGCCCCTTCTAAAAGGCGGAGGGGGTAAAACGGTACAGGGGGAGGGCAGCAATGGTCGGAAAAGTCTCTGGAGCCCAGGTCTACCAGGCTTCCCGATGTGGTGTCCAGGTCTATCTGCCCGGTAGACCTGGTCTCCCGGTTGTCCCAGCTTCCATCTTTCACTCTCCATGAGGTCAGCTGAGATCACATCAACATCAACAAGAAGAACAGTAAGATCAGCAATTTTCCATTTGAGTTCTTTAAGGACTCTTATGTGTATCCCATCCAAGTCCATTGATTTCTTAATGTTTAAAATTAAGTCGTTAAAAGAACGACTCCCTCCTTAGAGACCTTTCGGCGGGGCCTTAAGACGTTTTTATTTAGGACAGCTTTTGATGCCTGACATGGTGGGCTGACCTTTTAACAAATGGCTTTTAACGTATGTAAATTTAGGTGACCCACTGGGGTTGTTTATTTTAAATTGTTTTAATTAATTATTTTAATGTGTATATATGTATTTTAATATTGTGTTGTAAGCCGCCTTGAGTGCCCTCGGGAGAAAGGCGGGGTATAAATTCTTTAAATAAATAATAAATAAAAATGTCTTCATTGCCCCTAGAATGTGAACAGTGTACACTTTTATTACATTCATTTCTTCATATGCTCCCGCCGAAAAAGTTCAGATGTGGTGTCTGTCCTATATCTTTTGCCATGAAGACTGATACAAAATAAATACTGTTTGGCTTAATGCTTTTGGCCATTTGCTTCTTATATAATATTTCATTTGCTTCATCCTCATCTTACATTAATTTTGAAAGAGAGTTTGTGCTCTTTTTATTCACCTTACTTGGACAACTTCTTGACGGAAGCCACCTTGGTTTTAAATAGCTTCTTGACTCTGCTTGTTAACCATTCTGACATCCTTTGAGGCACATTTGTACCTGTTCTAATCAGTGTTATATATTCCAGCTGAGCTTCTCTTACTGCAGCTTTAAGTAACCTTCAAGTGTCCACAGTGCCTTACTCAGTGGGGGATTCTACACATATCCACTGTACCTCCACTGAAAGGAAGAATGTGGGGCATTCTAGTGGGAGAGAAGAGAATAATCCTATATACACCTCCTTCATCTGATTTTCTGGTGATGGCTTCTCGACAACTCTTGTTTTTATGTTTTTATGTACTGATGGTGGCTTCACATTTGTTTATTGACATTCAGGATAAATAATTCAGACATTATGTGAGTGGGGAAACAACATTGCTACCCTTGTAAACAAAAACAACCTCTCCTCTGTGAATCAGAAATATGTCAGTACCCTGTAGTCAGACACTGAAACTATGCAAGAATCAGGTATTTTCCAAGTACAGAGCATGCTACCTCAGTGCATATTCCCCACGCATGCATTTGTCAGGAACGTGGCCTAAAACGTGGTCTCCATTAAAGTGGAGGCAGGAAGCCATTGCACAAGACTACATATGGGAAGGCTTACCATCCATCCTGGAAATGGGACGGTACTGGAATCCGGCCTCCGGTCCCAGAACAGTCCCGGAACGATTCCGTGCCGGATGGCAAACTTCCTCCACCCCTGCCGCTGCCATTTTTAAAATATAGAAACTTACCTGGGCGCCGGCATCTTGGATCGCGAAATTTTGCGAGATCCAAGATGTTGGTGCCCAAATCTCGTGAGGCCTTCATGCCCTCACGAGATTTGGGCACCGACATCTTGGATATCGCGAGATTTCACGATCCAAAATGCCGGCGCCCAGGTAAGTTTCTATATTTTAAAAATGGCAGCTGGCCGAGCCGATGGGCCCGGCGGGCCGAGGAGCCGGCCAAGCCTACATATAGGCAGGGAAAGTGCTTGACCTGCTGATTCTTCCTTGCAAATGCCTCGCCCCTTGTCTTTTTCTCCCCTACCAGCTGACTGGACAAAGAGATACATTTGAAAGCGACAGAGGATCCGCACACATGATTGCTTCTTGTGTTTTTAAATAAAGCACTGCCAGTAACAGGTGCCATCTAGGAAGCAGTTATGGTATGCAATAGCCCAGCCTAACATGGTTGGATTGTGTGATGTGAAGATAGACCAATGGATTCAGCCACAGACTGCACACTCATCACAAGAATGAAACTTGTCATTGGGGCAATTTGCAAGGTGTAGGCACAGTTTAGACAACGATAGAGACAAAGTACTCTATAATGCAGTAATGTAACTACGGTGGAGCACGTGGTTCAGCTGAACCAGGCGCTGCCTGCTGCGGGGCGCTCTACCGTTGTTACATTACTGGGAGAGAAGGCTCACCTCACCCCAAAGGACCTCTCTCTCCGAGAGAGAGGTCCTTTGGGGTGAGGTGAGCCCGCCGGCAGCGCGAAGTTCCGCTGAAGGAGTCCGGCGGCGGCGGGGAATTGAAGGCACACACACACACACACTCACTCACTTCCGCTGAAGCCTGAACTGATTCAGTTCAGGCTTCAGCGGAAGTGAGTGAGTGTGTGTGTGTGTGCCTTCAATTCCCCGCCGCCGCCGGACTCCTTCAGCGGAACTTCGCGCTGCCGGCGGGCTTGGGAGTTTCTATAAGTTCCCCCAAACATAACGGGCACAGGACAAGCCCTAGTCAGCCAGGTTTACTTGCAAAGCACGCAGGAGGTGACCAACGGGACTCGGGAAGGAGTGCTGGACGATAGCAAACCGATGCCCCCGTTGGAGAGTCTGCTTTCAAGGCTCCTGGCTGCATGAGGCTCACAGTTCCGCCAAGCCCCGCGTGGCGCGCTTGCCAAGCTTGGATCCCAGCGTGCCTGGAGTAACTGAGATTAGGGTGTCTGCAAAGGAGGTTAAGGGGCTGGGAACTTTGGAGCTGTCGCTCGAAGGGCTGCTGGCAGCGGAGGCTCAGCGCGGTGCAAGCGGATTTCCTCGGACTTGCATGCGGTGAGAGCGGCAGTGGGAGAGATCAGAACTTTTGGAGCTGTTTAACGCTATGGCAATGGTGCAGGGTCCCGCCGGGTCGCCCCCCCCCCCAGAGGAGCGCCGATTTTTGGTGTAAAAAGCGAGTTCCCTAGGGGCGCCAAATCCCCCCCCCCAAACCAGGCACAAAAAACTCTTGTTACGCTACTGCTATAATGGATAAGATATTGACTGGAAATGTTACAGCTAAACAATTGGAGGTTTGCAGTAATAGACTATTAATCTATCTAAATTACAACAGCTGCAATCTCCTTTCCCTGACAGAGTCATCCTCTCCAAGGTTTATTGGAGGTAAAAATGGAAGATACTTCTATAGCAGGAGCCCATCAGCAGCTGACATCTTGTGGTTCAGGAAGCTCAGTATGTGATACCCTTGATTCAGAGATCTGTTAAATAATCTAGTCACTAGATTCTAGTGGATATGGGTTGGAAATAGGGGTTCCAATGCCTCTGACAAATTTAACATGGCAGTCTCTGTAGGCTCCTTATACACAAGAGAAGTGAGAAGAGCTTGGTCTTTTAAATAAAAAATGTATTTTAACTCATTTTCAAATGGTTGCATATATGTAATTTGCTTGAATATCATGGGCAATTATGATAGCCAGTTCTGTCGTCAAATGAATAATTTGGCAGCATATTGTGCTCTGAATTTAGATAGATTCTTTGTGTTTTCCACCTCCACCACCCCCTTTGTTCCATGGGAATAATTGTTGCTTTCTGGCAATCGGATCACAGTGCACTTTTTTTTTGTTAGATTGTATTTTATGTTTACAACATTGCAGAGCTTGCCAGAGCATCAACAGCAACAGAATTGATAGCTTGCTGTATGAACTGGGATTTGGCTGCCTTGCCAAGGAACCCATCTGGCCTGCAAACAGGGAATCACCTGTAGGAGAAGTGAGCAACATCTTCTGAACATACCGAACTGTCTAGCTTCTCATACATATTTCATCTGACCAGTTTGAAACTTTTGAAATGTCAACAGAAACTTTTCTCTTTGTGGTAGAATGTATTAACAGCACAATCCTATGCGTGTCTACGCAGAAGCAAACCACACTGAGTTCAATAGGACTTATTTTCAGGTAAGTGTGCATAGGATTGCAGCCTAGATACCGGTATATTATTTCTAAAACAAAATTATGTACCCCTTTCAACCCCTTTTCAAAAAAAGTTCACAAAGTGGTTGACATAGCAAAATAAATGAAAGGATGGTTCCCTGTCTCTGAAGGGTTCACAGTCTTCAACCAAGACACACAAGAGACACAGGTAAAGAGTCACTGAAAAAGACTCAGAAGCAAGTTCCATGCTGGTCAACGGGACTCACTCCCAGGTACTTGTGATTAGAAGGTTCAGCAAGGCTGCAGTCCTGTGCACACTTACCTGGGAGTAAACCTATTGAACATGGTGGGACTCACTTCCAAGTAAACTTGCACGAGCTTGGGTAAACCCAAACCGGGGTCGCATAGGGATACCCAAATGGGATGAATGAGTTCCGTAATAGTGGCAGTGTGATTGCGCCTTGTGATTCCCTTCTTTGTCAAAGCAGTATTTGAGGACAAAAATAATAAACAGACAAGATGTGTACAGGTACTTCAAATTAGCTTTACTTATCTTAACACTTCAACATATACATATACATAAATAGCATTCAGTGAGAAGTAAACAAAGGCACTGTTTTAGATTCTGTGCCCAAAAGTAGGGATTGTTTTCCCAGAAATGTCCCACAAATTTGCTATCACATACCGTAATTTTCCTGCTCAGTTCAAATCCCTTCCAGATGGTGTTCAGAGCTGATCTTCTGCTTCTGCCCCCTCTTCTTTTGTAAATCCCCTGAAATAATCAACTCCCTAACTTTGCACCAGTGCACCCAGCAAGGCCAGCGCAGGCAGCACTGGATCCTGAGCGAGAAACGGGAGCTGGGAGGTCACCTTGCGGGAAGGGAATTTTTGTTCCCTTACTATGGGTAAAGCCCCAGTCCCCGCTATGGGTCTCCTCAGACCTGCGCTTTCGCTGGCTCAAATCCAGGAGTATCTACTCTTT
Source organism: Plestiodon gilberti rubricaudatus (assembly GCA_026170595.1). NCBI lineage: Eukaryota > Metazoa > Chordata > Lepidosauria > Squamata > Scincidae > Plestiodon > Plestiodon gilberti. The sequence continues at coordinate 61,834,366 of JANXHW010000003.1, read as the reverse complement.
TCCCTTATCTAGTACTCTTTTTCCTAAACTCTAAAGTGTTCCATTTTGGCATTAGTTATCAAGGAAGCCTAGGCTTAAAGTTTAATTATGTGTATCTGCTGTGGAGTAACTATTACCCACTATTATTGTTTTGTTTGTTGGTTGTCTGTTGATTGTCTGTTGTTTGTTGACTATGCCAATAAAGGTTATTGATTGATTGATTGAAATCCAGGAGCCCCAGATAAGGGAAACCGGCCAGGGAAGGGAGACAGGACCGATGCTGCTGATCCCCCCCTCCCCGGTCCGGTCCACTCACCCCTGTTGCTGCCCTCCCCCTGCTGCATTAATTCCCTTCCCACTTCCCCCCACCCTCGCGCCGAGCACCACAGCACTCACCCTCTTGGATCAGGCGCTGGCCGCGGCCGGATCTGGCACATGGAGGCCGGTGCAGGCCTCTGCTACGGCTCTGGGCCAGCCCAGGACATGCTGTGCCCACCTAGGGGTGGCAGGATTGTGCCTTTAAGGGCTAACAGTCTCAGGATGCCTCTGAAGTCCATCCTTCTGGAGAAAGCCTTCTGCCTCAAGTCTTCAGAACTTTCCAGAGAACAAGCCTGAAAGTTCTTAGTTTTCAGCACTTATAAGAGTGGGGGCGGTGTAACGCTTGTGCTGCACGTTTTTAAATATTAGGCAGATTTGACCGGCTCAAGAAATTTTACTACATAACTTGTATTACCAATATATTTCCAGCTCTTTAGTATTTCTGTTTGCCTCAGATTCCCAAACTAGCCTATAATTTTCCACATCCTGACAGCGGCTGTGCAGCAGCTACAACCAAATGTTGATATTTATAAAACCCAGAGTTAATTACAGTAATTCTTACTGAATAAAGAGCCATTTGCAAAATAAAGCAGGAATGGTGATCGCTTTTGCTTTGATGGGCCTGAAAACGTTCTGCTAATGAAGCACACAAAAAAGTCAAGAGAGTGGGATTTTTTGTACGTTGCAGACTGCCTTAATACTAATATTTATCTTTTCATCTGACATTTAAGTCACACCTGTACCAGGCCCCAAAGACATGGGGCAGAACCTATGGACAAGGCATAATTATAGCCCCATGTGTAGCATGTTCCCTATACTATTTCCATGAAACAGTGTACAGGGCAGAATAGTGCCAGTGCATGGAACACAACGTTTGAGACAAAGTTTGAAGATAGTGGCAATACTGAGATGGGTATTGATTATTGAAGCAAAAATATAGCCCTCTTCAGCTGTTATACAGAACTTAGAAGAGGAAGCTATTGGTGATGTAGACTTGAGTCTATTGACTTGGACTCAAGTCACATCAATGACTTGACTCAGACTTGACTCGGCGATTATAAAAGACTCAAAAGACTCGACTTGAGACTTGGAGCCTTTTACGAAAAGTCAAATTTTATTCAGGTTTAAACCTGTTTTCCCCATTACATAGATAGGGACTTGCAACTTGCCAGAAACAGAACTATGCCCCCACGTGGGGGCTGCCGACACGACGGCCCCACGTGATGCCGTAAGTCATGACCCCTGCGGGGCATGACTTCAGTTTCGTGCGCGTGTGCATCTCCAATCACCCCCCTGCCATTTTGCTTACCTTTTTGGAGCCAAACAGCTCCAGGGCGGGCAGGAGGGCCCAACTCCAAGCCTTACCAGCGCGAAGACGACGACGGGAGCCCGCCACCTTGGGGCCCACGGCCCCATGGCCCCTACTCCAACTCGCAACCAAGGACTCAGGACTTGGGGGCAAAGACTTGGGACTTGATTTGAGACTCGGGTCCGAGATTTGGAGTCAGAGACTTGATCCACATCCCTGGAAGCTATTATGCTTCCAGGTACAGTGCATCCATGTAGATGGGGAACATGCTGGCTAAGCCATCCCTCTACACCATGGCCTCCCTTCCCTCCTCACATCCAGTATTTGCCTGCACATGCCCCATGCAGCCACACAAGGCTCCGCACACACACGCTCCCCATACAAATTAGAGGGAACGTTGGGCCCAATACCAGGTAGGCACTGCGACCCACATTTACTTGCAGGCAAGATTCACTGAAATCAGTATGACTTACTTCTTAGTAAGGCTAGGTTGAATCAGGTGCACAGCTGCAGTTCACATCCCACTGAACAAATTAGTACAAGTTCTGTTAATGATTTTGGATCGCGCCATGAGTCTGATTGAGGAAAGGGGCCAGAAACTACGTGCTGGGAATAGACTGAAAACAAAGAGTCCCCAAAAGAAGAGAATAGCACAAAAATATGATGCTTGAGCAGGATACTGAACACAAGAACAGCAAAAGTCAAGGAATAGGCTACTAAATATTGCCTTAAAAGGCAACTCAGGAAAACACGACTGGCAGCGCAATTCTATTCCAACTTTCCCCAGCGGTGCAGCCAGCGGTGCAGCGAGAATGGGAGGCCCCAGAACGGAAAGGGGATTCAAATCCACTCCAAACGGGATTTAAATCCCCCCTTCCCTCCAAAGCCTCCCACCCTGCTCTCCCCCACTGGTTACACCAGTGGGGGAAGTTGGATAGGATTGCACTGTGTGAAGCTTATAGAATGGCATGGTGTAGAGAAGGGGGATAGATAGAGATACGTTTTTCCTCCTCTTTCACAGCACTAGAACCAGAGGACATCCAACGAAGCTGATTGGTGATTAGACAAAGTCAAAAAGGACAAGTCTGTCACAGGCTCCAGTCATGGCAGCTTCTATATGCCACCTCCAGATTCGGCAGCAGCCTGACTGCAAATGCCAGTTGCAAGTGAGCAACAGTGAAAGACAAACCTTCATTTCCTCATTGTGATCTTTCCAGGAGCATCTGATTGGCTACAGTGGGAAACAGGATGCTGGACTTGATGGGTCCAATAAATTCAGCAGGGCTCTTCTTATATTTCTTACAGGGTCAGTCAACAGTAGCGTCGTCAACGGTGGGGGCCTTGGGGCAGAGGGATTGAATACCAGGCAGCAGGTTGGCGGGGGGGTGCAACGGTGGCTGACGGCAGCGCGGATCATCCCATTTGCCGGGGCGAGCGAGAAGAACCATCGGCGTGTTCGGCCCACCCTCTCGCCCTGCGCCTCTGAGTGCGCGATAACGGCTGCTGCCGTTACATCACTTACGGCGTGGGTGGGTGGTCATAGGGACGCCACTGTCAGTCAAGGCGTTAAAGGAGAAACAAAGCTAGCTAGAAATCAATCAACACTCTAATCACCCAGTGACAATTCTGGGCTAATAGATTATGTACGAAACATTTGCTGAAGATCAAAGTGGTCAAAAGAAGACCATGGGAAAAACGTGCAGATAGCCATCCTTGGTGCTCTATTCCTTTGGTGCTCTATTCCTGGATAATCAATCAAGGCAACATATGAGCAACGTTTTAAGGCAAGAAAGTTTAACAAGGGATCATGTCACATTTGCCATGAAAGAAGCTCTGTGTTATTGCTTCTCCATGCTCAGGAAAGTCATACATACTAATTAGGTTTCTGACCATCATGCAGCTGTAAAACCACATGGCCTCTACCAAGAAGAGTGTGGCAATCTAAGTTCTTGTAGTCACTTAAGAATTAAGAAGCTAGAGGTTGTTTTTCTAGCTTTGTGCAGCTGTGAATAAACTTATAAAGGCACAAGCAGTAGCAGAGCACGTACATGCAGCTTGCAAGCTCTTCTTTGATTAATTACAGCACTACTTTAAAAAGCATCTAATCAAGAGATCAGGGGACTGTACAGGTGTTTGAAAAACCAGAGGAGATATTTCTAGAAAAAAACCCCAATAGTGACGGTGGTGATTTTTTTAAATACCAAGATACATAAGTACATCCTCACAGCCAAGTATAATTGCAAGCACATGTGTAACATCATCCGAACAGTTCTTTGTAAATAGGAAAAGTCACTTCCAGAGGGACAATCACAGAAATGGAAGGGTAGTGCTTAATCCTTTTGCCACCTGCCATTTTCCTGCTCCAACCTCCAACCAGTGGAGTTCTAAAGTGCTTGTTTACCTTTCCAGCCAATATCTTGACTGAAATCTTCTAATCTCAATCTCAAAATAACTTTCTTCAGATGACATCAGGTTACCTGATTGGAAGACTGGAAACAACCTGGTCACTCCAGCACAATCCCTTGACCTAGTTCAGCGGTTCCCAACCTTTACTCAAAAGGAAGGGAACCAGTAAGTGCTTGTGGGGGGTGGCGACCTGGCAGGACGGCAGTGACGGCACTTCTGGGTTCCTGCTACCGCAAGGAAAAAAAAAAAGGGTTTGAACTCACCCAGCTGTAGTGGTGGCGAGAACCTTGGTTTTGTCATGTCTAGGCCTACCAGATTCCCCAGCACTCGGCCGGGACTGGGGGTGTGGCCGAGGGCGTGGCCGGGGGCATGGCCGAGGGCGGGGACTTCCTCCCTTGAGGCTGGGAGCTCTCCGGAACAGCCCGAGTGAACTCGGGCCGTTCCGGAGAGCTCCCAGCGTCGCACAAATACGCGACGAGACTGAGAGCTCTCCGGAACGGCCCGAGTGAACTCAGGCTGTTCCGGAGAGCTCCCAGCGTCGTGCAAATACACGACGAGACTGAGAGCTCTCCGGAACGGCCCGAGTGAACTCAGGCTGTTCCGGAGAGCTCCCAGCGTCGCGCAAATACACGACGAGACTGAGAGCTCTCCGGAAGGGCCCGAGTGAACTCGGGCTGTTCCGAAGAGCTCCCAGTGTCGCACAAATACGACAAAGCATGCGCGCGAAGCTGGAACGTCTCGGAAGAAGTCCGGGTGAACTTCGGACATCTTCCGAGTGCTTCCAGTCTCGCGCAAACGCGCGAGACTAGGAAGATTAGGGACGGAGACGTGCTGCAGCAGGCAGCACAGTCTCAGAAGAGCTCCGGCCGGCCGCGATGCAGCCGGCCGGCCGGGGCCGGGACTAAACTACAGTTCGGGGGGGACGGGGGGACAAAAGGGGCTTGCCGGGACTTTCCCGGTCATTTCCGGGATGATGGTAAGCCTAGTCATGTCCTCAGTCTCCGCAGAAGGGTAAGTTCTGAATGGCACAGAAGCTTCTGGGGAGCTAAAAAGTGTCCAAAATACAGAAAAATAGGCAAAAAATAGGCGGGGAATGGGGAAAATACAGGGGATTCGATTTCTGCAGGGAGCAGGAAGGGGTTTGTGTGCACTAACCACTAGGCACTAGTCTCCTTCTCCAGGGTTTTCCATTTCCTGTCAGCATATGTAGAAGGTCTGTACCAGATGAGATGCTCTGCACTCTTCTGCTCAACCTCCCTGCTGTTTGCGCTCCCAGCATTGCTGCACACAGTCGCACACTTTAAAAATACGTATAGTTACATTTGCTATTTTTCAGTACTATTCATCCTGAAGATGTTGGTGTTCCTGCAAAGTTCTTACTTGCTTTTCTGCTGTGTTTGAAGGTGCTCGTCACCTCACCTCATTGTGTTGAACAAATTGACTTTCAATATATTCTAAACAGCCGTATTGCTAGACACAAATACACTGTAGCAGCTGCAGCTTTCAGATGGCAATTGCTAATTACAAATATTTACTTTGTGCTCAAAATTCTCATTCTGTGGCAACCAGGAAGACTTACCGTAATTATACCATTTATTATGGCCAACTGTTGCCGGAAAACATCTTCTCAGAAGAAACATTCAGCAACCAACTGACCATCTTCTCCAATAGCTCATATGTATACAAAATACTTTTAAAAATAATGATTATGATTAGATTAAAATGGATACAGGTATTTAGCTAAACACAATACTGTATTGAATATAGAGGCTAAAATCCTTCATACACTGTACCTAGGGCCGTAACAAGGGTGGAGCCTGAGAAGCAGCTGCTCCGGGCACAGCGTCAGGGAGGTGCAACCCTCAGGCTCCACCATTTGCCTGCTGCCTTCTCGCACCGCTCCCCTCTCCGTATGATTGTGCGGAGAAGGTGCGTTTGTGCAGAGGCAGCAGGCAACCGGCAGCCGTCACACTACTGCTGCCGAGTCCTCCTGTCTTCACGCGCCTGCCCCCTTCCGCACGATTGTGCGGAAGGGCGCAGCTCACGAGGGCACAGCTCACGAACCAGGAAGTGATGTCACACTTCTGGGGCGCAGCACGTTCCTGTGCTCCAGGCGGCACGGGAGCTTGTTATGCCTCTGTATAAAAACTCACAATTGATAGTGCCTTGAAGTATCCATCTTCTTTGATGAAATAGCTAATAATTATCTTCTCCAGGTATGATAAAAGTAAGCACATTCCAATTAGCTACCAAGACAAAATAATTCCATTTCTCTGTCAAGACTGATAGTCATGGATAGGTCTACGCATGTCTATTTGACATTATAGATCTATGTACTCTCTGGGTGGCATCCAAAGAATGTAAGTCATGACTAATGGCACAATCCAACGTAGAACAATGCTGGTGGTGTGCACACTCCGCCGGTGTTGAGCGTTGCAAAAATGCCGTAAAGTGCTTTTGCGGCACCCGGAGAGTAAGCAGCACCGGCACGAAGGTTAGCACCGCTTACTAGCCCTTCACCCATGACCTGCGCCACCAGACACAGGTAAGTCCTGTGCTGGTCAGTGCAGGGGTTGGGGAGGGTGGGCAGGGGGCACTGGCCAGCCCAGGCTGGGAGTGGGTTGGGATATCGGAGCTGAGTTGTTCTGATATCCTTTGCCCCATCACAGCCTGGGCCAGCCTTACATGGCCTCCCTGGTTGTGCGCCAGCTAAAGAGCTGTTGTGCATCCGAGGAGGCCCATTGCAACCTGCGCCACTTACACGGGGGAAGGGGACGAACATCCCCTTCTCCAGAAGTGTGCCAGGGCTACACTGGTGCAAGCCACAATGGCCATAGGATTAAGCCCAACCCTTTAGGTCAGCCGTGCAAAGTTACATAGTATTGGGCTGTAAGTCCCATTGAAAATAATAGTACTTGCATTATTTATTTATTCAAAAGATTTATATACCACTTTTCCGGTACTCAAAGCGGTGTACAACAATAAAAATTCAATTAAAATAAACATTAAACAAATTAAACAATTAAAACAATACTGGTGCAGTTAAAAGATTTGTCCTGGGGCGCTTCTCACACCGCGGGAGCTTTACCCTACCCCCGCGGAGCGCCCCAGAACGGCTGTGCATCCTCCCAGCCAGCTGATTGGCAGGGAGGTGGTCCTGTGGGCTGGGCAGCGACAGAGGAATGCTGCGGCGTCGCCCGGCTCCTCAGTCGCTGCCAGGGAAGCAACCCCTCCCGCCCTCCCCTGGCATAGTCTGGGATTAGCCGGCCGCCCTTGGGGGCCAGGTAGGAATTTTTTGCCATCAGCTAATTGGCACGAATGCTGTTGGTTTATTCACCTACCTCAGACTGTGTTCGGGAGATGGGCCGTTTTAGCCAGTGGGTCACCTGGCAGGTGGTGTGCGGGTATGGGTAGGTAGAATGCTAGGGATTCGGCGTGCATCTTGAGGTCGGCAACAGTTTGGAGGTGAGCCAGGACCGCTCACACATGGCGCCTAACCAGGTTGGTGAGGCTGGCTGGCAACCCCCAGCCATCAATGGCCTGGCCAGTATGGGAATCTAAAGGCTTCGCTGTCTCGACCCCTTCAGGGGTTGGCTGTGATAGGCTCCTTCGGGCAGTGACCGAAGGGGCCTGGATGCTTACGCCAAAACAAGGTAGACAGTTAATGACTGTTTCCCCAATTAGACTGTTTCCCCCAATTAGAGCCCGCATGCCTGGGGTGGTTTGAGATCCCCAAGTTAAGTTTCCTCTGCAGGTCTTTGATGTTAAATTTAAATAAAGTGACCATATCTCCAAATCGCACAGTTGTCTGGTGTGCTTATTCTGGGGGGGGGGGGTGTAAGGGTAAGTAAAAACAGCAATAACATACAAATAATATAAAAAGTATAGGTTTTAAAAAAAGCTATAGGTACTGAATTAAAAAGGAGCTAATGACTTGTTTTGCATTGCAAACCTATGCATGCCCTACTGAATACCTCAATAGGACTTGCTTCCAGGCAAGTGTGACCCTATTCACATTCATATTGCAGCCTTCTTGATCCTCTTGCTTTTGGTTTCTGTCATGGCTGCAAATTGGGGGTAAGCTATATACAAACATGTATACTTTTGCACATTGTCAGAAAAGAGTTTTGTTTTTAATCTATTTTTACATTGCAAAGATAATATTACAATACCTAGACAACCCTTCCAGCTTGCAAAATGCATTTTTCCAGCATGACTTATGTATTGATTGCTCTTGAGAAGAGCTGGTACGCAGCAGACAGATGTGCTTCATCTCCAGCTTAAAGCATGACAGGATTTATCGAATGTGATGGCAAGAATTTTCCCAAGCAATGAGAAACCTATCAGATGAGAATCTGTATTTCTGCTGTAAAATTCATTCTCTCTTGCACTGTGTTGGTAAGAAGGATCTCATTAGTACCTTGGTCTTGTTTTATAACTTTACCGCTCAAATGAGGTTTGCAAATGTAACAGCGCTAGGGTTTCAAGGTTGCAGGAACAAAATGTTTTGTTTTGTGTATCTTGTAGGAGAAAGCATTTACTGAAACTCAGTTAAGCTTGCATTTTTTCTTCCTTAAAACATGATAATATAATATTTCACTTCATTCACTGCTGGAAACTGAGTAGCAGACTGATAGAACATCTGTTGGCGATGGGATAGGCTAGGTGTCAAGGATTTGACTAGGTGACTCTCTCTTGGAACAAATCAGTGGGCCTAATCCAGCAAAAGATTAGCCCTTGTGTGTCCCAGTGCTTGCAGTAGAATTGCTAAGCATATCCTTACAATTTTTTTTACATCGAAATAGAAGGGATTAAAAGTGCTTAACGTGGCTGGAACATCTTGCAATGGTGAGTGCACACTGCACATGCCATCTGCCTTTCTGAAGACTCATGGTATCTTTGGAACTGATGATGCCTTCACTGGCCATGGAACCAGAAATGTCGGGCGCTCTCCCGGCGCCTGGCGCGTGGGGGCGGGGCCTGCGTCACGTGATGTCGACGTGCCCCTCGCGTCACGTCGATGCGCCCCCCGCCCGTTTTCCGCTCATTTCGGAGTGTAATGGGCTCCAGGGAGGGTGGGCGGGCCGACACAACGTCAGTGACTGCCCCGCCCGCCCAAGTGCCTGGTTCGAGTGAACCACGCGCTCCACCGTGTTTACGTCTCTGCTTGGAACATCCACCCTGTCTATTTTCTCTGCACCAGTTCCTGCTCCATACTTTGTGGCTCAGCACCACCACCACCACCACCACCACCACCATTCCTGGGACTTTCATACTACTCTTAATTTCTGTCTTCAAATCCTCCTGAAGTTTATACACAGTCATCCCATCCTTCTCCTGAACTCTGACCTGGTGTGTATGCAAAGAGACCCATTGCATGTATGACAACATAGTATATCCACTAACGGAGGGTGGGTTCAAGTTATACATGTACTTTTAGTTCTGAACAATCCTAAAGTAGGCTTGCGCTGGCAGAGCTTGTAATCTGAATGTGAATATAAATAATGATAATTACATTAAGAAACACTGTCTATACAGAGCACACCTACTAGACGCTAATTTTGGCAAATAGGTTCAGTGTTTCTTATTTCAGTAATTCAGGCGGATGGAGTTTTTCAGTTCACATTTATTTCTTGCCACGTCAGACATTAACGTGGCCACTTTTGGTCCATGTGGCTGACTTCCTCCATTATGAGCCGGTGTACTGTAGTGCCAGAAAGTGTATCCTTGCCAGATCAAATCTGCTAAAATTATCTGAGCATGCTCAGAAAAAAGAGGTTGCAGAAGCTGACAAAGGTACAATTCTGACTCTACAGCAACCAAGGAGAAATGACTCCTCCCTTCCTTGGGACATCTCTCATGCTCCTAGCTGTGTGATGGAAATGCACAGGAAGCTGCTATATGGAAACAGGAAGTTGCCATTTGGATATGCCCACTAATGCACAGCAATTGGATTTATTTATTTTTCACATTATTTTATACTGCCCTTCCTCCAAGGAGCTCAGAGTGGTGTACATATTTCCTCCCCTCCTTTTTGTCCTCACAACAACCCTGTGAGGTAGGTGGGGCTGAGAGATAGTGACTGGCCCAAGGTCACCCAGGAAGCTTCATGGCTGAGTGGGGATTTGAACCTAGATCTTCCAGGTCTAAGTCCGACTCCCAAACCACTACACCATCCTGGCTCTTTTATGTCTCTAATTGTCTATTTTATGTGTTTTATGTGTAATTGTTTTATGTGTCTAATTGTCTTTTATGTCTCTAATTGGATTGTCTCTAATATTTATTTATTTATTTATTTACAATATTTTTACCCCGCCTTTCTCCCTGAAGGGACCCAAGGCGGCTTACAACATGGGATACAAATACAACAAATACAACAAATAATCACATTTAAAGCAATAAAAACAATCCACAAAAGCTAGTAAAAACATAATCTAAAATTAATAAAAACACATCTAATTACTATTAAAACAGAAGCATAAAAAAGCATAAAAAAGCAGCAGCACTCCACCTGTGCAGGATGTTAAAAAAGGCAAGAACTCAGAAGGCTTCCTTAAACAGGAAAGGTTTCAGGCCTCGCCGGAAGGTCTCCAGGGAGGGAGCAGTACGTAAATCAAGAGGGAGGGAATTCCATAGGGTTGGTGCCACTACTGAGAAGGCCCTATTTCTGGCCGCCGCCCCTCGCACCTCCCTGGGCGACAGTACCCTCAAAAGGGCCTTCTCTGATGACCTAAGGAGACGAGCCGGAATATATGGAAGTAGGCTGTCTCTCAGATATCCTGGCCCCAGGCCGTATAGGGCTTTAAAGGTCAAAACCAGCACCTTGAATTGGGCCCGGAAACGAATTGGCAGCCAGTGCAGCCGCTGAAGAAGCGGCCCGACAGAGTCGAACCGCCTACCCCCAGTAACCACACGGGCCGCCACATTCTGCACTAGTTGCAGTTTCCGAACCGTCTTCAAGGGCAGCCCCACGTAGAGCGCATTACAATAATCTAATCGCGATGTCACCATGGCATGGATCACCGTGGTCAGGTCTGCACGATCCAAGTACGGTCGCAGCTGGCGCACCAGCCGAAGCTGGGCAAAGGCCCCCCTGGCCACAGCCGCCACCTGGGAATCCAGGAGCAGCTGCGGATCCAGGAGGACCCCCAAGCTGCGGACCTGCTCCTTTAGAGGGAGTGCAACCCCATTCAGAGCAGGACGATACTCTAGCACCTGCATCGTGGATTTCCGGACCAGGAGAACCTCTGTCTTGTCCAGGTTTAGTTTCAGCTTATTAGCCCTCATCCAGGTCCCCACTGCCTCCAGGCAGCACTCCAGAACCTCAACAGCCACGCTGGAATCAGGTGGAAAGGAGAGATAGAGCTGGGTGTCATCAGCATATTGATAGCACCCCACTCCAAATCCCCGGATGACCTCTCCCAGCGGTTTCATGTAGATGTTAAATAGCATGGGGGACAAGATGGAACCCTGTGGCACCTCACACCTCAAGGGCCAGGGTGCCGAACAGGCGTCCCCCAGCACCACCATCTGGGACCTATCTGCCAAGTAGGAGCGGAACCACCGCAGAACGGTGCCCCCGACCCCCAGCTGTCAATGGTGTCGAAAGCCGCTGAGAGGTCCAGCAGAACCAACAGGGACGCACTCCCCCTGTCCAGTCCTCGGCGTAGATCATCCACCAAGGTGACCATGGCCGTTTCCATCCCAAAGCCCGGCCTGAAACCAGATTGAAAGGGGTCTAGATAATCAGCTTCATCCAGGACCCTCTGGAGTTGAGACGCCACCACCTGCTCAATTACCTTGCCCAAAAACGGGAGGTTTGAAACTGGCCGGTAGTTGTCCATTACTGTGGAGTCAAGGGAGGGCTTCTTCAGAAGGGGTCGAACCACCGCCCGCCTCAAAGCGAGCGGCAGCACCCCCTCCGCCAACGAAAAGTTGACCACCCTCCCCGTCCACTCGGCCAGTTCCTCCTGGGCAGATCTAATTAGCCAAGCCGGGCAAGGGTCAAGCATGCAGGCAGCCGGCCTCACACTCCAAAGGAGCCTGTCCACATCCTCAGGCTGTACAAGCTGAAAAGAATCCCACAACACTGGACAAGCAGATGCCAAGGGGACATCCTCAGATATTGTCAATGAGGCATCCATATAATATGATATTATAGAACTGACCAATTATAATTGACTCCTCCCATTGACTATTATGGAAAGTATATGCCTTCCTCATTTTGCTTCCTATTTGTTTTCAAGCTAGTTAGAATTGTTGACAGGCTAAGTTATTTTGAAGTCTCATGAGGAAACTACAAATAAAGACACTTTTAGAAAATGGCATTGCATGCCTAAAACAGGCAGAAGGATTAAAAAAGGTGTAGGAGTATGTGTGTCTTCCCTTTGAAGTGAAAATCAACCAATCTGGGGATTTTAAAAGATGTGAGCCATGTATACCTTCCTTTGCTTGCCCAGGGAGACAACTGGTTTCTATCAGGTTATTATTAAACTTATTTCAGCGAGAAAGAAGATGCATGTTGCCCTTTTCATAGCAAGTGTTTAAAATAGCATCCTCCCAACTGTAGTTCACTCTGTTATGTGTAAATAGTCTGAAGCACAATGGAATCGTGATTCAAATAGGCTGGATCACACAATGCAAAATTAGCACCAATGATACATATTTTTTTTTAAAAAATGGGTACATCACAGTTCACAGACTGGGCCTCTAGGAAGCCCACTTGCAGATGGCTGAGTAGGACAGTGGAGGGGATGGCGTCAGGGTGACTCATGCTGTCATTGTCTCTGGTGGGGGCTGTTCTCTCAGTGACTTCCGGTACCAGAGGAAGAGCATCCAAATGCTCCTTTTTACCTTTCCTGGAGCATCAGGAAAGGTGAAAATGGGATATTCTTTAGACACTCCTTTCTCAATGTCCCAGCAGTGCTGAGGGTAGAGTGTCCAGCAGCCAGTCGAGATGACAACAGGTCGCCCTGCCATTATCTACTCTCCTCCTTCACCTTCCACAGCCATCTTCGAATGAACATTCTAGACTGAGGCTCCTGCATTTTCACAGGAGCCTCTGAGGCTCTGGGAAGTCTCTCAGATTAGAAGACTTCAGGGGTCGATTAGATGGACTTCCAGAGACATGCTGGCTCTTTGGCCATCCCTGATTTGTCCGACCCTTGATGCCAGCCCTGCACCTATAGTTACATATTTGAATATTGTTTTTTTCTTAGCTGAAGCAGAACTGCACCATGCAATCGGAATCCTGTCATGGATCAGGTGCACACTTGTTTTATCCCAAGCTGCAACCAAGATATATAGCCTCTACCCATTTTGGACAGATGCGAATGCAAATACATCAATGATTAACAGCCCAATCCTATCTGTTCCCTCCCCTGCCGATGCAGCCGTGTCACCGGACCTTGTGCTGCATCCTGCGGGGAGGGGGGGGGCGATCCTGGAGTTCTCCTCCAGGTAAGGGAACTTTTGTTCCTTTACGTGATGGTAAGCATCCATCGCTGGAATGGGTCTACTTGGACCTGCGCCAGCTATTAGTTGGCACAAGTCTGAGTGGACCTGGGAAGGCAGATTGAGGACTAGAAGGGGGATAGAATATCGGCAGCGCCATGCCACCAATACCGCCCCCTTCTGACCCCCATTACTCCCCCTCCCTGCCCTGTTCCACCTGCCTCCTGCCCCCACAGCTGTCAGACTCACCTTCCCAGGTCTGGCAGTGGTCCTCCTGCACTGACGGTGATTGTGGCAGTGCTCTCAAAATGGCCACCAGCAGCATGCTGGAAGCATGAAACTGCGTTCTGCTGTCATAAACCCGTCTGCATAGGATTGGGCCATAAGTTGCCCCACCCAATGCCCTTCCTGCTTTTAGAAGCATGGTGTATCTTGCAGTTCCCATCTTCATGCACTGAGTCTGAGATTGTGTGTACTCAACATGCTGTTATTACCACAAAATCACTAATATTAGCAGCTTCAAATTCAAGCCTATCCCTTTGGGTATTATAGCCTAACTACACTTATTCATGATTATGCCTAAATTGTTTAGCTCGATAAGATAACAGGTTATAGACAATGTAATGAATTCCTGAGTGATGGAGTGGTGGAATGCAACAGTCTAATCCCTTTGGGCAACCTGGCCCTTTCATAACACAATTTAAACAGATTATGTGGAAGGTTAGGTGATGTTTTCCAGCACATTATATAGCAAAACATATTTTAATAGCTTAACATTAATTGCTTCACCTTCTTCCTTGTGTCTGTTTATAGCAGATTAAAAGTTAGAATTTTTGCATAATCGCCTGTAGTCGTTACTCCAAAAGGTCAGTATTTTATAGCATGAAATGAAAAGCAAATCAATACAAAATAAATTACATGAGGGGATTTATAAATACTATTCTGGTTATGGTTTCTTTTTTCAGTAGAATATGGAGAAAGTCCTAAATAAATATTACATTTTTTCTCTTATATATATATATATATAAAAGACTATGTGTGCCTGCAAGTAGAAATTGAAAATAAATATTTTCCCCCTCACTTGGACTCCTTAGAATACCAGCATTGAATTTTGATTTTAATGTACCAGTTGTATTTCATACGCTGTTATAACTTATGAGTGTGCCTTCTGTACCACTGAAAGCCAACACATCAGAAGCTGCAATTACTTCTGCTTGGGATGCTTTTAGAAGGATAATAATAATGCAGATCCATGGATGGAGCAAGATACTGTATATGGTGAAGTGCTCAGGAAAAGAAAGCCATTAGGCACTTGAAATCTGAAAGATTCAATAACTCTGGGGCCAGTTACATTTTAGTAAATGTGCTTATGTGGGGAGAATCAGGACTGATTCACTACTTTGAGAGCTTATCTTCCACTTGCATACCATGGGTTCAAACTTGAGCTACTGCAAGCTGTAACTTTGAAGATTGCAACATTGTCTCAAATTGGCATCTGGACTTCTGGTGGACTGTTAGGGGCCCAGTTCTGATCTTTTGTACTTGGATATGAAAACCTAAGATATAAACAAAAGATATATGTTTATCATGAGGTCTGAAGGTATGCATGTTCGTTTCAATACTACTTTGTCTCATTCACAGATTTGGAAGCAGTGATCCACCTGTTTCCATTTGGTACTTGCAAGCACTTTAAAGGGATATACACATCAAACTTTACATGCATATATGTACCCATTTTCTCATTCGGATTCCTATACCTGCTGGCTAGGCTTACCAGATCTGCAACCGGGACAGAGTGCTAGACCTTCAGGAGAAGGAATGTGGGCAGATGTAGCTTGTTAAACCTTAGAGCACAATTCTAGGCATGTCTACTCAGAAGCAAGCCCCACTGAACACAATGGGGCTTGCTTCTGAATAGACATGCCTAGGATTGTGCTCTAAGGTTTAACAAGCTACACCTGCCCACATTCCTTTTCCTAAAGGTCTAGCACTCTGTCCCGGTTGCAGATCTGGTAAGCCTACTGCTGGCAATTGTATTGCATCAATAATTACTGTATATGGTAGGTATCTGCAAGTAGGTCCTTTGGATGCATTGGCTCCTCTCATTCAAAAGGGAGCTGCAGATGATATCCCTTGTGTTATCCCTGCATCCAGCTGCCAGAGTTGCATGCAGAGTTGCCATTGCTGGAATTGATTCTGCTAGTGCTTATATATCCTGAAAGATGGCCAATGAGGACAACTTTGGCACTGTTGCACCAAATCCAGATAACTTAGTAATATTTAACATTTGTATAACACTTTCTCAGTGTGCAAAGTGCTGTACATGTATTATTTCGATGTCATCCTTGCAACAACCATGTAAGATAAGTAAATACAGTGCTGGTGCCAGGCTGCTAGGGCAATGACCTGCACTGCCCCACACCCATAGCACCCTGCTCCCTGAGGCACTACCACTGGAAATGAAGTATCAGCCTGGCTAGGTAGACCCTGTGATGGGTGTGATCCTTTGGCCAGTGTCCAAGTTGGCCCACTCCTGTATTATCTCAAGTACCACTCAAGTATCATCTCCATATTACAACTGAGGCTGAGAGGCTCACCTAAGGCCACCTACTGAGTTCATGGCAGAACACGATGCAAACTAGGGGAGTCCTGAGCAGGCCTATGCATGTCTACTTGGGAGTAAATCACATTGCAATTAATGAGACTTATGGCCCAATCCTATCTGGGCCGGGCAATGGTGGCACACCTCTTCCATAAAGCAGTAAGTGCGAGTCGTAAAAGGTGCTCCGGCAGTGCACTCAGATCTGGAGTTGCCTGCCGCAAGGGAGAGGAAGCAAGGAGGAGGAGGAACAACGGGGGCAAGTAGGTGGACAGAGATGGGCGTCCCCACCAATCTGCTGTTGGAGGCGACCACTTCAGCTGGCCTCCTGGATGGGCCGGCACTTGATCCTACAGCCTGTGACTTCACATCTGTCTCAAGGTTCCCATGTTTACTTTTAAAAGAAATGCATGTTCTCCCAATTCATATTCAGTGCTCTCTCTATAAATAAGGATGTATGGAAAGTCAGAGTCTTGCTGTAAATTGTTTTGTTGGTATATTTGGAAAGTATCTGGAGAAAATATTTGTAGATATTTTATTGCACATGCCTGGAAAAAAAGAAGGGAAGAGAAAATTCAGTACAAATGATTTGTTATGCTTGGGACCTGATGTGCGATTTCAGATTATTTATTACATTATAAAATGTCATGGTCTTGGGGAGTGTTTGAAAATGAACTTTACAACACAGTTGAAAAAAAGGGCTCCAGTGTGGTGAATGACTTGTAGCTATCCTGGACCCAAAACCATCCAGAACTGACCAAGTCTGCTTTATTATGCTTCCTCGGTAAAACAAAATATGCCCGTATTTTCTTTTTTAAAACAGAGTTTAAGAAGGGCCAGCACAGCCAAGCAAAACCCATCAGTCTCCATTTACAGGCCAGGGAGAACTTAGTGGCCTCTGTACGGTACTTCAGTCTGTCTCTTTTGTTCCACAGGACGACATTCTCTTTCATGGGGCTTGAGCTCCTCCCCTCACTAGTGCCTGCTTTCAAGGACGAAGTAGGGCCTGACCCGCTTCTCATAAACACATGAAACAGTTGTTTAGCGGCATCCCTTAACAGGTTCTTCTTTGGGTATGGTACGAGGCCTAGCTACGCTAGGCCACATCCAGCTGGAAGGCAACAAAAGCGGAAGAAACGCTACTTTGTTCTTGTTGGTATTGTTGTTCAATCATTTAACAGGCATTTTATTTGAGAAGATAAAAACTTATAGTCATTTTGGAAAAGCTTTTCATAAGTACAACAAGAAGAAAAACAAATGACTACTAATGCATGTGTGATATGCTTCTAGGCAATTAAAATTAAATCTGTATTATTTGTTGCTTTGCCAGAACACCAGCATGTTTACAAGGCCCTGGATACTAGTTCTCACAAGAGAGGTTGAAAGCTGTAGATTTGATTTACCAATACATATTGAGCTGCCAAGTGTCATCCAGAAAAATATCAACACTGGGCAAAATGTATGTCTTCGGGCCCAGGATATCTGAGGGACCGCCTTCTCCCATACATTCCGGCCCGCTCACTTAGGCCATTTGAGGGGGCTCTCCTGCGAGTTCCACCTCTATCGGAAATAAGGGGAGTGGCAACACGTGGGCGAGCCTTCGCTGCTGTGGTGCCACAACTGTGAAACTCCCTGCCAGGGGATCTGAGAACCACCCCCTCCCTCATGACTTTTCTGCGAGGGCTCAAAACATTTTTGTTTCATCTAGCGTTTGGGTGATGGGTTGTGGTCTGCCTCCTGTGTCTCAAGATGCTCTGCCATGCTGCTTCTCTGCTCCATACTGTCGCCCCCCCCCCCCCCGTGGATTTTATTGTTTTTAAAAATTGGTTTTTTATACATGGTTATGTATTGTTTAAACTTATTTTATGTATTATTTTAAATTATGTATTTTAACCTTTGTTGTAAGCCGCCTTGGGCATTTGCCTTCGGCATAGGAAAAGGCGGGATATAATTTTTTTAGAATAAATAAATAAATAAATAGTTGATTCAAAGTTCTTGAATCGAGATTTTTGTCATTTTGCAAGAGTCACAAGTGCTGTGCTGAAAAGTATTCCTTATGCAAGAGCCACAAGTGCCACGTTCAAAAGCATTCATCATATTTTGGAATCGTTGTTCATCTAGGTTTCCTTATTTTCAGAACAATGAAATCTGATAATATAACAAAAACAATTAACTTAAGAATAAACATAATGTTCAGAGCAGGCATCACTGGAGTAGAAAAGTCATACCTACCAGAGGTCCACACCTCCAGCCAAGTTAACCCCTAAACTCTCAGTACTGGTGGCAGTAGTAGCACCCAATGTACCATCAGGGGGCAGGGGGTGCCTTGGGGAGTCCAGGGTAGGGCTTTGCCCCAGGGCACCCAGCAATCTGCTACTGCTTCTCATAAGTATGTGCAACAAGACTCCCTTATTTTGTAAGACTGCACGGGAATAAGAAACTGACAAAATGGAAAGCTATGAATGGCAGCTCATATACAGTACTTTAAAAAGAGAGAGAACATTCTTGGGAAAGTACCAGTATGATAAGATTCTGTGATGTGTATTGGAAACAAGTAACGGACTTATTTGGGGGGTGCAAAATATTGTGCTTTATTTTTATTTTTAAAATGTGTATGCTGCTTCCTCCAAAAAAGGAGTTAAGACAACTTACAAGAATCAAGTTAATAACAATCCTAGAAGTAAAACCCAACGATAAGCAGCAATATTAACAAAGCAAAGTTCCAGATGTGATGCAAACAAGGTAAAGCAGAATTTCAGCCAAATAATTCACAGAATATTCAAGGTGGTTTCCTGAAACAGTAGAGTCTTCAGAAACACTGGCAGGGAGGGTGCCAAACTTACTGTACCTCACGTAGTAGGGTGTTGCGCAAAAGTGGAGGCCACCACAGAGCAGGCTCTGTCAAGATCACTCTCAACCAAGCCTTAGAAGGTGAAGGAACTCGTAGAAGGGTCTTTCTAAAGGATCCTATAGGACAGGCAGACTCATGTGGAGGAAGAAGGTCCTTAATGTGCAAATTGATCATTATTGCATGAACATGGTTTGCTTCCACATTGGCCATTTAGTCTCGAATTGCCATCTCTCAGCTTTCACAGAGGATCCAGATTTTAAAATGTGAAATGTAAGTGTGGTTTGGCAGAGCACGTTCAGCTCTTCTGTGCCTTTAATTAGAACCTCTTTTTGGTGTTTGCCTTTGCAATTTCTTCCTGTTCAGCAGAAATGAAGCAATGCTGATTCCTTTACTGAATGTTATTAGCTTTGGTTCTTTGGGGGCTTTTGTTACTGCTTTCCAAAGCAATTGCAGCCAGGTTGCAGCTAATTTTTTGTTTATGTTCCATTGTGCCACATTATCAGAATCCTTAACTTTAAAAAAAAATGCAGTTGATCTCAAAACTGTAGTTAAAGTCTCCACCCAAAGCAAAATAACTTACTTATTGATGGCCAGTTCTGCCTCCAGGCATTATAAGATCAACAATTTTGATTGGACAATTTTGTCCAAAATCAACAATTTTGATTGGAAAAGAGGTACAGAAGGGCTCACTTTGCAGCTTTGTCTTCTATAATCTGTACCTCTTTTCCAATCAAAATTGTTCCCCCAGTTCAATGTTTCTGCTTGTTTTCCCCTGAGGGAAAACAGGGAAGGGGGGGTTACATGACCCCTCGCTCAGATCTATGGCTCCAATCACATTGGCAGCCCTCCATAGCCCTCCCTCATTAACAAAGAAGACATTATCCAGCCATGGCTTGTAGTTTGGCCTGAATGTGCCATACGTTCCTTGAATCTGTGCTCTAAAATCATTTTCTAGATACAGTGTGTTCTAGATACTAAGTGTTGTTGCCCATTTCACGCCACACACCGCCAGGGTACTTATAATTATCTCGAATGGAGGACACTCTGTCCGGGTAATGCTGGCATATCTCCTGTGGCCGATTACAATGTCGATCTAATTTTCCTCTTCTTACCTCCAGTTTATGTTTCCTATGATTCATACTGACATCTCAGGTGATATCCAACCATTTTTCAAGCAGGGGTTATTGCTTTCATACAAGGAAAAAGAAAACTCGTCAATCTGTCTGTCAGCAAACGTCCTTTTCATCCTCTCTGCAAAATGCTCACTTAACTTGAGGCAGAAGGATTAGGCAGGCTGATCCTGAGAAATCGCTGTTAAAAGCAGCGTGGTGGGAAGAGGAGCCAAAGGCTATAGCACTTCCAAAGTGGCTTTGTACTTGTGCAAAAGGCTAGCTCTAGGTTGGAGGTGCTCTCTGGTGAGCCCTCCTAAGGTCCAGGGGGCTTCCCTGGACTGCAGTAGTAAGTCTCTTGCTGCTCTCATTGTCTGAATCAGCCACCCCACCCCCCCAATGCCACAATGTAAGCAGTATTCTGGGGTACTATAAACATGTGAGGCTGCCTTCTACAAGTCCATTGCTCCACGTGGGTCAGTACCAGTGGTGGCCAACCTTTCAACATGAATGCTCCTGTACCTTTGATGGTTGTATAGGTGAGGGCATTTCAGCAGGCGCGGCTGCTTTAGCAGCACCATCAGCACTTGCAGCTGCCAAGATTCTGTCTTCTATTTATTTATTTAAAAAATTTATACCCCGCCTTTTCCTATACCGAAGGCAAATGCCCAAGGCGGCTTACAACAAATTAAAATACATAATTTAAAATACATAAAATAAGTTTAAGCAATACATAACGATACATAAACAAATTTAAAAAACAATAAAATCTACACAGCTCTTAAGAACGCAGAGGCCCTAATGGTGGAAGGTTGGCCACCCCTGGTCTACAATGACTGGCATCAGCTCTCCAGGGTTTCTGACAAGCTTCTCAGTTCTACTCACAAAGCTGTTGCTCTGCCAATGACTCTTCTTGCCGTGGTTTTATAGCCCAACCGTTCTACGCGCCAGTCATGTCTAATCAGCACAACAGCTTCAGATCCTAGCTAGGAACTAAGCCTAGCTTAAGTAGAACTAAATACAACCTGAGGAGGGGGATTGTAAGGTCCAGTAGCTAGGACACAGGCACAGAAGCTAGGTGGGAAATTAAATAGATTCAAAACACAAACAAGCACCTATCTAAAAGACAGGGGCAGAAACTGGACAAGCCTGGGAGCTGGTTCTAAAGAAAATTGCAGTCCAAATCTAAACAGGTCTACTCTGAGTAGATTCTACAGCTGATTCTAAAGAGAATTGCAGTCCAAATCTAAACAGGTCTACTCTGAGTAAAACCAGTGTTTACTCGAGAGTAAAAAGCCCAGGGCAGAGACCTGAGTCTACTTTAGAGTAGGAGCCTAAAACAAAACAAGAGGAGGCTAAAAGAAGGGGAGAAAGCAAGCTAAACTGCACCTTAAGCAGAGTTAAACTTAAGCAGAATTTAAAACCTACAGTTTAAAACATACAGACCGCATGGTATAGAAGGCCACATGGTAAATTAGGGTGACTCAGAAACCATAGCAACACACATTCCTGCCAGCTGAGTAGGTCAGATGTAAATTGAGGCAGCAGCAGGAACAATAGCAACAGGAATTTCCTGCCAGTAAACCACATCAGGCCCTGCCCCCCTTAGAGGCCAGTCTTTTCAAACTTTCAGGTAGGCAGGGGGAGGAGCTACACAACAGTTTAAATCTGGGGCTGGCTTGCGAGTGAGCCCTTTCAGGAGCAGCGAGTGGCCTCACGGGGACAAAGTGGCAAGATAAAAAAAGACACAGCGAGTTAAGCAGCTGGGCGAGTTCAGCAGCGGGGCGAGGAAGCCAGGCCCCACACACTGCCCGGCACGTCCCTTGAAGAGAGGAGAGCTCCAATAACATTAAGGTACCCAAACTGTTTTAAACCCATAACTTACAAAAAAAGCTATGCAGTCAGACAGCCAGCAGAAGGGTGGGGGCTATCCAGTGTTTTGCACTGAGTGTCACATGTATGACTATCTGCCTCTTGGGCACAAGTCATGGGTGTGTGCTCGGTGCAAAGAGCTCCAGGCTCTCAGGGAACGGGTTCGCTCCCTTGAAGCCACGGTTGCTGACCTGGAGAAGCAGAGACAGGTAGAGAGGAACCAGGGTGAGACTTCTAGGGACGTGGAGGCATCGTCCTACCCTCAGTTGGCCAGCACTTCAGCTGCCAGGGAAGGGAGTCTCAGGGCTGGAGGACATTGCTCTGGAAAAGAGGGAAACAATCCCACAGTGGGGACCCCTTCTTCAGGTGATGGGCCCGTATCCAGTCGCACTATGGATACTCCTCTGGGGAGAGGGGGAAGGGGGCTTCTTGTTGTGGGTGACTCTATAGTCAGGAACATAGAAAGGGGGGTCTGTGACGGATGTGAGGACCGCACGGTGACTTGCCTACCTGGTGCGAAGGTTGCGGACATCACCTCTCGTCTAGATAGGCTGGTAGAGAGTGCTGGGGAGGAGGTAGCGGTTGTGGTGCATGTTGGCACCAACGACGTGGGGAAATGTAGCCGGGCGGTCCTGGAGGCCAAATTTAGGTTGCTAGGTAGGAAGCTCAAATCCAGGACCCCAAAGGTGGCGTTCTCAGAAGTGCTACCTGTTCCACGCGCAGGGACAGCTAGGCAGGCGGAGCTCAGGGGTCTCAATGCGTGGATGAGACACTGGTGTGAGGAGGAGGGGTTTAAGTTTGTTAGGCACTGGGGAACGTTTTGGGACAAGCCGGGCCTGTACAAGAGGGACGGGCTTCACTTGAACCAAAACGGAACCAGACTGCTGGCGCGTAACATTAAGAAGGTGGCAGAGCAGCTTTTAAACTGACTCCTGGGGGAAAGCCGACAGGAGCCGAGGGGCATCCGGTTCGGGACTCCTCATTCCTCGGGAATGAGGGTGCAGAGGATGGGGAACAATCAAGTAATAACAGAATAAGAATTGGGAGTGGTAGCGTGATGGGACATGACAGCCAGTCTAGCAAAACAGAAGGCTGCAGGAATAAAGGGGCAAACATGCAGCCCTTCTTGGGGGACCAGGTATATAAGTGCTTTTATGCAAATGCCCAAAGTCTACGGGCAAAGATGGGAGAACTGGAATGTTTGGTGGCTAGGGAAAACATTGACATAGTAGGTATAACAGAAACCTGGTGGAATGCGGAGAACCAGTGGGATACTGCAATTCCAGGATATAAACTCTATAGGAGGGACAGAGAGGGGCGTGTTGGAGGTGGGGTGGCCATCTATGTCAAAGAGGGGGTAGAATCCACCAGAGTAGAGCTGGAGGGGGGCTCTGACTCCTCCGTAGAATCACTGTGGGTTAGATTACCAGGCTCCAAGAGTGATGTAATAGTAGGGGCATGCTACCGTCCTCCAGATCAAAAACCTGAAGGGGACCTTGAAATAAGGAAGCAAATCAGGGAGGTGTCAACGAGAGACAGGGTTGTAGTCATGGGGGACTTCAATTATCCTCACATCGACTGGGTCAATTCATGCTCAGGTCATGAAAGAGAGACTGGATTTCTGGATATGTTAAATGACTGTGCCTTAGAGCAGCTTGTCACGGAACCGACCAGAGGACAGGTGACTCTGGACTTGATATTGTGTGGCACTCAAGATCTGGTCAGGGAGGTAAATGTTACCGAACCGTTGGGGAACAGTGACCATGCTGCGATCTGTTTCGCCATGCATGTCGGAGGGAGAGTGCCGAGCAAATCTGACACGAAAACCCTTGACTTCCGAAGGGCAGACTTCCCCAAAATGAGAAGACTAGTTAAGAAAAAGCTGAAAGGGAAGGTAAAAGGAGTCCAATCGCTCCAGAGTGCATGGAGGCTGTTTAAAACAACAGTCGTAGAGGCCCAGCGGGAGTGTATCCCACAAAGGAGGAAGGGCTCGACCAAGTCCAGGAGGATGCCGGCATGGCTAACAAGCACAGTTAAGGAGGCTATAAAAGGCAAGGAAGCTTCCTTCCGTAAATGGAAGTCTTGCCCTAATGAGGAAAATAAACAGGAGCACAAACTGTGGCAAAAGAAATGTAAAAAGATGATACGGGAGGCCAAGAAAGACTTTGAGGAACGTATGGCAGGCAACATAAAAGGGAATAATAAAAGCTTCTTCAAATATGTTAGAAGCAGGAAACCTGCCAGGGAAACGGTGGGTCCGCTGGATGGTGAGGGAGAGAAAGGGGTGATAAAAGGGGACTTGGAGACTGCAGAGAAATTAAATGAGTTCTTTGCATCTGTCTTCACGGCAGAAGACCTCGGGCAAATACCGCTGCCGGAACGGTCTCCCCTGACTAAAGAATTAAGTCAAATAGAGGTTAAAAGAGAAGACGTCTCAGACTTAATTGACAAAATAAAGATCAATAAATCACCAGGCCCGGATGGCATCCACCCAAGAGTTCTGAAGGAACTCAAGAATGAAGTTGCTGACCTCTTGACCAAAATATGCAACTTGTCCCTTAAAACGGCCACTGTGCCAGAGGATTGGAGGATAGCTAATGTCACGCCAATCTTTAAAAAAGGAAGGAGGGGGGACCCGGGGAACTACAGGCCGGTCAGCCTAACATCTGTTCCAGGGAAGATGGTGGAAAGTCTCATTAAGGATAAAATCTTAAAATACATAGAAGAACAAGCTCTGCTGAGGGAGAGTCAGCATGGCTTCTGCAAGGGGAAGTCTTGCCTCACAAACCTGTTAGAATTTTTTGAAAAGGTCAACAGGCATGTGGATGCGAGCGAACCCGTGGATATTATATATCTGGATTTTCAGAAGGCGTTTGACACGGTCCCTCATGAAAGGCTCCTGAGAAAACTCCACAGTCAGGGAATAAGAGGGCAGGTCCTCTTGTGGATTAGGAACTGGTTGAAGACCAGGAAACAGCGAGTGGGAGTCAATGGGCAATTTTCACAATGGCGAGAGGTGAAAAGCGGTGTGCCCCAAGGATCGGTCTTGGGACCGGTGCTTTTCAACTTATTCATAAATGACCTGGACTTGGGGATAGGCAGTGAGGTGGCCAAGTTTGCGGATGACACTAAACTTTTCCGGGTGGTAAAGACCAGCAGGGATTGTGAAGAGCTCCAGAAGGATCTCTCCAAACTGGGAGAATGGGCAGCAAAATGGCAGATGCGCTTCAATGTAAGTAAGTGCAAAGTGATGCACATTGGGGCAAGAAACCAAAATTTCACATATACGCTAATGGGTTCTGAGTTGTCTGTGACGGATCAAGAGAGAGATCTTGGGGTCCTGGTGGACAGGTCGATGAAAGTGTCGACCCAGTGTGCGGCGGCTGTGAAGAAGGCCAATTCCATGCTCGGGATCATTAAAAAGGGGATTGAGAATAAAACGGCCAATATCATTATGCCTTTGTACAAATCGATGGTAAGGCCACATCTGGAGTATTGTGTCCAGTTCTGGTCACCATACCTCAAAAAGGATATAGCTGAATTGGAAAAGGTGCAGAAAAGAGCGACCAGAATGATTAGTGGGCTGGAGCACCTCCCTTACGAGGAAAGGCTACAGCGTCTGGGGCTTTTCAGCCTAGAAAAAAGGCGCCTGAGGGGGGACATGATTGAGACTTATAAAATTATGCATGGGATGGAGAGAGTGGATAGAGGGAAATTCTTCTCCCTCTCGCACAACACCAGAACCAGGGGACACGCACTAAAATTGAGTGGAGGGAGAGTTAGAACAGACAAAAGAAAATATTTCTTTACCCAGCGTGTGATTCATCTGTGGAACTCCTTGCCACAGGATGTGGTGATGGCACCTGGCCTAGATGCCTTTAAAAGGGGTTTGGACAAATTCATGGAGGAAAAGACCATCACAGGTTACAAGCCATAAGCAACCTCCTGGTTTTAGAAGTGGGTTTTCTCTGTGCCAGGTGCAAGGGAGTGGCGACTGGACACAGGTATCTTGTTGTCTCGTGTGCTCCCTGAGGCATCTGGTGGGGCCACTGTGTGACACAGGAAGCTGGACTAGATGGGCTTTTGGCCTGATCCAGCAGGGCTCTTCTTATGTTCTTATGTTCTTATCCTGAGATGACCTGCCAAGACAATCAAGTCTGGTAAGTGGCTGAAATTGTTTTGCTTCTCCCTGATTCATTAGGATGATGCAGGAGTGGGGAGATGACTGACAGCGCAATCCTATCCAACTTACACCACCGGTTAACCAGCGGTGCAGCAAGAATGGGAGGCTCCAGAATGGAAAGGGGATTCAGGGCGCTATCCAAACCTACTTAGGCCACCATGGATTCAAATCCCCTTTGAATTCCCCTTTTGGAGGGGATTTGAATCCCCTTTCCGTTCTGGGGCCTCCCGTTTTTGCTGGGCTGCTGGTTACAACGGCGGCCTAAGTAGGTTTGGATTGTGCCCTCAAATCCCCTCCAAAGGGGTATTCAAAGGAGATTTAAATCTCCCTCCCCTCCAAAGCCTCCCGCCCTGCCCCCCCTCACTAGTTACACCAGTGGTGTAAGTTGGATAGGATTGCGCTGTGAGTCTCTTACTCTGCTACCCTACCATTGCTCCTATCTACTAGAACAGTCTGAAAATGGGACTTTTGTACCTGACCTCAAAAAGAGTGGAATGTACTAAAAATAAATAAATGGACAAACTCCCCCACTAGCTTGAATGCTAAATTTAGTACACACAATTGTAGAGATTCTGATTGTTTAAAAAAGCATTAATTGATTGACTGATTAATTAAAGTTATGTTGCACCTTTCTTCCACCACGAAAATCAATGCAGTGTACATGGGTTCTGCTCACCCATCCAGGCACAAACCAGACTAACGGTCCAATCCTATCATCCATGTGCACTGGTGCTGGGCTGCAGCACTAGCATCATGTTGCAAATGTGCCAGACAGCACATTTGCAACTACTCTAGAGGAGACAGAGCTGGCGATGAGGCCGGCACCGCCTCTCTGCCGGACTGCGGAGGACCCTGCACCAAAGAGCATGTAAGTGCTGCTCTGAGCAGCTCAGGGCCTGGGGGGAATGTAGGAAGGGCAGGGAGGGGGTGTAACAGGATGGGCAGATTGGGCCTGGGGGGGTGGGACTGGCAGGGAAGACCTCTGCAGTATTCTATCCTCCCTCCCAGGGTCACTTCAGAGTGTAACCCTGTATGTAAGCTATACATATATTGGGGTGAATGAAGACTCACACATACCTCAACTGCATATTTTGTGTGAACTGGAGGTTAATTTGTGCACCATTATGTAACATCTGAGCAATCCATCTGCTGCTATAAATTGGATACTTCTTGTTGGTAGAGATGAACTTACATATGCTCAAATTCAGCCAGTGATCTCCATAGCTCAGTGGAGATTTTACGTCCAACTCTCCCTAGTCCAGTTTTAATACTCTACCCCACACTGGGTGAGATAACCAGGACTTTATCCCCTACACTAAAAGCTGACCCAATTTCCACATTTGAATGCAAACATAGCTTGTCAGAGCTTATCACTGCAAAGAGAAGCTTACCAGGTAGCATCTTTTGCATTAGCTGAAACAAAAACTTGAGCAAAGCTTATTCAGGATGTTCTTCCAAAGCTATATCTTGTGGAGATCATTTCTGTTTAATTATATTTTACTTTTGCTTCCTGGCAGAGAAAATCAATTTTATACATGTGTCGTAATGTTACATGACTGCTACAAATGTTTGTTAATTTGATATGTATTGACTGTTTTTTTTTTTAAATCATGTATTTTTGGAGTAATTTTGCTTTTTGCTATAGCCCTCTGTTCTACCTTTCTACCTCTTAAAATATTACTCATAGTGTGTGGCTATTTAAATCACTGATCCAAAAACCATAATCAACTCCATTTAAATTTTTTTTAAAAAAATGCACAGGTGGCGGTCACTAATATTTTTATGGTGGCAGTGATTTTTTAATGTCAAAAAAACCCATGGTGTTGTTGCATTACAGGGAATATGGGTAAAAAAAACAGAGACACTGCAAGAAGGTCGCTGCACTATGGAGCAACTTTTTCCAAGTAAGAAAATTTACAACAAATGGGGCTTCTGGAAAAAAAAAATATGTTCCATGTATTCTGAGATGTGTGCATTTTGGAATGAAAGCTTATGCCTAGTTCTATCACCAGTGAGCACCAAAGCACATAACTGGGTTTATGCTTGTAGCCAACACTATGCCCGGATCCAATGTCCACAGGTGTTAACAATAATCTTTAGGTGGCAAATGAGATCAGACTCTTTTTCAGACAGAACAAGATTCTTTTTCAGACAGAAAACTGGTCTCAGTTGTCGTTTCTCTTTAGCTGTTTATTGGAGAACATTTTCTCTCCACCTAAACCTGACATCCAGGTAATTTTCCTCCATGCCCCTGGTCCAGAGTTTGATTACTTACAGAAACTTTGTTTTCAATGGTTCAGGATTGCAGTAGGTAAAAAAAAATATGTCAATATAAACAGTGCTGAGCTGAAATGAGGGGTGTATTTCACGAACATTTTCCCCATTACAAATTGTACCCTTTTTTTTACTTCTGTTTATGGAAAGGTATGAAACTGTTCACTAGAGGGGTTGGTGCTGGGGCAAGAGAGCATTTGAGCAACAAGACAGGGGATGTCAGCCCAACTACCTGGGCAACAGGGATGCATTTCCTCCTCCTGGACAACAGAGATACATCCCACATTCACTGTCAAATGACTATGAATGAGGGCCCACAGTGACACTGACACATAAACAAATCAGATTGGCTACAGGGGTCATTGAATTTACTATATGATTCCTAATTGGCTCAGATGACATCGTGAAAAAGCCCCTTTGTGTAAAAGAAATGGTGCCTAAGCCATAGCAAATAAGGCATGATGGCTATAAACAAGCACCACAAAAAAGGGCAGAAAAGGTGAGGGTCATAATGATCCCGCCTCCTAAAGTAGTCATGTTCACAATGAAAATGAATCTTCATGAAAATTCAGTAGAATGCTACTTATAAAGCCAAGATTCCAACTTTCTGCTACAAGGGAAGTAAAGAGGAAAACACTTGAAAACTCTGTCATATATTGAAACATACTGTAGAATATAAAAACATATTTGGATCAAAATGATGATAGTTCAAAGAAGCTATAATAGATCAATCAATGCCTGGTGGAATTTTACTATATGTGAAAACACATGCTACAAAACGTATTTGCTTATAAAACAGGTTTTCTGCCCATTAGGTGTGAAATATAACTGGTCATTTTGATTCCATCAAGTTCTGAGGTCTTGTTTGCCAAGATATTTTTTTTTAGACTTGTTGGGTGACTGTAGCTCTTTCCCTAATTAAAATGTCATGAATTTTTATGTTCTATAAATGTCTGAAAGCAAGCCAAACAAGGACTAAGTACCATATTTATCGGCGTATAAAACGCACCGGCGTATAAGAAGCACCTTCCTTTTGGCCTTGGGTTTCAAGAAAAAAAGATTTAAAGCATTTTTGGGCCACTTGGCCACTTACTGCTTGGCTGCTTAATTAGCTAATTTACATAAATTGCACAAAAATACCAGGATCTCTTTTAAAACACACAGCAATAAGACACATGAACAAAATGCACCAGAATTTAAATCCCAAGTACAAAAAAAAAAACCAGACTCAACTCTTTTTCCCCCAACCCACCCAATGCACAGTTTCCAAAGTAAAAAAACATTTACCCCAAGTAAAAAAAACCCAGACTCAACTCTTTTTCCCCCAACCCACCCATGCACAGTTTCCAAAGTAAACATAAATCCCAAATACAAAACCCCCAGACTCAACTCTTTTTCCCCCCACCACCCCTGCAGTTTCCACAGTAAAAAACGTAAAAGTACAAAAAACCCCAGACTCAACTCTTACCACCTTACCACCCCCAGACTCAACTCTTACCAACTCTTAAACAACATAAATCCCAAATACATAAACCACAGACTCAACTCTTTTTCCCCACCCCACCTATGCAGTTTTCAAAGCCTCCCAACTAGGCCCAGTTCAGAAGCTTACCCATGCTGCATTCAAGAGCAGGCCCTCGGCAGCTCAGCTGAACTGAGCACAGCGCCCTCTGCTGGCTGCTGAGAAGCTCAATTCATGCAGGTACATAAATTAAACCAGACAAACAGCTGTAGATCGGATAGATTAGTTAGGGAAGAAAGCACAAGGGAGCTCTCAGGCTCCGGAAAAACGCTGTAAGCCCGAAAATGCTTTAAAACGGGCAAGGGGGGAAAAGGGATTTTTTTAGTATTGGCGTATAAAACGCACCCTACTATTTTGGGTCACAAATGTAGACAAAAAAGTGCGTCTTATACGCCAATAAATACGGTAACTACAAACTTCTCGGGGACTTCAGGTCTTATAAGCTCACCTTATATATTTTTTTTCATTTAGCTTTCTTGCTGATCATGGCTAAAGGTTTCTACAAGCCATCATAAAACAAGTCCTGAACTTTTATGAACTTCTGTGGGCGATGGCAACCAATGGGAGAAGCTAGTCCATTTGGTCTCATTTGAGACTGGTGAAATTGCATGGGGAGGAGAGGAAGACAAAAGTAATGGCAGTAATGAAGGGGTTCTGCCAACATTGAGAGCTTAAACAAAGACATCTCAAGAAGCCAGCAACATTTTGAAATGTCAGTGAAAACAAATCAGGTATAAAGATCAAGGAAGGTTGTTGTCTGTTTTGGTGACAGATTTTTGTAAGAAAGACTCGTTTACTGCATAATTGTCAGAAGCATCAGAAAAACGGCATTACACTTTATCATCATCACCCATGCTATATATAACCTATCTCTTCTTATTCTGACAATAAAAAAAGATGTGTTAAGGGGGAGCCTGTGTGGGATTTGTCTTTGCTTTCACATTTGGTGCTTAAATGCTAAACCAAAGAGCATAAGAAAATATATCCTCCCAAAAAATCCTCCCAAAATTATCCTGAAAAATGTGGTAAGGAACCCCTCAGCCAATATTATAGCCAAGATGAAAAAGAAAAAAACTTCACGTAAATAAAATTTAGCTGAACTGTCCAATTCACATGTGAAATAGAAAATGTTTAGGAATGTGTCAGCCCTCTTCAGCTTAACCTGAGAATTAGTTTGACCCAGGCGGGGAAGGGTCGGGGGGAGAGAGCGGAACGGGGCATTCCGGGAGGGGGTGGTAGTTGGTCGACCGGGCCTGGGAATGGGGTGGGATCGGCAGCAGCGGCTCCGCCAAAATCCTATCCCCCTTCCAGGGCCTGGCCACTTGAATGTGCGCCAGCAAAATAGCTGGAGCACATTGGGGCAGCTGGGGCTTTACCCCGGGTAAAGGAACAAATGTTCCCTTCCCATGAGGTGATCTCCAGGCTGCCTTTTTGCACCCTGGCTGCAGGATTGGGCTGCCCGTGCTATCCAACTATATCCATAATTGGGAACTTTGCAATACGTGTAATGTGTTCCAATTTTGACAAGCGATTATGAGTTAAAAGGATATGCTTGAGAGTCTCTCATCACTTCCCTCAGCACACCGATGGTATGGCATAGATGGCCCTCTCTGTGCTAACCCCATAATTGCCCCCCATCTGCAGCACAACTGTCAGGGAACTTGTATGAATGGAAACACTAATGCTACGTTGCTGGCATCAAGTGCACTTTGAAAGTTAAATTAAAAGCATACACTTCCCTGAAAAGTAGCTTTTTTCCCTTCCTGCCAACAGCCCAGACTATGATACCATTTGTGTCCTGTGTTTTGCTTGTGAATTTAAGCGAGAAGTGAAGTATAGAACTAGTTAGAAGAAAAGCCATAATTAACTGTACACATCCCAAGCCTCTGTAAAGTGCTCAGAAGCTTTAAAAGCAGCAGTAGGTATTCATTTACAGAGTGAACTTGTTAAACCTTGTACTATCAGCTAGCAGAACAAAGCTGACCTGCCACTCTGTTTCTGCTTTAAATGCATTTTACAAGGAGAGAGAGAGAAAGTCACACACACAGAGAGAGAGAGAGAGAGAGAGAGAGAGAGAGAGAGAGAGAGAGAGAGAGGATCAACTACCAGTATGTTGTGTGCTTACTGAAAGAAAACATTCTTTACAGCAGAGAGACTTGAGAATGCCACTTGGGACCGACACATTAATTTCACACAATGGTGGGATCACATAAATCTCTGTGCTACTTGTTCAAAACATATTTTAAGCATTTGGTTGACAAGTGGGAAAAATTTTTTTACAAGTGTTTTAGCTAACACTGTTCTTGTAGTGGATCAATAAGCAACAACAATACATGTTCACTTCACATTAGAGCAGCGGTTCTCAAATAGTGGGGCGCGCCCCCCAGGGGGGCGCGAGGCCCCACAAAGGGGGGCTCGACCACCACAGTCGCCCTCCGCACGCTCCGAGGCCGGCCCAGGAGCCGGCCTCGGAGCGTCCGGAACGGCCGGCGCTCCAGGGCCTTCTGAAGGCCCAAGCGTCAATCCGGGTATTTTTGATGTTTTCGCTCATGCGCAGAGACGAAAACGGGTCTGCGCATGAGCGAAAACATCAAAAATACCCGGATTGACGCTTGGGTCTTCAGAAGGCCCTGGAGCGCCGGCCGTTCCGGACGCTCCGAGCGACGCGAAGGGGGGGGCGCCACCCCCCAAAATCGGGTGACGGGGGGCGCGGGGAAATTTTTTTGAGAACCACTGCATTAGAGAGAGAGAGAGAGAGAGAGAGAGAGAGAGAGAGAGAGGCTGTAACATGAAAATCCAGTAAAAATTATATGAAGAATAGCAAACAAAGAGACAAAGCTACAATCCTCAATCCTCAGCTTTTGCTACAGGGCTATGGAAATGTGGTATCTTAAGGAGCTAGCAACATGTTTCTTGCAAATACAGTATGTGCAAAAAGAGACCAGATACATTTTTTTTAAGGGAAGCAATTGGGAGAGAGTAAGAGTCAAGAAACCGTGATGAGCGGTACGTGTTTAATCCGTTACCTTCTCCATTTTTCTGTTCCAGTCACACACACACACACACACACACACACACACACACACACACACACACATCCCACACACACCAGTTTTTGTGTTCTGGGATCCTGTGGCCAGTGACACAGCTCCTGTTTAAAAGCCTGGTTTAAAAGGTGTGGTCACCCATGGATGTTCCCAAGGAGCTGCAGGCAAGGTCCCATCCAAGCCAGCCTGATAGAGTGTGGCCTTTAAAAGTGTGACCTTCCTCTTGGCCTGTGGATCTGAGGCAACAACAACCCCTCCTAGAGCTTCCCTGACAGAGACACAGTGGCGCTGCTTACCTTGCTGTCACCTGGTGCACCCCGTCGAACAGGAAGGAAGCCAGAAGTTATTTGCCAGCTTGCTGAGCTCTGCGTGACCCGGAATTGCCACTTCAAGCAAGTCGACTTGGAAAGGTGATCACAGGCAGAAATCTTGTACTCTGAGAACACACAGGTCACTCCTATTGCCTTATTTTCTATGTTTAGTATCTCCAAAGTTGGAGAAAAGATTTGTGTGAAAAGCTTGCATATAACATGCAAAAATACAGTACGGCTTCACTGGTAGGTGAAAAAGTAATTGTCTAAAAAAAATCTTAGTAAACAGATTTATTTATTTTTGCTGAAGATGTAAAATGTGATGGGAGGTTCTGCATTGGAGTCACAAATTGTGACAAGGTGACAGGGGGGATAGAAAGGTTTTTTAAAGAGTGAGATACCAAAGACAGAGAGAGAGAGAGAGAGAGAGAGATCTCACTGAGATCAACAGTAAAATCCCTGTTGAGTTTCATTGCATCCAAGACTGAGGTCATGAGCGCATCTACATGGAAACAAGCTCTACTGAAATCAATGGAACTTATTTATAAAGTTATTGGTTTAGGATTGAGATGTTTATAAGTGGCTGAGGCTGCCATCCAAGGCACTTGTACTAGTGAATAAGAGACACTGAAATCAACAGGCCTTGCTTCCAAGTAATGCTACAAATCCTGGCAACTTGTAATGCTCAATTCAATACAAGGCAAGTGTTATGCCTCTCAAGTTCTCCTCCAGTTTGACTCTTAATCTGAGTCAGAGAAGAACTCCCTCCCTTCCGTTTCCACTCACCCATCTAGCTGCTGCTCTGACAGCCACTGGTGTTCTGAAGGTGGCGCAGAACCATAAGTGGAGCAGGATGCCGCTATGTGTTAAGTAAGTGCCCCCTCCCCCTCACCAGCCAGAGCTATTTCCAGCGGGTGATGGCTAATGTGCGGGTGGCTCCGTTCCACCTGCGCGGTAGCTGTCTCCTGGTGAGAATGACTCCAATCGATGAGGCGGCCGCTTATATGCACATAGCGGTGTCCTGCTCCACTTACGGTTCCACACCACCCTCAGAACGCCAGTGCTGACAGCTACTGTTATCAGGGCCTCTGAGAGGGAGGTTAAGGGGGTACAATTGTACCTGGGCCCAGGGCCAAAAATGGATCAAGAAGGGGGGGGGTCCAGGAGCAAAAAAAGGGGGCCCAGGAGCCAAATTCACACAAAGGAAAGGGGCCCAAAAGAAACTTTGTACCCCCTGATAAAATTCCTCTGAGTGGCCCTGACTGTGACAGTGGCAGGATACAAGATCAGACTGTCTCATATCTACGTGAAGATATCACAGAATACGAACAAAGCCAACTGGGAGAGTAAGAGAAACCAATGCAAATGAAGTCAATAGGTGAATATTCTTTCTCTCTGTGATGACGTCAAGCTGATCTGCATTTTCTTGTTTAAATGCTGACAAATTTGCTCTTTTTTTAAAATCCCACCATTTACTGGTATGTTTTAAGATGGAAGAATACATGCTTGCCCCCAGCCTACAGGCGCTCCAAGTGGATACTATTTTTTTTCCTGTGGCTGGTGGCCTCATAGTGCCTCTGAACAGGCGCGTTGCTATTGCGAAGTGCGCGGTGCGGACCGCCGGAGGGTGACGTGCACAGAGGGTGCACACGCACATGCGCGTCACCTCCCCTGCGCGCGTCACCCTCCGGAGGCTCCGCTCCGAGGCCGGGAGAAGGCCTTGGAGCGACCTCCCCGGCCGATGCGCCAGGGCCTTCTGATGAAGGCCCACTGCGTCACAATGTAATTTATCATGTTTTTCACGCAGACCGTTCCTGAGGGAAAAACGTTATAAATTACGTTGTGACACAGTGGGCCTCGTCAAAAGGCCCAGGACAGCTGGTTGGGGAAGACGTCCCCGGAGCCGGCCGCAACGAGTGGGGGGCAGAGTCGGGGGGCACCCGGGGCAGTGTCCCGTCGGGTCGCCCCCCAAAACACGACGCGGCCTAGTGGCCGCGCCAAATTAACATTTAGGGGCTGGGTCATTAGGGTGATGTGCGCACCCCCGCTGGGGGTGCGCACCCTAGTGACGCCTCTGCCTCTGAATGTCATTCATGGTTCGATATCTTGTTTTTTCTAACATACGGTAAAAGTTGGACTTCTGGATTATAACCAGTGTCCAAAAGCAAACATCTACACTGAAGGAACTAAAGGGAGTTATCTTAGAAATCAAAAGTGGCCTTGATGTCTTATATACAGCACAAGGCTATGCTACTCAGAAGTAAGCCCCATTGAATGGGATTTGGTTCCAGGAATGTGTATACAGTACAGGGTTGCAGCCACAGTGGCTGTGTTGCTAGAGGTTTTTTTTTTTATTATTATTATTTCATGGTACAGGTGGGCCCCCATATCCGCTGGGGATATGTTCCAGGCCCCTCCGTGGATACTTGAAACCGTGGATAAGAGCGAACACCCCCTCCATGGTTTCCTGAGGGCCCCCCCACCCTGCCTCCCCTGCAGGCAGGCATGCTTCCCCCCCCCCAGATCTTATTTTTCTTTCAGCAAGCTTTGTTTCTTCCTTAAAACAAACAGAGAAGCAGCCTCCATTGCAGGCAAGTAGAACGAGAAGAAGCCTCCATTGCAGGCAAGTTTCTGTTAACCTTGCAGAGCCTCTCTAGTACTTAGTCTCGTTCTACTTGCCTGTAATAAGCAGCCAGAGGCTGCTTCTCCCGTTTCTTTAAGGAAGAAACGAAGCTTACTGGGAAAAAAGTAAAAGCCTGGGGGGGGTCCCCACGATCCGTGGATAACTGAAACCGTGGATAGCAAATCAGTGGATATTGAGGCCCACCTGTATTACTGAAGCTGATAGGTTTTCTGCATGGCTCTACTTTCATCCTTACCCAACATGGTCATAAGTACAATAAGTACAATAAGTATTACCGGTACCTATATGCTCTGGGCTTGACTTGTTTGTTTGGCTTCTACTCATTGTTCTCTTGGTGGATGCCTTCATGCCCAATTGGCCATCAAGTTCAGCAGTTGGTGAAGCAGCTTGAGAACATCTCAAGAGAGTTCTCGTTAGCCATTGAAAAGCAGACTTCATAGCCACTGCACTAAATTGGAATGCAGTAGCCTGTAGCCTCCAGCTTGACTTTACCAATGTTTTTAGTTCCATCAATTTCTTAAAATTCTTAAAACATCATTTGATGTTTTAAAAGCAGTGGGAAGCATAGTGAGTTACTCTTCCCACATTTGCTGTCTACATTTGCTGTCTACAATGTTTTAACGCATAGAAAGAGAATGTGGAATGCCCTCCAGAACGTCTAAACGTCGGAAGCAATCGCAAACATGCCGGAAAGCACGTTTGCAACTACTCGGGAGCAAGGGAGGCTGGCGCAGAGGCCGGCCTTCCTCTCTCCATCGCCAGAATGCCTGGGCGGCTGCCGGAGAAAATAGGTATGGATCCGGCGGGCGCGGGGGCGTTTTGGCGAATGAGGGAAGTGGGCCATTGGTGTAGCTGGCCCAGGAAGGGGTGGGGGATGGTGTCGGCCATATCCCTGTCCCCGCTGGATCAGCTAGACTGTTACACGGCCTCCTCTACTTCCGTCAGCTATTTAGCTGGCAGAAATCCGAGGAGACCGATAGGGTTAATTTGGTAAATGTTGGACAAAACAATATCGTCAGATTAAAGCATATAGAGAAGGGACAGTGCAGAAAAACAACGAAATTGAAAAAACCACAGCAGAAGAGAAGGTATGGATTTGTCTTCCGTTTATTAAGGGGACAACTGATAAGATTGCACGGATATTACAACAAGGGAAAGTAAAAACTATTTTTAAACCCACACTGAAAGTGCAACAAATAATAGGCAACCCAAAAGATAAACGACCGGCTCTCTCCAACACAGGCATTTATTCCATCCCGTGTGAATGTAATAGGAGTCATATTGGGATGACATGCAGACATATAAAAACGAGGGTGGCTGAACACGAAAGATCGTTAAGATTAAATCATCCGGAGCAGTCTTCGATTGCAGAGCACGCGCTGAAAGAAGGACACTCGATCCGGTTTGACGAGACCAGGAGCCTGCAAAAGGAGGATAATTTCAAAATCTTACGGCACCTTGAAGCTCTGGAAATAAGTAAAAAAGCAACAGGGGAGCTGGTGAACCGCCAGCAAGACCTGG
This sequence comes from Plestiodon gilberti rubricaudatus, assembly GCA_026170595.1. Taxonomy (NCBI): domain Eukaryota; kingdom Metazoa; phylum Chordata; class Lepidosauria; order Squamata; family Scincidae; genus Plestiodon; species Plestiodon gilberti. The sequence continues at coordinate 61,796,968 of JANXHW010000003.1, read as the reverse complement.
CATTCACAAACCGAATTTGGCTGCCAATCATTCATGACAAGCAGAACGCTAAAATGGGATCGCGCACGGAGGTGGTTGACAGCGGAGATTCTACAAAAGAAGGTTTGACAGCTGGAGCAGGATCAAGTGGAACTACTCAAGGAAGGGAGAAAGTGAATTCCTCGTGAGGAGACAGGAACGGTGAGCTGTATTCACAGCTGATGACAACAAGCACCGATTAACAGCCGGTGCGCTGACGGGGTCAGTTGCTTCCGTTTCAAACGAACTCCTCTTTCCCGCGCTTTTCAGACTTATAAGGACAGGGGGTTAACCAAGGACAGCATCATCATAATCTTTTTGATTTTACCCCATGAAGAGGTTCCGGGCATCGGAACGAAACGTTGGGCCAGTGACCTTGGATTTTAGTGTATTTTTTGTGCCGGAGCAGCTGCCTGCAAGGAAACCCGCTAATGGTATTAGAAATTATTCAAATACAAGTTTTTCTTCTGACATCATGGCATCTAATCCCGTATGCTGGAAACATTGTGTACTAATTGCGGGCCATGAAAGTTACTGAACAAAATTGCTAATGAGACCGATTGTTGTCAGACTACAGGAGCACATAAGAGCTGTGAAACTGGGTCAAGAAGAGAAATCAGCGGTGGCTTGCCATGCAGCTCAGACCGGACACAGCATCACCTTCCAAGAAACCCGATGTCTGTACAACAAAGCTAAAAACAGACAGCGCAGAAATCTGGAAGCCATTGCCATTTCTCAGAGGAGATCACTGAACCCCATGAATCGTCAGCAAGAATTAATCTACGTGAATAAAATCTGGTTTCCCATTCTAAGTAGAGCAGGACCTTACACAGCAGTAAAGGTTATTCCCGGTCAGCACAATGGAATGCATCCAGATGCAATCAATTAAGTAATTAGCCTTCCCCGTGCTGCCTGCAGCAATGTTGATTTAAACCTGCTAAGCACATCACCAGGCACAGACCATCCACCAGCTGAGACTGGTGCTATTGCGCTGAAGAAAACCCAAGCGAGGGTTGAAACGTCAATTTGAAGTTATTGCCTGTGGTTCTGCTTTGGATAATCCTGAAGATACTAGCGCTCACAGCTGCTACCTCGTCTCAAGGAATTTCTACAGACCACTGGTTTTAGTAAGAACTTTATTTCTTCATTCCAACTTTACATGGCTGAAAATCCCATAATTCTCAAATCGTTGCAAATTGTTACATGCCATGGGAACCTCCACACCTGATTACCCAAATGTGTGTATGATGAAGTGCATGCAATGCAAATGCTGCAGGGTTGGCTAAACATTTTGACCACCTTGGCAGTCTATGCTGCTACTGAAATGTTCCCATGAGAGCAAGTGGTACTTTCATAATTTAGACATGAAACATTTTGTCATTAGGTTCATGCTACTGCATGATCAGTAGAACAGAACTAATGCATACTACCTCCCAATCTGACTCCCCAAAGTCAGTTGTGCTGAAGAGCAGGATCGCACCAGTTAATAAAGGCATGTTCAGACTTAGTGTTTAAAAAAGCCAGTGGTGATTTCTAATCAAACATTTCTTTATTAAAATCAGGAGACATTTGGTCCTAAACTGTTTTCTTATAGGAAAATGCCACTTCATCCTCAACAGAACTGCTGTTTATACAGGCCAACTACGCTTAAACCTACATTCTCTCAGAAGTAATAAAAAGAAACAGTTTGACATGTCAACAGCTAATTTTTTAATGTTAAGGTTACTCACACATTCTTAATAATAACCAGCTTTTTAAATGATGAAAGAGAGCTGATGAGATTTCCATTGCAGGCGTCCAATCACAGATAAAGTGCTACTCTTTGTTGCCGTCATGAAGGTTATCAACTATGTAGTTCTGTCAGATGAACTACTGGTACTCACCCACAGCACCTCCATCTTGTCTGCACCAAACTCTTTTTCATTCAAGGAATGATCAGTTTCCAATTCTCCACAATTTCTCTTCCTTCTGCTCTCCTTTCTGGGTTTCCTCTCAAGAGTTTATTTATCCCCTTGATGGTTGTTTGGGACCTGATTTTGAAAACATTGAGCCAGTTTTGGTTAGTCTTCCATCCAGAAGCCTTGCTTTGGAACAGTAGCGGAGCATATCTGAGCTTATTCAACAAACCAGGAAATGCCATTCAGTTTGCTTTCAGCTTTAGCTGTGTTTGAAGCTTCTTTTTTTCCAGTCTTCTTCAATCTGGTAGTCAATATACACCCAGCAGAAAAGGCGGAGAGTTCACGCAAGGAAGTACATTATGAGTCAACTGTTCTAAAGGACCAAGCTGTGTTCTCATGCAAAGGCCTATTCAAGTCTGAAAACACATTATTGATTCTTTAGGCTCATGCAGCCTTGAATCTTTTCCAAGTACTGTCAGTTTCAAGAGTGGCCGTCCTGTCGTTGGATTAATTAACCTTGCAAGATGACTAATGGTCCTGTCCTGTCCTCCCACAAAGAGTACCTTTGTTTACTGTAAAGGGCAAAACAGTAGGAGGGCAATGTACTATACAATGTAGCTAATCCCTAGGTACAAAGAAGTGCCACAGTTTAGGCAAAGCACACCTAGAACAAGTCTGCTTATAATGTCTTAGTGACAGGGCAGGAGCAAGTGTGCATTCTGCCAACTGCAATAGGTGACTGGTAGAGTTAGAAAATACATACTGGCAGCACCGTGCAACACACAAGCATATGTATCCCTTGAAGATCTCACAGGTCATTTTTGGGTGTCTGATTTTTGAATAGATGTTAGATGAATGTAGATATATTAGAATGTTTGTGTATGTATGAGCCAAAGAATATCACTGAAGACTGAACGTTCTGATGGGTCTGAAGGCAGTGGGGAGGTGGGTGTAATGGGGCATAACAGGAGGGCCAGGGGCATGTTGGAGGTGGGAAGGGGTGGCACCTGGTATGAGTGACTTGCATCTGATGCCCTCCAGTGCCAGCTGACATGCCCCCTTTTTCTCCTCGGACCTGTGTCAGTTCTTTAGCTGGCACAGGTCCATGGAGGCCCATTGGCAGTAGAGGGGCTTACAGAGGAGTAAGGGTAAATATTTTCCCGTTTCCCTCCCAATCAGCCCCACCCCACCATAGCATGCAGTGTAGCCTGTTTTGGCCCATCTGCATGCTATGGTGGAGAAAACCATAGGGTTGGGCTGTGTGAGTATGATTTGTTAGGGTTTAATCAACAATACAGTAATTCGACAAGCTGATACAATAACTTCCATGCTTTTGTGACTGAATAACATTTCTTTATGAAGTCAGTTTGGTAGTCTTGGGAATCTCATTCAGGAATGGTGGCTAAGCCCCTCTCAATAAGATCCCCTTTGTGTTAGGGCAGGACCAGAGTTTGATCACCTCTGGACCAGCCATGGTCAAGTTTTGCATATCAGTGACTGACATGTAAATGGATGAACTGACGTATTGCATTTGACATGGAGATGCTGGAAGATGCACTAGTTCTAGCTGTAGCATTCTATCTGTGATAGCTCATTCACACAAGCAAATTCTGTTCTTTCTTGGCAATGTATTTTTCAAAAGAATATGTATGGTTTCTGAACAAAGTATTTTTTCCATTAAAAATCGACTTTGCATCTGTTCATGCAATTGTTGTGCATGGGCCTGCCAGTCATTTTCAGTATTACAGATTGAACAATGCTGGTGATAAACAGTTGTCTGAACTGTCACAAGCACAGGTTGCAAGAGCACACTGCTGCAAACCGTTCTAAGTGAATTTACGTTGAACTGCGATCTGTGCATGTGATGAACAGTTCAGGCAACTAGTTTGCCACAAGCAAAATTCTATCCAAGTAAATTAAAGTCACTTCCTAAGCATACCGTGAGTATACAAATTAGCATGCACAGGCTGATCCTAATGACATTTACTCAGAAATAATCTCCATTTATTTCAATCCTATTTACTGTCGAATAAGTAGGTTTAGGATTGCAGCCTTCGGGTACGTATAAACATACCATTTGGGGAGAACTGAAGGGAGCTTTGCTGCACTGCAAAAACACATGCTTCTTTGTATGTATTATTTATTGATGTAGCACCAGAAAGTGAGAAGACAGGTCCCTGCCCTGAGGGACTTACAATCCAGAAATTGAGCCACAAGGGAAACAACAGAGGAAGCGACCGGGGGGGGGGGGATGCAGGGGTCAACAAGGGAAACCTTTGCAGTGGTTCTAGTTGCATGCACTTAACACAGTGCAATCCTATGTATGACTACTCAGAAGTAAGCCCCACTGAGTTCAGTGGGACTTCCCCAGGAAAGAGAGTTATCGGTTTGCAGCCTTAGTTACAGGAAGAGAGGAGGACTAAAGTATGATGCCAAAGGCTTCATAGAAAAAGTGGGCTTTAAGAAGGAATTTGCAGGATGGGGAGTTGTTCCAGGAGTCAGTGCCAAGCACAAAGGACAGCAAGGGAGAAAGGATGGAGCAGTGGCGTCGCTCCGGTAGGGGCGGGGCTGTAAGTTTCGCTCTGTCATAGTCCCTTTACCGAGCGAGCAGGAGGCGGCCCCGCCCCCTCACTGTCGGAGGCATTCCCCTGCGGAGAAAGCAGCAGGCAAGAGACGAAACTTACAGCCCCGCCCCTACCGGAGCGACGCCACTGGGCTGGAGTCATTTGAGAGAGCAGGAGGCCTTGAATGGTTGAGGGTGGTGATGATGCTGGAAGAGCAAACATCATGGACAGGAGTGCAGCGAGACATAAGAGATGAGAGGTAGGGAGGGCAAAAGCCACAGAAAGCTTGGAAAATAAGGACAAGAGCTTGACCTGGATCTAGGAACAGACAGGAGCCAGTGAAGGGCTTTCAGGAGGGGCAAGATGTGGTCACAGAGATGAGCCAAGGAATGACCTCAGTAAGAAAGTATTGGATGGCAGGGAGGAGACAAACAGCCCAATCCTAAATAACAGCGGCACCAACGCAGCCTCCGCTGTATCCCACATGGGAGTTTTGGCGTGTTGAGGCCTGCTCGGGGTAAGAGAACATTTGTTCCTTTTCCCAAGGTAAGCCCCAGCAGCTGCCATGGGTCAACTCAAACCTCCTCCAGAAATATAGAAGATTAGGTAAGATATATGCAGAATGTTTAAAAATGAAAAGGGGGGGGTAGGCAGGTCACTCCGAAACATGGGGGGGGGGATGTTATGTACATCAGTGGTATGTACATCTGTCATACAAATGGTGAAGGAGAAAGGAGCTAGATTAATTCGCTTATGGTGACTACTATTTTTTACATTACAGTACATCCATCTTCACCTTTATGTCCTTCTTATGGTTAAAATCAGACAGGGTTGCATTTATTAATATTTTCTATAGCCACAGGTTTCACATGCACATTACAAATGTTCAAGGTGGTCATCATTGGTGACACGGCAGATGTCAAGATGGTAGTCCAGTTCTGGCCTCAGATATCAATTCCACAGCATCGGAGATGCGTTGTTTCAGGTCATCCAGTTGTTGTGGCAATGGGGGCAGATATGCAGTGTCCCTGATGAATCCCTACAAAAAGAAGTCGCAGGGCTCCATTGACAAATCCTCATTTCTGACACAGCCGATCCAATGTCCTAGTAGGATGTCATCGATATCTGAGGATATGCTGGGACATATTTGTAATGTGCATGTGAAACTTGGACAGTTTTTCTGTCTTTTCATGTCACGATGTTTGTGGTATGTCAGTTCATGTAAGAATAATGCTGCAATCTTATGCTCACTTTCCTGGGAGTAGGCCCCATTGAACACAATGGGACGTACTTCTGAGTAGACATGCATAGGATTGTGCTGTCAATCAGCTTTATTTTTACACCATCCTTTTTGAATAACCCTGTATTAATACTATACAACTGTTAACAAATTAGTTAAGATTCTACCTCAAATATTTAGTTGATCTAAAACAGTACATTGTAGATTTGTCCAGTATAAACCTACTGAGGATGTTGGCCCAAAGTGTGTAGCTCATGCCAGTCTGAAACCCACTTCATTTATATTTGAATGTCGTCTTAAGAAGGATCTCATTGTTCACAAACCCACTGATGAGTTAAATGTTGGGAGGTGCAGAACAAATTTGAAGAAATCAGGTCACTAATGCAGAAGTTCAAACAGAAACATGAGAAGGAGTGCAATCAGAAAAAAAAACCTTCAAGTTCTTTAATCAGCTTGAAAAGTGGTGAAGAAAAGGGTTATCTGATGTGTAAGTAGCATAGACTGTGAAGCAGAGACTGTACGTATAAAAAAGCTAATCAAAGGCATCATGAAAATTAGCCTGGTGCGTAATTGCATACATTTCAAGACTGAACGTGTGAGGGGATGTCAAAAACACATGCCTTGAATGATGCACCTGCAAAGCTTGATGGGAAATCGTACCACTCTGCACTAATAATGAAGGAGAGGAAGTGGCCCACAGAGGCCGTAATGGAGGGTCATATGCAAGGTGAAGTGGGGACAATGCAGCTGGATTTTAGCAGAGAAAGTCGGTTCCTTTTAATGCCACTCTGTTCAGCAATTATTGTTGCCTTGTCTCCAGACCTCCATTTCAAATACCTTAGCTGAATACTGCCATCAAAATCACCTAATCTCAAAATTGTTGTCTCTTATTTCATAGCAAACATTGCCCTAGCCCTGTTCCTGACTCATTATGTAAACCCCTGCAAGAGTACTGTTAAATAACAACTCCCCATTGCAGGCAAATTGATCGTTCCCCCCCCCCCCCCAATCCATGGCATGTGTTCTGCATATCGTCATATTGCTCGACTTGCATAGCAAGCCAATACAGAGCTGCTTTGGCTCCAGGACGGACTGTTTGCTCATACTCTCCTCCTCATAGTTCTGTTGCTTGTGACCTGATTTCTCCTGTTATCAGCCTTACTACAGTACCAGCAGAAGAGTCTGCCAGCTGCTCAATGAGCTACAATAACCTCTGAGGAGCTACGAACCTGTGTACTGGTCAGCTTTGCGCAATCATGCTATTTCTACATCCTGGGAATGTGCATTTTTCATGTATTTAAGGGTCCAATCCTAACCAATGTTCCAGCATAGGTGCAGCCACAATGCAGACTTGAGGTAAGGGAGGCCTCCGTGACTGCCCCCATGCCGCAAGATGCAGCTCACGCCCCACTGGCGCACGTCCGGGGAGGCTGTGTAAGGCTGCGGAGGAGGCACGCTGTTGCTAAACATTTCTTCAGAGCAAGGAATTAACAGCATTGTGATTTAAAGCAGCTCAAAAGGATTCGAGTCAAAATAGACTATCACTCAATAAAATACACAGAGACAAGGAGCTGGGGTGATGTCAGAGTTTGGTCCAGTTGGACACTGGCTGAAAGTCCACACCCCTGTCTAGACTGAGATTCCATCTGACCAGGCTGACTCCTGAACCCTCCGTCAGTGGCAGTGCCCAATGAGCCATCGGGATGGGAGGGGGTGTCAGGGGGCAGGGGAGGGCTTTGTCCCCCAGGGCCCCTAACAATCTGGTGCTGGCACTGAGAGAAAGTTAATAAATGTGAAATCCCTCCTCATACCTTAGTTAAATAAGCGTAAGACCAAGTCCCCTCCCTTCCCCTTTCTTCAAGAGTTTTCCTATTCTTGCTTGGAGTATTTTCATTATGGTCCTCAAGAGACTATTTGTTTTAAAAGCAGTTTCAAAATATGTCGATGAAGAGGAAGAAAAGGCAGCAGGTGACCTTGAGAAGATGTCATAAACAGGATGAGTGCAGCTGCATTTCCCCCCCATTTTCTGCCTAAAGGAGTAGAAGTGCTTTTGGTTTGGAAAGGTGAAATGAATGGCAGCCCATTTGCCCAGATGCCGGTAGGCTTGTCTGTTTTGCCCATTCATGATGACATACTGTACACACCTTCCTTGCTTTGGTCTCCCTTGAAGCCTGGGGGCGACTGTTGAAAATTAACTGAACACAAAGCAGAAGCTGAAATACATCATTCCCATCTGTAAGCAGTAGGCTTGCTAGCATGCCAGGGATTTCAAGCTCACTCTGCCTGCATGCCCAGAGGGATTTTGTTTTTGTTTTTCAAGCTCTTAAGCAAGAGAATAAGAAAACCGGAAGACATAATATTTTTCTACATTGTAAGGTGTGTGTCTTTCTGCAATAGCAGAGGCATTTCACACAGGGATTTACCATGAGATCTATCATGGGGGACTTAGCGCATATGTAAATTACTATTCCATGTGTTAGCAATGTTTGCAGTACATTTCAATGTGTGCAAAATTGTGCAAACCACCTCACCAAACCTTTTCTTTTCTTTCCTTTTTTAATGTCGATTGTAAGCCCTTTTGGAACAGGGATAGGGACAGCCACATAATATATATTTTTCTGCTTCTTGTCATGTGTAGCTACTCTTACACCACAATTCTATATATATTTACTTGGCAGTAGATCCCATTGTGTTCAATGGGACTGGCTCCTCTGTAAACGTGTATACATGGTAGAGGATTACAGTCTCATTGTTCTAAAAGGACTTCAAACCTGGAACAGTCGCCTAAACTCCTCAGACCAAGTACTGTATAACATGATGCTATGTTTCAAGCATCCCGTTTCTCAAGATTTATTCCCCTTCCATCATGTCATTTTTCTACTTGAGGAATAGCCAGTGCTTGTTGAACCTGAATTCTGGGGACCCTGGAGCAAAGCTCTTCTGTGGACTCACCACAGCGCCCCCTAATGGTGCATTGGATGCTCCCACTGCCACCAATACCAAGGATTCAGAGTTAGGTCCTTGGCCATTGTTTCATAAAAAGAAAATAAATATCACATTTCATATTATTAATCCATAGCCTCTGGATATTAGGAAAATAACACAGTAGAATATCTTGTTATCTCAGGAGGGCTGGATGTCTACAGTATGTTGTTTTATACTGGATTTAGGAATTCATTTCCCCTGAAGGTCATTATGGCACACTTGATTATGTGAGTTATGAAATTTCACCGTCCAGTTGCACTACATAGCAGCAAGATGATACCTGCCATGTGCAATTATCTATCCTTTAAGAATTTTTCTGCTCCAGATCAGGCTCTATAAATGTGCTATAATGTGCTTGTCACATTGAATCAGATCACGGCAGGCTATAAAACAATTTCATTGGTTACTAGAAATAAACCAACCATAAAGGCCCCTGGGTCAAAATGTTCCTGGGTTGAATGAATGTTCATGTCTTAATTCAAACAGGTAGAACTAGTTCCTTGGGTCACATTCTTAAAGGCACCCATTGTGCAATAGATACCAACAGGTCAACAACACAACAACACATTGCAGCATATTCCCAGACCTCAAGAGGAGTTCTCTTGTCCAGGGCTAGAGGTGTGAATTGTTTAGCTAGAAACAGGGAGAAGGGAGTGCATAATGGCGCAAACAAGAGGAAAAAGGAGGGGGAAGGGTCATTCCGTGTCAAATCAACCAATAAAAAATACATTTTGGAACTTGATGTCACGGATTTTGCACATTTTCGGTACATTTGTAGCTTACCATGAGATGTTTAAAAATTATTTTTTTCAGATTTTTTTGTCCATCCATTTTTAAGATATTGAATGTTCAAAATTGCCAAAAAAGGGCAAAATTCACTTGTCACCATACCTTCAAACGCCAGTTACAGGATAACGATGAACGCTACAGACATGGGACAGATGCCGTTTTAAAGCTTATGAATAGGGCTTTCATTTGATATACAACATGACAAAATTGTAAATTTTCAAGAAATTCAAAAAATTCAAATAATATTAATTTTGAAATTTTGGAAAATTGAACTTTTTTAAAATTTTCAAAAAATCACACTTAAAGGTATATGTCTTGTAGTCAATCAGTCAAAATTTCAAGATGGTATCTCAATGGTATCATACAAAAATTAAATTTTCTTGTTGGCAGTGACCAGAAATTAAACCCCTCAAGTCCATTTTTCTACAGTTTACATTGATAAAATTATGTGGTAAACTGAAATGAATCCAAAAATTTATAACAGTACTTATAGAGATAGATTTATAGAGAATGAATTCACTTTCTATTCTTTTACAGGATCAGCTTTTTGGTAAAACTATCAAAATCATGAGCTTTTTACTTCTGTTCGTAGTTTTAAAATTTTCCTTTAGTTGCTGAATAATTTCTGAATCAGCACAGTGACATTTTTCCTCATCTAAATCATCTTCAGAAGTAAAAAAATAATTATTTGTAGGTCCTTTTAATCTTCCCCATCTTTTCTTTGCACATTAGATACTTTCTTCTTGATTTTAAAAAAGTTCAATTTTCCAAAATTTCAAAATTAATATTATTTGAATATTTTTGAATTTCTTGAAAATTTACAATTTCGTCATGTTGTATATCAAATGAAAGCCCTATTCATAAGCGTTAAAACGACACCTGTCCCATGTCTGTATGGTGACAAGTGAATTTTGGCCTTTTTTTGGCAATTTTGAACATTCAATATCTCAAAAACGGATGGACAAAAAAATCTGAAAATAATAATTTTTAAACATCTCATGGTAAGCTACAAATGTACCAAAAATGAACAAAATCCATGACGTCAAGGATTTTTCATTGGTTGATTTCACATGGAATGACCCGGAACAGGATGTAGTGAAATCAGGAGGGTTAATCCAGGGAAATAGGGGCTGAAAAACCAGTGGGGTGGGGAGGATCATAGTTGAGAAAGGGGTGGTACTGGTGGCAGCAGCGCCACTGATATCCTATCCCCCTTCCCAGCCTCAATCCGCCTTTCTGAGTATATATCTATAGCTAGGTGCAGGTCCGAGTAGACCCATTCAGGTGGCAAGGGCTTACCCCCAGGCAAGGGAACAAATGGTCCCTTACCCGGAGGAGACCTCTGGGGTCTGAAACTCCCCCACAGGATATAGTGTGCCAGTGGCAAAAGTACACCCCCCGTGGGGGGCGCTGACGCAACACCCCCCACGTGACGCCACACGCCATGCCCCCTGGGGGGCGTGAAGTCATTTTTGCGCGCGCCGCCGGTGGCGCACCTTCAATCACACACACACACCATTTTGCTTACCTTTTTGGAGCCAAACGGCTCCAGGGCAGGAGGGAGGGCCCAATGAGAGGACGGCCAGCGCGAGAGGACTCTTCCAGCGGAGGGGACACATCCAGGAGGCAAGTACACCCCCCTCCGCCAACACGTGCACTTGAGGCCCACCGCCCCAAGGCCCCCACCGCTGATGACACTACTGTACTGTGTACCCCGTTGGCACAGCTGCATTGCCATATGAGGAGTCACATAGGATTGGGCTGCTAGAGTCCTAGACTCCCAAACACACAGCAGTCACACAAAGGATAGAAACACTAAGCATGTCATCAATTTGACTGCACACAAGACACAGAAGATAGAAGGGGGCATTGTGGGTCAATGGATGACAGGGCTGCCAGAGACCAAGGTTACCTAGTATCTGCCAAGGTGATTTGAAGAATTGCAGACTGGAGTGGAGGCAAGTAGTTCTGCAAGACTCCGTTACACTGGAGTCCCCCTTGCTGTTGGAGCCATTCTGGCGGCAACGGCAACACCCAGGACACTCCCCTGTCGCTGCTGGAATGGCTCCAATAGCAAAGGGGAGGGGCTGCTGACTCCGGTGTAATGGAGTCTTGCAGAACTACTTGCCTCCTCTCCAGTCTAGTTACACCACTGGCAGAGATTGTGGGGCCAGGGTGCCAAGGTGCAGTGATCACTGATTACGAAGTGGGGAGCAAAGTACAAAGGGTTTGCAAAACAAGCCCAGGTGTGCTAGGCCTGCCAGTTAGAGAGACAGATAGATGGTCTGAAGGATCAAGTTTTGCTTTTCTTGAAGCTATGGGACCTGAGTCCTCTTATCATCTGTCCAATTCAAGTGCAACGAAACTGGCCTGGGTCATGCTATCCTGGCATGCACCCAGCACCATGTACATATGCAAACAAATGTGTCACTTATCCATATATCCAGATCAGAAAAGAAATTATCTTCAGCCAAGCTGGATATGGTACCGGTAAATTATGCAGGCACCTGAATGCTAAACACTTGCCCTAATTATCAGCATTCTACTTTGTAGATTGTCATGATCAGACATTACCCATACACCAATATGCCTCATCTTAAAAGAGTTTTATTTATTGCCAAAGCATAATCAGAGCTAGGGCAAGTTACTGAAATTATCCATAGTTGATCTTCGTAAATATCACAGCTATATTTTTGTTGCCTGCACAAAACCTCTAATCGCTCACCTGGGATTAAAGGTTTGGGGTGTGCAAATAACCAGAGACTTTCCTATATTAAATTCAATAACTTTATCATTTGCTTAAGCCCCCGCACACACTCTCATTATTCCACAACATTTCAGCATATACTGTATATTTACAGAAAATGTATTGGTAAGTTTTTGTTACCATGTAGAAGGAGGTGATCATCATGCCATTCTGTGCTCATTCATTGCAACAGGAATCAAACATCAAAAAGCTGCATGAGATTATACAATGAAACCACCACCCATGGCGGCCGGACCACACATGAAACAAATGTAGTCACCTTCTCTTCACCTGGCCATGCCGTGTTCTTTTTTTTGGGGGGGGGGGAGAATCCAGCCATCTTAGAGGTGGCGGCAACTGTGGAGGGCATGTCAATAAAGCAATCTTTATAAAGCAATCTTGTGTGTGTGTGTGTGTGTGTGTGTGTGTGTGTGTGTGTGTGTGTGTGTACGTACACACTGTCTGGCACTGGGAGGAGCTGGCGCAAGGGGCTGCTCCGGTGCTCTATTGCATATGCACAGTGGCAGAGTTCAGCACATTAGCCACAGAACCTGGGCCACCCCTGGAGACCAAAGTTCCTTAAATGCCACATATCTCGAGACTCATAGATACCCCCTGGCCAGGATGTATGTAACCCCTTGCAAATAATAACAATCCAAATCTGAATAGCTTGGATGTTTCCCAGACCTTTGTGTGGCCGCAATTGTTCCCATTTATAATTATGCATGTCTGTGTTCATATGCTTTTAAAATGTCTGTTTCAAATACTGGTTGGGGAACCTCATACAAGTGAGAAGATTTATAGCCAGCTTAACATTATCTAGTAACCTTTGGAGATTGTAGTCCAGATTCAAGGCGAAGGCGCCATCAGCCAGCCATGTAGGGCCTCCTACCAACACCAAGCAATCTGGAGTTCAGGATTGTCCCCAGCTTCTCTGTCTTTGAAAGCCACTGCTACGTTGTTTAGACAGAGCTAACAGGAAGACTGAGTTATCATCCAAAGAAGCTGTCCTTAGCTCTTTGTTGTTGTTCAGTCATTACGTCGTGTCCAACCCTTCGTGATCCCATGAACCATATCCCGCCAGGCCTTCCTGTCCTCCACTATCTTCCTGAGTTTGCTCATTTTCATGTTCGTTGCATCGGTGATGCTGTCTAACCATCTCATCCTTTGCCTTCCCCTTCTCCTTTTGCCTTCAATCTTTCCCAGCATTCAACCCTGACTGTTCCCTGGAAGGACAGGTACTGAGGCTGAAACTCAAATATTTTGGCCACCTAATGCGAAAAGAGGACTCTCTGGAGAAGACTCTGATATATCAAGCTGAGGAAGCTGCTGTGTCCTGAGTAAGATATGGAACTAGTGGGGACTCATAATACTTTGGAACCTGAGGGGGGGGGTGTACTCCCACAGGCTGCCAGTGCGGATAATTACTTTTCACACTTATTAAACTCTTCCCATGGTTGTAGCTGGTTATGCAGTGGCTTCCATGCACACATGAGATTGGTGACGACTGGGAAGGCGGCTACATTTATAAGAAATACATAAAAAATAGCATGTGAGCTGAAGAGATTCAGCCAGACCCCTGCACACTGTCATTACCCCACAGCAATGAGATGATATAGCCACTGTGATGAAGGTTATTTCCTGAACGATAAACCATTTTCTGTGTTATTCAGTAAGGGCAGATTGAGATTCATTACGCGCCCTCAGCATGTCACCTGTACTGAGGTACCTGATTAAAATCAATAGATAACAGGGTAAGAAGAAAAACTGGTAATTAGTCAAAAGCCTTTCTAAAAAAATTGATAGTTCTGGTGAAAAAAAAAAACTTTAAGTAATAAGTTGTCTAGTGGACATCTTTGGAATTAACAACTATTGTAAAAAGGATCCTAGACCAGATTCTCCTTTGGTCTGACCCAGTGAGACTGCTCTTAGAAGGAACACATTACCCATAATCAAAGTGCTTACAGTTTACTCAACAGGAGCATAGTTGAAATTGCAACATTACGTACACTTCCATTACAACTTCAGCATATTGGATTGCTGGCAAATATCTTCCAAAACAGCCGTTAAAGTGAAGTTGCCCAATTTCAAAATACATCTGTTCCCTTGAGATATTTGACCTGAATTGCCCAAATCAAATGAGCAATTACTTTTCTCGATATTATTCTCTCTGATTAATATTCCCCAGCCATATTGCTTGGAATCTTTAAATCAATTTTAATTACACAAAAAAGCTCAAGATGATGCTGAACACTAAGGGGCTCCAGCTATGTGGCTAAATTAGGTTTGATAAGAGCATTGATTCATATTAAGTGAAATAAAAATACTAGAGATTATTAAAAGTATGGTAGGAGAGAGGTAGAAGGGTGTGTGTGTGTGTGTGTGTGTGTGTGTGTGTGTGTGTGTGTGTGTGTGTAAAAAATAAACAGCATCATGCCATGCGGGATTTCCCCGCTAATGGCTTGGTCTTCTGAGGGCAGAAAATGTGAAGCATTTTAACAGGGAAGTTTTTCCCCTCATTGTTCAGTTGTGTTCTTTAAGCAAGAACAGCCCATGAAAAAATGGGCTCCCCTTCCCGATTCTGAGCAGGAAGTTTCCCCTTAAGTTCATCAGTGGCAATGAATTGGGTGATCACCCAGGGCCACCTTCCCATTAGAACGAGGGAAGGGAGCCATCGAGTATCCGTACAGGCAAGCAATCGCCATGCCTTAGCATGATTCTTTCATGCTCAATGGAGGCTGTTCAGGCACACCTCTGCTTCCCTCCCTTCCAGTTTTGGGGGCCACAACAAGAGCAACGTTTTCAGTGGGGAACATGGGCAAAGAGAAGCAAGTGGAGCAAAACCCGCACATTCCACATTTATTGCTTTTCTAATAATTAGCTTTCTTTTGAAATAAGGGGACCTCAGTACAGGGTTCTGAAAGGGTTTGGAAAGCATGCATGGAATAATACCCCTGGACCTGGTACAGCTGGACCAACAGTTTTCAAATGCACATTTTTAGCTGAAATTTGGATTGGTTTGGGAGGCAAAAGGAGGGACTAAAGCTCCTTAATCTGTTTGACTTTTTTTTTACTGTTCCATCCACCCCACCCCACCCCCAATCATGCACGTCACCGGACCATGGCGGGCTGCCGCGGGGTGACACGCAGAGGTGCCCTCAGAAGGGTCCTGGGCATATGCGGAAATGTGTAAACGAGCCCCATAGCATAGGGCCTCGCCAGAAGCAGCCGGACCGCCGACCGGGTCGGATGCTCCAAGGCCTTCTCCCCGGCCTCGGCCCTGGGAGAAGGCCTCGGAGCGTCCAACAACCCAGCCGGCCGCTTCCAGCAAGGCCCTGCGCATGCCCACGACGCTTCTGAGGCAAGGGGCTGCCCCTTGCCCTCAGAAGAGTCGTGGGCATGTGTGAAAATCTGGGAGGCCCCACCCTCAGAGCGAGGCTTCCCTCAGCGCAGGCGCAGCGCGGAGAGTAGTCGCCCGTGGCAAAGGCAGCCATTTTTCACGGCCTCACCCCACCACCTCGCCTTCTGGATTTTCCTTCGTGCTCGCTCGCTCCTGCTCCTCCGAGTTCGAAGTCGCTGGAGTCCGTCCAGGTCGGGACTGTTGGCGCTCCTTTTCTCAAGGCCAGCAAGCTATCATCGTCGTCTGCACGGAAGGAGCCTATCATGGGGGTGACGCGTGCACCTCTCGATTCAGGGTGACGCGCACCCTAGCGGCACCACTGCGAATGTTGTGTGGTGGCAGCAGCAGGGCTTAGCTTGACAGCCAGTAGTTTTCCCCCTAACCTACTCTGTACAATACTCTCCAAAATGGGCTTGCACCCCCTCCACATTCACCTGCATGCCCCCTCTCAAATCTCCCAAATGTACCTCATTTTTGCCTTCTGCAATGAAAATGAGAAAGGGAGGGATTTCAGCTCAACCTTGATCCCCACATCTCTAGAGTGCAGCAGATCCACATGACTGAAGAGTCTCAGCAGCCCAGGCTTTGCTTTTCTGCTACTCAGCTGGGAGAACTCTATCAATTGTAGCATCTTGTGGTGTGTGTGTGTGTGTGTGTGTGTGTGTGTGTGTGTGTGTGTGTGTCTCTCTCTCTCTCTCTCTCTCTCTCTCTCTCTCTCTCTCTTCTTGGGTGGTAATGGGAGGAGTGGGAACCTTGCTTGTTGAGAAGGGGGAAAATAAGCAGTTGCGAAAGCATTCTTTCCAGAGTACTGTACCAGCAAAAAAAAAAAAAAATCTCACTGAGCTTAGAGCACCACTATGGTATTATGAAAGTTCAGCGTGTAATCCACTTTCTTCAGTGCAATAAGCCAGCTCTGAGGTTTTAGTGTGATGTGCTGATGAGAGAAGCATCAGGAAAAAGGTGCTATGAAATAGAGAGAGAGAGAGAGCATGTGGCAATTTGATGGACTCTGGCTATATCACTGATGCTCAGTCCATCAGTGCTAACATGTCTCCTACCTGTCTAATGTGCATAATGCCCACAGACAGCTTGAGTGATATGGCAGTAGTCCTGAAAGCCTAGCCTTTTATTTCCATGCAATCTGTCTCTACCTAGAAGCTGGCTATATTGGAAACTATGTTAATATTAAAAAAAAAAAACTTTACGCCATAGAAATGCAGTCATTGCATGAAGACTGTTATAAGGAACAAATATATTTTGTCTGAAAATCAAAAATAGAGGCCTAATTCCAGTGAAGACTTACCTCCTGCTGACTTGAATGGAACTCTGGTTTCAACCTGAGATAAAATATCAAAATTAACAATGAGACTGAAATAAGGTTATCTATTCTGTCATCCTCTCAAGTGTGTGAAATTATTTATTGATTGATTTAAAAGATGTATATGCCACCTTTTCACTTAGATTGAAACTCAGATGCCCAAGGTGAAGTCCTTTGGAATCTATCAAACAGAGCGGAGCTTTGAGTATGAGGGAAACGTTTTCAAGTCTTAAGCCTTATATTTCCTCTCATTGGTATTCCAATTTTCTGTCAGCACTTGACTCGGCGCCAAACACCCAACTTCTGTGCTGCTACTCAGTTACGGTATAACTTCCCCCCCTACAGAATATCTGACATTATTGCATATGCAACTGGAGCAAACATAATTAGTACAAATAATTCCTTTTTTCTGTTCTGAGTCAGGAGTAAGCTTGTCTCCTAAGAACATGAAGTGGATTAGTGTTAGTACATTCTGTCACAGACATCAAGTTGTCAATACATTTCAGACATCACTATTCCATGTATACTGTCTGTTGTGAATTGGTCTGTGGAGAATGTTAGTTTCCATTTCTTTGCCTGGAGCATCCACGGATACCAATTTCACTCATGCAATCCACTGGGGGGGGGGGGGTTGCTTGAACATCTGGTGACGCAAACGGAATGATTAAGAAGAAGCAAATGCTCTATTTTCCCATTTTCAACTTGTTCTAGTGGGAACTCCCATTTGTAACAGACAGTCACAAGACATTTTCATTAACCAGAAGCTTGGTGTGGGAAGTGATGGCTGCATTCAACTTGGGGATACTGTTGGAAAGTTGTGAGATGATTGCCCCTTATCTAGAGCCCAGGCCGAGGGGAGGTTTTCTTACTTGTGATCAGTGCACACCTTCTCCATGACTTATCATTTGCTCCTCGCTTCATGTTTGCAGGGAGAAAGAAAAAAGAGCACGCCAATTGAATGTTGCTGCAGAGTAAGTATTAGAGATATATCTCCTGATACTAAGAACATGAAGTCCTAGGTCTGGGAAGTCTCTGGTTATAACTACTCCTTTTTACTCTGGCATTAGACTGGAGTAGGCTTCTGAGTTTTAGAAGCCAGGACTTTTAACTTTAACTGCCTAGGCTTAGAGTTTTAGCAGACTTTTAACTGCAGTTTGTTTTAAGTTTTATTACCAGTATTTATCTTAGCTTTCAGCATTTTATACTCTGCTTTTAACAGTATTTTAAGTGTCTTATTTTTAGTTTATTCAGTCCTTTGATAATGCCCTATACATTTGAGGGCAGAACGTTAGGAAGACCTAAACTCAGTGAACGTAGTCAAAAAACCCAAAATACCGTTTTACCTCAGAGATGGGGAAGTCTCTAAAGTCCACTCAGTACTACTGCTGAGGGAGAGGCAATAAGGCCAGAAGACACAGTCATGATGAGCCACAATGACTTTTTGCTTCCATTATGTGTTTTCCCTCTTCAAAGAGAAATATTGCCTATTTGACACCTATGGGCAATTGTGCTCTATTCATATCCTGCCACCCACCATATATAGTTCTAATTCACAGGGTTAAAACTGCTAAACTCCAAAGATGGATTTTTTAAACAGCTGTTCTCAGGCATATTTTTAGGAAACAGCATCAGAAGAGTGCTGAAGATTCACAGGGGAACCAGATATTAGAGAAACTTGTGGGAGTTTGTGTGGGTTTACTAAGCTACACTCTAATGACTATATTTAAAGGACTGTGGTCTTATCAGCAAAGAGTCTCTCCCACCCAAAGATGTACTGCCTGGTAGCAGTTCTTCTGAAGTCACTAACAGCCCAATCCTGCCTAACTTTATGCCGTGCGATACAGTGAGGCCGGTGCAACCAACACTGTATCCAGGGTGCAAAGAGGCAGGCTGGAGGTCACCTCAAGGGAAAGCAACATTTGCTCCCTACCCCTGTGTAAAGCCCCAGTCACCTGAACATAAGAACATAAGAAGAGCCCTGCTGGATCAGGCCAAAAGCCCATCTAGTCCAGCTTCCTGTGTCACACAGTGGCCCCACCAGATGCCTCAGGGAGCACACAAAACAACAAGATAACCTGTGTCCAGTCGCCACTCCCTTGCACCTGGCACAGAGAAAACCCACTTCTAAAACCAGGAGGTTGCTTATGGCTTGTAACCTGTGATGGTCTTTTCCTCCATGAATCTGTCCAAACCCCTTTTAAAGGCATCTAGGCCAGATGCCATCACCACATCCTGTGGCAAGGAGTTCCACAGATGAATTACACGCTGGGTAAAGAAATGGGTAAAGAAAGACACGCTGGTTCTAACTCTCCCTCCACTCAATTTTAGTGCATGTCCCCTGGTTCTGGTGTTGTGCGAGAGGGAGAAGAATTTCCCTCTATCCACTCTCTCCATCCCATGCATAATTTTATATGTCTCAATCATGTCCCCCCTCAGGCGCCTTTTTTCTAGGCTGAAAAGCCCCAGACGCTGTAGCCTTTCCTCATAAGGGAGGTGCTCCAGCCCACGAATCATTCTGGTCGCTCTTTTCTGCACCTTTTCCAATTCAACTATATCCTTTTTGAGGTGTGGTGACCAGAACTGGACACAATACTCCAGATGTGGCCTTACCATCGATTTGTACAAAGGCATAATGATATTGGCCGTTTTATTCTCAATCCCTTTTTTAATGATCCCGAGCATGGAATTGGCCTTCTTCACAGCTGCCGCACACTGGGTCGACACTTTCATCGACCTGTCCACCAGCACCCCAAGATCTCTCTCTTGATCCGTCACAGACAACTCAGATCCCATTAGCGTATATGTGAAATTTTGGTTTCTTGCCCCAATGTGCATCACTTTGCACTTACGGGTCTCCTCGGATCTGCATCAGCTATGTTGCTGGCGCAAATCCAGGAGCCCTGTGTAGAGCGAACTGGCCAGGGACAGGGAACAGGATTTGGTGTGCGCCACTGCCGCCAACCCCACCCCTCCTCTGCCCCCTCCGCACCCCACTTCCCCCTTCCCTGGAATGCCTCTACGCCAAGTGGCACGGTCTTACCAGCTCCTCACCACCTGCCAGTGCTCTGGGGCCAGTGTAGACCTCTGCAACTTACAGCAGGTTTTGATACAGTTCTGACCCGGCCCAGGACGCGCTACACCAGCCCAGGGCTATGGAGGATTGTACCCTTAAGGCTATACAGACTTTATACTGTACCAAGGCAAAGGGAAGATGTAGATTTTCAGAACTAAAATCCATTTTCTCCTCATCTGAAATGCATGTTTCAAAGACTGGGTTGTGTTTTAAAAAATCTGAATGTACTGAGCCTTTCAGAAGACTGTCCACATTTTCAAGTCTTGAAAAACGTTTTGGCATTATTTTTTTTATATGCTTAAGGCAGTGGTTCCCAAACTCCAGGGAAGAGCATCCGCTGCCCTAAGCACATCCTCTAGTTCCCAGAAGTAGCGACGGCGTGTTCAGGATCGTGCCGCTGCCGCCACTGCTGCCGCTGAGGTCTAAAACTGCCCATTTTACCTTCATTGTTGGCTTTGGAGGTCCTCCGGGGTGTGTGTGGAGCCTGTGACAGAGGCGTAACAAGGGTGGAGAGAAGGCAAGTAGTTCTGCAAGACTCCGTTACACTGGAGTCAGCGGCCCCTCCCCCTTGCTGTTGGAGCCATTCTGGCAGCAAAGGCAACACGCAGGACACTCCCCTGTTGCTGCTGGAATGGCTCCAACAGCAAGGGGGAGGGGCCGCTGACTCCAGTGTAACGGAGTCTTGCAGAACTACTTGCCTCTGCTCCACCCTTGTTCCACCACTTCCTGCGGACCCCTCTGCAGGCCTTCCCAAGCATCGGAGTGACCCTCCAACGCAATTGCGACCCACTTCCGGAAACCTGCGTCAACTAGACATGAGTTTGCCATAACCCAAATCTAGTGAATTCTGATCTGTCTCCAGACATTTTGGGGAAATTATGGCTCTGAATGTCACGATTATCTGTAGAGTTGGCCAGGGAGAACAGCTTCAATCTAAAGGCCCTACAAGCTGTGGTTCTGTGGGGACAGGGTTGAGAAGAGCAAAGTGGCAGAGCAACAAGTGAGAGAAGGCTAGAAATGATATCGCTAAAGAAGTGAGAAGGGACTTGAAGGAGCAGATGGTGATGAGGAGGTTTACAGATCTCGACAGCAATATGAAACAAAGCATGGAGAAGGGAATGGGGTAGAAAGTAAAACACACAGCATACGACAGCAGACCAACAACCCTCATGACAGTGCTATGGCAGTGCGCCACCTTACATGAGTCAGATGCAGATGGG
Organism: Plestiodon gilberti rubricaudatus; assembly: GCA_026170595.1. Taxonomy (NCBI): domain Eukaryota; kingdom Metazoa; phylum Chordata; class Lepidosauria; order Squamata; family Scincidae; genus Plestiodon; species Plestiodon gilberti. The sequence continues at coordinate 61,775,717 of JANXHW010000003.1, read as the reverse complement.
AAACAAATACGGCCTCCGCTTCGAACACAGTGTCACAGGGAGAAAGGCAGCATTGTTGGGCTGCCTGGTTTAGGACTTGCGATGCCTTGCAATGAATATGCCAAGACCATGCTCTGCTATTTGTTTTATGCTCCCACTCCATTCAATTAAGGTTACATAAGCAAAACAATGACTCTGAAAGGCTTGCTGATAATTAGAAATATTTGTCTACAGCAATGCCTATTTTAAAGGAGGCATTCTATTTTTCTCGCAGGAAATTACTTTTCAAACTTATATCACAGAGACATACAAGAACAATTGCTGTGTTCTGTGGTGCCTTTGTTTAAAACAGTGATATACTGCAAACAATATTTTAAACACACAAGGCCTTCTAGGGAGCGCAAACTAGTCTTTTTAATGGATTTTACAATAATGGTGGGTTTATAGTAAACACCTGAAAAATGAACTAAATAGTAATGCTACAATAACGTTACAACTTCGAAGGTGGCATCACCCAGAATGCTGCCTGATGCCATCTCAGGTCGGCCTCTGCACAATTTTAAAAAAGCTGCACTCCTTGCACAGTTTCTTCATCTGCAGAAGTCCAGGATTTCTGATTTGATTTAAAGGGACTGCGCAAATGAAGGTGCTCCTTCATGTGCACTGTCCCTGTCAATCAAACCAGAAGTCCTGCACTTCTGTGTTTGAAGAAACTGTGCCTGGAGCAAGGTAAGGAGGTGGGTGATGATCTGCTTTCTGCTGGCTTTTAGTGTACGGAAAGCAGATCAGTACTACCTGCATCCTTGGCAGGCCAGAGGGAGACAGTGTCAGTGGCAGACTCAGGGTGAATTGCACCCGGAATCTGCCACCCTCTCCTGTCCTGCCTCACAATCTGCTGCTGATGTAACCCTCATCCTTGCCTAATGGCTAGACCAGCGGTTTCCAAAATGTGGGTCATGACCCACTCGTGGGTCGTGACCCAATTTTTGGTGGGTTGCTAGCACCAAGCAGAGCCTCCAATTAAAACACAGAAAAAAATCAGATAACTAATTGCCTCAGTCCCTGAGGCTATTCAAAAATCAAATAACTGCTAATTGCCCTGCAAAGAGCTCCGCTGCTGCAGTTTGCAAGATAGCTGCTAATTGCCCAGCAAAGGGCCCCTGTAGCAGAAGCAGCTGGAGTCGGTTGGGTCCCACCGTATCGTGGGTGGAGCCTGAGGAGCAGCTGCTCCAGGCTCAAGCCCGGGAGGGGGTGTACCTCAGGCTCCACTCCACTGTAGCCAGGAAAAGTGGCGCGGCTCCCTGTGTGCATGCTGTTTCAGCATGCACTCAGAGCCGTGCCGCCCTTTCCAGCTACAGGGCGGGTGAGGTGACTCTCCCCCGCCCTCTCTGTAGCCGGAAAGAGCAGCACGGCTCTGTGCGCACGCTGAAACAGCGTGCGCATGAAGCCACACCACTCATTTCTGAGCTTTAGGGCGGACGAGCAGATTCTCTACCCTGCCCGCGGCTCTGTGACGTAACAGCACATGATGTGACATCATGTGATGTCACTTCCGGCAGCGCTGCCTCATGCTCCCGCACTCCGGGCACCATGGGAGCTTGTTACGCCCGTCCCTGGTGTAGCACATTTCTCAGCTAGATGGATTCAAGTGCTGTGTTCGCTGGCAGCCCTCACTTCCCCAGACTGTCCCTGCGCCTGACGATACAGGTAAGCCCTCCATCGACTAGTTCAGGGGCGGGGGGAGGGAGGGCCGGACGGCTTGGGGGCCATTGGCTGAACCAGGCAAGGAGAGGGCGGGGATATCGGTGACATGCTCCGCCAATATCCTTGGCCCTTTCCCAGCCCGGTTCAGCTTTACTCAGCCACCTCGGATGTACGTCAGCTTCAGAGCTGGCATACATCTGAAGAGGCCCATAGGCCCCAGGCAGCCCTACATTTGGGGAAGGGGATGAACTTCCCCTTCTCTTGAGGTGTTTCCAGGCTGCGCCAGTGCACAGGATTGCGCTGTAAGGCTGCAATCCTATACACACTTACCTGGGAGTAAGTTCCATTGAACTCAGTGGGGATTGTGTCTGAGTAGAAATGCATTGGATTGCAAAATATCTACATTGTAGTTTTGTCTCATTGGTTCTTGTCCTTCCCTCAAGAACCAGTAAGTTCCTCCTTCACTGCCTGTTGTAAACAGCCGATTTTCTACTTTACCTCTAACAAAAACATAGCATCCATCTGGATGTTGTTTGGTGTCTATGATATGCAACAAGATGTTTCTTTTTCTTCCGTGTTTTCTTTGTTTTCACTGCTGCTCTTGACTTTGATGTGCCAGATACTGTAAAAATTACTCACCAAACCAACTGCCTGTCAGTCACCTGAAACAAGGATTGTGTTGATGTTTGTTTTGTGTATCAAAAAGATGTCTGGCTTTTCTTTTTACAATGTCTGTGTTTTTCATTGGCTTTCTGCCAAATGGTTATGTCCTCCAGAATTAAAGAGATTATTATTATTATTTAATTTTAATCACAATTAAGTATTGTTTACCTCCTGGAAAAAAGATTTCCCACAAGGGCAAACTCTACAAAATTCTATAAAGATGTTATTAGCATACATATTAGTTGAAAATGTGACATGAGTAATGTGCAAGATTGCTACGGATTTATCGGTTCTGTTCTAAATTAGAGGCATTTATTTATTTAAAACACATGTATTTTAAACAATCTAATGCAAACCCAATAACTTCTCCCTTTCCCTTCCTTTTTCATCCCCCATCAATAAGAATATAAAAAAGAACTTAAATTGTATTCTGATGGCACAATCCTATTGCTGGTGTAGGCTGACAGAGCGACTGCTGCACCAGCCTAGAGGGTCACAAATGTGTTGTAATAAAGCACAACCAGAGAGGAAGCGGGCGCCAGTGGGAAGGCCTGCATTGTCCTGCTGGCACTGCAGCCTGGACCACTACGTGCTCGAGCAGGTAAGGTTTGCTCCAGGCGGTGCGGGGGCGGGAGGAGGGTGGGGAGGAGATTAACAGGGCAGGGGGAGGGCGGAGATGGGGCGGATCAAGCCTTGGAAGGGATTGGATCGGCAGTGATGACATGCGCAAAATCCTATGACCCCTCCAAGGCCATTTCTGCCTGCACGGGTCTTCTCTGAGATGAGCCCGTGGCGGGGGGGCGGGCCCGTTCACACGGACGTTGCTGGAGCGTGGCGGGGGGCGGGCCGCCCGGGGGTGATGCGCGCTAGGGGGTGATGCGCGCACCCCCGCGCGCGTCACCTCCGTGACACGCGTCACCCTCCGGACGCTCTGAGGCCTGCCCGGGAGCCGGCCTCGGAGCGTCCGCCCCCCCCGGCACTCCAGGGCCTTCTGAAAGAAGGCCCAGTGCGTCAATACAGGTACTTAAATGGTTTTCGCGCATGCGCAGACCGTTTTGAGGGCAAGAGGGCAGGCCCTTGCCCTCAAAACGGTCTCTGTGCATGCGCGAAAATTGTAAAAGTACCCATATTGACGCAGAGGACGGGCTTTCTTTCAGAAGGCCCTGGAGCGCCGGCCGAGCCGGACGCTCCGAGGCTGGCTCCCGGGCTGGTCTCAGAGCGTCCGGAGGGCGACACGGGGCGGGGGGGCACCCGGGGCAGGGTGAAGCCGGGTCGCCCCCCCAAAAAAACTCACGGCGCAGCCTTCGGCTGTGCCGAATGTTCCTTTCACGGGACATTCTTGGGGCCTCACTAGTGTGACGCGCGCCCCCCGCCTTGGGGTGACGCGCGTCCTAGTGACGCCACTGCCCGTGCAATTAAGGGAATTAGGGAAATGCCCCAAATTGGAACAGGAGGAGGGTGTAAGTCATTCGGAGGCAGAAGGGGGTGGCACCTGGCATAAGTGACATGTGCTGCATGCTATCCCCTCTGGTAACAGTTGACATGCCCCTTTTGTCTCCTCGGTCTTGCATCAGCTAAAGAGCTGGCATAGGTCCAAGGAGATCCATTGGCAATTAGGAGGCTTACAGAAGGGTAATATTTTCCATTTCCCCTCCCAAGCCTCCCGATCTGCCCCCTCCTCACCATAGTATAAAGCGCAGCCCATTTTGGCGTGGCTGCATGCTATGGCAGGGAAAAGGAAAGGATTGGGCTCACAGTCATCTAAGGTAAGCCCAAGCCTCCTGAAACACTTTGGCAAGTTACTTCTAAGCAATCTTTCTCATCTACTATTCTAGGAAATGGGATCCTCAGGGAGGCTCCCTCTCATCAAAGACAATTTTGATGGTCTCAAAGAGATAAATTAGGTTTTCTGGAGATTATTTTTTACCATTTGTTATGGATTTAGTCATTCAGGCGCTGTAAAGAAGACTGCTGTTCTCTTCAAAGCATTTAAATCCGCCTAAATCAACGAGCTGTTAACTACATGGAGCAAGACTGAGCATTCTAAGCACTTTTCATTATAAGCAAAAGTAAGATACATTTTAAGGCAAGGGAACATAGTGTTGTGTGCACTCCCCGCAGCCCAAATTGCAATTGCATTGTCATAAACTGCAACTGTCATCGTTGACCGTTTTAAAAAAGAGATGACTCTTTTCTAGCTTTTTTAATTGGCTTCCACTGTTTTGTGTAAGTGCATTCTCACAATGCCACTTGGGAATTATAGGTCAGAGATGGGTGAAGCCAGCAAGTTTCCTAAACCATGAGTCAGCAGACTTCAAGCTCTGGGGGTGGGGTCGGGTGTTGCTGTTGTTTTTGTTTGCCAGAGCCTTGGGAACTACCAACATGAAATTGCATTTGGAATGATGGAGTGTGTCACAAAATGGCAGCTTACTGAAGTACAGCCAGCTAGGTACCACTATCCTACTCATGTTTCCCTAATCGTAATAATAATTTCACTCAATAAAAGTGTAACATTTTGATTTAGCACATGCCTATCCGTACAGATGTCATCATAATGTTCAGCTTGCTCTGACAATACAAAAACAAAACTAGGCCTGCCCACGGAGCATTGCATGTCTCTAAACAGATTCTGTTTAGAATGGTAGTTAATTTTATGAACAGATCCTGCAGGAGCCTTGAAAAGTGGTACAGATTTCATACAGCAAGATCTTCCTAAGTGTATTTAAGTGCCTGCCCCCTTTTTTTTTCATTCAGTCACTGAAGATTAATAAGGATATTTCCCTGGGTAAATGGCTTCTTTCCCATTATCTGTTCCTGCACATATGACTCATATGCAGGCTTACCATATCGCCGACCGGGACGTTCCGTTTTGCCCTTAAGGGGCGGGGCGTTTCACCCTTAAGGGCGAAACGGAACGTCCCGGTCGGCGATATGGTAAGCCTGCTCATATGATGCCAAAGATCTATTTCCTTTTTCAAGGAATTTACCTTTCTGAGTTTGTAGTAACTGCAGCCATTCAATTAATGCAAGCGAAACTCCACGAACTGGAATTAATTTGAGGATAAGAATGACAGAGCACTCGCTACATTTAGGAAAATAATGAAAGATGAAGTCACTACAGTGATCAGTTTCAGAGAATTAATGGGACTTTGTTTAATAATACCTAACCTACCAGGCAGAAAATTTCTTCCTAGTTTAACTAAGGCTGCAATCTTTTACATACTTACCTCAGTGGAACTTGCACTGAACTCAGTGGAACTTACTCCTGAGTAGACATGCATAGGATTGTGCTGTTAGTCTACAGTGCTAAATGGTATAACTTTAATGGTGCAATCCTGCATAATTATAGACCAATAGAGCATCGGCCTAGGATGTAGGCATCTATAGACATCGGTCTAGGTAGGATGTCACGAATGTCCATTATTGTGGAATCAAGGGAGGGCTTCTTCAGAAGGGGTCGAACCACCACCCACCTCAAAGCAAGCGGCAGCACCCCCTCCATCAAAGAAGAGTTGACCACCCTCCCCCGTCCACTTGACCAGCCCCTCCCAGGCAGATCTGATTAGCCAAGCAGGGCAAGGGTCAAGCAGGCAGGCAGGAGCCTGTCCACATCCTCAGGCTGTACAAGTTGAAAAGAGTCCCACAACACTGGGCAAGCAGATGCCAAGGGGACATCCTCAGATATTGTCAATGAGGCATCCCAGTCATAGCAAATCCGATCAATTTTATCTGCGAAATGTTTAGCAAACATGTCACAGCGGGCCACCGTGTCTTCCTCCTGATCTATTGGAGGGACCTGATGGAGTAGGCCTCGCACCACATGGTACAGCTCCGCTGGACGATTGCCTGCAGACGCAATGGTAGCAGAGAAGAAATTTATCTTCGCTGCTACCACTGCCATGGAGTAGGCTCTATAATGGGCCCTACTCCGTGTCCGGTCGGACTCGGCACGAGTTTTCCGCCAACCATCGCTCAAGACATCTACCCTGTCGCTTCATCGTTTGCAGCTCCTCAGTAAACCAAGGAGCTGCCTTGATAGTGGCACCCTTCCCCTCCCCCAAGCTCCCTCCTGAGATGAAACACATACTCACCCGGCAAGGCCACCCTTCTGAGCCTGGCCTATCAGCTCAGTCATCCAGCAGGGCCAGTAACAAGATAAAAGCTGGCTGACCCTGATGCTGGGTGAACAGCTGGTACGGTGTATATAAAATGTTGTTAGTCCCTCGTGCTGCTGCAACTGCTGTGCTGCTCCTCTCTTCCCCCAAATGAATAATGTAAGGGGGGGGGGTAGGTGGTCTGATATCCAGGTCATCGACTCTCCTGGGAAGAGTCCTCCGGGTCCAATCCTTGGGCGAAGAGCCACGGGCAAAGAACCCTTAGGCTCTTGCCCTTCGGCTCGCGCCAAAGGCTCGCACCTCTGGCACTCCAGAGGCTTCTGTAGGCTCACCTGAAGGGAGATAGCCAATGGGGCTGTAAGTGCTGGTTCTTCCCCACCATGCCCAGGATTTTCTCAATCAGGGGGATCCTCCCAGCCTCTTTCTGCCAGCCACCAAGTCACCAAGTACATGGCTTTTAAACCTGTATTGCCCACATCTTTGAAAATTGTTACTGGCCATGGAAGTTTCCGCTCTAAGCCTTTTATTACATTAAAAATTGAAGTTAAAAGTAATAAAGCATAGATTAAAACAACGTTTCATGGCACAGCGAGCGGCAGTGCGATGGAACCTGAGGAGGTTTATCGTTTGATGAACGAAACGTTTTAACCTATGTTTTATTGCTTTTAACTTCAGTTTTTAAAGTAATAAAACTAAAACTTTTAACCCTGTAATGGACATTTTATCTTCTGCTACAAATGCTGTTCCTTTACCTAGTAATGTGTCAAATTCTATCTCCTCTCCTTCTTTTCCTTTTCTTCCTACTCTCTGGATTCAGACGGGAATGAAGTAGAAGAAACATGTAGGTGAGAGGACAGGAGCATTGGAGACACTCTAGCCCACTACTCTCCTCTTCTCCCCACTTACCTCTTTCACTCTGTTCCCCTCTTCCTTTTTGAATCCAGAGAGCAAGTGGAGGAGCGGTGGAGGTGGGCCAGCAGACACCGGTGGGCACTCTCTGCCAATCCACAGCCTGAGGCAACAGCCTCAGTCAGCCTCATGAGCAGACCGCCTGTTGATATTACAGTACTCTGCAACCAAAGAAGTAGCTGTATGCTCCCATCATTATTCAGTGAATCTCATTCTACAGAAATGCTCTCATTTTGATCTTTTCTCTGGTTTACATTTCCCTGGTCATTTAATCAAGTCACTCTGCTGTAAAGAAGCTTTCTCCCCCAAGTCTGTTATTTTCTTTTTATTTCTACCACTTTCCTCGTACATTTATCTTCTCTAATAGCTTATTTCCAGTTTTACTGACACTCCATGCTGCAAGGAAGGAAAATGTGATTTGAATCTCTTATATAGTTGCTATATATGACAAGAGCACAGAAAAATAACAGCAGTAAAGCAAACTTTTCACTGTTTTATGTTCCTCATGGTTTAAAAAAACACAGATATGTAGTATGCCTTTTACTTTCTCAGCTTGTAACCCTTGTAGCAGAAATGCTATATATTTTACATGTTCATCTTAGGGATTTAATAGTCCATAAAAATTCTATGTTTCATCAGTCTTTAGACATATATGCCTTTAGATAGATCACTCTATTTATTTTCAGTTCATTCTGCACAGTCAACCTGGTTTCTGCAAAACTAGTCTCAATGAGAGTTCCGACATAACTGCCTGCTCTTTGCAAAAACTGAAATAAAAAAGCAAATAAAAATGCAGAACTATAAGAATTTGGCCAGGAACATCAGAGCTGTGTGATGAGACTATTCAGAAATAAAAAGAAGCACTTAAGGAGGGACTAGACATGGAAGTAAGCTGGATGAGGATTGAATTCTGAGCCAAGTGATGTGTTGCGTGCAAATTGTAGCCTGACAATCCTTTTCTTTGAAGCTTGTAGAGCTGCTTTGGGGAGAGCTAGTGAGAGGGGAAAGTTGAGGGTGGGGCACTGAAATGTTTTCTCAACTGCTATTTCAGCTTTTATTGCCACTTTTTTTCCCTGCCACACAGCGCCGAGATTCTACCCAGCCTGCCTGGCTACTTGGTTCACTACCACCATTTGAAGTTTCAACAGATTCTGAGGCTTGAGTCTGGCTCTCCGGCTGGAAGGAGAGGCCAGCCTTGCAAGCACTGTGATCTAGCCTGGAGACCCCAGCTTCCCCTGGAGCTGTGGGATTGGTGTAACAGGGTGGTGGCAGCTTATTCTACCATTGGGTTGTTGCCCATTCAGCAATACAGGCCCCTTGGTTAGCCAGTCTGTTTAGAGCTGATTAAGTGGATCTGAGTTGGTAACCTGTACTTATTGGTTTGGTTTGTTTGGCAGGAAACCTGCTTCACCTTCCCTTGAGTTGTTGTTCCCTGGGATGGGTAATCACAGCTGATAACATCTCTAAAGAAATAGTAGCCCTCTGACCTGATACTGAAATCTAGTCTGGGGGAGAGCTACTTGGTAAACTGTTCAAGAGCTGCATGCCAGGCCTGTTGTGAATGCAAATCCTTCAGTGGGCCCAACGTGTGTCAGTATCCTAAAGGGGGGCTGAGACCACCTTGGTGCTCTGGTGGGCTGTAAAGTGACCAGGGGGTGTGTGCTCTGCCCAGGCCCCGCATCCATCACAGAGGGGTATCTCACATGTAGTGGATAAAGATAGGGGAAATATAAAGGTGGGGGAAGATAAAAATGATTGGTAGTTTAAATAACTCAGAAGCGTGTACAATTCAGGTCATATGATGTTCTGAACTGGGACCTGAACTATTTCAATTTTATTGAGTAAGGGGGTATAATGAAGAAGTCTGTAAATCTAATCCAATGCTGTAACTCTAGGAAGCTTGAAGATAACGTTTTACAGAAAGAGTACGAAAGTGCTCCTTTGTTTCCCAAATATTTAAATGGCACAACTCAACTTGGCAAACTTTCTGCTTCAAACTGTTGTACTAGATGTGCAGCAACACTGCAGAGACATTTAACAGCTGATAGGGTATACTGGGGAATAAAATTATTGCTTATGATAGGGTTGTTAGGGGCTCACACCAAACGGAAATAGTTCATTAGCTACAAATATTTCAATGAAAAGAAAATAAATAGGCAATTCGATGAATTGCAAGAACATATCAGAGGTTTAGAGCTACTGGAAAAGGAAAATATAAATATATTATAAATATAGAAAAGGAAAATATAAATAAATCACTCATGAATCACATCATACATATATGTGTGGTTAAAGTTCACCATTTCCTAAGAGACTGCCTGTTACAATAATTGATAATTTTTAGATACTTTAACATCCCAATCCTATTGGGCTGTAGCACTGGTGGAATGCCATTCCAAGAGTGCTAACTGCCTTATAGCAATTGTGAAAAACACTCCAACAGCACATGGAGTCATGGGCCGCCAGAGCACCAGCGGGAAGGCTTGACCCTGTGCCACCCGCCAAGGATGGTGGGGGAGGCGGGATAGGGTGGGGGAGGACAGAATGAGGTGATGATGGGGACTGGGGGAGGGAGGATCAGGTTGAGGAAGGAGGTGGGTTTGGCAGCAGCAGCAGCCGCTGAATCCTAGCCCTCTTCCCAGACCAAATTCTGCTGCGTGGGTCCTCATGGACCTGTGTCAGCAAATTCACTAGTGGAGGTCCAAGTAGACCCCTCTGTGCTGTGGAGGCTGACCCCTGGGCAAGAGTACAAATGTTCCCTTACCCAGAGGAGACCTCCACAACTCCAGGATGTAGCTGGCATCACTGCATCGGTAAGGGGGAAGAATAGGATTGAGCTGTAAATGTCTGAATTACATTAAGGATCAAAGTGACCCATGCAGCAGCTGACACTTTTATGTATGGAAAACTCATTCACCCATAGTTCCTATGTGCATTGCATCATTAATTTCATTTAGGACAATTAAACAAAGTCTGCTTCGTATATTACCAAAAGTTGTGTTTTCCAGATTTTGCTGTAATGGGGGAATGAACTCATGGATCTTGCCCCCTGTGAAATAGTCCATACATTACAGAAGAATTAATCACTCATGCAACAAGCTCCTCTGAGGGCCAAGCTTTTGCTTCTTATTTCTGGATTATTAGACTGTGGAAATGGGTAGAGTGCCCATTGGCAACAGTCCAGAAGCAAGATGTAGAGTGCTGAAATTGTGTGCAGATTTTGGAGAGTTTAGTGTCTGCCAACAGCATTAGTCAGAGTCCTCTTATTTCCGAGTAGCCTGTACCCATGTGAAGCAGTTTGGGCTGGGACCATCTGTATAGTATAAGATCTCAGCTTACACACTTGGGATGCATTTGAAGGACTTGTTTTTTCTTAACATTACAGGTAATTCTTCTTTTTCTATAGTTCATGAATTTGGCCCCAGCCCAGAAAGAATTTAGTGGTGCTCAAGTCCCATAGAAATTATTAGGGCTTTAATTAGTTGCAACAGGATAGTGGATGCCTCAAATACATGCATGGAGTGAATTCCAGAAAATCAGTTTTCAGATTATCATTTACACGCACGCACGCACACACATACACACACACCCTGCAAGAACTCTGTCAGCACATCCTTGCCTCATAGCAATGGATGAAGTTTGTCCACAGGTGAGCCTAAAAGAACTTTATACACATTGGCCATAATTGAAAAGGCACACTTCAACAGACTGAAGTCCATGGGCTCAAGTTGGGTTGTAGCCATTAAATATATAATTAGTTCTATTGATTTCTAGTTCTGCATAAGCATTTGCTTGTTGATGTGTTAAAATGTAAGATTTTATGGTCGCTAAGCTGATAAATGTATAACTAAGCCTAAGTACGTAAGTGTACATGATCAATCATAGCATATTCCTCCCCAGTCTTTCCCTGCACCCAATTACCTCCCATTTCTCTATTGTTTCCCTTGTTCTCTTTTAGACTGTGAACCATCAGGGCAGCAACCTGTATTTTCACTCCATGAAAAGTGCTGTGTACATATATAGTGCTATAGAAACACATAATACATTAATATAGTTATGGCTTTATTTTGCAGTTCTGGATGCAATACACAATGTTTGTCCACTCCTCTATCTCCCTCCCCTCCAAACCAGTTTCTATAAAAGTATATGTTGGCCCAAAGTCATCTTTGAGTCTTCTTGTTGCTGCTTTCCCTGGAAAAGTGTTTCATGTACCTTCTGAAGAGATGGTTCTGTAAGAAAAGTAATGTTTTGGAAAGTAGCCCGTATTGTCCCGAGTATAAGACACACCTGATTATAAGACGCACCCTTAAAGTTTGGTGCTACTAAAAAATTTTAATTAAATCACTGGCATTAAATTGCAACAGCCTTATTATAAGATGCACCCCTAGTTTAAAAACTTAAATTAGGAGAAAAAAGTGAGTCTTATACTCAGACCAATACGGTAATTGATGGCTTTAGATCTTGCTCCAACAGGCGGCCCAATCCTATGGAAGGCCTACAGCAGTGGATCTAGCAATTCGCTAGAAAGGCACACCGCTATCGTATGCAATGGAATCATTGGTGCAAATGGCTGGAGGCCACACATGCACCAGTGGCTACTGGATACCATACCAGAGCAGGTAAGGTGGTAGATGGGGAAGTTTGGGGGCAGTTCAGGGGAGGATTAGGGTGGGGAGCAGGCCAAACTGGGGGTGGTTTGGAGATGGGAGGGGAAGGATCTCAGCAACAACAGTGCACACCAAAATCCTATCCCCCCTTCCTGGCCCAGACCCACCTCCAGGAGTCTACTCAGATTTACCCCAGCAAAAGAGCTGGTGTAAGCCCAAGAAGACCCATTGGCAGCCAGGTGGCTGCCAATATTGGTGGCTGCCAATATTTTTACTTAACTCTCCTGGACCACCTCCCCCCCCCCCCACACACAGCATGCAGTGCACATTCTGGAAGCGCAGCTGCATGGCATAAACTAGTGGGGGATAGGATCTTGACATATATTGGAATGATGTTGTTTTAATCCTGTTCTCAAATGGTCCAGTAACTCATTATAAAAGAAATAACCATACAATTGCCATGCACTTATATATCTCTTTACTCTGCATAGGTCCCATGCGCATGTGCATATTCAGGGATTTCATAAAAGCCCTTTGCCTATGGGATTCAACAAAAACTAGGTATAATGAAGAATATAATTATTAACAGTGAGAAGCAAAAAAATAGAGGGTTTTGCCATGGGGAGAGGAACTCATTTTATTCCTACAGGGCAATAAAATGAATCTTCTCATTCTGTAACCTTCAGCAGAAAAGCAAGCCTGCTTTGTACTCATTTGCTAGAAAAATGAGGGGGAAATAATGCAGGGCCTGAAACCTTTTTTTTTTCTTTTATAAAAATTCTCATGGTGGGATTTATTTTGCTGATGAGGTAAGTCTTTCCCATGTCTTGACATTAGCACACATGCCTAGCATCTCAGAAAGATTGTCAAAACTCATTTTTATTGTGCCTTCCAAAACATAGTGCTCATCTATCATCAGTGATTACTAGGCTTTGCAGACATGTAGTTACCATAATGAGGTGTCCTGAGCAAAGAAACAATAAATGTGAAGGTTTAAAAGTGTTCCATTAATCAACAGCTTCTTCATATACTGTCCTGAGAGGTCATTAACAGGACAAATAGGCTACAAACCCCCCACCCTCAAGAAAACAGTCCGGAATTTTGTTGATGAAAGAATGTGAGTAAATGAATCCGTGCAACATTTTTTGCTTTTTACAATAATTAGGCAAATCTTTTATTACAAACACTATCGTTTTATTGAACAGATGAGGCTGTAGAAAGGGCCTGAAGAAAAATGGCTCATGTGCTTTCACTAGGAGTGCATCTAGGGGGTTGTGTGAATTCACATTCCATTGTGTCCCCCCCCCCACACTCCAAGGGTAAGCTGGGGCTGTTTCCAGAGGCATCTGACTGTCCACTTCTGGAAACAAAATAGTGGACTAGATGACCTTTGTCTAATCTATCAAGGCAACTTCAAGTCATACTATGCCTGTACAGCATCAGTTCCAGTGCAAGCCCCCCCCCCAAAAAAAATTGTTTTGGCCACTCCTTTCCCAGAATTGCCACAGTGCTTAGAGAGGAACAGCCAGCAGCCACTCGCTTCTTGAGCAACTCATCTCACCATTGCTATCCAGCTAGAAGGGACTTCAGGACGTGCCTCATGAGCCCCAAGGTGACCATGTTTCCTCAGCCAATGCCTGACCTGGCTGACTCACCCATATGCCTGTAGATACATAGGCTTACCTTCGTCCCGGAATCGAGCCTGGCTTCGGCCTAGAGTGGACCCGAGCTGCTCCCAAGTGTGCACTGAGGCAGGCCAATGGGCTTCCAGCACTTCCGGTCGATGACTGGAACCCCATTGGCCTGCCACGGTGCACCCTTGGGAGCGGCTCGGGTCTGCTCTAGGCCAAAGCCAGGCTTGATTCCGGGACAATGGTTAGCCTATAGATACAGGGTATGCCTACATAGCAGCTTCCCATCCATTTCACTAGTGAGAGCTAAGAGTTGTGAACCAGGAAATATGTCATCCAAACCTTGATCCAGTCATGTGCTCACTAGGTAGCCTTAGGCAAGCCACACCATCTCAGCTTCAGTTCACCGTCTATAATATGGGGGCAATAATATGAAGCTATCTGACAAACGCGTAGTAAAGAATACTAAAATAATTTAGGAACACTTACAAGTACTTTAAATGCACTCTCAAGTGCTCAGTGTAAGTATTATTACTGCCTATTATGGCTGGCTGCTGCACTCTAAGGGTTCAGACATTGGTTTACTGTCTGAGAGCATTTAACAAGAGACTGACAAAGGAATGGGTACTCCAGTAATGGCCTACACCCTTGTCTGTATGCCCCAAGCAGAAAACCAGGCAGAAAATGTGCATGCAATGGTCCCTGTCACCAGTAGGTACAAGAATAAACTGAAGAATTAACTCTGGTACCTGTGGTGAAAAAGCCCAATGGTGCTATAAATAAACAAAGAATTAGCAACCCTTTGATAGTGCACAACGTTATCTACCAAAGAAAATGGGCTCACTTTCCAACTTTACTTCACTGGATGGCACAATCCACCAGGGTTGGCCAGCTGATGAGGTGGAATGAAGCAGGTGGCTGGTCAGAAGGAGGAGGAAGCTACCTGGCAGGCCCTCTGGTGTGGGACCTTACCCTCTCTCTGGTCTGGGTTGACTGTGAGAAAGAGGTCAAACATAAGGCAACTTCCTTTGTTCTTCAAAGCCGCTTTCACACTGTACATTGCACGTGTGAAGATTAAGGGCAGAGGCAGTGAACATCACAAATGGGACCAGCAGACTTATAGGATCACACAGAGCTGCCTTCCATTGAATGAGACCGTTGGTGTATCTACCAAGCATTATCTACATTGACTGGTAGCAGCTCTCCAGGGTATCCCAACAGGGATCTTTCCCAATCTCATCTGGAGATGCCAGGAATTGAACCTGGGACTTCCTGCAGGCAAAGCATGAGCTCTTTGCTGAGCTACAGCCCTTTCTGTAAGGGTCAATCTTGCTCCCTCCTTCATGCATTCAGTGAATGCATGGAGGAACTCGGTAAGAAGGAAACAAACACAGTGATACTTTTGTCACAGGACTCTAACTGAATTATGTACAAATGAATATGGTAGTTACGCACACATTTATTTTTTATTAAAATACACACACACACACACACACACACACACACACACAACACAACCTTGAAATTGACCAAAAAGTACCAGAATAATTTCTTCAACTTTGCTTTTTTGGCTATATAAGACTGAATATCTAAAAGCTAGACAGCAAATTTAAATGCATTTCTACTCTTACCATTGACTTATTATGATCATAAAGATGTTTGACTGCTTTTTCAATGGAGCACAATAAAACTGAGATGAATGGCAGCTAACGACCTTCCCCAGTGACAATAATGTTTTGTTGCTTATTTTTTATTATGCCAGTGTATAGGGAAGCATAATTCCAAATACCAATTGATCTTGCTTATACTCTCTCTCTCTCTCTCTCTCTCTCTCTCTCTCTCTCTCTCTCTCTCTCTCTCTCTGTAGGTAGGTAGGTAGGTAGGTAGGTAGGTACACACACAATGTGTGTGTGTGTGTGTGTGTGTGTGTGTGTGTGTGTGATGTCCTTGTGTTTTTATCTTCAGCTGTAGAACTTTTCCAACATCAGGCATAAAAAATGGAAATCTGCTGCCTGGCAGGCACAACCAATGAATACAAGCTAAGTGCTGATTTGGGCTCCACTTTATCACCCCAACTGGGGGTGCAGTTCATCCAAACTACTGCCCTACATGTGCTGATAAACCAACAGTACTTTAAAGGATTAACTCCCCCCCCCCCCATGATAGGAAAAGTCCCAAATTGTCCTGGTTGCAAGGGGAGGTGCCAGGACCATGTGTCCTCCATGAGTGTCCACAGCATTAAATGTTGCCTTGGTTTGATTTCCTCTGTGAAAACGTTGTTCATGATCACATACCAGGATCGGATCATCACCATTGTTCATCACCATCAGAGCCTACAATTTCTGTGTTTTTGTAGATATTTCGTGATCTTGGAAATGAGAAGTTTGTTCAAATATGTTCAAATATGCAGAGTTTGCAAACGAAGAATACCTTATTGTTATTTAACCAGTAGAGTTAATCCCAGCACCCAGGCTAGCTAGCTATCATTAGCTTGAAATGAGAGACGGAGTCTGAGGCTTGTATAGTAGAAAAGAAAAGTAGTTTTACTTACAGATAAGCAGTCATAGGTTACATTCATCTAGTTATGACTAGAGGTACACTTATACATAAAGTGGTCAGTATGCCCCTACAGCTGGCACACCCATGTGGAGAAGATGGCTTCCAGGCGAGAAGCCTGGAGAAAACACATCCTCCCCCTTGTAGGCAGATGCGAAGAAGAGAGGAGACCCATGTGGTCAGAGAGAGGATGTTGGGAAAGGTCAGGGTCACGCCCCTTCCAGGTCAGACAGGAGGAGCCAGGATGGTGTAGTGGTTTGGGAGTCGGACTTAGACCTGGAAGATCCAGGTTCAAATCCCCGCTCAGCCACGAAGCTTCCTGGGTGACCTTGGGCCAGTCACTATCTCTCAGCCCCACCTACCTCACAGGGTTGTTGTGAGGACAAAAAGGAGGGGAGGAAATATGTACACCACTCTGAGCTCCTTGGAGGAAGGGTGGTATAAAAATGTGAAAAAAAAAATAAAGTGTGGTCTGGTTGTATGGGACTGAGAAGGACGGTGTCAGTTACATTTGATGATGCGGCTGTAGTGGAAGAGCACATGCTTTACCTATGGAAGGCCCCGGGTTCATTCCCTGGCATCTCCAGGTAGGGTTGGGAAGCATCCCTGTGTGCAACTTTGGAGGATGCTGCCATGCAGTCAGCATGGGCAATACCGTATTGTCCCGAGTATAAGACACACCTGATTATAAGACGCACCCTTAAAGTTTGGTGCTATTAAAAAAAATTAATTAAATTACTGGCATTAAATTGCAACAGCCTGATTATAAGACGCAATGGCAGGACAACCAGGTATGAAGAAAAAAGCATTTTTGTGTCGGCGGCAAGTGTGATCCTGGAGCGCAGACGACGACATCGCCCCACCCTTGCATAGACTTACAGGGGAGTAAAGTCCCCTGTAGGAATTTGAGAAACGCTGATCTAGAACACAAAGGCCATCATCTCCACACTTTGCATATGGAAGCAGCAAAAAAGTGGCTCCCCTCCATTCTATAGATTCCCTCTGAACCCGAATCAGTACTCAGTTGTATGCAAATACAGTGGTGCCTCGCAAGACAAAATTAATTCGTTCCGTGAGTCATGTTGTCTTGTGAATAATTTTGTCTTGCGAGTCACCTCCCCTGCCGTGCTATTTACTTTTAAGTATTTACAGTACTCACAGTTCCCAGAGCTCCGCTCTAGTAATGCACACCGTTTCTGGAAGGGAAGGGAAGTTTTATCTCTGCTTTGCCTTTATCTCTGCTGGTGTTAGCTATTTGTCGGGTGATAATCGGTGTGGCCTCGGGCTGTACTGTTTGCAGTCTGCTAACACTCTTGAATACTTTATTCAAATGGCAAGTGTAGCTGTCGCCTACAGTATCCTCCTGCCGCGGTGCCGGCCAGGCTAAGGGGCGGAGCAGGCACCACTAAATGCACCATTACCTCTCGGCCGTGCAACAGCTGAAGAGGCTTTCCTCGGCGTGAGGGCGGCTCCTGTGTGAGTCAGTAAGAGACTCGAAGCATGCAGGCAGACAGCCTGTGCCGAGTTGCTGCTGCCGCTTCCGGGCCAAAACGAAGAATGGGTAGGGTCTTAATCAGTACACCTACTAGGATGGGAAGTTTTTCAGGATGGTAGTTTTATCTCTGCTTTGCCTTTATCTCTGCTGGTGTTAGCTATTTGTCGGGTGATAATCGGTGTGGCCTCGGGCTGTACTGTTTGCAGTCTGCTAACCCTCTTGAATACTTTAACATTTGAATAGATTGTGGCTTTAGGAGCTGAGTGTTCCACAAGACGAAATTGTTTTTGCAAGAAAATTTGTCTTGCGAGTCACCAAAAAACTTGCAAAATGCTTTTGTCTTGCGAGTTTTTTGTTGTGCGAGGCATTTGTCTTGTGAGGCATCACTGTACCTTGTGTTTGACTGACTTGCATACAGATGCATTTTGCTTTCAGATGTTCCAAAACTCTATTTTTTACACTTGTCACATGAAATGCTAGCACCTCAGCAACTAGGGCAAACAGTAACTAGGAGACATTTCAATAATTCATGTGCTCAATTTGCATAACCAGCAAACAATTTGTATGCTATGCAAATTAGGTCACCCAGCTTTGGAGAACTTTAGAGAATATGGCCACCCTGATGATGCCATTCGAAACAGTCCCCATCACATGGCGAGACTGTGCACAAATCTCTAAGCATGCCTTCCCAATTCTTATAGACGTATGGGGAGATCTGAATCTCACTGTTCTTACATGGTCTAAGAGTATAACTAGCATTTAGATCACATGTGAGTAGGAGGTTTGGACAATTCCGCCACATATCAGTAGAAGAACTAAGAAGACACACAGGGAGGGGGAATGGAGACACCCATGCAAATTGCTATTTGTGCAATAGGGGCCAACTTGAACAGTATTGTCCAAATTGACCATAAAATGACCCACAGCGCAATCCTGTGTAACTCTTGCACCGGTGTAACAGTAGATCCACCAGTGTAGGTGCACTTATGCCAGTGCAACTTGCCGTACGCCAACGGATGGAGGATGGACAGCGTAACCCCCCTTGGACGCCGCACATGCGCAGTTCTGATGCAGGACAGATGCCAGTGCAACTCCAGCAGTGCAGGGGGCATTCCAGGGGTGACGCCCCCAGAAAGCCCCCTGCACCGGCGGAGTTGTGCTGGTGTCTGTCCTGCATCCAAACTGCACATGTGCAGCGTCTGAGAGGAGTCAACGTACAGAAAGTTACACTGACATAAGTGCACTTACACTGGTGGATCTACTGTTACACCGGTGCAAGAGTTACACAGGATTGCACTGCCAATCACATGAACATAAAATCTGACACACAGCCAAACCCTCCAGTGTTTCATTGACACTGTTCTCATAGGTTCCAGGCACATACACAGTTGCAAACAAGGCTAAATACCCAAAAAATCATGGTGCCAATGATGAATATCAAAAAATATAAATGAAAAGCCATCAAATTATTTCTATGTACTTTTTCTTATTTCAGTTCCCTTTAAAATGTCATTGGGTATCTTCCACATATGGAAAAGTTGTTTTCCACTTGGCACTAGGATGCTGTGTAAAAAATGTGTAACTCAATCCAAAGATGCTCTTCTTTGTTGTGCAAGAGCTTGTGCAACCTTTCCAAAAGCCAAATCATGAAAACGGAGGTAGACCTTGACTATTAGAGCCCTGCATGAACATTCTTGGACAAACATTTGCAGAGCAATGCTAGCAGCTATTTTCCTTATGGTTCTTTGGATCGAGCCCAATGTCTATTAAAAATACACAGCTTCTGCACGCTTGGTGTGTTTTTTCTTGAGAAAAATACACATTCTTCTATCCTGCAGGGAAATACGCTATAAATATATAATTACAAACAACCTAAAAAATTAAAAATATATATTTTCAAGGAACAAGCAAACATATTAGCTTAATAAATGTCTTTAATTGACCAGTTTTAGCAGCAAATCTTTAAAGGAGACATTCCTTTATATTCGTATATACAGTACTTCATATTCAAGAATATAGAGTAAATGCTTTTGGTAATTTGCATAAAAGTCTAACCTATTGCACAGCAAAAAAAAGACTGCATATAGCAGCATGTGGGGTATTACAGACAACATTTTACATGAATAAAATGATTTCAGATAGAAATATATGGTAATAGCATTTGGTTTAGCTCTAATCATAGTATTTTACCTTACAGCCAAATAGAAACATTTGGAGTAGGTTCTCTCTCCACCCCAGTCAAATAATACTTAAGGATTCAGAGAAACTGACATTTGAAAATAACAGCGCAATCTGACTTAACTTTTGTGCTAGTTTAACCAGCGGCGCAGCGAGAATGGGAGGCCCCAGAATGGAAAAGGGATTCAAATCCCCTTTGAATTCCTCTTTAGGAGGGGATTTGAATCCCTTTTCTGTTCTGGGGCCTCCCATTCTTGCTGCGCCGCTGGTTAACTGGCACAAAGGTTAAGTCGGATTGCGCTGTAAATTAAAAATAAATATCTATTGTTTGAGCAAAAGATGAATGGGAAATGAGAACATAGCTAGATATTCCTGAACTGAGCAAGGATTTGCATTTGGAGGTCAAGAATAAGGTGACAAAAGCAATTTACTTACACTGGTGCCCAATAATGTGAATGAGTAATTACCTGAAACAGAACAAACTTAAATATCTGGGGCAATCTAAAAGTGAATTGTCTAGATTAATCACCCAGAACCTGTAGAAAGAATCATCACGCATTCCGTCGCTAACATCTGTACTGTCTTTAAATTCAAATCCTTTATATAGTCACCACAATCCATCAAACTAATCTATGTGCCGAAACATATTTTCATGTACACAAAGCTGGGCACAAACCTCTGGCACCTGAGCCAATGTGCCAAGCACCACTTCCCTTTGTATGGCAGTGCCCCAACCACCTCCACTGCTTCTCCTGCTCCCTAAGTACTAATGTAGATGAGCATATCATAGGAAAAGCTTGGCTGGGTTAGTTAATCTCTAAAACGGGTGGGGAACCTATTTGCAGTGGGGGGCCATTTTCCCATAGGGAAAATTTGCTGCAGGCCGGCCGTCAGGCCGCCCGATCCCCCCCCGCAAATCCCCCCCGTGAATTTACCACCCACCCACCGCTCTCTCTCTCTCTCCCCCCTCCCTCCCACCCACCGCTCTCTCTCTCTCCCCCCTCCCTCCCACCCACCGCTCTCTCTCTCTCCCCCCCTCCCTCCCACCCACCCACCGCTCTCTCTCTCCCCCTCCCTCCCCCCTCCCTCCCACCCACCGCTCTCTCTCTCCCTCCTTCCCTCCCTCCCACCGACCGCTCGCTCGTTCGTTCTCCCTCCCTCACTCTCCTTACCTCGGCTCCGGGACGGGGCCGCCGCCGCCGCCGCTTTCGCACGCTTCCTGGGTTTAAAAGCGGCCTTTGCACAGCACACCGCGGCGCTGTGCGCATGTCCAGGAAGGCCGCTTTCCTCCTCCTTCTGAAAGCGACCTTCCTGGACATGCGCACAGCGCTGCTGAAGCTGAGAATGCCCTCAGGGCAATCTCAGCTTCAGCGGCGCTGTGCAAAGGCCGCTTTTAAACCCAGGAAGCACGCGAAAGCGGCGGCGGCGGCGGAGCCTCCGGTCCGGTCCCGCGCGGGCCGGGCCGGATCATCCCACGGGCCGGATCAGACCCGCGGGCCGGAGGTTCCCCATGCCTGCTCTAAAATAATGAGATTATTTCTTATTACACTTCAGCCACTGAGCAGTACCAAACACATTCAGTGAGGTGACTTGTCAGTCCACAGTTTTGATACTTTCAGGTACTATAGTGGCTTAATTTTATGTTTATTAGAAAAATTCTTAGAGATAAAAATTTACTGAAACTTCTATTTCAGATAGGAAAGTTTAGGGAATACTACTACTTTTTAGGGTTAGGGTTAGGGTTAGGTGCCTACCCAGAAGAAGAAGGTCAGGGGTGACGCAATGACGCATCCCGTCGCCCCGATCTACTGGGCTTTCCACATTGCTTATATGCGGAACGCCCACCCTTTGGCCTGCCCTTTGCCACTTTGTGTTCTTGCTGGCCAGCGGCAAAAACATGTTCATCAGCGGGAGTGCACAAGGCAGCCTGGCTTGGAGCGGGCTGGCATAAGAACATAAGAACATAAGAAGAGCCCTGCTGGATCAGGCCAAAAGCCCATCTAGTCCAGCTTCCTGTGTCACACAGTGGCCCCACCAGATGCCTCAGGGAGCACAAGACAACAAGATAACCTGTTTCCCGTTGACACTCCCTTGCACCTGGCACAGAGAAAACCCACTTCTAAAACCAGGAGGTTGCTTATGGCTTGTAACCTGTGATGGTCTTTTCCTCCATGAATCTGTCCAAACCCCTTTTAAAGGCATCTAAGCCAGGTGCCATCACCACATCCTGTGGCAAGGAGTTCCACAGATGAATTACACGCTGGGTAAAGAAATATTTTCTTTTGTCTGTTCTAACTCTCCCTCCACTCCATTTTAGTGCATGTCCCCTGGTTCTGGTGTTGTGCGAGAGGGAGAAGAATTTCCCTCTATCCACTCTCTCCATCCCATGCATAATTTTATATGTCTCAATCATGTCTCCCCTCAGGCGCCTTTTTTCTAGGCTGAAAAGCCCCAGACGCTGTAGCCTTTCCTCATAAGGGAGGTGCTCCAGCCCACAAATCATTCTGGTCGCTCTTTTCTGCACCTTTTCCAATTCAACTATATCCTTTTTGCGGTGTGGTGACCAGAACTGGACACAATACTCCAGATGTGGCCTTACCATCAATTTGTACAAAGGCATAATGATATTGGCCATTTTATTCTCAATCCCTTTTTTAATGATCCCGAGCATGGAATTGGCCTTCTTCACAGCCGCCGCACACTGGGTCGACACTTTCATCGACCTGTCCACCAGCACCCCAAGATCTCTCTCTTGATCCATCACAGACTTTGCCCGGTGCGTCCCGCACTCCCCTTGGCACGTCCCCGATGATATGACTTGTAAAATGTTTGTAAATCTCCACATCATCAAAACATTTTAGGTATTTTTTGATCCTGACTTTTAATATCCTTGTGGTAGTAACTAGGGTAAAGGTTCAAGCATACAAATATGTATGAAATATGAAAAGCATACTGTGTGGCTTTAGGTGTGCTTATGAAGCCTCTACCCATCCACCCTCCTGATCATCTGTTTGGTTTGGAACTGGGAAGAAGTTCTCTGAATGCAACAACTCTCATGGATCTCCAGAGAAAGTACTGCTAATTTTAAGTCTTGTTGAAATCAGCAACACACTATTTTGTGTTTCAGGTCACAAATATGGAACAGACGATGACCAAGTACTGTAATATGCCAAAGCCCCAAGTAGTACTGTAATATGCCTAGTAATATGCCAAGTAATATGCCAAGTAATATGTAATATGCCAAGTACTGTAATATGCCAAAGCCCTGAGTAGTAACTCAACAACACTGACTCAGTTCTGCAGCTTTTAAAACTTTCATCCACAGTGTCATAAAAATAGCAAACGTCTCTTCTCAATTAACTATGCTAATGGTAATACTGTAAGTGCTGCTTAATTAAACCTCATAGAACTGTATCCACCTATGAAATGATATGTGATTATTTCCTATGATCAGGTGAGGTTCAGATTCATGCAAAGTTTAATTTCCCACTGGTGCAATTTTTGTGATCACTGAAAAATTTCTTATACTTCAGTGCTTTGCCTCTGTCCTGAATATTCGTTCAAAATAAGCAACTCAGCTTCAACTCTAGAATAGTGCATCTTTGAGCAAAGATGAGTCCTACCTTCTCCTTGGGCTCTAGTCACAGTAAATCAAATCCAGATCCATTGATGACTGAAGGAGTGGAGATGGGGGGGAGAACATGGAAAAGTCAGTGACACGTAATTGTAATGGAACAAAGGAAGGAAACAGGAGACTTCAAAGTTCCACAAAGAACAATATGTTGAAGCCCAAAGTATGCTGACTCCAAGTATAGAAGACTGTTTTCCCTTGAAGAGACCGAGTCAGGTAAGGTGAACTAAAATCTTAATGTAAGATGGATAAGTTTTTAATAAACTCACTGTCATAGATTGCTTGTATGAAGTACATAATAAGGCATAAAATATGAATTTTTAAGACTACAAAGGAAGGAATGATAGTTGTGAGATACGTATCTGATGCTAAAATGCTATATTATGCCTATGAAATTATTGCTATTCTTAAAGTGAAACAAGATTATGTTTCATTGTTGTATTTTCATACTATTTTAAACTGCCTAGTTGTATCATCGGATAGGTTTTGTTATTTTATTCCTTTGATGTTCATTGCTCCTGGACTCCATAATGAAGAGAAGAGACACTGATACTTGGGTTTAAAGGACATTTATTTTATTTAGCTTTTAAAAGATCTACTGTATACCATGATGGTTTTATTCTATTAATTAACTTCCATCCTGTCCAGGACTAGACTTTGGTATGAGAAGTTGATCCCTTTTTCCGCCTCTTCATCCTTTTCCCGGGTGAACTCCCTGTCTTAGAGCTCTTGAGCAGTTGCTCCCTTGCTCATGCTTCCTTCTAGCCTACACATCCAATGACAAGGGTGGCGTTGAGGAGGTAGCCTTAAAAGGAGCTTCTCTTCCCATTCCCTTGAGCCTCATGGCCTTGATTGAGGGGCAGGTCTCAGGAAGTCATACCACTCTCCAGTGGTGCCACAGAGAATTCACTAAACCTTTTTTTATCTGCCTCTTCTTTACCAATGTTTCACCTGGCATAGAACCTATTCAGTAAATGGATAATTCTTATTACTGGCTCCCAGACCCAGGAATATAGTACTAATTAAGTACCAGTGAAGCATGGAGTAGGTAAAAAAAAATACCCCAGACGCCCTTGGTCATCTGGATCTACAAGGGGGCAAAATTGTACTCAAACCCACTAAAATTGTGACTTGCCAAGTTGATGCTTCTTCTTAGTTGACAAGCAGGTCCTGAATATTTGAGAACTAGCATGGGGAGGAGGGACATCTGGCCTTAAATATCTAGCCTGTTCTCTCCACTTCTAAGGCCAGCTGCATGAGGCTTCTGCAGACAGCAAGCATAAGGTGGCTGGGTGAAAAACAGCTCACCTGCATAGTGGGGGTGGGAGTACCCTGTTAAAAAAAGGAAGGGGAAAAGAGGAGTAGAAAGGGAAAGGTAGAATGGAGGGAAGAGAAAGAAGGTAAAAGTTGGGTCACACTAAAAAAACAAGTTGATGGTGTTTGTCTTGCTGGCTATGTTTTCCTTCCCAGGAAGGGCCAAGATACAAAAATACATTGCATGGATTATATATTTTTGTCTTATAGTAACTTCTGAAGAAGAGCCTCACAATACAAAATCTATTGGGCCTTAATATATCCCCTGCTTGTGGGCTTCCCATAAGTTATGGCTTGGCCACCGTAGGTAGACAGATGGGACTTTCTTCTGATCCAGCAAGACTTTCCTTATATTCTTATGTTGCTTAGTTGTACTGGGACTTCACAGCACAAAAAGAGCTATGGAAATGCTTTAAAATGAGAATATGCCAAGCACAATCACAAATGGTCTGTGACTGAAATGAATGCAGCACACGCTGAATAACATAACAAATTAAGCATTTCAAAAGAGGAGAATGATTAGCCTCCTCCATTCCTTGCTGGACATTTTGTCTCCTAAGTCATCCCCAAGGCTATGTGACATTGGAATGTGAGCTTTCAGAAACAGACATACAAGGTAGAGGCCTTGGAATGTTACTCTGTCGCTTGTGTTTCTCTCACAGAGAAGGCAATTTTATGATTAATGTGTAAATCAACGCTCATCCCCTAGGGGAGATTCAGATCTAGGACAGGAGCACCTAGGAGACGGGAGTGCATCCATCCATAGGAGGGGAAGGAGAAAGAGATTTGCTTGCTCAGAAGCCTGGGGCTACACCAGCTGCTTCTGCTGAATGGCAGGTTAACATTATCGTGTGAGGCAATCACTTTCCCGCTGTGTCTCATAGTAGGTTTCAAGATAATTCATTTCCTCATCCCTACAGTGACAGCCAGAAACTCAAGTCTGATGTAATGATCAAAAGTGGGCAGATTTCAATGTTGCTTTATTAAAACAGTTACTTCTTTTCCCAACAGTGGTCTCTTTCCATTTTCCATGGAAGTCCAATTCTTTTTCTTCTACACTTGTGTTTATATTGCTGAGCACAGAAACCAATGACCCTCATCCATTCAGATTTCCCTTAATGAGGGTCTTGTGGTGTGCCACATTTTGTTACATTACCGGTCGCTTGTGAAAAAACTGCTGATGTGTCAAATTAATTCTCTGCTGGAGGTAGACTCTCCTATACTGGGATTGTTCCATTTCAAAGAACCAAGTTGCTGCTTAGTCCACTCTGTCTTCCTTCTCAGGATCTGAGGATATTCTAGCATTTGCCTCAAATACACAAAGAACAATAAAAGGACTCATTTGTAATGATAAAGAGGTAATTTATAAATAGTTGATTGAAGATACAGCTCAATATCCTACTATCTGTAATTACTAAGTTGACTTTTAGGTTGTCTAAGTCAATAAGCAAGTCTTTTCCAAGGTGTTTACAGCTAATTAGAATAATGAGCTTGTCTTCCCCTCAAGAAAGGTTTGTTCCTGCTTTTTTATCACTTCCATATTTGTTATCTCAGCCAACATCAATATGTTTAGGCATTTGTGGAACTGTCTTCAAAATCAAGTGTAAGAGACAATTCAAATGTTTATAGACAGGCAGCCCGATCCTATGTAAAGATACGCAGCTGGTCTAAATGGCCAGCCACAATATCCAACGCCTTTCCTGGGCCACGTCAGCACGGCCTGGGAACACCTTGGAAGAAGGGTATGTTCGTCCACTTCCCCGGGTATAGAGCTGCCTGACCCCAATGGGCCTCCTCGGATGTACGTCGGCTCTGGAGCAGACATACATCCGGGCGATGGGATAAGGGCTGCCCAGGCCGGGAATGGGCGTGGGATATCAGAGGAGCTTGCCGCCAATATCCCCGCCCCCTCCCAGCCCGGGCTGACCAATGGCCACCTTCGCTCACAGTCCAGCCCGCTCTCCCCCCCACCCCTGTTCTGCTGGCATGCACTGCTGCATAAGCACTGTAGTGCTTTGTGGCAGCACAAAGCCCAGGTGTGCTGGCAGGAAGGCCAGAGCCTTCCCGCTGGCCCCAGCAGAGCAACAGAGGCCCACTTGAGCAAGTATGTCCAGCACAGGGGTGGGGAGGGGGTTGAACTTGGTGGGGAAAGGCTGAACGTGGATAGGAGTTGGGATAGGGGTGCAGATCAGGCCCGGGAGGGGGCAGGATCAGTGGTACTGGTACACACTGAATCCCAAGACCCTTCCCAGACCTGATCTGCCTACACAGATCAATGCGGACGTGTGCCATCATGCAATATCGCCGGCGCAGGTCCAAGTTGACCCTTTGCAGCTGCTAGGGCTTATCCAGGGACAATAGGACAGATGTCCCCTTACCCCAAGGAGATCTCCAGCAGCCAAAAATCCCCTGCAAGATGCAGCATAGACGGTACCACTGCATTGCTAAACAGGGATTTAGGTTAGCTTGGGCTGCCTATTAACTGGCTTACAAAAACTTTGTTTTTGGGAACTTTATAACCCAATGTTGCCACTATGTGGTGCCTTATTTATAGATCTACTGTTCTGGGCAGAAAGGAGAGAAACATTTTCTGAGGAAAATGCTCTGGTGGACCATATATGATTTATATACTTTACAAGGCTTGTCCCTGAAATGTCAATATAAATATGTGGGCTGCAAGCAAAGGTTCTTATTTGCTCCTATGTAAGGAGCACAGTGTGCATGGGTCAATTTTCCCTTCTACCACAGCCATCCTCTCCACATTGGATGCTGATCAAGAGGACTCTGACTTTCAGATGTGATTTTTTCAGATGTGACTCACTTTTTTTTTTAACTGCAATTGAATGCAGGGCCTGAAATGACTTGGTGAACACACAATCCTTTGTCTCTTAGCCACCATTCATTTGAAAAAAATAATAATCCAATATCTGTATGGAAACAATATGTCGGCTTTTCTTACACAACCAGATCTGTTTCCATAAACTTGGTCAGGTCCCTTGAGAATAGTAGCATGACTCAAAACAATCATATCTTTCTGACTAATGACATGGGATGAAAGGGCACCATATGCAATTTCTAAGTTCATTCTGGACATCTGGTTCTTTTAGACATACCATCTGTATTGTGACCCATAGTGCTATTGTCCAGAAGAAAATTTCAAAACTTAATAAAGATGTACAGTATACATTGTAGTGAACCGTTAATTTCATTCTGAACCCACATGGAGCCATCTGTTGAACAGAATGTACAGTCTGTTTAATGGCTATGGAAGTGCGAGATAATAAGTTAAGATGGGATGTGGACAAAAGTATGGCACTCAATTAAGAATGCAGAAGTGGCCAGCAAGGTCCATATGGTCCCTCAGACACCATTTGCGCAATGCACTCTCTCATTAAAATATTGGGTGAATTTTGGGGCATTTCTTAAAGTTACGTATTACCTCTCAAGATTATTAAGATAGCTTTGCATTACCGTATTGGAGACCTATGAAATGGAAACAGCTCTATCAGACCACCACACTTTCGCTAAAAACAAGAGGCAACTGCAGCTGTCATATAAAGGAAAAATGGGTAGAAAAAGCTTTTGCTCATACTTGCGCACCTGATCACTTTAATTTGGGGTCGAGAAGAAATAGCACCAGTTCTTTCATTAGGTAGAGTGAGGCAGTTGCATCAGGTGGCAGATTTTGGATGCCATTCAAAGGGAACAAGTTGTCAGGCCTTATAATTTAGTTTGTGTCTAAGAATAAGTGAGTTTGTGTCAATGCCCTTGTGTGCACCATCACCTTAAGAAGGCATATTGGGGATGGAATTCTGATTTGCCACATTGAATGCCAAAATGTTTTGGATCAGCCTTTGGGAGGAATTTTCTGCCAGGTCAGATTGACTAGTGACCTCGGAGAATATTTGCTTTGCCCTACAATGTGTGGCTTAGCTTGTTTTAAAGAGCTATTTGGATATATTCTTGTGTAAGACCCTCTTGCAATTAGGGCTGTGCAAAAACATTTTGTTTATAATTTGGCATGCCATTTATGATTTGGTTTTGTGTTTTGTTTAGGCCCCTGCTAATTGTCTCACTAATTTATTAAATTCAAATTCATTTCATCTCATGTCCCACAGTTTTTGTTCCCCATTCATTTTCATGATGAATAAAAATAACAAATGCATTTTTTATGCATTATAGTTATAGTCAAAACCAAACAATATCATTCCCGTCTGAACAGGGAAGCAATAGAAATAATAAAACCTCCCACTGCAGTAAATAGGAAGGGGGAATCTGTAGAGATTAGCGATAGTTGGCTTCCAGTCATCAGAAGGTCTCGCACTCTGACAGATCGCACTCGCACTCTGAGCATCAAGACAGACAGATCGCACTCGCACTCTGAGCATCAAGAAACCAAGAGAGAGACTGCTTTGATATCGCAGATGATTTGGCACCCAAGTAGTTTTCACATTGCATGGCTGTTTGAGCTCTCAATGATCGGCTGCATGGGGGAGGGCTGTTG
This sequence comes from Plestiodon gilberti rubricaudatus, assembly GCA_026170595.1. Lineage (NCBI taxonomy): Eukaryota > Metazoa > Chordata > Lepidosauria > Squamata > Scincidae > Plestiodon > Plestiodon gilberti. Next base: position 61,746,431 of record JANXHW010000003.1, on the reverse strand, counting down.
CGCTTTGCTGCCCCATTTTATATAGGGAAAATCTTGGCAGCTATGGAACTTTGTTATAAAATGGTGATATGCCTTTAAGGAACTTGGCAAAGGCAGCAGTTAACCTCCCAACTGTTAACATCTTGCACTAAGAAGAACTAGAGCAGACAGCAAGTTGCTGTTCCTTGATAATGCTCCTCATAGTTTAGGATCGAAACTTAGGACAATCTCTTGTTAACTAAATAAAACGACCAGAACAACCTGGAAAATGCTTCCTTTTATTAATTCAAAGAAATGCATTTTTTATTCATGATGAATGCAGGAAGTGGGGGAGGTTTACCTTGTAGTGGGGCAGAGTAACAAGCTTTTTTTTTTCCTTTTCTTTAAACCATAGTTGAAGTGTAAACTCTGCATCAGAGCCCTCCTGATGGCTATCATATTCATTCCCACAATGCCCTAAAAGCTGCATTGGTCAGGAGCATTGTGGGCACAGTCTGGTGATCACCACAAAACCACAGATGTCCAGAACATTGTGGGAAAAGTCATGGTAGCTCTTTGTACGCCTTAAAAGCAGTTTAACGGGAAGGGGTGGGGAGCCCATTGCTCTGCCTTATTGCAAGGTACAACCTGCCCTCCTTTCAACACAAAACAAAAGGGCCCGAATGATGTGCATGCTGTTCAGCTCATTTGAGCCTCATTAGGCATTCATTTCATTATGAATGAAAATATGTCCAAATGGACCTGATTTACTGCGCAATCCTTCGCATGTATCTGCCTGCAGAGCGCGTGCTCCGCAGACACTGGGTGTTGTAAACATGCCATAAAGCGCATTTACGGCACCTGGAGAGTAAGGGCCGCTGGCATGGAGGCTGGCAGCCCTCTCTCTGCCGTCCCCCAGACCCAGCACCCACCAGTGCAGGGAGTGCAGGGCCAGAGGGCGAGGGAGGGGAGCCATTGGGTGAACCAGGCCGGCAGGGGGCAAGGATATTGGCGGCATGCTCCACTGATATCCCGAGCCCATTCCCGTCCTGGGCCGCCCGTACCCCGAATGTACATTGGTTCCAGAGCCAACGTATATCCAAGGAGGCCCATTGGGGCCGGGCAGCCCTACACCCAGGGAAGGGGATGAATGTCCCCTTCTCCCAAGGTATTCCTGGGCTGCACTGATGCAGCCTGGGAAGGGTGATGGCTACAGAGGCCAGCATTTTAGGGTGGCTACGTATCTTTATGCAGGATCGGGCTGTTAGTCTATAGGAGTTGCCTTAAATGGAATCAGATTTTGGTCCACCTATAACTAGGGTCCCTCTCCACCCCAGCATGGCATCTTTTCCAGTGGCTGTTGCTGGTGTCTCTTCTGCATCTGCATCTGTTTTTAGATTGTGAGCCCTTTGGGGACAGGAAACCATTTATTGATTATTTTGTGGACTACATTTCATTGAAAAGCTGTATATAAATATTCGTCGTCGTCATAGTAGTAGTAGTTAATAGTGATATTATGAATAAAATGCAATATCTCAGGAATACCAGACCACTGATTAATTTAGTTCAATTCCGGCTGGAGTTCAGCTGGAGACTGATCCTAGAACATACCAGTATGCAAGCAATCATGTGCTTGACCATTGAACTGTGGTCCCTTTCTATGAGTTCCTATAAAGCTGTCGTACACCAAGTCAGACTAGCAATCTGTCATTCAACATTGTATATTCTGACTGACAGCAGTTCTGCAAAGGACTCAGGCAGGTCTTTTCCAGCCTTCCTATTTGATATATTTTTCACTGAAGATGGCCGGTATTGAACCTGTGACCTTCTGCATGCAAAACACATGCTTTATCACTGTGCTATGGCCTGTCTCCAAGTATTGCTCTTCACTGAAATATGGAAAACAATGGAAAGAAGCATCCACTTAATTTAGCATAAGCAGTTTCACATATTTAAGTGCCAGGTATACTGTGCCAAAATATCACAATAAGTGCACTTCATCAAGGAATTTGTCATGGCTCTTCAAGGAAAAAAAAATATATCAGCCTGTCAGAACACTGTATTTCAAGAAGCAGCATTGACTATTGGCTACTGAAGTCAGACTAAACTCATTTACCATAAGTGCTAGATGTAGATAGTAAATAAGAAATGAGCCAATGGGAGGGCACGTTTTGTGAATATTTGTGTGCCCCAGAAAATGTTCTCCTTTTTGGTAATTTGGGGGAAAGGCATGAAGGGATCAGAAATTGTTCAAGGATGGAAGGAATACATGTTGTACCATGGTCAACACTTCCTGTTATGCCCCACTGCATTGGTGGGCAATGAAGCTTCAGTGCAACATGGCAAGATAGCCACCCCAATCCAGTTAAGGAGATGAATGTATTGAATCAGGCTTCCTTGAGCCTTCCATTTCTGGGATCAGGAATCACAACTTCAATGATTTTAATGTGCATTTTGGATGGGAGGAAGGAGTGCAGTGTGTTCTGAATATCAGCTTTGAAGGTTAACTAAAGAAACACAGCCAAGCATCTTCTGTCACATTGAACGTACAAGCTAAAAATAAATGAGAAGCATATAAATTATGAACTATGTTTGCATCCAAGAGAAACAGTGCTAATATAAAAAAGATATTGCTTGCATGGGACATCAAAGGCACAAAACTGACCTGCCAACAAAGTTGCAGCAAAAAAACTAATGTTGCATGATTGAATGCTTCCTGCTCTGCAGGGGAAGAGAAAGAAGAAAGTACAGTAAAACAAGGAATGCAGGTAAGGGACAAGGATCTTGAAAATCCTCCAAGTGGTTATTACCTAACGCATGAAGAAGGCTGATTTAGGGTAGAAATTAGAGAAGTCTTGATAACAGTACCATTTGAAAATTGAACAAGTTGCCCAGGAAAACTATAGTACCTATAGTTGCATTTGTTGAAAGGATTTATGTCTGGGGCTTTCTTCATGTGCCCTCCATCCCATCCACTCCATCATCAGAGGTGTAGCAGATAAGCACAAGAGACAGCACCCTTTCAGGCATGGCACTATACATTTGGAATGCCTTCCCAAGAGAGGTTCACCAGGCTCAGTCACTGCTCACTTTTGGATGAGCAGTGACAACATGGTTGCTCAAGAAAGGCTTTGAAGTAAAGGCAAATGTAAAGTGATAGTATGGTATGGCTAGTTAGTATCAACGTGATGTTTTCTGACCTGGTTCTGAAAGCCAATGTAAGTCTTTTTCCCCATTAAAAATAGCACACAGGGACCACCTCTCCAGATCAGGATTGGAACCACAGCTGGGGCAAAGCACCAAAGCCCCCCAGCCCTCACCACAGTTGCACCACATTTTGTTGCCCCCAGTGTATGCTATTCATTTACAAAAAATAACCTGCAAGGACAATTTGTGTGTTTAGGGTTACCTTTGATTCTAAAAAAATAGCCAAATGGCTCCAGCACTTAAAGGGAAGAGGATGGTCTAACAATAGTTTTGCAATAATACCGTAATTAAAAAAGAGGGGATTAGGGGAAGATCTGTGATCACAGGACTTCCATGTTATGCTTTACATCAACTTTGGCCCTGTTGGGGTCGGGATAGTTGACCAGAACTCTCCTGGAAAAATGTGAGTTGTTGGGCCACCAACAGCAATAAAGCACAGTAAACCCACATTCTTTCCAGTCATCCTGCATATTCTGTAGCCCTCACCTTTGTTGACATTCACTGGCCACACTAGGACCTGCCATGGTACTGCCCAAGTTCCTGTTAAATGAAGCAACCTTTAATTTGAATACATTTGCATGTGAGAGTGCAGAAGGTCTCCTACCTCAAACAAAGCCCCTGACAGATGCAAATGCTTGACATTTCTGGTACTGGATTCCCTATCAAAACCGACACGGTCATCTACAGCTTCCACATGTTTGTAAACCCGCAGCACTTTCTCATACCCTACATTCTCTCAGGTTTGCCTCACTGGTCAACACTGAGGTTTGTCAACACTGAGTTGGACGGCCAGTCCCAGAAACATAGCAGTTTCTTCCTCTGCTTGTTTGCCTGGCAGAGGCTTGGACCAAACTTCCACTCCAAAAAAGCAATTTGAAAATATCTGAAATATAGGTTTCCGGTTCTCCGAAAATTCCCTAGTCTTCATTCACTTGGTTAACAGACTCTACAGCTTCATTCGGCAGGTTTTTCTTTTTGAATTGGAAAAATGGTGGTGAAATTTTCTCATGGTTTGCCATGCAAAAGAGCAGAGGCGTCACTAGGATGCATGTCACCCCAAGGCGGGGGTGCGCGCGTCACCCTAGTGACGCCCCGACTATGCCCCCCAATGTACTTTTTGGCGGGGGCAACAATTTTTTGGGGGGGGCGACCCAGCTGCACCCTGCCCCGGATGCCCCCCCCGCCCCTTCACGTCGCCCTCTGGACGCTCCGAGGCCGGCCCAGGAGCTGGCCTCGGAGCATCAAGCCCGGCCGGCGCTCCAGGGCCTTATGCGTCAATACGGGTAGTTTTAGTTGTTTTGCGCATGCGCAGACCGGTTTGGTCTCTGCGCATGCGTGAAACAACTAAAACTACCCGTATTGACGCATTGGGCCTTCTTTCAGAAGGCCCTGGAGTGCCGGCCGGGCCGGACGCTCCGAGGCTGGCTCCCGGGCCAGCCTCGGAGTGTCCGGAGGGCCCGATGGTGACGCGCATCACGGAGGTGATGCGCGCGGGGGGTGCGCGCATCACCCCTTTGCGTGCGTCACCCCGTGGCGGCCCACTCCCGTCGCTTGATGGGAGCGATGCCAATGCAAAAGAGTGTTCTAGTGAACTATCCCTACCCCAACAGGGCCAAACTTGTTGTGAGGTGTAATACAGAGGATCTATGAACACAAGGATACACTTCATTTCACTGATATAATGCAGAACATCATCAATGCCCCTTTTCTGGATTTCATTCTCAGTCGTAAGAGAAATACTTTTGTGCATTTTCAAACAAGGCCTGCAAAGGGGGTCAGCTGCATAATAAGCTTTTACATCCATTTCTAATTTTCTGCCAAATCAATCTCAGTTCCTGTTCACAAATAATGAATTGCTCAATTTACTAACTTGTAAAACAATTAACTATCACTCATTTAGACCTTATAGTAATTGAGGGGGGGTCAATTAGTTATAGGTTTCAGAGTGGCATTTTTCCTGCTTGCTTTAAATTGATGGATTCAACAGACTTGTGTAAACACAGTTTTACTACTTTTTCCTTTAGGGAAAAAGAGCAGTGTAGAGAATTACAAAACACTCCACAGTTACAATGACAGCACAACTACCCATCAACCTACAGAGAGATCTTGCCATGTCCAGCGGTGCATGGGCAAATTTGTTCCATTTGTTTTATCTGGCATTTGTTTTATCTGTTTTATCTTGTTTTTATCTGTTTTATCTCCTCCTTATTGCTAACCCAGATAAGCCATTCAGGGTGCAATCATGGGGAACGTTAAAACGCAGTTCTAACATGTCACGATTGTGCCATGAAGCATGTTCGCGACGACTCTGGAGTAAGGGAGTCCGGCGCAAGGCCAGCCTCCCTCACTTCAACGCCAGACCAGGACGTGGCTGCCGGCGGAATGTAAGAGCTCGTCCCCTTCCATGTGGGCGGTTTGCCCCACGAACCGTGTGGCCATGTGGGCGGTTCGGCGGGCAAGGGAGGGGGGCTATTGGCCTAGTCAGCCCGGGAGGGGGCGGGGGATGGCATCACCCAAATCCCCATCCCCGCCGGGCCGGCTACGCCATTACACAGCCTCCTCTAATTCTGCCAGCTATTTAAATCCAATGGAAATCCGAGGAGGCCTATCGGGCTGGCCCTGGTTTACACCAGGGGAAGAGAACGAGCGTCCCCTTCCCTGAGTAGACGTCCGGCCCACCATCGGATTGGCAGCCTGAGCGCAGGATCCGTCAGGCAGGCCTGGGTCGCCAGCCGGATCCTTACACAGGATTGCACTGTCAGAAAGGATGGCAGCATGTTCATATATTAATACTGTAGCCTGTACTCTATGTGGGTGTTGACAGATAAAGTGCTTTATGGCACTTTTGTGACTCCTAAGGTTAGGCAGGATCGGGCTGCCTGTCTGTGCCTTCAAACTGAAATCTGCTCCCAATAGTTGTCCACTGTTACAGTTACATACGCTGAGAGAAGTTCCATCTAACTAGAATAATTAGTCATGAATGTTCAAGTATAAATTTTCTACAACTTCAAGCATCTGCCAAATTACACATGAGTCTCTATCATAAATAAGCCATAATTTCTGGAGGTTTCTCTACTATACAGAAATGCAAGAAATGGTTAAACATAGATGAAGATGTGACAGTGTTTTATAAAAATACAAGTGAAAAGTCTCCCCCCTCTTTTTTTGCATTTAACACATCAATAAGTTTAGTGACCTCTTCAAGCTGTTCTGGTTTTAGTGTCAGCATTCTGTAATGACCCAAGACATAAAAGCCCCACTTGGTATGGGAACGGCATAATGTGCTCTTAAACTGCTAAGTGGAAGTGCTTCTCTGGACAGTAAAATATCAAAGTAACATCAAACTGGCAAAATCTGTTCTTCTATGGGAAAAAATCTTTTTCTCCCTCTCTTTGACTTGGTAATTTTCTCTGTTCAGTGGAGCGTTTTATGACACTTTCTCTTCCCAACCCGCATTCTTCTAACACATTTTGGAAGGGCAAACTGCCATTGCCACCCTGTCCTGGAGCTAAGTGACTGTGCCATCTAAGGGGGGAAATGACAGGAAAGCATTTAAGGTGAGCTGAGCAGAGGGTCAGGAGCGTTTTTGCCAGGGTCAGTTGTGGAAAAATGTATTGAAATCCAGGTTGTGCCATGGTTTCACATTGTGTGGTGCGTGTGTTAAACATGTTCTGTGTTTAAGCTGGTGTCATACAACCCTAACGCAACTTAAACTGATGTCAGTATCAACTCCCTCATTCCATCTTTACAAAGTTTTAAAGCTAAAAATAAAAGCTTGAAGTAATTCTTCTTTGATCTTCCTCTGAATGTTCTAGGCCACTGCATAAAAATCTTGTCATCTAGTGAACATTACTAAAACTCAGGGGTTGGCTGCTCGGGGCCAGTCCAAGACTTCCTGTGGTCTGAGGCAGCGGGCCAAATTCCTTACCTGATGATGTCCCAGTCTCTCATACTACTACTACTACTGCTGCTACTACTACTACTACTAGAGACCATTCTCTTCAGACCATTCTCTTCAGAATGGTGGGAGGAGGAGCAGTGGAGGCGAGTAGGTGGATGGAAGTCCCCCCCCCCGCCAATCTGCTGTCTGAGGCAACTATGGGGAGCTACCAATCCTGGATTTGGCATGGTGGCTTTTGGATTTTGGCTGGAGTGGAGGTGGCTTAACTGGGTCAATGAATAATAACCAACAGAAAGGCAGCAAAAGGAGGAAAGAAGAAGGAAGACACGTGGGGTCCTGTGATGCAGCTTTTCCCATGAGATTCTAGAAGATCCTTTGTGGGGTGAGTTCCTTAAGTGACCCTCTTTTGTGACTTGATGGCCCAGAGGTGTCACTAGGGTTTGCGTCACTCGGTGACAGAGCCCATCGCGTCATCCCAGTGATGTCAGCAGGGTTGGTGTCACCCCGTGTGGTAACTCATGGTGTCACCCCCATTAACTTTATTTTAATATATAACAGTACAGGTCACCCAATAAATCAGTAGCAACAGAAAACCTGTGGCCAACTTGATGACACTCACCCAACTGAATAAGAGTTCTAGTATTAGCTCTGATACATAGAAATGAGAGCTGACTCATACTAACATCTTATTGCTTCCATGCTGGTCATAATAACACCTCATTGGTTCTCAGAACAATCAGTTAAGTTCAGGAAATCCACATTTTGGATAGTTGTGTTTTCTTTTTACGGTTATTTGGCCATAACATTTGATAGAATACAGATAATTCAAAATGGTTTGTTTCGGTACATTCTGCATTAAAGTACCTTTCCAACAATATATAACATGTTTGTAGTTTTCATAAATCCAAGGTTTCAACAATTTTGGCCACTAGTGGTGCCCCCCCACACACACACACCAGAGGGTGTGGTCCACATCCCTCCACCCCCTAGTGATGTCACTGTGATGACCCTTGATTTATTTATTTATTTATTTATTTATTTACAATATTTTTACCCCGCCTTTCTCCGCAAAGGGACCCAAGGCGGCTTACAACATGGGAAAGGGATAAGGTAAAGGTAAAGGTATCCCCTGACAATTAAGTCCAGTCGTGTCCGACTCTAGGGTGTGGTGCTCATCTCCATTTCAAAGCCGAAGAGCCAGCGTTGTCTGAAGATGCCTCCATGGTCATGTGGCCGGCGTGACTCTCCTTGCCGCAGCGCGTAGCATGCAGCTGGAACACGGAGCGCTGTTTACCTTCCCGCAAGCGGTACCTATTTATCTACTCCTATTTATAAGCCGCCTTGATTGCCCTTATTGGGAGAAAGGTGGGGTAGAAATCTATTAAATAAATAAATAAATAAATAAATACTCACATTGACATGCTTTGGAACTGCTAGGTTGGCAGGAGCTGGCAAAGCAACGAGCGTTCACCCCGTCGCGGGAATCGAACTGCCGACCTTTCGATCGACAGCTTATGGTTCAAAAAATAATCACATTTAAAACAATAAAAACAATCCACAAAAACTAGTAAAAAACATCATCTAAAATTAATAAAAACAGATCAAATTACCATTAAAACAAGAGCATAAAAAAGCAGTAGCACTCCACCTGTACCAGCAGGATGTTAAAAAAAGGCAAGGACTCAGAAGGCTTCCTTAAACAGGAAAGTTTTCAGACCTCGCCGGAAGGTCTCCAGGGAGGGAGCAGTACGTAAGTCAAGAGAGAGGGAATTTCATAGGGTTGGTGCCACTCCTGAGAAGGCCCTATTTCTGGCCGCCGCCCCTCGCACCTCCCTGGGCGACGGTACCCGCAAAAGGGCCTTCTCTGATGACCTAAGGAGATGAGCCGGAATATCCCCAGTCCTAAATGGGTCTTTCTATTGTTCCTGCATCTTGCTGAGGGTGTGGCAGCTATGGAGGCCAGTTGCTTCATTAGCATGGCTCCTTGGTTGAATTTGGCCATGAAAATGGTGAGGACGGTTAGAGTTGGGGACCTTTCTTTTGCGTTGTTGTTTGCTCCAAGTCAGGAAGCACCTAAGACGTGGCTTTAGTTCACAGGGTCAGATGTGCTGTGCAAGCAAGGGGCAGTCACCCATGGAATCATCCAAGAAGCAGACAAGGCTTCCTCCAAGCCAGCCTGATAAACTGTGGCAGGGTGTGTGTGATTGTGCTGACCAGAGTGTGGCCTTCCTCTTGGCCTATGGATCTCAGGCCTCTTGCCATCAGTCCTGCTTCAAAGTAACATTACTGGCCTGGGTTGTGCTCTCTTGGTAGGCACCACAACCATGTGTATGCATGCATGTCAGGCTCCATATTTCAAAGAAATCATCCTTGCAGGATTATGATGACCTTGGTCATGTCTTAATTAGATCTCAACCGTCCTTTTGACTCCCGGTTGAACTGTGCGTGTTTTTTTCAAACAGAACCTTTCCTTTTAAACTCAGGTTTCCTTATATTATATATATATATATAATTTTTATTAATAAACTACCAAACAAAACAAAACAATAAAACATACTACGAAAGATTACAGCAAGCGCGAAGCAGTAAATCCTACTTGTATACTATTATATATTTTCTACTTATAATATCTAACTAAGCCTATATCTCTCATATACTATTCATTAAATTCACACTTCATATCTCTCTCTCTCTCTCTCTCTCTCAGAATCCATAAGTGGTATCTAAATATTCACAAAAAGATTAACTAACTTTTCTTTTATCATCTAAAAATCTTAATTCACACTTCAAATATTTTAATATATAAAGCCACCCCATTTTTCTCCAAATGTATTAAAATAAAAACCTTCCAAATTTTTCTGTTTTTTTTAAAGTCTATATCCCCTTTTTATATAAGATTCTTAAAAACAAATCACATCTTATTTAAATCTTTTCAAATAATAAAACATTATTTTTCTTTTATTCACAAAAGGGTTAACTAACTTTTCCTTTATCATCTAAAAGTCTTAATTTCCACATCAAACATTTTAAATTTATTAAGTCACCCCATTTTTTGTCTTTAAATTTGTTAATTTTCCATCATCAAAATTTTTCCATCACTCTTTATATAAGTTTCTTAAAAACAGTCATATCTTATTTGTTTTTTATAATAAAGCATTTTTTCTTTTTATATAACATTAACTCCAGTAATATTCCCCACAAAAAAATAAAAAAATATAATCCCTTTTTAATTTTGACAGTTTGCCATTACCCCTTCCATCCCTCCCCTTCCTCCTCCTTCTTTTTCTTCTTCCTCTTTCTCTTCTTCATCCTTAAATCTTTCCCGAAAATCCCTTGTTTTTTGAATTGTATCCACTTTGCAATTTTTTCCACAGGATCATTCATGTCTTCTATATTCCTCTCCTGAAAGACAATCTTCAGCACCTTTTTTAGTAAAGTACTCTGCTTCTCTATCTCAAGTCTTGGTTTAACTCTTGGTACTTCCTCTGCTACAGTCTCTTCCACTAAATCTTTCTCTTTATCATTGTCTTTCTCTTTATCTTCCTGTACTTCCATCATTCCATCATGTATTCCATCATTTGCATCATTTATTCCTTGTAATTCATCCTTTTCCTTCACTGCTTGTTTCAGTTCTGCGTTCATATTCTGAAGATTTCCCTGCAAAATTGTCATTTTTGCATCAAATCTTTGTTCCCATTTTTTAGAACAATACTCCAATCGTGTAGTCATGTTGCAAATTTATAAGTACAGAAAAAAATCAGACTCACCACTTTAAAACTTTAACTTCGTCTTTCCAACTTTCACTTTCGAATGTTCAGTTCGCCTTATCACAACGTATTATTTTTAACGTTAACTCTTATCTCGGCTAATTTCTTCAACTCATAAATCATTTCTATGCCTCTTGCCTAAGTAAAGCAAAGCATGTCAGAGGTGGCTTGACTTGCGATTCATCTGCGGCTCCAGCGATGTTGATAATCCTGCTTTCTCGCCGAGAATCCAAAACTTCAGAGCCTTTGCCTTGAAGTGTCAGAAGGGGGGCGATTGAAAGCAATGTGGTTTATCTCTTCGTACTCCCTTTTAATCCAGGGGTAGAGTAATTAAGTCCATCAGATGTACTCCGTCAATACAGAGCGATCGGTGGAGTTGTCAGCCAGCCATATCCTCCTAGCCGGAAGCCCTTTCCTTTTAAACTCAGGTTTCCGTTGCAGCTATTAGTGTCATCTTGGCAGCCCTGCTGTTTTGTACCTTGAGAATGACCTCGGCTTAGAGGTTGAAACGTCGGTCTGTATATAAATACCGGACTTCCTGGACTTTTGTTTTTAATTTTTTCATTGCCTGCTTTTACTAGTGGCTTCTTTGAAAAAAAAAATTACGTGGTTTTGGGAGTTCTCTGGATTTTGTACTTCTAATACATGGCTAATTTACCCATACAACCTTCTTCCTGTAACACAGAAATAAAAAGGTTTGTCAGACAACAATAATGTGGGAAGATTTTTTTCTAATGGCCAGCGTTTGTACTGATGACAGAAACCATCTAATGAAGGCTGAGTTTCTGGGTTAGCATCACCTTCAGGATGCCATGCATGGATTTCTTTCTATATCTAAAACAGCAGGAGTAATTGCTTAGGCATGCATTTCAAACTTCCAAGCAAATTACAGCTGTTGCCCATTTTGATGTTGCTGTTATTGTTTGGCTATTCGCTTTCCTTCCCTGCCACGAGCTCCTATTCCGTGCTCAGCCAGATCCTATTCATATTTACTAAGAGATAAAGCTCATAAATTTCAGTGGGAATTACTTCCAAGTATGCCGAGGATTACACCCTACAATAAATCTTCCTGAGAAGACATGTCCTTGCTATAGAATACAGCTCAGGACACAAGTATCATAGAGCGTTTAACAAGGAAACATTAGCTTGCAGATAGCTTGCATGCATATCAATATTTAATGTTTAACGCTGACATTTCAAGAACACATTTCATTTTACAAAAGCTTCCCTACTCCAGTATTCTGAACAATACAGCCAACAGTGTCACAGTTTGAAATTTACAGTTTACTCCTGAAGTACCGGTAAGTCTTTGTGTCTCCCAAAGTTTATGGGCTCAGTCTCAAAGTTTGCACTTGTATCCACTGCTGGAGATTCCCAGGATGCAACAGGAGTTCTAGGAGAGAACAAATCCTTCCTTCCAAGCATCCATGTGGCACTCTGCACGTGGTCAGTAGTCCCTGTACACTTTTTTTTGCCCCTTTATTTTGTTATGTATATATCCTGTGTTTCTTTCATTGTGGCACACCAGACCTCATATGGGGTTTCCCAGGTGATCACCTATCCAGGTATTTGTTAGACCGAGACCTGCTTTGCTCCAGCAAAGCATCAGCAAGTAGAAGATGAGCAGTGCAATTCTAGGCATATCTACTCAGAATATGAGTAGATATGCCTTACGGCACGTTTGCGACTATTCCGGCCGGCGGACTGCTAGGTCCACCGCCCATAGCTTAAACTGGATTGCACTGTAAATCTCCTGTTGCACCCAGGGAATCTCCAGCAGTGGGTATATTTGAAATAATATAATATATGTCAGCCAAACAGACATATGAGAGTTCACTGGGTAAGAGATACTGAAGTGGCAGCCTGGGCTAGCAAAACTCTGCTTGAAAAGCATTTGGGGCATTAGATTGTGAGCCCTTTTGGGACAGAGAGCCATTTAATCATTTGATTTTGCCTGTTTGTGAACCGCTTTGTGAACTTTTGTTGAAAAGCGGTATATAAATACTGATATTTAATATAATAATACTAAATACCACTTTCACTTTACCTAAATAAGGGCAAAGGGTCCATGGATGCAGCCAGATAGACTGAGAGGGATGGGAAGAGGGAAGAAGAAAGCAGTACTGATGGCAACAAAATGTCATGGAATAGAAGAAATTGTCCTCCAATAGCACTGCACATAATTGCACCAGCACTCAACTTTCACTCCAGGGGGTGGTGGTGGAGTGAAACACCTTCCCATCTGCGTGCACAACATCCACTTCTGATCATTGCACCAAAGGACACTATGTGACATGGGAAGTGGAGGAAAGGATTCTACAGTGGGGTGGGATAATTCAGTCAGTTAAATACTACTAATTAAATAGCTGTTTTTATCTTGCATAGCTGATTTTGTTAGTACTGCCATTTTATTTTAGTACAGTTTCTTTGGGTTGTGATTTCAATCTTTATGGAAACTACTTTGAGGACTTTTATAATGGGAAAGAAAGGAACAGAAGATACTCTTTAAAATAAACAAATGAAACTTAATATTTCATATATTATATAAGGCAGGAGGTGTGGTGTGGAGGTTGAGCTATTACCTTGCTTGAAAAAGCTAAGCAGGATTGGTTGCTTGGATAGGAGACTGAGGCTGCTGGCCTGTCTGTGTGAAATGGAGTGTGGAGGAGTCAGCTGGCAAAAACAACCACAGCAGATAACGTCCTTGAGAAGCCAGTCTGAAGTTTGGTTGCAGCTAGTTGTGTTGCTAGCAGGCCACGTGGGGGGGGGGGGGGGATACATTTCACATCATCGCCATGCCCCCTCCACTCTGGGAAGGCTTCATTTGAAGCCTTCAGGAACCTAGCCGGGTGGGAGGGCCCAAAAATGCATGGGTTTTGGCGCGTTTCAGCTCTGCTTCTACAAAAAAGCAGCCGCGGAGTGAAAAAATTCTGCCACAGCTCCTCCTCGTGAGGAGACCATGGTTGTCACCAGGGGGCATTGCATCCCCTGCCCCCCTAGCAACACCACTGGTTGCAGCTGCCTGCAACCAAGCTTGAAGAGCTTGGAAAGTGCAAGAGCCAGCAGCCAGGATGACGACTGCACTATGAAGGGAAGCATCTTGAGAAATAGTGGTTCTATGAGGTTGTCTCATGGAATAATACTTGTCAAAATCTAATTGAAAAATGAATTTACCGTATGTTCAGCCTGCCTATGTAATCCGGCTTAAGTCTATTGAGAAAGGCAGTACAATATATAAATATTGTAATAAATAAATATTATTAATGCAAGCTAATAATAAATGTTGGTCTTAAGTGCTGTCCTCAGAGGAGCAGCAGAACATGAGAAATACAGACCAGCCAGGCAGCTTGAAGTGGGGAAGAAGCTGCTACACTAACAACATTGTTCTCCTGGTTCCATTCCACAATCTCTCTCCACCCAAAAGAAAGAAAGAAAGAAAGAAAGAAAGAAAGAAAGAAAGAAAGAAAGAAAGAAAGAAAGAAAGAAAGAAAGAAAGAAAGAAAGAAAAAGGAGGGGAGGAAATATGTACACCACTCTGAGCTCCTTGGAGGAAGGGCGGTATAAAAATGTGAAAAATAAATAAATAAATAAAATAAAGAGGTGAGTGACCCCATGTAGACTCTGAAATCCAGGGATTGGGGACCAAACCTGAATCCTCCCAGGTAAACCCTTAGACGAATCAATCTGTTCACTCATTCGTGATTGCAGCTTTTCTGGTTAATAAATATTTCAAGCCTTGCAGCAACTCTGCACTTTTACTGTATAATAGTTCCCATTAAAGATTTGCTCATGGGTCCCACTTCATTTAGCCTTTCTTCTGAATCCCCGAAGTCTCAACATTTGTTGGATGAAATTAGGGGCGGGTTTTATGCAATGTGAAAGAGTCATTGTAAACAACAAGGTGCAAATATGAGCCAATTCCATGGGAGGCCAGTAGCTGGCAAGCTCCAGCAAAGGATTTTGACATTGGTTTCTTCACAATGGTTATTTGCTTACCACCAAAAAAAAAAAGTCAGTAGAAGCACCCACAACAAACCACTTTTGAACCTGAGGGGTTTTTTTTCTAAAGAAGCTTGTGATTTGGCATGAGGGTCTGCTGTTTTAAAAAAAAAAATAGAATAAGAAAAATCCACCACATATACAAGCCCTTGGAGTGCTGAAATAGCTCTTTGAATATTAGTACTAGAGATGGGCAAGCCAGCTGTGACTACCATCAAATCGTCTTAGGAATAAACCAAACATGTTTCTAACAAAACAAAACATCTGAAAAGAACTCAACTTATTTGGATCCAAATCTGCTGTTGTCCCCAAGTCGCAGTTCTTTTCAGTAAAACTCACTCATGTGCTCATGTTATGGTTGCAGGTAGCCTGGTTTGAATCCCCAATGGCACCTGCAACTGAGGAGGAGGAAGGGATGCTACCTTTACCAAAAATGTTGTAGGAGGGGCTACAGCTCAGTGATGGAGCATTTATTTTGCATTCAGAAGGTCCCAGGTTCAATTCCTGCCATCTCTGAGTAGAAAAAGATCCTGTCCAAAATGTTTGAGATCTGCTGCTAATCAGTGTTGAAAATGCTGATGGACTGACTCCGTATATATGACAGGTTCCTACATTTACAGTACATCCGCATCCTAAACATATTTGCCTGCAGTACATCCATCTCAATAAAACGTACCCTTATGTCATTAATAGCCCAAGCCTAACAAAAAACCCCTTGCCGATGCAGCCGAACCAACAAAACATGTGCTACATCCTGCAGGGGGACGTCCTGGAGGCCTCCTTGAAGTAAGGGAACTTTTATTCTCTTCCCTATGTGTAAGCCTTCTCTGCCCCAGTGGGTCTCCTTGGATCATTTTGCTGCCATTTTGCTGGTGCAGAACCAAGAAGAGTAAGAGAGAGAGAATGGGGATAGGATCCTGGCACATACCAGTGCCGCTGGGATCCTCCCCTCCCCCCATTCCACCTCCTGCCTGCCCCCTCCTCACCCAGTAACTCCCCTGTTCCTCCCCTCCCTCCCATTCCACCCTCCCAGCCATTGCCCACTTCCAACCCACAGTGGGTTACCTGCCTCAGTGCAGGTCACCGAGTTTTGCAGCGGTGCCCCCAAAATGGCCACCAGTGTCACAATGTTTGCGACATCATAAAGTCACGTACTCTGTCATACATGCCTTTATGACATCATTAATCCTAGTTAGGCCCTAAGTTTATTAAGATATATTCAGGTTTAGTGAGATAGAGAAATGGTACCAGTTCAACAAGTGCAGTTGGAAGGCTAGTTACCAAGCAATGTATGTGCTACGAAAAAAAAAAATTATACTATATAAATGAAGTTTATCTGTGAAGATCTGTGAATGGCAGTTCAAGACACGCTGCTAACAAAAAGCTGGGAACCCTCTGGGAGATAAAGCTGCCAGCGAGGGAGGGAGAGTGTCGTCAGCCGAGTGTGGGAGGTGAAGGCCAGTGAGAGGCCAGACTATGAAGGAAACCACCTGGAACGTTCTATGAAAGATTAGGACATTTGTATTATTGTAAAAACACCTTGGGGTTTAACAAGCCTGCCCAGGTAAACTGCCTTGGATTAAAGTCAGAGGAGAAATCCAATGACCAAGAAATGTGATATATAAATACTGTATATTATTTATATTATCATTATTATTCGGTACATTCTTAAACACACCCTGCGAATGCAAAATCCATGACTGGGACTCAGAAGCAAAGACTGCAATCCAATGCTTACTTTCCTGAAAACCACACTGAAATTTATTTTGAAGTAAATATGCATAGAGTTGTGCTGGAGATTGCTAAACATCTCAATTTTTAATTGTTACATTTTAAGACAGGTTTTGGCCTAGGGGTGGTGCAGACACATTAAAACATATGCAAAAGCAGCATCAGAAACCAGAGTGATGGTGTGCGAGTTGTTCCACTTAAGAAGGCTTGGTGAATATTTTTGCAGTCTGCCAACACCCATTACTAGTTAACACTGTTGCAAACATGCCTTCAGGACCCACTATCTAACCTCTGTTGCCTTCCACTCAACTCCCATCTATTTCTTTAACAGAATGTACAATCAGGTATTAGCTCTCCTGTTTGCTCTTTTGCAGCACTGTGGGAGTTACTTTGTTTTTGTGTTTTAAAAAATGGCAGAGAAAGTAATTCTAGTTCTTCTTCAATTGATACACTTAGTTTAGGGGATTTCTAGCTTGATTGATAGTACTCTTTCTCTCCTTGTTCATTCTCCTTGCCTCTTTCTGTCATGTTATAAAGTTGACTAAAAAAGGTGATAACTTCCAATGATACAGATCAAATTGATGGTGTGTGTGTAAGTATCCTGTAATGCAAATTTTATATTTGCATTGCATTTATATATAGAGTCAAAAGAAATAAAGAACCAACTATATTGCTCTGTAGGTTATATATTCAATAGGTAGGAGCAGGAGGAAATGATGATAAAATAAAAACACATAACACTGCTTTCTGCTAAAAATTCTGCAAAAAATAAAAAAATTAATTTTGTATCATTCTTCATCTGTTGACACTGTACAACCTATACCTCCTACCAAGTGGGAAAGCTGTACTGTATGCTGTGGTGGGGGGACAGATTGGGAGGCGAAAGGGAAAATATTTTCCCTTACCCCTCTGTAAGCCTCCTGATTGCCAGTGGGTCTCCTTGGATCTACACCAGCTCTTTAGCTGGAGCAAATCCAAGGAGACAAAGGGGGCATGTTGGCTGCTACTGTAGGGGATGGCATTTAGTGCAAGTCACCTGCACTGGGTGCAGCCTCCTCCCACCTCTGACATGCCTCCCACCCTCCCCATGTTCCACCCCATTCCGCCCTCCCTCCCTGCTGACTATCTTCATCAGTGGGCACTCGTTTCCCCGCCGCTGCACGCATGGTCACTCCAGCCTCTCTGGCGGCAACCCAGACGTGTGCGGCTCCGTAAAGCATCTACTGCTTCCAATATGCTAGTTCAGGCAGTGATAGAGCATTGGGATGTATCTATACAGTACAGTATATGTTCAAAGAAGTAGCAAACTCATGCTCCTTTTTCTACTTGCTTAGTAATTTGGAAAGAGGGATGCCTGGATCTCTGCTACTGTGAGTTCCAGACAGCTTAATGATCTCCCCAAAGAGATCCATGAGTTTCATGCCTCATGTTACACTGAAGCAAAAAATGGAGAAAGCCTAAATAATTTGTCCTTCCCTACTTCTCGCAACAGAAGAACCAGCTCTAAGAGTATAGTATACTCTTATAGTATATTGGTGTAGTATAAAACAAAGGTAACAAGGAAATCCCCAGATCTTAAATATATAGAAGCAAGTTCAAGTGGCTGGTGTTTATCACTGTGGAGCCAGATGGTTCCTTGCCTCCTGAAACCAGTGGGACTAAATTGCTTCTTCAGCCTCCTTGAGTTGATACCACTTTAACTGGAGGGAAATAGCAAGCAGCCCATCAGAAATAAGAGCTGCTCAAAGAGATTAAAAAGACTGTCTACTTCCAACAAAATGGACTTGCTTCAATGGGACATATTAAAGAAGGTTTAATACAAGATCTGCTTTCTGACAGCATCTGGGAAATAGAAAACATGCCAGTTATATCCAAGGTAAAATTGCTTAGAATCATGACCATTTTATACAATACTTCAAGGGGGGGGGATCTAAGCTGTTTAAGTTACATGCCTCCAAAGGATAGATCCATGTATCACTGTTAACCAAACTGGATTGATTCCAGAACGACATATCAAAATATTAATGCACATCAAACTTGGAAGAACCCACCAATGGTCTGGTGCAACATGGTAGTTAATATCATATCATATAAAGAAAGCTCTTGATTAATGCAGTGTTAATTTCCACATTTTTGAAATGATGCGATTTACAAATTAATACAGAAAGTGCAATTCGCACAGGATCGTTTTTGAAATAACATGGTCAATTAGCTGCTAATTCGTTCCTAACGAGCTACCCTGAACAACCCCATTAGATGCTGGCTACTTCGGGGGGGGGGGGAGAATCTCCACTAAAGCAAGAAGGTAAAAAAGAGGCAAAGAAAATAATTTCACAGAGCTTCTGAGGTGGCAGTGGCTGCACTTCTTATAAAATTCCAAGCAGAAGGAATGGATTGGAGGGCTGGAGCATGAGCCAGCCCTTGCTTGGAAGACAGCAATGGCCGACTCTTCTTATTGTGCATGTGTGTGCGTGCAAGAGAGAGAGAGACTTGGAGTGAGCCACCACCGCTGATTCCGCCCCCTCCCAGGCCTGATCTGCCCACCCCACCATGTCTCCTCCCCATTCTGCCCTTACCCCATCCCACTCTGTCCCCTGCACCAGGCTTACCTGCTCAGACGGGCCTCTGTCACTCTGCCGGCGCATGCAGGAAGGCCCCGACCTTCCTGCTGGTGTGCCAGCTCCCTGCACTGCCGTAAAGCACTTTACGTTCCGCTGGCATGTCCTTTAGTAAGGACTGGGCCAGCAGTCTTCTAGTTCTGCTGCAAACAGTATCTTCAATTTGGTAATGGAATCAGTTAACTGTAATGGCATGTTCCTCTAGGGCTTCCTACTGTCAGCCAAGAAATGAAATTATGTTGTTGAAAGTTGAAAGTTGAAAAGAGAAAGTTGAGGAGAATAGCTACTAATTAGCAACATGACACAGAGAAAAACACACTGTAAGGCCCCAAAGGCCATGTGGCATGAAAGGAAATGGCTTCAGTGCTTCAGAAATGAGATACCTACAGCCAAATCCATGACAGAAAGCTGAAAGAAATGGCCAAGCTTTTAAAAGGCAGCAGGCATGTGTGGAATAGAATTGTAAATTAGCATCAATTAAAGAAAACCACATTTTCTTCAGAATTGCATTTTGCCACCTATGGGCAGAGAGAAATGCAACAGAGTAACAAGGTTTAATTTTGTAATTATAAAAATGCCACATTGGTGGTAATTTGGAGCAGGTGGCATCCAATAAAATCACACACTAATTATTTTACTGAGTGACTGCATTTGATGCAGTAGGACTAGAGGTATACCATTTCATTAGGACAAAGAATGCCTTGAGGGAGCTAAGAAACACTGTGCCTTTTTCTATCCCCATCTTCCCTCTAAAATGTCACATTTCATGGTACCTTTAGCAGATGAGAATCAAACAGCTGTGGGAGCTTAATAGGAGTTTACAATATACATTCTTGATCAACATTTCCAAAATGAAAGACACTTAGGAGTTCTGGGGCCTAGGGAGATGAGAGTGAGTCTCTGAAGTGGAGGCTTCCATATCAATGGAGCTAATGTTCTGGAGTAAAGAATTCCGCTCTAAATAATAGGCATCCAGGAAATCTAGTTTATACCTTTGAGTTAAAAATCTCAGTCTTAGGGCCAAACTAGAAGCCCAATTCTGCGTAGGATGCACCGGCCAGCCTAAACGCCCCTTTCCCGCCAAGTCCCGGCAACCCCATGGGTTTCCTCGGATGTGCACCAGCTATTTTGCTGGTGCACATCCGGGAAGGCTGTATAAGGCCAGCCAGGCCCAGGAAGAGGGTTAGGATATCGGCAGAGAGCACCATTGATATCCCTGCCCCCTCCTTGGCCTAGACGGCCAATTGCCCCCTCCCCCACCAACCCGGCCCGCTCTCCCCACGCCCTCCGGCTACCTGGGAGACTTACCTGCGTCCGGGGTTGTGGGTTTCCAGTAGTAGTGGAATGAGTGCTGCTGACCTCAGCGCTGGAACTGTTTACTCCCAGGGTGCTGCGAAAGTGCTTTATGGCACTTTCATGACACCCTAGGCTGGTGGAGCGCTTGATCCGCCGGCCATAAATTGTGCAGAATTGCGCTGTTGGTTTGACATTGGAAAGTCCATGAATGGTTCTCCCACTATGGGGGAAATGGTTCTCCCATGAATGGTTCTCTTGTTAAGTTGAATAGTATTCACAGGTAGTGGGGGGAATCTGACTGGGAGCACGGCACTGCAGGTGGGGGATAATACTTCCCCATGCCATTTGCCCTGATAAAAAAGTCACTCCATTCCAGCTTCTTTCTACTTTGTAGGGCAAAACATACCAGTACCATTCAGGGAGGGACCTTTATTGGGGGAGCTTGGGAGAGGAGAGAGAGGCCATTTTCTTTAGGAAAATGGCACAGGGGAAAGGGTTAAACAAACCTCTAAACAAACCATACAGGCTTCTGAGGTAAATGTCATGATTTATTTACAAAAGCACTCTAATTTTCTCTTGGTACACCTGACGCATCTTGAATGTAACAACACTTCATCAGCAGCAACTAGAAACAAATTGAGATTTTCTTGTCTCCTGAATGAGGGGCGTCCTTGTCTTTCCAACTCACGCCTTTGGTTTTGGTTTGGTTTGAAAGTGTTGGCACAGCTCTCTCTCTTTTTCCCTGTTATACCCTCCATGGTTTTTTGTAAGCTATAACCTACTTCAGTGGTTTTGAAATTCTTTTACCTTTCCATAATGACTTGTCTGGCATTGAACTTCTATACAATGCAGAGGATTCAGTGAAACACTACGGGACCTACAACATTCACTGGGGGGGGGGCTAGTTAGGCCCAATGGCCTCACCATCACGTCATGTGACCTGAGAGTGGATTCTGGAAAACACCACTGACAGCCCAACTGTCTTCTAAGCCCTGCGCTCGGATGCAGTGGTGCCAAGGCAGGTTCTGCAAAATCCAGTGCAGGGCCAGAAGTCTCCTCAAGGGAAGGGGACAATCGTCCCCTCTCCTCATGTTGATCCCCAGCAGCCCCTATGGGGCTATTTGGAGGAGCACCAGCAAAATGGCTAGCACAGCTCCAAGAAGCCCCTTGCTGGACTTTCAGGCACGGGATGGGGGATGGGATTCAGTGGAGGCACCTGATCCAGTCTGGAGGTGGTGACAGTTTCTGCTGCCGGGTTGCTTGCTCACTCTCAGGTTACTTGCATGCTTCCAGGCAGAGTAGGCCTGACTGAGCAGGAGGGCTAGGCAAGCTCCCAGTGCCTCTCTGTCTCTGTCTCGGCTGGGTATGTAAGTGGTCACTTCTAGAGATATACAAAAGTGCTGGTGCTGATATAGATATACAGTATGTTCAGGTATTCATATATTAATTTTTACCAAGACTACTTACTCTTGGGTACAAAATAACATTGCTGTAGCGATGATTTCATTAACATGAATCAATTGTTCTCTAACTTCATATTTGGAAACGTCCAGTTCAATTGCTCTCTGAAACTCTTTTTGTTGCATTTAATTTAGTATCAAGGATATACACATAAAGTACCACAGTAACTGAGCATATGGTAACTTTCTGACAAGTATCAGAAAGAAAACCAAGGCAACACTGGAACATCTGTGGAAAGAAATATTTCTGTTTAGACGTTGTGGCTGGCAGCAGCCCCTGGGAACAAAGTAATCAATGCTTGGTACTAATTTCTCCAGCAAGCAAATATTTTCTCAACAAGGGAGATTTACAGAAGCAGTGACATATGTTCATAGAGGTATCCCTTTCCTGAAGTGCTTGTGTTTCATTATCCCGATGGAAGCAAGCAAGGTGGATCCACTATCCTAGCTTTATCAAAGCATTTTCTGCTTTGTCTGCAATGTGGATGACTGAACCACCATCTTGACTCTGCTCCATATTCATACAATAGGTTGCCTCCAACCATCCACTCTTTCATCCTAGGGCCGTGATGGCGAACAAGTGACACGCGAGGTCATTTTGGGTGACACGGCAGCGTTTCCCCCAGGGCCCCGACACACCTTATATTTTTGCAAAAGTTTTACAGGCTTGTCTTGAACATTTAGGACAGGGATTTTGGCAGACCTCTTTCAAATTATTATCTAGTAAAACTCAGCAACAAAAAAGTCACTAACAGCGCAATCCGACTTAACTTTTGTGCTGGTGTAACCGGCGGCACAGCGAGAACGGGAGGCCCCAGAACGGAAAAGGGATTCAAATCCCCTTTGAATTCCTCTTTTGGAGGGGATTTGAATCCCTTTTCCATTCTGGGGCCTCCCGTTCTTGCTGCGCTGCTGGTTACACTGGCAAAAAAGTTAAGTTGGATTGCGCTGTAATTGATGTTAAATAAAATGCAATGTGTTCTATAGATGTTTTCAGTTCAGTTCAATTCAAAATTACTATTAAAAGTAACAATAGTCAAAGTACTATTAAAATTTGGGGGAGGGGGAACATACCAGCAGAGTCAAGTTAGGCATTTTCAAAAATTTTGACACACCAAGCCCAAATGGTTCGCCAATCATTGTCCTAGGGTGATCTTACTATAACTACTTGTAAAACTGCAGATCTTCCCAGTCACTGCAGGCAAGTTTTTTTGTACGTGCATGCGTGCGTGCATGCATAGAGGGTCTGTGGAATCGATCAAGAGAGAGACTGGTTCCTACACCGCAAGAAGGTGAAGTACTTTCATGGCATGCTCTTAGGCCCTTGCCTGTAGCCTTTAGTTCAAGCTATGAAGAACCATTTCCAGATGCAGTCCTTAGCCACAGCCTGAACCAGCTGTATTCTGCTCTTTTCCTCCCTACACATCCTTTTAACTTTATCTCTTTCTTTCTTCCCTGCACCCCAAAACCATCCCTGGGTTCCTCTGGGAGACCCAACTAATCCACTTACATCCCTTCTCCCCCCCCCCCACACACACTTCCCCCCTATTTGCTCTGCTCCTCCTCCTTCTAAGGATTTCCTCTCTCCTCCTCCTAACTGCTTTCCTTTGGGCTACATCGATAATGCATGTCAGCAATAGAATTCCCTTCTGTATAGCTTAACAGTGAGTCTCAGTTCAAACCCTCTATTTGGTTCTTAGAACTTTTTTTAATAAACTTTGGTGCACCTTAACTTTTGCTTCAGTCATCTTTCACCACCAAATTGCATAGAATGTTGCCATTAGCCCTGCACACGATTGCTTCACCCCTCATATGCACATGTCATAAAAGTGCCGGTGTCACTAGAAAGAGCTAGTGAGATATTTTTCCACAGTCAGGCAATAATATCAATGCTTAAGTAAACAGGGAAAAGTCCCATAGGTTCCTGCAGCACATAATCAGAGATTAGATCAGAGGCACTCACAGATCAAAAGGGGACAGTATGTGCAAAGCTTCTGTACAACTCTAGAAAGAATTTCTTATAGGCTGTCCTAAGGCCCTGCATAGTTCACACTTCAATGCATGCTATATATGTCAAGGAGGCACATATGTTTTGTCTGCAATCCTATACACCAGAGGTTCTCAAACAGTGGTACTAGTATTACCAGTGGTACTTCAGCTGACAGCTTGTGGTACTCGGACTACTGCACCACCAGAACCCCACTCCGACATGGTGCTTTTGGCAGTACGTTTTCACTCCTAAGAGGCTCCTGCCTTTGGCCAAGCCTCTCAGGAATGCTGAGAAGGGCCCTCCCACCCGCTCCAGACCCAGAGCCTCCTACCTGTGTTTTCTGACCTCTGAAAACCGGGAAGTAACTGGCGATGATGTCATCGCCAGTCACTTCTGGTGGTACGCAGCAGGAGAGTGGCACCGGAGGTGGTACTCGGCTGGAAAGGCGTTGAGAACCTCTGCTATATACACGTTACTGGAAGTAAGTCCCATTGATTCCAATGAGACCTCTGCATAGACATGCATAAAATTGCTTTGTAAGTCACCAGTTATTCTGTCACTGGCTATTAAAACAAAGGATTTTATTTCAAAGTGGCATTTTTGCCACGGCATGAAAATGTGCAGATAACTTCTATATAGCTGTTAAGAATTGTCGCTTGGAATGGAGGAAACTCCATGTGAGGGGGCACTGAGAGCTGCATATTGATGCTTTCTTTCCTGGCATCCTGAGTAATCTTTTATAGTGCTTCCCTCTGTGGGAGCCAGGCCATAGGTGGCCATTCATTTTTGAAGACATCCTCTCTGCGTATGAAGCTATTTAGTGGAGCTGTTTTAAGGAGTTAATGTTGCTTGTCTGTTCCCAAGGGAGAATACAGAATTTAATAACACATTAAAAGCTGGTATTCAATGCCCAATTTTTTAAATTAAAAACTTGATGGGCTCCATATGAGCCTCTCCCCTCTGTATGCCACCAGAGACAACTCTAATATTAGAGCATGTAGTGGAGTTGTATATTACTCTGGAATAATTCCTCATAGAATGAACTCTGAATACAAAGGGAAGTGAGGCTGCAATCCTTTGCACACTTTCCTAGGAGTAAGTCCTATCGAACATGATGGGACTTCTGATTACAAATGCATAGGATTGTGCTGTGAGTTGATTATAATACCAATCGTTTAAGTGGCTATCAAATCGTGGGAAGCCGCTTCAAATCAATTTCTGGGATACAGCTGGCAGTCAAAAATAGGACGTGTGTGTGTGTGTGTGTGTGTGTGTGTGTGTGTGTGTGTGTGTGTGTGTGTGTGTGTGTGTAGAATAGATCTTCTGTTGTAAAATGACACATGTATGCTTGCCATTTTATAAACAGATACACACATTTCATTTTGCCCTGGAAAAAACTAGCCAAATATTTGGTTTCACAGGATCCTGTCCTCAGAAGTATCTTCCCAGAGGGAGGGAGTCTTTTGATGCAACTCATAGCATCTACTATTATTAATTATTATTATTATGAATATTTATGTACTGCTTTTCAACAACATGATGTTAAAGTTGTTTGTGCAGCAAAAGGAGTGAGGAAAATGGTTCCTGGCCCGAAAGGGTCTCACGCAGCCCAATGCTATCCTTCCTCCTGCTGCTGGTGCAGCCATACTGAAAAGGCATGTGCTGTATCCAGTGTGTGTGTGGGGGGGTGGGGGTGGTGGTGGATCAGGAGGCTTCAAAAGGGAAAGGGGATTTTTCTCCTTACCCCTCCGTAAGCTTCCTGCTCAGCAATGGGTCCCCTGTGTCATCAATTTCACTGATGCTAGTCCAAGGAGAGAAAGGACATGGGGAGGCTGCTGCCAGAGGGGATAGGATCCAGTGCGTGCCATCACTGCCTGTTCTACCCCTTCCTGCAGCCTCCCTGCCTTGTTCCTCCCCCCTTCCTGCCCATTTTCTCCCCTCCCACTCCTCCCAACCCTGCTACTGGCTTACTTGCTCCAGTGGGTGACCAGCAATCTGGCGACGTGCACAGGAAGGATCTGGCCTTTCTGCCGGCACTCTGGCAGCACGCTACTCTGTGTGCTGTCGGAGCACGCTTTAAGGCTGCCTTTGCAGCAGTCAGCACTGGCGGAACACGTATTCTGCCCACGGGCAGCCCAATAGGATTGGGCTGACAGTCTTAAAAGAAACACAAGGAAGACACTACTAGAAGATCATCCCTTTGGAGGGACACTATGCTGGGATGAATAGAGACCATTGTTCTGTAAATATGAGAGTCACCATTTCAAGGTGCCTCTGTGCCTAGTCAATTAAGCAGGCAGCACTACGTCTTCTACTGAGTGCTGGAAGATTCCCCATCAGTATATCCTATGGGAACACTTGATAACTGAAGATTGCAGAATGATCTGCAATATATTCTAGTGATCACCACTGAACGTTTGGTGTACATTTCTCTGAGAAAAAAGGACAAACTTCTTTTCAGGTTTTTTGATGGTTCATATATCATGGACAGGCTGGGCAGGACATCTGGCTCAGTTGGTAGAGTGACCGTCTCATATATGCCTGAAGATCTGAAGGACGGTAGTTCAAGATGGCCGGAAGTGTCTATGTCTGTCGGAGAGCTGCTGGCACGCCGAGATGATAAGTTGCAGAGCCTCTGTGGGGGAGGGAAACTGCAGCTGCACTTGAGTGGCAGTCAAGGTTGCCTGTCACTGAAGCGTGGTGAGGCGAACGTCAGAGAGAGAGAGAGAGAGAGAGAGAGAGAGAGAGAGAGAGAGAGAGAGAGAGCTGGACTGTGAAAGAAACCATATAGAATGACGGGTTCTACGAAAGATTAGAAATTATTGTATTGTAAAAACCCCTTGGGGTTTAGAAAGCCTGCCTTTGAATTAAAGTCGGAGGAGAAATCCGATGACCAAAGAAAAGGTGGTATATAAATACTGGTTCATTATTATTATTGTTGTTATTATATATACTTACAATGAAAGAAGGGGCGATGGATTACAATGATCTAACATTACAGCATTAGCCTATGGTGAAGACAGAACTAAAGTGGCTGCAAGTACAGCTCTGCTGCATTTTATACTGTCAGACATGGCCGTCACTGGAGCGTGGTGGGCAGGGCGGGCCGCGGGGGGTGGGGGTGACGCGTGTGCACCCACGCACGTCGCCCCCGTTCCGCGCAGAGGAAGGCCTTGGAGCGTCCACCCTGGCCGGCGGTCCAGGGCCTTCTGACGAGTCAATACGTGCACTTTTAGCTTTTCGCGCATGCACAGACCGTTTCTGAGGGCAAAAGGGCAGCCCTTGCCCTCAGAAAACGTTCTGCGCATGCGCGAAAAAGCTAAAAGTGCACGTATTGACGCATTGGGCCTCGTCAGAAGGCCCTGGACCGCCGGCTGGGAAGGACGCACTTGGACGCCGGCAGCAGCAGCGGGGGTGTCACCCTAGGGCAGGTGACGCGCGTGCCCCTGCTCCAGGGTGATGCACACCGTAGTGACGATACTGCTGAGTGTCAGATCATGAATTAACTAATCAAAACATTGACTTTCCTTTCCAGATCTCTTTACATTTTCCCAATCCTGTTCAAGACGTGACTCCACACTGACACCGACACTGACACTTGAGCGCTAAACGGGTCACAAAGCTCGATCTTTATCCTTCTACATTTGTTTCTTAGTACTCAAGTTGTAGTTCCTCGGAGGGCTCATTCTCCCCCCCCCCCGGCAGTGACTCCAGTTAATACTGAAAAGGTTTTTCGATGTGCTGCCAGCACTCCTACGTTCCCTTCCGAGTCTCTCTTTATTCTCCTCGGCACAGGGAGTTTTCTTTTGCTCATCTTTCACATTATTCCATTTGATCTTGTTTCATTTCACCTCTTCAAACAAGTGTTTCATGCAGCAGCCAGATTCTATTTAAGACCTTTTTTTTCAGGCACCCTTCTCCTTAGGAATGCCAGCATAATGAGTTGCGTGAATTTTAATTCAAGCTAGATAAGAATTATCTACAACAGACCACAACGGTAAAACAACAGCAAGATGGTGACTAAACATTATTTTGTTGTCTTGTGCTCCCTGAGGCATCTGGTGGGGCCACTGTGTGATACAGGAAGCTGGACTAGATGGGCTTTTGGCCTGATCCAGCAGGGCTCTTCTTATGTTCTTATGTTCTAACACATATGGTATCAGATCAACCTTTGACATCAGATTTGGCCATCTGAAATTATCCCCAAAGACAGGATTCTTCTTTGTTTAGTACCAACTAATTGTGCACATACCACAGGGCCACACCTATCTAATTTGACCATTATAACATGGGTTTTGTCCGTGGCCTCCAGAGTTGCCAATTTTTTTTTCTTTAAGCAACATTTGATGTAAATGTGGAAGTTCTTAATTGGGCAAAACAGATAAGAAATTTTGAGGAAAACCCCATGAGTCTTTGTAAGAGTCATGTGACATACTTCAGAGTTGGTGTGACGTAAGTGACCAAGGGTATAGTCGTCTACATTGGGAGTAGACATGCATAGAATTGAGCTGTAAGAGGCTGAGCTGCAGATCAGGACTTCACCTGTTTGAATTCTGCCTGTGGTATGAACTCTCTAGGTGGCTGTAGCCCCTTTCAGCCTCATGTCTCCACCTGCAATAAGGAGATAATCTTTACTTGCCTTACAAGGTTGTTATAATAAACGTGAAGTGCTTTGTACATTTACAGGAGCCCAATCCTACCCCCCCCCCACGCCCTGGGCCATGCAGTGTGGCCTGTGTGCCCCACACTGAATTCTATCCCTGGCAGCAGCTGGCTGGAGGTCTCCTCGAGACAAGGGGGCATTCATCCCCTTACCCCAGGTAAGCCACCAGTTGCCGCAATAGAGTTACTCTTTAGCTGGTGCAGAACCGAGCAGCCCCGTGTTGGGGGAAAAGGTCCGGGAGGGGGGATAGGATACGGCATGCTGCGGTATCCCTGATCCCTCCTCCTCCTGGACCTGATTCCAGCTCTCCCCCGCTCTCCCCCAGTCCCTACACCACTAGGAGTGACCTTACCTGCTCCGGCGTGTCGGGCTCCTGGATTCGGTGTTTGTGGAATGGCACAGGCTTTCCTGCTGGCGCTGGCTACTCTCTGGGTTTTGCTTTATGGCACATCTGTGACACCCTAAGCTGACGAAGCGCATGCTGCTCTGGCACAGATGCTCAATAGGATGGTGCTGTGTTATACAAATGCTAAATATTATTTCTCATGGCAGCTTTGCATGAGCCTAATGACTTCATATCAAAACTAGCAATGGGCAAGCTCCCATGCTCTAATATGATCAGAGACAGAGCTATTCCAAACACCCTCTTCCAGTCATGAAAGAGCTTGGCTTATTTCCGAACCAATCCACATTTGTAATGAGCCTACCCCAACCTTTGTGAGCCTCACTCAGCATCTCTCCCACACTTTTGGATCCTCCAACCCTTCCTCCCACCCTCCCTTTCATTCCAGTAAGCTGCTGCTGCTCTTTCTTTGCCACTCCAGCACACAGCAAACTGTAACATAGCAGCCCTGGGAAAACTATCTCAGGGGTTGCTTGTGGCCTGGTGTGCTGTGTTGCAGCACGCGGATGAGAGTCCTCCTTCTCTTCCCTCCTGCCATTTGCCACCACTTGTCACTGCTCCCCCCAGCAAGAGTTTGGTGATTTTGGGGGGTGGGTGGAGTTTCGAGGATCAGTAAGTGGACTGGAGGAGGCTAAGATTCTCACTTCAGCCTAATATCCAAGGTGAAGAAGAAATCAAGGATTATTATGCTTGTGTTTTATATGAAGTGAGTATTGCAAGCCCCAAAGACTTGTATTTCTGAGCCAGGGAATAGGGATTTCAGTCATATCACTTCTCAGTACTAATAAGATGGTGAGTGAATTGCATCGAAGCATACAGTCGTCAGAGCTTGTTCTCTGATTGAGTATCCCAATGCACTGAATACAACTATAGGAAAGAGCATAAATTTGGGTTTGTTCGTGAACAAACTAAACTGTGTTTTTCTGTGTATGCATGCAGACGATTTCTGACCATTGCTACATCAATATGCATTATTAGTTACAGTACCAACCATAAAAATATAAGAGTGTTTTCTGATGTAATAGAGAAACTACTATTGCACCTAGGGGAACAGAAACGGGAAGAGAAATATAACTAGTACTGATGAGAGTGCGTGTATCATTGACCAAAAAAAGCACTAGTTCCATTAGGCTATGTGTAAAGACAGCATGAGATTTGTCACAGATATATATGGCATGTATGTCTGATAAAAACAAACCAGTCACAAACACATACTCTGCAGTATATCTGCTCCCACAAAATTAACAGCAGCCAAAATTAAAAGAAGCCAAAATTTGACAGTTTCTGCTATTACACAAACAAGCAGAGAACTAACTTATATTTTACAGCTATGGAAACAGATACCCAGAGCCTCAATGAAGCTGCTGAATCAGGAATATGTGCTAAAAATGAAGTTAAAGTCTGTTGACTTTATTTCCTTTTCTACATTTTGCAAGCCAAAATTCAATGCCGCTCACGCATATATTTCCCTGAGTTGACCAAGCATAAAAAAATGGACTGTTAATGGCTTTTGGTTACAGAATGTCATATTATACCATCTCTGTTAAACTAGACATTTTATGATGCCACAAAAGCTCCATACATCACAAGCCAACAATCACTAATAGGTTCTGCTGATGAAACATATATAAATAAAAATGAATGAAGCTGAAGATATGACTAGAAAATTGGGTAGCAGGAACTATGTAAAAACTGGAGGCTGTTCACTTTGAGAGGCATCAGCAAATACTTCTTGGTATCACTTTTCAGATTCAAGTGAGAAGCATTACTGTTACATTGACACCATTCCACAGTTAGCAGGACTGATTAATAGGAAACTTACATTGCTCACCGATTAAAGAGAAAAAAAAAGTAAAACAGGGATGTACAAAATCCCACATTCATGTTCATTTTTATTGGTGCATTACAGCAGTTACAGTTCCTTCACATTAAGAGCACAAAATTAAAAAGATACTGATCCACAAAAATGCCTTTTCTTCACCAACTTGCCCTAGTAACTGCAGCTCCTCTGGGTTGTTCCATATGTTTTACATCATTACATCCTCTGTAAGGTTTAATTACATCAAAATCAAAGCATTTACATGGTTTGTTTTACAATTTTCAGTGTAATTACCTCCATTAAAAACACTTTATTCTTTTTCCACACTGCAAAGCTCCTTCAAATCACTTATCCATCACTATATATATTTACGTTGCACTGAATCCTGTACTCTAGCATTTTATTAGTTATTTTTATTTTATTTATTTTATTGTTCACATTTTTATACCGCCCTTCCTCCAAGGAGCTCAGAGTGGTGTACATATTTCCTCCCCTCCTTTTTGTCCTCACAACAACCCTGTGAGGTAGGTGGGGCTGAGAGATAGTGACTGGCCCAAGGTCACCCAGGAAGCTTCGTGGCTGAGCGGGGATTTGAACCTGGATCTTCCAGGTCTAAGTCCGACTCCCAAACCACTACACCATCCAATGGTCAATAAGTTTCTAATTATATCCAAAAGAGAAGATGAATGGAACGTGTGGGGTTTGGAGAACTGGGAACTTATTATGCCAAATTCCCACTTTCATCCCAAAACACTGAGAATTCATATAGCATTTTGGAGGAGAGCCCATATATTTTAGTTTATTTTAAAGAATTAGCTGGATCAATAGGACAATGCACAAAATGCACTTATGTGCCAGTAAGAAACATTAAGTTTTCAGACTGTGACAGAACTAGGAAGGCAACTTTGTTCATGGAAGAGATAATGCTGATGGATAAAAGTGAAGGATTTAATAATAATGATCGATTCAATCCTAGCATCATTTGTATGAATCAAGCCAATTGGAGCATATAACTGCATGATGGCCATAATCACAGCAACGGTGTAGAAGTTGCACTACATGATTAGTGACCAGTCCCTCAATTTTGCACTGCAAGCCCCCCTCCCAAAAATAAGAGCTTGAGGCAGCTTGGTGAATACCAAATCTGCATAGTGACCGACGTTATTGC
This sequence comes from Plestiodon gilberti rubricaudatus, assembly GCA_026170595.1. Taxonomy (NCBI): domain Eukaryota; kingdom Metazoa; phylum Chordata; class Lepidosauria; order Squamata; family Scincidae; genus Plestiodon; species Plestiodon gilberti. The sequence continues at coordinate 61,714,451 of JANXHW010000003.1, read as the reverse complement.
ACTAGGAAGCTGTTTTCTTGCTTTGGAAGTGGCCACCCTGTGGCAGTTTCTTCCTGTGAACTAGGTCACCATGGGAATGTTTGAAATATATTAACAGCACAATCCTAATCATATTTACTCAGCAGTAAGCCCCATTGAGTTCTATGGGTTTTTCTTCCAGGTCAGTATGTTTAGAATTGCAGCCTAAGTCATCCTTTCAACCAGTCATCCTTAATTATGGTGTGCTGGTTTGGTACCACCCAAGTTGCAGCAGGAAGCTATTTGTTGAAAACGGAGATGTTCCATTGCAGTCGCTTTCGGTTTTTATTCCAAAAATGCTGATGTGGGTAAGTAGGATGATAGGGTACAGGTTGTCCTCAAAGGAAATGAAGTGAGGTAGGGAAAGGCACACCCTTGAAGAGAAAACTAAACTTATCAGGATACCCAGAGGCGTCACTGGATGCGCGTCACCCGGGAGCAGGAGAGGGCGGGGAGACGCGCATCACCCAGGAGCTGGAGAGGGCGGGGAGACACGTGTCACCCCCACCCCCGGGCACCCTGCGATCCTCTTCCTCCGGCATCCAGGGCCTTCTGAGAAGGCCCACTGTTTTGCCGCGCTATTTATTCTTTTTTCGCACATGCGCAGAACATTTCTGAGGGCAAGGGCTGCCCGTTTGCCCTCAGAAACGTTCTGCGCATGCGCGAAAAAAGAATAAATAGTGCGGCGACGCAGTGGGCCTTCTCAGAAGGCCCTGGACCGCCGGTTGTGGTGGACGCTCTGAGGCTTTCTCCGGCTCCAAGGCTGGGAGAAGGCCTCGGAGCGCCCACCTACATCACCCGTCCAGAGGCTCTGAGCCCGGGAGAAAGTCTCGGGACGCTCCAAGGCCTTCTCCTGGGCTCGGAGCCTCCGGACGATGACGCAGGTGGGCGGATGCGGGGCTCGAAGCCTCCAGGGCAGCCGTGCGTGTCACCTTTATGCGCGCGTCACCCCCCCGCGGCCCGCCTCATGAGCCACGCTCCAGCGACGCCATTGCCCAAAGGCACAGGAACAGCTAAATGTCCAGGAAAGCTTTAAGTCCACAATGACGCCAGCTATTCCTTGTTCTTGGGGCAGATTCCCATAAAAAGATTTTGAGTATTCTTTAGAAGGGCAGCCAATAAAATAAAGCCTAAGACATTCCCATAGTCCTCCTTGCTCATTTTAGTTGGCATGTATCACATACTGAGATTTTCAGTGGTAAATTCAAGGAGAGACAGATATCTGAATAAAAAATATAGAGCACCTATATTACAGAACTCATTCTGTAACATTTTTTAAAAAAAATATAGACTCAAGACCATTGTGAAAATTTCATTAGTAATACAAGTGATTTACAGAATGAATAAGAATCTGATTACTGGGGACAATTACTGCAAAAACTTTCAAACCCTACTGGATAGGTAAAAGCTTTGCCATTGCATATTTTTTTCAGTAAAGGCAAATCCTGATACCAGGCTGGCTTTGCATCCATTCACAATCTCCTGTCCTCCCACACATACAGAGGTGTACTATCCAGATTTTCATGGTATATTTCACAGCCCCCAAATATTTACATATAGAATGAATAAAAAGACAAATATCTCATACTCATTACATTCTATGAGACCTTTCAATCAGTTTCTTCTATGTTATATGTTCAGTACACAAGTTAATACCGTTGTTTGGAATACGAATTTTTATTTTCTGCAATCAATCTGTTTCTTAAAAGAACCCCTCTCGTCTTTCTTTTTATCAAAAAGAACACAGGTTGTCAATCAGCTATTATTTCCTTCACAGAATTTTTTTTTTACAAAATTTGACAAAGAAAATGACCAGCTTTCACAGAGAGACACAAAGCTTCTTGAATCACAGAATGCCTACAAGGCCAATGCATAGTCCATCAGGCACACATTATTTATAAGAACAGCTATGGCAGCAATTCCTTCCAGTCTAAAGCACCATAATGGATAGTGTTGATCAAAGCAGCCTCCACTAGCATAGCTAGCTGATCAAGCCAACAATCACTGCCCAATTATTATCTAGAACATCTACCTCCATAATCTTTGTACAGCAACATTACTTAAAAGGAAAAGCTGGAAGTGACGTCCTTTTTTCTCTGTCACAAAAATGGACACAGTTTCACTGCAGTGTGATGCTTGCATGAAAAATTAATGGAGGTAAGGAACAAAAGATAAACTAACGTGAGTTCTACTTCCATTGCTCTGATGCCTTTAGGTGATGTGCTTGGAAGGAGGTCTTCACCTCTACCTTCCTTGCTAGACTGGGAACTAGACACAAAGTGCAATTTTCAACATCAGATCAGGTGAAAGTTTTCAGGTACTGAGACTACGAGAATTGATTCAGATACAGAATTGCTGTGCAGAGTTTTATATCAATTAAAGAGCTGAAGGACAACTCTCATGTGCTGTCATTTTTTTAACACCTGTCAAATGTCATGGCGGGAGGTTAATCAACCTGAGTGTGCTTTACTTTCCCAAGGAACGGCCCATCAATGAGGCCAGCTGAGGTAGTCACCTCAGGTGGCAGATTGACAGAAGTGCCAACTGCCCTCCTATCTCCGCTGCTCCTCCCACTCCCTGAATTTGAAAAGGAAGAGGGGAAAGGAGCAGAAGAGAGTGGTGAGCTAGAGTTTCTCCGGAATGTGCGCTACCCCACCACTCTCCTTTTGTCCACTTTCTCTTTTGCTCTGCCCCCCCCTTCCTATTTGAATCTAGGGAGTGATAGGAGGAGGGGGTAGAGACAGAAACTGGCGTTGCTAGAGGTGGGGCGGAACGGTAAGTCTTGCACAGCGGTAACCGCTTCGTTCCATGGTGGTCCTGCCCACTCGCCATCGAAACCAGTCTGAGCAGCGAAGGCAACATGCAGGGAGTCTCCTGCGTGTTGCCTTCGCCGCTCGACTGGTTCCGAAGACGAGTGGGCGGAGCCACCATGGAATAGAGCGGTTACCGCTGTGCAAGACTTACTGTTCCGCCCCACCTCTAGCAACGTCAGTGGAGACCTTAGCTAGCATGTCAAAAGAGGTGGGTGTCAGGAGGCCTTGGAGTGGCCATGTCCTGCCTCCCTCACACTGAAAAGGGCACTTATCAGAATCAGCTAGATGGGCGGCCAGCAATCTTGTGATCTGCTGCCATAAGTCCTTGTACAGCATCGCAAAAGGCATGCTGCTGTTGTACGCTGTGGGATCACTGGTGGAAATGGCCTGAGGCCCTGCATGCACACCAGTGGCACACCCAGGCCATGTCGGAGCATATAAGGTGTGAGGGAGGTCATGGACAGTTTGCTGGAGGATCGAGGAGCAGGCTGGGCATGGGATGGGAAGGGGTGGATGTGACACTCATGCACACCAAGATCCTATTCTCCAGGCAGCCTACTGGGAGGCAATTAAAAACATATTTTTACTTACCTCTCCTGGGCCACCAGGTTCCTCACCCCCAGCATGCAGCGTGCACTCTGACAGTGCGGCTGCACAGAGTAAGCTGGCAAGGGATAGGATTGGGCCATAATTCATGCTTCTAGCATTTCCTGCAACCTTACATTACTTCAATGTAACAAATATGTACTATACATGAGTTATGTGTCCTTATGGGGTTCATCTATGCAGCAAGCTGTTCTGTTCTGGGACACTTCTCTGTAGCCACAGAACTTTAGAATGAGGCCTACAATTATTAGTGGCTATGCTACCAAATATTCCCCCTCAAACATGCACATGTGGTAATATAACAAACACCCAAACTTGGAGTTTAGGAAGGATTCAGAATTGCAGATGCAGCAAACAAGATTTTTATTTTTTTCCAAAAATTGCTAAGTGAATATAGTGCTGGAAACAAAGTCAGGCTTTCCAGAACAGGTTGCCATGAATGAAAAGCTATCTAGTGCTTCAGCAAGTCAACAGAAACCATTATACAAGAAAGACTGTAGGTCACATATTCACACAAAAAAAGTGTTTCTTCATTGTCACAATTCTCAATATATATACTGTATATATATCTTTAAAAGGATCACAGCTTGACTTTGAAATCAGCCAGTCAGCTTGAAAGTAATTACTACAGTGCTCTCAAGGAAAAAGACACACTAATGTGTTAATAGAGAGTGTCCAAGTGATCCTATCAACATATGTTATTGCCAGCTGACAGTTTCAACAGCTATGCAGACGTTTGCTGTCAACATCTTCTTCGGGAGTGACTTATGCCAGCGATCTTGGCCTTCTCCAGCTCTCATACTTTCATTTATTCAAAACTATTGTTTCATTAGAGCCAGCTCAGAGTAATCCTGCCAGAGTAAACTCGATGGGCAGCAGAGGAATATCCACACCATGTGTTAGACAACCAGAAGATAAACAGAAGGTTGCTGCATACAAAGAGATGAGATATAAAAGACAGAAACACCAGGGCCCCAGTTTGGCCACTTTGCCGAACACCTTGGAGAGAGGAGGTCTGAAGTCAGTGACAGTTCAAGGTGCCCATCACAGCCTGGCATAAGGCATTTAACCCTTTCACAGCCAATATGGTCCACAGGAAGAAAGATTGGTCTTGTTCCACCTTCCAGCTCAGTCACAGGCTCACTAGGTGGCCCTGGGCAAGTGCCTTTCTTCCAACCTCTGTTCCCCATCTCTAAACTGGGAAGGATAATGACTTATCACAGGGCTATTGTGAGTGTGAATGAGCCATGGGTTATAAAGTACTCTGCACTTCAAAAGTGCTACAGAAATGGTGATTAGTAATAATCAATAATATATCAGAAGTCCCAGCTCTTGTCTTTGTCCCCCTTAAGCCATATTTGCTTTAGTTGGCAACATTCTCTTTATGAATCGTTCTTCTATTTTGCAGGAAATAGGGGGGGGGGGCGGTCGGAGGGACCAAAGAAAAGGACCAAAGTGTATGAGTGCAAAGAAATGGAGATGTAAGAGTGAGAGGAAATTATGGCAGAATCAAAGCTGTTAAGGGACATCATTATGCAGAAAGACCAGTTTGGATTGGAGGAATGTATGAAAGGGCTAAAAGTTCGTCCTGCATGTGTATTAGTCATACTGGACCTTCTGTTATCCCTTCTAGAGGCAGGCTGGTCGCATTATCGACTGTAGGAGTCTCTTCTTTCTTCAGTGATGTCTGAACTAGCAAGCTGACATATGGCTTATGGCAAGCCATATTAACCAATGGAGGGTAGTGTTGTCTGTAGCAAATGTAAGCAAATATGAGGCCCAGGATTCCTCCGACAAAAGCATCTAGAAAAGAAGATAACATGTTGAAAAATCTCATGTGATTGCTGGAAAAACAGCTCATTCCAAATATTGCAACTGAACCATAATCAAAACTACAGCTAGAGAAGGAAGCGAGTTCCACAGTTCAATGCATGATTTAGATCAAACTGTTTAAGCATGTTAATGTGAGTAGATAAATAGGTACCGCTTGCGGGAAGGTAAACAGCGCTCCATGTGCCAGCCGCATGCTACGCGCTGCGGCAAGGAGAGTCATGCCGGCCACATGACCACGGAGGCGTCTTTGGACAACGCTGGCTCTTCGGCTTTGAAATGGGGATGAGCACCACACCCTAGAGTCGGACACGACTGGACTTAATTGTCAGGGGTCACCTTTACCTTTTTTATTTTTGAATTTAAAAATTAAAGAGTCCGAGGTCTCAGGTAGTTTATTAGGGTTAAAAGGATGAAATTATTCCTAACGTTTTGCACGTCAATGTTGCCGGCATCATCAGAGATAACAGCTTTAACGGATGTAATAGAGAAACTATTAGAGAAACTAATAGGATGTAATAGAGAAACTTCTGTATTCAGAATACAGAAGCAGACAATACTTACCACCACCACGTCTTAACCACAAAGCAATTGAGATAATTAAATCCAAACATGAAGGCCTAAGAATAAATTCGACACCCTTCCTCTCCTCAGGCTTATGCCAGCATAATCGCTGGTGTGAGTCCGAGGAGACCCATTGGTGATGGGCCTGCAAGGGAGGTAAGTAAAAGATATTTTTGCTTACCTCTCACTGGCCACCTGATCACACGCACACGCGCACACACACACACACACACACACACTTTAGCATGCAGTGCATGCTCCATTGGTGCAGCTGCATGCTATGGACTGGCAGGGCATAGAATTGGGCCACTTGCCTCATGTCTTTGTGCAGGGTACTGCAATTACTGTTTGCTTAATGCAGACATACTGTAGAAAACCCTCCACTCATCAAAGCTGATCTGACAATCATTGCACAACAGCCAAGTCATTACACATATATGATACTTTAGTGGGTCCTAATAAAGGTATTACCAGACACACAATTGCTGTTATTGCATGAGGAAATGTTCCATACCTTGATCCTTAATGCTTTAGCTGCTCAATTTTTGCCTCAGATTTTAAATACTTTGCTAGCCTTTACTGATTCAAGATCAGCAGGGAATTCTGACAGTTTCACTTGAGTACCGTATTTTTTGCTCCATAACACGCACCAGACCATTAGACGCATGTGTATTTTGGAGCGAAAAAATCGGGTAAAAAATGTCTTGCTTTAACTACCGGTACTAATTTTAACGGCACTTGGCCGCTTACTGTGTTGTCATAGCACCTCCAATCTTCGTCCTTTTTTTTACCCAATTTTTAACCCGATTTTTTTTACAGCATTCGGTCCATAAGACACACAGACATTTCCCCCTATATTTTTTTGGGGGGGAAGTGCGTCTTATGGAGCGAAAAATACGGTATTTTTTTAAAAAAATGAAAGGATGCAAAGGAAGAATATAAAGTTGTTTTACTTATCAAAGAGGGTAAAACGGGTAACGAGATCATATTCATGGCTAAAACCACGATCCAGCTGACTAAAACAATGACGATTTAATCTAGGCTTGACAGCAGTCAGTCCCAGACAAAACAGAAATTATTAAAAGTCAAAACTGATACACAAAGGCCCGACGTTTCGTGTCTTGAACCAGACACATCTTCTGGGGCAATCCAAAGCGAATTGGTAGATGTTAGAATTCTTCGCATCCTGCTGTCAAACTGTCAAAAGCAAACGGAACACTGCTGATCACCAAGGAAACCAGTTCTGCAAGCACTCAGCAAAAATGACACTGCAACTACTAAGAGAGAAGACCCCCCCACACACACACACACATAATACTGCCGGTCATAATAGCCTTCGATCGAAATTAAAGTTGTTTTGTTGTTAAAAAAAATAGACTTGGGCATTTTATGAATGGCCTGGTTTTTTCAAAAAAATTGTTACTGGCTGCTATGAATAGACACTGAACTTTACAAGACTTCATAACCAGAAGGCGCTGCAGCGGTGACTACTTCCTTCTACCAAGCAACGTGTGTTACCAAAAAAGAAGAAGAAAAATTCAACTTGTTGCCTTGAACAGTATTCATTTAATTGATGTTGTTGAATGACAATTTCTCTGAGAAATTACAATTTCTCTTATTTCCCTATTATTCAGTTTCTCTGCACTCATTTGTGCATTCAAATGGGAGACATCAAGCTGGAAAAAAGAAAAAAAAACTCTGACTCTTATTAGTACTTTATTATGCTGAGGCAATAAAACCACAACATTAGTACAATCTGTTTCCTTCTTGCATGGTAGCTTTCCATAAGGAATTCCAAAGAAAATCAATGTTTGATTTTGATGTTTTGAAACAAAGAAAAATTTATGTTTATGGTCCTTTCCTTCAGTCTTTTAAAAGTTTCTGTAGAAAATTAAGCACAGTACTGTATCATTAAATAACCAATATCATCCTTTTTCTCCCTGCCTATACTTTGTATTCAAACTATTTAGCATTCCGAATGACTCCCCCATGCCCTATCACAGGGATCTTCCTTCCACCTTGAAAATAAACAGTGTTCCAAAGGAGATCAAACAAATTTAACACAAGCAAACAGTGGGAATCCTCAAGAGATCAGTATGCTGTTGACAGTGACATATGAATGTGAAGCAGCAAATCCCAGAATGCTTGAGGAATGCTTTAAAAATAAATAAAAATAAAATACAACTCACATATGCAACTAAGAGTAAGGCTGGAACCAAATCCATCACCAAATCCATTTGCGTTCGGGGGGTCACAAGCGTAGGGAACGGGATGCCCCGCCCTGAGACGCTGGCCTGGCTCCACCAGATATTTTCCCCTTCTAGTGTCCCTGCGTGTCCCTCTTGATTGGTTGCACATGTGTACTCCGATTGGCTGAACCCCCTCCTCCCATTGGTGAACATGTTGCTCTACGTCCCGCCTACATGGCCAGACATCAGCATGCCTGATGTCCGGACGCAATGGAATGCGGGAGAGCAGAGCTCTCCCGCGTTCCATTGCGATCAGTTAAAATGGAAGACACACTGCTCTGCACTCGCCGCACATGCCCAGGATGCACCGGAATTTGTGCGGTGTAGATCAGCCTTAAGGAGAAGACAAACTTTGGCACACAGTTAAAGTGTAGCTATTTCATAAACTCATCACATACAGTAATCTTGTCTTTTATTATGCTCATGGCTGTGAACCTTTGCCACCAGCAGCACATGAGTCAGACAAGAGAGGAGGATAATATAAATAACAAACAGGATGTGTCGCAGAGAGGAAGGAAGCAGGAAAGAGAGTGAAGCTCAAACTGGACATGATGGCTCATGTCTTTTATTCATGTGTCTGCCCCATTCCCACATAAGTACAGGTGAGGTGGAGCCTTTTTACATGAAAGGAGCACACAGTCATGTGTCATGCCCCAGCTATGGCCGGGACAGGACCCAGGGCAACAATCATGGAGCACAGGGTCAGAGGTGGAAGGCATCTTCCAGGGCCAGGCTGGGGTCAAGTGTCAAGGGAATCAGTGACACAGAAGGACAGCAGTAAGCTGAGGCAGGGTAAAGGAGGATGAGGTGAGGAAGGCCGGGACAGTCTGTGCTGCTGCTTTCTCAGACTGTTGGGCTGGCTTGGAGGTGTAGGTTTTCTAAATCCAGGAGTCAGCTGACGGCACCCCGTGCAATGATGCCCTCTAGTTTACTTGGATTGGCTTACTGAAGGGCCAAGGCTGAGGTTTGGTGAAGGTGCTGAAGTTTGGGTGGAGGTAGAGGCCATTTGAGGCACCCTGGTGCCTTACATCAAGGGAGTAACCCCCCCCCCACACACACACACACTTTGCTATGCGACATTGCTTCAAGGATCTTTATCACCAGCTTATTTCTGGTATTGAAGTTGGGTTGGAAGAAAACTGCTTCAAACAACAATAAGAAAAGGCAGGTCTAGGATGGAAAATTTCACTAGAGAGAGTCAGGAAGAAGAAAATGGGGAAGGGTAAGAGTGGAGTTGGGTGCTAAGATCTGGGTAGGACAGAAAGTGGATGATTGATCTTGGAGAAAGGTGAAACGCACCCTTCTGAAGTGCTATAGTCCAGATTCAAGTTCCTGAGCCCCCAGCTACTAATACTATTTTTTTTTAACAAATGCAGAGGATCCTGTTCCTGGATTTCCCATGTCACACCTAGTTTGACCTTAACGCATCTAAAAACACAACTCCTTGTTATTAATATAATTAACATAAGTGGTAGTCTTGCAAGATAGAAATTGCTTATAGTCAAGTAGCAGCTACTGAAATGTCTCCTATTTCATCCTATGACAATATAATTATTGGGCTGCAGGGGTGATCAATGCACTATAAAGGAGGATCGTTGAAACCTAACCCCATCACTAAAGTGATTTAAATACTCAAATACAGTCATCAGAGCCAATATAAGAAATTGTTCTTTATTCCAAGTACTATAATTATTTGAGCTGTAATTTCTCCTTGGTTCTAAGTTCATTGGTATTCGTCTTTAATCTTTGCTAGGCATTTGGAATTTTTATGACATGCTGTTGCATAAAAAAGCTCTGAAAACACTTTGGCAGTGTGAGCATATGAACGATGTGGGAATGAGTGGTTTAGACAATGCATAACTTCTGTAAGTATATAGCAGCTGGTGTAGCACAGTGGCTAACAGCGCAATCCTGCCTAACTTTAAGCAGCCAGACTAAAGGGCTGGCCGTTGTATCCTAAGCCCATTGCGGCCTGCACGGCCGCGGCCTGGGCTCTCCTCGGGGGAAGGGGACATTCATCCCCTTTCCCCAGTGTCAGCCAATATCCCCACCCCCTCCCAGCCCGGATCAGTCAATGCCCCCCCTCTGCCGTCTCTGCCTTCCCTTCCCTGCCCCTGCACTGACCGGCGCAGTACTGACCTGTGGTGGCCAGCAGAGGGTCCTCTGGATGGCAGAGTGAGCGGTGCCAGCTTTGGCACCAGTGCCGCTTACTCTCTGGGTGCCGCAAAAGTACTCTACAGCACTTTCACAACACTCAGCACTGGCAGAGCTTAGTTAGGCAGGTTTGTGCCGTAAGAGACAGAGCTGCAAATCTCAGTGCTTCTACCATCCTTTTACTCTATTACCATTATTGGTGCTGGTCTTCACTGATAGCCATGCTCCAGAAATGACCTGAGGGATATCTAATATACTGGGAAACATTAAAATTTTTACTTGGATCAAACCATGAGCTCTTTCAATAGGGGTAGCATTGATATGAAGCTTCATGGGGAATATGTAGCAAAGTTGGATAGTCTAGCTCTGGGAAGTTGGGTTAAGAGATCTATTCTGTTATGTCCAACACCAAGTAGGTTTCATTAGCAGTTAAACAAACCTTGCTGTACAGAGATTTGTTGGAGGGACTGGACAGAATTCCTTAGGTTTGCAATCTTTTTTTTCAGATAAGACAATTATTTAGAGGAACAAAAGAGAAGAAGCTGGCAGCAGTTGAAAATGAAAGTATAAAATTAATTGAACTGTCTTATCTCTCTCTACCTCAAAGGGTTTCAATGGAGATAAAATCTCATATTTCAGTTCCTAATTGATCAGGTAAAACCTAACCAAACTAATATGTTTGGTTCTTCAAATTTATTTTGAAACCTCTGGGAAAGGATTTTTAAACAATCAATATTTTTTATGAGGATGATGATATGCTGACTCTTTTTTTAGAGAGGTCAATAAATGATAGTTTTACTGGAAGGCACCACAACAGAGAAATGTAATGCTAAAAATGCAGGCATTAGGACATCTTTTCTATTTCACTGGCAGGAAATCAGATAAAGTAGGATACTGATCTGAACGCATAAGGCAAATTAATGATGCATGCAAATTGGTCTCTCCACAGTCATAGCCTCACATTGCAATGATTCCTGGAGTACCCACATTTGCTGCTATTCTGTCACGCTGGAGGAATACAGGAGGCTGTCTGTTCTAAGTAAGAAGCAATACTCATTCTTCAAACTTGCCTTGACAGCTTCAAACTTTAGCACACCGGCCTCAATATTGATACTAGTTTTCAAGTTCTACAAAGAAGAGCACCCACTGGGTTGGCAATTTATTTATAACACTCAGAAAAACACAGCAGAACCATACATGGATGTGCTTGAAAAAATGCTTTCTCTCATACAAACCTGCCTGCTTGTTAAGACGAACAGGAGAGAGGCCCACCCATGTACGTGGCTGGTAGGGACCTGGTAGGTGAAGTTGCATCCAGGCTCGGAAGCTCTCTCCCCAAGGAGACGTGGCTGGCTCCATCCTTGCTAGCTTTTTACCGAGTGCAAGAACAATATTATTTAGGTACACTTTTAATGCATTATATGGTGGGGTTATCTAGCTGCTTTTTTAAATTTTAGTGCTGCTCTTATTGCTGTACTGATGGTTTTATGTGGCTTTTATTATGTATTGTTTGGAATTTGATGCTTTTATTATATTCCTGTTGTAAGCTGCCTAGAGCATCATTTTTATGGCAGAAGGGTGGGATAAAATATCTACAACAAGTGAACGCCCAGTACTTTTTTTCACCGATGGATATTCTGTGATTGATAATTTACACCTTCAGTGGGCCCAGCAAACTTTACAAGTAGCCCTTGTTCTGATGGGAGACGGCTTGTCAGACTGATTTTGCCTAAGACAAATTTCTTACACAGAAGTTTCTTTTGCCTGAGAAGCATCAAGAATCCTGCATAGACTTTGCCACTGGCTAATGCACATGAGAAGCCAGTATTGTTGGTGACTTCTTGTAATGTCCTATTCAGAGTGATTTTCACTTAAGAAATTTTCTGTTGTGTCAAGCTGCCCTCAAATTCATCACAATACTTAATATTTGTACAGTTGGACCTTTTTATTCACGGTTTTTCCATCCAGGGATTTAACTCAACATGGGTGGTAAAACTGTGGAAAAGGGAGACCGACCGCACCACATTACCTCTCTTTTCAGCGTTGTCGGGGGCCGCTTCCTGCCTCCAATCCGTTGAGGAAAAAAAAAAAACGCAACTGGGAATCTGCCAGCCACTTCCCGGTATGTTTAAACTGCTGAAAAAAGAAAAAAAATGCAACCGGGAGTCTCTGACGCCATCTATAGGTTGTTTCCGGTAGTGGTTTTTCTTTTTTCAGTCAGTTTAAACGAACTCAGGAGGAGGGAAGCAGCGAAGATGCTGGAAAAAAGGTAATGTGGCAATGCTCCCACCCCGGTTTTCATATAACACTATTTTTTAATCCATTGGGGTTTGGGGAACAGAATCCTGGTGGTAAAAAGGTCTGACTATATTTCACTTTTTGAGCATGCAAAGCTCATGTGCATTATCTTGTTCTTAAAACAACCCTGTAAAGTAAATATTATTCACATATTTCAGCTGAGGAGCTGAGAGTGAATGACTTGCCTAAGGCCTCCCAGCAAGCCCATGAGAGAGGCAAGATTTGAACTGCAGAATTTTCTGATTGACAGCTCAGTCTCTTTCCAGTATGCTACACCAGCTTCTACTACCATTCTCTCTCTCTCTCTCTCTCTCTCTCTCTCTCTCTCTCTCTCTCTCTCACTCACACACACACACACACACACACACACACACACACACACACACACACACACACACACACACAGAGCTTTGATGTATATCTGTCTCCTTCTGTCTGATTTTAAACCACTGCCTTTTATCTCTCGAGATGTTCACTACAATGACGTAATGATGAGACTGTACTTTGCACATATGCAGAAACACTCTTCCCGTTGACCAAAGTAATCAGGACCTGGCTAGAATGCTGGATGTTCAGACATTTCTCTGTGAAGCTAACCTCAAACAGTTGGTAAACATAAAGACATTTTTGTCTGTCTCAAGTGAGAAAGGTCTGCAACTTTGAACTTCTGGGAACTGTTCCAAAATTGGTTTATTTTCATTTTTCATTTAGGGACAGAAGTATAAAGAAAAGGCTGTGCTGACAGCCAGTGGCCTTTTATCCATTATAATTATTTCTGCTTACCTTGTTGGTGAAATAAATTGCACCCTTTTCCACAAATGGAATGAAAAACCTTGTTAAGAATAATTGCACACATTCTTGAATTCATAATGGAATATGTTCCTATGTCCTTGCTCACCACTGTCTGTGTAAAAACTATGAATACTATATCCTTCCATTAGGGCTGAAAGAACATAATAATATTAATTTAGCCATACACGTCTGTGATTTTAATGAAAGGCTGCTCAAATTGCCATTCACCTACAGAATCTGTGTCCCATGGACTGTGGTGATGGTCCTTGTTTGTTCCCCCCTGGGCAGTTCAGGCTGTTATCACAAAGCCACCACAGGTAATTCAGCACAATTGCCTGTCACCTTTCAGCATAAGAGACAATGGCGGAGTGACAAAGCCTGTTTTACTGAATGAATTAGTGTTCCCATTCAGGATGTAGTCCTTTCAGGTACGTGCTAAGGTCACCTGCAGAAAAACATGGAGTTACCACAGTTCCTGGCTTCCAAATAACAGCCAGCACAGTTTTTCCAGTTCTACATCCTTAAACTTCAAAGACAGGCATACGCAGCTGTAATGGACGCAGCGGTAATCCCCTCGGGCTCAGTCTATTTCCACCATACAGAAAACGCTACTGTAATTATTTGCCTCACAGCGCACATTTCATTCCATGAATAATTTTGGCACAAGAGATCTCAAAAGAGCATCCTTTAGAATTTCTTATTCAGTAGACTGGCTTGTTGGGTTAGGGCAGAAGTTCCCAAACTCCCGCGTAGAGCTTCCGCTCCTGTAAGTCGTTGTGGGGCCCCCCGACAGCAGCAACAGCACCTCCCCTGGATCGCACCACCGCCACTGGGGGAAAAAAGTGCTTTTTCCCCACTTCCCTGAGGGGTGTGCTGGTCTTGTGTGGGGTGCGGGGAGCCTGTGGACCCCTCTGCAGGTCTTCCCGTGCCTCAGAATGGCTCTCCAACGAAACCAGAAGTGGGTCGTGATCACGTCAGAGAGCCGTTTTGAGGCACAGGGAGGCCTGCAGAGGGACCTGCAGGCTCCCTGTACCCCGCGGATGACCAGCACACCCCTCAGGGAAGTGAAAAAAAGCACTTTTTCCCCAGCGGCTGCAATGGTGGCGCAATTCTGGAAGTGCTGTGGCTGTCACCACAGGTTGCCACTCCTCTTAACGGAGTAGTGACCCATTGCTCCCAGCTGGGGTGTCGCAACAGCCCAGTTTGGGAACCTCTGGGCTAGGGGTATGATGCTCAGGGACCTTTTAAAACATGCACATGTCTGCACATATACAGTACGTCCATATTCCATACATGCATACGAGATCAGAAAGAAGCATTGACAACACCCTCTCAAATCATTCTGGGAGATTACAAGAGGATTCCTAGTGATGTGTAACATTCTGAACTTTTCCTAAGAGCCTTTTTAGTTCAATATTATTATTGAAAACCTTTTTCAAAACAGTTTGGTACATTTATTAATATTCATTATTAGTAAATAATTATTCTTCTGTGTTTTGATACATTTATAGTGGTGCGGAGTTGGCATCAGATCAGATTTCAACTATTTGGGATTCTTTTTCAGTTATTTGTACTAAAATATGTTGTTGTTTTTTAAAAAAATACAGTTGTCTTACCATGTTCATCTAGTGCATAAAATAAGCGATTTAGCCCAAAGCAACTTCAGTGTAATTGGTTTCAACAGGGAGAAGGAACATGTTTTACTTGTCATGTCTCCTATCCACCCCCAGGATGGCACACCAAACTGGGGCATTTATCAAATAACGAGTAAACTGTGAACTCACCCTTTGAATTGTCTTAGATTGACTGAACTCTTTGATGACTATTACAATAAATAATTCTATACTGAATCAGACCTACAGCCCAATCTTAACTGAAACATCCCCCCCCTGATACAGCCATGCCAATGGAGCGTGTGCTGCAACCATAGAAATCTTCTCGTGGTAATGGAACTTTTGTCCATTACCCTGGGGCAAGCCTCTGCTGCTCTAATAGGTCTCAGATCAGTGCCAGGCATTTTGCTGGTGCAGAACCGAGGAGAGGGAATGGGGATAGCCGCACGACAGTGCCACCGGGATCCACCCTTCCCTTCCCCGTTCTGCCTCCTGCCCGCCCCCTCATTCCTCCCCCTCCCTGATTCGTTCCTCCCACCACCCGCCCCCCACGGTGGCTTATCTGTGTTCCTGTGGGTAACCGGCTATGGCAGTGACCTACTGACACTACCATATGTTCTGCCTTGCTGTTTTTCTGCTCTACATTGTCACCCCCCAGTGGATTTTATTGTTTTTTAATGTACTTTATGTATTGTTTTTAAATTATGTATTTTAACTTGTTGTAAGCCGCCTTGGGCATTTGCCTCGGCATAGGAAAAGGCGGGGTATAAATGTTTTAAAATAAATAAATAATAAATAAATATGACCATTTGGTTCCAAAATGGCTGCTAGTGGCACACATAGCGCACTGCCATATGACCATTTACAACAGAAGAAACTCTGTTTCGCTGTTGTAACCCTTAAGTAGAATTGGGCCACTAGTCTATTACAGTCTACATGTGTTAGACTCACTATAGCAGACAAAGCAAAAGGCCAATTCATGGGAGGAAGGGATTGCCTTGTCTTACCTTGCCAGTGATGCTTGTAATCGCACATGCGTGATAGAGCTATCATCATGGCACAATACAGAGGTAGAATTGCTGCGCAGAGCCGCCAGCTTTTCCCACGGCCTTTTTCGGTGAAGCAGTGCAACTTCCCAGCTAAGTAGAAGGTGGTAAAGCCAAGGCCTGAAAATGCAACTGCCAAATGAAAAAGAAAATGTAGAATCAAGTAGTGAATTAGACTTAGCAGAATGGCACAGAGAGGTTGCTCAGAGCGGGCTCCATTTAGTAATCATTTTTTTTAATTTATGTCCTGTAGGGAGGCATCAGCTACTGATGAGATGTAGAATCTATCCCCACAGCTCACAGCATAGTCATTACTGCACACTTATACCCAGGCAGGTTACAGTACCTACAGCATGAAATGCAATGCCACTTGGCCTCTTGTGAGGGCATTCCATCATTTGCAGGCTGAGACGCATTTCAGCAATAGAACCTCAGTCTCTATGAGTGACTGCCTCAGTGGGAAAGATTATTCTTAACATCAATGCCTGAAATTGTCACATAATCAGAATTTTACGTGCACCACTGAGAGCTCCCAGACCAACCCTTCTTTCTTTTTCTGCTTTTTTTTTTTAACCTTGGCTCCTCTAGCTTACCAATCTACCTGCAGCGTAACATCACACAAATCATAATAAATGACTGAAATATATCAAGGTATACCTAGAGCTGATTTTCTCAATTATAATGTTAAACTTTAGGTAAAATGCACTGCTAGCATGACAGTTTGGGGTGTCCAGTACTCAGGGTCAAACTAGATGTGACAAGGAGCTTGGAGCTTCTAACTTCATTTTCTTTCTCAAAAAGGAGTAACTGATGGGGAGGCATGATCTGGATTTGGACTGTGGTGCTGATTCTCGGACTTAACCTGCCTCTCTAGCAGCTGTCTATGGGAAACTTAAAGGCACAATTTGTGCCTGTACAATTCCCTCCCTGGCTAAAAGCAGCTTGGACATGCAAGTCTCCCTTATAACAAGTCAGATCCTTGGTCCATCTGGCTCAGTAATGACTGGCAGTAGCTCTTCAGGGATTCAGGCAAGGGTCTTGCTTAGTCTTAACTGGAGATGCTGAGGAATGAAACGAGGATCTTCTGCATGCAAAGCATGTGCACTACCAGTCCTTCCCTCAAGGACCATGGCTTTGGGGATGGTTTGAATCAGGGTTTTGGCATGGGACAGAAATACTGTATTACTGCATCCCTCACTGCAGATCCAAATCAAATCAATCCCCATGGCTTATTTTTAAAAAGAAAATTAGGAGCTCCAAACACAGAGCTTCCCTGGCACATTGAGCTTGGCCCTGAGATACTCAGGCTAATGTTTTGCTGGGTCTCCAGTAGAAGGGAACTCCAAGGTTTGTAGGACAGCCAATGAGCATGCCTATCTCCCAGTAAGGTGCAGGCACCAACAAAGGTCAGGGTAAAAGCAAAAGGTAGTTTCAGAACTGGAGCAAAGGAATTACCAGAGCGACCCCTGATAACCTAAGAGATCATGATGGGTCAACTGGGTACTATGTTCACAAATACAGTACAAGGATAACAGGGTACATTTAGATGGGATTGCTACTGATTCTAGTCACATATAGCTTAAAAGAGAATTCCCATTAATTCCATGTTCAGATCCAATAATTAACACATTTGTTTTCTAAAATTTTGCCACAGGCCTTCACATGTCCCCGCTGTACATGCTTTTCTACACTGACTGAAAAATGTACAGTAATTACTTCAGTATATTGCAGATGAAGAGACAATTTTAGCTGAAATTATAAGAGGATTTTTTTTTTCAATTTTAAGCCTGCAAGCTATTGCATGCAATTGCCAAAGTCACTTTTTGCCTTTAATCATACCAATATATCACCTCCTTTGAATAATAATAATAATAATAAAACAATAAGGCAATATGCAACTGATACTCTGCACTCAGTTGGGAGCTCAAATGCTGAATTTTCTCATGGTCAACCTTAGGTCATCCAATGTTGATTTAAGAATATTCTTGTAAGATACAGTAGACACACCTAGGGCAAAAGGCCACATTAAGGAGAGCTTCCTACAAGGGAAAAGGAGCATGAAACAAAACTCAGAGGGAGGGCTGTATCATTTTTTTGTTGCTTCAAAATAGTCCCTTGCTCATGGTGAACATGTTCTGCTACTGCTTGGACATGAGCAGCAGTTTGTTATGACTTGGCCAACCACTAACTTCTTCTGCTCATGAGCTTTTTCACATGGTACAATGGATGAAAGGTTGGACTTGGGCTGCTGTGGGTTCAAATCTTAGTGTGCTGTGATTCACATTTCCTGGTCTCATAGTCTCTTAACTAAACCTAGTTCATCAAGTTGTGGGACGAAAATGGTGGGGGGAAATCAATGTTTTCCCCCAGGCTCTTTGGAGGAAGGGCACGTTACAAATTGGTATGGACAACTGAGACCCCATGAGCTGGAAAAGATCATAGGATAAAGTATTTAAGAAACAGCCACTGTGAATCATATGAAGCAGCCAACTAAATCATGAGGATGCTTTTTTGCCTGCTGAATGTACTAAAATGAAATACTTTTGTTGTTCAATCATCAACTCATGTGATTTCTGTTGCGCACAACATGCTTTTGTCCTCTTATATGGAGGAAAAGTGGGTGTGAAGATGTCCTAACAGCTTCAAAAGAACTTGGCCAAAGTCAATTTGTATGACAATCAGGGTAGCGTGTTTACTCCATCACCCTCTTGTTACTGATTTTTCCTAGAACCGGAAGACCTGAAAAAATACACAGTGATAGGACTTCTAAGCATAAAACTTCAACATGCAAGCTTATCCTCATGAGAACATCTCATGAATATATTTCAAAGTCATTGGAAAAGTGCATGCATTTTGTGCTGTTATCCAAAGTCAAGAACCTCTGATTTCTGAGACTCCTTTACACACACGGACACTGACTGTAATGCAGATCTCCGATTCATATCTTCTTTCATTTAGCATCAAGGAAGGCCAAATTTCTACACAGAAAAAGCATCAGCAACTGCAATTTCCACTGGGATAAGCAGGTGTTTATGGTGCTATAGTTATGTTTTATCTAAAGATGTGGAAAAATACCTCATAATCAGTCTCCAACAACTGAATTAACTTGTCATTGATTTCAATCTACAGTTAAAAACATATTTGTTCTGCAGGATGAAATATACGTAAGGTTCAAAGCAAGTGCCATTTGAGGTGGTTTGGGTTTGTTATAAGAAATAGCAATGTTGGTGAAATTATCCAGATTCAGAAAAGAACTTTCAGGTCTCATAAGAACCCACTCCAAAGGAGAGACAAGCTTTTCAAGCTTCCAATTCCTTCCCCAGCTCAGATTTAAAGCCAAGCTGGCTTCCCTTCCTCCCTCCTCACTGCCAGCCTGCATATCACGCAAAACACCCACCGTGCAAGTCCACTACACCCTGGCCTGTTATTTACCAGTCTGGCAGCAGAAGCAGCAGTGGCAGTGTGTGGGGAAAGGGAAAGGGTTTTTTTTTCCCTTTTCCTCCCCCTCCACTGCCCAGACATGCTGCTTTTACTTTCCCAAAGAGCTACTGCTGTTACGTCATACTGGCTCAGAAAATGATCCATTTTTTTTACTTGTTTGGCAAAGGGGTCGGATAATTTCTGAGTTAATTCACAGTGTGCGGGGAAGAGGTCACCCATCTCTAATCAGAAGACAATAGCTACACAGAATTACACAAGACACAAGACAATAGTTAACAGAATTATTCCACTCAGTGCTTAGCATTAGCAGGATCACTGCTCTGATCATTTTTGGTTCTTGGCAATTTAAGAAAAATAAAGATATATGGAAAGCTTAGAAGAAGACAACAAAGATTAGAAAAGGGTACCCTTTAACCCAGGGTTTCTCAGCTTTTTCTGTTCATGACCCCATTCTGAGCCTTATTTACCTCTGTGACCTCCCTCATACCTGCTGCTAGTTGAAAAAAAGGCACATCACCATCTGCACTGTTTATTCTAATAACCAGTACTTCATTTAAGTACTGTAACAAAGAAAATTCTTAAAGACAAAGTGTATAGTAGCAGCATAAGGCCTGCTAACAAAAGGTAGCTGATAATTCTGATAATTAAAAAAAAATTCTGATTATTGGCACTTTATACAGTGTGCTCCAGTGATGTATCTAAGTCACTAGGTCATGAGTGCAAGTCATTTTTGCACGAGTGTGAGTCAGTGCCAAAATCTAAGGGGAAGTACAAGTCAAGTGCGAGTCAGTTTTGCACGAGTGCAAGTCAAGTGGGAGCAAGGCAAAAAAATCACGAGTTACAAGTCATGTCACTTTGGGGAAAATTGCTTTTTTTTCCTGAAAATGGGGTGTGTGTGTCTGTGTGGGGACCTCTGAGGCTTCTAAAGCACCCACTGGCTTCCACTATGCCCTTCCCATCACCTCTCAGTCTTGTCACCTCTCATCTGGTTTGGGAAAAACAAGCGTACTCGTGTCTAAATCCAAACAATTTATTATTTCCTCCCTGCCCACTCCCCTTGCTGAGCCGAGCATCCCTTGGGCTTGGAGTTTTGGCCAATGAGGAGGAACCGCTGCAGCACCTTTGCCTTCCCTCATCCCTCGCGCTCAGAGTTGTGGCCAATGGTGAACAGACGGCAAAAAAAAAGGAAAAAAACTCAGAGCCAGACTTGGTTTCCCACCCCCTCGAAAGGTGCATGTAACACTGAAGCCCTAATTAATACCACAGAGGAATACTGTGAAATAAAGTGATAAAAAGTATATGATTCATTGTAACATAGTACACCAGCTTTTGAAAGAAAGCATGAATAACTTGAGTTTCCAAAAGAAAAACAAAACCAATGATAAGCAGGGAGCATCTTATGGGGAAGTTTTTGCAGAAACGGTTGTCTCAGGAGTACAAGAGAGATTTTTTCCCCTTTTAACTATAGCACAAAGGCAACACAAAGAAGACACAAATTATCACATCCATAGGGCTCCCAGTCCTTTTTTCAGAAAGAGGCACCCTTTAATGTTTCTTCTTTGGGAAGAGAATACCGTATTTATCGGCGTATAAAACGCACCGGCATATAAGACGCACCTTCCTTTTGGCCCTGGGTTTCAAGAAAAAAAGATTTAAAGCATTTTTGGGCCACTTGGCCACTTACTGCTTGGCTGCTTAATTAGCTAATTTACATAAATTGCACAAAAATACCAGGATCTCTTTTAAAACACACAGCAATAAGACACATGAACAAAATGCACCAGAACATAAATCCCAAGTAAAAAAAACAAACCCCAGACTCAACTCTTTTTCCCCCAACCCACCCATGCACAGTTTCCTAAGTAAACAACATAAAAGTACAAAAAAAAAACCACCCCAGACTCAACTCTTACCCCACCCCACCTATGCAGTTTCCAAAGCCTCCCCAACTAGGCCCAGTTCAGAAGCTTACCCTTCCGAGGAGGTGGAAAGAGCAGGCCCTCTGCAGCTCAGCTCAGCTAAACTGAACTGAGCACAGCGCCCTCTGCTGGCTGCTAAGAAGCTCAACTCATGCACGTGCATAAATTAAACCCGACAAACAGCTGTAGATCGGATAGATTAGTTAGGGAAGAAAGCACAAGGGAGCTCTCTGGCTCCGGAAAAAAGCGGCAAGCCCGAAAATGCTTTAAAACGGGCAAGGGGTGAAAAGGGATTTTTTAGTATTGGCGTATAAAACGCACCCTACTATTTTGGGTCACAAATGTAGACAAAAAAGTGTGTCTCATACGCCAATAAATACGGTAAATATAATTGGGAGAAAAAGGGTTGAGAAACAAATTGGAGTGAAATATGTTAATATTGAATTTAACAGGCTGTATGATGCAGGACCATCAGATGCGATGGACGGAGAATGCACTGCTGTATCTGAGGGCCATTTCAAAGGTTTTTTTCCCCCAAAATGGACACTAATGCTTAGTTCAGAAAGGGTGCATAAAATGTAAATTAAAATGTAAATGCCAAGACATTTATTTCCTTTCTGGTGCATCTGCTCAGATGCTGATATAAGCCTTGGTTTCTCAACCTACATTCGCTTTCTGAAACATGTTTTGGGAAGGAACAAAAAAAGGGTTTAATCGGAGCCAGAATTTACCAAGCTTTAGCCGAGTGCTTATTTTTGCTCAATTTAATAGTTACACAGCAGGCTGACCAAACCTTTGTTGGACATGTTGTTGGTTAACACTCCAGAATGGCTGCTGATGGAGGTGATAGATTAGGAGATATTTGGGAATTTCTATGTTTAAAGGCAATGCCCATTAGAGCTTGGGGAAGTGAACACCCCTCCAATTGTGAAGAAACAGCAGTTTCACGTTTAGAAGAAACAGATTGAAAAAACAGAGGCAAAGAGGCCTGATTCAGACATCCCATTGAACACGTACTGAACTCTGGTCTCATGTAGCATCTCTTAGTCTTGGACACACATGCTAACCGCCAATTCACGCACAAGAGAAGGAAGGATTCTGCTTTCACCTCCACTTCAGATCCTAGATTATTTGCAAACTTTAGTTACAACCTAGCATAGAACAGGGTCACACAGTTTGGACATCACAACAGAGTCTGGCTTGTTCTAAGCCAGGATCAGAAGTAAAATCCTTTCTTTCCTCATGTGTAAATCAGAGGGGGAAATGCACATTCCAAGGGCAGAAGATATTGCACAAAATCAGGATTCAATCCTGGCTCCATGTGACATCTGAACTGGGCCAGGAAGAAGAGAGAGAATGCAATGAGTTGGCTGAAAGTTCCAGTGTTCTTCCCCATTCAAATCCATGTACCCCTCACATCTACAGGGAAGTGTACAGCACACACCTTTATTTATTTGAAAGACTTTTATTTTATCTTTCCCATGCTTTAGATGGCTTATGGCAAAGCTCAGCATCAATGCTGAGTGTTGTGACCTCACCCCTGAGTGACTGAAGATTGAGTCAGTCCTTACACCTCTGGGTTTGGGGAGCAGCATTCCATGTCAGAAGATGTGCCTTTTAGGTAGGCATGAGCCAGTTCCACAATATATTTTACAGTTTATCCTCAACATAGGCACATTTGAATGCACCAGGGAGAAATATGGCTGAATTTAGTATGATGGGGATGAAATTTCAGAGTTCTTTATGAACCACCAGAGGAAACGTCCCTGGTGTCTCACACTGTGTTCTATGCAATTTGGAGAACTGACCTTCTCTGGTTCTTGTATGACGGTGGGAAAACACATTAAAATCTTGTGATACAGTCCACCCATGAAAGTAAAATCCAATCAACACAGCATTGGTGCCTTTCTCCTTCTATTAAAACACTATCGTTTGGCTGTATGGAAACTGGAAAGAGAATGATAGGTCTGTAGCCCATGTACAGAGGTTTTGCAAGCTCTGTCTTACATTTGTCCATTCCTGTAAGATGAAGGGAACACACACACACACACACACACACACACACACACACACACACACGAATACAAGAATACAATTAAAACTTTTGTGTGATGCAGAGCTTTGACTTTCCACAAGCTGTCCAGCTGAGAGAAGAGTGCTGAGTCCTGTGACAATGAAACTCACACAATTTTTCCAAGCCTAGCCTTTCTAATGAAATATTTATTGTAAGATTGATTTTCCTAGCCATGCAATCATCCAGAATTGGCTGTTTATCCCAACAAACGGCCATGTAGTGATAGCAGACGAGCAAAACACAACCATCAGCAGTTCAAAGCTTCTGTAGTGTGGGTGTATTTGAAACAGAGATCCATATGGATTTTGAAATTGCCTGAAAGCTTTGCATTGAGTGCAGAATGCCTCCTTGTTTCATCTCTGTAAACTGAAGATATATGTAGTTGGTAACAATAATGAGCAGGACATTATGTATCAGTTGGGGGGGGGGATGTAGTTTCCTTTCTCCCTAATCAATTTTGCTTGTTCCATTGCTTCACCTTGCTGGCCCAAACTGTAACATGGTTGCCACAAGTGGCACAGATAGTAGGAGTTTGTGGCATACCTGGAGAGAAGCAAACAGGTCTGCAGGTTCAGCTGGCATAAAACCAGACCCAACCTCCTCCCTGCCTCTCACATGCTGTGCCACTGCCTGCTCCAGTAGTGGTGAACCATTTGGGCTTGGTGTGTCAAAATTTTTGAAAATGCCTAACTTGACTCTGCCCCCCCCCCAAACATTTAATAGTACTTTGACTATTGCTACTTTTAATAGTAATTTTGAATTGAACTGAAAACAACTATAGAACACATTGCATTTTATTTAACATCAATTACAGCCCGTTCCAACCCAAGGCCTAAACGGCACAATTCGGTCCTAAATTCGGCCTAAACGCCTTAGGACAAATTTAGGATGGAATAGCGCCGTTTAGGCTGAATTTAGGCTGCATTTGTGACAGACATAGGATGGGTTTAGGACAGCTGGCCCATTCCGTCCTAAGTTCGGCCTAAGAGCTATTCCGTCCTAAGTTCGGCCAAAGAGTGGGTGTGTCATTGGCGTAACGGGGGCGGTTCTAAATTTAAGTCCCTTTCCAGACACTGGCAAGCTCCGACACGCCCCCTCGAGCTGCGGAACGGACCTAAAATTTAGGACAACCAAAAAGGTGATTCTAAATTCGAGGAGACCCATAGGCACCATTTTACCTTACCCACTCCAGACTTCTCCCGAAAATTTCATACACCCCACTCCCCAGTTAGGCCAGAGTTAGGACGGAACAGCAGCAGCAAGGTCTGGAAATGGCCGAAGATAGGCACCGAATCAGCACCCAGCCGCACCCAGCCTCTTTCCCACAAAAGCCCAGCTCCAGCCCTCCAGTCTCTCTCTCTCTCTCTCTCTCTCTCTCTCTCTCTCTCTCTCTCTCTCTCTGAGCACGTGGCGTGGGGCTCTGTCCCCCCATAGCCACAAAGTGGGGCTTTGTTGGTGGAGGGCAAAATTCACAAACACCCCACTTCTCCCTTCTCTTCTCCTCTCTCCCCCCCTCAAGGGCAGAGAGGGCTGTTCTGGCTGCGGCCAAACTGTTAACAGCTGTGCCTGGGCAGCTGTCTCCATGGAAGCACTTGCTAACCCATGTCTTTCTCCCAGCTTCTCCCCCCCCCTCACAGGCAACAACACCAGCAGGTAAGAGCATGTGCTATATATATATATATATATATATATATATATATATATATATATATATATATATATATATATATATATATATATATATATATATAGGCTTACCATATCGCCGACCGGGACACATGGAAATGCCCTTAAGGGAGGCGGGGGGAGGGGCGATAGTAGCCGGAGCAACGCTCCGGCAACTATCGCCCCTCCCCCCGCCTCCCTTAAGGGCACTTCCGTGTGTCCCGGTCGGCAATATGGTAAGCCTATATATATATATGATAGCTGCCTCTTTACCAATGTGTCCTCTGATAGCTGCCTGTCGCCATGTGAGCAGAAAACTCTATGTTTGTGTAAACGTGACTTGCCTATAGACAACAGCTTTTTCACTCTTTCTCACCCTTTCCCCCACAGGGTCTACTACAGGTGAGTGTTGATTGGCTTGCCATGTTTGTAACCCAACAGTTGTGCTGTTTTCTCTCTCTTTGACCTTTGTTCTTTGCAGGATCATGCTCTCCTTACATCCAGGTAAGCATCTCACACGTACCATGAGTGTCACCCTTAACAGCTGTTTTTTCTGTTCTCTCCCTGCAGGCTTTTGCTACCTACGTAGTGGTTTGTTCTCCAAGGCTATCGCAACCAGACACAAGCTGACATGTAACTCCCCCTTGTTTTTTGTCTCCCCAGGAATGGCTCCCCGGGACCCATTTGGTGGGTGGCGACCTGATTTCTGGTGGGTCCCAGGTGATGGAAAGATCAGATAAGTAATTGCCACAAGTTCTGAGGCTATTTAAAAAAACAGATAGCTACTAATTGCTCTTCAAAGAGCTGAGCTCCTGCAGTTTGCAAGATAGCTGCTAATTACCCTGCAAGCAGCTAAGTTCTTTACTTGTAAATAAATAAATATACCACTGCTCTAATCAACACCTCTGCTCCATTATCAGCTGCCTTCTTCCCTGGTAATGAAAGAATTAAAATTCCAAGGCAGTTGTATAATGAAATCAAGGAGCAACATACAACCCTAGTGACGTGCACCAAAGCAATCAGTGTTTTAAAACCTTCTAACAGTATTCAGAAAAAGGTTAAGCTGTAACTAGAACAAGTGGTGGACAATTAATAATGTTAACTTTATGGCATTTCAATTGATGGTATAAAACTAGGGGCACAATCCTAGCTGACCTATGCACTGGCCTAGCGCACGCTGCGCCGGTGCTAGCTGTCGCAAAAGTGCCATAAAGTACTTTGTGTTGGCATAGTAGTTGCTGGCGCCAGTGGTAAGGCGCGTACTGGCAGAAGGAGCAGTGCACGCCGGATGCAGTGAGTCCAGGGCAGGGAAAGGATGGGGAGGGGTGTAACGGGGAGAGGGAGGGTGATGATGGCGGTGGGCGGATCAGGCTCAGGCAGGGGTGGGTTCTGTGGCGCTGGTGCATGTCGCATCCTATCACCCCTCCAGGGCCTGATCCACTGACATAGGTGGCAGCCATATGGTTCGCGCAGGTCCGAATACACCCACTGCGCAGGCTGGGGCTTTCCCCAGTCAAGGGGACAAAGGAAGTATGGCAGAGAGGTTAGTGGTGGATTAAAGCATCAGAGGTGCTATTAAGGTGGTGTTCATATATTCTGAATATTTAGAATCATATGGCCTAATCCCAAGGTAGGTAAGGTGGAAGCAGTGGTGGTTTGTGGCAGGAACTAGAGGATAGAGGAGGATCAGGGCGGGAAGCAGGGCAGACATAGGGTGTTTTGATGATGGGAGGGGGTTATCTCAGCAACAATAGGGCAGGACGTCTGGCTCAGTTGGTTAGAGCATTCGTCTCACAAATGCCTGAAGATCTGCAGGACAGCAGTTCAAGACGGCCGGAAGTCTTTCGGAGAGCTGCTGGCACGCCGAGCTGATAAGCTGCAGAGCCCTGTGGGGAAGTGGAGCAAGCTGAAGCTGAAGCGTGCTGAGGCGAACGCCAGAGAGAGAGAGAGCTGGACTGTGAAAGTAACATCTCGAATGAAGGGTTCTATGAAAGATTAGAACGTTATTATATTGTAAAAACCCGTTGGGGTTTAGAACAGCCTGCCCATGTTCACTGCCTTGAATAAAGTCAGAGGAGAAATCCAATGACCAGAAAGGCGGTATATAAATACTGTATATTTTTTTATTATTATTATTATTATTATTATTATTATTATTATAGCATACACCAAATCCTATCCCCGTTTTCCTGACCCGACACGCCTTCAACTTGTCTGAAGTAAACTTCAGTTTATTGGCCCCCAGTCCGTTACCGGCAATTCCAGACACTGATTTTAGCACTTTTACTCCCTCACTTGAAATCAGATATAAAGGGAAAATGCAGGTGGATGTCACTGGCATACCGATTCCAGTTTTGACTAGTGCACTGTGTGTGTTTGGTGTGTTATTTTTGCTAAAGTAGCCTTCAAGTCACTGCAAAACCAGGAAGACAATAGTGTCTAAATAATTTTGTCTACAGGCTTGCTGCTATCCTCTTCATTAATAGCAGAAAGCACGATTCATCATGTAACCTGCACCTCAGGTGGGAGAAAAACATTTTTTCTGCTCAAAGAATTCTCTATCCTTGCAATACCCTAAACAGTATATCAACCTGTCACTGAGAGAGGTGAATCAGTGCACATTTACTTCACATACACTCCCATGGCAATGCCATGCAAAACAGTATTTATCATCTGCTTTGTAAGTACTGGGAGGGCAGAGAGTCACTGAGGGAGTTCACTGCTCTCTCCACAGGCCGTCAGCAGAAAGGCAGAGCTTGCAATACTGTTGGGATGACATTCTGCTTTCCTTGAAGAAAGGCCCTGTTCATTTCTCTACCCCTGTTGTAGCAAATATTTTCATTCCCTACCACTGGCACTGTTGTCTCTTTCAATGCAAATTTACATTTCTTCCCTTCCACATCCTCAACTTGCTCCCTGCCATTCTAGTCCTTGTTTAAAAAAATAAATCTAAATTATTTGAGGCCCCAGTTCTTAGAATCTGAATCAGTTACGCTAGCCACATATAGGCACGTTTTCTTTCCATCTTAGTGTATTCCAAGATGAGATCATATCAAATGTCAAGAATAAAATGTACACGCAGTAAAATCTCACTGTGTGAAATGTTCCTGCTCAATTCAGAAAGCAGCTTAGGGTGTCTAAAACTTGAAATCATTTTCCATTTGCACTAATCCAAATTGAAAACTGTGACTTTAAAAGCAGCAAAGAATATCACTTTGACTCTGTGTGCACTGAGGTGATCTATTCTTTTCCCCTTTTCTTTTTGACTATTCCACTTGGTGCAAAAAGGTGGTTACACAGGGAAGCCTAATTCTCACCAGGTTTGGCAAGCAACGTCTCCTGGAAATTTCTATTATTGAGACAAAAATATGTGGGCAATGTACATGATGCAGCACACATAATCAACTCCCCCCCTCCAAAGACAGTCCCTACCTGCCCCAAGGAGCTTACAATCTGACAGTGAGGAAAGACAAGATGAAGGAGAGAGCTAACAAGGCCAGCAGTGGAGAAATATTCAGAATTTGACAATGGTAAATAGAGAATGGACGGTCAAATACCAAGGCAGTGCGAGCCTTCTGTGGAACAACTTGCCTAAGCAGAGATGTCAGGAAATTCAGCATGAGAGAAACTAGAAAGGAGAGCATCTTGGTTTCAAATCTTCACTGACTGATGTTGCTCAACAGATGATCATTGCTCTCAATCTTTAGGGTGCATTAATTGCTTTTATGGTTGGTTAGCTGTCCTGAAAGCTATGCTAATAAGGCAGGATATGGGTTTTTTAAAAAAAAAAACACGTTGCAAAGCAAAGGCATGCCAGTTGAAATTGATATGTTGAGATTCCACAGAACGTGGTATTATTCATGATATGTACATGCAACATTTTAAAAAAATCATAATTCATTTTGCATAAAGGGACATCTATGATAAATTAAGGATTGTATTTCATCTGGGCACAGTTGTCAGGATATGCCTTAGCTGGAGGCAGCAGGTGGTAAATATTTATGTGTTGATTTGGTTGTGAAATAGAGATGCCTCCAAAGGCTTTTAACTGTGAGATGAGTTGGCTGTTCCCTTTAACATACTACTTTTTAGATCACTGATGTCAGTGAACAGGGGCAAGTCTGGGAAAAGCTATGAAAAACAAAAAGAAACACAGCAATCATTTTCCTTCCACTGGCATCTGAGAGTCGCAGATGCAACTTATATAAAAAGGGAAAAAATCTGGAAGTAATTTAGTGTGACTATGTATTATTTATACAGCACTGTACTAGAAGTGTGACAACTTCTTTACTGAAATAAAGTTGAAACAATCTCAGGTTTTCACGACTCGTCCGTATAACAGAATTAAAAACATTCATGATTTCCGGGAATTCCGTCGTTTAATAAATAGCTAATAGAAACTAAAGCATAAAAGATGTAATATGTCTGAGGTTCTGCTACTCAAATTGGTAGCATCCTCAGAACAAAACTCACAGAACAAGCTTGCCTCCGCCACCCTGTCCACTACCTTTGTGGTAGTGTTTTAAGCAGTGGACAGGGTGGCGGAGGTAAGCTGGTAAGCTGGTAAGCCTACCTATGGTGGAAGGTTGGCCACCCCTGGAATAGATCATCATCTGAAACTTTGGGGAGCTCCAGCAAATCAGTGTTGTTGACAACACTGAGCCAGATAGACAAAGGGCCTGACTCAGCAAAAGGCTTCCCATGTTCAACTTTTGCCCACACAGATATAAGTACTGTATTTCTTCGAATCTAAGACGCATGTTTTTTCCCAATTAAGCATTTCAAAAAATGGGGTGCGTCTTAGAATCGAAGGTCTCCAAAAAACACCCCCAAATGCCATCTTATTACTTACCGGGGCTTGGGGGAGCTTCAGGGAGGCCTGCATGACCCTCTGCAGGCCTCCCCGATCTTCAGTTTGGTGAAAAACGGTGAAAATCACCAGGTTTTGCTGAAATGAAGATCAGGGAGGCCTGCAGAGGGTCGTGCAGGCCTCCCCAAAGCCCAGATAAGTAAAGAAATTGAATTTTCTGGCAGACTGCAAAGGCACTGCTCAAAGGCAGCAAGGTGATCGTCAGCTGCAGTGCATGGGGCATGCTGGGGTGAGCCTTCAGGTTCAGGAAGAGAGAGCTCGCTGCTGAGCAGAGGGGGCAAAATGGCATGGTAATAATTGGATTGGTGAAATGGAGCGGCAGGCAAGCTGGGGAGAGTTGGAGCTGAGCAGACAAATTGAAGGAAGGAGGTGCGTCTTGCAATCGATGGTTTTTGTTTTTTTTCTGCTGGTGTTCCTGAAATTTAAGGTGCGCCTTAGAATTGATGGCGCCTTAGACTCGAAGAAATACGGTAATTAGACAAGAGGAACACTACAATGATGAGCTCTTTACTGAAGGACTTCCATCCCCTTCTTCTTCATTTGTTAAAAACAATTAAAAAAAACCAAACCCTTCCAGAAATAATGGCCCTTGCCAGGCAGCTTACAAAATCCATTTTTTTAAAAAATCAATGAAACAACCCTAAATCAAGCCATTGATCAAACAGTAGTTGATCACAGTTAACAATGGCGGTTGAACACAGAGGAGTACCAACTGCCCGTGAGGAGGAGAAGTCAGCAGAGAGAAGGATTGTTCCTCACAAGATATGGCAATGTGAGTTGCCTTTGAGGGCCTCTTAGGAGGGGAAAAGGCAGCATTACAAATGCTGAGATATGTACCGGGTAAATCAGTGAAACAGTCAATATTAAATAAGCACGGAAATCCAAACAAAAACATACAGCCAATATATAAAATAGCCAGATAGCAATAAAAACCAGCCATACTAATTAAAAAAAAATATTACTGACTAGCAGTCTCACACAACTAGGAATGACTTTGCCAGGCGCCTGAAAGATAACATCTTAGATATATAGGGCCCCCGTATCCACAGATCTACTATCCACGGATTCACTTATCCGCGGATAGCAGGAGCCCCCCCCCATGCCATTATTTTACCTTAGAAGCTGGTGTGTGTCTTCCTTTAAACAAAAGCTATAAGCAACAGCATGCTGCTTATAGCACTGAAGCCGACTGAGTGCTAGAGAGACTCAGCTGAAGAACAGGAAGCAGTTCCAGTTCCAGCTTCGTGTTCTTTGGCTGAGCCTCTCTAGCACTGTCGGCTTCAGCGCTATAAGCAGCATGCTGTTGCTTATAGCATTTGTTTAAAGGAAGACACAAACCAGCTTCTAAGGTAAAATAATGGCATGGGTGGCATGGAGGGTGCATTTGCCCCTATCCGTGGTTCTCCAGTATCCACAGGGGGCCTGGAAATGATCCCCCCTGGGTACCAGGGGGGGCCTGTACATATGGGCTGTTTGCAACAGCGAGATGACGCAAAATGCCCAGTGACAGAGTCCAAAGCATATTGCCACTGAGCCAGTCCGAGTCCCACTGCCGTGGACCCCAAGCTGTATCAGTCTCAGTAAGATGATGGTAGGGCATGCAGACACATAAAAAAGAAAGGAACTCTAATAAATTTTAGCAATTTTTATTGTTTTGTTTCTGTGCTTTTAATTTCCACATTCATTTTAGCTAGAAGTCCTGACTAGCAAGTTGCTCCCGAGACATCCACGTGTTGTCAATCTGCACCCCTCTTTTGAGCTTTTTTGGTTGCATCCTTGTCATCTCTGGTCAGATTCTAAAGCTGGCAGTTCATGCTCTAAGGAGACCAATGGACGCTTGTATCAGCTGTTTGCTCTTGTTATTCTGATGAAGCCATGAGTACTTACGTGGCAAAATGTCAATTGTTTTTAATGTTTTAATAAACCTGTCACTTCTCTTAAAATGATGTATTTCCCGGAATATGGAAGTGTTTAACTCAGTAATCTTCCCCAAAGCATCTGGATGGTTGCTGCTAAAAACACAATGCTACAAGGATCTTTGATTCAATCTTGCAGGACTCAGTATTTCAACTTTCCTCCAAGGAGCTCAAAGGTGAGGAGCATGGGAGAGGGTTTCTTTTTATCCTCACAATATCCATGTGAGATAAGTTAGATTGAGAGATCGTGATTGACCCAAGGTCATCCACTGAGCTTCAGAAAACTCTTGGGTCCAAGCTCACTGTTCTGTCCATTACACCAACCTGGTCTTTCAACATTGCCTCCAGATTTCATCTGACTTTGCTCCTAATTCACTTGTAATTGCTTGGCTCCTGCACCAGGCTGAGCCATCAGGTCTCTGGCAATGATAGATCTGCTACTTAATATGACTTTGCAATGTCTGCTATGCTACATGTTGCATCTGAAGAGTTGATTCCTGTGAGCCTAAGAAAAATATCGCACCGTTTCTCTAAATGGCAACAAATTACAGAATTGCCAAACACCAATTTGCAAAGATGCCCAAGCAACAGTAAGAGAGAAATGATCCAGCTCTTTCTTTGTAGAGCTTGATACTCATGATTACTGTGTATTTTCCAAATGTGAACAGATAACATTCATCACTGGAATTGCACAGCAGCTTGCTACAATTCTAGATGGAGTTTATATGGTGAGCCTCACACAAATGGGTATTTATCTGTCGCCTGACAGAAAATGCATGACATCAGGTGGAAGTCTAAAATGCAATCCAAATACTCAACCCAAAGCACAGCTGATAGGCAGACATTTCAAGGAGAATATTGGGCACTTGTTGGACAAGAACTAGACCAATGTGAACAAGCAGGTTTGTAAACCAGTATTTTTTTTTGGGGGGGGGGGTTAATTGAAAACTGCTCCATTCAATACAGAGCACAGCACAGAGAGAGACTGCAGCAAACATCCAACTAGGAATCCACATGAATATAATGAAGCAAGACACAGGAGACAAAGTGGTATGATATATGCAGGGCAGTTCCGTAAAAGTTATGCAGTGCTTCTTCCCAAAGGCCAGATGTTCACATATATCAGCTCTGTAATCCTTATGGTGCTCCTGTTAAGGCAGACCAGTTTTGTCTCATGGTCTACCACTGAGCTCAAGCCATGCTCCACTGAGCTACAACTGCCATGCAATTTGAATGAAGAACTTTCTGTCTCATAACTACTACACTATATTAGGCTCTGTTCACATTACAACTTGCATCTCAAGTGGGAGAAGCCACAGACTCAGGACAAGGCGAGCCCAAGACCACCTGAGGCAGCATGCCAAATTCTGCCCCCCCTTATCTGATCATGTGCCAGCCTCTGCTTCTCCTACTCATCAAATATTTAGCTCAGCACTCCACTCCACTCCATGTTTCCTCCTTCAGTCCCCCTCTTCTTTCTGCTGTCTGAAGTTACCACTTCATTCGGCCTCATGGATGGGCCAACCTGGACTCAGGAGATCATAACCCCACGGTATTCCATGGTCTCTAATGTTTCATGTACCTGTTTAAGAACAAATTGCTTAGTATACTTCTTTGCATGGTCATTTGCGCAAACACACATAGTGGAATTCTGTGCACACACAGAGCCAGCTTTGTCAAGCATTCTTCCTGTACACTTGAATGGGGAAACTCCATGCACAATCAGGTGCTTTGCGTGCGAGTTGAACACCCAGTCCCTCATTTCCATTCCCTGAGTTAAAATGTAGCGTTTGAACAGAGCTCCAACAGCTGGAGCCAGACCTTCAGAGAGGTTGGTCAGGTGGGTCACTCATCTGCAAAGATGACAACTTGAAGGCTTCATGGTACTAACTCCATATGTGACTGCACAGGGAGCATGAAGAAGAGAACCATATTCCAAACATCATCTCTTGGAATTCTAACCACTATGAAAATTACACAATTTTGGGTAAACATAAAATTTGAGTGGTCAGAGAGTGAAAGAAGAAACATCCAAATTTTAATGTGTCTTGCTTCCTGCTTAAATACAGCAACAATAGTACTCGCAAACATGCAGCAAGGTTAGGGAAAATTAGCTGCGTAACTTGCAAAAATGCCTGAAACTGCCTTCTGATTAAGCATGGATCTGTTCCAATTCTTGTCCTGTTTTAAGTTCGCAATGATTAATTAAGGCAGGATTTCTCAAACTGTGGATTGCGATCCACTTGGCGGGATGCAGACCAATGTCCAGTGGGTCCTAGAGTCAGGCCCTCCCATTCATCTTTGCTTCTATTTGGCTCCAAATTGGAGCTCTCTGGATGCAATTGGAGGCCACCCCCAGGCACTGGCGTCACTACGGGGGGGGGGGGGCGGAGCTGTAAGTTCTTCCATGATCAGAGCCTCCGTTACACAGAAGAACGAAGCGCCCTGCCCCCGCGCCTTCTGACCCATTCAAAGCGGTGAAAACAACGCGCATTCACCGCTTTGACTGGGTCGGAAGGCGCGGGGGCGGGGCGCTTCGTTCTTCCATGTAACGGAGGTTCCGATCATGGAAGAACTTACAGCTCCGCCCCCCCCTGTAGTGACACCAGTGCCCCCAGGTCACACCAGGCCTCCACTGGCCTGTGCAGGCTTCCAGAAGCAACCAGAAAGTGATTTCCGGTTTACTTCCAGGTTCATAGAAGCAACTTCCAGTTGCTTCCGGCCTGAGGAGGCCCACCGGAGGAGAACAAAGTGGGTTGTGGTGCCCTCCGCCGGAAAACAGGTGGGTCGCAGCAGGGCAAAATTTGAGGACCACTGAATTAAGGGATTTGGATTTTTCAGTGTTATTCTAGTGGTTTTAGATTCAAAATAATAATAGAAAGATTGCAGGCACTCTTTTCTGAGGTTAAAAAATCAGAAGGATTCCCTAATCTATGGTAGGCTCAGCACATACGTACCTCACCCCCTCAACCATGTTTCTTTTCCCCTGTACATAAACCAGCAGTGATCCAAGTCTGCCCAATTCATTGTAATCCACCATGTTCAATTTAATCAAATAATCCCACTTTCCAATGCAAGCAGGACTTCTTCAAGAAGCAAGCATATCATTTTTTTTTAATGGACACACTGCTCCAGATTTGTAAAGAGCCATTCACTATGCCAACTTTGACAAACAAAAATCTCTTCCCAGAAGCTGCTGTAAACTGCAAAGGATTTGATTCCTGTTTAGGCTGAACATGTCACAAATGACTAAAAAATGCACACGAGGGCAGACAGGTTGGCTAATAAAAGTTATGAGATTGTAACTTTTGCAGAATCATTAGTTAGGCAGCATTTGTGAGTGCTGGATGTGGATTTTCCATGTGAAAAATACATAGAGCATGCATTAGACCCGTACAGCTAATGTGCTGCCCTAATTATCATGCATATGTATCCTTTTGATGTCTTATATCTCCATAAGAACCAAAGTACTTACTAAAGTGAAAGAAGGGCATAATCCAAAACATTTTATACACCTCTTGGGATTGTGTTTTATTAGACTTGCCTTATTTCTGACCACCAATATTGATCTTTTTCATCTTCTAAATATACAAGACAGTTTGTGGGATTTATCTTTGGGACAAACATGGCAACTACTGTATTGTCTTAAACTGAATAAGGTTATAATATCCCATTTATTATACTATTACTTAGGCAGCAGTGAGTCATTCTGCCTTCATGAATAGAATAATATTAAAAATTGGCTTTTAGGCCCAAGCCACTAAGACTCAACTCAATCCTGTTTTCTTAGCAGCTATTTTTAACTTAATCTTTTCCATTCCATTCACTTTCTCTGTCTTTTTCCACAGAATGATTCACTTTCCTCACAAGATTTACCTCATCAGGATACTGTATAATAATATTTGATGTCTGTGAAAAATAAAATATGTAAACGTTTCTTGAATGATAAAAACCTCATAAAACTGAGTTTCTGAAAAGACTGAACCATGCCCACTCAATGAAGTCTCAACATTTCTTTAAAGCCGTAACTAATGACAGGTAACTGAAACTAGGTAACTGATCCACCCCTTCCCACCTCCTCCCCCATTCCCAGTTCCTTCCCCCTCAGTTACTCCCCCAGTCCAGCCACTCCCACCGCCCCCACCACTGACGTGGTGAGCATGAGCTTAACTAATGGGTGGCTTCTGGGTGGTTGGAGTTATGACAGCGGAAATAACTTCCGCTGTTGTAAAATGGCTGCCAATGGTACGCACAGCATGCCATTGGCGGCCATTCTGCACGCGTTGTCACAAGACATGGCAGTGCCACAGTTCTGTTGCTGGACCCCAATGCACCCTCCGAAGCCTGTACGTCAGTGGTGGGGGCGGTGGGAGTGGCTGGACTGGGGGAGTAACTGAGGGGGAACAGGGAATGGGGGAGGAGGTGGGAAGGGGTGGATCAGATGGCAATGGCGCATGCTGGATCCTATCCCCCCTCATTCCAATACTCCCCACCCTTTTCCTCTCCTTAGACAAACGTCATGAAAAGTGGTGGCGTATGTCCAAGGAGATCCATAGGCAGTCCCAGAGCTTACTGGAAGGTAAGTAAAAATATTTATTTACCTCCTGTTTGCCCTTGGGTCAACCCCCTCCCCCCCATCCCCTGGATGCAGCACACACCTTTTTGGTGCAGCTGCATCAGCATAGCTGGGAGGGGGGTAGGATTGGGCCCTAAGTAATCAGATTCTAGAAAAAAGGGGTTAACAGCTTGGCTAAAGAACATGAACTCTTCAATCAGAGAAGGACCTCTTCAGGCATGTCTAACGAGTTGTGTCTACCCACATGGGTTTTTTGATTCTCCACCACCACCACCACCACCCTTGAGGATTCTATCATGCTGCAATGTCAACTGTATCTGAAGATCCTCAGAGTTTCAAAAGCAGGTTGGCTTGCTGAGTGAGGAGAAAGGGGGTGGGGAGAAGACTACTGTTGTTTGAACAAAGAAAAATAAGTTAAAAGCTCCACTGGGAGTGCCATTCTCCAGACTGTGACTGAAGTAGTCGGCTCAAACTTGTGCGGAGTACATTGAAAAATGAATGCAATTTCCTTCAAAGGATGCTAGTAAGTAACTGCTTATTTATGATACACAATGTGAGTGGGCTGCACACAACCCCAAAATTTTTTCCCAAGCCACTTCTCCCCAAGGCACTCTGTGTTGGCAACTGGATTTTGTTAAGCACCAAAGGATCCCAACGGTCAATTTGAAATAGTACACTTACAGCCCTTCAGCCTCTGGGAATACGTCAGAAAATGACAACCAATCTCATTATTTCTGAGTGTCCTTGAAGACTTCTTTTGGTTGGGTTGGCTCAAGGGATTTTAAACATTTGAGATTTAACAGTCAGATAACAAACGTAATAACAACACTACTAATATCCAAACTCAAGAGTTGCTAGATCCAAATGCCTGAGGAATTTATAATGGGGTGACAACAGCTGACTCTGTTCTCTAGTGTAACTTTCTGTGCTTTGGAAGGATGACATTTCAGGACTCAGAAGTGCCAAATTGATGCTCGTGTCTAGTTTGCCTCTAAGGCTTTTTGTTTTCTTTTGCAACCAATGAAGCTACACTCTAAAGAAGAAGTTCCACACAGGGGAATGTATTCTTAATCCTTTCTCCTCTGGTGTTTTTCTGCTAAGAATGCCTTTCACTCTGCAGATAAAAGAAGATACAGGTGAAGTCATTTTTCTCAGGGACAGTCCAAGTCCTCCTGATGTCTGAGGTGGCATGACAAATGCTGCCCTCTTACCTGATGATCATCCCTAAATTTGGAATGCATTTGCAGTATGATGAACAGAAGTGGGTTTTCTCTGTGCCAGGTGCAAGGGAGTGACAACAGGAAACAGGTTATCTTGTTGGCTGTGTGCTCCCTGAGGCATCTGGTGGGGCCACTGTGCCAGCCTCTGCTCCTCCCACTCTCCAATATTCTAGCTCAGCATTCTCCTCCCCTCCACATTTCTTCCCCCTCTCTGCCCCCTTCCTTTTCCAGTCCAGGGAGTGGAGAGAGGAGGAGGAGGTGCAGTGGAGGTAAGAAGATGAACAAAGAACACCTCCCAAAAATCTGCTGCCTGATGCGATAGCTTCAGTTTGTCTCATGGATGGGCCGGCCCTGATTTTTCTCCTGTGAGGGGAAAAGCAGCTGGGAAGATTTTTAGCATGAAAGGCATAAGAAGCCACTTTTGATTGCAACCTTTGTGGCCGAAGCCACTTTTGATTGCAACCTTTGTGGCCGCATTTTGTAAAACAACAACTTTGGGAGTTGTTATAACTCTGTGAATATGTCCCTTTGGCCACATGGAGATTTCCCTCTATTGAAGTACATGTGAAAGTCATGGCAATAAGGAGAGCTGCACATGTGCACTGGGGTTTCCATGCTCACATTATGATGGGAACCATTTTGGAATAAAATAACTTTCAGTGCCCAAACAAGTCTGACTAATGGGTCAATATTCTTGCAACCCACTTCTGACAGTCCTGTCACCAACCAGGATGTGGCTGGACTACCAAGGAAGAGAACAGAGTTTCAAGATGTCAATATTTAACAGAGGAGAGAGCTTGCTCAGCAGCAGCATCCTATCTGTGAGACTCCCTGCCAAAGGGAGGCGCATCACAGGTCTCCTTTTGGTCACAGTAAAGGGGTCACCAAGGTGGCTGACAATCTTAAAACAATTAAAACAGCAGGTATAAGCCCACCAAACAACAGACACAACCAACAGACAGCAAAAATCAGA
Source organism: Plestiodon gilberti rubricaudatus (assembly GCA_026170595.1). Classification (NCBI taxonomy): domain Eukaryota; kingdom Metazoa; phylum Chordata; class Lepidosauria; order Squamata; family Scincidae; genus Plestiodon; species Plestiodon gilberti. Next base: position 61,675,814 of record JANXHW010000003.1, on the reverse strand, counting down.
CAAGAGACAGAAAAAAAACTCAAGAGAAATCTAACTGAAAAAGTCTTAACCTGTTTAAAACAGGCAGTGTAGGGACCACTTGGTCTTCCCAGGGGAGGAAGTCCCACAGCCAGGGAGTCACCACTGAAACGGCCCTGCCTTGCACCCCCGTTTGGTGGCGGAACACAATGCAGAGCCCCGATGTCCCAGCATAGACAGCAGTCAGGTTTTTGCGGGTTTTGTATTAATTATTGTTTTCCACCCTGTAAGTCACCTTCAGCTCTTTTAAGGAATGGAACTTCAGGATATAAATTTAAAAAATAAATAAATAGACGTTTAAAGGCCAGGGGTAACAGCTATGAGATCAGGAGTTCTGTACATATCCCCAAAGCCAGATTAATAAACTGACAAACTCTGCTGGAGGTCTTCTTTATTCACAACTGAATCATTCCCTTATTGCTATGACTTCTTAAGAGGGTGAAATATTTCAGACCGACATTCCTACATTGTTGTTAATTAACAGATTTATCTTGAAAATAGAAAAGTGGTTGCAATTATGGCCAAAGACCTGGAGCTTGTAGCTCATCTATTACTTAAACTGTTCAATCAGTGCTGAAGGAAATATGGTTATACTCCATGAAATTACTAACTGAAGATAATTAATGGCTCAGATTCTCATACCCAAGCATAATGACATGTGCAGGAATCACCCATGACATAAATTCTCCTACTGTACAAAAATACAAAACAGACTACTGAAACTAAATTATTTCTCTACTATGTCCTACAGACACTTTTTTTTTAAAAAAAGCTAATGAATAGCTTCAGAAAAAAAGACTATTGTCTTCTGCAATTCATTCATGCCCCAGTTTAGTTTACATGAAGAAAATCTTGAAGATCATTTATCTGATGCATTGTTTTCTATGGGAAACGTATTCCTTTGATTTATTGACAATGATGCAAGATTATACATTTATGTATAATCATAAGAACATAAGAAGAGCCCTGCTGGATCAGGCCAAAAGCCCATCTAGTCCAGCTTCCTGTATCACACAGTGGCCCCACCAGATGCCTCAGGGAGCACACAGCCAACAAGATAACCTGTTTCCTGTTGTCACTCCCTTGCACCTGGCACAGAGAAAACCCACTTCTGTTCATCATACTGCAAATGCATTCCAAATTTAGGGATGATTCACTCATGCACAACATCATTGGATGACTCAAATGTGTGAATGGGTCATCACAGGTCAAACACCACAAAAAGAAGTTTCATATTATCTCACATCACTTCCAATGCAGGAGTATGGTGCAGGTGCAGATAAGGTGGCAGAGGGGGTAGTTTGAATGAATGAATGAAACCTTTATTGGCATAAAGACAAACATACATAAAATATAAATAGCAAACAGACAAACAATATCATAAAACAGACTAATCCAAACACATAAAACAATATCTAAGACAGTCAGAATAAGTGGATACAACAACAGCAACTGTAAAGGACCCTCTAGATATTAAGATATATTAGGGATCCCAACTGCCATCTATAGCCAAATGAATCTGCGTCATATGAAGGAGAGATCACTTCGACGTTTTATTAATAAATCCAGATAGTTAGCTATTTGATTGGTGCGTAATTCATCGTCACCAACCAATAGGTAATATATGGCTTCTGACTCAGAAAATCCTGTGTATTTAATCAAAATCGGACCTAAATGGGATAAACGTAAGTCTTGGTAAAGATCACAATATAATAACATATATGGCAAGGTTTCAATAGCTGTGTTATTACAAGGGCATAGCCGTGCTTCATGTGGCACAGATTTATATCTGCCAGTTGTAACATTAGACGGGAGCACATTGCATCTTGCTAAAGTAAAGGCCCGTCGTTCCTGAGGACTTTTCAACAGTGCAAGATATTTGGCCATTTTACATATAGGTGATGTTAGAGGGAAATGCAGGGGGGAGCATATTTTCTGCGCTGCTGCAGACAGAACTTGTTGCTCGATGTCCAATAGCCTGCCCTTAAGAAGCTTGAAGGCTTGGAGCGGTGGAAGGGCTCCCAATGAATCTAATGCAACACCCATTGTTTGGATCTTTTGCATGAAAAAATTGGATTCGGGGGACAATGAAGAATCGGCTAACATACTTTTGAGTAGGACATTGTTGTTAGCAGCGTAACATATCCGAATCCAGAATTTAAAAAAGTGTAGCCATACAGTTGTTTCTAATCTAATTAATCCCACCTCCAAACAAAGGGCAGCATAGGGGACACAATGTGGTACAGCCAGTATATTATAAAGAAAGGCTGCTTGCACCCTTTCCACCAAAGGATTGAAAGCAGACATCCAGATAGGTGACCCAAACAGTAATTGGGGTATAACTTTAGCTTTGAAGATTGTCACTGCAGCGGGGATAAAAGAGTTACCCCATGTATGAAAAAAACGGCTAATTGCCTGGGATGTTAATTTCGCTGAATTAATTGCAGCTTGGCGATGGCTTGCCCAGGATTGTCTATGATGAAAATAGATCCCCAAGTACTTAAATTGCTTGACCTGTTGGATAATCTTGCCTTTGAAAATCCAAGAGGCGGGCTTCCAATTCTTGCCAAATACTACAATTTTTGACTTATCATAATTGATGGATAATTTATTGCAAAAACAATAATGAATACAAGCGGCAATCAGGCGTCTTAAACCTATCTTAGTACGAGAGAGTAACACCATATCGTCTGCAAACAACATGATTGGTATAGAAAGAGTAATGAGTAACCAATTTGGGACTATGGCCGTCAACACTTCTCAGGACAGGGGCCAGGTCATTGATAAACAAATTAAACAAAGTAGGGGCTAATACACACCCCTGTTTTTACTCCTTTATTTGTGGCAATTCAATCGGACAAATTACCATAATATGATAATCTAATCTTGCAAGATGTACTAGAATAGAGTCCCTGTATCAGAAGAAGCAGTCTATTGTCAAGACCTGCATCTTTCAGTTTTGTCCATAATAAGTCCCTATCTATTGTGTCAAACGCCGCTTTCAGATCTAAGAAAGCAGCGTACAAGCGGGAGTTAGCTTGTTTCATTTGCTTAGCTATTAAATGAGATAGTATTAAGCAATGGTTCAAGGTGGATTTACCTGCTACAAAACCCGCTTGTTCAAATCCAAGAATACTTTGGTCGTTTATCCAAGTTGAAAGGCGGCCGAGTAGGTGGTTAGCATAAATCTTACCTATAACTGACAGCAAACTAATCAGTCTGTAGCTACTGGGGAGCTTTCTATCACCCTTTTTGTAAACAGGAACAAATATAGATTGGGTCCAAGACTGTGGCATCACACCTGTTCTATCAACTACTGTAAACAGTTGCGCTAGAAGAGGGGGTAGTTTGTGGGAAAATAAGGGTGGGGGTCAGGCCAAGCTGGGGCGTGTCAAAGGGGGCAGGGGGTGGATCTTGGCGGTACCAATATTTTATGATCCCCAACTCAGGCCCAATATGCCCCCTTGGACCTACTCAAATTTATGCCAGCAAAACAGTTGGTGTAGATCTGTGTAGGCCCATTGGGGACCAGGGAGCAACAAGTATAGACAAGTATAAACGCTCTGTACTTACCTCTCTGCTGCTGCCTGGTTCCCAGCCAGCCATAACATGCAGCAGAGATTGTCAGCTCAATCCCGTGTAAGTATCCAGCGGGCAGCCCAGGCCTCCCGCCGGATCCTATCCCCATTCCGGGAGCAGCCGCTTCCCCCGGTGTACATTTGTCTCTTTCCCCCGGTGTAACGCGGGGAGGCCCCAATGGGCCTACTTGGATTTCTGCCAGTTATTTAGCTGGCGCAAGTCCTAGGAGGCTGTGTAATGGCTGCGCCGGCCCGGGAATGGGTCAGGGATATGGCGGCCGCCATCCCCGCCCCCCCGAGCCAACTCGGCCAATGCCCCCCTCCCTCACTGCCCAGACCTCTCCCATGCCCACCGATGCTGTACTTATCTGTATCCGGTGGCCGCAGGGACGATCTGGTGGCAGAGTGAGAGCAGCCAGCCTCTGTGTCGGCCGCCCTTACTCAAAAGTCGTCATGAACGTGATTTACGGCACGTTCGCGATTGCTTGGAACGGCAGAGCGTTCGCTCCACCATTTTAAAGTTCAACGGGATTACACCCAGTTGTCAGCGCCACTGCATGCTCTGGGCTGGCCCAGGATAGGATTGGGCCCTAAGAGTGGTTAATAGTGTCTACACTTTTAATAGTCAAGCAATACAAAAATTCTCCATCAATCCATCAGGTGATACTGACTCTCTAGATCCAGAGGCGTCGCTCCGGTAGGGGCGGGGCTGTAAGTATCGCTGCGGTTACAGTCGCTTTACCGAGCGAGGAGGAGACAGCCCCGCCCCCTCACTGTCCGAGCCATTCGCCTACGGAGAAAGCAGCAGGCAGGGTCTCTTGCCTGCTGCTTTCTCCGTAGGTGAATGGCTCGGACAGTGAGGGGGCGGGGCTGTCTCCTCCTCGCTCGGTAAAGCGACTGTAACCGCAGCGATACTTACAGCCCCGCCCCTACCGGAGCGACGCCTCTGTCTAGATCCCCATTTGTGATAATCCTGCTTCTTTTCTTTGGAGGATCTCATTAGGTCAAGTGTCTGAGCACTAGTAGGTCGTGACATTTCAGTTCAGCACTTAGTGGTTCACAGTGACTGGATTTAAATTAGTTTCTCTCTTAAGACTACTCAGTAAGGGATTTGCATATTTTGCCCTTTGATTGTTTTCTAAGATTTTCCTTGATCTGAAATCCGACATAGTTCAGCTTTTGCCTCAATGGCACCTTCAGGTTAGAACAAATCACTTCATGCAATTAATTGGTTGGCTAATTAGACAAGCTATAAAACAAAACACTATAGTCATAAATGCAACCAGCTGGCTTAAGAAATGGGTATTAAATAAAGTCTAGTTTTTGGAGTCATGCCTATATAATGCTAAAGCTAGATAATGCTAATGCTATTTCTTGCAGCACAAAGTCAACCAAATTAACCAGATTCTGGCTAAATATAAAAACCATTTCTGGACTGACTTCATGATGTCTAAAATTCTAAAAACATTTGCTCCTTATGGGAAAGTTTTCACTCAAGCAGTGGATGGGATGGGGCTGTAATTCAGAAGGTCCCAAATTCCATTCCAAACAACTCCAGGTAGAACCAGGAAAGACCAGTATCTGAAATGATGGAAAGCATAGACAGTACAGAAGTAGGCGGACCAATAGTTTAAAGAAGTATAAGGTAGCTTCATGTGTACCTACGTAATCATATATCTGCAGTTACTCCTCAAAAACATCGAGTTATCCAAGTTCAAACATGCGAGTTCCTCCTAGAAAGCAAGCGCTTCTAAATATTCTAAATTGATACAACTACATACTATGAAAGGAAGGAACCAATATCTGTGGATTCAGATCTCTTACACCCAGCCTTGCACAAAGCAATTGAGTAAGGAATGAGTGAAACTTCTCCTAATTAGCATAAAGGGAAGAGAATAACAGAACTGAAGAATCTCAAAGAACTTCAAGGGGCCATAGCTCAAGGGTAGAGCATAAAGACTGCTGAGAACAGCTGTGCCAGCGTCCCTGCACAATAAGATTGGGCTGTAACTCTGTGTTATATGATGAACATTGTTCTCCTTACTTAAGATACAATTAAGGCATTGTGAAAAACCTCATATTAATATACAGCCGCTCCAGGTAAAAGGCTTGGGATAACTGGCTTGGTTTATTGATGTAATACAAATTACACACATTTTATAGGCTATTAGTTGGCATTGGCCTAATGCATTCATGCATTTAATAGTCCACAGAAAAGGCTATAATTTCTGTTCAAAAGGGAGCTGGGCAGCAACCTCAACTAACACACCTATTTCCAAACAGCAGACAAAAAATCCTTTCTGAGATCTACCAGTAATGAAGATACAATACATAACTCACTTCGCCCGTATTTCAGACCCGCGTGCTTACATTTCATAGTGTAATGTTATTTTCTTGTTCTCTATTTACATTTTGCTTCCATCTCCCTTAGTTTACGCACTACCCTGAGATTCCCATGCTGTAAACACTGGATTTCCACTCATCTCCAGCACTGCAGTCTCCCCACCCACTCTTCGGCAGAGGCTGCATTACGACAGCCATAAAGCAGTCTCTGCCAGCGCAATACTAGTTGCGCCAGCAGGAAAGGGGTTTAGGATTGGGGCAACACACATTTTCCAAACTGTGCTGTTTTTCAGAATGTAGTGTGGATTTTTAAGGAAAGTAAGGATGTCATGGTTGCTTTAACTCTGTCTATATTAAAGACAGAGACTGCCCCACATGGGGAGTTGGTCATATGTACCATGGAGTGATTGTATGTAATGAATCGCCATGCATAATCTGAAACAATCTGAACAATCTGTAGGATTGCAGAGATTTGGAGGTCCTGCAGGGTGAGCAGCAGCACGCAAATCACCTCCACACAGTTGGATTTGAAGTGTTTGTACAGCCACTTGTCACATGAATCCACCTTGTAATTATCACTTGTCATTGTCTTCTTCACAAAATCTGACTTTCATTGGGTAGTGTTAAAAGTTGAATAGCTGCCTTTTCAGGGATGGTGTGTGATGATAATTTTCAATCAACTGTTTCAATAGGGTAATCTACAAAGTAATTAGCTGCAAAAAGTCAATTGGAGGCATTTCTTTATTAGAGAGAAGGCTCTGAGGACAGGAACTTGTATATCCTTGCAGAAGAATTCCGGGCCCTTGGAAAGATGAGCTCTAGTCCCTGAAAGTTTATACCATGTTTATACCGGTTTGTCTTTAGGTGCCCCATGACTTTGTTACAAAAAATTGGGGTTCATCAGTCAGATTGATACTGGGAAGGGGTGGTATTGGAAGCAGCAGCGCAACTAATATCCTATCCCCTTAGGCTTTACTGGCGTTGATCCACCTTCCCGGGTCTACATGGGCTTGTGCCAGCTATATAACTGGCGCAGGTCTAGGTAGACCCAGTGGGGTGACAAGGTGTTTCCCCAGGGCAAGGGAACAAATGTTTTCTTTTTGAACCTTTGCAGCTCGAAGCTCCCTCGCAGGATGCAGTGTGTGCCCTGTTGGCATGACTGAATCGGTGCGCAGGTGTTAGGTAGGATTGGCCTGTAAATTACTCAAAATGACAGCATACAGAGCCATGTTTCCTTATGGCCTGCAAGGTCAAATTTGGGGTTCACAGAGTGTAGATTTTCCTGAGTGCCCAGTATTGATCTACAGCCAGACAGACCTTTTAGAGACTTGTTCAGCACTAACATTGGGACTTTGCTAACTACCACCACTAACAGTGGGATATAGTATATGTTGGTCCATGGAGCATATAGCAACTCTATTCAAATTGGGAAAACAGGACCAAGGGCAGAACTCCTTCCCTCAGTGTCATGGGCCTAATTAGAAACAGTGGGCATTGGGGGAGCACCAACTGTATTTACCCTCTTAAAAAATGGTAAGAGATCTGATTGCACATTTCCTGTCATCATGTCTAGTTTGACCTGGAGTGACAGAACTTCTGTTGACTTATGGAGAGTGGAGTAAACTGTAAATGAAAAAATAACATTGTTGGAGATGTTTATATGCATTAGTGTAGAGATAAATGGAGACAATGGTTTGTATGCTGCAGTCAAGTCAATAATAGCAGGGTCACTGGTGAGCTAATGTAATAGATTTTTGTCTTGTCAAGTGTGTAATTTTATTACACATATTTCAATATAGCAAAGTTAAATTGATGTAATATGTTGAATTTTGGGTAGGGTGTGCAATTGATTTTGAAGCCAAAAGCCTTTATTGATTTTGAAAGTCTCTTTATTTCCAGAGTTGAGTATTAGAAATTATTTTAGGTATTGTCCCTGTTCACTGTGTATTTCTTCAATTACAAGTTTTAGACCTTTACTTTGAATCCTTCTGTTTGTTTTCATCTAGCGGTTGTCTGTGTTGTATTGGCTGAATAATAGTTGTAGCAATTACTGTTGACTACAGCTGTTGCAGATCAGAGTCCTTCATTAGATGAAATCTAAGATAAAGTATGTAATCAGTGTATTTGGCTGTAACTGCAATAACAGTAATTATCGTGTCCTTTGCTTTTGGAAGTGGCTGCTCTCTGATTGAAAAAAGGAGGGTTCTTTACATTTAGGAGAGTTATGGCCTTGGATGTGGAAAGGCTAGTTTTGTCTATGTTTTTTCTAGATCAAGTTATCCACAGAAGCATGAAAATGAAAGTTATCAATAAGGTTGTTTTATTTCTTGATACTCTCATTTTGTCTAGTTAAGGAACTTGCTAAATGACTTCCTCAAATCCCATTCTGTACTATTTTCTGTCTTTTTTTTTCTGTTGCCCAAGAGTAGCAAAATGCTCAGGATGAGTTGAAACCATTTGGAAGTTTTTCCTGGTTCTTTATCCAACATGATGTTTACTGATTTCTCCCCCCCCCCGAGCCTGGAACCAGAGGTGGAGGGTGGCGGCGGGCACCAGGCCGCACACGGGGGGCCTGGGCGGCATGCAGGGGGTGCGATAAAGCAGGCAGCAGAGGTGTGAGAAATGGCGCAAAGAGCGAGCAGTTTGGCCCTCCCTCCCGCACTTGCGCTTCTGAGGGCTGTTTAGCAGTGGCGGTGGTGATGTCACTTCTGGTGGTGACATCACCTCCCCCCCCCCACACTAGTGACGCCTCTGCCTGGAACCACATAGAATTCTCTCATCTGGGATTCTTCTAAAGCTGTTGCGCTGATGCCTCCCTCATTCCTTTCACCATCCTATGTTAGTGCAGGCAGCTGAGCCTCAGCAAATCTCATGAATATATAGATTCTGGGGCATTGCATGGCCCAGTGGCTGCCCAATTTGCACACTGCTGCAGTGATTTGTAACCTTCAAATGGCAAGCCTTAAACAACTGATTATTGGAAGAATGGGGCATTACACACACACATGCAGTGTCTGACCGTAGCCTGTTACAACTAGAACGTGGCTTTCTCCACGTGTGTGGAGGTGGGGAAGGCATCAGTGCAGTGGATCAATGCATGGGTGTATCACACCCATGAGTCATAGCTGTATGAAGCATGTCTGAAAAGCTGGTATCCACCCTAAGGTAAAGGTAAAGGTGACCCCCTGACAATTAAGTCCAGTTGTGTCCGACTCTAGGGTGTGGTGCTCATCCCCATTTCAAAGCCAAAGAGCCAGCGTTGTCCGAAGACGCCTCCATGGTCATGTGGCCGGCGTGACTCTCCTTGCCGCAGCGCATAGCATGCAGCTGGAACACGGAGCGCTGTTTACCTTCCCACAAGCGGTACCTATTTATCTACTCGCATTAACATGCTTTGGAACTGCTAGGTTTTTGAGTTCTCCATAACTCAATTTTAATAGACTGGATGATAAGCAAAGCAAGCAAACAAACAAAACAGGTGTGTGGTTGGGCATGATGTAATAGCCCTGTGGGTTTGCGGTTTATAGCAGTCTTAAGATGGCATGCAGGAGAAGTTAAGTGGAGTCATGTTGATTGGCCTCATAAGTGCTATCCACAATAGTGGGTGCTTCTGGGATGAAGAAGACACACTAATGGCTTTGACACGCGTGCACACACACCGCCCATGTTTAGAAAATATATAATTCAGTAGTCACTCTAGTCCATCCCCAATGCTAATTAAAGCACATGGGGTCCCTTGTAAAAGACAAATGTGGCAGTCTTTATTGCTATCCTCCCAATGTAATGAATTGGCTTGATGAATTTGTTTGAACCTGGGCGATGACAACAAATAAGGAATTCAGGGGAGAGGATATTGAAAGTTGCAGGTTTTGTTCTACACTCCTCAGTCCCTTGAATGTTGAATACAGTAACAGTTGTATTGCTTAATAGACAACGGAGCAGTGGTGACCCCTTTACTGTGACCAAAAGGAGACCTGTGATGCGCCTCCCTTTGGCAGGGAGTTTTTGTAACAAAGTCATGGGGCACCTAAAGACAAACCGGTATAAACTTTCAGGGACTAGAGCTCATCTTTCCAAGGGCCCGGAATTCTTCTGCAAGGATATACAAGTTCCTGTCCTCAGAGCCTTCTCTCTAATAAAGAAATGCCTCCAATTGACTTTTTGCAGTTAATTGCTTTGTAGATTACCCTATTGAAGCAGTTGATTGAAAATTATCATCACACACCATCCCTGAAAAGGCAGCTATTCAACTTTTAACACTACCCAATGAAAGTCAGATTTTGTGAAGAAGACAATGACAAGTGATAATTACAAGGTGGATTCATGTGACAAGTGGCTGTACAAACACTTCAAATCCAACTGTGTGGAGGTGATTTGCGTGCTGCTGCTCACCCTGCAGGACCTCCAAATCTCTGCAATCCTACAGAACAGATTGTTTGCCTAGCTTGGCGAGGACTTCAGATTATGCATGGCGATTCATTACACACAACCACTCCATGGTAAACATTTACACATGCATGACCAACTCCCCATGTGGGGCGGTCTCTGTCTTTAATATAGACAGAGTTAAAGCAACCATGGCATCCTTGCTTTCCTTAAAAATCCACACTACATTCTGAAAAACAGCACAGTTTGGAAAATGTGTGTTGCCCCAATCCTAAACCCCTTTCCTGCTGGCGCAACTAGTATTGCGCCGGCAGAGACTGCTTTATGGCTGTCGTAATGCAGCCTCTGCCGAAGAGTGGGTGGGGAGACTGCAGTGCTGAAGATGAGTGGAAATCCAGTGTTTACAGCATGGGAATCTCAGGGTACTGGCTGCAGTGGCCTCCCACACACCGGTGGGCCCATGGAACCCACTGGAGCAGATAAGCCCATACAGGGGATTAGAGGGAGGCGGGGAGGTGCTTGAATGGGGTGGGGGGCGGAATGGGGGAGAGGTGGGCAGAATGGGGCTAGAGCGGGGGGAGAGCAGATCAGGCCCTGGAGGGGAGGGGATTGGCAGTGGCGGCAAACGCCGAATCCTGAGCTCCTTCTTGGGCCTGATCTGCCTGCATGGAGCAACACGGACTTGCACGAGCAGTTGAACTGGTGCAGTTCCAAGTTGCCCAATAAAGGCTGTTAGGGTTTATCCCGGGGCAAGGGGACAAATGCCCCCTTACTCCGAGACCTCCAGCAGCCAAAAATCCCTTGCGGGATGCAGCAAAAGCTGCACCGGCAGTGCTGCATTGCAGCACAGGGATTTCGTTAGGATTGGACTTTGTCTTCTCTTTCTTGCACCTACAATGCAGCAGGAAAAGGGGTGCTGTAGCACAGGATCCCGGAGCACCAAGACTGCATCCATGCTAGCCCTGAGTGCACAATTACTCTAATATTCAGTGTGGATCATCAGCTCCAGGCTACAGCTGCAGCGTAATGTGGAATACTCAAACCAGCTGCACATTCCAGCGAAACAGCTGCACAATTACCCAGGACAAAAGAGCAATGCAGCCTAGTTTTCTCAACTGCTCATAATGTCCAATGCAAGACAATGCAACAACAAAAGATACACCTTTCCTCAATTCAGCCATCTGCTTCTTCAGCACTGAAGTTTTGTTTTGTTTTGGGCTGTCACAATTATGATCCATCGCAGGAATGTCACCAATGCAAAGGACAGAATGAACAGATGCTCTACTTCTGAGCACTCCAGGGCCCTCCCAACCCACCTCTCTGCAAGCCATTTTCTGGCTGAAAATGAATTCTACTTCGACTTGACCAGCTCTTAGCAATGGGATTGGTAAACATTTCAAGTTAAGAGATTGTCACATTTCACATCCTCTGAAACTCTGGGGGCGAGAAAGTCCCTTTGACAAAAAGATGAAGCTTCGCACGATGCTACAAGATCCAACAGCAAGTGGAATGTGGTTTTGGGTGTTCCATATGGCAACTGTCTGTGTTTCTAAAGTCAGTGTTGCATTCAAGCAGGTAAGCAGGGGTAATTCCTTAGAATGGGCATCACAGATTATTTAGCAGCCTTAAAACAGACATGCATAGCTTGGGATAGGGGAACTATATCCAACAGTCTAACCTTCTTCAGTTATGCAGTCAGCAATCAAGGTTGTGACATGATTGGCTAAGGGATTATTAATGCCTATCAAATACTTGGAAAGAATCCAGGAGGAAGAAATTCTCAACAGATTCTCAGATCTGCCTTGCTGGTTATTCGTAATGAAAAGTAAGATAAGAGGCAGCAGAGAAGCACCAATTACTGGAGCCATTTTAAACAGTAAATTAAAAACTCAGCTATGATTTTGAAGAAGAGTCTTGTCAGTTTCTCATAAAGTTAGAAAATCTTATGCTAATTCAGCAGGAAGATTTGCATGGAGTGAACCAGTACATACTTCCATGTTTTCCAGCTTCTGATGAGAATATAGGTCCCTAGGAAACCTGCAAGTCTTCCTACCAGGTGGTAAATTTAATCTCCCCCCTGGAAACCAATGAAAGTTTCTTTAATTTAGTAGGTCATTTTTAAAATTAAGAACTGCAGCCCCAGAAGAGACACTTGCAAACAGACTTTTAATTTTGCAATGATTTCACTGTGACTTGTACAGAAGTGTGTTTTAAGGTTTAAACCCCGTAAGGGGGCAGGTGACAGTTTGTGGTTTCAATGGTGGGTTTTCTTAAAAGACCCACCACTTTGAGAACCACTGCTCTAGAGGGCAGGACTAGAACCAATTGGTTGAAACTACAGGGAAGGAGATTTAGGCTAGACATGAGAAGAATTTCTTAAGTATAAGAGCCGTTTGGCATTGAAACGGTCCACCTCGTGCAGTAGTGGGCTCTCCCTCTTTAGAAATTTTCAAGGCCACCTATTATGGATGCTGCAGCAGCTGCGTGCACTGAGCAGGGGTTGGACTAGATGACTTCCAAGCTCCCTTCCAACTCTAACATACTATGATTCCGATGGATGGAAAGAAAGAAAAGGATACCAGCAGCATATGTTTTGGTGAACTATGAATTCAGCATTGAATTCACTGTCACAAAATGCAGTAAATGGCCATTGTATGGTTTTAAAAGGAGATTCGTGAAAAAAACAGGACTATCTTATCGATTACAATAGTTTTAAATGCAATTTCCATGGTCGGAGGCAGTATGTCCCCCTAGTTGTGATGGGGAGCATCACTGGGGAAGAATTATCACTTTTGTGTCATCTCAAGAGCATCATGGTGACCACAGTAGAAAGCAGAAGAACCTTTAGTCTGATCCAGCAAGCCTCTTTTCTTAATGTCCTTAATTCAGCAGCGTTAGTTGTGGAAGGAATTTGGAAGTCCCCCGAATACCAGCTCCAAGTGTATTCGATGTTAAGAGAAAGAGGATTTGTCAAACAAATTCCATTCTTTATTGCCTGGTGTACAAACCTAATGAGAGTCATAAGCTGCTACTATCAAATCACACTTGGAAATTTTTTAAATCAAGGACTGTGGCCCCAGGAGAGACACTTGCAAACAGACTTTTAATTTTGCAATGATTTCACTGTGCCTTGTACAGAAGTACGTTTAAGGTTTAAATCGAAAATTATCCAAGTATAAATTTAGGTAACACTCAAATCATTTGTCCTCCTCGCACCAGAATGAATTCAAACTTCCCCAAACCTCACAAGCAGCAGCTGGTGCCTGAAATGGAGTATTCACTGCAAGCAGGGTATTCAGAAGCGATGTACTGAGAAATCATTCTTTGGTTGCTAAAAACAGTGGGCTATTTACAGTAACAAAGAGCAGAGAGATATTAGAAAGAGTCTCTCTGATTTAACTTCCAACCTTTTATTGCTGGACATCTGGTCTGCCTTGGGTTGCTTTACTGCATGCAAAAATGGTCTTGGAAGAGTTTATTTCCCATGCACTTTTTTGTGCATTACATTGTTTAAAGCCAAGATTAAACCTAACAGCGGACTTTGTCCAAAGGAATTGCATCTTCAACAAATATTCAAAGAGCGAGTAATTTACACATCAATTGCCTTACAGGACTGAAGCCACATACCTCCCTTATGGAAGAATCTTCTTGACCTGGTATAGAAGTTATGACTTTGATTACTTGACCCTGTCAAAAGGTTTCTTTGGAGATAGTGTTTGCCTCTTCTGTTAAAGCATACTGAATGGTTGCCAACTCCTGCGAGCATGTCTTATTCAATTAAATCATGTATTGTATTGCTCCCCATACAGAATGCCAGACAATAATGCAGATAATTAAATGGTTAGATCCACTGTGTACACAGTGTTGGCACCAAATGAATGTTAAGTAGTAGTAACAAAAACCCCAAACAGTAGTGGAAGTTTTCAAGAATCCTGTTGTATTTTTTAATGGGTACTTGGGGACCTAGTAAAACATTACAAAACAAAACAAGATAGCACTGATTGTGGTGGCCAACTCGTGGCATGCCATGTGCCACATTTTATATAATCTTGAGCGTGCCACTTTAATTAAATAAATAAATAAAATTTAAGGTAATGAAAATATTTAAAGCACAGTGACAGCACAAAAATAAGGTGCAGTGGGGTGCAGAGACTTCCTCTAGTGCCACAGGCATGGAAAGGCATGCTGAGGTCGAGAAAGAGAGAGGGACTTCAGTGCTCGGCTTGAACAGGAACAGCAGTATGTGCACTTCAAAAGGCTCGGTGTGCCACTAAGTGGCACCCGTGCTGTGGGTTGGCCACCTATGTTCAATAGAACCAGAGAATGTTCAGGGTTGAAGTTTCTTGATCACCACCTCACTTTTTGCTCCTTGCTCCTTTCACAAGGGAAGATGCTGAACTGGGGCTCGTTACTGACTAGAAGGGGAACGTGTTGGTAGAGACTGAACAGTAATGTGAATATGGTATGATGCTCAGTTGTGAGAGGAAAGCAAGAGGTCCTTCCCACCCACCCAGAAAAATTAGTCTGATTTTATATGTTCTGAATTTTTCGTGACCGGTACATATCTTTGAATTAATAAAAAGAAGCATTTTCCAGGTTGTTCTGGTCGTTTTATTATGTCCTAACGTTTTGCTCCTAAACCATGATGAGGAGCATTATCAAAGGTGCAGCAACTTGCTATCTGCTCTAGTTTTTCTTAGCACACATTGTTAACAGTTGAACGATGAACTGTTTGCCTTTGCCAGGTTCCTTAAAAAAGTCATACCGCCTTTTTATAACCAGTCCCATAGCTACAAGATTTTTCAGAGATAAAATGGGGCTGCAAAGCGCAACAGCCCTTCCTTGTGAAGCCGATCGTTGAGAACTTAAACAGCCACGTACTGTGAATACTACTTAGTGAGCCTGATTAGTCTGATTTTAGTCAGTCACCTTTAGGGGGCCAGATAGGAATCTGTTGCTCTTCACCTGACTGACTCATGGCTGAGGAGGAGTTGTTGTTTTTGCCTACTCCAGACTGTTGCATGGGTGTGGTGCTTTAGTCAAGTCAGTCACAAGTGGCAGGTGTGGTAAAGGCCAAAGAATAAGAACAGGGATTCGTGTGAGGTAAGTGGACTGGTCTGGGGGACCCAGAATCAGTCCAGAGGCTGCCTGGCTGGCTTGGGGTGCCGGCTGGGAACCCCTTGGACAAGGACTGCAAAGGCAACCTTAAAGATGGTTCAGTTTTCGGTAGGCGGTGCAATCCAGAATTTCCTCAACCTCTTCCAGGGATTGGCATAGAGACGTCTGGATTGTCAGCAGACGATCAACAGTTTTGAGTCAGGGTGGGAGTGCCCCAAAGTGGAATAGACAGCAGCTGACTGTCTCCTCGAAGATCGGTGTCTTAACTAAAGGGGATGAAATGTCTGTAGAATTAGGACTGCTGCAAGATTTGATGGTTTAATTTAGTAAAAATCGTAGTCCATTCGGAACTCAAAATTTTGTGTATTATTGGGGGTATGTAGGCAACAGCTGTGGCTTAATTCTTTTGTAATATTCCTTGCTGCTTCAGAGACAACCCCCTGAATTTTTTTGTGAGCCAACATACACATTATTTTTGTGTCTGTCAGCTTGTGCAAATGAGCCAGGGAAAGAGGAAAATGGACCGTGTGCTTAGCTCTCATATTTGGCATTCCATTTATTCAACAACAATACATAAAGCATTTACAAAGGATTCCGCGAGTGCTCTAAGCACTTTACATACATTCTTTCAGTGATGCTTATAACCCTGTTAGGTAGGCCAGTACTATTATCCCCATTTTGCTAATCCCCATTTTCCCCACAAAGAAATAAGTGGCTTGATTAAGGCCATCTGAGGAGTGCATGGCTGCAGTAAGAATTTAATGTGTGTGTGTGTGGGGGGGGGGGTTGTTTGTATCTTCCTGGCTCTCGTTCCTCTGTTAGCTCTCAAGAAATCAACACAGATATAGAACACTCAAAGCTTTCTTTTTTTGCAAATATTTTGAAACACTGCTGAGAACAAGTAAGAACCTGTAACAAACATTTTATCTTCTGCTATTACTACTGAGAACCTTATTTTTTTTATATTCCCCCACTCCATTTCTCATTTCATCTTGGTTTGCAGCCAGTTGACTGACACCAGTTCCCATAAAATGATTGACTGAGCACAAAATCTGCGCTCTCATCATGCATTACACTCTTTTGTCAGCTTTTGTTCACCAGTTTATTCCAGAGGTTAGTCTGCTAATTGTTCTCCTATTCATGTGAGCAGCATCCATCCTTCTCCAGCAAAAGAGGGGCATAAAACGACTAAATATGCAATGATTGCTGGAACAACAGGAATATAGGAACAGGCTGACATATAAAAGAGTACGCATTTTAATATGGTCATAATTAGTCTACAACAGAATTATCCTGAGCTGGTGCCAAAAGTAAATGGCATGATTTAGGCACAAGTTTTGATCCTGTAATCCATCTACCATTTGACTGATCAGAAGGCACGTACTTTGTTAAGTGCTAAGCCAGCACACTTGCTCAGTAATAAAGTGAAAGGATAGCACAGAGTTTCCAAAAGGCTGGCAGATGCAGGTTTGGATATACAGAAACTGAGAGACTTCGGGCCCAATCCGATCCACCTTTCCAGCGCCAATGCAGGAAACAAAGGTTTCCTTACTTTGAGGAGGTCTCCGTGACTGCCCCCTCCCACTGCAGGATGAATCGCAAGCCCATTGGCACGGCTGCAACAGTGCTGGAAAGATGGATAGGATTGGACCTACAGTCTCCTTTTCATGAGGTCCACTTCCATACAGAATCTGGTGATACAGAAGGAGAGTACTTCACTCCTTTTAATTTTTTGATCAAAAAAAAAATCAACATTCTATTCTATTATTCAACATTCTGTTGTCACCAAAGGCATGTACTAGTATGACTTTGCACCTCTTATGGTTGGAGGTTGGGACTTCCACTGTAAGGGGGTGAGCATGTTTTGCCCCTATTTCAGTGCCATCCCCAAATACAGCTTTCTCCCATATGAGCAATGGGCCATGGCTAGCATGTATTCACTCACACGGGACACAGCAAAAGGGTGCACTCAAGGACAATCCCCAGAGAGAGAATAAGAGCCCATTCCTATCCCTGCTGCATGCTATAGTGAGAGGGGCGACCAGATGACCAGGGAGAGGTAAATAAATGTTTTATTTTTATTTTTACTTACCTCTCCTTCTGTGCTGTCTCTCCAGAAACCCACTGTCACCATATGACATGCCCCATCCCACCCCTTCCCTGTATCTCAAGAACACAGGACTATTTTCTTTTTTCACTACTTTGCAGGACTTGAACTCTGAACCACACTGCTGAGGCAACACTATGCTTTTACTGGAGCAGAAACAAAATAAAACCAAATAGGCCATCATGCTCCTGACTCACCTCTCTTTGTTTGCAAACGCTTCACAAATGGAAGCGTTTCAAGCAAATCAAGCAGCTGAGCAGATAGGAAGCAGACAGCTGAATGCTAGACTTGTAGCTGCTAGAGGAATGCTAGAGGAGACAACAGTGAGAACGCTAACAGGAAGCAGAGTCTAGCATTCCCACTATGTCTTTGTATTGGGATAGTATACCATTTTGTCATATGCTTTCTTGGGTCACCTTTCCCCATGAAAGGTGCTATATTAATATCGTACTTTAAATAAAATAAGCAGTTCCAAATACTGTAAAGTATCATTTCTCCCAATCTAAGCCCTTCTTTCAGATATTAGCAACCCAGTTCATTACACAGAAGATTATGAAGGAACAGTTGCAACTCAAAAACATGATTTTTCATGATTTTTTCATGAGCGCAAGTTTAACATGCTTGCAAGTTTAAACATGATTCATCTTCCCCATGCAACCTGAACCTCTCATTCCTGCTTATGTCATTCCGGGAAACGCTGATCACCAATATTGTCATTTCATAAGGATCATTTTTTTAATATTATAGATCAATAACTTTCTCCAGTGGCTTATAAAAGGTTCACACTAAACTGTACCTGGGTATACCTGTGTACCCAAGTACAATCAAGGGCTGTTCACACCTTATACTGTACCTGGGTCGCAATCACAGCTCTATTATTGTAACACGATCTACGTGGGGCTGCCCTTGAAGACCGTTCGGAAACGGTACTGCTGGAGTCTGGTTTAGCTCCTTACTGATGAGACACCAAAAGCCTGTTCACATTTTACTCCAGCCAGCTCTTTTGTGCATTTACAGCACAATCCTGTCTAACAATAGACCAGCGGAATGGCCACTCCACTGGTCTAGGGTGTCGCAAACGTGCCATAAGGCACATTTGCACCACCCAACAAGTAAGTGGCGCCGGCAGAGATGCTTGCACTGCTCCTCTGGCGCCGAGGGACGGATCACCACCAGGGCAGAAAGGGGAGTCCCCACCAGGGGGCGGAGGGAGGGTGGAACAGGGTGTTTCGGGGGTGGGTGGGATTGATAGACAGGGTCCAGGAATGGGAAGGGATCAGCAGCAGCCTCCTCCTAAGAATCCTATCCCCTTCCCAGGCCTGGCTGGCATTACATGGCCAGCTCAAGTGTGCACCAGGAAAACAGCTGTTGTACATTCGAGTAGACCCATTGGGGTGGCTGGGTCTCTACTCGGGGTGGCCGAACATCCCTTTACCCCGAGGAGGCCTCTGGCTGTGCCGGGGCAAGCCCATCCTGGATAGGATGCATCGGGCACCTTACTTGCACTGCTGCGTCCTGCCAGACAGGATTGGGCTCTTAATTGCTGTCATTAATTAACAGTCCACTCAGTGTGAGTGCAACATTACTCAGAGCAGTGTAAGGTCCTAGGGAACTCATCAAATTTGTTTCTGTGGGCCTGGATTTCTAGTCTTGGAGAACATTCCTCCTTTCTGCAAGTTCCTTCCTCTGACGTTATGCAGCTCTTGCAAATAGACACTGAGAACTTATATGTACAAAAGTGCCAGCTAAAGTAATGCATGAACCAGCTCTAAAACCACATGGGTTAGAGATGAACACCATGTAGTACATTAGGAATGCCAATCCAAAATCTTGCTGACCATTGACTACTGTAGAACAAGGAACCCTGTATAGCAAGATCCTAAATTGACAGCAAGAACAAGGAAGACCATCTACTTTCAACTGATCTTCTTAATCTCTCTTTGCCAGTAGCTTGACAGTGTATTACCTTCATATCTTCCAACTCAAGGGGAAAAAAAACATTATATTGAACGATAGCAGGCTGCTTTTAACTATCACCTCAAGAAGTACATTGTGGATTGTCAACTGTCATTCTTTCTTGAGCAGCTGACAATATTTCCCCCTACTGTTGAGAAAAAAAAGAAAAGAAATAGCAGCAAAAGAAAGAAAGAAAAAGAGTTCTCTCTATAGAAATTTCCTGATGCAGCACACTGGTGAGAGCAAATTAAATGATGTTCTGGAACAGCAGGGTGGACAGATTTTAGGCTTTGGGGCACTGCTTTCTTTCTTTTTTGCTTTTGGCCAGAGCCTTGGGAGGCCACCACAGAATGCTAGCTTGGGGGGTAGAATCAGTCTCAATATAGAGTCTTGTATATTTACATTTTTTCATCGTTTTCACACACACACACACACACACACACACACACACACACACACACACACACACACTCACTCACTCACTCACTCACTCACTCACTCACTCACTCACTCAGTAATGCACTCAAAATTCTACCCATGCTTCAAACAACACTGAGATTGGATTTGAACCTGGGTTTCCAGAAACTGAACACAAGAAAAACATTCAAACCACTAAGGTGGGGAGGCAGGCTGAAAGTTTGACAGTTATGTCAGACCACCATTGAAGCTACCATTGAAGGAGAATAACCTTCTGCCCTTGGTGTACTCCAGCTCCAGTGGCGGAACTTGGGCGGAGCGCATGGAGCAGCAGCTCCAGGCGCTCGGGGGGCGCACTCGGCATGGGGGGAGTACTTACCGTCGCGTCGTTTTGGCCCTCCCTCCCTCCCTGGAGCCTGTTCGGCTCCGAAATGCTTTCAAAACTGGCGGGGGGCGCGTCGACATGATGCGACGCAGGCCCCGCCCCCACGCGCCGGGCGCCGGGAGGGCGTCCGTCATTTCTGTCCAGCTCTGATTCACTTTTGAAGTTGCAAAGGCCAGACATCCTATCATCGTAACCACCAGGGAGTTGCTGAGCCTGTCAGGCACTCACCAAAGGCAAATTCACACTCACAAACTCACACATGAGGTTCAACAACTGCAACGTCAAGAGATCACAAACATTTGAAAGGGCCATCACAGAGCAAATACCACAAAGAAAGCTCTCAAATAAACCTCACATCCCCTCCATAATAATCCTTCTTAATGCAGGCAGGTCACACCTTCCACTGAAGGCCACCAATTGCTGATAGATATACAGCAAATCAACTCTGGAAGGCCTACAGAAGTTCTTCTCTTTCATGGTTTTCACCACCATGAAAATCCACGTGCAGTTTTTAATCGGTTGGTGTACGAAGGTATGTGTTTCCTTGTTTGTATAGAACGTGGGACTGGAGTGGGTAGAGAGATAAGACTTGTCAAGACAGTATACAGCAACTTAAGCAAATCCTTTTGGTGATTTTAGACAGCTGCCACATCTTCACAACTACAGCACCAACACTTCACCTACACTTGCAAACCGGATCACTCAAACGCAAAGTACTTGAGTAAGTGTCTTTCTCCATGAATACCTAATAGCTTCACACACATACAATGACAGCATTCTTCTATATTTAATTTGTCATGTGTGTTACTGACTGTATCTGCTCTAACATATTATGTTCTTATTTAAATCAATACACTACCCTATCTTGTGCACAAATTATGACCCACCTGCCACCAAGGGCTTGACAAAATTCCTAGCCCTGAAAAAACAGGGTTTTTAAAACCACCAGCAGGTCATGACATGGCCTGCATTTGGCTTGTTGGATCACAAATTGTGCAAGCCTCAAAGTACCTTACTACAGCGCAATATATGCACTAGTCCTATGGACCAGGAGTCCCCAAAACCCACTTTCAACCTTGGTAATCCTAGTCCAGTAACTCCTTCACTGCCAACTGAGAACAAAGATGCTCTTTCCATCTTGAACCATTAAGAGGTATAATGGTGCAAAAACAAGCAAGAAAAGCATTGAACCATGCTTGAAATGAACTTACAGGAAGAATGGATGCTGGGAAAGCTTTTCCTGCCTTCCGACACTACGTCGGGATCACCTGTGCAGTGCATTTCAGAGTTCATTACTCCATCTGGAAAGCAGCGGTAAAAGAAATCGGGACGAGGTCTACAAGAAACACCACGGACATTTGAAACAGAAGAGCAGCCGTTAGTAAAAACCTCAAAGTGATAATTACATTAAACTGACTAGTTATGCTCGGGGAGTTCATTTCCTCCTGCTTTATACTGGGCAAAGGCGCTGAAGAAAATCAATTAGTTATTTTCTTCTGGAGTGCTCTGGTCATGAAGGTAGTTAAGGATTCTGACAGCCTAGACTGCAGCGTGAAGACATGGGTGTGTATCAGAATACAGAAGACTCTGCTGCAAATGTAGAGCCGCTTCATCAGAAATCAATGCGTTAATTCAAGCTGAAGATAGGGTCACCATTTATATATCCTGGATAAGGTCACATGCAGGAACTTAAATTAAAACAAAACAGACTCATGCAATGAATTGATTTCAGTTCAGTTGGACTTGTGGAAGAAGGCAGCTCACTGTAACTCTTCCCCTTCAGTACTGGTAAGGAAATTAAAATATTTCAATGTATTAACCAAGACAAAAAAGGAGGTTACTGTGAACCTAAAAACTATTATGGCTCCAAGACAAGGTTCACAGGTTCATAAGAAAAAAAAATAGAGTGCTGAATACATGATTAAAAGAAAAAACTC
Organism: Plestiodon gilberti rubricaudatus; assembly: GCA_026170595.1. Lineage (NCBI taxonomy): Eukaryota > Metazoa > Chordata > Lepidosauria > Squamata > Scincidae > Plestiodon > Plestiodon gilberti. The sequence goes on along the minus strand of JANXHW010000003.1, from coordinate 61,653,569 downwards.
GTACAAATAAGTGTGCCATTTTATTAAGACATGCACAAGATACAGCTGTACACCAAAAATACACTAGACACTAACAGTGCAATCCTATCCAACTTACACCACCGGTGTAACCAGTGGGGGAGGACGGGGCAGGAGGCTTTGGAGGGAAGGGGAGATTTAAATCCCCTTTGAATCCCCTTTCCATTCTGGGGCCTCCTGTTCTCGCTGCACCGCTGGTAACACTGGTGGTGTAAGTTGGATAGGATTGCGTTGTCAAAGAGGTATATAGTCAGAGATTAGTTGAATTTATGATTACATTTTATCTTTATATTCTCCATCTCATCTTGGTAAGATTAACAGCGCAATCCCTTCCAACATACACCACCAGTGTAACCAGCAGGGGAGGGCAGGAGGCTTTGGAGGGGAGGGGAGATTTAAATACCCTTTGAATCCCCCTTCAGAGGGGATTTGAATCCCCTTTCCGTTCTGGGGCCTCCTGTTCTTGCTGCACCGCTGTTTACACCGGTGGTGTAAATTGGATAGGATTACACTGTAATCCTATGCATGTCTACTTGGAAGCAAGTCCTATTCAACTCAATGGGATGTACTTCTGTGCAGCTTTGGGCTGCAATCCTATACACTCTTATCTGGGAGCAGTGGCATCATTGGGGGGGGCCCAGAGCGGCAGGGTGCCATGCGGCGGTGGGGGTTACCCCCTCCGCCGCCGCTCTTGTCTTCTTTTCAGTCACCACGCTGGCCGCTGGCTGCAAGATTGACCCACCTGTCCGCCCTGGAGCCGTTTGGCTCAAAAACGCCTGAAAAGTGAGAGGTGTCTGTGTGTTTTCGCACTGCACCACCGCCGAAATGCAGCAGTGCGTGAAAATGACATCTCGCCCCCAGGGGCGGGGCTTGTGGTGTCACGTGGGGGGTGTAGGAATGCCACTGTCTGGGAGTAATGGCACAGGGGAGGGAAAGAATGAGGTGGGGGTGAGCAGATCAGGTCCAGGAGGGTAACAGAATTGGCAGCACTGCTGTATGCCATAGCCTAACCCCAATCCCAGGCCCAATCCTCCGACATGGATTGACACAGACCTGCGCCAGACATATTGCTGGCGCAGACCCAAGTAGACTCATTGGGGGTTTGGGCTTTCCCTGGGGCAAAGGGACAAACGTCCCCTTACCTTGAGGAGAACTCCCACCTCCTGATTTTCCCCACAGATTTCAGAGTAGCCTGTGCTGGTGCCGCTGCATCGATGTAGAGGAAGTTAGGTGGGATTGGGCTGCCAGTTCCATTAGATGCAATGAAGCTGTGTTGCTAGAATGTTTTAAAGATATAATGTATTGCTGAATAGAATTACTTGTTTACTATATCTAAAAATAAAAAATGTATTTAACATATTGTGCTCTCTCCAATTTTTTCTTTTTTTATCTGAGATTTCAAATTGCACCTCCTTTTTAACCTTTTATTATTCATGTCCAGCTCTTCTGATTAGCCATTCTGTTGAAAGGCTACATAGTCCAGCACCCTCATGGAAGGAACAGTCAGTGTTGACATGGGCTTCTATTCCAAGCTTATTCTCACAAGCTTCAGAAATTATAAGACTACAGGAAATGGTTTTGTGGCTTATTTGCGTCCCAAACTTAGACAGCATAATAAAAAGCAGATATATCACCATGCCATCAAAAGTTCGTATAGTCAGGGCAATGGTGTTCCAAGTAGCAATATATGGTTGCGAGAATTGGACCATAAGGAAGGCTGAGCGCCGAAGAATAGATGCTTTCGAACTGTGGTGCTGGAGAAGACTCCTGAGAGTCCCTTGGACTGCTAGGAGATCAAATCAGTCAATCCTAAATGAAATCAACCCTGACTGTTCCCTGGAAGGACAGGTACTGAGGCTGAAGCTCAAATATTTTGGCCACCTAATGTGAAGAGAGGACTCTCTGGAGAAGACTCTGATTCTGGGAAAGACTGAAGGCAAAAGGAGAACTCAGGAAGATAGTGGAGGACAGGAAGGCCTGGCGGGATGTGGTTCATTGGATCACGAAGGGTCGGACACGACTTAACGACTGAACAACAACAAAGCATGGCCTTCTCCATTTATATTATTAGTATTGATCAGTCATGGAGAGGAAATCCCATGATTCCACAATGCACTTCTTAATATGCAACATAAAATGCAACATAAAAGGAGAGCTTCATGAGAGGCAATGTTCGGAAAACCAAGATGTTGAATATGAATTCTGTTTCCTAACAGTACTGTACAATTAGTGCTTTATGCACAATAAATCATTGCAAATAATCTGATTTGATGGAAACCTCCAATGAAGATCTGTAATGTAAGATGGATTTTTGAGCCCACACAACTAGATATTTCTAAATAATAACAGAACAAGCAATTAGCCTCTATCCTCTAAAAAGCACTCTCTTATTTTACAGGGGCAGCTGCTGAAATAGTTAAGTATCATTATACAGTACTCTTTTTTTTTTACATAAACTCCTGTTTCATCTAGCAGCATTAGAGAATATTTAATTTATATTCAACAGTTAATTAAGTTCAAGCCGAGTTATAATACTGAAGGACTTACCTCCCCACTATTAATTTAATCGTGTTTGTGCAGACTCCATTCAAAGCAAGAGCCAAGGAAACAGCTAAAAAGAAAAGAAAAGAACTGAATCATGTAGTTCTACAACAGACATATTTTACATTTGTTAAGCATCAAGAACTCATAAAAAGGTTGAAATCAGATTGTTTAATACAACCACCAATGGAGGCCTGTGCCACATGTCAGCCCAATGACTGGCCCACACCGCGCTCCCTCTGATAGGTCCATGTGCTACAGCCTCCCAGGCAGGTGTACATATTTGCAGTGATGCAAAGTGTTAAATGCTGGAGGACGAGGAGGTTGCTTGCCTTCTGCTGCAGCTGGGTGGTTAGAGAGCAGCTTTCTGGAGTAGCTGGTTGAGTTCTAGACCTGTCTCCCCCTCTTCTTTTGACCTTGCTAGAGGTTATTTTGCCCCCCACAGGGACTCAAACCCTCACCACGAAGAGACGTGTGTGCCTGTTTCACATGGCTACCCTCTCCCAAGAGAGCTCAAGCGCTCTCTCTTGCTCCTTCTTCTTCTGTGGTCAAAAGGTTTTCCTTGAATGCCTGCATTTGGTGAGGGTGGGATTAAGGAATTTGAACCCTGGTGCAGAGCTTCCTAGCTGGTCTTTGCAACTTACTCAAGGTTAGCAGAGGTGCATGTTGCTCTCATTCTCAGTGGCTGTGGCTGTGTTTGTTTGTGTGTGTATGTGTGTTCATTCTCCAGCATTGGCCACTCATTTTCTCTGCACCTGCCCCATCCCCTGCTCTGTTCACCTGGATAGCGCTTCTGACCCACCAGCATTGGGGTTGGATGCATGTAATGATGGGCTCCTTAGACCACACCAATGACACATAGATGCAACACCGATGAGACACAGGCATCATGTCAACGTAGTGCCAATGACACGTTAATGTCAGGACAGTTCTCCATGGGTGAAGGGGTTTCCATGGACACTGTCAGCATCGCTGAGAAGGGCTATGCCAGCTGGCGAGGCACTGCCTGAACAGACTTAGGACATGACAGACATTTCGCTGGCGTCCATATGCCACCAATGCAGTGTCCAAATAGGATTGGACCATAAGCATGCCTTTTTACAGAATAATTAGAACTGCAATGCTGTTGAGTTGTAAGGACTCACTAGGTCATCCAGCAATTATTTCAGATCTTCCATGTGATCTGAAAGAGCTAAGCATTTTCCAACAATTGTTTCCAAGGGGCAACCTGTCTCTCAGAAGTTTTGTTGGAAGTCAATGTCCTGTCGCAAGTCATACATTGAATTTCTTCTAGCCCCAGGACCCAGAATGCATATAGGATTCTGTTCATGTAGCGCTCTCACTTGCTCCTCCATGCTTCAGCAGAAAAGTGCTGGACAGCTCCAAAGCAAAAAGCTTTCCCGTATACATAGTGGCAGATGCCTCATATGAAGCTGCCTTAGACCCATCAAGGCTACTGATCCATCTAGTTCAGTATTGTTTACTCCGACTGGTAGTGGCTCTCTGGCAACCTTAGGCAGATGTTCTACTATTGGGAATAGCACCTGGGATCTTCAGCATGCAAAGCACGTGCTTTGCCACTGACCTATGACCACACATTTGAGCGTGAAGCTTTCCTTTTTACATTAGAGGAAGAAACATCATACCTACAGGACTGAGATCAAAAGTCAAACTAAATTTAAATACGTTCCAGTCTAAAGAACAATGAGTCCCAGGGACATCTTCACAGGTAAGCTGTACAAAGAAAATACCCATGAGCAGTGAATGGCCAACAGTTCTATAGTGGAAACAGAGCCTTTACATTCACGGAGCTCATGTTTCAAAAGGCAGAGTTGGGCTCAACTTCAGCCTGCAGATATATGAATAATTCTTAAGTGAATAAGAGGAAACAAATAATACTGAAGCATGGTCTTTCTCTCTCATCTTCCTGGCAACTGGAAAGCCATGATGATTTGGTAAGGAATACATCCAGTGAGAAAGGTATTCTGATAAGGAGGGAGGTAAAAATGTGGAGGATCTGACCAAAGAGAATGGAAAAGGGTGAAAGGGAGAGGTGGAACTAGGGTAGAGTAGCAAGTCAGAGTAGGATCCCAGAGAGTTCCAAGAATTTCAAACCTCATCTGTGTTGGAAACCCATTTAGGCAAACGACAACTGTATTCTCTCAGACTCAGCCCCTCTCACTCTCAATCTGTAAAATGGGGATAACAGCACTTTTCTGCCTTACAGAGCCGATGTAGCAATAACAGAGAAAGTGAAGTGCTTTGAATGCTTGAAATGTGCTAGATAATTGATAAGGTTTATGTAAAGCATCATCAACTGTCTATTAGGGATAGATAAAACTGGGAAATGTCACTTATTCTTTCCACCTGTGGCACTCAACCAGTTGATTTTGGTAGGTAGCTCTCTAAGTTAAGAAGTTTGGCAGTCTTTAGAAAAGATCAATTACTACAAGAGGGACATGTTTTCTTCTAACTACTTCAGCAGAAAGACCTATACTACTGTTCATCTCTCCAAGGGCAGAAAAAAAATATTAATACAATCTTCCACTGGCATATCTTTCACCCACTCTTCTCACCTTTGCTTGCTTTTCCTGCTCTATCAGTATTTTCTGCTGACTTAAGAAGCCACACAGAATACAGGTGTTCAGGAAGGATAAAAGCTTTGCCCAGCAAAATCCAAGAATTGATTTTTTTTTCCTTTTAAGGTCAGAGGATCATCTATGTTTCCTGAAAAAAAAATGCTCTCTACATTTCAAAGAAGCAATAACTTTTTCCATTTTAAAAATTAACATGATTCACATCTTACCTAAAAAAGCTTCTTTAATTTCAGTCTTGTCTGTCCGTCGGATGATTTTCACCACAAAAATGACTGCCAATGGTGTCAAGAATGAAATTGCCTATGAGAAATAAGAAAGCCCCGCTTGTCACCACATCTTCACCCCATCAGTCTCACAGAAGTAATAATTTCCAGTTTGCTTCATTTCGATGAGCTGGCTAAATTCTCTTTAGCAAGTTCCCCGACTCTAAGCAAAGTTGCACAATCAGTAACTAAACAGCAAAGATATATTTTTTTGAAGAAAAAAATAATAGGTTTAATTCTGGATCTTAACCCAGAATTACTTGGATCACTTGGAACTATATTTAAAATTTGTCAGCTTTTTAAATGAAAACTGGGATCTCAAGGATGACTCATTGCGATGTTAAACTGTAATTACTGTTACAGTATTTCCCAGAAATATCTAATAAACTCACACTTTCTGGATATGTGTGGAATCTCTCTGGCTGTGTGAGCACGCACAGTCATATCCACATAGCCTTTTGAAATATGATATTCCTGTTTAATAAATGGTTTTTTTCTTAATACTTTCCCGTTCAAAAAGCAACCTAGAGACTAGGTGTGAATGGAGTTTAAAGTGAAAATTTTAATGGTATGCAAGTAGTATTCTCCCCGCCTCTAAAACACCCTTTAAATTGCTCTCGTGATACAAACTGCTTTTACATTCCTAATAATTTAAAGAGCAATTTGATTGTTCGGAGAGTAAGCCAGAGATGAGATGCTGGACATTCAAATTCATCATTCCATAGATTTTGAGCATTAATGACCCTGTGATTGGGTATGATGACACATCTGTTCCATCTAGTCATGTTCATGCTAGCCAGCAAAATTAAGTGCATGCTGAATCCCAATAATCTCATTTGCCACTTATTTGAAGAAATAGCTTTCCAATACTAATATACTGAAAAGTCTAAACGTGTAAGCGTGAGCATTGTCTGATGAGTGTTCAGAAATCAGAAGGGATTTATGTGTTCATTTCAATTGACACAGAACATGAAAGTCCTGTTAAGGTCACTCCCCCCAGTTTTGACAATATTAGAGAACCAACACATTTCTTCCAAATTCTGCAAATACCTAGGATTTTACCAGGACTGTATCTTACATCGCAATCCTGTCTAACTCTGAGCCCTGCGATGAAGCGGGGCCGGTGCAGCCTCCGCTGCATCCAGAGCACAGACCAGGCAGCTGGGAGGTCACCTTGGGGGAAAGGAACATTTGCCCTAGCTGCCCAAATGGGTCTCCTCAGATGTGCACCAGTTATTTTGCTGGCGCAAATCTGGGAGGCCCATGTAACAGTGGCCAGACCCAAATAGGATTTGGTGGAGATTGTCAAAAATGGCCCCTTCCCCAGCCCGGCTAACCAATCCCACCCTCCTAGAATGCCCCATTCCACCCTCCCTACACACCCCCATAGCCTGGTGGAGACCATACCTACACCAGCGGGTGCGGCTCCGGATCTCAGGTAAGAAGAGAGGTGCCGGCCTTGGCGCCGGCACTGCCTACTTGCCAGGTGCTGCAAACGTGCTTTACGGCACATTTGCGACACCCTAGACCAGCGGAGTGATGCTCCGCCAGTTTAAATTGTAGACAGGATTGTGCGGTTTCTAGTCACAGAATTGTGGGATGGTTATCTGCAGAGTTTTCCACTTTCAACCTACAATATGTCTTTTCATCTAATTCTAATATTAGATCTACACATTACCAACATCAGAAAGTAATCACTAGAAACAGTTTCTGCATGATAATTCATTTCCACTGCAGAAGTAACATGTAATGCCAGTCATAACATCATTCTAGTCCATGGCACAGAGATCGTCTGTGGCAGTGGCAGCCACCTCTCAGAAGTGGGAACTCTATGCCCCAGGCATCACAAACCATGTGTTACAAGTAATTGTTGCAGTAGAACAACTGCCCAATTCTACCTAACTCCCCGTCCGGCAATGCAGCAGCCTCAACATGGTGTCCGCTGCATCCTGTGGGAGGAGTTTTGGACTCTGAAGGCCTTCTCATGGGAAGGTAACATTAGGATTTGGCGGTCACCATCCCTGGTCTGTCGTCGCACAGACCCGGCCACTCGCCACTTTCAACAATGGCCAGGCTGCACTCTCCAGCGTGTCACATTTGTGACATCCAGAAAGTGCATTCCGGCAGCGTAACTGGGGAACAGGATTGGGCTGTTAGTCATCACATGGAGGCCATTTCTACTGGCCTCTGTGTCACACTGGTCACATGTGCTCCAGCACTTAGCATCTCATTCATCATGTTTCAGGAATTCCTCAAACCATTTGGATAAATGGAATTAAAACAATGGTGGCAGGCGGCATGCAGCCCATCAGGGTTCTATGTGTGGCCCGCCATACACTGCACACGGGAAGTGACGCGAAGAGTGTCTTGCATTTGCTTACTTCACGCAGCAATGCACAAGAGCTGTGTTGCCAAGTGAGAAGAGTTGGAGAAATTGAACTTCAGTAAACCAGAGGCCGCATTCAGTGTGGTATGATGGGATGCAAAATGAAGCATTTGGCCAATCAGAAGAGAGTCTGAAATGTCTATACAGAGTCTATACAGACTGAAGCCACACGGAGAATTGAAAGACGTCCTGCCCCGCCCCCCTCTGTTAGCCAGTCAGAACAGAGTCTCAGACTCTGTTCTGACTGGCTAACAGAGGGGGGGCGGGGCAGGACGTCTTTCAATTCTCCGTGTGGCTTCAGTCTGTATAGACAGAAAATGGCGTGGCATGAAACAAAGGGTGGCTTCACCTCACCTTGCGTCGCACCGCGCCGTGAGCAGTGTGTCACAGGCTTTACTGCTGTCCACATACACAGCATATGTCCATAGTATTAATGGGGTTCTGGTTAGTGTATATACTTGCTTGCAAAAACTGCAGCCCACTGAGATAAAGGCGGGTCATTCATGCACTAGCCAAAGCTGTACATCACTGCACTAGACTGTACATCTTAAGACATAGGTCTTGAACCTGCAACCTGTATGTAGGTCCAGTTCCAAATGGCCCCACGCCGTGTTCTGCATGCACACCAAGACTTTTCAGACCCCTATTCCTACTGCACATCCACACCCAAAGAAACACTTGGGAAGATCAAGAGACTTTCCTGGATAGCACTTCATATCTTCTGAAGGGATAAGAAGCTATGATCCTATGACCTTTCTTGGATCCCTGGCGCACAGATTCATTGCTGGCTATGTGCCAAAGCATTTGCATCATCTGTGAAAAATTTTGTATTGTGGAAAATAATGCAGGAAAGTGTACCAGTCAGCTAGAATGAATCATATTTGTATTGTCCTGGAAAGTACGGAATCCCATTGTGCCATGCACAAAGTAAGGTTTGGCACAAGGCTGTCAGACTAGGCGCTATTGTTCATTTGCTTTGGTTAGGTTTTCATTCAGGTCTAGTGATATATAGTACTAACTGCAAACCCAAATGCAAAATAATAAAAAAAGCAATCTTGGTCCTTTGTTCCCCATAACAAAAGGGAATAGGTTTTTTGCTGTTCAATTAATTTTGTGTGTGTGCTGCAGAAGAATGGGGGAAAAAATGTTTGTAATTGGACTCCCTTTGCCAGAATCTACAATGTTCCTAATCCAGCTTCCACCCTCACTACCAAGGCCACAGGTTGATTTACAATCCAGAGGTCAGGTAAATGGAAATACATGGGGCCTTGTCTGCTGTGAAATATGCCACTGCCCACGGATTCCATCACTCATCACAAGCCTCATAAGCGTCATTAGCCCGGGGATCCTACCGCCGTTCATCACTTGTTCGTGCTGCTTTCACAGAGAGGCTTATTGCAGACTTGAGATAGAATTAAGATTTAAAAAAAAAAGTAAAGTCAAATTCAGAAGTCCAAATTATCTTTACTTGGGCTTAACAAATCATAATTTGGGGGGGAGGACAAAAAGAAAATGTTGTCCTGGAAACCTTCTCATTTGCTGCTGTTATGTGGGGGCTACTCATCATTCAGAGCACTTTGAAAGATTGCAATTGCTGAAGAAAACACTTGCGATACATGGATCTGTCTGCAGAAAACATGAAACATGTGGCTTTCATGCATGTACAGTTGGATCTTTTTGTCCACGGTTTTTCCATCCACGGATTTGACTAAACACGGATGGCAAAACTGTGGAAGAGGGTGTCCGACCACACCACATTACCTCTTTTTTCAGCGTTGTCGGGGGCCTGCCAGCCACTTCCCAGCATGTTTAAACTGTTGAAAAAAGAAAAACAATGCAACTGGGAGTCTCTGGCACCATCTGCAGGTTGCTTTTGGTAGCGTTCTTTCCAGTCAGTTTAAACAAATTCAGGAGGAGGGAAGCAGCGAAGATGCTGGAAAAAAGGTAATGCGGTGGCGCCGATGCCCACCCTGGTTTTCATATAACACTGATTTTTATTTTTTATCCACTGGGGTTCCGGGAACAGAACCCCAGTGAACAAAATGGTCCGATTGTATGTACATACACCATTAAACACCTGTGTGCCAAATTCTCAGAAGCTGCTTACAGATAAATGTATGAGGTTCACATATTTGGTGTTAGCACTACTGTTTCCAGCATCAATCATGTATGTCACCATTGGTGGTGAAAGCCAGCAGCTCAGAGGATCCGGCTCTCCTCTTTTGAACCTGCATTCTTGCACAGATTAATGCATCTTCACACACACACACACACACACACACACACACACACACCTATTTCTATCTATTTGACAAAATCAATATATTGACTTCAACCAATATATTTGGAAATCCACAGAACTTCTAATGTTATTTCTTGATCTTCTACATTACATGTTGGACATCCAATTGCAGATTAACAACTGGCTACCTCATTATTATAATAAGGGAAGGCTAAGGGCCCAATCCTATCCTCTTCCCCCCCTCACCAATGCAGCCGGGCCAAACAGGGGCGTGCCGTATACGGGGAGGGGGAGTAGTTTGACCTGAGGGCAAACAGGAGCTAAATATAACACATTTATATTTACCTCCCAGTAAGCCCTGGGCCACCTATTTGTTTCCTCGGACATATGTCACCATTTTTGATGGTGTATGTCCGAGGAGAGGAAAGGGGTGGGGAGCTTCGTAACAGAGAGGATAGGATCCAGCGTGTGCCATTGCTGCTGAATCCTCTCCCTCTTACCCCACTAGCAGTTCCTCCCGCTTCCCGCCGAGTTACATCCCAGTCTGCCCACTCCCTACCCCTCCCTGCCCCCACTGGGAAAGCTAAGGCAAAATAACTGAATCAAGCTCTTGAGATTAGTAAAAAGGGATGTAAGCAGGGTTGGTCCAAGGCCTCTGGGTACCGGAGGCAGTGTGCCAAATGCTGCCCCCCCCTTTATCTAGTGATGTACCAGCCTCTCCTCCACATTTCTCTTCTGCTCTGTTTCTCCTCTTCCTTTTCCCAGTCCAGAGAGTGTGAGGAGGAGGAGGAGGAGTAAGTGGTGGATGGAGGTGGGTGGTGCCTAAGGCAACTGCTTCAATTGGCTGGTCAGCCACGGGTACAACCCTCATCAAACAGAGATCTTATAATTTTAACCAATATGTGAAAATGAAAAAAAAAAGATAGAGAAATATATCACAACACAAAGATCTACAATTAAAACTAAAAGACAAAAGTCACAGGAAGCATAAATTGCCCTAAAAAATCATTAAAAATACTCCTTTTACTTCATTAACCATTTCTTTTTCCATTGGCAATATCATAATAAAGAAACAGATTCCCTGAAATTAATTGTTGCTTCCCAACATTGCCTGAGATCATCCCGATCCAGGAGATATTTGTTACCGGTGCTACTGAGTTATTTTTAGTTTTAAAATACCACATTATTTTATACAGTAAGGCCAAATTCTCAGTTTCATCAACTATTCTCTGGGTTTGAGGAGAGCAGTCGCCTTCCAGTACTTGTTAAGATAATCCTGGCTGTTATAATCATATGGAATAAAAATAAGAATAATAAGGGCTCCTTTGAAGTAGGGAATCTACCTCCTTCACTTGGTAGTCAATAATACCGTATTTCTTTGAGTCTAAGGCGCCATCAATTCTAAGGCGCACCTTAATTTCAGGAACACTAGCAGGGGAAAAAAAACACATCGATTGCAAGACGCACCTCCTTCCTTCAAACTATCCCCAGCTTGCCTGCCGCTCCATTTCGCCAACCCGATTTGACAGAGCTTGGGGGAGCTACCGGGGCTTGGGGGAGCTTCAGGGAGGCCTGTGCGACCCTCTGCAGGCCTCCCCGATCTTCAGTTCGGTGATAAATGGCTATTTTCGGGCATTTCCGGTTTTTGCAAAAACTGGAATGGCCGAAACCCGCTGTTTTTCACCGAACTGAAGATCAGTGAGGCCTGCAGAGGGTCGCGCAGGCCTCCCCGAACCCCCCACAAGCCCTGGTAGGTAAGGAGGTGGCGTTTTGGGGGTGGAATTTGCACACCTTCGATTCTAAGACACACACCCTTTTTTGAATGGCTAAATTTGGAAAAAACGTGCGTCTTAGAATAGAAGAAATACAGTACTACCAAGAGTACTGTGAAGAAGGAAGTTAATTTTTACAGTGGTAGTTTTACCAAAGGAAAAAAGAGGAAAGTGAGACCAATTATCTAGATTGTTCATAACATTTTTAAAGTATCATATAATTAAGTTTATAGAGATCTAAATTTGAATTAGAAAAAAGGATTCCAAGGTATCTAACCACAGTGGCCTTTATATTAAATTTATGATTACATTTTATCTTTATATTCTCCATCATAACAGTTCAATCCTATCCAATTTACACCACCAGTGTAACCAGTGGGGGAAGACAGGGCGGGAGGCTTTGGAGGGGAGATTTAAATCCCCTTTGAATTCCTCTTTGGAGGGGATTTGAATCCCCTTTCCGTTATGGGGCCTCCCGTTCTCGCTGCACCGCTGGTTACATCGGTGGTGTAAGTTGGATAGGATTGCTCTGTAAATGACATTACTTCTGTTTTAAGATGATTAATCTGAAAAGATTATTAATTCCCTACCCCACTACCTCACTATATTCCTCCAAAATTTTCAAAATTGCAGGAAGGGAATTTTCAAGTTCCAAGTTCATTAATATTAAATCATCCGCAGAACTCAGGTTTTTATATCCATGTAGTCCATTATGGAGCGGTTATGAGTCCTATCTTCCAGCTTTTAACATTTGCACTATACGGTGGACTTCAATTTAAACGGACCTTGATTGAAATGACTTGAGAAACAAGAGACGTTTTCTGCACCATTAAAACTAGTCACATACATTTTGCTCATGGAAGTCTTTGTTGACATATGGCCCAATGTTATGAGGGCCTTACGCTGCCAGAACTAGCATTCCAGCAGTGTAAAGTTCTTTACGACTGTTGCAAAATGAATCATAGCATTTTGTGCAGCTGGGCCACCCCCACAAGCGGTAAGACGCCACAGTAGCATGCCAACAGTCCGCCCATGTCCCTTGGTGCTGGTAAGTCAGCACCGGGGTGGGATGGAGAAAGGGGGTGGGCAGAACAGGGAGCAGAGCGGACAGGAGGGTGGATCGAGGCTGGGAAGGGGCGGTATTGGTAGCAGCAGTGCCGCTAATATCCTATCCCCCTTACTGGCCTTGATCCACTTTCCCAGGTCCACTCAGATTTGCTAAATTGCTGGCACAGGTCCAAGTTACAAGTAGACCCATGCAAGTGGTGCAGGCCTACTCCTGGGCAAGGGAAGAAATGTTCCCTTATCTGGAGGAGACCTCTGGGACAGCCTGCATGGCTGCATGCGATGCAGAGTGCACTCCTGCGCATTGCCTTCGCCGCTCAACTGGTTTCGATGGCGAGTGGGCGGGGTCACCATGGAACGGAGCGGTTACCGCTGTGCAAGACGTACCGTTCTGCCCCACCTCTAGCAACACAAGTGGTCATCAGGGTAGCATATGGATGCAGCTAGCTTTCTGCACCCTGTTCTTTCAAAAGAAATGCTGAATTCCATTTCCATGTTAGCTAATATACAGTCATCAAACAAGCCTTGCTATACAGCCAAATGATCATTAAATCTCTAGTACTTACAAACATGAGGCGAGTAGGTATGTTGTCAGACTCTACCAAAGGGTTTTTATAGAGCCAGATCTCTTCTGGCTGAATAACTCTCTGGAATGGGTCCAAAAACTCTGTAAAACTAAAACAAAACAATAAAGAGAAAATTGTTTTACCATGCACCTGAAGCAAGGGATCGGAGAAAAGCATTTTACAGGAGCGTACCCCTTGCCACAATTACACACAGACATTGTTTGAACATCCTCAAGTGTTATAAAGGAACAGAAAGCATGGATTCTTTATCACTCTTTCCCTCCATCACAAGGGTGAATTACATATTTGAATTATACACTACAAACGCATATCTAAACAAAACCAAACTAAAAGCAGAATATATACTAAACCTTTAGATCCATATACCAATATAAATTATTAGAGGATTTTTCTCTACTCCACAGTGGTCCAAAATGAAGGATTGTAGTAGCATGGAGAAAAACCATGCAGACCATGTAGTCAGACACTGCAGAAAACAGTTCACCATGCAGCAACAGACACCAATTGGGGCAGTAGCATGCAGCAGCATGCAGACAGCCCCCGAGGCATGCAGCCAAAAGAGATTCCAGGAATCGCTGCTCTTGCATCTCAGATCCACATTTTCAAAACACAAGTAGAAAACTGTAACATGGAGAATGCATAGTGAATCACTATGTGGAGTCTCTACTCAAGATAACTTAAGAAAGATATAGTATCTGGCATGTGCAACTAACACCGGATCCACCCTCTCCCTCCCCCAACACACACCCCAGTTCCTTCCTCAACATGCTCTGCTACTCCCCCTTCCCACCCATGACTGACCCCCCCCCCACCGCCAACTTACTAGCGCCTGTGTAGCCTCCCGGAGTCACTGCTGCATGCAGTACACCTCTCGCCATTTGTGGCAGTGGCCCGGCAGTGCATGACAGCAGCCTGGCTTTCACATTGCCATAAAGGACCTTGCGCTGCCAGAACACTAGTTCCAGCAGCACAAGGACCCCACAGGATTGGAACCTTAGCTTTTGAAAGTCAGGATTCTGATGGTATAGAAACTCTGTATGCAGTGAACATTAAATCCAATTTAAGGGTCAACGCTGTGTGAGAGGTGAAGCTATGGCTAAATTGATTCAATGTCCTCTCGGCACCTCTATCATGATACTGTACTCTACTTTCTGCTTGTGATGTGCTCGACTCTCACCAACGGCATGCCTGCAGTACAAATTAATTGGATTCCATCATAATCCAGTGGTTCAGAGTCATTTACAAACAAACGCATCTTTAGGCACTGACAAAGTATACCAACCCCAACTTAGCTTAGAAGCAATGACAAGACATGCTATGCCTGGCCAATTCAACGCAACAAGAGACAGCGTGTTGTGCTTCATAAGTGATGCCTTGCCTACCAAGATTTGTACTTAAGAACATAAGAAGATAAGAAGAGCCCTGCTGGATCAGGCCAAAGGGCTTCTCTATCAACGCAATCCAGTGTAACGGTGCGCCAGGGGAGTGTGCATTCCCCCGGCGCTGTTGTAAACGCGCCGTAAAGCACATTTACGGCGCCCGGAGAGCAAGGGCCGTGTGTGCAGAGGCCGGCAGCCCTCTCTCCCCCACACGCCATACCGGGTAAGTCCAGAGCCGCCCGGGGCAGGGGTGGGGGGGGGGGGGAAGGCAGACCGGGTGTTGAATTGCAGTTTCAAACATTGTTTTGAACTGTTGTATTTTGTAATATTTGATTTTTTAAAATGTTTTATTTTATAAATCACCCTGAAAACATTGCTGAAGGGCGGTATTAAAAATGCTATAATGAAGGAATAAAATAGTGCATGTGTTGCATTTCTGTGTTTGCGGTACTTTCAAACATTCTTTCCATTGGAATATCAAGATTAGCGCTTCCAAGAATACATTATTTACAGCGCAACCCTTTCCAGCGTCAGTGTAGTCGTGCCACAGGGCACACAGAGGCCTCTTCAAGGTGAGGGAATATTTGTTCTCTTACCTCAGGGCTGCATTGTAGCTGCACTTGCACTGGAAAGTTGGTTAGGATTGCGCTGTTAAAGCGTTAAGAAGGATTCCATCAAATCAGGTCTACACAAGCTGAGATCCACCAAGACAAATGCAGGCCACCTGCTACATATATATGACAACCCACCAGTGGCTCAATAACCCTCTAAATTTTGTTGTTATCTGCCTGGGATTGCAAAAGCAGGGAGGATTTTCAGACACCTTCCATGCCACAATACGTACTGCCTGGTGGATCACAAGTTGTTTTATAATTGAAAAGTGAGTGTTGTCACAGCAACATAATTTACTAGACGTTAGCATTGTCACATTGTGTACGTCTGCATTTCTTCCTCTATCTATGAAAAATGTGCTAATGACGACGTTAAGCCACAACTGGGAGAGAGGAGGAAGGCAAATTAACCTAATGGAAATGAGCAAACGTCAATTAGAGTCAAAACAGAAAAAATACAATTTTGCTGAAGACTTGGCTGTAGATGGTGCATTTAGCAGCTGTTTGCCAATAAAACTAAGTTTTTCTGAACAAAAAGTCAAGAGTAGCTCTTTCCTTTCCTTTTTGAAAACACAGTCACAGTGGATCAATGGATCAGAGATGTAGGCAACTTTGCATTCATGTGTTTCTTAATGGCAAAAATACACAATAAGGCTATGTTGTCAAATTTATTAAGATACTGTATAGACTTTTGGTGACTCATCTGAGCTGGAGTTCACCTGGGAAGGTTAATCCCAGAATTCCAAGAGCAAGGGGTCCCAGAGCACGTGGCACAATTATTAGTGCCTATGACTAGAGCATTTTCATCTCTCATAAACAGTTGCAAAATCTGAGAGAGTAAGAGTACATGTGCGCCTGCGCACACATGTGCCCAAGCAACACAAATTCTGAATAAAGAAAAGTGGAACACTGCAAAATGTTTATATTATGCAAATTAATCAAATATTTGCACATTTGCATTGATGACATCATTTACTCTGCTCCTTATCATCATCAAGAGGGGGAAAGAGCTGGGCAGAAAGACCGATACCGGACCTGGGAAAGTCTGTTCAGCCCCTCCGCTAACCCATTTTGATTCCAACAGGCTTGAAAGTCTGTGGCATCCCTAAAGACATAGCATTAAAGGCTAGCAAAGTCACGAAGGTTGCCACCCTAGCCATGCTTTTCTGTGAGTAGTCCTATTGAATACAATGGGACTTACTTCTGAGTAGACATGCATAGGGATTGGGCAGTAAGAATGGAGACAACAACCTGTCAATTCTCAGACCCCAGAATATATTTCCAAATTAGTCATCAAAATCTGGAACGAAAGGCTCCAACAACCTGAGTTGCTAGAGGCATTTTTTTTCTCTGTATCTGCAGGGTCATTGAAAAGGAATATGATTCTGAGCATTTACAAAGTGCTCTTTCCTCACCACTGAACAACACGTTCATATATGATTATGAAGAAGGGGTTTCAGGCCAGAGAGCATAACATCCACACAGGGTTTAGCTCTAATGTTTCTCATCTTAAGACACTGACGGCCCAATTCTATAGGGCCTTACTCTGCAGGAACTAGTGTTCTGGCAGCGTGAGTGAGGTCCTTTACGGCTCTCACAAAGTGCAACACGCCATTCAGTGCGGCCTGGCCACTGCTGCAAGCAGCCAAGTCTGGGCGCCAGTGAACAAGGAAGGAGCCCCAATAAGTCAGTGCAGGGGGCAGGAGGAAGGCAAGGTGGGTGGAACGGGGCAGGGAGGAGGGTGGATTGAGGCAGGGAAGGGGGCAGTTATCAGTGACAGCAATGCTGCTGATATGCTATCCTCCTTTCCAGCCTTGATCCACCTTCCTGGGTCCACTTGGACATGCGCCAGTATATATGGCGCAGGTCCGAGCAGACCCAGCAAAGTGGTGGGGGTTTACCCTGGGGCAAGGGAGCAAATGTTCCCTTATCTCGAGGAGGCTTTCTCAGCCCCAAACTCCCCTGCGGGCTGCAGCATGTGACCCATTGGTGCGGCTGCATCGCTGCATGCGGAGTTACGTAGGATTGGGCTGGGAGGCTGCAACCCTATACACACTTACCTGGGTGTAAGTTTCATTGAAATCAATGGGGCTTACTTCTGAGTAGACAGCATAGGCTTGTGCTGCAGAAGTACATCTTCAGACAATCCTAGATCCTTGACTCGTATAGTTGTATGATAAATGTATTTCAAATGCATTTGTCTCATTCACACATTCAGTGTATCCTTAAAGCATTATGGGGCAAGAAGCCCTAAAGAGATCCAACAAACTGAGATAAAATACTTATCCACTTTCTCTGGGACCGAAAATCTTTTAAAGACAAATCTTTAAAATAAGCAATAGCCCTTCATTTAAAAGGAAAGCTGTTCAGTGTCTGTCTGATATGCAAACTTCCACTGATCTGCAACACTCATACATGACAGAGAAACACCCTACACACACAGGCAAGTTTTTAAAGCAACATGAATATATACAGTATGTGCTTGCTTCTGACACCATGGTTTATATTACTTCTTCAGTTTTGATAGCACAACCTATTACTATTCATAAAGGTATCACAATCTTGTTTCCATGGCACTACATCCAGCACAAGTATCTCTGAAGACCACACAGCTCTGTTCTGTCCAAGACACAGGGCAGCTGGAAGACACATTGCAATGAATGAGGACTGTGCTGTGCATCTACTCGAATTTGAGATCTGTAGCCCTAAATGTATCTGGTCACAGTCAAGCAAACCTATCGATCTCAATGGGACTTCCTTCTGAGTACACAAGCACACCGGACCAACTGGTCAGTAATGTTCCTAGGGGGGGTGCAACTGGTGCAGGTTGCACCAGGCGTGATGCTCCTGGGGGGGGGGCACTGAAGCCGCATATTCAGTCCTCCAGAGCAGCAAGTGGAAGCACCCTCCAGTCCACACTGGAGCCCATTTGGCTCCAAATCGCGGCACTCCAGAAGCAACTGGCGGTAACACGATGGCGTCATCACATCACCACCAACCTACTTCCAGGTGCCTCACTCCACACCTGCACACCAGACACCATCAACCCTGGGGGTGCCACTGTAGTTGGCACCAGAATCCGTTTAGTATCATCTTGATTATCAGCTGGGCAGCCTCTTGAGCGCAGTTCCCGTTCCCTCAATGTATTTTGCTTTCCTTTCGGTGAATAAAAGGTAAAGGTGACCCCTGACAATTAAGTCCTACAACCTGTTCCACATTATACCTGCCAGTTGTTACTGACTTGATTAACAACAGCACGTCATTAAAACAGTCTCGAGTAGGCAAAAAAGCTCCTCACCAAAGGCCAATCAAGTGAGGAATAAAACGTTCCTACCCAGCTCCTCAAAAGCAACTAGCTAGCCTCAGCCTACTCAGGAAAGTAGGAGGGGATTGCAAACAAGCCTGGGGAGGTGAGCAGCCAACACAGCCATGCTGGCTCCACCCCCTTTCCCAAACTACCCAATTGGGTGCTAGGGGTTTCCTGTCTTGCTTTGTGCAATGAGGGACAGGGCAAAGATGCCCACCACCTTCAAATTTGGCAGTAGAGAGGCAGAATTACACAGAGATACAATTTGATATCCAATTTCCCAGTGTACAGAAAACTGATAGTTATTTGAGGATCAAAAGACCTGTTTTAAGGTTGTGCCCAGAGACATCAGGCACAGTACAATGAAAAGTAGGAGTATCTGAATGTTGAAGTGTAACATTTTATCCTGCTGTTTACTGTACGTATATTAAATACAATCTTCACCTGGGGAGCACAAGAAGGAAAGTTCATTGGATTAATGCTCCTGGGCTATTTGGTTTCCTTCCAGTCTCCATTTCTGGTTTCCTTTAAGACATTATCCCTCTAGCTAAGTTGTCACAAGACAGCCTGTAGCCTTGCTGAATTTTAAACAAAGTACCCAGATAGTCCAGGAAAACAAATTATTAATTTCATTAACAAGAAAAGTACTGTGTTTTGCTTGTTGAAGAACTGATAGCATATCATATATTACAAAGACCCTCAGATGTTCTTTAAACAATATCAATTCAGTTGGGGGTAGGATGCCAGGTGAGATGGATCGAAAAACCTGAGATTTTCCACATGGGCCCTGACGATGTCACAAGACCGTCAACACTTGAAAAAGGTGGGAATATGGTACCGGGGGGCCCAGCAGTCAAGGGTAGATCCCAGCATTACCTGAAAAATGGCCTGACACAATCAAAATGGCCTTAACACAATCAAGCTAGAATAGATAAGCTACTTACTGTACATTGTTCAAAGAACCCCCAGTCCATGCACCTGCAGGTGAGCAACTGGGTGTTCCTTTCTGAGCTCCTAACAAATGGGTCTGGCAGAGAATGGCGGTTTTCAAACAAAAAAGGACAAAGATTGCTTGCAGAGGGACATCCCATTAGCTTTTAGCTGCTTGACTTGCACAGTTGCCTGGCTGAGGCCCCTATTAACCTAGGCTATGGAATGCTACGAGTTGCGGAGGAAGTACCCCAGTCTTGGGCCTCAGACCTGAGCCAACGTTGCCCAGTTTTGCAAAGTGCCTTCTATTACGTGCCTGTGACCCCACATGCCTTCCAGCTGTCTCAGCAAGATAACCCCCCACCCTTAGTTTCAAAGAAGCCTCGAGCAGGTCCCCCGAATCAGCAGTGTTCCTGGATGTTTGGGAACATGTCATCTCCCAGGCTCAGATTGTCCAAGGAGAAGGTTGCAACAATAGGGAAAGGAGGGTGTAAGGCGAAGGGGGGGGCTGTTGGAGGACGAAAGAGGGTGGAGTTTTAGAAGTGGGTTTCCTCTGTGCCAGGTGCAAGGGAGTGTCAACGGGAAACAGGTTATCTTGTTGTCTTGTGCTCCCTGAGGCATCTGGTGGGGCCACTGTGAGATACAGGAAGCTGGACTAGATGGGCTTTTGGCCTGATCCAGCAGGGCTCTTCTTATGTTCTTATGTTCTAATGAGTTGCTTAGAAAGGGGAGTGAAAGAATTCCATAGCTATTGCTTTGCCTCTAGAGCAGTGTTATCAGTAAGATATATAAGCCAGCTTTGCCTGACTGCACTTTGCACATGATCTGAGCCAGTGATGTAGACTTGAGTCTATTGACTCTGACTTGAGTCGGACTCAAGTCGCGTCAATGACTTGACTCGGACTTGACTCGGCAATTGTAAAAGACTTGAAAGACTCGACTCGAGACTGGGAGCTTTTTATAACAAGTTGAATTTTATTCAGATTTAAACCCGTTTTCCCCATTAAATAGATAGGGACTCATAACTCACAACCAGACTTGACTTGAGATTTGGACCCAGAGACTTGATCCATAGCCGCCTTGGGTCCCTTCGGGGAGAAAGGCGGGATAAAAATATTGTAAATAAATAAATATCCCTGAACTGAGCACAGTCTCCATGTGCCTTGCCTGTTAAGGTAAAGGAATCCCCTGACAAATAAGCCCAGTCATGTCCGACTCTAGGGTGTGGTGCTCATCTCCATTTCAAAGCCGAAGAGCCAGCATTGTCCGAAGACGCCTCCATGGTCATGTGGCCAGCGTGACTCTCCTTGCCGCAGCGCGTAGCATGCGGCTGGAACACGGAGCGCTGTTTACCTTCCTGCAAGCGGTACCTATTTATCTACTCGCATTGACATGCTTTGGAACTGCTAGGTTGGCAGGAGCTGGCCAAGCAACGAGTGCTCACCCCGTCGCGGGAATCGAACTGCCGACCTTTCGATCGACAGCTTATGGTTCAGCGGTTTAACCCGCTGCACCACCCATTGGCTTTACCTTGCAATAAAGCTCTCTGCTAATACCTTCCACATGGTGTGTTCATTGGATAGGTTCATACCGGGCACGTACCCACGATTGCCCCAGGGATCTGGCAGCAACAGGAACTTTTAGGGCAGTGTTTCTCAAACTGTGGGTCGGAATCCACTTGGTGGGTCGCGGCCTGATTTCTGGTGGGTCCCAGGTGATGGAAAGATCAGAGAAGTAATTGCCACAAGCCCTGAGGCTATTCAAAAATTAAATAGCTACTAATTGCCCTTCAAAGCGCTGAGCTATTGCAGTTTGCAAGATAGCTGCTAATTACCCTGCGAGCAGCTGAGCTCTTTACTTGTAAATAAATATATTTATTTCTAAATCACCTTTTTTTTAAGTCGTGTAAAGCTAGGTGGGTCCCGATAGAGTATCATTTTGAAAACTGGGTCCCGGTGTTAAAAAGTTTGAGAACCACTGTTCTAGGGAGTTAAATGTGTCTAAAAAATAACCCCAAATTGGCAAAAAAAGGGGGGGGAACCTGGCATTCGTCACAACTACTTACATCCCACCCTTGCATGCCTTGAAAGTAACTGCTGTAAATATATCGTTAAGCTCACTTGCATTAATGCAATGACACTGAACAAAGAATCTTTATTCTATTGTCGTGAATATTCAAAATAAAGACAGAGAAAGAGAGAGGCTGGCTTTTGGACTCTCTTTTTGCAAGTAAATGCCAAATATTAAATTCCCTACTGCAGCTTTGATGAAAAGCTGACTAAAGAGGCCAGAAGCTAATAGCTGGGGGCACTGGCAAGGCAAGATAAGTACGAATGTGTGTGGTTTATCACTGTCATTTTGTGTGCCACATGGAAGTTGGAGGAATTCTATTAAAATCGAGTAAAACACTGCTGGCCAGTTGTGTCACTAAAGTAAGTCAAATTTATATTAGCGCAAAGGTTACCCAGAGGAGTAAGAGAATGTCTCTCAGGACAGTCAGAGTGCAGTAAAATAAGCAGCCTGCTTATAAAATAATAAACTATCATGGGGGCTAGCACAAGCAGCTTTATCTACTTCTGCTAAGCTACATTTTAACTGGAGATTAAAAAAAAAACAGTTGCATGTTTGATAGGCCAGAACTCATGGGCCAGCTTCAGGGGCATATAAAGGTGGCCAATCAAGTGAGCCATCATGATTGTAGACATTGTGGTTGCCTTGTTAATGGCCTTCATGTGGCAATGCCAGTTCATACAAATGGCAACTTCCTCCACATGAGTGGCCCTGCAGCTGCAAGCTCAGAAGTGATCCAGAGACCTTCAAAGGTCTCAAAGGGAACATCATGCCGGAAATGTTACATCCCTGTGAACCTTGTCTCTTCAGGGGTAGGGAGGAGCTGTAACTCAGCGAGGAAGAGGAAGGACAGGCAAATAGAAAAGAGCAGAGAACTCAATTACAGCAGCTAACTTAACATGTACACATCTCAGATGTCAAATCCCCAACACGTTCCATACGATGTATCTAAGGTGTAAACCTGAGGACATGACGTGTCCAATACATTATTGGCAATAATCCTTGGAAGGTGAGCTTTGTGATGTCACTACCATCTGACATTCCCTTTTCTCCACAGACATTCTAAGAAGCAGTCAAACACAGGACAGCATCAATGCATATTTCCTATTTTCTGTGTAAACTTTGCTAAAGGTGTATTTGGGCTGTAATGAGACCCACCTGAACAAGGATGTCAAAGCTGCACCCTGGACCAAAGAGTGCTGGAGCTATCTGGCACAAAGATTTTCTCATTAGCTATTTGCCATTTACAAGCCAATGGATACAATGGATGCCATTTACAATACAATGGAAGCAAGACTTCTACAAAGGGCAGAAATGCATTTGGGAACATATTCTCTCTTTTTAAAGGGTTTAATCTGGAATATTATAGATTAAGGAGAAGAAGAAAAAACCCAACACCAGCTGAGTCACCTTTCAGCTTGCTAACTTTTCTTTTTTACAGGACCAACTTCTGTGTTTTTCAGTGAAACGATTTGGCACAACATGCCCTTCTTTCTTACTGCAGTGTTGATACTTTTGAAGAATTACTCAAAAGCTAATACAGAATGCAACTATCCAGATATTGTCAAAGCATCCATAATTATCTGCATTCCCTGAGATCTGGGCAAACATTCCCCCACTGTCATATGTGCTGGTTGTGTTTCTGCACTATAAATGCATGCGCCAAGTGATACAACTTCCAGTTTGACCAGATTAAAAACGTTTAGCAGCTGCTACACTCCTACAAACCAGGCTTTGTCCCCTTTGTTGTATAAACTGAAACTGCTGCATGAACAAAATATGTAGTGTTTACTCTCACTTTTGATTAATAGTATATAAAACTTACATGGGCATTTATTGACTTTGATTGTCCTGAGGGACAGAGGGCATTTAATATTCACCAAGAAACACTGCATTTATAATTCAGGAAATGTTTTAAAAATGAAAGGCCTAGTGCCTTCTTATTATTCTAAGAAACCCTATACTTAGATTGCTCTCTCTCTCTCTCTCTCTCTCTCTCTCTCTCACACACACACACACACTCACTCTACCTTTCAGGGATACAGTATGCAGTGTTACGCCGGCAGCAGCCTCATACATCTTGTGTGTAGTAGGCTATACCATCTAGGTTTTTGTAAGTATACTCTATGATGTTCACACACCAATGAAATTGCCTAATGAATGATGCATTTCTCAGAATATATCCCTATCATTAAGTGACACATAACTGGTATAGGGTTCAGCCCAGTGGGTGTGGGCCCTCAAACAGTGCCTCAGAAGGCTGACCTGGATGCCACCCCCCCCCCCCCTCTCTCTCTCTCTCTCTCTCTCTCTCTCTCTCTCTCTCACACACACACACACACACACACACACACAATTACAACCCTTGTGAACAAGGAATGCACTTTGCAGTGGGAGGCAGTCTAGGCAAGGAGTCTAGTAATGCAAAGTTTAAAAAAAACAGGAAATCCAAACCCAACAATGAGTGGAAAGCCAAATCAAAACCTAGTGCGGCCAAAGTGCGGCTCAACAATATCATGGTGTGTTAGCACTAAGGACAGATGGTAATGGTACCAGCGACTGATACCAGTGCAAAGGTATCAAGCATGATATATGGGACAAAGTGACAACAGGAGAACGTAAAGTGTAGTAAGGCTGTTTCTAGTTTGGGTGCTGCCTACCAGCAGAGAAAGGCAGAAGCAGCAGCCATAACCTCCCACAGTGCTCATAAGAGAATCTGATTTACAGACCATCTGCCTGTCGACTGTACAGGCCCATTGGTTTCCTCAAATAAAACACAGAGGCTGGCTTTTCTTCCTTTTGTTAGAGTGCTTTGTTAGCCAGCTGCAAGGATCCATTTCCCTTAAATATCTAGATTCACATTTGACCTTCCAAATCTCTTAACAAATATTAGCCGATTGTGATATGGAATTAATAATTTGTATTTGTTCTATTAATACTGGAGTATCAGGGAGTATCAAGTGGCAGATGATACCCTAATTAACCTGATTAATTACGCCACCGAGATTAAAAAACATCATGATTTAATCAGAAATTATAAACTAGAAAGTAACTGATAGTTGAACAATGTGTACAAACTACAGCATTTTAAGTCACTAATTTTCAAAACCTTTCCATGGAGAGGAAGAGAGAGGCCAGCTGGTGGTCTGGGTCCTGTTAAGGCTGATCTACACCGCACATATCCCGGTACGTCCCAGGCGTATGCGGAGCAGTGTGGCTTCCTTTTTAACCAATCGCCATGGAATGCAGGACAGCTCCGTTGCTATCGGTCGTGGACCATGCTCATGTTTGAGAAAGGGCAGGATGCAGAGCAAACTGACGAATGAGATGAGAGGAGGCTTTCAACCAATCGGAGCGCACTTGTGTTTCAGCCAATCAGCGTTGAGCTTTATTCCAAGGCGGGACAATCAGGAGGGACAAGCGCGTTAAAGAAACTGGCGGAGCCCAGGGCAACGTTTCGGGACGGGGTGTCCTGTCCCCTACGCTCGCGAGCCTCCAAACGCAACACAACCGGAGTTGGTATAGATCAGCCTTTACAGCCCTGAGGGCCCAGCTGAAGAGGACCACTGTATCCAATTTGCAAGACACTTTGCAGATAAAAACATTTGCATTCATCATGACAGACAGCCTAATCCTGTCTAACTTTGAACCCTGCGATGCAGCGAGACAGGTGCACATCTTTGTGTATCAAGGGCACAAAGCAGGCAGCCGGGAGGTCACCTTAGGGGAAGGTAATGTTTGTTCCCTTACCCCGGGTAAAGCCCCAGCCTCACAAATGGGTCTCCTCAGATCCACACCACCTATTTAGCTGGCGTAAGTACTGGAGGCCCTTGTTGGGAGAAACAGGCCTGGGAGGGAGGATAGGATACGGCGGAGACCTTTGCTGTCAGTCCCACCCCCTCCTGGGCCCGATCCGCCCAACCCCGCTCCAAAATACCCCTGGAATGCCCTTCCCCATACCTCCAATGCCCAGCAGGGAATTTAGCTTGCCTGGCGGGTGCTCCACTTCTTCTGCAGCACGTAGAGCAGCACTGGCTTCTGTGCTGGCGCTGCCTACTCACCTTATGGCACATTCGCAACACCCTAGACTGGTGGAACGGCGCTCTGCCAGCCTTACGGCATGTTTGCAACACCCTAGACCAGCGGAATGATGCTCTGCCAGACAGGATTGCCCCGTTAATACTCTAACTTTTTTCCCCACACTTTATTAATGAGAAAAAATACAATCAACAAAAAAGAAAAAGGGAAAAAGGGAACAATTATATGTACACAACAATATTTATTTTATTTATTTATTTTAGGAATTTGTAGCCCGCCTTTCTCCCGAGGGCACTCAAGGCGGCTTACAACATATTAAAATACATATAAACATTAACACTTTATAAACACATTAAAATAATTAATTAAAACACTTAAGTTAAAAATAAACAACCCCAGTGGGTCACCAGCATTTACATATATTAAAACCATTTGTTCAAAAGGTCAGCCCACCACGTCAGACATTAAAAGCAGTCCTGAATAAAAACGTCGTAAGGCCCCGCCGAAAGGCCTCTAAAGAGGGAGTTG
Source organism: Plestiodon gilberti rubricaudatus (assembly GCA_026170595.1). NCBI lineage: Eukaryota > Metazoa > Chordata > Lepidosauria > Squamata > Scincidae > Plestiodon > Plestiodon gilberti. The sequence continues at coordinate 61,627,235 of JANXHW010000003.1, read as the reverse complement.
TTCTTAATTCCAAGGGGAGGGAATTCCACAGTTGGGGCGCCACAGCTGAGAAGGCCCTATTCCGCGCCGCCATCCCCCTCACTTCTGTCAATGGCGGCACGGTTAACAGGGCCCTCCCTGATGACCTCAGAGTACGGGTCGGATTATAAGGAAGGAGGCGGTCCCTCAAATACCCTGGACCCGAGCCGTTAAGGGCTTTAAAAGTCAAAACTAGCACTTTGAATTGTGCCCAGAAACGAACCGGCAGCCAGTGTAGCCACCGAAGCAACGGTCCGACTGAGTCAAACTGACAAGCCCCGGCAACCACCCGGGCCGCCGCATTCTGCACTAGTTACAGTTTCCGAACAGTCTTCAAAGGCAGCCCCACGTAGAGCGCATTGCAGTAATCTAGTCTAGATGTCACTAGGGCATGGGTCACTGTGGCCAGGTCTGCACGATCCAAGTACGGTCGCAGGTGGCGCACCAGCCGAAGCTGGGTAAAAGCCCCCCTGGCCACAGCCGCCACCTGGGAATCTAGGAGCAGCTGCGCATCCAGGAGAACCCCCAAGCTGCGGACCTGCTCCTTCAGAGGGAGTATAACCCCATTCAGAGCAGGACAATGATCCAGTACCTGAGTCGTAGACTTCTGGACCAGAAGAACCTCTGTCTTATCAGGATTTAATTTCAGCTTGTTCACCCCCATCCAGCTCCCAACTGCCTCCAGACAACGATTCAGGACATCGACCACCCCCTTGGAGTCAGGTGGAGAGAAAGAGCTGGGTGTCATCCGCATACTGATGACACCCTACCCCAAACCCCCGGATGACCTCTCCCAGCGGCTTCATATAGATGTTAAACAGCATGGGGGACAGAATTGACCCTTGTGGCACCCCACACCTCAAGGGCAAGGGTGCCGAACAAGCATCCCCCAGCACCACCTTCTAGGATCTATCAGCCAGGAAGGAGCGGAACCACCTCAGAACGGTGCCTCCAAGCCCCAACCCAGCCAACCGTCCCAGGAGGACACCATGGTCAATGGTGTCAAAAGCCGCCGAGAGGTCCAGCAGGACCAACAGGGACGCACTCCCCGTCCAGTCCCCGGCGCAGGTCATCCACCAAGGCGACCAAGGCCGTCTCTGTCCCAAACCCCGGCCTGAAGCCAGACTGGAATGGATCCAGATAATCAGCTTCCTCCAAGACCCTCTGGAGCTGAGACGCCACTACCCGCTCAATCACCTTGCCCAGAAACGGGATATTCGAGACTGGCCGGAAGTTGTTCAAAACAGTGGGATCCAGGGAGGGTTTCTTCAGGAGGGGACGCACCACCGCCTGCTTCAGAAGCAGTGGCACCACCCCCTCCCTCAGAGATGAATTTACCACCACCCCCGTCCACTCAGCCAGCCCCGCCCGGGCAAATCTAATCAGCCATGCCGGACAAGGGTCAAGCGGGCAAGCGGACGGTCTCACACTCCAAAGAATCCTGTCCACATCCTCAGGTTCTACATACTACATACAAAAATTACAAAGAAAATTTGCTGTGCTCTACACTATCAACCTTAATCCATAAGCAAATAAACTACACACACACACACACACACACACACACCAAGAAATAGCTTCTATATGCCCACATTCTTCCCAGAAAAACTGTTATTTTCCAATTAGACCACATTACATGTGAAAGTATCGCATTTTATACATTATAACACCAGCAGTTAGGTTCTTTAATTAGATCTTTACTATGAAGATGTTGTGGTGTCCAATAAACCCTAAAAATAAGTTTTTATTGAATTAATCACAATCTAAGATCCATAAATATTCCAGGAACGTTATTCAAAACGTTACTTTCCACTGTTTATACAAAAATAGGACAGTCCAGCTCTACATTCCATATTCTTCTCAGTATTGGAGTATCATAGTTGAGTAACATCAAATATTTATAAACAAATATTGTATGCTTCTTTTTCTCAGTTGACTCTAAAAGTGCTTCGAAAAGTGAAGGAGTTTCAGAAGCAGATAATGCCACTGGACCGAGTTTAAACTCTAATAACTCACTTTCAGTAAGTTTATTTATTTATTACCTCTCTCTCTCTCTCTCTCTCTCTCTCTCTCTCTCTCTCTCATAGACTCAAGGGGATTTACATAGACAGGCCAACCATAAACTCCATTTTTTTTTTCAAATTGGGTTTTTACAATGCTATTCTTTCAAGAGAAACTCATAGAACCTTCCATTTCTCCAGATGTTTCCCTCCATAATGCAGTTGTCGTTCTGACCGCATGGCTCTTGCCTTTCCAAGCTTCCACAGGCAACCGCATATCAAGCCTCAGATGGGTTTACAAGCTGTTATCCATTTCTTGCCAGCTGATACCTCCACAGTCTACACTCCACAGTCTACACTCCTCTGCATTCCTTCCCAAAGCTCCATCGGCTCCGGCAACTCCATCAGCGTCAAAGTGAGACCGGGGCTGACCCGGCTTAGTTTTTTTCAGGCAAGGTGGTAGCTCAACTTCCAAACCACACCTCCTGCACACATGATTTTGGGAGGTTGATGGTTGCGCTGCCGCTGAAAAGAGGCACTGAGAGCGCCTAATTCACACATAGGCACTCGTTCAGCAACGCCAGTTCTGTGCATGTCCCCCCTCAGCAGCCGAAAGGTGCTCTCTGGCTGTTGCAAGAGCCCGATTCACACACGGGCACCCAATTAGCAGCAGGGGCTCTCTGGGGGAGTCACTTCGCAGGGCACTGCTGAGCTGCCCAGTGACCGCTTGGCAGAACAGGTGCCAATGAAAGTGCATGAGCATGTCCAAGAAGAGGAAGGCAAAGAAGCAGCTCTGCCTTCAGCTCTCACAACCTGCGTGGGGCCCGCTCTTCTCAGCCCCACGTGCTGCCCCTTGCTGAAAGCGAGGAAGGCAAAGAAGCAGCTACTACACCCTCAGGTCCCATAACCTCCTGGGCCCTCCTCTCTTTTCTTCCCTGCGTTTTGCCCATTGTTGACAGTGAAGCACCTTGCGCAGGCCAATACTTACTCCTATTGGGAAGTAAGTTTCCCCTATACTGCTTACTGCTTACTTCACATTTTGAATATGCGACGCACAGCTGTAATTCACAGATATCAATTTTTGTTCCGCTTCCCACGGTTCAGTAAGAATGTTTTCTTATCTTGTGCCTTATGAGTAGAGGTGGGAGAAAACGGTTTAATTTTTTCGCAGGTTTCGATATTTAACCAAAATGAAATAGCAGAAAGCGGTGTTATGTGTTTCTATTCCAAATTTTCCCATTTTTATCAATTGTAACCGCTTTAAAAGTATACTAGGTAGGTGGTATAGGTTGTACAGTGTCCAGACCAGCAACTGAAAAACGACGCAAAACTACATGGTTTTATATTTTACGTTTTTATTTTTTCACAGATTTTTTAGCAGAAAGCAGTGTTATGTGTTTTTATTTTATTAACACCATTTTCTCCTTCCTCTTCTTATGAACATGAAGTCAAATAGCCTGTATAAAATCACCACTGTGTTAACTCAATGGGAAGTAAGTTCCTCCAAGTTCAGTGGGATTGGCTCACAAGTGAACATAGCTAAAACCAGAGGCATGTGGCAGCTCGTGAGCTTGTGCCTGTTCATTCAGGATTAAGTCAACTGGATCAGACTTGAGAATAATGTTCAATTTAGCAGTTTCATGATACACCTTGAATGAATTTGAGATCAAATCAGGTGTGAACTAAGTACATATTTCCAATCAATACCTTAATGGTAGGGATTAGCAATGAGGTTGCTTAAGTAGGCATTTGCCAAACCTCAAAATGGCTCATTAGATGATACAAATTTTCCTGATGGGCAGGGGATTGGATTAATTCCAGTTGTTTTTTCATGCAAGACTAATCAGCTTGCCCATCTCTAGTAGCAAAACCAATACAGGTGGGCCCCCATATCCGCTGGGGATATGTTCCAGGCCCCTCCGTGGATACTTGAAACCGTGGATAAGAGCGAACACCCCCTCCATGGTTTCCTGAGGGCCCCCCACCCTGCCTCCCCTGCAGGCAGCCATGTTTGCCCCCCCCCCAGCTCTTATTTTTCTTTCAGCAAGCTTTGTTTCTTCCTTAAAACAAACAGAGAGGAAGCCTCCATTGCTGGCAAGTAGAATGAGACTAAGTCCTAGAGAGGCTCTGCAAGGTTTCTGTTAACCTTGCAGAGCCTCTCTAGTACTTAGTCTTGTTCTACTTGCCTGTAATAAGCAGCCAGAGGCTGCTTCTCCTGTTTGTTTAAGGAAGAAACTTAAGGAAGCCTGGGGGGGGAGGTCCCCATGATCCGTGGATAACTGAAACCGTGGATAGCGAATCAGTGGATATGGGGGCCCACCTGTATTATATACAGTCTTTACATACCCATGAAACAAACAAACACTGATATTTAATCCTTGAGTCTCCGTCCAAAGGATATTCCTTTTTAAAAGTGGAAGAAAAAAAAAAACACCAGTAAAAATAAAAATGCCACCTCATAATCCTGTGAACCTATGACATGCATGTCACTGGTGACACAAGGGGTCATTTTGGGTGACACGCCAGTGTTTCCCTCAGGGCCCCTACACACCTTACATTTTCGCAAAAGTTTTACAGGCTTGTTTTGAACGTTTAGGGCAGAGATTTTGGCAGACCTCTTTCAATTTATTATCTAGTAACACTCAGCAACAAAAGTCACTAATGTTAAATAAAATGCAATGTGTTCTATAGTTTTCAGTTCAGTTCAATTCAAAATTACTATTAAAAGTAGCAATAGTCAAAGTACTATTAAAAGTGGGGGGGGGGGCAACACACCAGCAGAGTCAAGTTAGGAGTTTTCAAAAATTTTGACACACCTAGCCCAAATGGTTCGCCATCACTGTCATAATCTAAAACAGAACTGTTATCAGCTTAACCTCAGTTTTTCAAGCACGCCAATACCTTAAACAGAGATTTTACCACTTAAGGAGTCGGGGTATAGTGAAAGAAGCTTTTCAGTCTTTGATAATTAAGTGCAAACTGTAAAAATTGCCAAACAGCTGTGAACTCAGTACACCATACAATTGTCTCTATCATGCAAGCGCTCAGAGTACCAGATCACAAGACAGCACAACTCAAGTACCGTAAACTCAAAGCAAATAGCTCAGATCTAACCCTTCATTCAAACCATAGGGATGAACTATACTTCGTTTATAAATCGTTTAGGACTCAAGCTGTAGCTATTGTGTACTGACCTCAATCCGCAGAAACTTATCAAAATCAGACTTTAACAACAGAAATGTGAACATCGGAAAACCAGGGATAGCACAATTAGAAGGTTACAGCATAAGAAACAGTAGTATATGATAGCTGCTCCCTTTGCAGCCTTTATCTCTGTCTTCTGAAAGAAAGAGGGAAACCATGACTCCAGAGTAGTCATATGGTGCCAATCTATTTCCCTGCCTTGACAAAACACAGTGGGATGCTATAACCAGTGCCTATGCATCTCACTTGGATGAGATCATGGGATAAAGAAGGGTCGGACACGACTTAACGACTGAACAACAACAACAACAACATGCATCTCACTCCTGGAAGATTAATGCTTTACTGAAATGGTGAAGATTTACTTGAAAGCCTCTGCACTCTTTCAAGGCAGCTATAGCTGCTGTGTGAGATCCCTCTAACTCTCTTCGGATCACAATGAAGGTCTCCATGGTATCACATCTAGGAGCATACCAGCAAGCCCCACTGCCAAGCTCTGTAGCCCCAACTTTACCCACCACACTTACAGCCCAATCCTAACCAACTTTCTGGCACCAATGCAGTCACAATGCAACCCCAAGTAATACAGTAAATTACACAATGCAGTAGATGTTCCCTTACTTTGAGGAAGCCTCTGCGACTACACACACATATTCCCCACAGTATGCAACGCGCCCCCCATTGGCATGGCTGCATCGGTGCTGGAAAGTTGGTTAGCATTGGGCTGTCAGAGTGTTTGCCAGCATAAAAGTTGTACTCGGAGGGACAGAACTTCCCTGTGATTAGGAACGGCGCAAGCGCAGTATCTCTAATCATGGGGAAGATATCTCCCCAAGTATGGCACTGATCCATGCAGGCAAACAATCTAACAGCCCGATCCTGACTGAAGTTAGGCCGGTGGAGCGAGTGTTCCGCTGGCTTAAGGAGTCGCAAACGTGCCGTAAAGCACATTTGCGGCACCTTTAGAGTAAGCGACACCAAAGTGCCACTCACTCAGCCACGGACCCGGACCTGCTCCAGTCAGCACAGGGCAGGGGGAGGGCAGGCAGGGATGGCGAGGGAGGGGGTCATTGGCGGGCTCGGGCTGGGAGGGGGCAGAGATATCAGCATTGAGTTGCACCAATATCCTATGCCCTGCTCCAGGTCGGCCTTACACAGCCTCCCCGAACACACGGCAGCTAAAGAGCTGGAGCGCATCGGAGGAGGCCCATTGAGGACCGCGCTGCTTACAGCGGGGGAAGGGGGCATGGCCCACAAACTTTGCAGGTTGCAGCGGCCAGCCATTTAGGCCAGCCACTGCAACTTGCACAGGATTGCGCTGTAAGTGTGGTGGGCACAGCATTCCAGGGTGGCAGCAGGGCCAGAGCTTGCTGGCATGCTCCCAGATGTTGTACAACCATGGAGACTCTCTACAGTTTCATAATGTCTGATGAGGGCTATTCCCTCTGCTAGAACGAAGACAAAAAGTCCTAGTTATTCCAGGTAGGGTCTCACACCATAAAATGCTCCTCCACACATCTGGATGGAGAAGCATTCAGTCATGTGACACAAACCCCAGCTACAGTACACCCAGACCCATGTTTGCCACCTCAGTGAGAACTAGTCCAGAAAGGCCACATGCTACAGCAGGCAGATGGGGGGGGGGGTACTTGATGAAGGGGGGGGGGGAAGTCCAACTAGTCTCATTTATTTCAAGTATCTGAAATAACCTGCAGCTCTACAGCTGAACAAAAGATAATCATCAAGACAGAATTGAATGAACTACACTAAAAAAAAAAAAGAAAAGGGAATAAAAAGTCTGACAGACACAGTGGAATACACTTCTAGCCATTCATTTAACTTTGCTTTCACTTCTGCCAAAAGAAGTCCAAGAGCCTAATAAACTAGCTTCTCTGTCTCTTAATTAGCTAATGTTTGGAGAGTACTCGGAATGTGAAAAGCTCTACAGAAGTGCTAAGTATCATTATTTCAGATGTGAAAGAAGTGCAGCAATTGAACCAAGAACAACTCTGTTGAATAATGGTGGTGGGGGAGGAGAATAGCAAACAAGCTCTTAGGACAACAGTCCGGAATGACGGACGGTGCCTGACATGACCTCTGCACCCACCTATTACTGCCTCGTGTGTCCTCACAAGATTTGGGCACCACCATCTTGGATCTCACAAGATTTTGTGAGATCCAAAACGGCATTGCACAGGAAAAGTATTAACACTTTTAAAATCCTGGAAGCAGCAACAGCGGACCCGGAAAACCGGGATTGCCCAGGTTCCAGGCCTGGTGGCCGGGACTAGGCCCTGGAAACCGGGGCAGTCCCGGTTTTTCTGGGACAGATGGTAAGCCTAGCCTTGCACCACCACTCTTCCTCCTCTTCCTTGTAAATAAGGAGGGTGGGCAAAGGAGGGTGGTGGGGTTGGATAAGCTCTAGTCTACCATGCTGCTCTCATCTCTTCATATCTCATTGCACTTCCCCCATTGTCTTCTGCCATGAAAATCACAGGAGCAGTAAGAGGTAAGAAAAGGCCTTATTTGCCTCCTGTGTTGTCTTGTCTTTTTACATTTCTTTTATCAGCGTTTGGGCCCAATCCTATTGATCCTCTGTGTCATCAGAACGCATGTTCCGGCAGCACAGTGTGCTTTACAGCGGGCACCACAGCCAGGCCACCGCTGCAAGCGGTGAGCAGCCATGCGCCAATGGCCACAGGAGAAGCCCCTAAGCCAGTATGTTAGGGGGGGGGGTGATGGGCAGGGGGTGGGTGGAATGTGGAGGGGAGGGAGAGGAACAGGGCAGAGACTAGGTCAGGAAGATACTGCCGTATCAGTGGCAGTAGGGCTGCCGATCTCCCTTCCTGATCTCAATCCCCCAACCCAGGTCCACTCAGACTTGTGTCAGCAAAATAGCTGACGCAGATCTGAGTAGTCCCATCAGGACAGCAGAGGCCTGTCCCAGGGAAAGGGAACAAATGCTCCCTTACTTTGAGGAGACCTCCCAAGACCCCAAACTCCTCCAGTGGATGTAGCGCACCCCGTTGGTGTTGCTGCATTGGCGCTGGGGGAGTTAGGTCGGATTGGACTGCCCATGTTCTTTTTATTCTCCTCATTAGGGCAAAGCTTCCGTTTATAGATGGAGACCCGAGGAGGTGGAGGAGGGGGGAACCTGAAGGTTTTACTTTCAAGCTGAGAGATCCGAGTAGTGAACCAGTGATTTTGCATCATGAGCTGTCACTTGGAGGTTTGCCAAACACCTGAGGGATGGGGCCTACATGTCTTATTATTTTTATCTCATTGGCTCCCAGGTTTGAATCGCAGTCCAGCCTTGTTTGAAGCAGGAATGGAACATTCAGTAGAATGCACTACTGAGTTTTGTGTGTATACAAGCGTAAAAGCAATAAAAAAAACTATTGTTCAAGTCATCATTTTGCAGCATGATCTGCCTCTTCAAGCCACCGTTTCACACAGATAGCTCCTAAGCAATGTTGCTTTTAAGCTACACAAGTCATGCAGCTTAAAGCTCTAGGAGGCAAAGCTTCACACAGCTTGGAGCTCGGCATTCTGGGAAGTCCAGCAATGACATATGATGTCACTGTCTGTGACGTCCATGCTTGCAGCCTCAAGGGATTGGGGCCGCCTTTTCCCAAATCTCTCCTTGGGCTGATGTGACGTAGACCCAGAACCGCTTCCAGATAATAAAGAGACGGACTTACGTTTTGTGATGTTCGCAAATTTTACTCGGGTCAACTGCTTTACATTCATGGGGCCCTGTTGTAGTCACAGGCCCTTACTTAATCAGAGTCTCTGCTAATAAGAACTTCTCCATGTTCTTTTCACCAGAGAGATCTTGTTTGAGGCATTGGTCGGTCCAGATCATGCACGTGAAGTCGCGGTAGGTCGGCTGGTAAGTGGCCGCTCTGAACCCCGGGGTGTGGTCTTAGAGGCTGGTCATAGTTCGAGGTAGATGTTGAGGCCGGGGAAGACCAGAAGCGGCTCTTCCCCCACTCCCACAACTGAGCCCAGGTCGAGCTGGGGGGGTTGAGGTCTGCAGGTAGCTCCAGGACTCCCTTCAGAGCTGGAGAATAGCTGCCTGTCAGGAGTGGGCCCTCCCTGTGTTGCCTCTCCTTTTTCTTTCCGTCTGTCACTCAGCCAGCGAGTTCCTTCTCATTGGAGTCCCTGGGTTGGGTCTTCCCTTCCCAGTCAGAGAGACTCCCACTCCAACCTCCTCTCTCCTCAGCCGCCCGGCTCCTTATGAGCTCCTGGGCTGGCTCGGCGAACCCCGCCCCTTCCCGGGGAGGGCCTCCCAGAGTTTGCAAGTCTCACGAGACTTCCATAGAAGTTCCGCCCCCGCCTCCTTTGACTGGCCTGGCAGCTGCCTGCCAGTAGTCTCCCAGAGCTGCAGCCTCCCAGCTGGCTGCAGGCTCTCCCGGCGCCTCTGCCCACGCAGCCAATTGCCTGGCAGGCTTGGCTGTGGTGTGACACTGTCTCATGTCCAGTAATATTGCAGGACTCTGGCACAGCAGCTGAAGAGTTCCGTGCACCAGCGCAGACCCCTTAGAGATTTCCAAGGCTCTCACAAAAGAAAAAGGGGCTCCTGGAACCCTTAAGTTTCACTATCTCTGTTGCATTGCCTACTAAATGGTAGGGCCACGGTATCCATGGGGGATAGGTTTCTGACCACCAGGACCCCACGGATAGGGGAGAATGCTATCCCCATGGCCCCCCTGCAAGCCCTTTACCTCTTCTTCTTAGAGCTGGCACAAGGTCAGTGTGTTTCTTGCTGAAATGCTATAAGCAGCATGCTGCTTATAGCGACGCAGCAGGCAAACAGCCTGCATGCTAGAGAGACTTCATTAAACAGGAAGCAGGGTGATGCTTATAACGTTTTGGATAAGCAAGAAACGCAGGGGCTTGTCACCAGCTCTATAAAAATAAAGAAAGGTAATGGGCACGGGGGGGGGGGGGCACAGCCAACTGCAGATCAGCAGATCCGCGGATAGCGGATCTGCAGATATGGGGGACTCCCTGTAGTTTTAAAGTGTGAAGAAAAAGGAAAACTGAAAAAGCAGAATAGGCAGAAATCTCCCCCCTCACTCTCACCCCCCCCCCCCCCACACACACACAAAAGGCTCCATTAGGCTTTACTTCAAGAAATGTGCTCTATTGTGCTAGGTAACAAAAGCTCCATCCTATTTTGTAATAATTGAAGCATTTCAATATCATCATGTATTGCTGTGGCACATTTTTCAACAAATAAAAATTTTTAGACTGGGGCTGCCATACCATCAACATGCACCATCAAACACAGTGGGATTTTTTGAGTTAACATATTTAGGATCAGGTTGTCAGCTTATTAATAGGCTAACTGTTCCTTATTTCTAACCACCCTTAAGACTCAAAATGCTGGTGAGCTAGAAAATACTTCGAAAAGCATCATTCACATTGAAATTACAGAAGGGCACAGATAATTCATTGAGAAGAAGTGAAAGTAGGGAAAATTTCAATCTTGATGCTTTTTTTTTTACTATTTAGTCAGACCTGAAGACTATAGCATTTTCAAAGCCATCATTCTCAGATTTCCCTAGGAAGTTGGTTCCTACTGCAAAGATAATTTGATAAGCACATTTGTATGTTTATTGTCCCTCAAATTATTAGCAAAAACATTTATTCCAAGCCAAAATACTGTATAAATATGTCTTGATTGCAGTAGCTACAAATGTCCTTGTTGCTCTCGTCTGTCCTTCGGTGTATTGTCCTTCTGTATGTGTTAGTTCCATCTGTGGAAGTAAATCAGCCAATATTCATATCCTTTGAGTTTACTGGGTTGTGCCTGTATGTTGCAGGTGTTTCATTTTTAATAGGACAAGACAACAACATCCTACAAATCTACTAACCATGTGAATGCTATTGACTAAAGCCCAGATCATGCAGCTTATGCACCTCAAAGCATGCTCCTGAATATAGAAGGGCAACCTTTTCCTTCAAGTGCAGCCATTAAAGGCAAAAAGCTCCCTTTAAACTTGGAATTGCTAGACTGTGTCTTGCCCAGGTTCACAGTTTGGACTTTCATCCAGCTATTAGAAACCACAAGATGGATACTGGGAAAAAAAAAAGTTATTACCGTAAGTGACCATGCCAAGAATCTGCCACGATACTAAGTTCTTATTTATCTACTGGTGGGAGAAGAGTTATTCTGCAACAGAATGAATTACATTTCTTTTTGCAAGTGAAAACAAACACTTCAAGGCCTCTTCACATGTCAAGACTGCAATGAAAATCAAGTGTAATTCAAATTAAATCAACAGATTCAAAAGGAAAATTGGCCACTTTTCTGGCTTTTGGTACAGTCATGTAGCTGTACTTGTATATAATATCCAGAGATCTGCAGAGTCCGTATCACAGCCCTGTCTCAACAACCACCCTTGGTGTCTTTACTATTGATAGTTTACTGAAAGTGTAAGCATGACATAAGAAGAAATTAAACTTAGCAATCTATTTGAATGATGTTCTACACATGATACAAAAAGACCTGAAGTTATATAATTGTATGCAGATAGCAAAGTTCAGATAAGACAAAAGGAGTGGCATGTCAGTTATATAGACCAGTGGTGGCCAACCCGTGGCACGCCATGTGCCACATTTTATGTAGATAATCTTGAGTGTGCTACTTAAATAAATAAATAAATCTAAGGTAATGAAAATATTTAAAGCACAGTGACAGTGCAAGAAGAATAAAGCGCACTGGGGTACAAAAACTTCCTCTAGTGCCACAGGCTTGGAAAGGCACGCTGGGGTTGAGAAAGAGAGAGAGACTTCAGCGCTCGGCTCGAACAGGAACGGCAGTGTGTGCCACTTCAAAAGGCTCGGCATGCCACTAAGTGGCACCCATGCCATGGGTGGAGGAAGGATTAAAACAGACAAAAGAAAATATTTGTTTACCCACCGTGTAATTGGTTTGTGGAACTCTTTGCCACAGGAGGTGGTGATGGCACCTGTCCTGGATGCCTTTAAAAGGGGATTGGACAGATTTATGGAGGAGATGTCCATCACAGCTAACAAGCCATGATGGGGATAAGCAACCTCCTGATTGTAGGAGTAGGTTTTCTTTGTGCCAGGTGCAAGGGAGTGGCGACAGGATACAGGTATCTTGTTGTCTTGTGTGCTCCCTGAGGCATCTGGTGGGGCCACTGTGTGATACAGGAAGCTGGACTAGATGGGCCTTTGGCCTGATCCAGCAGGGCTCTTCTTATGTTCTTATGTTGGCCACCTATGTAGACTATTCTGGAACATCATTTCATGAATGGTGAGATGTCAACAATGGCCCAGCTTGCCACTGTGAGTTCAAAATGTTCAAACAGGCAAATATGGGGAGGGCAGAGAGAGAGAGGATCTACTGCCTCCCAATGTCACAATGTCCCTTAACCGTGGATTGAGAGACGTTTGTCCTTGCTGCTTTTCCTGGGGCAATATTGCATTTGAGGGGGGTCTCACTCCTGCAGGAAAGATCACAGATTCTTCAAATGCTCTGTTTGACCTTCCCTTCCACTCCATCTTCCAGATGTTCCCTCTCCTGCCCATGCTGGTGTGAAGGGAGTTCAGGAGAATACACCTATGCAGACATCTGAGGCATCCTATGTAAGATTGTTCTGGTTCTTCAAAGATACCATACTGAGAAAACATCATATCTGAAGTGTTCTGCAAAACTACTAGAACTCATCATACCAAGGAACTACAGTACTGTATCTTGCAACACCATTCAGGTCTGGACAAAGCTGGAGTGTATGTGAAAACTACTATTGTGGGGTGCTTGAAATACATCACCTTCTCAAGGCCAACTGCTGGCACAGTCCGATACTCCATTTTCTCCCCTCAATACTCCAAGCTGTAATCCTTTCTACTCCCTTCATAAGAATAGCCCCGATTACACAGTACCAGAAGTTTGCTGAGACATAACAGAACATGAAAATGACTTGGTCCATGCCCATTAGTAAAAAAGAATCCCACCAAAACTCCCATTTTATAGTGACATAAGTTGTCACTAAATATGGTATGAAACAAGACCTCTTTTGATAAGTTTATGTACTGCTTACACATAAGGCAAAGTGGAGGGGGATGGGGGAGAAAAACTTTCTATTATTCCAATTTCTCATAGAGAATTCTGTAGTTACCATTAAGTGTATTTATCATGCCACTCACCATGGACAGGTTTAGGTTGCAAGACATGGGATACAACTGATTCAGCCTTAACAAACAAAGATTAAGAGCGCAATCCTCCAGAGAAAACAGGCGGCGGAGCAAGTGCTCCACTGCCGGAAGCCATAATGAACATGCCGTAAAGCACATTCGCAACGACTCGGGAGTAAGGGCTACCAGCACTAGGCCAGCAGCGCAATGACTCGGGAGTAAGGGCTACCAGCACTAGGCCAGCAGCCCTTCTCTGGCACCAGACCTCCTATGCGGCACCAGAGGAAGATAAGGGATCCCCCGGTGACCGCATGGGTGGTCCAGGCACCGAGGGAGGGGGGGCCATTGGTCAAGTTGGCCCGGGAGGGGGCGGGGATGGTGTCAGCTATTTCCCCGTCCCGGCCGTTACACAGCCTTCTCCTACTTCAGCCAGCTAAATAGCTGGCGGAAATCTGAGGAGGCCCATCAGGCTTTCCCCAATTTATACCAGGGGAAGAGGACAAATGTTCCCTTCCCGAGTAGACCTCCGGGCCGCTCTGGAGTGGCCCAGAACGGGGATAGGATCTGAAGGGCGGCCCTGGGTTGCTCGCTGGATAGTTAGGATTGGGCTATAACACAGGTATAATAGAATAAATATTCAATAAGGATGTACATGCCTATACAGATTACATCCTGTATCACCCTGTAGTGTAGATAAACATACATCTCTGAGGGACGCCGTTAACAAGATATTGCTTCTAAAACACAATCCAATTACCCTGAATGACATTTCTACTGCAAATTACCTTACAATCAGGGAAGATCTCAAACTATGATAAAAGAGCCCTGAAAGAGCCTGATGAAAGCCTTCCTTCTTAATAAACACCTGAAACAACTCTTATTGACAGCCAATGTCACCTTAATTAACAGTTGGCTCCGGACATGGTAGCCACAGCCAAAATTTAAAAGTCATCAAACAACATTTGCTTTCTGTTCCATGATTGTGCAAAATATCATCTTGGGGGGAAAAAAAAACTTATTTGTAGCCGGATTCCTCTCTGCTACTGCTGCATCCTTATTGTTCATTTTGTTTATTAGCACTCATGTTTTAAAAACTTCAGGAGGCTGGGGAATACACCCAAACCTTTCTCAAGGATCGCTGTTTGATATATGTGTCATTCCAGGCTGCCTCATGAAACTGAACACTTCAATCAGCATCAACTAAATCACTCAATGGAAATTGAAAGATTAATACAAACGCTTCTTCATCAGCCACCGTCAAAAAGCTCCGAAAACGTGACCAGAAAGACTCTTTCTAAATCTCATCTTAACTTTTTCTGTTTAAGAACACCATCCAGTCAAAAGGCAAAATGATTTAAATAGTTGCCGTCGCCCCCCCCCCCATAAAAGGAAGGCTTCTATTTAGCAGCACCCAGTATCTAGACAGCACAAAGATACAATAGGTATGGGTTTTTCAGCCATGTGATTTCAGATCTTAAAATTGAAGAAATAAAGATCGATCTTACAGTTGTCAGTAGAAATTCCACTTCCTGGTTTTACCACGATGTAGATCGGGTAAGCGAGACGGATTATCCAAAGCTGACAACGATGAAATTCTTTAGAGTCTTCTAGCGCTTAACGTTTCTCCCCAAGCATTAGGGGCTTCTTCGGAAGCAAAGAGAACCCAGCTACAAGCTGGAAGATGGCTGCTGGACATCTTCCAGCTTGTAGCTGGGTTCTCTTTGCTTCCGAAGAAGCCCCTAATGCTTGGGGAGAAACGTTAAGCGCTAGAAGACTCTAAAGAATTTCATCGTTGTCAGCTTTGGATAATCCGTCTCGCTTACCCGATCTACATCATGGTAAAACCAGGAAGTGGAATTTCTACTGACAACTGTAAGATCGATCTTTATTTCTTCAATTTTAAGATCTGAAATCACATGGCTGAAAAACCCATACCTATTGTATCTTTGAGCATAACAACTGGCCATAAAAACCTGCATGTATATCTAGACAGCATTTCACAACCGGGCTCCCATTCGTTCATGGAGAAGGGCTGTAGCTCAATGATTCAACACAAGTACTGCTTATAGAAGGTCCCTGGTTCTACCCCTGACAGTTAACAAGCATTCACTCTGGTGCTGCCAGTCCCAGCAAACAACCGCAGGCTGGACAGACTCAGTCTGACTCAGCTCTATATGTTCATCATCACATGAAAGAGATTATTATTGTGGCGGCTGTCCCTTAAATAATTTGTCTTCTAAATCCAGTTTATACATTTAGAATCAGCGGATTTTCCACCTCACATTTCACTCGACATAATCCAGTCTCAATAATCCAGTCTCAGAATGCTGCAAACAAAGACTCCAACGAAGTTGTCAGCAGTGAAATATTTCCAAGTGCTGCCCAGTATCCATTCCATCCACACACCTCTCTGTCATACTCTCACCAGAAGGGAGGATCAAAGTTCAGCAACCACCGCTATGCTGTTTTCATCTGTTGAAGGGAAAGAGTTGTGAGTGATCTCATATCCTATCATCACCTCCCACCCTACCATCCACTTCTGACTTTCCCTGTAAATGGTGGAGAACAGGACTGAGTTCCCGATCTGTGAGGAACCTGACAGGACCAGATCTAGGTCCCTTTTTTTTAGAGCAGTAGTTCTCAAATATACTGAGGTCACAGCACTCCCACAACCTCTTCTTCCCAGCTCAGCCGGGTGCCGCCATCTTGGACCACGTGAAATCTCATGGGATCCAAGTTGGCGATACCCAGGAGAGCCAGTAGGAGGGGACACTGGAGACATCCCACGGAGCCCCGGTGAGTGCGCTGCAATGCCCTAAGGCAGCGGTTCCCAAACCTTTTAGCACCGGGACCCACTTTTTGAAATGATACTCTACCGGGACTCACTTTAGGCTTTAAAAAAAGTGATCTAGAAAGAAATAATATTTTTATTTATTTACAAGTAATACTTTATTGATTTATTTGCAAAAAACCCTCAATCCATTTCTCGTAATGAGGCAGCCCTAATGAACAGCCTCAAGGTTTGAGGGGCTTAGTTAAGTAACCCAGCCTTCATCTACTCCCACTACCTGTTATTGACAGACTTGGGGGGGGGCAAGAAAAAAGATGCTCAAATATTTACCTCCCTATATTTACACAAGCTTGAAAACTGCAAGAGCTTAGCTCTTTGCAGGGCAATTAGAAGCTGTCTTGCAAACTGCAGGAGCTCAGCTCTTTGAAGGGCAATTAGCAGCTATCGGATTTTTGAATAGCCTCAGGACTTGAGGGAATTAGTTATCTGATCTTTCCATCACCTGTGTTTTCATTGGAGGCTCTGTGGGACCCACCAGAAATCAGGTTGCAACCCACCAAGAGGGTCCCGACCCACAGTTTGAGAAATAGTTGGCCAACCCACGGCACGGGTGCCACTTAGTGGCACGCTGAGCCTTTTGAAGTGGCACACACCGCTGTTCCTGCCCGAGTCGAGCACTGAAGTCCCTCTCTTTCTCGACCCCAGTGCGCCTTTCCAAGCCTGTGGCACTAGAGGAGGTCTCTGTACCCCACTGCGCCTCGTTCTTCTTGCATTGTCACGGTGCTTTAAATACTGTATTTTCATTGCCTTAGAAATATTTATTTAAGTGGAATGCTCAAGATTATCTACATAAAATGTGGCACATGGCGTGCCATGGGTTGGCCACCACTGCCCTAAGGCATCGTGACGCACTGTTTGGGAACTGCTATCCTAGAGGAAAAGACAGGAAAGAGAACCGAGATAGGTCTCTTGCAAGATAGGAGCCAAATTCCACTTTCTCGGATGCTTCTACTCATGGAAAAAAACCACATTTGCTCAAAAATGAAAAGCGCATGTGAGCAGATTTTTAACTCTGTACTTGGCACAGAAATACCTAATTATGGCTCTAAATCAGGGTTAGTGTCAGGGGTCCACAATGGCCCAGCACCCGGGGGGGGGGTCACCACAACTACACCTGATCTGCAGCCACACCCTTTCTCTTGTTAGCATTGGGATTATTCCCTCTCCTTCTGGGTATCCCTCTCAGTACCAGTACTGGAGTGTGCCACTATTTTTAATTCCTCCACAGTGCAATGGTGCAGAGTGATACTATGCCAGGTACACTGCACTGTGGGTGAATTGACCTGCTGGTGCCTCTCAGCTCCGAGGGGTGTGCCACCACTGTTTCTGCCTGCCACGCTCATCGCCTGGAAAGCCTGACAGTGATGACCCACATGTGGTGGAACAGATGCTGGTGGTGACACTGAGAGGACAGCTGCACTTCTGACATCTGGTAAACCCACCAGGGATCACCAACATGAGGGGACAGGGAGGATGGCCCACAAATAGTAGAGGCCACCAGAAGACACTTTGCTCAGCCCATCCATCCCCCCCAGACCTGGGCCAGCCCCATTCTGAAAACTCCTTGAACAAGTATACTAGGTCAAATATTCTGCCACAAACGTTGCATCTTTTTCGTTTCCCCCCATTTAAACTATTACCATGCTACTTAAACTACATAGCTTAAAATAAGTAGCACTGAGATAATGTGTTTCAGTAGCAGAAAACCCTGAGGGATGAGGTAACCTTCACCATTTGATTTTTTCTAAATGTATAAGAGTTTCAGTTACTTGATTTTAATTAGGTTATTAATTACTAGTTCATCAAGTATAGATGATACCATCTCAAACAATTGCTTGTAGTTTTATTACTCTAAGGATTTTTACTGTTACAGTTCCATACTGCCACCTCTAATTCAAACATGTATTTAAAACCACAGATAGCTTTTAACCAAGAGTGAAGGGTTTTTTTTCTTACTTTGAATCACAGCAAAGCAACTAGCCAAAGACGGCTGGTTGAATCCAGCGATGGTGAGCCATCTGCAGAAACAGATCTTTTGGTCTATGTCGGGCAGAAAGTCACTCCAGAGCTACTGGAAGTTCCAATATTGATCGAAAGTCACTCCTCAACTTTCTGCCCACCCATACCTGCCTTGATTATTTCATTTTTTTTTTCTTGTGTCCTTCCTGGTTCACAGGAACCCAGTTCTGAATCCCAGTCCAGCCTCGTCTGAAGCATGAATAGAACACTAAGCAAAGAATTCTGTACTATTGAGTTGTGTGTGTGTAAAAAATAACCCTCAAAATGTAAATCATTGTAGAAGCCACCATTTTGCAACTGGCTCATTTTGCAACTGTAACTACTTCCCTACTGCCAGTTTACAACCCATTCTGCCTCCCAAAGCTGCCATTTTGTACTGGTAGTTTCCAAGGATCTGGCAAAAGAATAGCTGCCAGAAGGCTAAAGTCTGCCCATTTTCCATCAATGTGACAAAGTCTTCTGGATCTTTGTCCATGCATATAAAAGGACACGATGGTGAGGAAAAAAGCGCACTCTGTTTTTGTGTGCATCCATCCATTGCTCCCACATGATATGCAAACCACCTAACTTCTAGGCAATGTCAGCACTTCTAACAACAGCCACCTGTTGGACCGAGGAGAACTACTGAACAAAGGCATTCTCTTCTTTCCTGAAATCACCTATCAGCACTGCAATCCTTCGCTGAGTATGGGGGAGAAGCTGAGAAAGACCTTTGCACATGTTAGGGGAAAAGCCCACTATTGTGCCTGAGCACATCAAAACTGGGGCAGTAACTCCTACAACAATTAATAGAAAACACTGACAGGATTCTATGACTGCAAGAGAGATGGTTCCTTCACTGCAATCTGACAATCAACTCAATTCCCACTATGGATGATGGGGGGGGGAGGCGGCAATTTTTCTACTTTTATGACGGTGTATATCACTCACTGGAAACTAAACTGAAAACTAAAGCTGAACAATGAGTAGAAGATTTCTCTTACTATAAAAGGATCAGAATCTGGAAGGGTATTAAGAGCTATATATACACACACGTTAGAAAACTGGCAATAATCTGCAAATCCCTTCTCATCAATCTTCTGATCTAGCAGAAGATGATAGCAAGAATATACTATTTTGGTAAAGAGCTCTGTTTTCCTTTCTTTACTTTTTTTTCTACTTTAGTATTCAAATAGGAGTAATGCTTATTTTTCTCATGCACATGTGTGCAAGTTCACCCTCACACCTTTATCTAACATGGCAAACAGGTAGCAGAAACATCCATGTCCCCATGGATACAGAGTTCAAAGCCTAACAGCAATGGGTCCTTGATATGTCAGCAACTCTTAATGGACACAGAACAAACGTGTCTTGCATTTGCAACAAATTTCTTCCAAAGATCTCTGAAGACCAGTAACAACACGCTCTTACTGACCAAGCTGGGGCAATGTAAATCTAAATGGGGGGACGTTATGCCACTCCTCAATGAGAGCTGGTATAGCATAGTGGCCAAGAGACAGAGTTATGAAGTAGGACTTTCCTTATTTGAATCTTGCCTCTACCGTGTACTATGTGGGCACTCTACCATGTGGGCTGCTAGTGATAGCAGCCCAATCCTATCCCACATTGGTGCAGCAGGGCCACACGGCCCACGCCGTATCCAGTGGGAGAAGGGGAGAGGCTGGAGATGTCCCCTTACCCCAGGTAAAGCCCCAGCAGCCTCGAGCCCTACTGTGCATACATTCTCTGGTACCAACCTCTGGAATTTAGTTGGATCTTGAATTCCCACATCGTTCCATTCTGCTTACTGTTGCCCTCTTCTGTAATCACTTCAGTGGTCCAGAACCACCCTTCTGCCATATTGCCTGGAACCCTTTATAGCTTTTGGCCAGTGAGGATGGCAACTGTACATGGCAAATACTGTATGGCTAGAACAAGAATGGCTGTAGTGTCCATAAGTGGAAGAATAGTAGGAGGACAGGTTGCATCAGCAAGAGCACCCTCCTCTCTCCACCCCACCTCAACACAATTCACCACAACCAGCTCTCTGTAGGATGCAGTCATACAAGACTACATTTCCCCCCATTTCAAGACCGTTTCCTGTAAAGAATGTCCACTTGTGCCTCATTTTAGCACTAGAAAGTTCATCTCTCCGTTCTGCAGCTCTTCATTGCATTTGTAGAGTGATCACACTTCTAACACAGAATCGGATCAAGGAACATCATCATGTTAAAGAGAAGAGTCACTCTCAGTGCCCCGAAAAATCATGATCGTACATACAGGAGCCTCAGTGGATGTTCAGTTGAGTTTCTAGTTCAGACGCTACTTGTATTTACTGTGAACGTTATCTCTGGAGACTTCTGGTGATGCCACTAGACATGTTGGGTTCTCGCACTGTCAGTACTACGAAAAAGCAGCTGCAAGGAAGAGCGTTCTACTTTTACGGCGCCAGTATGCATAAAACATAGGGGATAAGCTGCAACACAGCCCAGCAGATGTGAAACCCAAAAGATAAAACTTTATTCCATCAACCAAATGTTTTTTCCTACCTCAGTACTGAGATTACACGAGGCTATTTTTTCCAGGAGAACAAACAATATCTTCAGGAGTAGAGCAAATTGTTTGCAATCAGATGACCTCAGGCTCTTATCCTGACATGATCACTTAGAAGGTCTCCGGGTAGCAGCGTTTGGACAGGGTAGCAAAATTTGGAGAGACAGATGGACTCATCTGGCATTCTTGTTCTAACTAGTTAGTGAAGATCTTCATGAAGAAAAGCTTTGCAGAAAACAGGGAATACGAATGGGTGACAATTAACAGACACGGGGAAGTGGCAAGAAGAAAAGGGAGTTTCAGGAGGATCAAGGGACTTGGAGGCAAGCTGCAGAGCAAGCGAGTACTCACATCTGTATATGACTAAACCAGAGCTGGGCTCAGACATTTTGGTACCTTTGGAGAAAAACAAGAAACACTCTACATTTTATTTAAAAGGCTCAAAGAGTTGCCTGCAAAATAAATAAACACACACACACACACACTGTGGAAAAATTCAACGCTGAAAGAACAGAAAATAGCTATGAAAGGCATGATAGGTGCAACCTCTTGAAAAGTGTGGCCTAAAATGTTTGCAAAAATGCGTTGTCAATGGCAAAGCAATGTCCTAAGCAGCTACCTACAGTTAGCTAATGATAAAACTACACTTGGTAGAACTGCCAGTGTAATCGTGTCCAGATGTGGAACAGTGGAACGATTGTTCCACTGCTCCAGGGGGGGTCACAAATGTGCTATAAGGCATGTTTCCGACACCCAGAGAGTTAGCGGTGCCAGTGGAGAGGCCAGCACCACTCACTCTCAGTCTGACCAAGGACACCACTGGCAGACGGAGGTAAGTCCTGCGCTGGGCAGTGGGGGGGGGGAGCGAGGGGAGGCTAGAACAAGATGGAAAGGGAGAGGGTGATTAGTCAGCCAGGCCCTTCTGTCAACAGAAGATGATGGGAGACTTGATGGTGTTGCAACTTTTGCTTCTGTGGTGGTGGCTACTCGGGAAATGAGTTTTGATGTATAGATTTATAGTGGGACAGTTTGGGAAGAAATTTTCTGCAGGATTGTGGTCGTTGTCATTGGATCTGTTGGGGGATTTTTTTTGGTTGTTTGTTTATGTTTGTTTGATGTGTTTATGCCAATAAATCTATCTAGTCAGCCAGGCCAGGGGAGGGATCCTCAGCCACGTACTCCACCTAATCCTATCCCGCATCGCAGACCTGGTCGGTATTATACTGGCTCCTTGGTTTGCGCCAGCCATTTCGCCGGTGCACATCCGAGGAAATCCATAGGGGCTGCTGGGGCATTACAGGGGGGAAAGGGAAAAATGTCCCTTTCCCCCGAGGTGTGCTTCAGCTGCACCGGCACTGGCCTAATCCTGCTTAGGATTCAGCGTGATGTGCTTTTGCATGCTGTGGCGGTCCTAGACAGGATTGGGTTGTGAGTCTTCTAATAATAATAGAATTTTCTGAGTCTTCAAAACACCTCGCATACAGTATCTCAAGCATCCTTACAACAAGCTGTGAGCAGGTTAGTATTACTGTAAATGGGACTCTGCAGATGGGACTGAGACGTAACATTACCCAATTAATTTATGCAGAGGTGAGACTGGACTCTGGTTCATACCAGATAAACTACCTAGGAGTAAGCCCCCTTTAGCACAATGTTCCATGAATAGACATGCATAGGATTGTGCTGTGCTATACCAAGTCTCTGAAAAAAAGAAGCGTAAACTACACAACACTAGCTCACTGGCCACCCCTTCAACTACACAAAAATATGCATAACCCAGTGCATGGCATAGCAGATAATGTGATGCTTTTGGTTGTAGTTAACACAAAGCTGTTGACTAGTTCCCATTGTGTTTAGCATACACAAAGCTACTTGCATGAGTCCCACTGAAAGCAATATACTGTATATGCAACCCTACTTGGCTCTATGATCTCAAACTAGCTTCCCCCCTCTCCATCATAACTTGTAATTATTATTAAAATCATGTTGCCTGGATCCATGTCTAGAGATGTGTCATTTCAATAATGAGAACACACCAGAATGAATTCTGGTGCTGTTTGTATTTTATTAGCCTCACCAAACTTAATGGGACAACTTTTATGGCACAACTTGCTAATTGCCTTAACGTGAAGATGTCACATTTATCAAGCCTGATTCATTCCGCATAAAACATATCATAGGAAAAAAAGTGATCCTTTGAAGGCTGATTCAGCTATGCAACTATCCCGTAGCAATGATTCCACAGTTCAGTGGTAGACCAGATGCTCTGCATCCAGAAAACCCTAGGTTTAAACTCCAGGATCTCTAGGTAGGGTTGGAACGCCAGGGCTGAGGAAGACCGCTGTCAGAGACCCTGGAGAGCTGCTGCAAGTCAGTAAAGGTAATACTGAGCTAGATGGACCAATGGTCTGACTTTGGTATAAGGCAACTTCACAAAGCGAGTCTTACAAATTCTAAGTAGCAGGAAATGCCATGTCTTACAGCCCGATCCTGCCTAAGATGTTGTGGCCAACTGCTGGATCTTACTCAGGACGTGGGCCACGTCGGTGCGGCCGGGGCTCACTTTGGGGGAAGGAGACATTCATCCCCTCCCCCCACCCCGGTGTAAGCCCTGGAGGCCCCAATGGACCTCCTCGGATGCGCACCAGCTCTGGAGCTGGCACACATCTGGGGAGGCCGTGTAAGGCCAGCCAAGCCTAGGAAGGGGCACTGGATATCGGCGCAACCCAGCGCCGATATCCCCACCCCACCCATACTGTTCCTGCCAATGGCCCCGTCCCTCGCCACTCCTGCCCACCCTCCCCACACCTTCCTGCCACCTGGTACAGTACTCACCTGCGTCCAGCAACGTGGAGTCCCTCTGGCAGCGGTGTGAACAGTGCCTGCCTCTGCACCAGTGCCGCTTACACTATAGGTGCTGAAAAAGTGCCTTACGCCACTTTTGCAACATCTTAGGCAAAACAAGCTTGCTCCACCGGCCTATGATAGCGCAGGATTGTGCCGTTAATCAGTACTCTGTATTGTGTTCTTCCTCTCCCAAGCTCCACTATGTTAAACTAAGTCCACGTTAAACTATGTTCTTAAATTCTACCCAGAACAAGTTAGTTCAATAATGTAACCCAATGTTACCCAAACTTTTTCCACCTTGACCATTGGTGACGGCTCCCCATTACATTATGTTGATGCCTGCCAATTGGCATTGCACTGTTTTCCGAGAAGATTCTGTGGCACTCCGCAACTCCCCTAGCTGGTTTCTGCGGCTCCCCTGGGAGCCACGTCTCCCAGTTTGGGAACCGCTGACTTAATCTATTCCATGGTCATCCGCATCCTTGTTATCTCCAGGCTGGATCCCTCTAATATACTGTACACGTGGCTGCCTTTCAAAAGTTTTGGAAATTTTAGTTGGTTAGGAACACAGTTGCTAGACTCTACCAAGATTCCTGTTTCCAGCCAGCAGAAAAGCTTAGCCTTGTTTCTCTTTTACTGGCTGGACTGCTACTCCCAACTACTTCTCCAGTCTGCAGCCAACCTTGTCAGTAGCCACCAAGCATCAAAGTCAATTGAAGAAACCTCTTCTGGTCATAAAAATCCACTGAATACAACATCTCCAACTGGAAATAGCAGATGACCATCACTGCTTATTAGAAAGCTATCGAACTCAACAAGAGATAGTCACGTCTTCACTTGGCAACACAGGATAGCACTTCTATTACATGCAGTATTAACGTGATCACATCCTTTAAACTCAAATTAAATATAACAGTACCACTCTCTACCCCGCCATCCAATCATATATTACAGAACATCCATGTCAATGCTGCTGCTTGCATTGCCTGTTCAGTGCTGTTGTACACCACTAAAAACATAAGAAGCATCCCAGAAAGAGCAATTAGTTTCCCCCTCAACAGCAGTGACTTTTCTAAAGCAAAAACCCTTGCTCCCTCAGTAATGATTTGCCATCTTCCATTTCTCCAAAGTAACTCTAGCATCACTAGATTGTTGCAAAATTAACAGGAGTATGTTCCTTTGCAGGCACAATATAAGAATAAGCTATTGTTCTCAATTACGGTACTAGAACATTCCACAATTAGTTAAACCAAGTACGTGAGGATTGACACTGGTTTTGTCCCCATTGTCTTCAATGAGAGGAAGCAACCTTAAAGCCCAACGCTTCACCTCAGCTTGATTGCAGAGTAAAGCTATGCATTTCTTCCTTACACGTCCCTTCAGATAGCTTCCTTGTTTTACATCTTGAATATATTTGCCCAAATTCAGCAATAAAGGTCCACATGTGCAACTGATGCAATTCTCTTCTTGCCTCCAATGAATCCAATCGATACACCTCATGCACACAGGGATGTGCACCTCCAGCCAGAGCCACTAGTCACATGCAACCAAGAGTGACTAGATCTGCATCAAGGACACTGTGTGAATGCAAGTACCGGTACTACTTAACTGGGCTTACTTTTATGTAAGGGTTATTGGTTTGTTTGTTGTTGTTGTTGTTTTTTAACAAAAAGCAAAGCATGGGGGGGGAACTGATGGAAGAACAGCCACCAATCCTTATACAACCAGAACAAAGACCATTATTACATATGTGAATAAATGTGTTAGCACATTCACAGCACATTCACAGCCCAATCCTATTCCCCACCAGTTTACACCATGCAGTGGCTGCCGAAGTGCACACTGCATGCTAGGGTGGGGAGGCAACCAGGCAGCTGGGAGAGGCAAGTAACATACTTACCTTTTTTTTAGGTCGCCTGGGAGCCAATGGGTCTCCTCAGACCTATGCCAGCTCCTTTGCTGGCATCAGTCCAAGGAGACTCCCAGGGGTGGGGCCAGGCCAGGAAGGGGGGAATAGGATTGTGGTGCGTGGTCCTGCTGCTCCAAATATCTGCCCCCAAACCACCCCCCGTTCAGCCCACTCCACACTCGGATCCTCCTCCACCTTACCTGCTCCACCACAGCGTCCAGGAGCTGCTGGCGCGTATCCAGGACCTCCAGCCATTTGCACCAGCAGTCCCACGGTGCATGACAGCTGTGCACCTTTTGCAGCACCGTAATAGGACTTATATTATTGCAAGATCGGCTGCTATAAGCCCCTCCAAAGGATTGGGCTGCCTGACTGGAATATCTATTCCAATATGTCAAACGCTAGTTCCACTTGTTTAGAAGTGTTTTACTTTTTTCTGCCTTGTCTCTTCCTTCTTGGAATCGTACAGAACAAGTTAGTTTAGCCTTAACCAAAGTATAATGTCTCTCAAAGTCAACGTTCTGTCATTTCTCAAAGACAGGACCACCAGTTTCTTTCCACTGTTTTGCTCTTTACACCCTAGCTGTAAAGATGAGATTATTAATTCTTGACAGTTAACATGAACCACATCTTCTATTTATCCTAACATCCTAAGTGCAAGGGGGTGGGGAGAGGAACAACAATATGTAATGGGTTTAGGATTCTAGTAACAACAATCACATGTGATAGCCCCTCCCCTAATGGCCACATGTTAAATCATCATTTTGTCCAGAGCATTCAATTTAAAATTATGTGAAAGTCTCTTTGTATTGGATTTTTTGTTGGCATTCCTACCTGCAAATTTGTTAAGGCCACAACCCTAAACATACGGACTAAAGAGCAAGTCCCATTTCCTTACTTGGGAGTTACTTCTGTGTAAATATGCTTAGGACTGTGGAGTGTGTCTAGATGTATTTCACTGTCAGCGATACTAAAAGGATTTAAAAAGTGGGGCTGGAGTAGAGAGATCACCTAAAACAGGGGTAGCCAACCTGTCACCATTAGGACCTCCACATTCTTAAAAGTTGTGTAGAAGACAGAATGGCAGCTACAATTGTTGATGGTGCTGCACCTGCTGAAATGCCCTCACCTATACAACTATAAAGGTCCAGGAGCATTCATGGTGAAAGATTGGCCACTCCTGACCTAAAATATTCTCCAAAGTGAATGGCCATGAGTCCTTGTCCCTCTTTTCTGTCTCATATGCTCCGTTTGCTCATAAGCTTTGTGGATACAAAGCAACATTATCTTGAAGATGTATTCAAGCAACAACAAGAAACAGACTAATTTCTAATGCACACTAGAGAAATTACAACATGTGCATAGCAAATCCTCCAAGGCTTAGCAGCATGAAAGTGAACACAGCCAAAGTGCATGAAGTTGATCCTAAGAAAATTGTACTATAAGCTTCTATTATCTGCACATCTAGAGAGCGCAGACTGGCATTAAGAGACTGATAAAGTAATGTTTTTTTAAAAAAACTAATACAGTAATTTGAGTATGACAATGAAAAATACAGTCATAGCGTCCTTACTTAGAGCAACTTAACGCAGGACTGCAGATCTTACATGTAACCATAGCTAGCAAAACATCTGCTGAAAGTTACTGAAAGATGCTCATGTTATTCTTTCACTTTTCCATCATCAGTACAGATCTTTCAAAAGCCAGAACCACACTGCAGATTTCAGGGAAGGGGAATCCCAAACATTTCACTACTGTGTTGTATTTCAAGGCTCTGACGTGATAGATATGGAAAACACCTGCTAAATAGAGGAAAGGTGGCTTGCCTTTTCCAAAGACAGGGAGGGAGAAGAATTTTTGCACAGAAAATATTTTAAAATTACGGTAAGACACATGACATACCACCCTTAACCTCACATATATGTCATTCATCGATTACATTCCAGACTCAGGAAATTGTCCCTTCCAACAAAATAGGTCCTGCACCATTTTTTTAACGTTATATAACATTTACAAGAAGAAGGGGGGGACAGGGACAAGGCATTACTATCCCCTTCATAAATACTGTACACTTGGCGTTCTGCATTTGAGATGATCTTCAGCAACAGTTATCTACTACTTTCAAGTCACAAGCATATTCACTAAAAGCCAAACGCTGGACACAAATTACTCTGCACAAACATGCACAATCCTTTACAATTACAGTATAAAAACACAGCACAAACATCAGAGTATCAGCCAATTAAAAAACAGCAGTGGTGCAGGAAGAGTGTGAATGCAGCAACGGAACTAAAAAAGAGCATTTTGTCTTTCTCCACTCATTTCTCTCCCATCGCCAGCTTCCAGTAAAAGGCAGCAGGAAACTATTCTGCAGAATCTGGGCATAGACAGGAAGAACAGGCAGGAGTCTGGACGGCAAGTTCCCAAATCCCACTGCAGCACCTGTACTATGATGAAGTCAGGCTCCCTTCATGCCATTTCCTTGGCCAAACTAAGAGAATCGCCATGAGCTATGAAGCTAACATGCTAATAATCAATGTGCAATGAACATTGTTTCTGATGAAAAGTTACAAAGGTGAGAGGAGAAGGAGTAGAAAAGTTGAAGGATGGAGTAGGATGATGGGGAATGATGAAAGGTAAGGGCCCTAAAAAGGGGGAGAAGGATGCTAAAATGAACTGGCAAGTTAAACAATGTGAAGGGCACAACTGTTTAGGACTAGAAAAGGCTCTTGGTGCTCATTTTCTCTCCAGTTCATCTAAAGCATCCCCGATAGTTAATGAACCAAACTTATAGAGGCTTTTCAGCCTCACTTGCTAATGTCCCATTATCTAGATGATTATGCATAAAACATGCTTCTTTAGACCATAAATCTACATGAGAAAACCACTTTGTGAAAAGCTCTTTTTTTCATCATATGGATAAAATTGCATCAATCAATGCCCAATTGTTGCCAATAGACTCAAAATCCTTAGTAGACACAAGCTTTATTTTTTGCAAGTACAGGTCCAGTTGGTCCTAAAACTCTGCCTTAACCCCAGGGGTTAATGTGTGCTCATCATCTCCCAAGCCTGTGTACAGTGCCAGGACTTTGCTCTGGAGCACGCGAAGTTGTCCTCGAGAAAAGTGCCTCTGAGTGCATGCAGAGTGGATTTCACTCCATAGCTTGTGACCACAAGAAGTGCCTCACACTTTGGGAGATGAAAGAGAAAGACTTGAAAGGCTGAGGTTGTAACTTCTGATGGTATTCAGGAATTCTTTTCTTTCAGGATTTAAACGCTGCAGGGATCTAAACTTATGGAAACGCAATGAGACCCACTCCACCACCTCCCCTCCGAGATCTACTGGGCGAGCTGCATCCAAAGGTCATCTACCCCAGTTCTTCCACCAACCAACTCTTCCTGCAACGGATGCCTGGAGCAGTCTATAGGCTGTCGCGTGGAAAGAGGGCGCCGGGCGCCTCGCAGGCGCCCGACGAAAAAGAACACCCCGAGCTTGGCCCCCTTACTTACACGAAGACCCCGAAGAGCAGGACTCGTATCCCCACCTCGATAGCTAGCTCCCGCATGGTGTGCTCCAAGAGAGGCAGAAGGGGAGGTGCGATCCACGCGGCTGGCTTCACAGCCCGGCGTTTAATCCCATGGAAAGAGACAGGGAGGAGGGAGCACAAACGGCACTGCTGCGTTGCTCCGGAGCAGCCAAGGAGCCCTCCCTCCTGCAAAAGTGCAGCGCGGCGCCCAGCACCAGCCCCTCCGCGTCCATTCCAAACCCTAGCAGACGCCCGCGGTTCCCGAGCTAGCCCGGACTGAGGCGGCGTGGCAAGAAGCTGCCTGGCTGAGCTACAGCTGCTGAGCCAACAGATCATCCACCCACTGGGAGCTTCTGCTCTTGGCTGGCTGGCTGGCCGGGGCTTCCCTCTTGCCGCTTTGGTAGGCGCCCAAGTACAGAAAGGAGAGGCGGAAGCTCCCTCAGCCTTAGAGCAGTCTGAACTAAGGGGATCCTGGGGGATTGCCATGCCCCTCCCAAACGAGGAACTATCTGTTGCCTGCCTGTGGTGGTGGTGGGTGGTGGTGGTGTTCCTCCGTCGCCGCCACCCTCTAGGAAAGGCGCTCCCCCCCCTTCTCAATTGATTTTCCGGTCTTTGCAGGATCTGCTCTTCACTTCTCCTTTCCCCTATGTGCTATCGCCGGGATTGCCAGACCAAATTTTCAAAAAAACAGAGACACTAATAAAATAATTGTTTAGCTCGTGTCTAAATCCCTTTGCCCTTCCCCCCCCCCCTTAGAATGAAAGATGCCCGTTCGTTCCGTGTATTGGGCTGCAATGCTGGGGAATAAGCTGGAGAAGGAGCTTTTTTCCCCCTGGCGCTTGAATTAAATTTATGGAGGGGAGGTAAGGGGGCTATACTGAGATCCACAAGGCACGATGACTGCAGAAATTCAGTGAGTGATAACATCCCAACATGGAAATGCTTCACCTGATGAATTTCTGCTCCTCATTCAACAGGCAAAAGAGCACTAAACAGAAAACGATTCTTGCAGCTTTAAAGATGGTACGAGTCTTCCCAAAAAAGTAAGAGGGAAATCAAATGAATTTTATTTAATTGATCCAATCTGCATATATATTTGCATGTGGCTAAAACAGTGGGTTTTGAACAAAAAGGCCACCTTTCTTGGTTTTTATGCAGTTCATGTTTATCTAAAAGAGGCATTCATAACAATTATTACAACAGCTTAAAAATAAAAACAATATCATATTAAAAGCAAACAACAAAATCTTATCAACCCAAGTGTAGGAAAGAAATGAATGTACTGTGTATTGCTGGTGTCAGCTTAGAAGACAGACAGCGCAATCCTGCGCAGTGAAAGGCCAGCAGCCTACAGTGTCGTGAAAGTGCCGTAAAAAGCACTTGGAGTAAGTGGTGCCGGTGCTGAGGCCTGCGCCACTCACTCCGCCACTGGACGCAGGTAAGTGCCGGTGCATCTTATGCAGGATTGGGCTGCCCATCTCTTCTGTGTGACAGGAAAGGGGGAAGCCTCTTCTGTGATAGAATGCCATCTCCCATTGTTACAAATATGTATATTAAACACAATTACAATTAAAAAAATGTGTTGCCCTATTAACTGTTTTTAGTTGATGCATATTGGAAAAGTTTTTAACTGATTGATCAAACCAATTAACAGTTGCAGCCCTATCTCAAACAGTAGCCACATGTTTGTTTGTTTGTTTGTTTGTTTGTTTGTTTGTTTGTTTGTTTTCACATTTTTATACTGCCCTTCCTCCAAGGTGCTCAGGGTGGTGCAGTAGCGTCGCTGGAGGTGGGGCGGAATGCTAAGTTCTGCACCGCGCTGACCTCAGTTACTCACCGGCAGGAGGTGACCGCGCGCCCTCGCCTTCAGTGGGGTGAAGGCAATGCGCAACAGGCATCGGGAGTCTGCCGGTGCAAGGAGTCGACCACTCACTGCTTGCAGTGGCAGTGAACCCACACTCTCCAGCGTGTCGCCTTTTGCAACAGCCAGAAATCACCTAGCGCCGCCAGAACACTCATTCCAGTGGTGCTCGACTCCAATAGGATTGGGTCCGAAGTGCTGCTAGTGGTCATTACAGAAGCCACCCATTTAACAGTGAAAGGGACTTTGCTCAGCAATTAAACAGGGACAAAATGATAAGGGAAGGACAGTAGACCAATGAAAAAATGACTGCACTGGAAGTACAGATAGGGCATCAGCCTATCTGTAGACAGCATGATTGAGGCTAGGTCAGTTAAACACAGAGAAGAACAAGACTTGTCAAGGAAGAATCAGCATAGCTTCTGCATAGTGAAGTCTGGCCTCATCAGCTGTTAGAATTCTTTTAAGGTGGTATAGGAATTCTTGTAGGATAGAGCCAGGATGGTGTACTGGTTTGGGAGTCGGACTTAGACCTGGAAGATCCAGATTCAAATCCCCGCTCAGCCACGAAGCTTCCTGGGTTACCTTGGGCCAGTCACTATCTCTCAGCCCCACCTACCTCACAGGGTTGTTGTGAGGACAAAAAGGAGGGGAGAATATATGTATACCACTCTGAGCTCCTTGGAGGAAGGGCGGTATAAAAATGTGAAATAAATAAAATAAAACTGTAGAAGCTAGTCATATGTTGCAGATATCCATGTGGCAGCCTGTCCCACATGCAAAACTGTGCCATGTAGAGAAGGCCCAATTCACCACAAGGAAGCTGTTTCAGCTGGTTTCCGTGTGACAGGCATAGCAAATAGATATCCATGTGGCAGCCTGACCCACATGCAACACTATGCAGCATGACAGTCTTTTGTCATGTTGGGCTTTCAAGAGCACAGTAAGGGCTCTTCCAGACAGAGTGTTTAATCTGGAAATATGATACGTTGTATTGTTCTGATCATACTTAGACCATAGCATATCAAGGGGTGGGTGGGTTGCAGAGTAGAGCTTGTGAGAGCTTAGACACATGGCAGTGAGTGAAATGGTGGCTGCTGCTCCTCAGGTTTTTCCCTCTTGGTTCAACTCCTGGGTTGGGGAAATCCTTTTACAGCATGGCTCCACACAATCATGGCGCAGGAACGCGGCGTGGCCCTCGCATTGCGCCATAATACAGTCCGGTCTGGCACATGTTCCATTCTTGCTCACAACCCATTTCAAAAGTCTCATGACAACAAACATTTTTCTCATTTTAAAAAAGGACACTGGGCAACAGTATATGCAATTTACAAAGCACTTCACTCTTGATAGTGGTGCTCATGATGTCGTCATCGTCATCCATCATCCATCTGTTGTCCACCTGTACTTTCCCTGTGTAAAACTGTCACATTCATCCATGGAATAGAATATTGAGAGCAGCAGTAAGGTAGCGCATGGACTACTGTAGTGTGGACTGTTGCTAGCACTACTGTTCCATCTTTTTTTGAGAAGCACATGCCCAGGTACAGCAGAAACAGGAAGGGGAAAGGGGGGGGAGTCATTCTACTGTGTTTGTCATGTGGAAGGAACTTTGCAGTTCTGCATATGACTGCAAGTGGGAAAGCAATGAGTATCTGGTGCTAGAAAGTGCCAGTTTGAACGTGTCCAGAATAAGTAAGTGGATAATGTTTTCTAAAATCATTTATGGGACTGGATAGGGTGAGGGTTTCAAAAAATAAAAACTTCTGGGGATCATTGCTTCAAAGCTTCTGCTGTAATATATCTGTTGGGTTGTAATATATGACGTGAGAGCGACTGACTACTGAACCTGACTGCAAATGGTAAACAGTGTTTGTCCTCTTATACTGCAGATTTGTTTAAGAATATAAGATGCAGAGTACAATGGAATGATCGTATGACAATGCTATTTTATTGCTATAGAAACAATGCTGAAACAATGGCTAATTAAAAGCCAGGAAACTGCAAAAGTTGACTGCCATAGACAAGGTATTTAAATATACAGTGGCTATGAATGTGTGAACATGATTATGCATATAATGTTGCACTGATGAAAATATCTAAATTCCGCATCTCATTACCTTACACCTTGGTTATAGCACATTATATGAAGAAAAGGTAAGGTGCATGTAATTACATACTAGTGCTGGGGTAGAGAATGTTGCTAAATAAAGGGACTGGCAGAGAGGTGAATATGCATCCATCTCCTCCCCGTCCTCCCTCTTATGCCACCTCCCTGGACCAGGCTCACCAGGCTAATTGCAGGGTAGGAGCCTCGGGGCTGGGTTGGTGGGCCGGCTCCTGTGGGGGACTCACTAGCTCTGCTGTGGGAGGGATCCTGTGGGGACTCTTGGGCTCGAGGAGCCTGGTCCTGCCTGGACTCGAGGACCCGGCGGGTCAGATCCTGCTTGGACTTACGGGCCGGGCCAGGGTGATCCTATAAAGAAGCACCGGTTCAGTGAGCCACACCAGGCTGGGGCTTACAGTGCTATACAATCATTTTTGCACAGGGAGCAGGTCATATAATCACATTGTGTTTAAAAGTATCACATTAAACAGACCCTGATTTCATGAGGTATTGTTGATCCATGTAACATTCTCTGGTGTTTAAAGTTAACCACTGTCAGCAATTCATAGATTAAGGTTGGCTACGGATCTATAACGATGCCTGCCTGAAGCTAGCTGAAATAGCTGCATCATATTTAGTAAGGCATATAATCTCAGTTTTGAGTTACATGGCTTCTTTCTCATTTTCTGCTGAACAGGTCTGTGTGCCTTAAGAGCTTAAGAGCCTTCTATTTCAGAAATAGGTCCAATAAAAGATATGAATTTCATAATCTTAGCATTGGTATATAGACACTTGAGAACGTTCAAAGAACTTCATACACATATTAGTAAACCCTAAGTCCCGGGGATGGTGGTGGTACAAACTAAGACAGACACAAGGAAGACCAGAAGGAAAAGGGAAGGAAGTGGTGCTGGGAAAGATGGGGAAGAATATGCAATAATTTAATGTTTTTTATTAAATTAAATAATTTAATTAATTTAACTTAGGCTTTGATACATTAAAGTTGAGGGACATGGGGAGAGGGCAAAAGACTTCACGAAAAAGGTGAACAACAGATCCTACCCCTAGATGCTGGGAGGGAGGAGGTGGGAAGGTCTGAACAGCAGCAGCAGAGCCTTGCAGGTTCTATTTTGCAGCAGAGCCTTGCAGGTCCACCATTGCAGGTTCAATGACATGGAGGGGAGTTCATTTCTGCAGATCCTAGACACTGGGCTATGCCCTGAAATGGAGGTCTGGGCAGCAGATCCCTCCCATAGAAAAGGCCCAGGTGGTGCTGAGAGGGAAGAGGAAGGTCTCCAAGCAGGCTGACAGGCGCACGTCTCATTTAACGTAGCAGTATTTACTTCTGAGTAAAACGTGCCTAGGATCCAGCTGTCAATAGTTTGGCCACTACATCACACTAACAGCCCAATAGCCTAACTAACATGCGGAGGCCGGCTGAAAGAGCCAGCCGCTGCATCCTAGACGGTCTGCACTGGCGTGGCCCAGGCTCACCTTGGGGGAAGGGGACATTCATCCCCTTCCCCTGCTGTAAGCGGTGCAGGCCGCAATGGGCCTCCTCAAATGCACGCCAGCTCTTTAGCTGGCGCACAACCTAGGAGGCTGTGTAAGGCCGGTCCAGACGATGGTGCATAAAAAGGTAAAGGTATCCCCTGACAATTAAGTCCAGTCGTGTCCGACTCTAGGGTGTGGTGCTCATCTCCATTTCAAAGCCGAAGAGCCAGCGTTGTCCGAAGACGCCTCCGTGGTCATGTGGCCGGCATGACTCTCCTTGCCGCAGCGCGTAGCCTGCAGCTGGAACACGGAGCGCTGTTTACCTTCCCGCAAGCGGTACCTATTTATCTACTCGCATTGACATGCTTTGGAACTGCTAGGTTGGCAGGAGCTGGCCAAGCAACGAGCGCTCACCCCGTCGCGGGAATCGAACTGCCGACCTTTCAATCAACAGCTTATGGTTCAGCGGTTTAACCCGCTGTGCCACCCACTGGCTACGTATGGCTACGTACCCGATGGTGCATAGGATATCGATATGCATAGGATATCGATATCCCTGCCTCCTCCCAGCCTGGTCAATGGCCCCCTTCCTCGCCACCCCTACTGCCCTCCCCTCTGCGCCAACCAGCTTGGGACTCACCTGTGGCGGCCGGTGCAGGTCTGGGACACTGGCGGTGTGAGCGGTGCCGGCCTCCACACTGGCGCCACTTACACATGAGGCGTCTCAAAAGTGCCTTAAGGCACTTTTGCGATGCCTTCAGCAAGCAGAGCACTTGCTCTGCCAGCCTAAAGTTACAGAGGATTGCACTGTAATTCAAACACTATTAATGCACTATGTGTCTCTGGAAGGGTAAATACCATTATTCCAACACAGTTAATTTTTCCTTCCAAGGTTTGTCTCATAATGCAACTAAATGCAGCATTAGCAGGTTTGCCTCATCTTCAAGCATCAGGTGCAGATATATGTAGCAATAAATGTTTTCTTTCTGGTTAGGACTATTCAATAGCTGTTTCTCTCATACTTTTTTCCCCTTTGCTTTATGTGATCCTTCCTTTACTAAAAAAAGGTGTGTAGATAGAAGCAAATAAATGACACTGTTGAATCTTCCCATTGCTTAGTCATACAACAAATGTATATGCTTTTTGATTTGATCTCCTACAGGCTAAATAATCTCAAAGATTCCATGGTATTTTTTTTCCTGTAATAAAAGCCAAATGACTGGTTTCTGTTTCCCCCCAGGTAGTCGATGTAAATGGAAATGTCAGGCATAATGTCCCTGCCATCATTCTCATGTACCTTTTAAGTATTAGATAGAAGATTCTAAAAATTGTTATCTGTTAAATATCTATAGCCAAGTATTCCATTTGATGATAGGATGGGAAATCAGGGCTATTGAGCTTGCTTACTTGGATTTGTTACTGTTAAAACCACCCCCTCCCTCATGACTTTTTGGCGAGGGCTCAAAATGTTTTTGTTTCGTCTAGCGTGTGGGTGATGGGTTGTGGTCTGCCTCCTGTATCTCAAGATGCTCTGCCATGCTGCTTCTCTGCTCCATACAGTTGCCCCCCCAGTGTTTTTATTGTTTTTTAAATTTGTTTAAGTATTGTTACGTATTTTATGTATTTTAAATTTGTGAGAACTCGTCGGGGACCGGTTCAGGGAGAGGGGTGTAGAATGGGAGGTCCTCCTCCTCGTCGACCTCCAGGGCCGCTGTTCCTGGGTTCACCCGAGGCTCGAATGAGAACAAGGGGAGGAGGGGAGCAGATGCCTGATAAAGCCGAGGTTCCCTATGGCCTCAGGCGTTCTAGAGGGCGGGGGTTGAAGCACCACTCAAGCCGCCTCTCTAGCGAGTCGTCCGTTCCCTGGCCCCTAAGCAGCCGCCTGCTTCGGAGCCTCCCGGCCGACTCCCTCATCATCGGCCGGAACTCCCTTTATATAGCCCAGGCTCCCTCCGCCCCGCCTCCCGGTTTGACGGACAGGCGGCAAGGCCAATGGGAGGCCTCCCTTCTGGGAGTGTCCCTCCTTGCCGCCTGCCCGACCGTCGGGCCCGCCCGAGGGGGTCTACAGGCCGCCGCGGGAGCGACGGTCCGTCCTGGGGTCCCGAGAGACTGCGTCGGCCCCCGC
Organism: Plestiodon gilberti rubricaudatus; assembly: GCA_026170595.1. Taxonomy (NCBI): domain Eukaryota; kingdom Metazoa; phylum Chordata; class Lepidosauria; order Squamata; family Scincidae; genus Plestiodon; species Plestiodon gilberti. Next base: position 61,590,569 of record JANXHW010000003.1, on the reverse strand, counting down.
CCACGGGGCCTCCGGAGGCCTCGCCTGCATCCGGGGAGTGCACCATTGTTCGGAGCGTTGGTGCTCCGTCGCCTGGTGAGTCCGGCTGGGGCGAAGTCGGGCCGCCGAGCGACGGCCAGGGCGGGGAGAGTACGGGCGAGCCGGAGCTCCCCGTACAAAATTATTTATTTTAATCTGTTGTTAGCCACCTTCGGCATTTGCCTTTGGCATAGGAAAAGGCGGGATATAAATTTTTAAAAATAAAATAAATAAAAAAATTAAAAGTTCTTCACGCAACCAGCTCCCATCAGCCAGATCTCAGCATCAGCCTCTGTCAACTCATGGCATTCTACCCTGGTTTAAATCATCATCCATTGGCCATTTTGCAGTGATATAACAACAACAACAGCACCTTTGGGTAAGACAACAACCACGCCTATTGTCATTGGCGCACTAGGCGCAATCCCCGTGGCCCTCAAGAAATACCGTATTGGTCTAAGTATAAGACTCACTTTTTTCTCCTAATTTAAGTTTTTAAACTAGGGGTGTGTCTTATAATCAGGCTGTTGTAATTTAATGCCAGTGATTTAATTAATTTTTTTTAATAGCACCAAACTTTAAGGGTGTGTCTTATAATCAGGTGTGTCTTATACTCGGGACAATACGGGGTATCTGGCCAATATAGGCATTGGCAAGACAACAGTTGAACAACTGCAACGAGCCGCACTACTAGGAACATTGAACATTATACAGAAATATCTCACCAGTTCTAAAACTCTTGGGTAGAGTTCAAACTAGTGAGCACCCAAAAATCCCAGTCCTAATACATGATGATGATGATGATGATGATGATGATGATGATGATGATGATAGCAAAGTAGCTCAATCTATGTAGAGACTCATTGCACATAAATCAGCAATTCTCAAAGTTCTCCCCATAAGGCAGGGAGAACTTTGAGTCTTTGTGGGGGTGGGGCCAGCAGCGGGGGCGATCCGTGAGATCACCACCAAAACCGCCCCCACTGCACTTACTGGGGCTTGGGGGAGCTTCGAAGAGGCCTGTGCGGCCTTCTGCAGGCCTCCCCGATCTTTGGATCGCCGCAAAACAGCAATCTCCGGGTGCATCCGGTTTTTGCGAAAACCGGAAGTACCCGGAGATTGCTGTTTTGCGGCGATCCGAAGATCGGGGAGGCCTGCAGAGGGTCGCGCAGGCCTTCCCGAAGCTCCCCCAAGCCCCAGTAAGTACAGCGAGTGCTATTTTGGGCAATTTTGTGGCGGTGGCTGTGGCAATTTCCCGAATCGCCACCGCCACTGCCATGCTGTCCCCGCCCCTTAAGGGGGCAGGGGACAGCTAAAGTTCTCAATGGTGGGTCACAACCCACAGTTTGAGAACTGATGACATAAATGACTTGCCTAGTTGCAATTGGTAAAGATGTGTGGCATTTTTCAGCCAGAAGGTCTGTATGACACGCATGCATCGAGCTGCCAGACAAGGCAGCTGAGTGTTAGGTATGTAGACTGTAATCTCCCTCTGAGCATTTTCAGTTCTATGTTCAGCACAGAAACTAGCTCACAGCTGATATTAAGTAAATCTGAAACAGAAATAATAGCAACAAGCTAGGCCTACTGCGTTCAATGGGACTTCATAATTTGTGTGTTTGGATTTGAAAAATGCAATACATGTGATGAATAACAAAGTAAATATTGTTCACAAGTATAGAGCCAAAAATAATAACCCCTGCTAACTGGGCAAAGAGGCACTTTTCAAGTGATGAAATTTAGCAGTGGGAGAGTAACCGGCCCTATTCACCCCAGCATAGTGTCTTTTCTAGTGGCTCTTTGTTGGTATTTCTTCAGCATCATTTTGGATTGTGACCCCTTTTGGGATCAAGAAGAGACCATTTAGTTATTTAACTGATTTTCTCTGTAAACTGCTTTGTGAATTTTTGTTGTTCAGAAGTGGTGTGTAAATGTTTTTATTCTTATAAAATGATAATAATAAAATGATTAGGACAATGTGAATATAGGGCCAGCCCAATCCTACCTAAATCCCTGTGTGGCGATGCAGAGGCGCCATTGCGGCTACCGCTGTATCCCACGAAGAATTTTTGGCTGCTAGAGATTTCACGCGGTAGGGGGACATGTGTCCCCGTATCCTGGGGTAAGCCCCAGCAGCCACTATGGGTAACTCGAATCTGCGCTAGTTCAATTGCTGACATAAGTGTGCATTGACCCGGGAAAGTGGAACAGGCCCGGGAAGGGGGTCAGAATTTGGCATGCACCATCACCGCCCCGTTCCGCATTCTGCCCACCCTTCACCCTGTTCAAGCCCCTCCCTGCCTCCCTTCAATCCCCTGCACAGGGTTACCTGCTCCAGTGGGTCTTTGTGGATCCGCCAGCACATGGGAGGCCACTCCAGCCTTCCCACCAGTGGGCCTGCAGCACACACTGACAGCGGCTGCTTTGCAACTGCTGTAAAGCAGCCTCTGCTGGCACTGTGGCACTGTGCCATCACCGCCCCGTTTTGCCAGCAGGGGATGGGAATAGGATTAGGCCACAAATCAACCCAGAGCTTATTATTGTTGTATGATTTGTCATCTGATATAATGTCCTAAGCATGGAAAATGCAAGGCATCAAAATTAAGGGCCAAATACTGTACTATGATACAGTGATATAGACTTGAATCTATTGACTCGGACTCAAGTAGGACTATACTTCTTTCTTTTTTGGTCTTGAATGCATTGTTTTAATACGAAAACATGCACTGTCTTATACTGAATGGCAGTGGCTCTCCATCTTTTTCAGGGGTGGTCTCAGGAGTTGGTCAGTGACCCAGGGGACCATCAGAAGGTTCACAGCCTAAGGACCTGCTTGGTGCCCTACTTGGTTGAAAGCCTGGATCCAGCAGTGATCCAGAGTTATTTGTAGCAGCTACACTGGCTGTCTCCATTTTGTTCCAACCGCAATGCACTGCACCTGTCCCCATTGGGAGTGGGGGCCCACGGCCCAGTACAGAGCTTTGCCCAAAGCCCCCCTCACCACCTGACATCACAACCTGGCCTTTCCCAAACTCAGTATTACCTGGAGATGACAGAGTCTCGCCCTTCAGTATATAAAGCAAAGAAGGGGATGTACCACTGTACTACAGCCCTATCCCCAGGAGGGCTAAGAGATCTGTTTCCTAAACTTAAACATACTTGCTAGTCCGAGTAGAGAAAACAAGTACTGTTTCCTTTCTGAGGTGGCCTGTATGTGCTATTCTTGCTGTAACAGTCATCATCATAATTGCATCAATGAAGCAAAGTTTCTTCTGCTCTCATTGGCTCACTGATGTCTGATCACCAAAACATTATTGCTCTTCTTGGTTATTTATGAAGCATAAAGACTGAAGATTGATTTTTCCAGTAACAGGTGGAGTTTGCTGTGATAGCAGCTGGTCAAACTGATCTGAATTTTTCAAGTGAGCAAATTTCATCTGAGGAGATTGGATGGGAAGAGTTAAGAGCTGTACTGTATACTTCAGAACTGTTCTGCTGTGATCTCTGTCATGTAATGTGCCCTTGGAAGGAATATTCACAAGATCACTCAGTGCAGATCAGCCTTTAACACCCTTCAATCAGTGGTTTGATCGCATGAGTGGAACATGAGCAGTTCAAAGCTAACTTTGATCTTTTCTGTCTACTCTACCCAGTTAAGTTTAATGGACTGATGTTTTATGGAAACCAGTCACATCTGTGCATGCTTCCTCAGGAGATTATTCCCATGGCAATCAGTGGTGTTCACTCCCAGATAAATGCATGCTATCTAAGAGCACCTGATTACTGGTTCAGTAATTAATCCTGAACCTGGCAATCAACCAATCAAACCCCATAGTTGATTATAATATTGTGAATAGTCTCATATAAAAATGTACGCTGTGTGAGTGAGGTGCTACACAATGTATTTTGTTAATCTAGCTTGATCAATGTAAGTGATCTTCAATTCATTGTAAAGTTAAAGAGGTGGTGTTAATCCACATCATTTTATTTATTTGTTTGTTTTTTGAAAAAATTCTTTCCTGCCTTTCCACTTCAAAAGTCCTCAGAATGGTCTACATAAAAAGTAACAATAACAAATATAATCCCGAAACAAACTACACTTAGGTAAAACAGACAGAGTAACAGTTCTAGACTAACATCCCAATCCTATCGATCACCGGTCCAGAGCATACAGCACTGCCGATGGAGCATGTGCTGCAATCTATGGGCTGGCAGGAGACGCCCAGACTCAACTCTTTTTCCCCCCACCCCACCCCTGCAGTTTCCACAGTAAAAAACATAAAAGTACAAAAAAAAAACCAGACTCAACTCTTACCACCTTTTCACCCCCAGACTCACCAACTCTTAAACAACATAAATCCCAAATACAAAACCCCCAGACTCAACTCTTTTCCCCCACCTCACCTATGCAGTTTTCAAAGCCTCCCAACTAGGCCCAGTTCAGAAGCTTACCCATGCTGCATTCAAGAGCAGGCCCTGGGCAGCTCAGCTGAACTGAACTGAGCACAGCGCCCTCTGCTGGCTGCTGAGAAGCTCAACTCATGCACGTGCATAAATTAAACCCGACAAACAGCTGTAGATCGGATAGATTAGTTAGGGAAGAAAGCACAAGGGAGCTCTCAGGCTCCGGAAAAACGCGGTAAGCCCGAAAATGCTTTAAAACGGGCAAGGGGGGAAAAGGGATTTTTTAGTATTGGCATATAAAACGCACCCTACTATTTTGGGTCACAAATGTAGACAAAAAAGATACGCCAATAAATACGGTAAATGAAAGGCAAAGGCAGAACTTAGCTCCTGCAGTGGGTGCGTACAGCACTTTGGCCCTTAGAGGCAGGTTGACACAAGTCTTCCCAGCCGAACCTTTGAAATTGCCACTACAGGGTCCTTAGAAGAGTCTCTAAAAACTGACTGTACTTGAGATGGGGGCAGCGGAGGCTATTTTGAATTATGCCATTGCTCAGTTTCATCCCTTTAAAGGCCGACCCACACTGCACGATTTCCGGCGCGTCCCAGACGCGCGCGGAGCTGTGCAGAGCTGTGTGGTCACCATTTCGGAAGAGAGCAGCTGAACGCGGGAGAGCTGCGCTCTCCCGAGTTCCGGCGCGTGCAGAAGGTTTGTTGCCCATGTTTTGAGGGGACGGGTATGCGGAGCTACTGCAGCCACCAATCGGATGAAAAGGCGGGATGAAAGGGGTTGTCAGTCAATCGGAACTCACTTGAGTCTCCGATTTCTCTTGGATCCATTTCTCCTTCTCACAAATGTTAGCAAGATGAATTCTATTCTTGGCACAAATTGTTTTGTTAGTTTTCTCTCCTTCCTGCCCCTCTCTCTCTTCTCTTGTGTGTTGGACCGCACTTGTGCTTAGCCAATCACCACCGCGCTTTCTAAGAAGGCAGGACAACAGGAGGGACTATTCGCTGGAAGACACTAGTGGAGACGATGTCAGCGCACGGAGGCGAGCGGCCAGGCACCTATGCTTGCTCGCCTCCGCACCAGATCTCATGTGGTGTGGGTCGGCCTTAAGAGCATGTTGCCAGTGATTCTTTCTGTAACTTAGAGACTTTCATCCTACTCACTCTTTTTGGCATGGTTGCACGACTTGTAGACTCATGGAAACCACAGGAGGAGAAAACCTCTCTCTCTCTCTCTCTCTCTCTCTCTCTCTCTCTCTCTCTCTCTCTCTCTCTCTGTGTGTGTGTGTGTGTGTGTGTGTGTGTGTGTGTGTGTGTACAGGGAATCTCAAGAAAATGTACACACACTTTAGTGTCAAATGTATTCCACTATAATTCACACATATACAGGCACCTGTCGATTAACAATGGGGATACGTTCTGAGAACTGCGTTGTTAGGCGATTTCGTTGTTGTGCGAACATGATAAAGTATACTTACACAAACCTAGATGGTATAGCCTACTACTGTATAGTAGATACATATACAAGTAACATAGTTGTTTATTATCATTATCAAGTATTATGTACTGTACATTGTATGTGTTACACTTTTATACGACTGGCAGTGCAGTAGATTTGTTTACACCAGCATCACCACAAACACATGAGTACTGTAATGCGTTGCGCTATGACATTACGATGGCTACTACGCAACAGGAATTTTTCAACTCTATTATAATCTTATGGGACCGCCATCTTATATGTGGTCCGTTGTTGACCAAAACGTCATTATGCGGCACATTCACACATATACTGTATATGGTGTATACAGAAGCAGTTGTTTGACCCAGTTAATTAATTAGTTAATGAATTATTAGACCAAGTGCTCAAAATGTTCCCCCTTGGCATCTACACACCACTGACATCATTGATTAAGGGATCTGCAGATATCCACCAACATACATGCTAAGATGGTTCATCACATCTCTTCATCTAGTCCTACCATCTTGGATTCATTGTACTTTAGATTCCAGTAAACTGGTTCAAATGTTTTAGACAATAGAAACTAGGAGCACCTTCTATTCATGTTACTATCATATCAAGTTACTACTTTGTGGACACTGTCCCACAGGTGCCCATGACAATTGCATCAAATGTATGCATCACTGCAAACATGATAGTCACGTTGTTGGGAGCTAGTTTGGGTTCTTCCAAGTTACTGTTGAAGCATTACAGAAAACTGCCAAACTATTTTATCAGAGGGGGGACATTGCTTGTGTAGCACAGGCAATGACATTTCTTCAATACTACCTCCAAGTCTTTATATAGCCTAACAAAGGAGATGTGAGTTGAATGTTATCAGTCTCAACCTTGAACAAATTCCCTAGATCTCCAGTATTCCTTGTCTTTTATCTGACAATCTTAAATGCAGTTCACTTCCACAGAAGTGTCATTATTCATAATTTCCATTGAAATATAGAAAACCAGTGAGTAAACAGACAGAAAGCAAAGTATCTTATCTGGTTGACTTGTTTACTTACATATGTGCACAGCAGAAGATAGCATCCACAGTTTGCTTTCCTCTGGAGCAAGGAGTCTTCTCCAGAGTAAGGAGTCCTTGCTCCTGAAGAAAAGTCTTTGTTCTGGACTCAGGAGGAAGAGAAACTATGGATACCACCTTCATGTCCTGCTTGTAGACTTCCATAGGTATCTGGTTGATCACTGTGGCAAGCAGGATATTGGACAATGGATCTGATCTATTTGCCTAGGCTCTTCCTATGGTCTTGTGTTCACAGAACTGGCTCAGCTTGGATTTTGTAGAATACTGAAGGTCTCCTGTTCCCAATGAACAAGGCAAGATTCTTCAAGTGCTTCAATTGACCCAAGCATTGGGACTCAACCTCAGCCCCACAACTAGAGTAGCCAAGGTGCACTATCCTCCTATATCAGCATTACCACTAGTATTTGTGCACTTGACTGAGGTTTGTGTGGCTCTTCCAGAGGCGAGGTACATTCCCTTACAATGTTTCATGATCAGTTTGTTGGATGAGTGCTGGGAATGTGCCCCTACCCCTTACTAATAAAGGGGTTCTATGGCAAGTGAAGCGGAAGAGAATGTCCATGCCACACATGAGAAGCATGGGAAGCTGCTGGAGACCATCCAAAGCAACTGTCTTGAAAAATAGTCCAGAGAAACATTCAAAGATGAGACCTCAAAGGATTTGCAAACTTCAGGCCCTTGATGTAATCACCTTGGGGATCAATCCTAACCATCTTTCCAGCACTGATGTAGCTGCAATGCAGCCCTGAGGTAAGGGAACAAACAGCCCCTTACCTTGAGCAGGCCTCCGTGACTGCCCACCACCACCACAGGATGCAGTGCACACCCTGTTGTCACAGCTGCATCAGTGCTGGAAAGGTGGATAGGATCGGGCCCTTGACTACCTTAAGTGAATAGCCCACCTTCTAAAAATAATATAGACAGTCACTCATCTATTTGGGTATTGTATAACCAACTATAATTGTCTGGTGCCTGTGACTAATTGGATAGCTATTCTGTTCATTAAATTATCAATGTTACTTTAGCACTGCTCATTTAAAGAAATTATGTCAGCTAACAGGCTGAAAATTTATTAGGCTTTGAATGTATGTGCTTGGGGCCACCTAGTGGCCTAAAACAATACTGCCATTTGTAAAGTGACAGTGGATGGCATCCACACCAAGTGGCAAAGGGTATACACAGTATACACTATACACAGCGCAATCCTATCCAACTTACACCACCGGTGTAACCAGCGGTGCAGCAAGAACGGGAGGCCCCAGAACGGAAAGGGGATTCAAAGGGGATTTAAATCTCCCCTCCCCTCCAAAGCCTCCTGCCCTGCCCTCCCCCGCTGGTTACACCAGTGGTGTAAGTTGGATAGGATTGCGCTGACAGGGTACTAACAGTGCCTGTGATGTACCTTTAAACATAATGACAGCATCCTGCACAACACAACCTTCCTCTCAGTAAAAACAATAATGATTAATATACTTTTGTAATTTACCGGTACAGGCCTTGACCAGCAAATCCTTGTGTAGAGCCACGTTTTGTGGGTTCTCTACTAATGCATATCCCTTAATAGAAGGTCAGTACAGACAGCTTGGACAGTTCTAATCATCTCCTGGGAGAAGGGGGCCTTGATTCATCTCTACCACCCTCCCTGTGATTAGAGCTGCTGGGTTTCCAGCCCTGTTTGGTGACACTTCTACAAGGGAAGGTTGATATGTCAACCAGAGACAGCTGCACCCTACTTTCTTGATCTCAGCTACTTAGAAACCCTACATAAGGAAGCAGGAAGTAGCTGTTAGCAAGTGCTCTCAATTAGCTATTTAACAGTGCAGGCCTGTTGCTGCCCTTGGGTGTCACAAATGTGCCTTACGGCATGTTTGCAGCACCTGACAAGTAGGTGGCTCTGGAGCTTGAGGCCTGCGCTTCCTGCCCGCCAAGCAGTAGAAGAATTTGCATCGTGGAGCGGGTTGGTCCCGCTCCAAGCAGCACAGGGTCTGGGGGAGGGCAGGGGAGGGTCTAATGGGGTTGGGGAGGGTAGGAGATGGACGGATCGGGCCTGGAAGGGGGGAGGGATCAGCAGCACTGCAGCACACTGTATCCTATCCCCCCTCCCAGGTCCTTGCAGCTGACATGTGGTTGCTTGATTCTTCCCAGTTAAAGAGGTGGCGGAGAACCGAGTAACCCCATTGCGGTGGCTGGAGGTTTACCTGGGGTAAGCAGGCAAATGCTAGTTCTGGCAGCGGATTGAATGGATAAGATTGGACCGTTAGTCTAATTAGCATTTTCTTTTATATGAGAATCTTGGTGAATGCCATGGGCAAGCTTGCCTGTTTAGCAATACATCACTACAGAAAGAATAAAACCATCTGAATTTGTCCCTTGGTGGAATAAAGTTATCTGCCGGGGGGGGGGGGGGATTGAGTTAATGTAAGGGAAATTCCAGAAAGAACTGTTGTGAGTGACATTACAAAATGCTTGCATTTCAGTTAAGGGTCATTAGAAGATGACAGCATTTGCTCATCCCCAATTCCAGAAGTTCATTAGAAAAAATTGGACTTAAGTTTGCATAATTTGATTTTGTTCAGTCTCAACTTGACAGCTACTGGGCTGAAAAAGACAAGAGAACTTGAATATCCTAATAGATTGGGTCATTTTAACTACATCGTAATTGCATCAGGAAAACCAAGGTTTTAAGTGCTGGTCAGATGCCAGATGAAATCTTACCCAGAGGGTTCCCATTTATCATAATGCAGTGATGGATTTTGAATTGACATTTTATGTTATTCCTTGGGCAGTGCCTGGAGCTTTCCTCTACCTTAATTCTAGCAACCCAATCCTATCCTTCCCTGGTGTAGGCTGTGCAGCTGTATCCAATCTGGGGAAGGAGATGGCTGGAGGTCTATTTGGGGTAAGCAGGCATTTGCCTGCTTACCCTGGGACCTGGGTAAACCCCCAGCCGCTGCAATGGGGCTACTCGAATCCCTGCCAGCTCTTTAGACAGCGGAGAACCAAGAAGCCCTGTGTTGGGGCTTGAGGCCTGGGAGGGAGAATAGTGTACAGTATGGTGTCTGTCGAGGACGCCAGTCCCAGTCCCAGTCCCAATCTACCCGATACAACGACCTTCAGATTGAAGCAAAGAAAGGTGGAAAATGTGCCATTAGTAGTGGGTGCTTTAGGTGCCATACCCAAAAACTTGGAAAAACACCTGCCCACATTAGGTGTAAATTAAATTTCCACATGTGAGCTGCAAAAAGCAGCTCTACTAGGAACTGCACATATTTTACGTAAATACCTCTAAATATCCTAGGTCCTTGAAAGGACTTGATCTTTAGAAAACGCCAGCTACCATCAGGTGAACTGTGACTAACCATAATAATAATAATAATAATAATAATAATAATAATAATCCCTGCCTATGTCACTGGAAGCTCACCCTCCAGTCACCACATAACCAGAAATAATGCCATTGAGGATCATGTGACTGGAAATGATGCCCTTCCCTCCTTGGACTGGATTTATGGAGTCTCCCGGACCAATAGGAAGAGGTTCTGGGGTCCATGTGATCAGAATGGATGCCATTTCTATTCCCTCCTGGACCAATTCCTGATGATATCATGTGATCCTCACATGTGATCCTCGGTGAACTCAACTCTGCTACCCTAATAGAAAAAGGGGTTTAAATCTCAAGATTGATGATGTGGATGAAAATGATGCCAGACTGGAAGCCATTTTCATGTTTGCCTAAGGTTGACCTAGAGCTATCGTGTGGCGTCTCTAAGAACATGTCCTGACAGTCCTGAACAATTGGAAATGGTTTTAAATCTCTAGAGTGGACCTCTGGGGCAGACACGTGAAAGGGACATCATTTACAGTCACGTGATCCTGAAAGGAGTTATTTCTGGTCACATCGTTATAGAAGGACCTTCCAGTGATGCAAGGGGCAATAAAACCACTGGAGGGCAGAATTTCCAGTCTTTAACATGAGGCAGCCCCAGCCTACTACCAATGTCATACCACTTGAAGTGAACAGATAGGTCAGGAGGAGAATTTCTTTTGAGGAACTGGAAATAGCATTGCCTGTCAGTGTGGTAATATACATATAAACATGTGCTGCTGCCAGTGAGATATGATTTCTAAACTTTTGAAGTAATTGGAAACCTAACAAACAGCCCTTTGAAAATACTTAAAGCAGCATGTAATATGAGGAATTGTTATTTATAATTCAAATTAGAGTCCTTAGAAAATGGGTATTAAATTCAGATAATCAAAAGGACACTTTTTTAACCTGTTTCTCAGAACAGATTTCTTTGTAAAGATGCAAATTATTGGTAGTTGATTATCTCTACCAATAGGAATATAATACAGTATATAGCATCTCTTTGAATTATCCCACCTGAATTACCGTATTGTCCCGAGTATAAGACGCACCTGATTATAAGACGCACCCTTAAAGTTTGGTGCTATTAAAAAAAATTAATTAAATCACTGGCATTAAATTGCAACAGCCTGATTATAAGACGCACCCCTAGTTTAAAAACTTAAATTAGGAGAAAAAAGTGAGTCTTATACTCAGACCAATATGGTATGTAGTACAGGACACAGGATGGTGGTGTGTTGTATGCAGAAGATTCTGAAACTCTTGTCAAATTGGTATTGCCACTTTGAGACTGTACTGATTTCTGCTGTTGACAAGAGAGGATGAATTAATCAGACGATCCTATGCAAAGGTGCTCCCTTATCATATGGTGGGGGAAGAGCTGGAACAGATTCAGGTATTTTGGCAAGGGAGGAGATGAACAGAATAGGCCCAGGTATCCTCATGCCAGAAACAAATCTGTGCCCTCATTAGCAATACAGTCATGTACAGTATGTGGGCTTGTAAATGTATCGCACAATATTGTTTTACCTACCCTTCTGTCCTATAAGATGAGTAACTGGCATAAATAACATTCTGTGTCATCTTAAGAACACATTGCTTTTCTTCCCTCCCAGAATCTCCACTACTGTAATTAGGTGACTAGATTTTGCAGGTCTTCCACCAGATTTAATGCCGTCATTGTTATTCTAAAGAATTCTGTACACTAGCAAAGCAAGTCACCTTTTGGGATTTACAGCTTTGCACTCTTCTTACAACATCAGCTAATTCGAACCATCAGTAGTAATAAAAATGTCTGAGATGGTTATATGAGCAGCTAACGTGATCTAGGCTCCAACAGAGTCATAAAGTGTAGGGTTTCTTTTTAAATCTTACAAATGCTTATAGCAACTAATTCCTATGGGGGGAAATTATACTTGTTTACTTGCCCCAAAATGAGTGGCATTCTCATGCAAATTTAGGGTTAGTTTTTGCTATAGATGCAGCAGGACTGTTTAAAGTCCTGTAACATACCAGACTCCCAAGTCAGAAGGAGCATTCAGTGACTGTGAGATAATTTACCGGTACTCACCTGGAGTCCAATCCTATGGTTTTCCCTGCCATAGGATACATCCGTGCCAAAATGTGCTGTGTTGTATGCTGTGGTGGGGGCAGGGCAGATTGGGAGGCTTGGGAGGGAAAAGGGAAAATATTTTCCCTGACACCTCCATAAGCCTCCTGATCACCAATGGGTCTTCTCAGACCTGCACCAGCTCTTTAGCTGGTACAAGTCCAAGGAGAGAAAGGGAGCATGTCAGCTGCTCCCAGAGGGAATAGCATCCAGAGCAAGTCATCAGCACTGGGTGGGTGCCACTCCCTCCCACCTCTGTCATGCCTGCACTTGCCGAATCCTGACCCCCTTACTGGGCCTGATCCACCTTCTCGGGTCAACACAGTCTTGCACCAGCTATAGAGCTGTCGCTGGTCCAAGTTGATCCACTGGGCCCGCAGGGGCTTAGCCCGGATTTGCAAAGAAACAAATCTTCCCCTACCCCGAGGAGGCCTCCTGTGGCCGGAACTCCCCTGCGGGATGAAGTGGAGCCCGCGCCAGTGCCACTGCATCACCGTGCGGGAAGTTCTGGTGGATTGGGCTGCCCAACCCATAACATCTTGTCTCGTGTCTTATTGGGGCATGCAGGTAAAGGGGGGAAAGGAAGAACTGTGCCATTCCTTTTTCTGTCTATACAAAAATGATCACTTCAGGTGTATCAGGTGTTCTAAATTGGTTTTCTTGTACATGCCAGCTGTTCCTATTGACGCAGTATAAAAAGCTAGGTCAGCTCTGTTTTCGTGCTGTATCTCTTCAGTAAAAGAAATTACATTACTATCTTTGTTCCTTCCAGTTCTTCAACTGGGTCCCATCATTCTCTTCTGTTGGAGTAGAAAAAGAGCGACCAGTATGTATGAGCTGCTATATACAAACTGTATGAGCTGCTATTTTAGTGCAATGACTCAAAGGATTGAGCTGTTGATTACTTCCTTCCCCGCTCCCTAGGAAATGGGCCACGGTGCGCCTTGGCTATGCCAGGACCATAATTTCCTTTAATACTTTATTTGCTTTGCTTTAGTTTCCATGCTATTTTTCAAAAAAATCATAACTGTGAAAGCAGGGGAAAAAACACTACAACATGATTTATTGCTTTCTGCATGACTGTTCACACAAGCATGCATTTATTGCTAATTTCCTGCAGTCTGTGGATGCTTCAGTGAAAGTTCCTGATGAAGTAAGTGAGTGGGGTAGAGTTCCAGCTACGAAGGTAAAATCAGCCTTGGGCTTCAAGTTCATTATAGTTAAAAACCAGGTTGGTTATTAAAGAGAAAGGCACTACAGAGGCACTGATTCCGCCTTTCCACAGCCCCCCCCCCTCCAATCCTCAAGCCAGCACTGAGTGGTGATCTGATCATCCAGAAAGAAGTGATATTGTTTCCAGAAGAATTTTACATAATTAGTACTCAACATATCCAGGCTATTTAATGCTGGTTCCACACCTCCCTATAGCTGCAGGCAGGGGGTCACTGGGAGTGCCATGGGAGGGGCAGTGCAGGGTTTTGCACTAGAGCAGTGTTTCCCAATTTTTTTGACCTGCAGCTCCCTTGACCATTGGCGGCCAATGGCCGTGGCTCTCCATTACATTATGTTGATGCCTGCCAATTGGCATTGCACTGTTTTCCGAGAGGATTCCGTGGCACTCCGCGGCTCCCCTGGCCAGTTTCCACGGCTCCCCTGGGAGCCACACCTCTCAGTTTGGGAACCCCTGCCCTAGAGCCTCCAGCAACCTGGTGACAGCACTGGCTGCCATCCAATTTCAGCAGCAACAATCTGTAGTGAATAATATCTTCCAGGCCAGCATTTGAAAGGTGTGATTATGAACCTGCAGACAATATAAAACGTTGGCTCTGTGTCTGGCCGTTCTTGAGATAACAATTCTTTATTGCTACTAGGAACTGAAGAGGAGGCAGGTTGTGTCAGGAGTGCAATCACCATGATGCTACCGAAGGTCTGATATCTTGTAGCCCCCTTAGGCTGTTATATATTATTGGGAAGCTTGGATTTGTTGTAAATCCATCTGCATTTAAAATGAATGGAGCTTCATGGAATTGCTTCCCCCCCCCCACTAACACTGAAATTCATTTGAAGCCTTTTGTGAATTATCTCTGGGATGTAATGATGCGCAATCCCTCTCGGGATCAGTTTAAGAAGCATGGCCACTGGCCAATCTATCTTTGACCTTGCAGTTGCAATGATTACGCGCTCACGCACACACTGATTTGCTTCAAAACGGGAAGTAAGAAATTTAGCAGCATTTCTCAGGGTTTAACAACACAGTATTTACACGAGGAGTTAATGTTCAAATCACATCTGTACATGCTCTCCGCATCTTTACTACAACCCTGTAAGGTAGAACAGTATTAACATCCCCATATTGCGGATGAGGGAGTAAGCTTGAGAGAGAATGTCTTGCTCAAAGCCACCTTGTCACTTTATGGCTAAGGTGAGATTTTGTTAACTTCTCGGCTTACGCTCATAACCACTCCACTACATCAGCTTTCAAATAAGGTTTATTGATGGTTTCTCACAACATCTCCCATTTGATCCTACAACTACTATCTAGTATTCATTCTTTGATACTCCAGAAGATGTTTCAAATACAGTACGGTAAGGCCTAATTTAAAGTCATTTCGTTTAAAATCGTTTCATTTTAAAGTTGATGAAAAAATGCCACAGGAGCATTATAGCCTATGGTAAAATTGGTTTCATTATAAGTCGTTTTGCTTAAAGTCGCAGTTTCCAAAAAGAACCTATTGACAACTTTAAGTGAGGACTTGCTGTATACCGTATTTTTCGCTCTATAAGATGCACCCCCCCAATAGAGGGAAATGTTATAGAGCGAATAGTGAAAAAATGTCTTGCTTTTAACAGTTTTACTTACCTGGTTGTTGATCTGCAGGCTGCTCCAATATTTGGGTGCCCGAGCAGCTCCCAGTCGCGTTCGGCGCCTGCGGTAAGTTCCCAGGCTCTGGACGCGACCAGGGAGCCCTGCGCAAACATCACAGCAACTGCGATATTTGCGCAGAGCCTGCAGTTGCGTTCAGCGACTGCACAAAGTTCCCTGATGCTGAACGCAACTTCAAAGCCCTCCAGAAACATCCGAGTTACTCCGATGTTTCCGGAGAGCTTGCAGTCGCGTTCAGCGCCTGCGCAAAGTTCCCTGACACTGGACGCGACTTCAAAGCCCTCCGGAAACATCGGAGGAACTCGGATGTCTCCGGAGGGCTTTGAAGTCGCGTCCAGTGCCTGGCAACTTTGCACAGGCACTGAACACGACTGGAGCTCTGCGCAAACATCGCACAGGCGCCGAACGTGACTGGGAGCTGCTGGGGCACCCAAAGATTGGAGCTGCAGATCAACAAACAGGTAAGTAAAACTGTTAAAGCAAGACTGTCGCCATGATCTTTTTAATTGATTTTTAGTTATTGTTTTTATCAATGTTATTAATTGTTTTTTACTGTTTTAAAGTGTGATGTTTTTTATATGGTATTTTTTGTATTTCTGTTGTGAGCCGCCTTGGGTCCCTTCGGGGAGAAAGGCGGGATATAAATATTGTAAATAAATAAATAAATAAGACATTTTTTACACTATTTTTAGCTCCATAATACGCATGAGTCCTATGGTCCGGTGCGTCTTATGGAGTGAAAATACGGTATATTCTATTGTATAGAAATCTACATATGAACTGAATCTGTCAGTCCATCAAATCAGGATACTTGGGGAAATACATTCATTTTCGCCCCAATTGGTCCAACTGGCATAAAGCCGGCCCTGATCCTATCCATCACTTAGAAGCACTGGCGTCGCTCAAGGTGGGGCGGAAAGCTAAGTTCTGCAGCTTTCCGCCCCACCGTTACTCTCCGGTACGAGGCGCCCCGTCCCTTCGTCGTAGGAGCCTGTTGGTGGATTGAAGGCAACGCGCAGGAGAGTCCCTGCACGTTGCTTTCTCTCCGCTGACGGGCTCCTACGACGAGGGGGCAGGGCACCTCTTGCAGGAGAGTAACGGTGGGGCGGAAAGCTGTAGAACTTAGCTTTCCTCCCCACCTCCAGCGACGCCAGGACTTAGAAGTAAGCCGCACAGAGATGAAGAACTTATTCCCAGGTAAGAATATTTGCAGCCCAAAAGTATAGACTCCTGTTCTGAATTAACATACTTCATCATTCTGCCATTGCTGAAATAGGGATCTTTGAACTTGCCCTTAAGTGTAGTACATTTGGAAAAAAAGTGTGCTAACTATTCCTGTTATTATTACAGAAAGCAGTAACTCTCCCTGTTGCCTGTTCAGCAAGATGGGTACTATGCTGTTGGTAGTACCAAGAAGAAACATTGAGCACAAGGGAAATATCACAAAACAGAAAACGTTAAACCAGCAAGTTAAATCAAGACCTTATTTCACTCAGTGAATGTCTACTCTTTTTGCAGTTTGACTTCTTTGGCTGAGAGGTAGAGCCTGCTTTCAGAATAGCCATAATTAAATAGCACTATGTGGGATGGAGGAATCACGATAGACCCACATGGAGGATATCAACAATCCCATAGCAATCTACAAGGTTGCCATCTTTTTCTTTTCCTGGCAGTGCCTTTAACAACTGCATGTGTGCAGAAATTCAAGGGTGTGGCTATTTCCAGCTGGGCAAAAAGCCCAACCTGTTGAAATTTTGTAGACAGTAGCACAGAGCCACTGCCCGCAAAAAGGTGCCAGCCCCACTACCCCTTGTTCATTGGCAGAGACAATACACCAAAAGGCACATTATGCTGGAAAATCTAGATAGGAAGCTTTGCATGAGGCTTGTGTTCAAAAGTCAAAGGTAAAAAGCCCATGTAAACCACCTTTGAATTAAAGTCGGAGGAGAAATCCGATGACCAAAGAAAAGGCGGTATATAAATACTGGGTTTTTTATTATTATTATTATTATTATTATTATTATTATTATTATGTATCTTCCTTCCCCATTTCTGCAATAGTTGCATCAGTGGAAATGGGATACTAACACTGACCCCAGAAGTCAAATGGAATATTCTGCCCATGCTTATTTCCGGTTTCCCAACAATCAAGGTACCGGTAATTATGTATACAATGTAAAAGACCCTTGTAGGCAGAGGAGTATAGAAAAGCATGCAGAGAAAGTGAACCGAGAAGGGGTTGCTCAGCCCCTTGACAGGTATTCCTACTCCTTTGCAACTTGAATGGCAGGAAGAAGTTCAGCATCTGCAGCCTGTTCTGCTTAGTGCATCAGCCTGAAAAGAGAACATATTCCTGCTGAATGTATCTGTGGCACTGAGCAGTTAAAGGTGCAAGAAGCCATTATGGGTTAGGAATTGGAAGCTCAGTCTAAAGTTTAGACTCTAAAAAATACAGTATTTCTCTTTGAGGCATGAGGAACACCAGAGGTACCTCTGACATGATGCCAGCTGTCACAGGGTACAATTTGGCAATGAAATGTAAACTTACATAACTTTCTCGTGCACCCTGTTACATACCAGTGGAGAGGTGCTGGATGTAGTTTAATGTTGGTCTGAAATTAGTCCCACTGAAATCAATCGGGCTTACTTCCAGCTGAAGGTATTTGGGAACATGCTGTTCATCTTTTTAGCCTCTTCTGTAAATGTTCAATAGATCTGATTAGTTTCATTACCCTTCTCTAGACTGTTTCCAATATAGACACGTTTTAGTTTGTGCAAGCAAACCGGTACAGTAATGTGAGCCACTGAAAGCTCTATTATGATGCCAGACAGTCGGTCTTCTCTGTGATAATGTCACTGATGACTAATCCCTTCTAACTGGGCAAAAATATACCTTTCAAATGATAGTTCTCTTATATTTAGCCAACCAGGGGTGGTTGACCTTCCACAATGAGGGCCTTTGTGTTCTTAAGAGTTGTGTAGAAGACAGAATCTTGGCAGCTACAAGTGCTGATGGTGCTGCTAAAGCAGCTGCACCTGCTGAAATGCTCTCACCTATACAGCTATTAAAGGGCCATCCCTGATCTAGTCCATGGAATGATATCACAATGTTGCATAGCCAGTGAGATTTGGCTGTATGATGACTGAGGGCAAGTAAGGGAAACTGAGAGTGAAAGTAAGAAGAAGAATGTGAATGAATTGGTGAACATTTGGGGGGGGGAGCTGGCAAGGGATGCCAGATAAAAGTATATAAACAACAAATGCAGGAGATGTGTTTTGGCACTGTCAAATTGTTTCCAAAGTCTGTGAGTAGTTTGGGCTCAACCCTACGTAGGGTGGAGGTTTTGATATAACAGCACAGGCATCTGCTCAAACTACAGTACCTAAAGGAGTGCCATGGGGCAAGCTTATAAAAAAGAGCATAATTGGGTGAATAATTGAAAACGTGAAAATCAACACTGGAGATCAAGGATACATCTGCAAGTTCTCCACATGTAGGAGTGACTTCCAGATTGTGAGAGCCACCACCATGCCAGCCGCTGGAACACTGAGGAAAGTGGTGAGGCAGCTTGCTTCCACGCTCCCAGTAGAGCGGCAGCAAAGACGTCACCAGACACAGGCATGGGGGCGGACACCGGCTGGTGCACAGCTGATGGCAGTTGGGGGAGGGCATGGGACATGCCAGCGGGAGGTTTTAAAGAAAAGGGGGAAGTGAGAGAAGAGGATAATGGGGAGGGAAGAGAGTGGAGACAGGGAACAGAGAGGGTGTGAAGGAAGCAGAATGCGGAGATCTGAGTGAGAACGGAGAGAGACCGGAAGCGGAGAGAGGAGAGCTGAGACAGACAATGGGGAGTCAAGGACCGAGACTGAGCCTATCATATAGGCTGCAATCCTATATACACTTTCCTGGGAATAAGCCCCACTGAAGACAATAGGACTGACTTCTGAGGAGACATGCCTAGGATTGTGCAATGAAATGAGTGGGGGGAGAGGAGAACAGGTTCTGAGTCTGGAGAGAGAAGAGCCAAGAGAGTGACAACACAAAGTGAGTGGGCTGAAGGCAGAATGAGCCTGGGGAGAAGGAGTCACGGCTAGAGGAGGAGGGGAGCTGGAGGAAGGGGGGGCGACGTAAGGAGCGAGAGGAGGTGAGAAGCAGCCAAAGAGGGCTGAGGAAGAAAGAAGGAAGCACAAAGGAGGAAGACAGGAGTAGGAACCAGGACAAATAGAATCTTAATATTCTGTTTACTTTCAAACGCAGGCGATATTAAGTCAGTGCTGCTAACCAAACATACAAGTCTATGGGGAAACTCCCTTGTCCCACGATTAATATAATCTAAGAATAAATACTGTATATAGAGATATTTTGTATCAAAATCCATTTATTATGAGGAGCATTACTATGGATACAATCACAAAGGAAATCATTTTATGAGCAAGGTATCGATTAAAACGAAATTGAATTCCTGCAGAGTTCTGATCTGGTGTCTAATTAATTCTAAATGTGTCCCACACAATGAATGTTGTTGTCACAAATGGATATCTAAGGAATTAATGGTTATTAGTTATTGCTTAGCATTATTGAATGACTACATGGTGATCTGAGCATGAATTCTCTCCTGCACAAAAGAGAAGAACATTAATAAAACATCTCACAAATTCACCAAGATTTTCACTTGAGATCTCAAAACGTATGTTCAGCCACCCAGAAATCTTTGATGCCCAAATTGAATCTAATGATAGTTTCTAGCTAAACTTTAATTATGGTTGAGAGGGAGAAGGAAAACTTTATGTGATCATCAAAGTTAACCTCACCTTAGAGTGGCACTAGACTGTACTTGAGATTTGCTGTGGCTGTAAAGTATTCCTTTTAAAATGGGCTTGATTGGCACACTAGAGAATTCCTGGGTAAGCCATAAAGCTTCTTCCATCTGCCTGGTTCTGCTGCATATTCTGAAAATGCAGTTTTGTTTGTGCATTCCCCAGCCATCGTTAGAATGAAGGAGATTATATGAACAATCCCGTTGTTTTGTCTTTGAGATTATATGAGTTAAGTCTTTGCAAAGTCCGATCACACCATGGCCAGGGTAGTATGAAAAGTCATGTTTTGAGGTGAATTCTGGCATATTTCAAAGCTGATTTCTCCTGAGTTGTTTAAAAACAAATTACATTTTATTTTTAAATGTACAGAAGTAATAGTAATGACAACTCTCCCCAACCCATCTAGGGCTACCCATGTGGAAGCAAACTGTGTGATGTACTTTCTTCAAATCCCTCCTCAAAACCCACCTTTCCCATGATGCCTTTGTCATGAGTCTCTTAGTACTTGGATATAAAATAATCCTTCTCCCATTTACCTTACCACCACTGTCCTCCCCTTCCTCTATTGACTCCCTTGTATCTATTTCTAGATTGCGAGCCCTTTGGGGCAGAGACCTGTCCTCCCATCTGTTAGAAAGCACCTCTCCTGTTCCTGGCACAGTCATGGGTGTTCATCCAGGGGCAGTGGCAGGGAATGTGGACCTTGGAAAGGTCTGAGGGGAAACAGGAGTTCAGGAGTTCACTGCACCAGGTAGATACGCCTGTGATTAGAGCCATGATTTATACTTTTTAATGGTTCCTCAACTGCTCAGGGGAAAGATTTTTATTTCAGGAATTGGCCTTCAGGATGGTCTGTCAGGAAAAGTACAACCTTTAGCCTAAACTTCAGGTAGGAAATGACCCTGCACTCTCTAGAGGGAGCCTAAACTTGGTGGTCTATAAATCATGAGGTATGCCTTTTGGGGACTAAGAGTTGTGCAATATATTCTGGTCACATCATACCTGTATTTTACTTGCACGAACTCAAGCATGCCTGCTTGGCAACAAAAAAAAAGGAGGAAAATCCCGGCAGTTTAAATAGTGTGGTGCCCCAGAGTGAGTGTGAGATGGGAGAATGATTCTGCTGTTCCCTGAGTCCTCTCAGTTCCCATGTGTCTCTTGCAGTGTGGTTTTAGTCTTTAAAGAGACAGTGCATCTTTTTTGGATTTAAGAGTAGTTTTGACTGCACGCTGATTCTCGCCTTATGCGCTGACTTCAGAACGTAACCCTCATGTAAGATGTGACTTGATTGTACTAGGAAGAAAATGGCTGCTTATGTCAGCAGGAAATGAAGGCTCATTAATGAGTTTTTTCCTTTCTGTTTTTCACCAAGATGCCCAAATCATATTATCTTAGATTTTTCCTGTTTGATGTAAATGAAGAAAGCAACTGAGCAAACCTCCCCTTTGGTAGGCAACAGAATGGTCTCCAATATTCTGCTGTTTCCCTCTAGTAAGGTTTTTCTGGCAAGTGGGTCAGGTTATTCACGCCATGAGCTAGTGTAATGACTTCCATTTTAAGATGGATATATATTTAAAAGAAACAAAACCTAATGACCTCAAATCTGCAAATATGGATTAATTTGGATTTTGTTTTGTTTTTTTCCATGATGTTAACCTGTTACAGTGAAGCTGGAATGCTTCATCATGTGAATGGGTCGGTCCAGTTCATCATGGTCTGGCAGCTGTTCTTCAGGGTTTCAGACAGGGTTGGGACCTTCTGCATGCAGAGCAAGTCTTCTACCATTGAACTATGGGCCCCATTATTAAGATTTGCCACACCATGAAATCAGCATTCTGATGCATACCGACTACAGTGCCAAGGAAAAACCAATGTTATACTGACTTTCGAGGGACTTTGTCAGTGTTGCAAGCACTGCTGTCACTTGAGGTGGGGTGGAATGGTAAGTCTACTCCCTTCGCTGCACTGAATGGCTCCGACGGTGAGGGGGCGGGTCTGTCTCATGCCGGGGAGTAAATGGAGGTTACTCCATCCGCACTGTGCTAACCTCTGTTTACTCCCCGGCATGAGACGGACCCGCCCCCTCGCCGTCGGAGCCATTCAGTGCAGCGAAGGGAGTAGACTCCCTGCATGTTGCCTTCGCCGCACTGAATGGCTCCAACAGCGAGGGGGCGGGGCTGCCTCATGCCAGGGAGTAAACAGAGGTTAGCACAGTGCGGAACTTACCGTTTCACCCCACCTCGAGCGACACCAGTGGTTGCAAGCTGATGTGCCAGTGAACGTGTTTAGGATAGGGCTACTGGTTCATTAGGTAAAGATATCCCTGGGCCCTGCTCAAAAGCCAGTCGTGTCCAACTCTAGGGTGCGGTGCTCATCTCCGTTTCTAATGCCGAAGAGCCAGCGCTGTCCGAAGACGCTTCCATGGTCATGTGGCTAGTATGACTAACAGAACGCTAGTTCATTTGTATTAATCCAAGAACTCTATTTTAACTGGTTTATGGATCTTAGTCTTAGGCTGCAATCCTATTCACACTTACCTGGGAGTAAGCAACCTTGACCATAATGGGACTTACTTCTGCTTAGACAGGCATAGGATTGGGCTCTTATGGTCCTTGTTGTTCAGTCGTTAAGTTGTGTCCGACCCTTCGTGATCCCATGAACCACATCCCGCCAGGCCTTCCTGTCCTCTACTATCTTCCTGAGTTCGCTCATTTTCATGTTCGTTGCATCGGTGATGCTGTCTAACCATCTCATCCTTTGCCTTCCCCTTCTCCTTTTGCCTTCAATCTTTCCCAGCATCAGAGTCTTTAGGGCACAATTATTTATTTATTGTATTTACAATATTTTTACCCCGCCTTTCTCCCCAAAGGGACCCAAGGCGGCTTACAAACAAAAAGAAAATACAGTGCAAATAGTACAATACAACAATAGTCATAGTTTAAAACTGTTAAAAACAGTTAACGAAAATAAAAACAGTATTTAAAAATCGATTTAAAAAGATCATTGCTACAATTAAAACGAGAGCATAAAAACAGCAGCACCCCCACCTGTACCAGCGAGATGTTAAAAAAGGCAAAGGCTCAGAAGGCTTCTTTGAACAAGAAGGTTTTTAGGCCTCGCCGGAAAGTGTCCAAGGAGGGAGCAGTTCGTAAGTCAAAAGGGAGGGAATTCCATAAGGCTGGTGCCACTACTGAGAAGGCCCTATTTCTGGCCGCCGCCCCTCGCACCTCCCTGGGCGATGGTACCCGCAAGAGGGCCTTCTCTGATGACCCAAGGTGACGGGCCAGACTATATAGAAGTAGGCGGTCTCTCAAATATCCTGTCCCCAAGCCGTATAGGGCTTTAAAGGTCAAAACCAGCACTTTGAATTGGGCCCAGAAACGAATTGGCAGCCAGTGCAGCCATCAGAGGAGCAGCCCGACAGAGTCAAACCACCTACCTCCAGTGACTACACGGGCCGCCACATTCTGCACTAATTGCAGTTTCCGAACGGTCTTCAAGGGCAGCCGCACGTAGAGCACGTTACAATAATCTAATCGCTATGTCACCGTGGCATGGATCACCGTGGTCAGGTCTGCACGATCCAAGTACAGTCACAGCTGGCGCACCAGCTGAAGCTGAGCAAAGGCCTCCCTGACCACAGCCACCACCTGGGAATCCAGGAGCAGCTGTGGATCCAGGCGGACCCCCAAGCTGCGGACCTGCTCCTTCAGAGGGAGTGCAACCCCATTCAGAGCAGGACGATACTCTAGTACCTGCATTGTGGATTTCCGGACCAGGAGAACCTCTGTCTTGTCCGGGTTTAGTTTCAGCTTATTAGCCCTCATCCAGGTCCCAACCGCCTCCAGGCAGCGCTCCAGAACCTCAACAGCCACCCTGGAATCAGATGGAAAGGAGAGATGGAGCTGGGTGACATCAGCATATTGATAGCACCCAACTCCAAATCCCCGGATGACCTCCCTCAGCAGTTTCATGTAGATGTTAAATAGCATGAGGGACAAGATGGAACCCTGTGGCACCCCACACCTCAAGGGCCAGGGTGCCGAGCAGGCATACCCCAGCACCACCATCTGGGACCTATCTGCCAAGTAGGAGCGGAACCACCGCAAAACGACCCCCAACTCGGTCAGTCTGCCCAGAAGGACACCATGGTCGATGGTGTCGAAAGCCGCTGAGAGGTCCAGCAGAACCAACAGGGACACACTCCCCCTGTCCAGTCCTCTGCATAGATCATCCACCAAGGCGACCAAGGCCGTTTCTGTCCCAAAGCCCAGCCTGAAGCCAGATTGAAAGGGATCTAGATAACCCGCTTCATCCAGGACTCTCTGGAGTTGAGACACCACCACCCGCTCAATTACCTTGCCCAAGAACAGGAGGTTTGAAACTGGCCGGTAGTTGTCCATTACTGTGGAATCAAGGGAGGGCTTCTTCAGAAGGGGTCGAACCACCGCCCGCCTCAAAGTGGGCAGCAGCACCCCCTCCATCAAAGTAGAGTTGACCACTCTCCCCGTCCACTCGGCCAGCACTTCCCGGGCAGATCTGATTAGCCAAGCAGGGCAAAGGTCAAACAGGCAGGCAGTTGGCCTCACACTCCAAAGGAGCCTGTCCACATCCTCAGGCTGTACAAGCTGAAAAGAATCCCACAACACTTGTCAAGCAGATGCCGAGGGGATATCCTCAGATATTGTCAATGAGGCATCCAAGTCATGGCGAATCCGATCAATTTTATCTGCGAAATGTTTAGCAAACATGTCACAGCGGGCCACCGTGTGTTCCTCCTGATCTATTGGCGGGTCCTGATGGAGTAGGCCTCGCACTACACGGTAGAGCTCCACTGGACAATTGCCTGAAGACGCAATGGTAGCAGAGAAGAAATTTCTCTTCGCTGCTATCACCGCCACGGTGTAGGCTCTATAATGGACCCTACTCCGTGTCCGGTCGGCACGGGTTTTCCGCCACCGTCGCGGAAACCAAGGAGCCGCTCTAAGTCTGCGGTGTGGCAGGGGTCGCTCAGGAGCGATCTCATCCACTGCCCTGGCCATTTCCCCATTCCAGAGGTCAACCAGGGCCTCAGACGAGTCACCAGTCTTGGCAGTGGGAAAGCCCCCCAGAGCCCTCAGGAAACCTTCTGGATCCATTAGCCTCCGGGGGTGGACCATAGAATGCGGTCCCCCGCCTCTGCGGAGGAAGGAAGCTGCAACAAGCCTAAACCTTACCAGAAAGTGATCTGTCCATGACAACGGAGTGATCTTGATCTCCTCCACATCCAGATCACCGCCCCCTTATTCAGCTGTAAACACCAGGTCCAGTACATTTCCCGCCTCATGTGTCGGGGCCAAGATCTTCTGGGACAGGCCCATGGCCTGTCATGAAGTCCTGAGCCACACCAACCCCGGGGGCCTCAGCATGAACATTAAAGTCCCACAGCACTAATAGGCGGGGGGACTCCAACGCCACCGCCGAGATCAGCTCAGGCAGGGAGACTGTTGGGCAGCAAGGCGGGCGGTACACCAACAGAATTGTCCAGCCCTCTCAACACAACATGGAGACATTCAAACCCAGTGAACTGCTGAATGGGGCACCTGGTAAGGGAGATGGATTCACAATAGACCATCGCAATTCCTCCTCCCCGTCCCTGCAACCGTGGCTGCTGCACCACCTGGAAACCTGGGGGACAAAGCTGGGAGAGGCCTACCCAATCCTATTCTCCCCCCCCCCGCTGGTTCAGCCACGTCAAAAGACTACTGCTGCATCCTGTGGGGGGCAGTCGCAGAGGTCTCCTCTGGGTAAGGTAATATTCATTCTCTTACCAGGGGTAAGTCTCCATGGTGTGGGGGGACTACTCGGACAAGCACCAGCTAAATCGCTGGTGCAGGTCAGCATGGACCCATGCCATGGGATTTGGTCCGGGAAGGGGGCTAGGATTTGGCGGCCACCACTGCTGCCGAACCCAATCCACTCATCCCCCACCTCATTGCATCCCTGTTCTGCCCTCTCCCACCCCTGTCATTACCTCGTACTGCCCTCCCTCGCCCTGCCCTCTCCCCACCCCGTCCGGCTTCCCCCACAAACTTACCACCATTGGCGGGTCCTGGGGGATCTGCTGGTGCACAAAGGAGTGCTCTGGCCTTCCCGCAGGTGCTCCAGCATGCCTCCATGTGCAGCTGGAGTGAAGCCGGAGCTACATTACAGGCAGAGGCTCTGCCGCCGCCTCTGCCTCTGCCTGCGCGCCCGCCTGTTGTCCCTCCTGTTGTCCCACCTTCTTAAGAAGGTGATTGGAGGGAGTTCTGATTGGCATGCAGCCACTCTCCCCCCTCTCCTACGATTGGTAGGCTGTAGTAGCTCCGCGAACCGCCCCTTAGCTCTGCATGAAAAATAGAACTCCAGCTTGAGGTACGCGCTGGCCGTGAGGAGGTCGCGGAGGCTCCGCCTGCTTCAAAAATCAGGTCAGAAGCTCCGCGACGCGTGTAATGTAGCTCCGGCTTGAGTTTTGCAACTGCCGTAAGACAGTCAGCGCTGGCTGAACGCTAGTTATACTGTTAACTTTATGAACAATTCTGTCAATGATGGACATAGTAAATTAGAGATGCTTATTATTTTCACAGTAAGGATATATACAATAAGTCACATAGATGCTTTTTTATTTTCCATGGTTCTCCTAGTTCTTTCAGTACAAACTACTTCATTAACTGTATGCGTTTAAGCTAAGCCTGGGAATGCTTCTGCAAATGCCTCTAATGAGTCTGACCTCTTTGTAGTAGAAGATATTTTTTTCCAAGGATTTGTAATGGACTCTTCACAGTATAATGCTTAACCTGGAAGGGCAGAAGAGAAGAATTAATTACACAAGTTAAGATGTGCTAATAGCCTCTCAACACTTTTATCTTGGAAGGTGGCGGGCACCTGATGTGGGTTCCTACTGCAGCACTGCACTTAAACCACATGGTCATCTGATTTTGATTTCGTTATTATTTCCTCTTATGTAGCATTATGTACCAGCGGGTGGCGCAGTGGGTTAAACCGCTGAACCATGAGCTGTCGATGGAAAGGTCAAGAGTTCGAATCTGCGACGGGGTGAGCTCTCTTTGCTTGGCCAGCTCCTGCCAACCTAGCAGTTCCAAAGCATGTTAATGCGAGTAGATAAATAGGTACCGGTTGCGGGAAGGTAAACAGCGCTCCGTGTTCCAGCCGCATGCTACGCGCTGCAGCAAGGAGAGTCATGCCGGCCACATGACCACGGAGGCGTCTTCGGACAACGCTGGCTCTTCGGCTTTGAAATGGGGGTGAGCACCACACCCTAGAGTCGGACACGACTGGACTTAATTGTCAGGGGGTCACCTTTACCTTTACTTAGCATTTATGGGGAAATTGCCAGGGATAAGAAACATTGCTTTGTTCTGTATGGTAAGAGGGATAGAGCATTTTCAGTGGTAATGTACAGTTGCAAGAAAAAGTATGTGAACCTCTTGGGATTACGTGGAGTTTTGCGTGAATTGGTCATAAGATGTGCTCTGAACTTCATCTAAGTCACAACAATAGAAGAACACAGTCTGCGTAAAATAATACGACACAAAAATTAGATGTTGCCATGGTTTAATTGAACGTAACATGTAAACATTCACAGTGCAGGGAGGAAAAAGTATGTGAACCTTTGGACTTAATAACTGGTTGACCCTCCTTTGGCAGCAATAACCTCAACCAAACGTTTCCTGTAGTTGCAGATCAGACCTGCACAACGATCTGGAGTAATTTTGGACCACTCCTCTTCACAAAACTGTTTCAGTGTAGCAATATTCTTGGGATGTCTGGTGTGAATCGCTCTCTTAAGGTCATGCCACAGCATTTCAATCGGGTTGAGGTCAGGACTCTGACTGGGCCACTCCAGAAGGCGTATTGTGTGCTGTTGAAGCCATTTTTTTGTTGAATTACTTGTATGCTTTGGGTCATTGTCCTGTTGCATCACCCATCCTCTGCGGAGCTTCAGTTGGCGGACAGATGGTCGTACGTTTTCCTGCAAAATGTCTTGATAAACTCTGGAATTCATTTTCCCATCAATGACAACAATCCGTCCAGGCCCTAAGGCAGCAAAGCAGCCCCAAACCATGATGCTCCCTCCGCCATGTTTTACAGTGGGGATGAGGTTTTGATGTTGATGTGCTGTGCCTTTTTTTCTCCACACATAGTGTTGTGTGTTCTTCCCAAACAACTCAATTTTGGTTTCATCTGTCCACAGTATATTTTGCCAGTAGTGCTGTGGAACATCCAGGTGCTCTTTTGCAAACTTCAAACGTGCTGCAATATTTTTTTTTTGGACAGCAATGGCTTCCTCCGTGGTGTCCTCCCATGTACTCCATTAATGTTTTCCTTATTGTAGATGTGTCAACAAAAATGTTAGCATGTGCCAGAGATTTCTGTAGGTCTTTAGCTGACACTCTAGGATTCTTCTTTACCTCATGAAGCATTCTGCGCTGTGCTCTTGCAGTCATTTTTACAGGACGACCACGCCTAGGGAGAGTAGCAACAGTGCTAAACTTTCTCCATTTGTAGACAGTCTGTCTTACCATGGACACATGAACATCAAGGCTTTTGGAGATACTTTTGTAACCCTTTCCAGCTTCATGCAAGTCAACAATTCTTGATCGTAGGTCTTCTGAGAGCTCTTTTCTGCAAGGCATGGTTCACATCAGACAGTGCTTCTTGAAACCAGTAAACCCAAAACAGGTGTGTGTTTTTAAAGGGCAGGGCAGCTGTCAGCAACACATCCAATATCATCACACTGATTGGAGTCAAGGTTGGCTCACTCCTGGCTCCAATTAGCTCTTGGAGACGTCATTAGGCTAGGGGTTCACATACTTTTTCCTCCCTGCACTGTGAATGTTTACATATTACGTTCAATTAAATCATGGCAACATCTAATTTTTGTGTAGTATTATTTTACGCAGACTGTGTTCTTCTATTGTTGTGACTTAGATGAAGTTCAGAGCACATTTTATGACCAATTCATGCAAAACTCCACGTAATCCCAAGGGGTTCACATACTTTTTCTTGCAACTGTAAGTGACTTTTTCATACACTGACAATTGTTTCAAAAATGCATGTCTGTTTTAGAGATCATATGCACACCATTTCAGAGATACACATCCCCATGGTTTTCTAAGAATTCTCTTAATGCGGCTGAAAGTATTTTTGTCATTATTATTAAACAAGATACATTCTTGATTCAGGCAAAACACAGATCTGATCTTCTGGAAGTACAAGGGATAAAAGTGGCATAAAATGAGCCCCTGAGAGCATCCAGCCCGCTCTAGATGTTTAGTCCTGTATTTTAAGGACAGTTGTTTTGTTACCATGAGGTGATGGCCAATGGTTCTTCTACCTTCTTTCAGTTGTTAAAATGTAGGGGCCCTATGTAATTAACTCAAACCTGCAGAACAATCCTACCCAGGTCTTACATAGACGGATCTTGCCCATGTGATTTGCTAGCGCTGCAGCTGCTCTGTCACCCTGTGGCTCGCTAACAACAGCAAGGGAGCTGGGGAGCCCCATGAAGGGCCGGTTACAGAACCTCCACTGTCACCAGTAAGTTGGCAGACTGGGGCAGGAATCAGGTCAGGCGAGAGTGGTGGATCTCAGTGGCAGCCACACACGCTAGATCTTATCCCCCCTTACCCCCAGAGGTTCTTCAGACTTATGCCAGCAAAAGAGCTGGTGTAGGTCTGAGGGGAACCAAGTAGCCTACAGGGAGGTAAGCAAAAAAAATTCTTTACTTACTTCTCCTGAGCTACCATGTCCACCGCTGGCCCACAGCATGCAGCACAAGCTATGATGGCAGCACTGCATGCTCTGGTCTGGCCCCCTGGATAGGATTGAGCCATAGCTCCCTTTATTTCAGTCACTTATGATCTTTTGAATATGCTAGTTTAAATATAATCTGGTTGCGATTAAATATAATACTTTATTTAGATCTACAGTAGGAGATTTGCTACACTTGTCAGATCTCCAGAAAGAGTGATTTCACAATGGAACTTACTTCTGAATAGACATACATTGGATTGCGCTGTGAGACTATGTTCCCATTTCACTGATGTGGAAGCTGAAATGGGACTGAAAAGGACTGACTTGCAGAAGGACACCCAGTAACTCGCACGATGAGCTCAGACTGATTTTGAACCTAAGTTTCCAAATTGTTGCTGGATTCTGTTTCCAGAATACACCCCACACTATTTATCTACCAATCTGCACTGGGTGTCAAACTTAAGGAGAAAGAAAAGTAGAACATTTTTTTTGTTTTCAAGAATGAGGAATTATACCACTTCCTTTCAATCATATCAGAGTCTCTTTTGAAATCTCATCTTATAACAAACAGCATGAGCATTTTGATGCCTGCAAGCTCCAACATGAGCAGCCGAATGCCCCTGTGAGCCATGGCTACCTGCTTTGCATAGACATGCTACAATATTTGGACTAAAATTAAGTGAAAAATCTCTGAAAGCTCTCTTTATCTACTCAAGACTACAGTCAGTTCAAAACGTCTGCTCCGGGTAGAAGCAAACATTTAAAAATCCACAAGGTATCATTTGAGATTCAAGCAGTGGGTTGGATTTTTATTTTTATTTTTTTCAGTTCTTTTTAAGAGTCTCTTTTGCCCAAGCCGTATCAAAGAAATGCAAAATACATGCAAACCAGTTTAAGAAGAAGCTGTGAATTCTCCTGTAAATTCTTTAAAGGCTTTAAAAGTTATATAAAAAGTATAAATCTTTGTCCTCACCAGGTTGTAGGTTTAGTTAAGCTAAAACCCAATGAAAACAAATGAGGCTGAGAAGAAGCGAGGGCAAATATGGAGGCCCTAAAGTGAAGATGGCAGCAAGGGAGGAAACGGACAATGAATAAGCTCAAACTACAAGGGCATGTTTGCTGGGAGTGTAAAAAAAAATAACTAAAAATTGAGGCACTTTTTGCACTCACAAAAACCAAAACAAAACTAGGTATGTTTCATGTTCATTTCTGTATCTAGCACAATGTGGGTAAATGTGATGGCCAAAACATCTTTTTTGTTGTTGTTTTGGCTGGTATGTATTAAAGGAGAAATGAATGGATCCTCTCAGATTGCACAGGATCTGGAAAAGCTGAAGCTATTATTTGAGTGTTAAAATGCCGAGACATTAACAGAAACATTTAACAACACATAAAGAACTTGAGAAAACCCCAATTAACCTTACAGGGCTTGAGTCTGAACTTCTAAAAACTGTGGTTTTTGCTAAGCAGATTCTTTCATGTCCCTCTCTTGCTTCCTCAAAACAAATTAATGCTCTAATGCTCTACATAGCCTCACAGTCACAACTGTCATTATTAGCATCATTGGTGCTAAACAATGGCTATTTTCCAGACCCATAATAATGCAGAGTCTGTGGGACATACAATTGTGATGCTAGATCAGACCTGGGCATTCTACGGCCCCAGGGCCACATCCGACCCTTTGGCTGTCCCTGACCGGCCCACGTGAGGTCAATGGGCAATCAGGAACTAATATTTTGAAGGTGAGATGAAGAGATATAATTCATATTGAAGAGAATTGAGTTCAGCCTATTGAACAGAATTGAGTTCAGGCCCTCCACAACAGTCCCAGTTTCTCATGTGGCCCCTTAGGCAGAGGCGTCATTACGGTGGGGCGGTTGGGGTGGTGGGCCCCAAGCAGCAGCTCGTGGGGGGCGCACCTTCTGTCGGATCCGTTGCCCCTCCCCCTGCTGCTGGTTCCTCTTCGCAGCCGTTCTCGGCTGCAAGTTTGGCCCTCCCATCCTCCCTAGTGCCATTTGGCCCCAAAAAGTGCCAGGGGAGTGTTTCTGCACTGCCGCAGCGTGCAACGATGATGTCACACACCCCAGGGGCGGGTTGTGTGGCATCTATGGGGGGGGTGTTTCTGTGGCGGCCCCCTCCCATGGGGGCTGTAGGGCCACTTTTGCCCTTAGGAAAATTAATTGCCCACCCCGTGCTAGATGTATCATTTCAGCTATTACTTATTGTGCCATACTTCTGTTGCAGTTAAAGTACTGTATTCATTTAAAAGTCTTTTCCATCAGTTGTTTGGTGTCCTCAGAACCTAAGCAAACTAGAGACTGGTTGTTGCAGCAGCCATCACAATTCAAGGGGCAAAAGATGAGGAGAGATATAAATAAACCCTTGCTTTTCTTTTTCAAAATTAAAAAAGTATAACTCTTCCCCATTGTTCATGCTTTGAAACCTGAAATTTCAAGATTAGTTAGTACATATAACAGGTTCTTTTCAGTCACTTAATGCAAACATTTAGCATTGTATCTGAGTGAACTTAAGTCATAATGAAGTCCTATTGGCATATACCCTGTTTCCCTGAAAATAAGACCTCCCCTGAAAGTAAGACCTACCGTCATTTTTGTGTGAGTTTTGCTGGCATTCATAAATATAAGGCCTCCCCTGAAAATAAGACCTGGCTAGGGTCATCAGCCAGATGGACGCGACCCCCCCGGCACCCCCACGACTGCCCCGGCACTTACTTTGACTGATTTAAGCTTCATTCTTTCCCAAGGGTGCAAGGCTCTGCAAGGCCTGGAAGGCCTACACTTGAGCCCTCCACCATAGAGACGACGTGCTAGAGAGGCCAGCAAGGCCTGCAAGGAGGCTGCAACCTTGCAGAGTCTCTCTAGCACGTCATCTCCATGGTGGAGAACTCAAGTGCAGTCCTTCCAGAGCCTTGCACATTCGGGAAAGAAGGTCAATGTAAGTGCTGGGGGGGGTCGCAGGGGGGGTGCTAGGCCACAAGTTGAGAAAATAAAAACCCTCCCAGAAAATAAGACCTACTGTATTTTTTGGAGCCAAAATTAATATAAGGCACTGTCTTATTTTGGGGGAAACACGGTATACAGTAGATCTCACTAACTTTTCTTGGAAACAATGCATCGCCATACAATGTTGTACAAACGTTTGACAGCTCCTACCCCCTTTCCTAACTATGCTCTCCACTTTCCTAAAGTGCTCCCCACTTTCCTAACTATGAAAAGTTCTAGGGCACTGGTTCTTAACCTGGGTTCGATCGAACCCCAGGGGTTTGGTGAGTCAGTCTCGAGGGTTCGGCGGAGTAGTCTCCGCCGAACCCGCGAGACTGACTCCCGAGGGCGCGCGCGCGCCGCCCTAATAACCCCCGTGCCACCCGACGAGGATGTCTCCGGAGCCGGCAGCAGCGGAGCCTCCGCTGCCGCCAGCTCCGGAGACATCCTCTCCGGCCAGCTGTCTTAGGCAGGAAGAGGCCTCGGAGCATCCGCCCTCGGCGGAGCTCCAAGGCCTTCTGAGGGAGGCCCGATGTGCAACGTCTTATTT
Organism: Plestiodon gilberti rubricaudatus; assembly: GCA_026170595.1. Classification (NCBI taxonomy): domain Eukaryota; kingdom Metazoa; phylum Chordata; class Lepidosauria; order Squamata; family Scincidae; genus Plestiodon; species Plestiodon gilberti. The sequence continues at coordinate 61,557,072 of JANXHW010000003.1, read as the reverse complement.
ATAAGCTTTAGCGCATGCACAGTACGTTTCTGAGGGCAAATTTGCCCTCAAACGTTCTGCGCATGCACTAAAGCTTATAAATATGACATCGCGCATGGGGCTTCCCTCAGAAGGCCTTGAAGCTCTGCCGAGGGTGGACGCTCCGAGGCCTCTTCCGAGGCGTCGCTGGAGTGCGACGGGAAGGGCGGACCGCCTGTGCGCGACGCGCGGGTGCACGGGCGCGACCGCGCGTCACCCATTGCGCGCGTCACCCCCAGGCGGTCCGCCCTTCCCGCCGCGCTCTACCCACGCCTCATTGGCTGCAGGTGATAACGCCACATCGATTGGCATGGCCTATCTGTGCTTCAGGGAACAACATATCTTTGCGAGCAATCCTTTTCGAGGATGCTGCACATAAAAACGAAGAAAAGGAACAGACTTTGTTGCGAAAATGACATGAGAGTGGCACTTGCCAACGTAAAGCTGAGCATTTCTGAACTGGTCTCTGAAAGGCAACAGCAGAAGTCACACTGATTTGCAGTAAGTAAATATTCATTATTTTGTTTTTGTGTGAAAATCATGTTTTATATTTGTTCTTAATGGTTTTGTTCTTTAATGGTTTTGTTCATTTTGTGCACCTATAAAAATATACCTATGTATATATACCTAAAATATATACCTATGTTTTGAATTTGAAAAAATCATATTTTATTTTTCAAACTAAGAAGGGTTCAGTGAATGCGCATATGAAACTGGTGGGGTTCAGTACCTCCAACAAGGTTAAGAACCACTGTTCTAGGGACAGCTCTTCCCAGTTTAGTTTCCTTTGGATGAGCAAGCAGTGGGCATGTATCATATTTTTGTCACTTTTGCTTGATTTACAATTACACAGAGCACAACAGTGGAGACAAACAGTAGTCATTCCTACAAAGCAGCAGGTTCACTATTCACTTCCCATCATTTGAGAGTGAGTGAGTGAGTGAGTGAGAGAGATGCATCTGTATCTCTTCCATAGACTGACTCTCTCTCTCTCTCTCTCTCTCTCTCTCTCTCTCTCTCTCTCTCTCTCTCTCTCTCTCACACACACACACACACACACACACACACACACACACACACACACACACACACACACACTATGAGCTTTCTCTCATCATTTGCAAGGTTATTACCTTCCCTACATGCTTCCGTTTTCCTCCTTTAAGATGGAATGATACACTTTGGAAATGTTAGTGCAAAAAGCACATGCTCCCATATATGACAACATGGAGGCAGCTTTAACCATCCCGACATGTTGAATTGAATCCCCTCTCTCCAAATGCAGCGATTTCACAAAGCAGTTAATAACAAAAGATAGGATATTTTTCATGCTTTCAGGTCTTGTTAAGATCTCAGTTTGCAGAAACATGAGGCGCAGTCAATCTGCATAGCGATTTTGCTGCCAGTTGAAAATGTACTGCTGGAAACAATTTAAGAAAAAGAAGGTGGCCCATTAATCTTCAGGCTTAGAGTTATTCTGATATAAAAACCAGTAGAGATAATCAGTTCTAGCTAAAAAAAACCATTTTGGCTTGGAATGGATAAGGCAACATTTAACATAAATAAATTACAAAAACATTAAAATGGGCCAGGATCCAAAGACCTCCTGCTCAACAGCTTTGTAGTGTGCAATTCCTCAAAGAATTAAAGTGTGATCACAAGGCTGAGAGAGAGAGAATGCCTGGGAGCAATTACGTAAATTGTTTGTAATGGTTCTTTTTTCCATTGGTCAACAAGGCCAAAGACAGGATAGATGGAAGAGCTGGTAGAGAACCCCTCCCCTTAGGACAGCTCATCTTCATGGGGCCACCACCCACGCAGACCATTATGATAATTAAGGGATCCATTTGAATGCAGCCACAGTGGCAACAAACCCACTGAACCGAAGGTGGGTTTAGTGAGACTCGTTCTCAGAATAAAAAGAAACTAAGATGTGAACCTTGTCCAAATGGCAGGTTTTCATGTTTCCAGCTAGATGTTGTAGTGCGTTGTTTGAAGCAGGAAAGTGTTCCCAGAGAACATCCAACATTTCCACCACTACCAATACTCTGATCCATCCAGGTGGCCAGTCTTGTGAACCTGGGGCAGGAGGTCTGGTTCATTCGGTAGAGCGGTCATCACATATGCCTGAAGATTGGCAGTTCAGGATGCCCGGAAGTTCCCGTGGGCTGTCAGAGAGGTGTCGGCACGCCAAGCTGACAAGCTGCAGAGTCTCTGTGAGGGAGAGAAGCTGCAGCTGTATTGTGAGTGGGAGTCAAGGTTGCCTGTCAGTTGAAGCATGGTGAGGCGAACACCAGAGAGAGAGAGAGAGAGAGAGAGAGAGAGAGAGAGAGAGAGAGAGAGAGAGAGAGAGAGAGAGAGAGAGAGGCTGGACTGTGAAAGAAACCATCTAGAATGAAGGGTTCTATGAAAGATTAGAATATATTGTATTGTAAAAACTCCTCAAGGTTTAGAAAAGCCTGCCTTCATCCTTAAAATCAAAGAAATGACCAAAGAAATGGTGGTATATAAATATTGGTTATTATTAATAATTTATCATCATCATCATCATCATCATCATCATCATCATCATCATCATCATCATCTGTATAGCCAATATTACTCTTTGCTAGTCCTTGTTAGATTGGAGCCCTGGCAATGTGGGTTGACCAGTGTGAGCTGAATTACCCTGTAAGTCTAGACAGTAGGAACTGGAACCACTAACTTCAAAAACAGAAAAACCACTCTTGATTAGGGGCATTTGGATTTACCCTCCTCGTCCCTCTCATTCCGACCCTTTAGGTGAGTACAGACCGCAGTAGAGACCGCAGCCAGGGCGTTTCCATTGCTAACTCTGGAAAGGTTGCATTTGTCATTCTGTCTGTTATGGTTGCATATAATATTTGCTGAATCATAAGCACCGTTTGGTATGTGAAACATGCTTATCTCAATCTGTAGGTATTGTGGAAAATATCTTGGCTGATCAACTGAAAAGTGCACACTTATATACCGGTAATTCTTTTGTAATGCATTCTTACCATCAACTTAAATGTCCTTAGACTGAACCTATTTATGCCTGTTTGTTTGCTTGGCACTTAATATTCACAACAAAACAAACATTTTTATCATGGGAGAGAATGATGCTTTCTGTGTTTCCTGAAAATAGGCAAAAGTGTCATGTCCTTTGTTTAGCAGCTATATATCATTTTTATTGTTCTTTCAAGCATCATAAAATTGGACTAGCATCAACTCATCATAAGGATTCCCAGGACATATGCAACTTGTCATATGCAACAGCAACAAATGAAAGGCAAGTTATAGTTGCTAATTGGGAAAGTAGTTCTGGAGACAGCAAAAAGTAAGATTATCTGATGATAACATTGAATAAATTGTCCCTGCGTAAGGATTTTAACCTGAAACATGCTGGGCTACAGCATCTTTTAAAATAAACTGTTTTTCTAGCATTTGCTGAGATCTCCTCTTTCATTCTCCCAATTGATCAGTGCAATATTTCTTCTTCTTCTTCTTCTTCTTCTTCTTCTTCTTCTTCTTCTTCTTCTTCGTTGGAAAAATAGGCAAGTGGTTCAGGTGATCATGGGAAAAATCTAAAATGAAATTTAGATTTCATATATTCTTCCAATTTTTAAAGACATGTAGGTGCAGTTGTTATGATTCAAATGTTATGATGGTATGGACGCACAATATGGACGTTATGCATGCAATGAGGGAAAGTGAACACACCTGCAAGCAATCTCCACATCCAGCCTCCACTCTACCCATGATTGAGAACACTGGAACCCAACATTCTTGCTTGTTTCCCCCCATCACCTGGACAGTATCCATGCTATCGTAATGGCTTCATAGTGCTTTTGATTCACTCATAAATGAAATCACACATGCTAGCCACTATGGAGGTCCTTCAGAACATATGCAAGGGGGTCCATTGTGCCCATGTCTCTCTTTTCCATTGCTGTGATATTATCTTGCCTTTAAATTAAAAGTCTCTCCCCCCCCTCTTTTTTTTTTTTTTTTTGCATCACCTTTATGCTGTAGTAATTACAGTACATATGAGGCTCATCACTTCTCCAGTCCAGATTATGAGCAATCACCTGCATTTCAGAGGTGGAAAGGTGGCATCAGGGGCAGCCAGACTAGGCATTGGATGAGGACCAAATCAATCAGAGAGCCCATCTGGCTAGGCCAACTCTTATACCCCCAGTACAGGTGGTAGCAGGAGTGCCCAGCTTAATGTGCCATGGCGGGGGGGGGGATAGGAGCACATCGTGGGAAGCCCGGTGCAGGGCTTTGTTTTCAGCAACCTGGCACAAGCACTGCAGAGGTTTGATGCGAAAAGGCTTACTGAGGACTGGAGGAAGGAAGAAAAGTAATGGAAGACTATTAAAGAGCCGTTCCTAGAAGATTAATCTATATCTGGGGAGAAAAGGCAAGGCTGAAGAGAACTCCATATGATTTCACATTGCTCCTCTGGAGGAGTGAAAAGTAGGTGATGTGGTACGCCCCTACTTTTCTGTGCTAAGGTTGCCCCTCCCTACCAGTTCAGCCTGGCAGGGGCCCCAGACATTAAATGTGTTGTTAATGATGCCATGACAACTTTCTTCAGAAGGAAAGGACTGTAACTCAGTAGTAGAGCCCATGCTGTGAATGCAGATGGTCCAAGTTTCAATCTTTGGCACCTCCAGGTACAGCTCAGAAAGACACCATCACAACCACATGAAACCCTGCACTGCCAGTCAGTGTAGGCAATATTGAACTAGAAGGACCAATGGTCTGGCTCTAGATAAGGCAGCTTCATGTGCCAAGATCTACATGGGCCATTGTGAAGTCCCAACACCAGCGGGACGGATGTGTGGCTCACACAGCCTGTTCTGGCTGGCTGGGCAGGTCCAAGGTATCTAAGGATGATGTTGTCGCCTGGTGTCTCAGAGCCAACAATGGAAGCTGATTGGGAGGGGGTGGAGCCAGGGGAGGCAGGGGGATTCAAAAAGCCACCGGGAGGCAGGCAGAGAGGCGTGGAGCCAGGGAGGCATGAAGGCAGGAAGGGGGGGTGGAGCCAGGACGTGAGAGAGGTGGTGAGAGAGGGGGGCTCAAGCAGAGAAAGGGGAAGAGAGACAACAAAGGAGGCAAGGAGCAGATGAGTGGATGGAGAGAGGAGCAGAAGAGGGATGGGGAAGAAGAAGAGCCATGGAGGGATTGGGGGATGAAGAACCTGAGAGCCAGGATAAGAGAGAAGGACAGCAAGGGCAGAAGGAGAAGAAGGGGGCTGAAGCAGAGGATTGAGAGGGGTCAGCTTCACCCAAGACCTTGGGACTGAGATCCCATGAGCTTGGAAGAGACAGAGGGCTATAGTTCCCTCCCCTCTTCCAGCCAAGTCCCAAACCTCCACTTTGAAGGGGATTCCCCAGTGGGTATGCCCTTTCCTCCTGGGCAACCCTAACCCAGGAGGGGATCAGGAGGGGCTCAGTGCCTAAAGGAGGAGCACCTTGCCTAAAAACCCAGTCAAGACAACTAGGAGCTCGAAGGGTCAAAGTGCTTGGCAGACGGGAGACTTCTGACACTTTCCTTTAGCATTTGACTGTGTGTGGCATGCATCTTGGGGCAATGGAGCCCAATTTACCATTCCCCTCCCCCTTTGACATGGAAAGGAAGTAGAAGGAGCCAGGGTGCCGACAACCATGTAAGGAACACCTTTCCAGGTACCAAAGAACAACATCAGATGATTGGTTTGTGACCTACCGCTTAACCACCAGTGCCATAATTGAATGAATGAAATTCAGAATCGGGAGTTAAAGCTGCCAGGAAATCCTTACAGACAAATGCCCAAAGGCAATACAAGGGGAGATCAAAAAGAATCAAAGGGATGTCAAGGCACATAAAAACAGTCATCTGAAGAGAAATGTGGAGGTGCATAAGTCATACGGATTTGCAAAATGCCATTTCTAAAGAAGAAGCGGGCTGAGTAGAAACTGGGTTGCAACTTTCCATTTTAAGATCCTGAAGGATATTATCTGCTGTCCTGACATGGCTCCTAGTTGTCCATGCTCCAAAGCACCATGACTGATGTTAACCATTAAAGAATGAAACAGAAAGAGGCTTTAAACTGCAGAAGTTCAAACCTTAAAGGAAAAATATTGTGTCAGATTGTGTGAAGTGCATTGGGCTACTGCGGGGTGGAGATGGGCTATATAGGCTTGGAATATGGAAGTGAAGATTGATGAGCACAGTATGGCAGGCCAGAGGATTTCTTTTCATCCTGAGAACATAAGAAGAGCCCTGCTGGATCAGGCCAAAGGCCCATCTAGTCCAACTTCCTGTATCTCACAATGGCCCCACCAGATGCCTCAGGGAGCACACAAGACAACAAGACACCTGTATCCTGTTGTTCTGTGTCCCATTGGGGAGTTTCAGCCTCTTGAGGCCTCCTCCGGGTTAGGGAACATTTGTAGCCTACTGGGTCTACTCAGGTCTGCGCCAGCGATATTGCTGGCACATGTCTGTGTGTGGACCCAGGCCAGGGAATTGAGGCTGGGAAGGAGGATAGGATATCGGCATGCACTGGTGCTGTTGATACTGCCCCCAATGGGCCTCCTCGTATGTGCGCCAGCTATTTTGTGTAAGGCCGTCCAGGCCCGGGAGTGGGTGTTGGATATTGGCAGAGCATGCTGCCGATATCCCTGCCCTCATCCCTGGTCTGGCCAACCAATCGCCCCCTCCACACCACCCCGGTCCTCCCTCCCCACACCCTCCTGCCGCCCGACACAGGACTTACCTGCGTCTGGCAGTGCAGCCTTCCTCCGGCAACGGAGTGAGTGGTTCCAGCCCAGCATTAGGTAGGATTGTGCCATCAGTCACTACAACATACTGGTTCTCCCAGGAAGCCACTCGTTCTCATAAAAAAGGCCTGTATTTTATAGTGTTGTAGGTCTTGCCACATGGACAAGTACAGCTTCCCCAGCTTTCCTTTTATATAGGTCTATGTAGCAGGTATAATTTAGTATCCTATCCACCACATATTTATCATGACTCTTCTCACAATATTTCAATTCAGTCCATTGGTGAATTGACTAAAGTATATTTCGTTCTGTAGCTTTCATGGATTATGACTAAAGTATAGTTCTTCATTATAATACAGCAGTACCTCTGATAAAGCTGCCTCCTTTAGCACTGCTTCGTTGTAGCTCTCCTCATTCCAGGTTGATTTACAGCCATTGCAGCTAATGGGAGCAGTACATTCTGAGTAGGGCAGGGCCAATCAGCTCCCATTTCCTTCAATGGCATCTTTCTTAGCTCTGTTTTGTGCATTGCTTGTCGTTGGAGGAACAGATCCCCCATTTTGATGGGAGGTATTACTGTACACCGAGGTGTTAAATCCATCTTACCATCCATCCCTGAAAAACCGGGACTGCCCCTGGTTTCCCAGCCTGGTCCCAGCCACCGGGCCCGGAACCAGGGCAATCCCGTTTTTTCGGGTCCACCACCGCTGCTACTGCTAACACAATTTTAAAAGGGTAAACGTTTTCCTGTGCGGCCATCTTGGATCTCACGAAATCTCATGAGATCCAAGATGGTGATGCCCAAATCGGCACCCAAATCTCATGAGGGCACATGAAGCAGTGTGCTACTCACAAGATTTGGGCGCCACCATCTTGGATCTCGCGAGATTTCGTGAGATCCAAGATGGCCAGACAGGAAAACGTTTTCCTTTTTAAAATCGTGGAAGTTGGAAGCGGCAGTGGTGGGAGTTGTTGACTCCAGTGAGGAATCCTGGCTGGCCCGAGCAGCTGGCCAGCCAGGAATTGGATGCAGCAGCAGCAGCAGGAAGCAAGCCAGCAAAAAAGGTAAGGAAAAGGCAGCGAAAAGGGGCTAAATGAAAATAATAATAATAATAATAAAAAATCTGGAGGGGAAAAAAGTAGGGGGGTGTCCTGGTTTGGGCACCTCAAAATCTGGTAAGGCTATAAATCAGGGCTACATCTATTTTTAAATTTAACCAAACTGATTATGAGGTTTACATATCTAGATTGGATTTAATAATAGCTCCATTTTAAGACTACAGCTTATTAAACAGAGATAGACATAATCCCTTCTCAAAGATTCAGCGTTTGAATAAGGAGCCATCGTATCTGCTGACTACATTCCACTTGTACCGGCAAGTGGCCAACAGCATCTTCTATGGCTGGACACAGACAATGGTTTGCCATATGGTGATCATTCATCACAGGAAACTGCAGCCAGACTGGAAACTGGTCACCTGTTGGTCAGCCCATGCAACAAACAAGGCATGTTTTATTTTGCTCATGGGCTGGATGTCAACCAACCAGCCAGCCAGCCAGCCAGTCATTGAGAAGATGGCTCTGTCTGGCTGCCCATTTGCCAACACTATTCCTGCTGCATCTTCATCAGCAGAGACCAAGGCAAAGCAACAGCATTTTACATGGGATTTCTCTGCATACACATACAAACAAATGTCAGCATCTCCCAGCTTCCCCCTGCCCATTATATGCATGATATATAAATGCACAAAGCAAACCGATTTTTAAAAATTAAGAAAATTAAAATTGGGAACTCGAATCATGCAGCAGGGGTGCCCCTTGAATTTTGGCACCCCAGACATCCTCTTATGCTGCCTATATTGGAGAACTGGCCCTGGATGGGGAAAGTAAAAGGAAAGGAGAGGAAAGATGCCCTTCCTATCAAATGAAATACTGACTTTAATAAGTCTACCCTGGCATGCTCAACTCTCCACAAAAGCCATTTAGAATTAAATGGAAAATTGTGTCCCTGCTATAGAATTCCAAATGATGTATTAAAAATAATTATAGGAAGCAGATTGCTATTAAACTGCATAATGATTTTAGAATATATATTTTTACACAAACCTATTAAATTTCTAAAGAACTCGGCTCAATGGAAACCGAGCTGATACTCTGCCAGGCAAGGAATACATTTTCAAGAGCTTGAAGTTATCCATTATGGATGGCAGGAGTAAGATCGTATTATCTCTCATGGGCACAGGACAGATTGCTGGCAAAGAAGAGAGACGGCAGAAGGTGAAGGGTGCCGAGACAGGTAAGGAACTTGAAAAATCTGTGCAGCTTGTTTGAGAACACAGGACTAGAAGGCTTCTTCAAGACAAACTGCAAATGGAGACTCAACGATCACAGGAAATAACAGAGAAGACTTTAAAATAATGGAGTGCGGTGATTTAGGATAACATTTATTGAATTTTGATAGTAAACATGATCCAGTATAAGATTTGTTTACACAACTATAGATTGCAGATTAATATTTCAGGGACGACACCCTTCACCAGCTGCTGGGATATAGCAAGAAACCTTCGTTCTGGGTAACTACGGTATTTTCCTATTCAGAAGCTTTCATTGGATCCAGAATTTACCTAGTCCCAGAGTCTGCCAGCAGTGGCCCACTTCTCATGAAATTCTCCCCACATTCAGTACACACAGGGAGGGAGAGCGGGACCCAGCTGCCCTGTTGCTGACACATCCACTGGCCATACACCCATCAACCACGTGCTCAGCTTTCACAAGTTAGGGGCTGTAGCCATGTACAAACATGGGAGTGAGAACTCAAAAATGATTATCCAGAGTTCCCACTTCCAAGTTTTACACAAGTACTTTCTTCCTCTTTCTCATGAAGACCAAATTCCTGGCTGGTTGGGGCATGATGACCAGCAGGTACATCAGTATCAGAGGGTGGGTAGGAGGGCATTAAATGCTTCTCTGGCATGCCCCCTGCTGCCACATATGCTCACCTGCCTCCTACTGATGTGCCCAGCCAGCAGGTGGAAAGAACTGTTTCTCTTCCTCCTCCTCCTCCCATGCTAGATTTGAAAAGGCAAAGGCAAAATAATTTTGCCTGATGTGTCTTCACACACACACCTTAATCAGCTCTTCCTCTTAACTGCTTAACTTTCTCCAAGCCCTGACAATCTCATTCATACACAAGACAGAGAGATCACCTGGTATCAAGAGAACAAGGACTAGCTCCAGTCAGCTGACCATTGCATATTATGAACAAAACAAAGGAATTGTTACCTTAAAGTCATCATAACCAAATAAACAGAGTGTTCCTGTTTTACTGCTGAGTTGTCACACACTCAAGATGTGGGGAAAGGGTTTTCTGATTAGTAACTGTGACTTCCAAGCAGCCCTGAGCTCCAGCTCCTTTCATAACAGAAATGAAGGATGGTTTATTGACTTTTTCTTGCACCATTTGCCATAGCAACCAGAAAGCAACATCTTGGAGGGGAGGAAGCAAAAAGGTTTTGCAACATGAAGGGTTGGCCCCAATTTCACGTCAACATTGGCTGTCAGCACCATTTTGTGCACAATATGTTCTGCACCGATGGTGTGGGTTGGAAATTGGCACCACTCTGTAGCCCAATGAAAACAGACAAGGAAAACAAGAGAAAAGCAGCTCAGGCTTTCCTAGGGAGGTCCATGTCCTAATTTGAGAGTCAAACGTCTGGATACACACACGGCTGGCTGGCTGGCACTGCATGTTTACGTATTTCTAAATTGCACTGCATTTTATAAGGCAGGCTATGGTATGGCTCTAGAGGGACACTTGCTGCTTTTACAAAATGTCTTACTAGTTGCTAGGCAACCGATGTAGTAGCAGGTTTGCTGTGGCCAGCTCTGGCTGTTTACTCCCCCCCCCAAAAAAAATACACCCCTCCCAAATGCAGGAAGCTGAGTTCTCTTCAGGGCACTCACTTGAGCACACTCAGTTCCTCCTGAGGGAGATGCCCACCTGAGGAGCTATTTTCAAAACAAGGAATTATTAATGTGAGATGTGAATTGAGTTTATTGGGCTGCCAAAAATGAGATTTTTAATTTTGTAAATCAGCACTGGATATTTCTTAGTTCCTCGCCATGTCAGAAGCATAATCACCTGTTGAATTCACAGAGATCCTACCTAAAAAAAACCTCCTGCCAATGCAGCTATGCCACTGGAGCATGTGCTGCATCTTGGGGGGGGGGGCAGTCCCGGAGGTATCCTCTGGGTAAAGAAGCAAATACCGTATTTCTTCGATTCTAAGACGCACGTTTTTTCCAAATTTAGCAATTCAAAAAAATGGGGTGTATCTTAGAATTGAAGGTGTGCAAATTGTACCCCCAAAATGCCACCTCCTTACTTATTGGGGCTTGTGGGGGCTTCGAGGAGGCCTGCGCGACCCTCTGCAGGCCTCCCCGATCTTCAGTTCAGCGAAAAACAGCGGTTTTCGGCCATTTCCGCAAAAATTGGAAGTGCCCAAAAATAGCCGTTTTTCGCCAAACTGAAGATCGGAGAGGCCTGCAGAGGGTCGCGCAGGCCTCCCTGATGTTCAGTTCGGCAAAAAAAAATATGGCTATTTTCAGGCACTTCCATTTTTTGGGAAAACCAAAAATGGCCGAAAATCGCTTCAGGGCACTCACAGGGGTACAATTTGCACATAAATCCTGGGGGGGATTTTCCCTGCTAGTAATAACGAAATTAAAGGTGTGCCTTAGAATTGATGGCGCCTTAGAATGGAAGAAATACGGTATTACCCTGCCCAGGAGTAAGCCCTCACTGCCCCCTAGGTCTACTCGGACCTTGGCCAGCTATATAAGTGGCACAAGTCTGAGTGCACCCTGGAAGGCAGATCAAGCCCAGGAAGGAGGATGGGATATTGGCAGCCCCACTACCACCAATACCACCCCCTTCTCAGCCTCGATCCGCCCTCCTCCCCATCCTGAACTCCACCCTGTTCCTCCCCCTCCCTGCCCTATTCCACCCACACCTTGCCTCCCTCCCACCCCCACTGACGTACTGGCTCCGGGGTTCATGGACGGGCCACTGGCACACCACAGCCACAGTAGCTCACCACTTGTGGCAGTGGCCTGGCTGTGCAAAATGGCATGTCACCTTTTGCAACATCTGTAAAGGACCTTGCACTGCCAAAACACTAGTTCCAGCAGCCCAAGACCCCATTAGGATTAGGCCGTTACACTTATTACTTGATCATTCAATTAAATATAAGGATGGAGTGAGCAAACATAGCTACCTTAGATTTAGTGATTGAAATCGTTACTAGGTTTTTGCTTTTGCAATTAATGAGTGGGCAGAAAAAAAATCCAATGGTTTGTTTGCATTATTGGCTTGTCATGGCAAAAAATAGTATTTTGGAAGAAACTGACATGGTTGAGTACAATTCCTTTCTCTTTCCTAGATTTAAAAACATCTGTTCATTTTGTGCTAGGAAAACATTCAAAATTGTAATGACGGTGATCCGTTTGAGCTTCTGTCTGTCTCTGAAAAGTGATTTGAGAATGAAATTTGCTAAGAGCTGCTGCTATGAGCCTGCTTAAATTTCTGTTCTGTTGCAGATTCTTTTGCATGGTACTATTCAGAAATGAGAACGTTTCCTGTTACTTCATGTGGCATTTCCACACGATTATTACCCTGCCTCCTGGGAGCAAGACAGTCCTTAAGAACATCCATTTCATTTGGAAGAATATTGCACTGTACCACTTCAGACTCCATTTAAAGCGCACATGTTGAAATGCTCCCTCATAAATGCTATGTGCTCCACCACATAGACAACAACACCTCAGAGAAAGAGTACCACAACTGTTTGTGTAAACATTTGCTTTTTTAGGAAGAAGCACTTGGTCAAATAAACCCCCACCTGAGATGGTACAGACCAGAAACAGACTGACCACCTTACTGAGAATCAGGCCTAATGTAGTAGATCACAATTCAGTTCTCTGACTTTTGGGATAGTATCCTAACAGTTCTGATTACATCGTTCTCCACAAACCAAAGAGTCCGTCCGTATCTTGTGGAACATGGATGTGAGAGGCCCCACCTTTCTTCTCTATTCTTGCCAGTTTGCTCAGTAGTTCTGGAGTCAGACTGGTATGCTACACATGGTTCAGTGCTAGATCTGAATATGTATCAGCGCTGGAGCTTGAATATGTATCTCAAGCCAAAGAACAGGTGTGAAAGATGCTGTTATAATTTCTTTGTTACTCCCTCTGTGTTTCTCCTTCCTTCCCACAAGCAGCAGTCCAAAGACACCATGAAGACCCTTAGGAAAGCCTACAGCCTGCCTGAAGTGACCAATGTGAGCCCAGGTGCTGCTTGGCAAAGTTGCTGAACTACTCATTCCAGTAATCTACGTCCCTGTGTTTTGCCAACCCCATGGCAGACAGTAAACCAACAAGTGCAGCAGCCACACCTCACTGGCACCTACTATTATTTGGCTGTCTGTTGGATAACTTGCAGTAGCACAGCGGCCCTGCTGGGAAGAGATAATTGGCAACCCTACTTGTATCTTTCTCTTTCAGATGCTGCTTCATCACTGGTACCATTGACTGGATAACACTTGCTGCTTCTTTGTTAGCAGAGTTAAGGATCCCTTCTTCCCACCCTAGCTGTTTCTTATCTCAGCTGGCCTCAGGGTGGGGCTCTGCTCCCAGGGTCTGCAGCATCCTCACTCTGTGATTCCTTGGGCTCGAAGGGGGGAATGCTCCTCAGGGGTCATAGGCCTCTCTGCTGCCATGGTGTGTGTCAGGCAGGCAGTGACAAGAGGCCAGGAAGGGCAGCATACTGACAGAGATGCTGGGAGCTGCCAGCAATGAAGTAAAAGGCATGGGGTGTGTGTGGATGTGACTAGAGGGGTGGGCTCCTGCAGTAAGCACACAGTGTCATGTGTCAGCCCAATGATTGGCCCATGCATAGCTCTTTCTAATGGGGAGGAGGGGAGACAGGAACCAGCAAACAGCTACTGGGATAGCACAATGCTGGGGTGAATAAGGACAGTTGCTCTCCCCCTACTAAGCAGTGGCGTCGCTCCAGTAGGGGCGGGGCCGTAAGTATCACTCCGTCCTAGACCCTTTACCGAGCGAGCAGGAGGCGGCCCCGCCCTGTCACTGTCGGAGCCTTTCCCCTGCGGAGAAAGCAGCAGGCAGGGTCTCGGTAAAGGGTCTAGGACGGAGCGATACCTACCGGAGCGACGCCACTGCTACTAAATATAAAAGAATCACTACTTTAAAAAGTGTATCTTTGTTCAGTTAGCAGGGGTAATATGTTGGTTCATTAAAATAAACCCAAACGCTGCAATCTAGTAATACCTTTTATTAAGACTAACTAAAAAGGACTTATGATTGAAAGCAGCATTTGCTTCATCAGGCAGGATGTTAAGCAAAGCAATAATAACACTGGTCAACACACTTTTTCTGGCATAAGGTATTCCAAATGGTTTTAAGGTAATTTTGGGGCGCCGATTCCAAATCTGGCATCAGTTTTTGTCTATCACATCAGGTTTTTGAGGTATCAAATATTGCATTTGATAAAATCAATGAAAAACAGCAAATTTACACTGGTCTACAAAAAAATATTTTCTGGCCTGGACTTTTGCAGCTGTTTTAGACTAATTTCAGGGTGCTGAGTCCAAATCTGATTTGCTGTATCACATCTTGTTTTTATGCTATCGGCATACCCCATTTTCTTTTTTTTTCATATATATTTATATTTTATTGATATATTAAAACATAAAAACAATACATATTTCATAAAGTTATAGCAAGCGCGAAGCAATACATCCTACTAGCATACTATTCACTATTTTCTACATATAATTTCCAACTAAGCCAAAATAACACCCACATTCTATTCATTAAATCCGCATATCATCACATCATTCCTCTCTCTCTCTCTTAAAAAATCAATAAATGGTTTCCAATTATTCACGAAAAAGTTAACTGACTTTTCCTTAATTAAAATTGTAAGTTTATCCATTTCAGCATAATCCAAAACTTTCAGCCACCAATCTTCCAGCGAAGGTATCTCCGAATTCTTCCAATATTGTGCATATAAAATTCTTGCCGCAGCTATCGTATATAAAAACAAAGTTTGAAATTTTTCGCCTACATGATCCTCCCACATACCCAACAAAAATGTTTCCGGTTTCATTTGAACCTTAGTCTTTAAAATCAACTCAATCTGTTTATGAATCTGAGTCCAGTACTTCTTTGCTTGGGGGCATGTCCACAACATATGGTAAAAAGTTCCTTCTTGCTTTTTACATTTCCAACATCTATTCGTCACCTTCTCATACATTTTTGCTAATTTGCTTGGGGTTATATACCATCTATATATCATTTTATACATATTTTCTTTAATATTAACATTTAACGTAAATTTCAACTGTTTTAACCATAGTTGTTCCCATTGGCATACCCCATTTTCATGATGCCAAACCTGATGCCAGATTTGGAATCAGCACCCCAAAATTTCCTTAAAACCATTGGAATACCTTATGCCAGAAAAAGTGTGTTGATCGGGTACCCCCTTATCATGGTCCAATTTTCTGAAGTACCCCCTGCTACTTAACTGCTAATTAATTGGATTAATCAATTAATTAATTAGGTAATTAATCGTTAAGTAAAAAAGTACTAACACAATTTTAAATGTGAAAAATGTCTTATTTAACTCTGTGTGTGTGTGTGTGTGTGTGTGTGTGTGTGTGTGTGTGTGTGAGAGAGAGAGAGAGAGAGAGAGAGAGAGATATGCAAGGATCTTGCAATCATAAGTGACAAAGAGTTAATTTCGGGTAAAATCAATGAAAATGTGGTATGCCAATAGCATAAAAACGAGATGTGATAGAGCAAATCTGAGAACAGATTTGGAATCAGCACCCTGAAATTAATCTAAAACAGCTGCAAAAGTCCAGGCCAGGGGAAAAAATATATAGACCAGTGTAAATTTGCTGTTTTTCATTGATTTTATCAAATGCAATATTTGATATCTCAAAAACCTGATGTGATAGACAAAAACTGATGCCAGATTTGGAATCAGCACCCTGAAATGAGTTTAAAACAGCTGCAAAAGTCCAGACCAGGAAAAAAAATTTTGTAGACCAGTGTAATAATACTGTATTATAATAATAGCTGGATGTGGTGTAATAGCCCTAAAAGTCTACCTTTTATGACGGTCTCGTCTCTTCTTTGTCCCAAAAGCCCTGAGTAGAGTCTGAGCTCATGTCTAGCACCCAGGGAGGTGAATCAATATGAGCCTGCTTTAATTCCTTCTATACTTCAGTCTTGAGTCCCATGTGACTCTGCTGTGTTTGTGCTCTGTGATGCTCACCCTCCCCCCCGAATATTTGCATATCTCCCCAATTTTAATTTCTGGAGAAAACACTGGCTCCAAAATATGAAACTGCTTTCAACTGGGTCAGAACTGGTCCATTGAGCCTAGTCATGTCTAATCTGACTGGTACCAGCTCTCCAAGATTCCAGACAGAGGCTTTTTCCTGCCATGTGATGTGCAGTGTCCCCCCTAAGGTGCTAACCATGTGGCCGCGCACTTCTCAACCAAGATCTGTGCAGCTCTTAGCTTGGTTGACCCAGAAGTTGGCAATGATGTGATGATGTCACTGCTGACCGCCTAGAAGATGCCGCTGCACCGCTGCGCAGTATGGAAGGTGCATGCGGTGCAGCTGCACTGAATCTTAGAGGGAACACTGGTTATGTGGAGCCCTTTAACTGGAAATAACAGGGATTGAACTGAGGACCTTTGTCTTGCAAAGTATAGGCTCTACCCCACAGCGAAGCTCATATTTTCATCAAGAACTTTGAAAAATGCTTTCTAATGTAAAAGAAGCAGGCTTACATTAAAGTGTTCCTTGCTACATGAGGAGTAGCTCACTCAAATGGGTATTATGTGCATGGTTCCCGAGTCTGGGGAATTAATTAACTACGCAAGTGCAGACCCAGTCACACAGACGACAGTAGCATCAATCACATAGTCTGGGAAATGGAGAGGCTCAATCTAGATATACTCATAGTCATACCTGTGAAGGAATGACCAGCGCCATTGCTGGGCTGGGTGTCACAACTGTGCAAAAATATCTACAAGAGCACAGCATGCGTCTATCGAGTCTGAAATATATAGGATTTAGAAGTTACCAACATGGCCTTGCAGTTTGTGGAGACAGAAATGTGACTTTTTGACATGAATAATTAGGGCTCTGACAACACTGCTTGCACTTTCTAATATTTCATATTTAGAAAAACGAATGATCTGTCTCTAAACTTCACATGCACATTTTTTTGTCAGAAAAATATCAGTAACACAGCATATTTGTTGCAATTTGAAACTTTGCTTCAGTGTCTACTCTTACAGCTTGGAATCCACTAGAGTCATATAACATGGTATATTTTCTGAAAACCTTACAATATTTGATGGTCCAGAGGAGAGAAAATTTCCAATGTTTAGCTTTTTGTTCAAGGAAAGAAGAAAGTGGAACAGTTCAGAACAGACACAAATGCAGGCTGTTGGGTTCATTTACTTAGATGGAGGGACATCACTTATAATAGACATGACTTTCAAAGAGATGGAACCCTTGAAGAAAGAGCGATTAAAAGTAAGGGCAGGCAAGGCAACATAGAAAGTAAGGAGACCGTAATAAGACAGGAAGGAACAAAAATGGAAAGCTGGCTGGGTTGTCAAGATAAGTGAATTGTAGTCAAGAGATAAAGAGGAATCATAGATGTTACCTGAGCACCCCCCAATGATCACAACAGACAGAGACTTGGATTTAAGGGTAACTTTATTAACTGAACAACATGTGTAAACTGCAGCAGGGAATATATATAACCCCCCAAACAACGTGCGGGCCCTAAGATTGGGGGAAACGGCACCTAGCCGTCTGCCTCCCCCTGAGTTACCCTTGGGCGTAACATTCTGACTCCAAGCTATCCTCAGTCATAGACTGAGAAAGCCTATCACCGCCGACCCGATGGGTCGAGGCAGCTGGACAGCACAGACTCCCCCAGGCCAAGCCATGTGGTTGTCTTTGCTGATCCAATCAAGGGGCTTGCCAGCCAGCCTCACCGATCCAGTCCGGCACCATCTGAGCGGTCCTGGCTCACCCCTTGACCTTGCTTACCTCCGAATGTACACCAGCTTTTTGTTCAAGGAAAGAACAAGGCTGTTGGGTTCATTTACTTAGATGGAGGGACATCACTTATAATAGACATGACTTTCAAAGAGATGGAACCCTTGAAGAAAGAGCGATTAAAAGTAAGGGCAGGCAAGGCAACATAGAAAGTAAGGAGACCGTAATAAGACAGGAAGGAACAAAAATGGAAAGCTGGCTGGGTTGTCAAGATAAGTGAATTGTAGTCAAGAGATAAAGAGGAATCATAGATGTTTTCTTTAATCTGCAGGTCACCGATCCGAGCCACATCAGATTGGCAGGAGCTTTTGACAGCTGTTTCAGATCCTTTGTGCAATCACTCTAAGACCTGGAAAAGAAATAGTTGTGCAATCAAAGATGCCATTCTGTCACAACTGTCATGTGCTGCATCAACAGAAGTTCTAAAGGCCAAATGGGATACAATGCAGTGGGTTGAATTCCATCCATTTTTTGCTTTTCTAGGCTAATGTTGCATGCGTGTTACTCAAGTTTTGCCAGGACATTTTCTGAGACATTGCTCAAACTAATACCGCAGTGACCCAGCATTATGTTTCAGGAGATCTGGACTGACTGCACGATATCATTTTGTACACTAGTATATTAAAAAGATGAAATAAATTTAAAAGTATTGGCAAATGTATGCATGTAATGTGTCAGAAATGATGCAGTGAAGTGGGTGAGAGTGTGAGTTGAGAAGTCCTTGTTTTCTCAAAAGTTCCAGTTTCAGCTGAGCTTACTCCTAAGTAAGGCTGCAATCCTATACACAATTTCCTGGGAGTAAGCCCCATTGAACACAATGGGACTTAGTTCTGAGTAGACATGCATAGGATTGGGCTGTTAGTGTGCATAGACTTGCAGCCTGATCTTCTGTTTAGCTAGAAATGTCCCAAAGAATTCAGCCAAGTAAGGGCCAAACTCGGTGTGATGACAGAGATGTGTGAGTACCTCTCAGGTCACATGAAAAATAGCAATCACAGGTGATGAATTTGAATTGCATTCATAGCACAGGAGGATGGGATTACTCCTTTCCCCCATACTATTTCCCCAGTGAATATTACTTCCCCCACAACACTGCTATGCACACCATGAGAAAAAAAAATACATGTGTGCAATATGAAAACAGTGCAGGAGGAAAGGGTTAAAAAGAAAACCCTCTGCCATGCTGCAGTTCTAATCAGATTGGGACTCCCATGGCAGCTATTGTAAAAGTTTAAAGTGAGCAGAGGCACCTTTATGCATCTCTGCTATCACATCAAGTTTGGCTCTAAGTGTGCATACAATTCTCTCTCAGGTTCAGTTCTTCAACAATGGGAGTAGCAACAGTTTATCTCACTGGGCTTATCTGAGGACAAACGAGCAAAAGATTGTAATGCCCACTGATCCCCTCCCTCCTTTTGCCCATACACAGAACCCAAGCATTAGGAGAAGTCTGCTGTACATAGTTCCAAATCCATGGTACTGTATCTCTATAATAAGTCATTAGTACCAATACAAAAAGCCATGATGGTGGAAAATTGTGTGTGGCTCACATTCAAAACAGAGGATTCAGCACATGCTGTTGGAGAAGCTACCAGAATCTCACCCAGAGAGAAGGTAGAGGCACATTCCCCCCCCCCAAGAGGAAACGTTGGCAGACAAGAAGTAATGAAGCTCGTCTAGAGAGATGCCAATAAAAAGATAAATCAGTTATCAATAGGGCCAGGGTGGTGAATATGTACACCAATGAGTGACTGTGATATGAAAAGCATGGCTGCCCACTCAGCTATGGTGAGTGTCGAAGAGGGGTTGTGGGGGGGGAGAGACCATGCCTATCTGTTCTTTGACCCCACCAAGGTCTCTGGGGTTTTGGCCTCAGAAACGGCCGGAGGAGAGGGTTATCTCACCTGTGATCCTCCTCTCAGCCCTTGGCTCTGGGTTGGGGGCTGTGGTGTCGGGAGCAGCCCTTCCACCTCTCCACCTCCCCTTGTATGAGCCTCCTCATTGGCTTTCCCCAGTCTCCCTTATAGTGCTTGGGCCAAGACAAATAGTGGTGAGCGGTGAGTCAGGACCCTCACAGTGAAACTGGGAAAACAACACAGGGAAATTGGGAAAACAAGGGCTCTGTCAGTCCAGCAGCCTGAGAGACACTGCTAAATCAAACTTAATCCACAGAGTGAGTTCACAATCAGCTGTTAGGATCAACAATGAAAAGCAAAGAGGTTGAAGTCCTGGGTGTTCCAAAGGTTCAAAAAACATCATGTTACTATGAAATCTAAGATGTGTAAAGCAGGACAAAGTTAAACCAGACATTTGTGTTATGACACTGCTGCTTTATTTGTTTTTCACTCGTGTGGCAGTGAGCAAGAGGGCCTAGTGATTATCAGCTTAATTGTCTAGTATGAGCATAAAACCTTCAGAAACCTCACAGACCATCAATGGCAGGACCTGTAGTAAGAACTCTGTACTACAAGTTACACAATACTTGAGCCAAATGCACAAAAAAGTATGATTTCTTTTTGAATCCTTTTAGTCCTGGAAGCATTTAATATAGTGAGATTACACTCATTTAAGAGGTAATTATGTGTATTGATAGCAGTAGGTAAGACGAAAAGTACCAGAATTTGAAGCATAATCATAAATGTGGGTAAGATGACAAGCTTGTTATAATGTTTTGCCAGTATGTTATTTGATTATACTTCAAAGTGGACACATTCCAGTCAAAGACATTGATTTCAAGTGGGTAGAGTTAATCTCATGCTTAATTGTCAATCACCACCAACTCCAGATAGGGCTAGGAAAATCCCTCTCTGAAACACTGGAGAACCACTGCCAGTCAGTGTTGAGCCAAATGAATCAATGGTTTGACTCAGTAGAACGGTGTAATCCTGTGTAACTCATGCGCTGGGGGAGCATGCGCTCCCCCGGCACAGGGTGTCACGCAAGCTACTCGTTCCACTGTCTCCCCGGCCCTGCGCCGGCCAGAGCAGGTAAGACCTACACCAGTCGGGGCAGGGGTGGGCAGTGGGCAGACCGGGTGGCAAGGAGGGCGGCTATTGGCTGCCCGGGGCCTGGAGGGGGTGGGAGACACCAGGGGCCGAGATCCCCAGTATCCAAAGCTCCCTCTAGTTCTCAGATACGCCGGCTGTGTCGGCGGTAATGTGCGCGAGCTCTAGAGCTTGTGCACATTCAAGAAGGCTCCCGCTGCTTACACAGGGGGGAGGGGACACCCGAGTTGTTCCCGGGCTGCCCCGGGGCTACCCAGGAACTGGATAGGATACGGCGGCCGGCCCTTTAGACCGCCCGCCGTATTTTACACAGGATTAGGCTGCCCGTCGGCTTCCTTTGTACCCTATGAAATTAATAGAATGCAAAAGAGTTTAACCTTGGCTGGATCATGCCTTTAAATTCTATGCCCTCTTTTGATCCAGAAAAGTTCTCCCGACAGCTCCATTCCCTTCTGCTTTCACCGCTAGATCTGACAGTGCACAGTCCTCCAATAAATAGGGAATGAGACATGTCAACAGTAAAATCTGTGAGTACAATCCAGCCAAAGGGAAGCTTTTTGAAGTCCCATTGTTTCAATGGGAGATGTTTATGCATATGCGTAACTTTTCTGTTGAAATAACTATTTACGCATTGGCTGTATTATGCCTTCAAGTGGGCTCGTTTGTATTGCTGCTGCTGTTGTTTTCTCAATCTCATGTACATATATGCAGGAGAGAAGTTCAATAAAAATGAATGAGATTGAGCTGGTCATTCAGTTTCTGGAATGTTGATCTTACTATGGAGATTTTAGAAAGCTACAATAAATTATTCATTGGGCATTATTATTATTTTATTTGATAAACATGCCACGGGCATAGAAATGATACTCTTGAAAGGAAACTCTTGAAGAAATCCTGTGGTTACAAATTCTTCATAAAAATAAATGTAGCGTTTCAGAACAGACCAGGATGCAGTCATGCTGGTTAAGTGAAACCCAGAGGGTATAAGCATTATACTGCTCCAGTGCCAAGAACTCCACTTGCTGTGGATAGAAAACTTATTTCTGAATAATGGATAGCATAGTGGTTGGGTGCTTTTTTTTTAAATATATCATTTACAATGCATCTGATTCTCCTTCATTATCATTGTCTCATGCCCTGGAAAGTCTGTCTTTTGGGTTTCTAATCAGGAACGTGCTTTGAAACATCCATTATTTATTTGAATGCTTCCTAGTTCAATTCAAAGCTTCCTCCTCTCTATCATTGTTTATTTTGTTTGATTGTGTTCTTTTTTTTCCAACCCCCCCCCCCCCACACACACACACACACTTTGTTGTTACTAAATTGTGACATGATAAAATGTTACAGGAACTTGCTTATTTTTCTCATGGTGAAATTAATTGCACTAACTAATTAGCATAATTAAGGCAATTCCACTATGGAAGTGGAAGTAATTGCACTAATTTATATTGTCATTGATTCCATGAATTAATTGCAAAACTCACATTAGTTCTTTGTCTGAGTCAATGGGGAAATAGTTATAATGACGAGCTCTAAAAATGGTATTACTTTTACATTGAAACAGTAGCAGACTACTGGCGATAAAGGCTAAAGGTCTTTTTGACAGGAAAGCACACGTTGCATTACCATTACTACAGTAAACGAAAACATGTCATCTACAGGATTATCCCGGTATTTTTTTTTTAACAGCTGTAGTCTCAAACACTGATAACATGGAGGATGGTGAAGACTGAGAGCAGGAACCATGGCCAGAGACATGCCACGGACTATCCATCTTTGGGTTTGAAAGGAGAGGCCCAGGAACCAGCACTACCAGCAGCATAACTGGAGGTAGGTAGTCCTGTCCCTTCTTCTGATTCAAGGGCTACTCCTTGGCACCTGCTGAAATGCAGGAGGAGTATACCTTGCCATTATAGTCAGGAACAAGAGGCTCCCCAGCCCCACCAGCTGAAATAGGGCATGGCCTCTTTAACAGCGCAATCCTATCCAACATACACCACCGGTGTAACCAGCGGTGCAACGAGAACGGGAGGCCCTGGAACGGAAAGGGGATTCAAATCCCCTCCAAGGGGGATTCAAAGGGGATTTAAATCTCCCCTCCCCTCCAAAGCCTCCCACCCTGCCCTCCACCACTGGTTACACCGGTGATGTAAGTTGGTTAGGATTGCACTGTAAGTCACAACAGCCTTCCTCAGAAGGGGATAGAATTAGAGAAAACATCCAGTCTGTCCGAATACTGAAGCCCACAGTTGGCTTCAGACAGTTCCTGGAGCAACATCTGTAGCTTGCGGCTCTCAGTTGCCTGGCATCTAGCCTCTGATATTTGCTCCACAGAGAGGGACTAGAGTCCTGACTTCCCATTGCAATTACAGTACAGGTGGGCCCCCATATCCGCTGGGGATATGTTCCAGGCCCCTCCGTGGATACTTGAAACCGTGGATAAGAGCGAACACCCCCTCCATGGTTTCCTGAGGGCCCCCCTGATGTAAGGATCAGACCCCAAATATTTTTATGTCGTCGGCCACTCTCCCCTGAACCCCCTCCTTTTTATCCTATCCAAATCCGTCCAGTAATCACGGAGATACAGCCATTTTTAGTAAAGCGCATTTAAAATTCAGCTTCTTTCCACTCTGTGCACCATTTGACAGCTGGCGCGTGCTCGCCGAGGGCAAAAGTTCACTGGCACGCGCCTCACACGAGCCCTCCAGAGCCCCAAGAGAAGCGGCAGTAGCAAAAGTTCACCCTGTACCTTCTTAATCCTTTAAGCCTCTTAACCCACTAAGCCTATAATCCTCTTTCTGGGCGTTCAGCCAAAACTCACAGACGGCGTGCGCCACTTATTAACTGACCTAACTGTAACCTCTCGCCTTTTCACACTGACAGCTGGCTTTCGCTATCCCGGCCGCATTTGACAGCTTTAAAGCGGCAGTACTCTATTTCGGTGGAATGGGGTTTCTGAGGTTTTTATCGGTTATTTGGGGGTTCCCTTGGGGGTTATGTGCCCGGATCTTCTTGGAGGTCATCGGGGTCTCTCCAGGGACGGGATCCCACATGGAATGGTCCCGATCCTCCCGCTCGACTGGGGCTAGCCTCATGCTGAGTGGAGAGGCTCCTGGCAGCGGTACAATAGGTTTGCAGCCATTAAAGAGTCCCGTTCGAGGCGGGGCATCCTGCTTGGGGTACCGGGGAGCGGAAACCATGGGGAGCGGTTCGAGGCCCTCCACCCCCTCCAGCGAGTACACAAGAGGTCGAACGAAGGCAGCCCGGGGGGCGCCTCCTGCCAAATCTGTACTGCAGGGAGTAGGAGAGACCATTTTAAAACACATAACCTAAGTTCATACTCATTGTTCCTATTCTGTGTTGCTCCCAAATGGCTTCCTTCTACCTGGGAGGCTAGCTGGGGGCAGGGAATCCAGGGAACTCCTGATGCACCGAGAACTCAGACTGCCACCATTTCCTAAACTCCAAGCCTAACTCTTTGTGTGTCTCATCTCTGTCAATCACTGCCATCCCCCACATCCTGGAACCATTGTCTCTGCCTTCCTTTGTCACTATCATTCAAATGCCTATCTCCTGCTGCCATTTCCCTAACTGCAACTTGTCCCTCTGTGCATGCTACCACTATCTCACCTCCCATTGTTCCTGTTTTGCCTTGCTACAATTATTCAAATGCTAATCTAGTTATCTGCCTTGCTCTTGCCTGACTGACAGCAGTAATTCAAATGTCCTCAACTGTATACCTGGTGCCATGGGGCAGGGACCTATTGTGTGGCACTTTTGGGCTATCTAATTGGAAACACTGCCTTTTGTGTTAAGCAGGCTTCTCAAAAGGACCCATTCATAAAACTCCGGAAAACCTCGCTTCACCTGAAGTGGGGGCATAATCCTATTACCTCTGCCACCCAGTACCCCCACGCATCATCCCATTGGTTCCCAGTTACACAAAGCACCACACTTTTCATTGGTTCTTTTAATAAAGTTTATCTTTTATTGGTTCAAAGTTTCATACATGCTGCTGCTGTTCTCATTGGTGCAAAGTTTCAATCCCACATCTGATTGGCTATATCGAAGTGTAACTCCTTGGATCCCCCGCTGTATTGGTTCCTTTTTGTTATGTATTCTTTGAAACAATGTACTCCATGATTTTACCTGTAATAATGAAATGTATATAAGCTTTTGTATTGATTTTATATGTTACACTTTCTGCCTTGCTGATCGTGTCCTTTGCTAGCGAAGTAAAGATCTTCCTTTTCCAACGTTGGACTTTTTGGAGCTCTATTTTTGGCGCCTCCGCAAACGCGGATCTCTCTCTCTCTCTCTCTCTCTCTCTCTCTCTCTCTCTGTCCTTTCCACCCCTATTTTTCGGGTACCCTCTCCGCCCGCGGAGTCAGGTGCCTGCTCACCGAATCAAACGAGCTGAAATCACTGGCACCCTTGGGTGCTTACAACACCCCACCCTGCCTCCCCTGCAGGCAGGCATGCTTGCCCCCCCCCCAGCTCTTATTTTTCTTTCAGCAAGCTTTGTTTCTTCCTTAAAACAAACAGAGAAGCAGCCTCCATTGCAGGCAAGTAGAACGAGACTAAGTTCTAGAGAGGCTCTGCAAGGTTTCTGTTAACCTTGCAGAGGCTCTCTAGTAATTAGTCTCGTTCTACTTGCCTGTAATAAGCAGCCAGAGGCTGCTTCTCCTGTTTCTTTAAGGAAGAAATGAAGCTTACTGGGGAAAAAAGTAAAAGCCTGGGAGGTCCCCACAATCCGTGGATATCTGAAACCGTGGATAGCGAATCAGTGGATATGGGTGCCCACCTGTAGTCTGCCCTTGTACCAACTCTCACCACCATTACTCCCATAGGTCCCAGTCTGAAATAACATATTATGTCACAAAACCTTGTTTGACACTCTGCCCAAAGAGCTGCTCTCAAAGACAGTGGTCTTTCACAGGCTTCTCACAATCTTTGATGAAATAAAAAGGACCTAGTAAAGAGGTACGCTTAATGGGTTTTCCAGCCATGTATTTATTGTGAGGAAATACAGATAGAAAATTTCCTGAGGCTTGCCAGTGGAAACTCCTTTGATGTCCGTGATCGCTTTAAAGAGACAAGCAGCTGAACTGCGTTCTCCTGGACTATCTGATGCTGGCAGGCAATATTACCGACACTTGCTGACGTTTCGTTACACACTTGTAACTTTATCAAAGCAAACACACAAACCAACGCGGCTTCAAGCCGGTAGATGTTACTGTCTGTTGAGGAGCATCGTTACTTTTTGTAGTTGAGAAGCACTAACTGCTGATTCAAAACGGAAGCTTGTTGCCTAGTTACACAAACCCTGCATGACCTCTTAAAGGGATACAGTTATGGAGTACCATGTAACAGTGTGAGTGAGGTGCAGAACGGGCTGATCAATTAGAGGCAGAGGCAGGTTGTTGCACACTGGCCAGCTGCAGCTTCCCCCCCCCCTTGTGTGTTGTCCAAACGACCTTTGAAGAAGCGGAAACCACACCTTGTTCACAAATGACAGTTCCTGCTGCCCGGTTAAGGAGGTCCAATGATCTTCTTTGTGTTATTGCAATGGCCTCTAAATTAAGTCTCTGTCTATTATTGGCTTCATTAAAGAGAGAGCGGGTAGCTTGAAATGCAATCTCATGTCCAGACTCTGCTACATGCGCAGCAATGGCAGATTTTTCTTCCTGGAAAGTCTTAGTAGCCCTTATATGTTCCTTTAATCTCACCCTTATATGTTCCTTTAATCTCACCCAGGTCTTTTTGTGTTGCCCACATACACCCGCCCACAGTCCCCACATGGTATCTGATTAGGCTTACCAGATTTTCTGGGACCCCAAGGGGGACGGAAGTGCCATCACGGGGGGTGGGCCCAGGAACCATGATGTCACTTCCACAGGAAGTGATGTCACAGGGGTGTGGTCAGCCAGCCACGCCCCCTTGTGATATCACAAAGGGGCGTGTCGGCCAGCCACACCCCCATGTGACATCACAAGGGGCATGTTGGCCAGGAAAACCTCTAAATAAATAAATAAACTTGTTTTCTTAAAAAAATAAATTGTTTTTATTTTAAATAAAATAAAAATTGATCTGCTAGTCTTCTTTCTTCAGTTGATGTTCATCTTTTACAATTTAAAGTAAAGGAAAAACAGTCACTGTCAGCTTGTCAGTGTTTTATTGCCACAAACTCGGAGCAGGGAGGGAAGCGGGGGGGGGAGAGGAGGAGACTAGTCTCGGACGTACCCAGCAGAGCTGCAGCAGAGAGCAAGCAAGCCAAAATAACACACAAAAAACACACACACACAGACATGCAGGTGCTTACCAGCTACAGTAAAAAAACATTTAACTTTTAATCCGCTCCCCTCCGTTCAGCAGCAGCGGCAGTGACGAGTCACAACTCACAACAAAATAAACAGAAGCAAAGCACGGGCTGGCTGGCTTGCTGCTAGCTAGTTCCCTCCTCTGCTGCAGGCAGGCAGGCAGGCAGGCAGGCAAGCAAGCAGGCTGGCTGGCAGGCAGGCAGGCAGCTAAAAAAACCCGAAGAAATCCGACGACGAAGAACAGCAGCACGGCAACAAGAGTACTGTGGAGTCGAAGGGGGAAGAGTGCAGGTGCCCCGCCTCCACCTCTCCGCGCAAGGACCAATCCTCATTGCCACTTTTGAAAATGACCAATCAAATCAATGCATGGCAATAAATGGCATGTGGAGCAGCCGGCCGGCCGGAATAATAGAATAAAACAGCCATTTTTTTTCTTAACATGTGGGAGCAGGGCTGTTCCGGAGAGTCTCAGAAGAGCTCCGGCCTGCCGCGATGCAGCCGGCGGGCCGGGGCCTGGATTAAAGCATGGTTCGGGGGGGACGGGGGGGACAAAGGGCTGTTGCCGGGACTTTCCCGGCCATTTCCGGGAAGATGGTAAGCCTATATCTGATACACTCCTGGATTAGAAAGTGCAGGTCTTTTATCTTTCGGATTACCCAGCATTTGCTGTATCTTCTGTGTTGGTGTAAATATTGTTTGTACTTCATGTCTCCTGAACACATGTGCCAATTTGTCCGTTAACACCTTTAACAAAGGGAAGAGACAGCCACTTAAGATCTTTTTTCTTTTCAGTAAGTGTACCCTCATTTTCCTTCTTGCTGATGTCCTCAGGAGCATGAACATAATTCTTCTTTTTTAGTTGTTGTTCCCACACCGTTTCCACCTGTTGTGCCTTGTAGCCATTCACCTTTAGTGAGTTCATAATGATGGATTTTTCCTTCAATAGAGAATCCTGATCACTCACATGTAAAGCCCTGTAGATCAATGAGTTTATTAAGGAGTTTTTTTGTGCCGGGTGGTGGTTAGACGTCTGGTGTAGATATCTTCCCGTGTGGGTTGGTTTCCTATAAACGGCATGCCCAAACGTAAGATCCCGTTTCCTTGTCACCAGCACATCTAAAAAGGGTAGTGATTCCTCCTTTTCCAATTCCATAGTAAACTGGATTTCCAGGCAAAGACTATTGAGATGCTTTAAAAAGGTCTCTAGTTCTCTTTCCCCGTAGTCCCAGATACAGAAAACATCATCTACAAATCTTAACCATGTAGATGGTTTGCACGTTGCTGACTGAAGTGCCTTGGATTCAAAGAACTCCATGAAAAGATTTGCTACCACCGGGCTTAATGGATTCCCCATTGCCACACCTTCCTTTTGTTCTCTGAAGATACCATTCCAGACAAAATAGGTTGAAGTAAGACAATGGTGGAACAGAGGTATCAGATCCCGGGGCAGGGTCAGATCACTGATCAGATTCATTACTTCCACAAGGGGCACTCTGGTGAACAGAGATACAACGTCAAAGCTGACCAGGATGGATTTTGGAGTCAGTTTTGCTGTTCTTAGTAGGTCGATAAAATGATAGGTATTTTTCACATGGTGGGGGGTGTTCCCAATATAGGGAAACAAAATTTTGAACAAATGTTGGGACAGGGCATGGGTGGGAGCTCCAATATTGCTTACAATTGGGCGTAGTGGTGCTCCTTCCTTATGTATTTTAGGTAGTCCATAAAACCTTGGTGGCAATGCAGTTGACTTCGTTAATCTGTTCTTTACCTCTGGCTTAAAATTGGAATGGGAAATCAGCAAGTTAGTTTCTTTTAAGATTTTGTTTGTGGGATCATTCTTTAAAATGTTGTAAGTCTCAGGGCTCAATAATTCCAAGACTTTATTAAAATAATACACACTATTTAGGATCACTGTGGCGTTGCCCTTGTCTGCAGGGAGTATCACTATATCCTGATTTTCCTTCAACTGCTTGATGGCAGCGTGTTCCCTTCCTGTGATGTAAAGAGGTACGCTTAATGGGTTTTCCAGCCATGTATTTATTGTGAGGAAGTGTCACAATATTTATTGTCAGCAAGTGTCGGTAATATTGCCTACCAGCATCAGATAGTCCAGGAGAACGCAGTTCAGCTGCTTGTCTCTTTAAAGCAATCACGGACATCAAAGGAGTTTCCACTGGCAAGCCTCAGGAAATTTTCTATCTGTATTTCCTCACAATAAATACATGGCTGGAAAACCCATTAAGCGTACGTCTTTACTAGTTACAAATAGCCATGAAAATCTTCATACTTTTCTAAAAAGGACCTTCCCGCTGGTGCCACCTACTCACAGTGTGTCGCAAACATGCTTTATGAATGTCATTTGTGACACCCTAGGCTGGTGCAGCAGCCGCTGAGCCGGCATTTAGGGAGGATATGATTTAATGTAAGACAGGTGCAACTTTCAGCAAAGATGGTGAGAATCAGAAACAGAGAGGGATCTGATCTTCCAAGGGTATCACTAGGGCACAATAATTGTTTGAACTACTTTGGAATAGGATCAATCTTCTATCACGACTTGCTTGTTTGTCCCTATGGAACAAATTCTACCACTAACTCCTTCTGGGTTTCTTCAATACTGTGAATTAAGTTGGTTCTACTGCAGCTTCACTTCAGTCTGGCCTGTCAATTGATTCCTTTGTTTTATATTCCCCTAGGCATTTGCAGTCCATTTTCTCTCACATTCTTCTCCAAATCAGCTTCATTCTTCTACTGTGCCAGTCTAGCTTTAATAGTAACATTCAGGGGCACCTTCTTACCAATCAGATAAAATCTTGAGCCCTTGATTCGCTGTCCTTGACTTCTCATTTCTACCAGTGTTCTCATTAATCCAAGGGTCTTTTCTGGTGTATTTCCCCTAACAATTCTATCTGCTTATAGAAGGCTGACAGTTTTTGGTCTCTGCTTTTCTTGAGACATGTGGCTACTACTCATTTGTCTGGTTTGGTGATATCTGTTCCTCTCTCCTTCTTTTTTTCCTGTCCAGTCAATTTGGTTTCTTGCCAAGAACTTTTCAAGACAAGCTCTCATTCTCCTAGATTTTTAAAAGTAGAAAACGTGAACTTCATTTTAATTGTGTACAGTACTTTTAAAATGAATTCTTTTCGGCTTTGCCCATCCCACTGTTTTCAAACTAGCCATCTCTTTTATTTCACACAAGGTGCTTCTTGACATCTTGGAAAGATATCCAGTCTTGTTTTGACATTCTAGCTTTGGGTGTTCATTTGATCATAATTCCTCTCTGACAGAGAGAATGCATTTGTGAATTAATATTTATAAAGGAAAAGGAGTCGGCATTTCCATGAGCCAGGTTGCTCACTAAATAATAGAGTTGTGTGCCTTTCATCAATTTGCAATTTACTTTTTACATCAACAAGGAATTGGTGACCTTGAATGATGTGCTTTCACTACCCATCCGTTCTAATCCGTTTTAATTCAAAGAAATCCTTGCCTAACAAGGATGATAATGCAGTTAACCTCCCAAATAAATCTAAAGTACAAAGGTTAGGCAAATAGATAGAACAGAATCATGGATATCAATCTCCATCCAAAGACATTTTGTAGGAATAGCAAGATGATGAAGAAAAGGGGTTTGCAGATTTGTTCCATGGTCCTTGAAATCCTGTCTATAATTAAAAGCAAGCTACTTCTGGAATGTTCAACAAATCTCTTCACAGTAGAAATGATACTTCACATAGTTCCAGTGAATACATAAACACTTCCAGGCAGAAAGCTCTATAACAAATTGCCCCTAGACATACTTACCCCGTACCCCCAAATAAGTATGCAAGACAGAGGCATATGGTAGTCTGGGCCACTTTATTAAATAACAACTGCAACAGGATAGCAAACTCAAAACCCTAATCGTTTGGGTACTAAAAATAGGGGGATACGGTGCTAACCGTCTACCTCTTCCAAGAGGTACATGGGCTTACCATCTGGCTCAAGACCACTCTTGGTCAAAGACCAAGTGAGTCTATCATGGCCAACCCCGAAGGTTCTAGGCAGCTGGATAGCACAGACCCACAGGCCAAGCCTATGCGGGATCCTATGCCAATTCCAGCCAAGGGATTTGCCAGACAGCCTCACCGAGCCGGCAAGCCATCATGAGCGGTCCTGGCTCACCCATTGATCTTGCTTACCTCAGACTGAAAAAAGGGTGGGAGGGAGGGGTTGCCAGCTTGGATTCGAGAGGGTGGTGAGCACACGCTGCCCCCTTTTATCCAGGCATCCCTGAACTGACCCAGCCAATCAGAGGCATCGCTCCGGTAGGGGCGGGGCTGTAAGTTTCACTTGTCCTAGTCCCGTTTACCGAGCGAGCAGGAGGCGACCCCACCCCCTCACTGTCGGAGCCATTTCCCTGCGGAGAAAGCAGCAGGCAGGGTCTCTTGCCTGCTGCTTTCTCCGCACAGGAATGGCTCCGACAGTGAGGGGGCGGGGCCACCTCCTGCTCGCTCGGTAAATGAGACTAGGACGAGTGAAACTTACGGCCCCGCCCCTACCGGAGCGATGCCTTGGCAGCCAATGGACAATTGCCCACACCTCTGCCAATGCCTGCGTGGGAGGCACTGGCGTTGACGGGGGGAAGCGGGGGGAAACCGGGGGGCGTCGCGCGTCTAGGGGTGACACGCAATCACCCCCCACTTACAGTTTCGAGCTGAAGGTGGGCCCGCCCGCCCTCCCCTGTGTCCGTTTGGCTCCAAAATGAGCCGAAAATGGAGCGGGGAGGGCGCTCTGCTCCTGCGCGTGACATCACGCGCGGGGGCGGAGCCTCCCCCTTAAGGGCGACGTGTGCCCCCACTCTGGGGTGATGCGCATCGTCGCAACGCGACTGGTGGGAGGGATGGGGGCAAAAGCGTTGTTGTGTTGAGGGACGCACCACTGGCCGTCTAACTAAAATGGTACTCAAAACACAGCCTTCCTAGTTGTCCTCACAGGACAGGTATGGCCCTTCAAGTATTTAGGCAGGTTGCTTAGTCTAGAATTGACACTCTTGGTTCACTCACTCTTCATGGTGGGTTTACAGTGTTGTCATCCATCTGTTTCCCACCTGTATTTTCCCTGCACGTAAAATTATCACATTAACAGCCCAATCTTATTGGGCCACCTCGCTGGTGGAATGAGCGTTCCGCCAGCTCTGACTGCCGTAAAGCCAGTGGCATAGCTAGTGTATTTGATACCCAGGGCGGATAATTTTTTAACTCCCCTTTATATGTCGCAACACACACACCCTCCTCAATACAACAACATTCTTTGCTAGGCTGCAGTGTGCTGTTGCAACAGGAGCCTGACTGCAAAGAGCACCTCGCTAAGAGTTCATCACTTCCCCGGAAAGAGAGACAGAAAAGACTTCTCCTTCTTGTCACTAGAGACAGCATCAATTGGGAAGGAAAAAACTGCATCAAGTTCCAGCTCAGACTCTGCCCTTTGGGTGCTCCAAGGCTCCTGCTTTTCACAATTCCCAGCAAGGCTGGGCTACTTGCAATACTCCCTCAGCTTTGGCTGAGGGTGGTTGTTGCTTGCCATGGCTTGTTTGGCTTCCAGAAAAATTACTGAAGAATTGGCTATTCTCAAGAAGCTGACACCAGAAGTGATAAATTGTATTGTATTAAAAAAAAGTTCATAAATGCATCATTTATTCCCAGACGACACATCACTCAAAAGCACATTAGGCTGTAACTGAACAGATTAAATTATTAATAGTTTTATAAGGCGGGTAGCCTTGCCCCAGCATGAAGTCTCCAGAATAGGTTGGATCTTGTACCTTCAGAGGCACGTCTATCATAATGAACCAGGTAGCCTTCCTGCAGGTGCAGAAGTATCTGTAAATTACTGCTTTTGTGCCTCTCATTGTTCTCAACGGTAGGGTGTTAGCTCCCTAAAGTCACTGAATGCTGCTGAAAACAGAGAAAACATTCCAGCAGCAGAAGCTGGTTGTTGGATAGAGAGAGAAAGACAGTGATATAACCAAACCTAGACCAAGAGAGCTCCCAGAAACATGTTTTTCATGCAGTACATGAGTTCTAGTTACACAGGATCCAGATGTTTTCCCTCCAGGATTCACTTCTGTTGTATTTTCTCTGCAGCAGAATGTGCTATGTTTTATACTTGGGACAATCTAGCTAAAATATTCATTGCTATTGTCTTTGCCATGTCTGACAGGTTGTGTCTTTTTTACAGTCTGGCTGAAAGCCACAGGATGCTGGGCAAGGTCTTGGGGGAGCTGACTTGGAACCAAGAGCAACTTCAAGCAGTCAATATGATGTAGTAGCAGGACGTACATCTCAGAAAGCAGAGAACGGGTCCTGTAAGTGGTTTCAGGAACAATTACTGCAGGACCCATCCAAGGAGACCCATTGACAGTCAGATGGCCTACTGGGAAGTAAGTAAAAAAATATTTTAACTTACTTCTCCTGGGTCACCTGGTCGCCCCCCCCCCCACAAGATGCAGTGCTCGCTCCGTTGGCGCTGCTGCATCAAGTAAGCTGGTGGGGGATAGGATTGGGGCCTTACTTACCTACAATATTCTAAAACAACCACCGGAAACAGTGGTAAGCCCTGCGCAGGAGGGCGGAGGAGTGAGCGGTGCCAGCCTCCACGCCAGCGCCGCTTACTCCAGTGGTGCTGCAAAAGTGACTAAAAGTTAGGATGGATTGGGCCCCAAAAAGGATCAGTTTATATTTTTTTTCACTGGTTGTATATATGTGCTTTTATTTGCTTGTATGTACATAAAAACAACTAAATACCATATTGCCCCGAGTATAGGACGCTCCTGATTATAAGCTGTACCCTTAAAGTTTGGTGCTATTTTTTAAAAAATACATTTTTAACTTTTTTTTTAACTTAAAAGAAAATATACACATTAGTAGAACAGTAAAACAGTACAGCTTTAGTACAGTTAAAGGCATAGGCACCCTGTCCCTTATTTAGGCTTACCAGATCTCCAACCGGCACAGAGTGCTAGACCTTTAGGAGAAGGAATGTGGGCAGGTGTAGCTTGTTAAACCTTACAGCACAATCCTAGGCATGTCTACTCAGAAGCAAGCCCCACTGAACACAATGGGGCTTGCTTCTGAGTAGACATGCCTAGGATTGTGCTCTAAGGGTTTGACAAGCTACACCTGCCCACATTCCTTCTCCTAAAGGTCTAGCACTCTGTCACGGTTGGAGATCTAGTATAAGTATAAGTAGCCTTCCCAGATCCAAAGGGGGACAGAGTGCCTACCTTTAACCTTTGGAATTTGGGCAGGTGCAGCTTGTTGCACCTTTCCATGATGATGAGCTGCACCTGCCCAAATTTCAATGGTTAACAGCACAATCCTATGCATGTCTACTCAGAAGTAAGTCCTATTGCATTCAATGGGGCTTACTCCCAGGAAGGTGTGCATAGGATTGCAGCCTTAAGGTTGGCACTCTGTCCCCCTTTGGATATGATAAGCCTATGCAGGAGCTCTTGCTCTCAACTTTCAAACTGCAGGATCAATAAATATCTTAGTTTCCACAGAGTCCTGGGGCTGGAACTTAAGGGTTAATTTTTTCAAATGCCTCTAGGCTAGAGGTTGCTAGAGAGATCACCATTTAGCAAGTGATTAAGAGCTGAAAACACAGCGCTTTGCAGTTTAAAAAAAAGAAAAAGCATTTTACCTTTGAAAGATACTTGGAGAGGCTTGAAAAAGGGATGCTTTGCAGAAAACTCTAGGCAGAAAACCCTAGACTTTGATTGTAGGCCGCACCCCTACTTTAAAGTCTTGCCTTAGGGGACAAAAGTGAGTCTTATACTCAGGTCAATACGGTATTTTTTTAAGGAGTCAGAAATGTATGGAATAAGTACTAACCAGAGAAAGAGTGTGTATGTGTGTGAGTGTGTGTGAGAGAGAGAGAGATGTGACCACTGGTGTCACTGGCGCGAGGCGAGGGAGGCGGGTCGCCTCGTGGGGGACGCGCGTCACGGGGTGATGCGCGCACCCCGTGCGCGTCACCTCCGTCGCCCTCCAGACGCTCCGAGGCCGGCCCGGGAGCCAGCCTCGGAGCATCCGACCCCGTCGGCGCTCCAGGGCCTTCTGAAAGAAAAGTTTATAAAATCCAAAAAATACCCGGATTGACGCGCTGCCTGGGCCTTCTTTCAGAAGGCCCTGGAGCGCCGACGGGGTCGGACGCTCCGAGGCCGGCTCCCGGGCCGGCCTCGGAGCGTCCGGAGGGCGACGCGGGGGGGGGGAGCCGGGTCCCCCCCGCGCCGCGTAGCGTCACTAGGGTGATGCGCGCCCCCTGCCCCAGGGTGACGCGCGTCCTAGTGACGCTACTGGATGTGACCAAGGGTAATGGTGTGGACGCAGGCTACGTCTGCAATTCTATACATTCCTGGGAGTAAGCCCCATTGAAGTAAGTCAATGGGACTTATTTCTGAATAGGAATGCATAGGATTGCTCTGTTAGTCTGTTCCAAAACTGCTTCTCCATTCTTCACTCCACAACAAACAACAGGATGGCTCAGCAGGTGAAATATAGATAGCTTTGTTTGGGTCTGCTGCTCTCTTATAGCCAATTATTCTCTCTGTTTACATTGGCCTTATAATAATGTGACTGCATATTTTTTTTAATCAAAGTGTCCAGGCATTTACTCCTTTGAGAATAAGAACGTTTATCTTCCTTTGTTCTCAATCTCAATGGTTCGGTTACAATTCTCCAGTGAAAATTCAGTGTAATTTAATTTCTTTTGCAAGGGTCTTTCATTAGCTTCTACTTTAATTATTTTCCTAATAGAAAAAAAAAACCCACAGCATCTCTTCACACTTCAGAATTTGTGATCTGATCAGATTCTCATGATCTGGCTTCAGATATACTGAGCCAGGCAAAGGGGCTGTGCTGTACTTAAACACTGGCTCTTTTCTCTCTCTGAAGTTCATTGTCAGAGGGAATGGAGTGCTGGCGAACATATCTAGCAAGCCAGCATGCTCTGCATTGGATTCACTGTCTGAGTATTATTCTGCTCCTCTTGAGAGATAATAACTCAGCCAGATTCAATCAGTCCTATAACAATGCTGAACTACATTGCAACTTGCACAGAGACAATCACAGCCCTTGCCTACAAAAGTGTCAGTTTTTGCCCTTTACTTCTGTCTGTATCTCACAGGTATGGCGTTTGCAAGGCTTTTATACAGTATTATTGATAGGGTGGGACTAGCAATGGCACATCCTAGGGGCTGTTGATCGCTTTGAGAGTCAAAAGCTATGGCCCAGTGCTAGATGGAGTTTCTTTAGTTCTAAGGGAGAGGCAAAGTATTTGGCAAGTGGGACACATGGGATGTCTCACCCAATTCTCAAAATCTGGATGTTGCTTTGTTCCTGTGGTGCAATGGACTATTTGTATGATGGCAACTACAGCCTGCATAGAGTTCAGTTCTTGTGTTATGTCATGAAGTATTAATGTATCCCATCTGCCAAATGTGCAAAATATATTTCATTTCTCATTCATTCAAGCCATTATTCAAGTTCTTGAATAATTCCTAATTTTATCCCTGCCAAAAAGTGTTCTAGCCACTAGCGAGTTCCTTCTTTTTACTTGGAATAGCCATTTTTTTATTTAAGTTCAGCATCTCTGTCTGTCACACACACACACATGCACACACGCGCACATGCACGCACGCACACGCACACCAATTACCAGTGGCCGTTTCTGATACCATCTAAAGATCTACACCTAAGAAGATAAGTAGGGCTGCCGCATTCAGTGGATTCACTGATTAGGTAAACTGATTTGAAATCTTCTGATAATCTGTCCCTAATTAATTGGGCAGCAGTGGGTTTTTTTTTTTTAAAAAAAAAGTTAATTATGTGCATACAAGAACTTACAAAAATGGTGTGTGCAGAAACCATCTTAGAAGAGGCATCCTCTCTCTTTCACACACAGAGGAGGAAACACCTCAGATTTGCCTTAGAAATCACTTTAAATAAGCAAAAGAATGAAGTCCTTAGATACGTTAGGAAAGTCAGCAGTGCCTCTTCTGTCTAGCATGCTTTTTGGGGTCCAGGTGAACACACTGAAGAGCAAGAAGCATACATGGGTGACTGTGTAGAGCGGCTTCCCACTGACCATTGGTCCACCTAGCTCAGTATTGTCTACACTGATTGGCTCTTGAGAGTTTCAGAGGAGGGCCTTTCCCAGCCTTGCCTGAAATGCCCAGGATTGCACCTGGAACCTTCTGCATGTAGAGCAGAGGTTCTCAACCTGTGGTACAGGTACCCCTGGGGGTACGCAGACTTCTTTCTGGGGGTACGTCAAGGCCTGCCCCTTATCTGCCCCATCAGCAGCTAATTAAGTGTTAATTAACATGGATTTTAAATTGTAATGATTTTCGGAGCCCTTCTGTCTCTCCGATTTTGGTTTTGGGCTTATTTTTGTACTTTAGACAATGTACTTTGGTGGGGTGGGGGAGAGAGGAGCTGTTTTTGGGAAGTGTGACTTCTTGCATGTCTGTCTGTCTGTCTGTCTCACTCACTCACAGAGAGTTAAATAAGACATTTTTTCACATTTAAAATTGTTCTAGTACTTTTTTATTTAACGATTAATTACCTAATTGATTAATTGATTAATCCAATTAATTAGCAGTTAATTAGCAGGGGGTACTTCAGAAAAATTGGACCGTGATAGGGGGTACCCGAACCTCCAAAGGTTGAGAGCATATGATCAACCACTGAATCATGACCTCCTCCAGCCAGAGCTGCCTATACAGCATGCTACAACAAAGGCACTATAACACTGAATTTAAAACACGTTAACCAAAGAACTTACAGGAGAGAATGAAGAAATACACAACATGATGCCCTTCCCAACCTTGGTTCCAACCAAGCAGCTCTAAGGAAAAATATGATGAGCAAGGAAGAGAAAAAAAAAATATTTCTCCATGTCCTGCATAGCAGTTAATATACTTCACTGTGTTACCTGTTGCTTTTATATGTACATCAATAGTTGTCATCTCTACATATTTCTCTCATTCATTAGGGCTAATTATGATAAATGCTGACTTTATGACTTGTCAGAAACCAACCAGGTTTGCTGCCTTTTCAAATGCTCTGTAAAGTCCTCTCAGTGTGAGGAGATTGAACATGTCTGAATTATTCCCATCTTGGTACATTGGTACAAGAAGCACAGGTATTAGAATAAATTTGAAAGCAGCTGGAAAGAGAGCAATGGCCAGTGAGTGAGTGAGTGAGTGAGTGAGTGGCAGCTCAATCCTATGCACGCCACTCGATGGCGGCACGTCTCCTTCGCTGGCACGGACTGCCAGTCCGCGTCAGTTATAAACACCTCCCTGATGGCCCGTATCAGATCCTATGGTACAAGAAGCACAGGTATTAGAATAAATTTGAAAGCAGCTGGAAAGAGAGCAATGGCCAGTGAGTGAGTGAGTGAGTGAGTGAGTGGCAGCTCAATCCTATGCACGCCACTCGATGGCGGCACGTCTCCTTCGCTGGCACGGACTGCCAGTCCGCATCAGTTATAAACACCTCCCTGATGGCCCGTATCAGATCCTATGCCAGGGACATCGGTGAGAAGGCCCACACCTTGCTGGGCGGGCCGGAGGACGCCCAGACACGCGTCGACAACGGTAAGCCAGCAGGGAGGGTGGAACAGGGGGCGGGGAGGCCGCAGGAGAGGGAGCATCTGTCGTGGATGGCCTGCACCGGATCCTATCCTCCTTCCCTGCAGTCTCCCTGCCCCTTTCCTCTCCTCGGAGTTAACGCTAGCTAAATTGCTAGCATAGCTCTGAGAAGACCCATTGCCGGTCGTGAGCCTTACGAAGGAGTAAGGGGATTCAATATCCCCTTGCCCTGCGGAAGGCTCCCAGTCCGCGCGTGCATGCGTGCGCGCGCACGCGCACACACACGCACGCACGCACGCACGCACACACACACACTGTACAGGATGCAGCAGCTGCCATCAGCAGGGGGGGAATGAATAGGATTGGGCTCAGAGTGAGTCAGTGAGTGAGTGAGCGAGCCTAACACCATAAAATGTCAACACAAGTGAGGAAAGAAAAAAATAAGGTGATGTTTGTGTGTGGGTGTGTGTGGGTGTTAACAGGAAGATTTGGTGAAATCAGTTTAATATACAGTAAGTTGTACAGTATTCTTTAAATACAGTTACCCACTGCAGAGTCCCATGTAGTAGTATGTGCAGACCAAGAGTTATCTTCAGTGAAGAGAAAGCCCCAAGAACAGAAAATATTCTCAGAACTATGCACACCATTACATTGAATAGACTATTCATCCTGATCAGAAGAATTTCACTTGGAACATTATGTAGGAGGAGAAGCTCAGTGAGCATTCTGGAAGATTGCTAGAATCTTCTCTAATATTTTTCTAATAATCATACATTTACAAATATTAGAGAAGATTCTAGCAATCTTCCAGAATGCTCACTGAACTTCTCCTCCTACACAAAAACACAGGATCCTTCCACATCTTTACTGTGTTGCCTAGTTATACAAAAGCGCAAATGACAAATTTTAGGCCACTACTTTCCAAACACTTTTTTTGAAAAGTTTTGCGAAGAAACTTCTATTTGATCTGAAAACACAATTCGGTCTCTTCAAGCACAACTCTTCTCGTAAGTATTTATGCCCCATTGTCTTGCAGTAATTTGGTGGCTCAGCCAAAACTCTACCAAGATCATTCCAAACTATCACTGAGGATCTGTTAATATCTATCAGTTCTCTCCATCTTCCTTTTTTCACCAGCACTCAACTTTAAAAGTGTCCACCTGCAAACTTTAAAAGTGTCCACCTAAAATTTCACACTGCGTCCAGTATTACAAGAGTTTGCCCTTTTCTGATTTTATGAAGGAGTTGGGCGGACTGGGGTTCTTTCCTGAATTTTATGAGTGAATGAGTAATTTTATGAGTAATTAAGGCCTCGATCCTTAACTACTAGCATTACAGCAGCAGCACAAGGTCCTTTATGGTGGTGCAAAAGAAAGGATGCTGTCACATGCTGCCAGGCCACTGCCTCAAATGGCGAGAGGCTCCACAGGTGCCAGTAAGTTGGCAAACTCTGGGTGGGAGGGGGAGTAATAAGGCTTGTTGTGGGAGGAACCAAGGGTGTGTGAGGGAGGGAGTGGGTGGATCCGAGGGTAGCAGTACGTGCCAGATCTTATTCCCCATTTTCTCCCCTCCTGCTCCCCTTAAATCCTTAAATGCTGGAAATAAATTCTTTCTGCAGGAAAATGCCTTTATGTATCAGATCATCTATTACCCTCTTATTACTTTCCACCCTGCAACATGGAAACAACTTTGACATTTAATATTTTTTTTGGAAAATTGATTTCCTATTTTGACCAGTCCCAATGAGACATAAAAGCCAAAAAGGGGATAACTCACTGCATTTCACGGGGCATTTTTTAATCATTCAAATTCTAAGTTAAATCAGATTAATTTTCCTTATTTTTCTTCATTTCTCATAGGAAAAGTGTGTGGCAGCTAAACAATGTCTATGGGGGAGAGAAACGGATTTTTTATTATTATTATTATTATTATTATTATTACAAGCATGCTTATATTATGTACAAAACTTAGTGATGTGTGAATTTCAGCTAGAGAGACAGAACTAGTAACTACAGAGACTTCAAAAGAAAAAAAATAAGATTAAAATAATGAAAAGAAGAACACCATAACCCCTGAGATCCCCTCATGCAAATCGTCAGCTGTCTTGCTAGGGGTAATGAAATGATAAATCAAAACATTTTCAAGTCAACAAGACAATTTGTCAACTCCCAGTCCCAAAAGTGCTGGAAGATTATCATACCGCTGTCTGGTAGGTCTAGTAATAGAAGTTTTTCGGGGGAGGGGGGTTTACAATGGCAGCATTAATAGTGGAGGCTTTCAGTCAAGTGTTGACAGGATATCTTGGGGGGAAAAAACACCCTCGCTGATTTGCAGGTAGTACTTTCGTACGAAGCAGGACAGCAGGCATCACTTGTCGCAGCAACATGCTGATGAGGCACTTCCAATACATCAGCGAGACTGGGGAATATATGGATTCCTCATGCAAGACTGTCACTGGGTGGATATTTTAGAACCAAGCCAAAGCTAGTCGCAAAGTTTTGACTTCGTTTTTGCTTATGGAAAAACATTTCTTTTCAGGGATCAAATTGTCAGTATCCATCTTGAAATGCTTTGTGAGTCTTGGGAAATTTGCACATGAGCTGGTAGCTCATGAACCTTCCGAGAGAGAGAGAGAGAGAGAGAGAGAGAGAGAGAGAGAGAGAGAGAGAGAGAGAATGAGATCACCGCTGTTTAGTGCCTTGGGGAGGCCTGTGGAGGTGGCTGCAGCCCCCCCCCCCCAGAACCTTCAGGGAGCTGACAGGACAACCAGGTATGTTTTTAAAAGTGTTTTTGGGTCAGCGGTGGGCACGATCCTGGCGCGCCTACAACAACATTCGGGCTGGCCACCTCCCTTAAAGGTAAATCGGACACTTCCGGTAAAAGTGATGGGTCGTGACTTTGAGGACCCCTTTGAAGAACCCCTGTTCTAGAGAAATGGATATGCAGACAGCAGAGGCATCAATGAGGTCCAAGGGATGTCTGGTCTAGGTCCCTGATGAGCTGCTCAGCCCAGGGTTGTGTAGAAAAGGTCTCCTTTTTGGGATAAGACAGATGCAAAATGAGAATTGAGCTGCTTTGTTTTCCCTCTGCTACCACGTTCTCATCTTCTCCATGCAACAGGCCTACCTGTTGTTTTCATTTTTGGCATCCCTTGTCAGACTCGGCTCATTCTATGGATTAGCCTTCCTGACACCATCCCTGCAGGTATGGGCTATAATTGTGTACTGTTCCTTTGTTAACTGTCCCTCCTGCGACTTCTTATATTTGTTTTTCTTGTTTCTCAACTTTTCAGAAAGCTCTCTGTGCAGACACACTGGTTTCCTTAGACATCTCCCAACTTTTCTTCTCATGGGAACTGTTTGTGATTGTGCCTTCAAGTATTTTCATTTTCCTCTTGTACTATTTTTTTCCTTTAGAAGTTCTAGCTGTGGGATAAGACTTAATTGTCCGCTGAACTCATTAAAATCATCTTTCCAGAAATCCATGGTACACATCTGAGTACCCTTAAATTTCCTTTCCCTTTTCTCTTACTCCACGAAAAAGTACAGTCACAGTGCTACTAGAGTGCAAGAAGATAATTAAAACCTGTGATTTAGGCCATTTAAAGTTGATTTAGCCAGCTTGAAATCTTGTGGATTTATTGCTGAGATACAGAGTGGTTACAGGTAATATATTTTATTGAACCAAACTGAGTTACAGGAAATAAACTTCAGAACACAGATATAAACCGATCAGTTCTGTACAACCTGATTGGGTTTCATACTCTTTCTCAATAACAGATTTCATACCTTTAATCAGTGTCCTTGACCCATTTTCCTGCCTCTTGCGTTATAATGCAATTGTCTTTGGATTTACCAATGATTGCTATATATTTTCATTAACAGTTATTTTTGCCCCATTTCCTTCAAAAGATATGAATTAATATATTTTAAACACTATTATGAATAGCAAGGGAAGGGTCATTCCTGCAATTCTGTTTACGGGCTGATGCACAAGCATCTTGTTAAACTGGATTTAATACTGCTAATTTCTGTGTCTCCCCCTCAAGCTGTTGTAAATTGGTTTAAGGATTGTCAACCCTGGTTCTGGACAGGGTTTTGAATGGAGCATTTTGTATAATTTGAAAAAGCACGTGCCAAGGTAT
Organism: Plestiodon gilberti rubricaudatus; assembly: GCA_026170595.1. NCBI lineage: Eukaryota > Metazoa > Chordata > Lepidosauria > Squamata > Scincidae > Plestiodon > Plestiodon gilberti. Next base: position 61,514,000 of record JANXHW010000003.1, on the reverse strand, counting down.
TTATAACCTGTTTTGCTTCTTTGTTTTTGGTAGTCTTTTGATTCAATGGGCAAAAAAAAAAGTCCCTGAAAACCAAAACAAATCCTTTCATTAGATGTATGGTAACAAAAGCCAAAGAATTATGGGTAGTTTGCTGAACACTTGTACCGTAATGATGCAATAAATCAAAGCTGTGATTTGTGATTTGTAAATAACATAGGGACATTATCTGAATGAGTGCCCTTTATGATCTTGTATGGTAATGCCTTCAGATTGTTAGCAACTGTTAATTAAAGGACAACAGAGTGCTATTTGCCATTACAAATGCAAGGAACTTCAGATAAGATATGTGCAGCTAACAGCCCGGTCCAGCCCAAGGCAACTGCGGTACAATTCAGGCACAATTGCAGCCCAAGTGCTTTAGGCCCGAGTTGTGCCTGAATTGTGCCTGAGTTGGGCTGCAATTGTGACTGAATTGGGTTCAGGTACAATTCAGGCACAACTGCACAATTCAGGCACAATTGCAGCCTAGAAGTGGGCGTGTCGGGTGCGTGTCGGGGGTGTGACGGGGCGGTTACGAAATTTGGTCCGGTTCCAGACGCTGGAGAGCCCCTGACACGCCCCCTCAAGCCCAACTCAGGCCCAAAATTTGGGCCAGCAAAAAGGGTGGACCCAAATGTGAGGAGACCCATAGGAGCCATTTTACCTTACCCACACCAGCCCTCTCCTGAAAAGTTCTAACACCCTGGGCCCGAGTTGGGCCTGAGTTAGGACCGAACAGTTGTGACCTAACTCTGGACACGGACCCAAATGGTTACCCTATCAGCACCCAGCCCCACCCAGCCTCTTTCCCACAAAAGCCCAGCCCCAGCCCTCCACTCTCTCTCTCTCTCTCTCTCTCTGAGCACGTGGCGTGGGGTTCTGTCCCCCAGCAGCCACAAAGTGGGACTTTGAAAACTTTTCTAACACCCCACTTCTCTCTTCTCTTCACCTCTCTCCTCTCTGCCCCCTCTAGGGCAGAGAGGGCTGTTCTGCCTGTGGCCAAACTGTTTACTGCTGTGCCTGGGCAGCTGTCTCCATGCAAGTGTTTGCTAACCCATGTCTTTCTCCCAGCCCCTCTCTCCCCCCCCCCATACAGGCAACAACACCAGCAGGTAAGTGCAGGGTTTGTGCTGACATGTGGTCTGACGTCTGCCTCTTTGCATAGAGAAATATAGGTAGGATACATGCCTCTATACCAATGTCTTGTCTCATAGCTGCCTGCATAGCCTGCCATGATATGCCTCTATACCAATGTCTTGTCTCATAGCTGCCTGCATAGCCTGCCATGATATGCCTCTATACCAATGTCTTGTCTCATAGCTGCCTGCATAGCCTGCCATGATATGCCTCTATACCAATGTCTTGTCTCATAGCTGCCTGTATTAATGTGAGCACACAATGCCATGAGTGTGGAACTGTAACCCATATGTAGACACCAGCTGTTCCCCCCCCTCTTTTCTCCACAGGGTCTACTGACAGGTCAGTATTGCTAGGATTGCCATGGTTGTGACCCCCAAGTTGTGTTGTTGTCTCTCTCTTTGACCCCTTTCCCTTACAGGATCATGCTCACCTTACACCCAGGGAAGGAGCGCAGACCAGGCTATGTGTGTCACACCACTCAGCTGTGTTTGATTTCTCTCCCTGCAGGCCTTTGCAACCGGCACACTGGCATTCCTTCAGTGGCGATTGCTACCACACAGCAGCTGCCATGGAACACCCCCATGATTTATGTCTCCCCAGGAATGTCCACCACCACCTACCTTCTGGGGAGCACCCCTGGGCCCGCAGTCTGGTTGCCCCATGGTCGTCTGCCTCGATGCTGCCAGAGGTCTGGGAGCCTGCCCTGCAACCCTCCTCAGCTGCTGCTGCTGCTCCACCTCCCTGGCTGCCTACTTGCTGTCCCTCCCCTTTCTATGGAGCAGGCTGTGGTTCCACAGGGGAAGAGCCTGCGTCTCCAGGTCCATGGGGCATGCCTGCTGCTGCTGCTATGTTCTGAGTGGCTGCTGTGCCTACCCCTGGCAGCCTTGCCTGGCCATCTCTGCCAATGTTCCAGAACAATAAAGATGCCCCTTGGGCAAAGGCCCCTTGAACAACATGACCCCAATGTTACACAAGCACTGACCCACAAACACAGAGACAGCGCCTAGCACACAAGGCCCTGCATGAATCCCAGCCAGAGCCTGCCCCAGCCAGCCCAGGGAGAACACAGCAGGGGGGCTGCCAGACCCTCCGGGCTCAGAGGGGAGGGGGGAGTTGGGGGGCCTCTCAGGCAGGCAACCACTGACAGCCGACATGGCGCATGTCCGCCACGTCCGTGAAGAGCCCTTTCAGCAACCGGGGTTCTCACCCACCCTCGGTCCGCCCGTCAACGGCGTCCGTTTCCGCCCTCAGTCCGCCCGTCAACGGTGTCTGTTTCCACCCGTCAACGGCGTCCGTTACCGCCCTCGGTCCGTCTGCATGAGAGGCGGCCGTTCCTGCATTGCCTCCATCTGCGAAGTGACCCCTATTGGTCTCTGCAGACCCCTCTCCCTGTATCCCTCTCCCACCAGCCTTGTTGTCTGTCTGTTTCTGACCCACCCGTGCCCCTCCCCAGCACCCCCTGTCTGTGTGCCTGCCTCCCCTCCCACTCCCTGATGATGTACGCTGGCATCCCCCACCCCGCTGGAGCACCTGCCGCGAGGCGCTGACGTTGCCCCATCTGGGGGTGTGATGAGCTGCGTGAGCCCTTCCCGCTTGCAGCAGACAAGCCCAAGGCATCTCTCGGTCTTGGCCGGGGCACGGAGCAGAAGGCATGCTGGGATGCCTTCTTTGTGGGCATAGCCACGGCCCTGGAGGCCCAGGGCTTCAGGCAGCGCACGGGCATGTCCTGGCAGAGGCGGTTCCAGACGTCATGAGACCCCCCTTGTGTGTGACGTTCCCACCCCCTCCCCCCATGACTCCCACGTGCAGCCTCAACGTGGCTTGGGGGTGGCATCGCCTTCTGCAGGAGGGAGGGCAGTGGCACTCCCCCCTGCGACAGGTGGCTAATGCCCAGGGTGCCCTGGGGCAGCTGGCACTGGCACAACCTCTGCCCTTCCGCTGACTGTCGCACGCCCAGTGCCTGCAGGCCCACCTGTGGCTGCCCATCTGCTGCGAACGCTGCAGCAGCTGTGGTAGGTGCACACAGACGAGCTGAGGAGGGGGCTCTTCGCTTCTACAAGACTGACAGCTCCCCACAGGGGCCTGCCTGCCTCTGCGGTAAGTTTTGCCTCGATCCTGGCCCACTGCTCTTGCCTCCTGCCTAACTCAGGCACAGTTGCAGCCTAACTCGGTCCTATTTTGGGCCCCAATTGTGCCACAATTGGGCCTCAACTGTGCCTGAGTTGGGCTGGACTGAGGCCTAAATTTCCTACTACAGTACTAAGCAATAGAAGTGCCATTCATTAGGGCCAGATTAGATGTTAAGGTCAACCACATCTTTGATACACACCTGCTTGCATCATTTGCCTATAAAGTGGGAGTGCAGGGTCTACGTTTTGCACCCAAAGGAGTGTGCAGGAAGGTAAGGAAAATCTGCTGAATAACCATCTTATTTTGCCACTTTAGCTGCTCTCCCTGCCCAGCTTACTTCCAATATCAGAGCCAGAAACTACGTTACTTAAAAGTAGTGGATCACAGTGAGTCAGGGAAGGGGTGGTTTTTGTTCCACTCCTCCACATACTTCATTTGGTATATAATGTACACCAGTGGTTCTCAAACGTTTTAGCACCGGGACCCACTTTTTTAAATGACACTCTATCGGGACCCGCCTAGTTTTACGAGACGCTCAAACATTCATCTCCCTATATTTACACAAGCTTGCAAACTGCAGGCACTCGGCTCTTTGCAAACTGCAGGAGCTCAGCTGTTTGCAGGGTAATTAGCAGCTATCTTGCAAATTGCAGGAGCTCAGCTGTTTGTAGGGCATTTAGCAGCTATCTGGTTTTTGAATAACCTCAGAGCTTGTCCTCAATTACTTATCTGATCTTTCCATCATCTCGGACCCACCAGAAATCAGGTCGCGACCCACCAAGTGGGTCCCGACCCCACAGTTTGAGAAACACTGATGTAGACACTCCCCACCTCTATGTAGCTACTGAACATGTAGTTGCTGCTAACATATAGCCCAGTCCTGAGAATATTTACTGCGTAGATGCTTTGGTAAAAGCACTCAGATGTTTCAAGTGTACAATTCCTAGAAAATTAAATCCACATTATCAATTCTGCGTTTTAACTTCACCTACTAAAATACGCAGCCGCAGTGCTGAAAACGCAAGAAACGGCCCTTCTGAAGAATATGTCATTACTGGAAGAGAATGAAGCTCTCAGGTAAGAAGTAAGGACTGGAAGCAGAACCTGGTTTTACAAGCCAGGATATATGACACCGTAGTATGTATGTTCGATAAAAATTATGTTCATATTTAAAGTGAAAATGTGTCAGCACAAAGTGATACCCCTATTGTAGGATTAAAACACACACAGAAAAATGGTTTTCCTCCAGCTTCCCTCTAGCTAAATATGTAGTTTGGTGTTAGACTTGTTTCTGCTAGACTTGTTTCATTGCTCACTGATAATTAGGTTTAAAATGACAAGTAGTTTTGTTGTTTCTTTTGTGTACCCTGTTTTCCAGCTGCAGTCCATTATCTCAGAAGCCGTTCTGCTTGGATCAGCACTTTGCTCTCAGTCACAGCTGCTCCCTGACAGTGGCTGAACTCAGTGGAAGTAGTGGTTGGATTTATCATTCATGACCTGCACAGCATTACATGGAGGTGCAAAGTGACCCCTCCCACTCGCTGTCAGAGCCAATCTGGCAGTGAAGGCAGCATTGCCTTTGCTGCCAGACTGGTTCCAACGGTGAATAGGAGGGGCCACTTTGCACCTCCATGTAACACCATGCAGCACTGCCACCCCCTCTGGCTATACTACTGCCTATCATCACTATTGTTCTTTCACCTTTACCTGCTTATCAACAAAAATAACTTTTTTCTAGTGCTTCAGAAGCTAGACCTATTCTTGGGTATATGTGGGGCGCTGATTCAAAAAATGGCATCAGTTTTGCCCGATCAGCACCATGTTTCTAAATTACACTGGGTCACTCCATATACTACTACAGCAGAGTGACTGCTGTTACCTGGTCAAACTTTTGTTTTTCTTTATCTCAGGAGACATACCTATATACACATGTATATGGTACTGAGTGCCAGCTGGGAGACCATGGACTGGTCCGGTAACATGACTGTTTTAGATAAGAGGTCTCAGAGCTCCCTCTGGGAAACCCACCTAATCTCCCTATGTCCTTTCTCTGACGTCTTTTAAGTGTTGATTCAAAAAAAGGGGCTTTGCAGACTCATTTTATGGCATATGAAAATAACATATGATCAATTACACTGCAGTTCTGGGTTGTTAATTACATTTTTTTCTAGGTCTTTCAAGAAATATTCCAGGACTGTTATAATGTTGTGGGGCATGTAGAACACACACACACACACACACACACACACACACACACACACACACACACACACACACACACACACACACACACACACACACACACACACACACACACACACACACACACACACACACACACCTCTTCTGTTAACAAAGCAGGTGAAAGGAGGAAGAACTTCTTGAAGAATGTGGTCATATACATGCAGCCTAAGCATTTGTATTTTCATTTCCCAAGATTCGGAAAACGGTTGATCATCTCCAGCCAGCAAAATATCAGAACCAAACTGGAATAATGCACGTTGAATGTAGAAAAGAAGGTACATTTCTCAGTAAATTACTAGTACAATGGCCCTCTTTTTATTACTGCAATGTTCTTATCTCACCATAACACCTTTTACAGTGTCATAAAAATGTCCTTCCTTTTCTTCTAATGGTTCTGAGAACGAGATTATTTTCTGTACAATCTTGAGAGGGAACTAACATGTCAGCATCTAATCTCCATTGGTTTTACTGGAACAAAATGCTAATTTATCCGAACTGAGCATCAGGCCTGTGCTTTTAAATAGGACATGCTATCCTAAGGAAAGCTTTTTAAATTTGAACTGATCTCCAGAAAGCTCATGTTCTGGTTGTTCATGATGATGTGTGCAATCATGAGATAGAGGTCAAGGACTACAATTCTTCTAATCTAATACAGTCTTTGTACAGTATATTACAAATTTTCCACTGTTTTATGGGGGGGGGGGAAGCTATGGGGAAAAGCTACATTATACTAGTAGTTTTCTGGCAACGACAGCACTGTGAATAATTTTCTACATGTTGTAACATTAGTCCTGGAACAGCTGGACATTTGGATTATTGCTGGCATGTAGAATTAATGCATATTTGCTTTGGGTTGTTCCTGGGTCTTGATGATGCTTATTTGAGGTATGATTTAAGGATCCTACAGGTAGAGATTCGTATTCAAGATATGAAAATAGAATGGAATATTAATCATACCCTCCAAGAAGAAAATGTTAGAGCCAATCTAGCACTGATTCATCACAGTGCTCTTTGTCCTGACAGGATTGAAAGCCATTCTAACCAATGGGAGCAGTGCATTCTGGGCCAATCAGTGCCTACTTCCTGCCTATTAGACCAGCAATGCCTTCAATTGTGCTGTTTTGCACAGTGCTCAACTTTCAGGGAACCCTGTGCTATTCAAGGTATTCCATGTTAGAGTTGTCTTGGAGTCATTTTTATTAAATTTAAATTTCAAGATGTGTTATTTCCACACATTACAAGAAATCCCCACATGTGGAAAACTAGCAGATTGTGCCTGATGTGTTAGCTTTCTATACGTGGGAAGGAATTACATTCAAAACGCAAACCCCCACTTGTATTCTATACAGCCCTTGAGGGTTGTATTACTGCTGACTAATACCACATCACTGACTGTGTTTTCCAGCATCTATGGCTGTCTTACCACTGAATACATTTGACATTCTTGTGTCATGCATACTATGCCACATCCTTTCTCTTAGAATTAGTTCAATACACTATTCTTTCTTGACCACATTTACATGCACCACTACTGGTTGGCTTTGACGTTCAGTACACCACCAGAAATCATTGTAACACCCCAATCCCAAATGCACAATAGGACTCAAAGAAATGTGTTTAATTAGGATTTCTGGCCTGTGGATTGTTAATATTGCACAACAAGCCAAATTCAGCTCATAACATATGGCTTAGCACAGGCTGCCCAAAAGTCAGCATGAGTCTGATTTTTCCTCTGGCAGTCACATGCTGAAAAAACTGCGCAAATTCTCTCTCTCTCTCTCTCTCTCTCTCTCTCTCTCTCTCTCCGTGTTCTTTTCTGTCCTGCTGATCTCACAACACAGGGTTTTCCCATTGATCTATCCATCCCGAACTACCTCAACATGGCAGTGGTAGTGAGAAGTTGGTGGAAAGACAGACAGTTCTTATGAATGGGAATACTGTACAACATCTATTTTATTTGGGCAGGTCAACTTGAAGAATAGAATGGCCATAATTTTTTTTTTTAATCTGGAGGTTAAATCAATGTTAATATTAACAAGTCTCTTTTGAGGGTCCCAAAGCCAGAAGCCCTGTAAATGCTCCAAATGGAATGCTCCCCCATTCTTTCGAAAGTGCATGTTTGTGCCAGCTCCCCACCTCACCCCAATGCCTGGCAGCAGTAAATGCAAGTCCTTATTCTCATTGCCATTTTCAGCTACACAGGTGGAAGTGAATGAAGACTCTTGCCTGTCCACTGCCCACTTCCCCGTTAGCTTCCCCAATGGGGCACCATTAAAGATGTCTGGCTAGAAAAGCTAACAAGGCAGTGGGTGGGTGACAGACATCCCTATTGGCCCCTAGGCTCTGACTGGTTTACCAGGTGGTGGTGGGGAGCACTGGCAGCAGTAGATCCTCACTGTCTCAGGGTTTAGCTGGGCATGGATGTAGGTCCTTGCTTGAGCCATCCCTCTTACTAGCAATATAGGCCATTGTTGCATATGTGAGAATAGCACACACCAGCTAGAGATGAGCGAGCTGGTTTATGTTCACCAATGCAACAGAAGTAGCCCTTGCAAAGACTACAACTCCCACAAGCCCCTTTGTATTTCTTCTTGTTTGAAGAAAAGAAAAACACCTCATGCAGCACACTTTAATCTAGCCCTGCTGCCTCTGCAGCAATAAGAGAGGAAGAAGAAGCCTCCGGCTCCCACTACTCCTGGAAGTAAGTAAAGGGTGTGTATTGCCAGAAGCGCAACATTCTTTTAGGATTAGGAGACAAGGAACAGACCAATGGGAGAAAGACAGAAATTGGATTTATTAGGTTTGCACAAGCAACAATCCCCCTGACAAACATAATGAAATACAGTGTTGTTATTACATACCTCAAGACAGAAGTGGTACCTCCTCCTATGGACGGGTTTTTCTCATGGGCAAGTTTGCAGGGCACGTGCCCAGAAAATCTCAAGATATAACAGCAAGGGAGGCATCATAATATTAACAGGTGTGAATGCTAACTAAGCTTGACTCAACAATTTTAGAAGGATTAACCCAACCATGACAGAACAGACTGACTCTCAGGTAGAACTTGTGCAGACCGCTAACTCCTTGAAATACACAAGTCTTCTGCGCTCTACTAATACAGTACAGGGTGGAAGGTTGGTGGACAAAGCCGGGGCAAGATGAGGGACTTTGAATGCTGGCGTAGAAGCCAAGTTTGGGGAGTTCATCTCTCTTTTGTGGTGGGGAGGAATATAGAACTGGCCAAATCCATTGTTAGACCTAGAGAATTTTAGCAACACATCTACGACTAGACCTCGTCTAATAATTGAACTATTTATTGCTTACAACTCAATGAGAAAAGCCCAGTGCATTAAAACTTAGATTGTGGAAAAAAACCAAAACAAGCATCACTTATCTGAGGACTATCTTGCGTTTCTATTCCATCTGGGCCTGGACTGTCCAGGTGTATACAAGGGGATCATATAGGCCAACCACTCATGCAGGCTTCTGCTGAAAAACTAAACTGTGTCTCTAGATCTCTCACGTGGCCTCTTCAGTCTGAAGGCTTCTGGGCTTGCCTCTTAAAGTGGCAGTACACAATAGTCTCAGTCAGTGATGTAGAGTTGAGTCTATTGACTCTGACTCAAGTCGGACTCAAGTCACGTCAATGACTTGGCTCGGACTTGATTCGGCAATTGTAAAAGACTTGAAAGACTCAACTCGATACTTGGAGTCTTTTATAACAAGTCGAATTTTAATCAGGTTTAAACCCATTTTCCTCATTAAATAGATAGGGACTCACAACTCGCAACCAAAGACTTGGGAATTGGGGGCAAAGACTTGAGACTTGACTTGAGACTTGGACCCAAAGACTTGGGACTTGACTCAAGACTTGGAGTAAGAGACTTGATCCACATCCCTGGTCTCAGTTAATCCAAGTCCTCATCCACCCAAATGCAATTTATAGTTATTATAGTATATTTTAATGAAGTTCTTACTACTATATTATTGTATTAGAATTCTAGTGACAAAATATTTTGAATCAGCTACATAGTTTTGACACACAGACTTATCAGTCTGCTACATAGTTATGAGCAATAACAACAGTTGTTGAGTGAAAGAAGCTATGAGGCCAGGAAATGGAGACTGCAAAAGTATATAGATGCATAAAAGACTTTAGCCATAAAAACAGAAAACAGAGGAGCAAGGATCATGTTCCCTATTGTATACATGAACACATGAACACTCAAGGCTGAAATAAAGTCCATTATGTTCCCATACAAGCTTCACTTCCAGTACAACTGGATTTGGCATCTTTGTGACTCGAGAATCCCTGCCTAGCTTCCTAAACTGACTCTGGCATCCATAAGCTATGTAAACCATTATATTGTAGACAATGTAAATTGATCTATATCAGGGGTTCTCAACCCCTTCCCAGCCGAGTACCACCTCTGGTGCCACTCTCCTGCTGCATACCACTGAAGTGACTGGTGATGACATCATCGCCAGTTACTTCTGGGTTTTCAGGTTTTTGGAGGTCAGAAAATGCAGGTAGGAGGCTCTGGGCAGGTAGAAGGACCCTTCTCCGCATTCCCGAGAGGCTAGGCCAAAGGCAGGAGCCTCTCCGGAACAAAAACGCACCACCAAAAGCACCACATGGGAGCGGAGTTCCTTTGGTCTGGTGGTCCGAGTACCATCAGCAGTTGGCCAAAGTACCACTGGTGGTACTAGTACCACTGGTTGAGAACCCCTGATTTCAACATCACATTTCCTCCTTTAACAACTGTTTTTTAAACTACGGTTCTTTCAAGGGCATTTTTTAAAAAAAGCACAAGAGAATCACAGATACTACTCGCATGTGCCAACAGATTTTAGGAAACTACGGTTTTGGAACATTTTAGGTTGAATAAGCAGTTCTGAGCAAGCTGGGTAACAGAGGGCTATAGGAGTTCTAATGTGAACATTCTCTTCGCAATTCCCCAACCTTCTCTGTATGGCATATAAACACACAGACTCTTGGCAGGCTGTGCACTGATTGTCATTCAGGATGTACCATTGAGCCAAAGGAGACTCAACAGGAGATCACAAATTTGACCTCTCGGCTCTGCAGTCTGAAAGAACTAATAAGCAAAATGCCATCTGCTGATCACATTGGTCCTTCGTCTGAGGCATAATTTCTAATTATCTAGAGAGCTTGATGTTAAGTTTTTATAATGACATAATGTACTCAGTGAACATGCTAAATATTTGGAGTTTGTGTCTCTGGAAAAAAATTCAATATTTCTCTCTGTCCTGAATGTAAAGCAGCATGATGGAGAACAAAGCTGGCATAAGCTTGTTACGGGTCCAGCACCAGGAGTCTTCCAGTCTTTGTTCACAAACACCAAGCGGGTTTCCAGTTCTCTTCACCAGTTAGGACTTCTTCACATCTGTTTATGAGAATAGCTTATGAATGCCAAATTGATGGCATAATACTGAGCAAAAGGGGTGGTGAGGGAGGAGGCCATTGGCTAGACCAGCCTGGGAAGGGGCGGGGATATCGGCGCTGGGTAGCACCGATATCAGCGCCCTGTCTCAGAGCATTTAGATTTAAGTTGAATATCTAATATCCACTGAATATCCACCCAGCCTTACACAGCCTCCCCAGATGCATGCCAGCTCCAGAACGGACATTCCCTTCCCCCGAGGTGAACCGGTGCCTTGCCAGCACAGCCCACATTCTGCCTAGGATGCAGCGGCCAGCCCTTTAGGCCGGCCACCGCATCTTAGGCAGAATCGGGCTGTCCGTGTAGGATTTTGGTTCTATGTATTTAATAGTATTCTAAATATCATTTAATGGAACAAAAGAAAGCTAAACATAACATGCAGCTCAATCCTATTTAAATTCTCCGCTGGTGGAATGTGCATTCCACAAGCAGAACTGGCAGGATCCAAGTGGAAGTGCCTGGATCCTGTTGGAAGTCACACAGTGTTGTAGTGTTGTATGCTCCAGCACTGCCAGCCTGCACAGCGAGGCCACCAGTGCAGTTGCTGATACCTGAACACACAGGCCAGTAGCCAGGCCACTGTCCACCAGAAAAAGGTAAGGTGGGGGCGGGCAGGGGGTAGAAAGGGGCATGGAGGGGGAGGAATGGGGGAATTTTGGGGCGTGCAGGTGATGGGGATGCAGAACGAAGGAAGGAGAGGGTGGGTTTGGTGGCATGAGCATGCAGCCGACTCCTATCCCTCTCCCTTTCCACAGCCTTTATTGGCCTCAGTCCTGCACCAGCAAAATAGGTGGCACAGGACCAAGGAGTCCTTGATGCCCTACATAGCTAGCATGCTCGTGATAGCCAACATCTTTTCAAGTCCCAGGAGAATGGGAGCAGCCTAGCCCAAGTTTGGTGCAGCTCTGGTTGTCCACAGATGGCTCTGGTTCTTGTCGGAAAAGAAAGCAACTTTCTGGGCACAATCTGGCATCTGATCGTCCTGTATTAATGCCTCAACCCTAGAGCAGCTCTTTACACATAATTTAAACTGTTGCATTTTGTATAGCCTTAAATGAGCATACTCCCATTGTCTATGAATATTGACTGAATACATAAGCACAAGATTTTGTCCTTCCAGTCAAATTCCTTTTGTTGTTTTAGCATGTTTTCTTTCTGTTACAGTACTTGTCTTCATGGACACAGCATGGCACGTCAGGTACACATATTGTTCTCAGCACATGTAAAATTTACAGAATAAGGTTTTTTGGGGGGGTTGCTTCTGTTTTGCTTTTATCAGCAGGGAGGATTGTAGAGCCTGGGCATTTTTGCGTGTAAGATTTATATACGTGAAATTGTGTTGACAGGATTACTCATGAGTGACAGAATGAAATGGAGCCACAAGTGGGTAAAGTGGTCATCTCAAATGAGTATAAATAACTCCAGTATTTGGAGAAAGATGATGCCCTGCTTGATTTATACCTCCACTGCCTTAGAAAACGCTGTTGGGGATTTTCAATTATTTTCAATTGGATTTGCCAGGCAGTATCTGTGCTTAAGGAAGAACAGCTACTCTAATCACTGAAGTCAAAAGAGGGCTGGTCTTGTCAGTAAGGACGTAACCATTGTTTTAAATGTTATTATTGCATTTGTATAAAACATTTCCCATGTCCAAATACAACACTGCACCATCCTGACTAGTTGGAGCCCTAAGTCCAAAGGGGAGAAAAAGGCGGAGTGTGGCTTCTCTTCTGCTCAAACTAGCAAAGTACACAAGTACCTTATCTTAATTCCTGGCTATTATTTGACTTGCATGACCTGACAGCTAAAAATGTCTCCTCTTCAAGTAGGAAGGAAAGGAAAAGGTGCTTCAATGGTTTTGTAGCATTTATTTGTGAGTAGCAAACAGAGGAGAGCAGTAACATTTTATTTTTCCTGACTGCTTTCCTGTGAATGACTCAGCCTACTACTACTCAGAACATTGGTCTGCCTTTGTTGTTGTTCAGTCGTTAAGTCATGTCCGACCCTTCGTGATCCCATGAACCATATCCCGCCAGGCCTTCCTGTCCACAGTATATATCTATACCGACTGACAGTAGCTCTCCTTGGTTTGAGACAGGGGTCTTTCCCAGCCCTACCCAGAAATGTCAGGAATTAACCTGAGAGCTTCTGCATGCTAAGCAGGTACTCTACCAATGGTCTACACACAGTCAAATGAGAATGATGGTGGGCAGGGATGGTGTCAGGTGTTGGCCAGGTCGGGCATTGGTTGAGGACCAGAGTCCATCAGAAGGTTCACCAGGCTTGAACCCTCAGCACCAACGGCAGTGCACTGTCAGTCCACCCAATGCACTCCCCGCTGGCGCTCCAGCAACATGTGTTGCCAAAGTGTGCTTTACGGCTGCTTTTCAGCAGCAAGCGCTGGCGGAATATATGTTCTGCCAGCATGAATAGCCCATAGGATTGGACTGTTAGACTCATATACAGTTGCAAGAAAAAGTATGTGAACCCCTTGGGATTACGTGGAGTTTTGCATGAATTGGTCATAAAATGTGCTCTGAACTTCATCAAAGTCACAACAATAGAAGAACACAGTCTGCGTAAAATAATACTACACAAAAATTAGATGTTGCCATGATTTAATTGAACGTAATATGTAAACATTCACAGTGCAGGGAGGAAAAAGTATGTGAACCCCTAGCCTAATGACGTCTTCAAGAGCTAATTGGAGCCAGGAGTGAGCCAACCTTGACTCCAATCAGTGTGATGATATTGGATATGTTGCTGACAGCTGCCCTGCCCTTTAAAAACACACACCTGTTTTGGGTTTACTGGTTTCAAGAAGCACTGTCTGATGTGAACCATGCCTCGCAGAAAAGAGCTCTCAGAAGACCTACGATCAAGAATTGTTGACTTGCATGAAGCTGGAAAGGGTTACAAAAGTATCTCCAAAAGCCTTGATGTTCCTTTGGAGCGTGAGGCCAGCTGCCTGCCTGCTCGACCCTTGCCCTGCTTGGCTAATTAGATCGGCCCGGGAGGGGCTGGCCGAGTGGACAGGGAGGGTGGTTAACTCTTCGTTGGTGGAGGGGGTGCTGCCGCTCACTTTGAGGCGGGCGGTGGTTCGACCCCTTCTGAAGAAGCCCTCCCTTGACTCCACAGTAATGGACAACTATCGGCCAGTTTCAAACCTCCCGTTTTTGGGCAAGGTAATTGAGCGGGTGGTGGCGTCTCAACTCCAGAGGGTCCTGGATGAAGCGGATTATCTAGATCCCTTTCAATCCGGTTTCAGGCCAGGCTTTGGGACTGAAACGGCCTTGGTCGCCTTGGTGGATGATCTACGCCGAGGACTGGACAGGGGGAGTGCGTCCCTGTTGGTTCTGCTGGACCTCTCAGCGGCTTTCGACACCATCGACCATGGTGTCCTTCTGGGCCGACTGGCCGAGTTGGGGGTTGGGGGCACCATTCTGCGGTGGTTCTGCTCCTACTTGGCAGATAGGTCTCAGATGGTGGTGCTGGGGGACGCCTGTTCGGCACCCTGGCCCTTGAGGTGTGGGGTGCCACAGGGTTCCATCTTGTCCCCCATGCTGTTTAACATCTACATGAAACCGCTGGGAGAGGTCATCCGGGGATTTGGAGTGGGGTGCTATCAATATGCTGATGACACCCAGCTCTATCTCTCCTTTCCACCTGATTCCAGGTGGGCTGTTGAGGTTCTGGAGTGCTGCCTGGAGGCGGTGGGGACCTGGATGAGGGCTAACAAGCTGAAACTAAACCCAGACAAGACAGAGGTTCTCCTGGTCCGGAAATCCACAATGCAGGTACTAGAGTATCGTCCTGCTCTGAATGGGGTTGCACTCCCTCTGAAGGAGCAGGTCCGCAGCTTGGGGGTCCGCCTGGATCCGCAGCTGCTCCTGGATTCCCAGGTGGCGGCTGTGGCCAGGGGGGCCTTTGCTCAGCTTCGGCTGGTGCGCCAGCTGCGACCGTACCTGGATCGTGCAGACCTGACCACGGTGATCCATGCCACGGTGACATCGCGACTAGATTATTGTAACGCGCTCTACGTGGGGCTGCCCTTGAAGACGGTTCGGAAACTGCAATTAGTGCAGAATGCGGCGGCCCGTGTGGTCACTGGAGGTAGGCGGTTCGACTCTGTTGGGCCGCTCCTCCAACAGCTGCACTGATGGCTGCACTGGCTGCCAATTCGTTTCTGGGCCCAATTCAAAGTGCTGGTTTTGACCTTTAAAGCCCTATACGGCTTGGGGCCAGGATATTTGAGAGACCGCCTACTTCTATATAGTCCGGCCCGTCTCCTTAGATCATCAGAGAAGGCCCTTTTGCGGGTGCCGTCGCCCAGGGAGGTGCGAGGGGCGGCGGCCAGAAACAGGGCCTTCTCAGTAGTGGCACCAACCTTATGGAATTCCCTCCCCTTTGACTTACGAACTGCTCCCTCCTTGGACACTTTCCGGCGAGGCCTAAAAACCTTCTTGTTCAAAGAAGCCTTCTGAGCCTTTGCCTTTTTTTAATAGTTTGCTGGTACGGGTGGGTTGCTGCTGTTTTTATGATCTTGTTTTAAATTTTTAAATTAATTTTTAGATGTTTTTATTAATTTTTTGCTGTTTAAAATGTAAAATTGTAATTTATTTGTATTTGTATTTGTATTTTTGTAAGCCGCCTTGGGTCCCGTGGGGAGAAAGGCGGGATAGAAATATGGTAAATAAAAAATAAAATAAAATGTGTCTACGGTGAGACAGACTGTCTACAAATGGAGAACGTTTAGCACTGTTGCTACTCTCCCTAGGCGTGGTCGTCTTGTAAAAATGACTGCAAGAGCACAGCGCAGAATGCTTCATGAGGTAAAGAAGAATCCTAGAGTGTCAGCTAAAGACCTACAGAAATCTCTGGCACATGCTAACATTTTTGTTGACACATCTACAATAAGGAAAACATTAAACAAGAATGGAGTACATGGGAGGACACCACGGAGGAAGCCATTGCTGTCCAAAAAAAATATATTGCAGCACGTTGAAGTTTGCAAAAGAGCACCTGGATGTTCCACAGCACTACTGGCAAAATATACTGTGGACAGATGAAACCAAAATTGAGTTGTTTGGGAAGAACACACAACACTATGTGTGGAGAAAAAAAGGCACAGCACACCAACATCAAAACCTCATCCCCACTGTAAAACATGGCGGAGGGAGCATCATGGTTTGGGGCTGCTTTGCTGCCTTAGGGCCTGGACGGATTGTTGTCATTGATGGGAAAATGAATTCCAGAGTTTATCAAGACATTTTGCAGGAAAACGTACGACCATCTGTCCGCCAACTGAAGCTCCGCAGAGGATGGGTGATGCAACAGGACAATGACCCAAAGCATACAAGTAATTCAACAAAAAAAATGGCTTCAACAGCACACAATACGCCTTCTGGAGTGGCCCAGTCAGAGTCCTGACCTCAACCCGATTGAAATGCTGTGGCATGACCTTAAGAGAGCGATTCACACCAGACATCCCAAGAATATTGCTACACTGAAACAGTTTTGTGAAGAGGAGTGGTCCAAAATTACTCCAGATCGTTGTGCAGGTCTGATCTGCAACTACAGGAAACGTTTGGTTGAGGTTATTGCTGCCAAAGGAGGGTCAACCAGTTATTAAGTCCAAAGGTTCACATACTTTTTCCTCCCTGCACTGTGAATGTTTACATGTTACGTTCAATTAAACCATGGCAACATCTAATTTTTGTGTCGTATTATTTTACGCAGACTGTGTTCTTCTATTGTTGTGACTTAGATGAAGTTCAGAGCACATCTTATGACCAATTCATGCAAAACTCCACGTAATCCCAAGGGGTTCACATACTTTTTCTTGCAACTGTATATAGTTCACAACTTACAAATGTTCCATTATTTCAATAAATGACTAAAATTAATAGGTTGAAACTACAGGAATGTAGATTTAAGTTAGACATTAGGAAGAATTTCCTGTGAGAGCTGTCCAGCACAGCAACAGTCAGCCTTATGCAGTAGTCGGCTATACCTGATTGGAAATTTTCAAACAGAGGCTGGACGGCCACCTGTCAGGGATTCTGTAAAAGTTGTTTGCACTGAACAGGGTGGTTGGACTAGATTACCTGCAAAGTACCTTCAACTGTAACATTCTATGACTATGAGGTTGCTAAGTAAAAACATAATATCACATCAAGTGAAATGATCTGGTGTTTATGTGAATATTTGCAAAATATAAACATCCAAACAGTTATTCCAGAACTAGCTATAATGGGTAAACAGACCAATTTGCTGTAGAAAGGACTTTGATCTCCCAAGAAAATTGGCCATCTAGACACTCTCGAGTAAGGCAGTCCATTGATGCTCATATACCACCACCACCACCATGCATTTTTCTTATTATTACCCAAATTTTGTGGAATGATTGTATTAGAAATACAGAGATGATGGTTAGGATTTAGCAAAAAGAGACAGCTACATGTTCATGGACAAATATTATGTTTATTTTCCTCTCTTTGTAAAACTCTGGCAACAGGCAGCAGCCCTATGCAGATTCGTTGTGAATTATGTGTAGAAATTCAGTGGAACTTTCTCCTGGGTAAGCTTGCATAGGACATTTAAGGTGTGTTTGTCAGGTTCTACTCCATGTTCCATTAGTTAGACTGTCATCGAAGACAAGGAGGGCCTTTTCTGTGGTGGACCCTAAGCTGGGCAATACTCCTCCCGAAGTCAGGTTGGTACACGCTCTTTCAGAAGGCATCTATTTATTGTGCCTTTTATTTATTTGTTTGCTTGCTTGCTTGCTTATTTATTTATTTATATATATACAGTACCACCTTTTCTTTACAGACTCAAGGTGGTTTACGTAGGCAGGCAATTCTAAGATCTTTTTACAAGTATTGTTCTATGAGAACATAGAATCCTCAATTCCCAGATGTTTCCTTTCAAAGTGCAGCCATGTCCTAGCTGTGCTTCTGTCTTCCAAGCTTTTGCAGCAGCCTCAAAGTGTTATCCATCTTGCCAGCTGACTCCTATGCATTCCACACTCCATACTGCCTTCACAAGATCCATCAGTGGCAGTGGTCCCCCTTCCAAGTGACAACCAGGGCTGAACCTACTTAGCTTTCTTCGGGCAAGGCAACAGCTCAGTCTCCACGCCACACCATTTGGTGGAGATTTGGGATGGTGTCAGCGAGCACTGGGGATGTGCAACAACAACAACAAAGAATTAATTTTGGATTCCACTTTATTGCTTTTCTTTGATGGCCTAATTTGTTTCATTGGCTTGTTTCAACAGTGTACAGTACAGTACTTTGCTTTGTGGCCAATTTGGATGGTTGCTTCATTTCAATTATGCTTCAGTTTTTAAAACTGTTTCCCGTAGATTTCAATGGGCAAAATTCAATTCACTGCAAATGTTTTAATTATTTTTCAGAACTGGATGAAATTTACAAGGATGAAAGCCAACTAAAGCTCACAATAGGTGCTGGGGTTTTCATTCTAGGGACCATTGAAGTTTGATAATTTTAAAAGGTTTCTGCTGGTCGTCTTGCCACATGTTTTCATGACCAATTTGCATGATGCTCACCAGTAATGTCGAGATGCCCTTAGACAAGATCCCTGCTAAATTTTAGAAAGATAAGGGCAGGGATTCCACAGTCATCCATAAAAACAGCATCCAAAGTCTGAGCTTATAAATATTTTGTTTTGTGTCCACGTTGCACCAAAGTCACAGGAAATGTAGAACTGACCCTAGGAAACATCACTGAAATTTCTCAGAAAGCTAGATGCAGGAATTCCCTGGGAAATGATTCCTATTTCTCTGTATTGTAGTTTAAGTTCTGAGTCAAAGTTAACATAGACACAGAGATGGGGAATGCTCTGGAATGGCTGGGTTGAACAAACCTTTGGGAGAATGTGTCTGGATCTGGAGAACAAACTGACAGAGAAAAATACAGTATAAATGAATCACACACCCACAAGGAACAGGTACTTTGGTGGGAAGGAATTGATAATTCAGGAACTATGGAATCAATAGGAAGTTGTTGATTGAAAGCACATACCAAATGCTTCTGGAAGCCTTCACTCCAAGAGAGAATTTGCAGAGGGTGGAGAAAGCAGTGTTTCCATGTTTTCCTATTTTCATAGTTCCTTCCTGGGAGATGCCACAGGTCTCAGTAACTCCACACTAGCCTCATATTGCCAAGGCTCACTGCAATTCACCTTGGAAACACCTGGCAATGATGTGATCACTGTGTACTTCTGGAACAGGGCTGATTAGCAGCCCCTCAGCTGTTCATCAGCCAAAATTGATGACAGCTGAGAGCTGGTACCAGCCCTTCAAAGGAGCTACTGCAGGGAAAGCCAGAGAGAAGGAGATGGAGGGAAATGGGTGGTAGTAGTAAAAGAGGCAGAGGAAAGCCATGAGAGGTACAGATGGAGAGAAACAGAAGGAGAAGAAATGCAACAAGAGACTCAAAGCAGGAAAAATGGAGGAGGACAGGAGCCCAGAACAGGCAAGAGAAGAAAAGGCAAATGGGGCTGGAGAGAGCCGGGGGGGGGGGCAAGGAAGAAGACAGAGGGATAGAAATAGACGGGCAGTAGACGGGCAATAGATGAGTAGAAATAGATGAGAAGACGGGCAAGAAAGAAGACTAACAGCCCAGTCCAGCCTAAGGCCTCAGCGGCACAATTCAGTCACAAAAACAGCCTAAGTGCCTTAGGCTGAAGTTAGGACTGAATTGTGCCGTTGAGGCCGAATTTGTGCTGCAATTGTGACAGACATAGGACGGGTTAAGGAAAGTTGACCAATTCCATCCTAAGTTCGGCCTAAGAGCTATTCCGTCCTAAGTTTGGCCTAAAAGTGGGCGTGTCGGGGGAGTGACGGGGGCGGTTACGAATTTGGGTCCAGGTCCAGACACTGGAGAGCTCCGACGCCCCCTCAAGCACAGCTACGGAACAAAATTTAGGTCGACAAAAAAGGTGGATTCAAATTTGAGGAGACCCATAGGGGCCATTTTACCTTACACACTCCAGCCCTCTCCTAACACCCTACCCCTGAGTTATGCCTGAGTTAGGACAGAATAGCTGTGGCATAACTCTGGACATGGACACAGATAGTTACCCTATCCGAAGCCAGCTGCACCCAGCCTCTTTCCCCAAAAAGCCCAGCACCAGGCCTCCATTCTCTCTCTTTCTCTGAGCACGTGGCGTGGGGTCCTGTCCCCCAGCAGCCACAAAGTGGGACTTTGTTGGTGGAGGGCAAAATTCACAAACACCCCACTTCTCTCTTCTCCTCTCCTCTCCTCTCCTCTCTGCCCCCCTCTAGGGCAGAGAGGGCTATTCTGGCTGTGGCCAAACTGTTTACAGCTATGCCTGGGCAGCTGCCTCCTTGCAAGCATTTGCTAACCCATGTCTTTCTCCCAGCCTCTCTCTCCCCCCCCCCACAGGCAACAACACCAGCAGGTAAGAGCAGGGTCTGGGATGGCATGTGTTATGACTTCTGCCTGTTCATGCCAATATATGTTTGACTTTAGCCTGTTCATGCCTATATGTAGGACTTCTGCCTGTGTAAGCCATACTGTAGGACTTCTGCCTGTGCTTGCCATAATGTTGGACTTCTGCCTTTTCATGCCAATATGTATGACTTCTGCCTGTGTTCGCCTTTACGTAGTACTTCTGCCTGTCAGCACACATATATATGATAGCTGCCTCTTTACCAATGTGTCCTCTGATAGCTGCCCGTTGCCATGTGAGCAGACAAATATGTGTTTGTGTAAATGTGACTTGCCTGTTAACAAAGGTGTGTTTACTAACCCGCAGCCTTGCCCCCATAGGGTCTACAACAGGTCAGTTATGATGTGCTAGCCATGTATGTAGTTGTGCTGTGTTTTCTCTCCTTCACTGTTGTCCTTTGCAGGATCATGCCCTTCTGACGTCCAGGTAAGCTCCTCACACTGTGACAAGCTCGTTATACCTAGCAGCTGTGTAATCTGATCTCTCCCTGTAGGCTTTTGCAACCAACACACTGGCTTGTCTTCAATGGCGACTGCTACCACACACCAGCTGACATGTAACTCCCCCTTGTTTTTTGTCTCCCCAGGAATGTCCACTACCACCTACCTTCCTGGGAGCACCCCTGGGGCTCCAGGCAGGGTGTCCCACTGTTGTCTGCCTCGATGCTGCCAGAGGTCAGGGTGCCAGCCCTGCAACCCTCCTCAGCTGCTGCTGCTGCTGCTGCTCCACCTCCCTGGCTGTCCTACTTGCTGTCCCTCCCCTTTCTATGGAGCAGGCTGTGGTTCCACAGGGGAAGAGCCTGCATCTCCAGGTCCATGGGGCACGTGTGCTGCTGCTGCTTTCAGATTGGCTGCTGTGACTACCCCTGGCAGCCTCGCCTGGCCATCTCTGCTACCGGTCCAGAACAATAAAGATGCCCCTCGGGCAGAGCCCCCTTGTGCTCAGTGTTATACAAGCATTGCCCCCCACACACAGGGACAGCGCCCAGCACACAAGCCCCTGCATGAATCCCATCCAGGGACTGCCACTTCCTTCCCAGGGAGACCACAGCAGGGAGGCTGCCAGACCCTCAGGGCTCAGAGGGGAGTGGGGAGTTGGGGGGCCTCTCAGGCAAGCAAACACTGACAGGCGACATGGCGCCCATACTGGATCCGCTCGCGTCCGCCACATCCGTGAAGAGCCTTTTCGGCAACCGGGGCTCTCACCCGCCCACGGTCCGCCCGTCAACGGCGTCTGTTCTGCCCACGGTCTGCCCGTCAACGGCGTCCGTTCCGCCCAAGGTCCGTCTGCATAAGAGGCGCCCATTCCTGCATTGCCTTCATCTGCGAAGTGACCCCTGTGTCTCTGCAGATCTCTGCAGACCCCTCTCCCTGTATCCCTCTCCCACCAGCCTTTTTGTCTGTCTGTTTCTGACCCACCCGTGTCCCTCCCCAGCACCCACTGTCCGCCTGCCTGTGTGTCTGCCTCCCCTCCCACTGGAGGCTGGCCACCCCCCACCCCACCGGAGCGCCTGCCACGAGGCGCCGACGTCTCCCCATCTGGGGGTGTGATGAGCTGCGTGAGCCCTTCCCGCTCACAGCAGACAGGCCCAAGGCATCTCTCGGTCTTGGCCGGGGCACAGAGCAGAAGGCACGCCGGGATGCCTTCTTTGTGGGCATAGCCACGGCCCTGGAGGCCCAGGGCTTCAGGCAGCGCACGGGCAAGTCATGTCAGAGGCGGTTCCAGCCATCATGAGACCCCCTTGTGTGTGACATTCCCACCCCCTCCTTCCCTTCTCTCCCCCGCTCCCCCCCATGAATCCCACGTGCAGCCTCAACGTGGCATGGGGGTGGCAACACCTGTTGCAGGTAGGAGGGCTGTGGCACTCCCCCCTGCAGCAGGTGGCTAATGCCCAGGGTGCCCTGGGGCAGCTGGCACTGGCACAACCTCTGCCCTTCAGCTGACTGTCGCACGCCCAGTGCCTGCAGGCCCACCTGTGGCTGCCCATCTGCTGCGAACACTGCAGCAGCTGTGGTAGGTGCACACAGACAAGCTCAGGAGGGGGCTCTTCACTTCCACAAGACTGACACCTCACCACAGGAGCCTGCCTGCCTCTGTGGTATGTTTTGCCTCGATCCTGGGCTGGTGCTGGCCCACTGCTCTTGCCTCCTGCCTACCTCAGGCATAGTTGCAGCCTAACTCAGCCCTATCTTAGGCCACAGTTACGCCACACTTGGGCCTCAGTTGTGCCTGACTTGTGCTGAGTTGGGCTGGACTGAGCCCTTAGTGGCCCTTTGTAGGGGTCATGGAGGGCTACAGTTGCATGAAAAAGGCAAAGTGAGGTCTTGCCTCGGGGAGATGGACTAGAGGCCCCTCCTTCATAAGGGCTCACCCCAAAAAGTGAGAACGCCTGCAGAAGATGACCCTGTGGCTTGACTGGTTAGACAGGTTAATTGGCCACTGAGATACCCTCACAAGGCACTGGGGGCATAAGGCCTCCATCTGATTGCAGCAAGGAATCGGTGAACTCCGAGACAGACTATTTGGGACAGAGGAGACCCCCAAAGATTGGAAGGGCAACCTGTATAAATTTTGTTATCTCCTGACTGAGATTCCAATTCTGTTATATTCATAAACTGTACTTTGTGTTCCCAGCTGCCTCATTGAATGTCCTACCACCCAGCCACAGGAAGTAGGCTTGCCCCACTGACAGTTCAAAACTGTCAAACAAAATGTACTTTGCTCAACCTTTTGCGAACTGCTTGAAAGCCACCTTACATATATGGAAGAAAAGACTCCAAGCAATAAGAGAAAATCAAAGAAAAGAGAGAGGAGAAGAGTCAAACGGAGTAGCCAGCCATGACTTTGCTTTTATTCAGAATGCTTTTGAAAGACCTGGCTTTGTTTAGGCCTCTCTCCAAAGCACTGGAGCCACGGTGGCGTAGTGGTTAAGACGCTGAACTGCAGACCGAAAGGTAGGCAGGACAGCAGTTTGAAAACCGAGTGCTGCGTGATGGTGTGAGCTACCATCTTCGGCTCCAGCTCCTGCCAACCTAGCAGTTTGAAAGCTATAAATTTCAAGTAGCTCAGAATTCAAAACAAACATTTCTACTGGGTAATTCCATCGTTTAATATAATTTTATTATTATAAAAAGATGGGTCCAACTTTACGTTTTGCCTTCAGCATCGTAGGCATCCTCAGAAGTAACAGGGCTACAGTTACATCAAGTAGATTAATAGGTACCACCTCGGCAGGAAGGTAACAGTGTTCCATGCATCTTGGCATTGAGTCATGCCGGCTACATTGACTCTGTTGAGCCGCTGCTTCAGCGGCTGCACTGGCTGCCCATTCGTTTCCGAGCCCAATTCAAGGTGCTGGTAATGACCTTTAAAGCCCTTCACGGTTTGGGTCCAGGATATCTGAGGGACCGCCTTCTCCCATACATTCCGGCCCGCTCTCTTAGGTCATCTGAGGGGGCTCTCCTGCGTGTACCACCTCTATCACAAGTTAGGGGAGTGGCAACACGTGGGCAAGCCTTCTCTGCTGTGGCGCCACAACTGTGGAACTCCCTGCCAGGGGATCTGAGAACCACCCCCTCCCTCATGACTTTTCGGCGAGGGCTCAAAACATTTTTGTTTCGTCTCGCGTTTGGGTGATGGGTTGTAGCCTGCCTCCTGTGTCTCAAAATGCTCTGCCATGCTGCTTTTGTGCTCCCTACTGTTGCCCCCCCAGTGGTTTTTATTGATATTATTGTTTTTATTGTTTTTAAATTATGTATTTAAACTTTCTGTATTTTAAACTGTTTTTAATTTTTGTTGTAAGCCGCCTTGGGCATTTGCCTCGGCATGGGATAAGGCGGGATATAAATTTTTTAAATAAATAAATAATAACCACAGAAGTGTCTTTGGACAACGCTGGCTCTTTGACCTTCAAATGGAGATGAGCACCACCCCTAGAGTCGGTAACGACTAGCTTTTGAACAAGGGAAACCTTTACCTTTTACCAAAGCAGAGGGATCCAGTGAGATTCTTTCCAAATCAAATGCACAACCCTAGTGAGCAAGATTCTGCTCCCCCTCCAAGAATTGATTGTATGTGGATATGTTTTGTTAATAGATCTTATTTTCAATTGTGCTAATATTATCATTTTTAATTTGAATCACTTTGAGAATCATTGTTGTTTAAAAGCAGGATTCAAAAATTGTAAACAAAATGAAATTTTGATTTGAAATTTTGAAAATGTAAACCAATTTGAAAAATGTAAACAAAATTTGAAATTTTGAAATTTATTCCCTGAAGAAGGCTGCTAGTATTGACAGCCGAAATGTTAGAATTTTTGTATGCTATTTTAAAATTTAGAATAAAGACCATTGCATGGCTTCAATCTCAAAAGATTTTATTCCTCTGAACCTTCTGGCCATGAAAACCTAAAATTAAATTAAATTAAAATTAAATACATTGTGTAGAAGTGCAAAATGTGCAATATGGGACATCCATTGGATCATCATCATGCATCTGCAAAAAGCAAAAAAGACCACATGATAATTCTATAGGCTGGGAATAGAAATAAAATATTGATGACTTTCCCAACGCCATCTGTGATTCATAGTTTCAGCAGATACGGTATTCAAATCTTCCAGGTGAAAGGGCAACCATTCTATCTACTACCACAGTGACTCTTATAAACTGTTTCAAGCCAGTTTAGGCAAATAAGTTCTCAAGGAACATGATATCATCGTAGACATACTGGAAAACTTAACCCATTGAATTAAAAATATACGCTCTACAGGGAAACCAGAAGGACTATGAAATTCCCTAGGAAAGAACATTGGCTGCTGTCAGTTTTTCAGGGTCGGAGCATTTGAAAACACTAACATTTTAGTCAAAAGAAAAAGGTCAGCCATGAATTCAAAACACTCATTATAACTGTCCCTATGGAACTTCATCACTCAGCTTCGTATCTCCATGGGAACATATGCACATTATGTAAAACTGTAGGTAATGCTTCTATGTCCTCTTAATAGATATAATTTGTTTCCCATTTCTCTGTCTGGTGAAATATATTTAATGGTTTCTTCACAAGATTTATTAGGTGAATAATTTTAATAATATTCCTTACCCCTGTACGGATCACAAAGTGACTCTTCGCAGGGGTGTAATGATAGCAGAGCCTGTCCTCTGCCGAAGGACATCGCCACTCACTTCCAGGTTCGGCACGGGGGGGGGGGTGGCACTGCATGCTAACTTGCCCCGGGCGCCCTTTCACCTTGTTCCGCTTCTAACTTTTTGGTGTATAGCATAGTGGCTAGTAAACTGAGCTGTGAGTCAGGATTTTTTGGGTTTGAATCTAGCCTCTGCCATGAATTTACTAGGTGATCTTAGGAAAAACAGCTTCACAGTCCAATCTTACCTGCTCTGGCTGTCGTCGCTGCATCTCTTCCACTGGCACTGACTGCTTTAGAGTTGTAAAAGGCGCTCTGGCAGCGCACTACTCAGCATGCTGCCAGAGATGCTAGTGGAGACCTGACAGTAGCATCGCTACACCCTCGGGGGTGGTTGTCATGTCACCCCCTGTGACATCACAAGCCTTTCGGTGGCAATTTGGCAGCGGCACGCTGAAAATGCCCCCCCTGGTGTTTTTTCGGCCGCTTTGAGGCCAAAAGCGGCCTAGAAGCGGCCAAAAAATGTGGGGGAGGTGGTTGCATATTTGGCGCGCCGCAGCCAAATCTGGCAGCAAGTTTACCTGCCTAGCGTGTGTCATCCCTGCTGCCCAGGGGGCCCCACCCACCCCTAACGACACCTCTGAGGCCTGAGCCTTGTAAACAGTAGGTGCATGGCAATAGGGCAGATTTTCTCACTCTTCCAAAAGGTATTTAAAATGTGGACATTAATCGATGTTAATGATGGTGTGAACAAAAGTCTTTTAAATCCGAATGCATTGAAGTCGCATGCGTAAAACATATATGTCTACTTTTTTTTAAGAATGTAGAAAACAGCTGTTGTTTCTGAAGTCTGTTAAATCGAGGTCCATAGATTCATTGTATCATAAACGTTTTAAAACATTTTCATCAGTTCTAAGGAGGATTCTGTGCATACCAGAAAATCTGTGTTGCGGTTGTGCAATCCAGAGTATTGTGCTGGCGTAGTCCCACTCCCACGGGATTGTGTTGCTACAGCAATAGCAAGTTTTACTTCCTAACAGCATTGTATAATGGCTGTGCAGTCCAGAGTGGGTTGTAGTGGGCTGTATGTGGGACAAGAGACAATATATCACCAATTCATTTGGGTTACACAGAACTCATACATAAATGCAGTGCTGGGTTCCTATTTGTTAGTAGCTTCCTTAATGGGACTGCAGGTACAGTATCTTGCAATAGGGAAAAATAACAGCTTGCCCCCTTCCCTTTGCAATGTCTGGATTGCAAAGCAAGTGTACTGTAAGCCATTATGTGTGCAGTTGCAGCTATGTATATTAATTGGGGCCGGTTGTACATTGTTTATACATCCTATTGTCCATAGCACATTTGAACTGCAGCCATCCTGAAGGCTGTTCAAGCCATTTGGCAGGCTATATTCAGTATTTCAAAAATAAATAAAAATACAAAAATGAGACTCTCCTGAAAGCCTTGCCCATTGACCTGAAAATGTTAATACACCACTGTGACCTTTCCTGGATGGTTGAATTAAAAATATCAGACATCAGCATTTGAGTGGGCTTGCAAAGATGTTACCATTTCCCATTTGCCTGCTGATAATAATGCACAGTGTAAATTTTGGTAGCGCTAAGAGAGCTACCCGGCAGATCACATACTTCACTGGAATTGTCCACATTTAAGCTTGGAAGAGTTTTTGTGTTTCAACTTTGGTTGCTTAAGTAGAAATTTGCTTCTGGGCATGGATTCAGTTTAATGTAACAATGAACTGGTGAACATGAGACATATTTTTTTTCTTCCTTTGATGGACTGAAACTTCGCGTGACCTTGTTTAACCTTTTGTTATTAACTGAGAAGTGAGGCATCATTTAATCATGAATTTTATAATGGAAGTAGCCAAAAAAAGCTCCGAAGCAATTAATTATTGACCAGCTTAAACTATTTCAGTGTGGATGAAAGAAGCAGGTTTAGAAATTTATGGTTACGTGTGTTTCTCCTTTGCCCACTCATCAAATACAGTGTCTCAGAGTGATAACAAAGTTATTTTTTCTTGTCACTGCATTTCTTATTAGGCTGTCCTCTTCTATACAGTATCGGCTGGCAAAGTGTAAAACCTATGAGATAAAGTGATGCTACACCAGAAGTCCAGAAAGCCTTATTATGTCAATATTACTCAAAAGCAGTAATATTGGAAAGTTCGCAGAAATGCAGATTTGTCACACAATTCTTGCCTCTGTTTCCCCAAGAGTCTCATTTGTGTACTTTCAAATGCCTGTTGATAATACACATGGGGGGGGGGGGTTGTCATCCAGTGGTTAAGGGCCTATGCCCTTCAGAGGATCCACCTGGCCAGGCTAATGCTTACCAGAGGCGTAGCCAGGCGCCCCTGCTACTGGGGCGGAAAAGCCCGCCGCCCCATTATGCAAATTAAATAATTAATTAGCATAATGAGTTTCAGGTTTTTTAATGTTTTTTTAAAGGTTTTTAGCGCTAACGGGGCTTCTAACAGTGTATGTATGCTTTGCGCCTACTTATCTTGTTCTAGGACGACGTTCAGGGGCGACGAGCTCCTCCGGGGCTCCTGGGCGCTTGAATTGCAGAGTTAACACATGCGCAGAGCTATGATTGGAAATATCGTCGCTCTCAGCATACGTTAACTCTGCAATTCAAGCGCCCAGGAGCCCCGGAGGAGCTCGTCGCCCCTGAACGTCGTCCTAGAACAAGATAAGTAGGCGCAAAGCATACATACACTGTTAGAAGCCCCGTTAGCGCTAAAAACCTTTTAAAAAAACGTTTTAAAAACCCGAAAATAAGCGAAAATAAAAATGAAAGTTAAGGAGGCTCCCGCCCCCCCCGGAGCCTTCCCGCCCCTATGCCCTGGGGCCCATCGCCCCACCGCCCCATATCAGATGACGCCTCTGATGCTTACCTTTTCTACTTATGGCAGTGGTAGCACCCATCAGGGGACAGGCAAGGCTCCATGGGGGACCCAGTGCAGGGCTCCCCCAGTGCAATTGTACGCAGGATTGTGCCATAACAAATTGTCCTCCCATACTAACAAATTGTCCTCCAAAGTTGTTCAAATGTATTATCTTGATGTAGTCCTTACAAACACCTTAGGGCAGTGCTTCCCAAACTGGGAGGCGCGGCTCCCAGGGGAGCCACGGAAATCAGCCAGGGGAGCCGCAGAGTGTCACGGAATCCTCTTGGAAAACAGTGTAATGCCAATTGGCAGGCATCAACATAATGCAATGGGAAGCCGCAGCCAATGGTCACCAATGGTCAAGGGAGCCGCAGGTCGAAAAAGTTTGGGAAACACTGCCTTAGGGTAAGTAGTTCTATCCCCACATTGCAGCTAGGAAGCCGAGGTTGAGAGGGAGTGACTTGCCTAAGGCCATCTATTTAATTCACAGCAGAGACAAGATTCATACTGGGGAAGTCCTGATTTATAGCTCTGTCTCTTAGCCATTTGGCTACACTAACTCTCTGCACAACACATAATACTCTCCATGAGACAGCTTTCTACACAATACTCCACACATATTGGCCTTGGACCAGGAAGGCCTAGATTCAAATTCCTTCTCAACTATAAGGCTTACTGGGATGCTTGGAGCTAGTTATTATCTTTTAGCCTAGCCTGACTGACTGAGTTGTATGAGGATAAAATATAAACCTCTCTGAACTGCTTAGAAGAAGAATGAGATACAAGTGTGATAGATATCTGGAAGTCCCCATCTCAGTTTGTGACTGGGAATGTTCCAAACATGTATTGGTTTTATTTTTCTTCGTACGATTCATAATGTGAGGCAAAATTAACAAGCCTGGAAACAGTAGTTTTGAGGATTTGGAGGAAGAGTGGAAGAGACTGGAGAACATATTACACAGAGCGCCTCAAGAAAATGTACACACTCTTTATAATGGCAAATTTATCATGGTATAATTCACACTTATACTGTATATGGTGTACATATACATAAGAACATAAGAAGAGCCCTGCTGGATCAGGCCAAAGGCCCATCTAGTCCAGCTTCCTGTATCTCACAGTGGCCCCACCAGATGCCTCCGAGAGCACACAGCCAACAAGATAACCTGTTTCCTGTTGTCACTCCCTTGCACCTGGCACAGAGAAAACCTACTTCTAAAACCAGGAGGTTGCTTATGGCTTGTAAGCTGTGATGGTCTTTTCCTCCATGAATCTATCTAAACCCCTTTTAAAGGCATCAAGGCCAGGTGCCATCACCACATCCTGTGGCAAGGAGTTCCAGATGAATTACACGCTGGGTGAAGAAATATTTTCTTTTGTCCGTTCTAACTCTCCCTCCACTCAATTTTAATGCATGTCCCCTGGTTCTGGTGTTGTTCAAGAGGGAGAAGAATTTCCCTCTGTCCACTCTCTCCATCCCTTGCATAATTTTATACGTCTCAATCATGTCCCCCCTCAGGCGCCTTTTTTCCAGACTGAAAAGCCCCAAACGCTGTAGCCTTTCCTCATAAGGGAAGTGCTCCAGCCCACGAATCAGTTTGGTCGCTCTTTTCTGCACTTTTTCCAATTCAACTATATCCTTTTTGAGATGTGGCGACCAGAACTGGACGCAATACTCCAGATGCAGCCTTACCATCGATTTGTACAACGGCATAATAATATTGGCCGTTTTATTCTCAATCCCTTTTTTAATGATCCAGAGCATGGAATTGGACTTCTTCACAGCTGCCGCACACTGGGTTGACACTTTCATCGACCTGTCCACCAGCACCCCAAGATCTCTCTCTTGATCCGTCACAGACAACTCAGAACCCATTAGCGTATATGTGAAATTTTGGTTTCTTGCCCCAATGTGCATCACTTTGCACTTACTTACATTGAAGCGCATCTGCCATTTTGCTGTCCATTCTCCCAGTTTGGAGAGATCCTTCTGGAGCTCTTCACAATCCCTGCTGGTCTTCACCACCCGGAAAAGTTTAGTGTCATCCACAAACTTGGCCACCTCACTGCTTATCCCCAACTCCAGGTCATTTATGAACAAGTTGAAAAGCACCGGTCCCAAGACCGATCCTTGGGGCACACCGCTTTTCACCTTTCGCCATTGTGAAAATTGCCCATTGTCTCCCACTCGCTGTTTCCTGGTCTTCAACCAGTTCCTAATCCACAAGAGGACCTGCCCCCTTATTCCCTGACTGTGGAGTTTTCTCAGGAGCCTTTCATGAGGGATTGTATCAAACACCTTCTGAAAATCCAGATATATAATATCCACAGGTTCTCCCGCATCCACATGCCGGTTGACCTTTTCAAAAAATTCTAAAAGGTTTGTGAGGCAAGACTTCCCTTTGCAGAAGCCATGCTGACTCTCCCTCAGCAAAGCCTGTTCTTCTATGTGTTTTAAGATTTTATCCTTAATGAGACTTTCCACCATCTTCCCTGGAACAGATGTTAGGCTGACCGAGTTTAGTTTCCCGGGTCCCCCCTCCTTCCTTTTTTAAAGATTGGCATGACGTTAGCTATCCTCCAATCCTCTGGCACAGTGGCCGTTTTAAGGGACAAGTTGCATATTTTGGTCAAGAAGTCAGCAAACTTCATTCTTGAGTTTCTTCAGAACTCTTGGCTGGATGCCTTCCGGGCCCAGTGATTTATTGATCTTTAATTTGTCAATTAAGTCTGAAACATCTTCTCTTTTAACCTCTATTTGACTTAATTATTTAGTCAGGGGAGGTCGTTCAGGCAGTGGTATTCGCCCGAGGTCTTCTGCCATGAAGACAGGTGCAAAGAATTAGTTTAATTTCTCTGCAGTCTCCAAGTCCCCTTTTATCTCCCCTTTCTGTCCCTCGCCGTCCAGTGGACCAACCATTTCCCTGGCAGGTTTCCTGCTTCTAACATATTTAAATAAGCTTTTATTATTCCCTCTTATGTTGCCTGCCATACGTTCCTTAAAGTCTTTATAGGCCTCTCGTATCATCTTTTTACATTTCTTTTGCCACCGTTTGTGCTCCTGTTTATTTTCCTCATTTGGGCAAGACTTCCGTTTACGGAAGGAAGCTTCCTTGCCTGTTATAGCCTCTTTAACCGTGCTTGTTAGCCATGCCGGCACCCTCCTGGACTTAGTCGAGCCCTTCCTCCTTTGTGGGATACACTCACGCTGGGCCTCTATTACTGTTTTAAACAGCCTCCCTTAGATGTTTGAGTGTTGCAGGTTTTCTACAATGAAGCTCATTACAGTGTGTTTACATTTTTTGAGACACCCTGTATTTGCCCTGACTAAAGAAGCATGGCCCATCCTTCATATCAGCAAGTGCCTCTCATGAACACAGTCTACCAAAATGCTTCCCTGGTGGTGACATTCAAATCCACTCTTGTGTTTGTGGAATCTCTCCTCAATGTGGGAAAGTGAATAGCAATGCATGAGCACAGCTGGGGTAGGCAGAGTTGAACACATGATCTTGCAGGTATTCTTTTTTTCTATTTATTTACGTAGGCATTTATTTCAAATCAGTTGTCACAGGGCAGGATAGTAGAAAGCTGGGGTATCTTGACCAATGCAGTCTGCCCTGCTTGACTTCCTTGCTTATCCCCAGACGACATGTTACTGTCTAGTTTGAACACTACTGGAGCATTCATAGGAGGCATCTCAGAGTTTCCTTTTAATAAAACAAGCTGACATCTAATCTGGTCCTCGGTGGTACAATGAGAATAGCAATATTTAGGAGAGGCAAGTGGCCTTGCTGAGCTTTAAAATGCATTAGGCACAGATAAAGGTTTTTCCATCAGTTTGGCATGAGTCAAAAAGCTCAATTCTGGAACATATTGACAGTCATAACTTATTTTTCTAGTGTTTTGGAGACAAGGGTCATTGAACAGTTCACATTTTATTAGGTATTGCACCAGACCTGCCAAATACCCTGAATTCAGGATGTTAGATTTCACACTCCAGATGTTACTTCAATTTAAAAAAAAAAAGAGGGAAAAGAACACTCATGTTTAATCCACAGGATACTGATAAATTTGTTTCCATATTACAATCTTTACATTAGCAGTTGAAAACAAAGCATTCCATGTTACTGTATATGCAAACTTTTTAAAAAAAAATGTATTGCTTTACAATGACATTAAAATACATTCACCTTTCACTCGTTCTTCAAAAAGTATGAACATTGGAATTTAAGTTGGTAGGCTTAAATTCTATGCCACGGGTAGCCCGATCCTGCCCAACTTTAGGCCGGCTGAGCAAGCGTTCCTTCCACCAGCCTATGTGGCCATAAGGCACTTTTGCGCCACCTCAAGAGTAAACGGTGCTGGTGCAGAGCCAGGCACTGCTCACTCGGCTGCCCTCTGGAGCCTGCGCCGGCTGCCACAGGTGAATCCCATGCCTGTTGGCACGGGGGAGGCAGGGGTAGCGAGGGAGGGGACCATTGGCCGGCTCGGGCTGGGAGGGGTACTCCCCCAAAATGCCTCCTACTTTTGGTTTGGTTTCTGATGCTATCTGATGAAAGGAGGAGGCCAGGCCAACCAGGAGGCCAGGTCTACCAGGCGGGTAGACCTGGGTGCCTCATCAGGAAGCCTGGTAGACCTGGGCTCTGGAGACTCTTCCAGCTGATGCTGCCCTCCTCTGCCCTGTTTTGCCCACTCCCCCTTTGAGGAGGGGCCCAAAAGAAACTTTGTACACCATGATAAAATTCCTCTCAGAGGTCCTGGGGGATGGGGAGGTCACTCCTCCTCTATCTCCAATTAATCACAACAACAATGCCAGAATTGACAATACAGGTACCTCTCATTTTTAAAATACTGTGCTTTGAAAATTAATACCGAGTCCTAATTTTTGCATGCTAATTTTCAAGATAACGCAACAAAACTTCCCAGCGCTCCTACGTTTGGCTGGCTTTGTGTGTGTTGCTTTTGATTTTTAATTGACACATTTTTGAAATACATGCTGATTTTCAAGAATGTAACCCCTGCGTAAAATGAGAGGTGCCTGAGCTGTAATAAATAATGATGACCCTTTAAGTCAGAGGTTGAAGGGCTGTGGGGGGAGAAAGAAGACATGCAAGCAAGGCAATGGCAAAATCTAAATATCCAGGGATATTCTCCCTTTAAGAACTCAAAGGAGCTAGACAGGATTAGGCTGCCCATGTAGGAAATTTATAACGGAGAGACTTATAACCAGGAGGCACTGTTGTCTCATAAGAAACTGTTGCTGGAATGACTAAACGCACAAATAAAACCATTCAGACGTACAGCTCAATCCTGTGTAACCTTGCACCGGTGGAACAGTAGATGCACCGGTGTAAGTGTAATTGCACTTACACCAGTGCATCTGCTGTTACACCGGTGCAAGGTTACACAGAATTGTGCTGTAAAACAGGCATGCCCTTCACTACAAACTCCTAGTTCAGTCCACCAAAGAATGACATATTGCCATTTGACGGAATCAGAGGAAAGAACATTCTGCAGGGCTGTGGTCCAGACTCCTAGGTCCCATTACAGATGCTTTGGGAATACATCCTTAAGCGTTATTGAAATGGGTCTCATGCTCCTTACTGCTTTCTGGTCTATGTTAGCAGATATGGGTAGGGCATACGTTGATATTAGGATTATACAAACATATTTTCTGACTTTTGGGGGTAAGAAGGTTCTTCATGCTTGTTTTGAGAACAGTATATCCTTGATACATTTTCTCTTGGCTATGCCTTCCCCTTGTGAGTAATAACTCTAACTGCAGTTCTTTATCTCCCTCTCATTCGCTAGAGGGTATACAACAGTACACTAGATAAGGAACATGTTCAGCTCCTAATGGAGAGAAAGAAGCGAGAAAAATCACATTGTCCTCCTCTTTGAAGCTCGTAACACAGCACAGAATAGGTGCATAAATCGACTCTTCTCCTTCGTATCTTCTCCATTCCCAGGCCCAACTCCTGTTCGCACTTGGTTGGCTGATTTCTCTGAGCTTGTAATGAAACAAGGACATTGTCTTAAACTTAATTTGCATTGTTCTGAATGTCTTCTACATTTTTTACGTATAGGTATGAAAAATGCACAACTGAGCCAAATTTTTTTGAAGCCTGTAAAATTTTTCAGGTCATTGCTTGAACACAGAAGCACTCTCTATAATGGAAAGGAGCCAAGTTAGTCAAGGGTAGTTCAGTGAAATTGTGGAACTTTGCATAAATTATAAAAATGTCATTCTGACGACCTTCTTCTTCTCCTAAGGCACCACCAGTCTAACAGTGTAATACTTTGCCAACTCCTGCAAAGCTGCAACCCATGGGCCAGTCAAATGAGTGAGCCTAGGCAGGCTGTAAGTATAGCACCCACTGCTACCCAGTTTGGTGCGGAGCATTCTTGTCCTGCCCCGCCATCTGCCTTGCAAGGCAAGGGCGGACTAATGCTGGCACCCTATTGGGTGACTTTTGATTATTTGGGTGAAGGGGTGGGTTCCTGTCATAGTCCTACAGTATATATTAAAAATAGTAAAAATAAATTAATAAAATTTACAAAATATATACTTAAAATATAATACTTCATGTTGATGTAAATTATGATATATTGGAAATTTTATAATTATATTTTAGTTGGGGCACTTTTCTTAAGCTGAGGTCTATTCCCCCTGCTTTGTTTGCTCATGTTTCCTAGTTGTCCCCCCCCCATTTGTCCCAGCCTTCAGGGATGGCCCCACCCATTATTTGATGGTGTAGTCACATGTAGCTAATTAAGGTGGCATTTTAGGGTATGCTATTATTATTAAGAATATCTATATACCTCTTTTAAAGAAAAGTTTGCAAAGTGGTTTACAGAGAAGTCAAGTGACTAACAGCCGAATCCTGTGTAATTCTTGCACTGGTGTAACGGTAGATCCACCGGTGTAAGTGCACTTATGCCAGTGTAACTTGCCGTACATCGCTGGACACAGGACGGACGCAGGACGGATACCGGCGTTCGTCACATGCACAGTTCGGACGCGGAATGGACATTGGTGCAACTCCAGACAACCCCAGAATGCCCCCTGCGCCAGTGGAGTTGCGCCAGCATCTGTGGCTGCCCCACCACCACCACAGGATGCAGCGTGCATCCCATTGGCACAGTTTAGGATTGGGCTGCTAGTGTCCCAATCTTGTGCATGTCTGCTCAGAGGTGGTTTCCATTCTGTTTGGTGGGGCTTGCTCCTAGGACATCATGTGCGGGTTCTAAACACCCCTCCAAGTAACATGTTCATGGCTCCTTCTCCTTTTTCTAGAAGGTGAATGTCAGTGAGACCTGGATACAAACAAGTTGACTGCAGCTGGGCTAGTCAGCTTTTGTAGAATTCCAGATGCATCAGATTAATGTTCTGGATTTAGCAGGTTAAACCTGATGCCCTTGGCAATTGACAATATTTTGCAGCAATTTGAGGACATCTTAGTGGGCCTATGGCAAGCATTTTTCACATAAGGACTGCCCATGACCCAGGCTGGTTTGGAAGATGCAATAAAGGGCTTCCAGCCCCATACAGGGGATAGTTTTGACTGCAACCAGTTCATGCTATGGTGCAGTGGGGTTGGCCCACATTGGTTGCGACTTTTCATGTTCTGCTTTTACAGCAGAACAAACAAAATTGCTACTGTACTGATGGTTTGGGGGAAAAAAGACTTTAATATTTTTTCCTAGCTCCTGTTACAAAAATATGCCAGCAACAAAGCTGCCACCACTAATAAATGTATGCTCTTAACTGTCAACCCCAGCAATTAAAATTTGCCCAGTTAACATTTAGACCCCCTGATTAATCAAAACTAAAGCTTTCATCTCTTGATCTACTGATTATACCTTACAGTCCTGATCTGTACCAATATTTTTCCTCTGCTTATAAACCTCCACTGACCTCAGAACTGCTCTTGCAGTTTTCTGTAACTTGAACTAGAAATAAAGCACGTTGCCACTGGTCAATTGTTTGACCAGAGCTGCACTGGCGTCGCTCGAGGTGGGGCGAAACGGTAAGTTCCGCACTGTGCTAACCTCCATTTACTCCCCGGCACAAGGTGGCCCTGCCCCTCACCATCGGAGCCATTCAGTGCAGCGAAGGCAACGTGCAGTAGACTCCCTGCGCATTGCCTTCGCCGCACTGAATGGCTCCGACGGTGAGGGGGTGGGGCCATCTCATGCCAGGGATCACATGGAGGTTAGCACAGTGTGGAACTTACCATTCCGCCCCACCTCGAACGACGCCAGTGCAGAGCTGCACTGTCAGGTCAGCAAATGAGTTTTCCTCAGTGCTCCAGACGTTTTGTATAGATTACCTTAATCATCATTACTTTAACCTTGTAAAATAGCCTAATATTATATGGATCAAACTATACCTTGTGGATCTATCCATGCAGCCCTTCTCAGGGGACCAGGTATAGAAGTGCTTTTACTTGAACGCTCAAAGTCTCCGAGCGAAGATGGGAGGAGAACTCAGAACTGGAATGTTTGGTGGTGAGAAGGGCACAAAAGAGTGAGCCCGTGCAGGTTGTGAGAACCAAAGATGGAGCGGCTTCTTCACCTTCATCTTCCTGCACACGTTGGTGCCCTTTCAGCAGTGTTTTTGCTGAGGAGTCTCTTTGCAGCTCAGCAGCTGAGAGGTGAAGAAGATGGCAGCACCGGGAGGGACAGCCCAGTTATCACACAGGCACTCAAAAGAGCTTTTGTGGACCACATCAGGCCTGTTGGCCATATGCTTAACACCTCTGGGCTAGACCCTCTTCCATACTTCTCACACATTCTTTTGCTTTTGCTAACTCCTATGTTACATAGCATTCTGAGGGATGGTAAGAAGGAGGAAGGGAATAAAAAGCACTCTTTCCACTCGCTAACGCCGCAATCCTTTCTAACTTTAAGTAGCAGAGTGTGTGCTCCGCCACTCTAAAGTGTTGCAAACGCGCCATAAAGAGCGTTTGCAATGACTCAGAAGGCCCTCACTCCCCCCCCCCCGGCAGACCATCATTGCGCCCGCCGAGAACGGTGAATCCTGCACCGGTGGCACAGGGGTGAGAGGAAGGTGGGCGAGGCCTGCCAGGGGTGGCCATTGCCTGGCCCAGGCTGGGACAGGGCAGAGATATTGGCGGTGCACTCCCTTACTCCACCACCTCAGATATACGCCAGCTTCAGAGCTGGCATATTTCCGAGGAGGCCCATAGGCCCTGGGCAACCCTACACTCGGGGAAGGGGATGAATGTCCCCTTCTCCCGAGGTGTTCCTGAGTCGCACCGCTGCAGCCCGGGAACGGGTTTAGGATACAGCGGGCAGCCCTTTAGGCCAACTGTGTATCCTTACATGGGATTGGGCTGCCTGTCTAAGAATCAATAACCAATATGCATTAATTACAGCATAAGAAAAATGTATGTCTCATAACAAATCATCATAACAACTCCAAATTCCCTCTTGATGTTGTAACAGGTTGGCAAAAGTCTCTGAACAAGCTGCCAAGCCTGAAGCCATTTTCAAGTGGTTTTCAAGTTTTAAAATGGAGCCTGCTTCTCATTGCTGCTTCTCATTGGCCTGGCTCCAACATCTTCCTGTGAAAAAAGCAATAAGGCTGGAGAAACAGGGTTTTTCGGGGGGCACACTGGGAACCTTAAGTGCCACCCATATGACCAGAGATGATGCTTCTGCTCTTCAGCCCAGGTGACCTGAGAATAGAGGCCTGGTTGGCTCCATAGAACAGATGCTCCAAACCTGGATCCTCAGTCTAAACAACTTGTAGCTCATGTAAACAGCTTTGCTTGCTTCAGAACCTAATCTCCAGTCCATTTTAGACCATGCTACATGCCTCTGGCTTGCCTTAGACTCTACCATTGCCTCTGACCTTGCTGGGCTCTGACAAGGAGGCTCAGAATTGGATCAGAACAGCAATGCTTAACAAGAAGATGCTTAACCTTTCCCTTGCATTATTTTCCCAGTCCAAATCTTTGCCACATCAACACCATTGCTGTTTTTAACTGGGACAAAAAATACTGGCACTCTACGTGAAGTATCCATATGTACATCATGTATGCCCATGCACAAAGGAATGACCAGTGCATGGAGGTCAAGAATGTACAATGGGTGCAATCCCAACCATTTCTTCCTGTACTGAACACAGTTGCAGGGCATCTGAAAAGAGTTCTGGAATGCTGTGACTGGGTCTTCAAATCATTTCCACCGCACTGCAGAATGTCTGTCTGCCTTTGGCCTCAGTCACATTTCCTTTTGTCCTCTTGTGATGGAATTGCATTTGCAAACAAAATCAGCACTGTGTGCATTTCATACCTTGAAGGAGCTAAGTGAAACACTAATTAGAGACTATATTAAGAAACACCAGGATATTCCTTAATTAACATGCAGATTCCAATAAATCCTTCTTTAATTTAAGAACTAGGGCAAGAGCCATTTGTCACCATTTGACTAATAACATAAATCTGTCAATTATTTAGCACATGGAACTCCATCCGTATGACATAAGCTGGAAAATTGATAATTTGCACAAGTACTCATTAAAGCCTTTTCTATAAAATGTTTATTCCCCCCCATTACCATATATACAACTTTTGGAGAATAAGCGTTGCAGTTAAATAATTATCTGGGCCATTTTGTTTAAAAAGAAAATAAATAATTTTTTTTTTCCGGAGAGCTCTGTGTACAGATGAGAATGAAGTCCTAATATAATCTTGCAAGGAAAAAATTAGTTCTCCCGGAGAAAGACCTTCTATGGTCCTGAAGGCCATAGAAGATTTAAAGACTCAAGCACTATATGAATAACAGCCCAATCCTGTGTAACCCTTGCACCGGTGTAACAGTGAACGCCCCGGTGTAAGAGCACTTATGCCAGTGTAACTTGCCTCTGACGTGGATGCCTCAACCTGCACAGTTCGGACATGGAACAGACACTGGAGAAACTCCACCAGCGCAGGGGCATTCCGGGGGCATCCGAATGCCCCCACAATGCCCCCTGCACCGGCTGAGTTGCGCCGGCATCCGTTCCACATTCGAACTGCATGTGTGAGGCGTCCAAGGCGGGTTACGCCGGTGTCCGTCCTGTGTCTGTCGGCATACGGCAAGTTACACTGGCATAAGTGCTCTTACACCAGGGCGTTCACTGTTACACCGGTGCAAGAGTTACACAGGATTGGGCTGTTATTCAGATGGTGCTTGAGTCTTTAAAAATTCACCCACTATTATAGAATGGTACAGTGTTTATTTTTTAATGATTTGTTGTTGTTTGACTGTATATATCAGAATATTGAGCAGAGTGCATTACTGACTTTGTGTGTGTGTGTGTGTGTGTGTGTGTGTGTGTGTGTGTGTCTGAAAACAACCCTCAAATAGAACTTATTGTATAAGCTGCCATTTTATGAATGACTCCACCTCTCCAACTTATCATTTTGCACTGGTAACCCCCAAGCATTAAAAAAAACCCCAACAGTTATGGTAAACCTAGGATCTGTCCATCTCTGCCCTAAACCATCAAAATGACTTGCGTTAGGATGAGGCAAGGCAGACTCAGACTCTGTGTAAATCTAAGCAGTCATGGGAAGGAAAGATGTGGTTCACATGACAAGAAGCACTACCATCTCTGAAGAGTTGGCTCTCTGACTATGTACACTTGCTTTACATTTGCCTACCCGCAAGTAGATTTATATTAATAGAATGTCTCTTCCCTGTATCTGGTTCTGATCTGCACTTTATTCTTATTCAGATTAATGTGTTTATTCACTGAACTGAATTAATGCTAACTAAACTTTGCTAGTTTTTTCCCCAAGACATAAATCTTTGTCCTTGTCTCTCCAGTAGAAGGTGATTAAGAACATCAGAAACATGAATCTCTTTACAGACAGAAAATAGATAGCATACCCACAATAAATTAGTGTGTGATGCAATCTGTATAATGGGGTCACAACTTTTGCTATTGTGGATTGCCATGCTTAGAGTGTTGGACATTACTGACAACAATGCCATTGCTACTCGCTTGCTAATCTATTTTTCAGAACCCAATAGTGCTACTCATTGAGCATATTTATTGCACAGAGTAAAATACACTAATGGTATTCAATATATCTGGACACCAAGATATACCTCTTGTTTTCTCAGGGGCAGGCTTTTAAACACATGCTAAACCAATTAAGATAAGATTTGCCAAATCAAGAAGATCAAAAGGGTTGTTGCAAGATTAACGTTTGAGTTGTTAATAAGATACAGAAGCAAAAAGAAAGCTTGTCTTCACATAAAAAGAAATGTGTGTGTGTGTGTGTGTGTGCGTGCGTGCGTGCGTGCGTGCGTGTGTGTGTGTGTGTGTGTGTGTGTTACCCTGAGAAATATCTTTCTCGACTCTATGCATCTGGCTTTCCACTGGACTAAACTTGAAAAGCAGACTTACATGGGGGGGGGGGAATCACCTCTATAGGAGACAATGGTTCACCAGCATAGCAGAACCAGGATGACTGTCACATTTCCACCACAATTATGATCAACATCTCTAGAACAGTATCCTAAGGTTTCTTCCACTTGCAGAAGGAGCCTTCCACCTGTGGAAGGAACCATTCTGCAGGAGTAAGGTCTCTTTCCACAGGGTGAAAACTCCTTGCACAAGAGGAAGGAAATACAGCTTTTTAAATGGCAGCAATAAACAAAGCAATTTTAGTTTTTTCTTTGTTTGAGGTTGAGGTATATATACAATTTGCTTTTTAAATTATAGTTGTGGTAGCAAATATAAGAATTTTAGGGCCCAGTCCTATCCCCTACCAGCCCATAGCATGCAGCACTGCAGATGGAGCACGCACTACATGCTATGCGGGGAGGGGATGACAAGCAGATGGCCCAGGAGACGTAAGTAAAAACTTTTTTACTTACCTCCCTATAGGAACTTAGCCTCCAATGGTTCTCTTCAGAACCTATGCCAGCTCTTTAGTTGGCATACGTCTGAGGACTCTGAAAGCGGGTACAGGCTGGGAAGGGGGGGAATAGGATCTCAACATACGTGGCTGCTGCTGAGATACTCCCCCTTCCACCCCCGAACTGCCCCCACCCACTCCCCACCCCGATCCTCCCCCACATCACCCCCATTATCAATTTACCTGCAATGGCAGGGAACAGTGGAGGTTCTGTGGCCCACAGTCGTCTGCATGCAGCCTCTGGCTATTAGCATTGGCAGCCACAGCCTGCCAAACAGTGAGGCGGCTTTCTTGCCACCATCTCAGGATTTACAGTTGCAGATTGCAAGATCCGCCACCGTAAATCCCAGATAGGATTGGGCGTCAGTCTCAGATTATAATGTATCTTACTATTTCCAGTGTCCTACCATATCCAGTATACCAAAATGCTTGGCCGCATAGTAACAAGGTATGATGCACAGGTTATGAATTAAACAGAGATCTGTCTGAATTGAAAAGTAAGACGTCCTTCACTTTGAATTACTTGGAGGCTCCTGACTTTGGAAACGCTGCACACACAGATCAATCATTCATTTCCAAACTCACTTTAAAATATAAAATGACAAGAAGACAGCAATAACTCTCGTGAGGTTTTCTCACTACATGACTGATGGGAAATCAACTGGAGATTCCTCAGCGCTGCACAGGATTTGGTTCCTTGTATGGATTTTTATTAGCAGTGTGCATTCTTTGATACTGACTTGTAAGAAGCAAGTTTCACACAGATATTCATGGTTTCCATTTAAAAAAAAATAGGGGCCTATCAATAGTATTTTTCTTTGAACACAGTTCAGCTTTGGGTCCTATCTACTAATTTTAAAAAAAGCATTTATCAATAGGTATTTCTACAGTAACACTCCAAAAGCCAGCACTCTGAGAGCTGGTATAGCACAGTAGTAGAGAGAATGAGCTGTACAGAGTTACCCCTGCTAACTGGGCAAGAGGCACTTTTTCAATTGGTGCTCCTCTTATATTTAGCAGAGGGAGAGTAACTGCCCCCCCCTTTCACCCCAGCACAGTGTCTTTTCTGGTGACTGTTTGCTGGTGGTGTTGATTTTGATTTTGTCTGTAAACCGCTTTGTGAACCTTTTGTTGAAAAGCGGTATATAAATACTGTTGTTGTTGTTATAAATACTGTTGTTGTTGTTGTTGTTGTTAGTAATAATAATAATAATAATACATCAGAACTTACACTAGCTCAAATCTCACCTCTACCATGAGCTCACGAAGTGGCCTCAGCTGCACTAAGGGGTAAGATATTATGGGTACTTACCTTGGAAGGTTGTTAGGATAACATCAAGATAGTCATGATAAGTATTATTAACTTACCAATACACTTTCAAATAGTTTGTGCAACAAGTGATGAATTCAAATCTATTGAAAAGATTACCAATTACCAAGGGAGGTGGTGGATTCTCCCTCACTGCAGATCTTCAAGCAGATGTTCCAGGCAGCTGCTGGAGATGCACTAGGAGGATTTCTTGCTACATGCATGGGGTTGGACTAAATGACCTTGTGGAACCCTTCCAACTCTATTTATTTATTTTATTTATTTACAATATTTTTATCCTGGTCTCTGAGCAGGTTAAATTCAAAATGATACTTTGATGCTGCCATCCTATAATGTGTGGGTCTTCTCTTTTACTAGTCAATGCTCTTAGCATGCATGGACCCACAGGCAAGATCAAAATTATATTCTAAGACTAGAAATTACTGTTCCAAGTAGCCATGAGAAGAAAATACCACCATATTAGTCCAGAAAGCAAGGCAGTTCCACATGTATTTTTCAGTTTTCCCCATTTTCTGATTATAGAACTTTTTATTATGTTGTTCCAGGAGCTGAGAAATCTGCATCAGGCAGTAACCATCATTATACTGAACTGACATACCGAAGCTGCGTACAACTGGCATTGGCTACTAATTGGCTTTGGACACAATTCAAAAAGATGGTTTTGACCCATGTAGTCTTAAATGGTGAGAGAACATGGTATCTGAAGGACTCCTGTTCCTGCATGAACCTGGCCAGTTGTTAAGATCTTGCATTAAGTACCCTGCCTCCATTTTGGGGTGTTGGGCCTTCTTTGTGGTGGCACCCCAGCTATGGAACTCTCTTTCCAAAATAATTCACCAGGTGCCAATGCTATTCATATTTAGGTACCAGGGGAAACTTTG
Organism: Plestiodon gilberti rubricaudatus; assembly: GCA_026170595.1. Lineage (NCBI taxonomy): Eukaryota > Metazoa > Chordata > Lepidosauria > Squamata > Scincidae > Plestiodon > Plestiodon gilberti. Next base: position 61,470,295 of record JANXHW010000003.1, on the reverse strand, counting down.
CTTTTTCTCTAGGCATGAACTGGTATGCAAGTTATTAATTTTGTTTATGAAACCTGTTTCATTGTAGATTTGAGATATTTTATTACCAAGGCAAGATAGTTGTATCTTAGTGGTAGAACACGGGTTTTGCATGCAAGAGGTCAATATTTCAGTCCTAAGTAGAGTTGGGAAAGACTTCATTATGAGACCTGGCAAGCTGCTGCCAGCCAAAGTAGACAATATTGAACCAGGTGGACCAATGATCTGACTCAGCATGAGGAAACTTCATAAATTTGTAAACTATCTTGGAAAGCCTAAGCTCAAAATGATTTCAATAAGCAAGTATGTCAAGATCTTTCTTTTCTCATATCTGTGCAAAGTGAGATCCCCAATTATTTTTATTTGCTCTTGGGCATTTAAAACATATTCTTTCATCTCTGATGGGAGTGGGAAATAGAGAGCCAGGACGGTGTAGCGGTTCAGGGGTTGGACTTAGACCTCAAAGATCCAGGTTCAAATCCCCATTCACCCATGAAACTTCCTGGGTGACCTTGGGCCAGTCACTATCTCTTAGGAGGGAGAGATAACTATCTCTATCAGGAGGGAAGGAACTATGTATACTGTACATGTACCCTGAGCTCATTGGAGGAAGGGTGGTATAAAAATGTGAAAAATAAATAAATAAGGCCTTGAGGTTATGGAAAAGATGAGAGCTTGGGCAAATGCCAACCACAGAGAGTTCATTCTGGGCTCAGTTCAAAGAAACAACTGCAATATCAAGCAAACAAGCGTCACATTTCTACACATTATTGCTGCCTCATTCCATGATGTTCTGAATACGCTGCCCAATATTAGCAAGGAGCACAAACTCAACAATAAATCTGCCTTCCTGAAGGAGTACAATAATAAGGTGATAATAATAGTCAGAAATCTGCTTACCTGCTAAAGGTGAGGCTTTGCTATCCTTATAGAAAATGCATCTGTGTTACAGTTATAGCATTCAACCAAGGAGGCAGGCAAAAGAAAAAAACTAAATTAATGGCACTATTTGCACTAAGACAAAACTGTTGCCACAGTGCACGTCTCAGTGTTGAAGATCTCACTGGAATTATTTCCACAGTAATTGCAACCTTGTCATTGATTTTGTGATTTCAAAAGTCATGCTCAATAAGTCTAGCTTCATATTATGTTTGCTCGATTAGCATTAGTATTCCCATTAGAACGGGAGCGATTATCATTTGAAAATATAGCAAGGGTTTGGAGAGAAAGTCACTTCAGCCTCTGCATCTAGTTAGAATAGCCAGTTCTTAGCTTCCCTTCATATTCTAGCATGACTGAGAATCAGAGCCACACGTTCATGTCCAGGGAGGATTTGAGCTCCCCAGAGTGAAATTCTCCCAGGCCTCTTTTTGCACTGATGGGACTTTCAAGCACACCGTGTGAAATGGTGAGTTCAAAAATCCCAAGTCAAAAATTCAACTCAGTGCTCCTAAGCTGTTGGGTAGGTAGCTCGTTGGATCCCAGTTAAGACCAGGTTTGATTTGAAACACCAGAGAGACAGGATGCAGGTTTATTTTCTTCCCTGAAGATATCTCAGTGCACCCCTTTACTGCCTGAAATATGAGGGACTGTCTGCCCAGGTCCGGCTCAAGGGGAAATGCCAATGCCACTCCCCCAATGCCCCCAATGCCATCTCCCATTGCTGCTGCTGCTGTAGCCCTATGTGGTGACAAGGCTACACACGTCTCCTTCCCTTGCCTTCTCTGCTTCAGGAAGAGGTTTGTGATGAAAATGACAGTGGCCACCATCCCCGTCCTTAGCCCACCTGCAAACTGTTTTGCCCAGATCAGGTGTCCTCCCCTCTTATCCAAAAGTAATTCTTCTTGTTATGGCTGAAAACTGAGAATGTATAAATATGCTATGGTAATCAGTGTCTCTTTAAAGAATGCTGTATGGATGGCAGAAACCCTCCTGGCCCCGATCCGCCGACACGGGGCAATGCAGACTTGTACCAGCTATATAACTCATGCAAGTCCAAGTTACCCCATTGTGGCTGCTGGGGCTTACCCCGGGGCAAGGGGCCAAGTATCCCCTTACCCCGCAGAGACCTCCACCAGCCAAAATTCCCGTGCAGAATGCAGCGCAGCATGGGAATTTGCGCTGGATTGGGCTGTGAGGCTGCAAACCTATACCCACTTTCCTAGGAGTAAGCCAGGAAATGTACTCTTTACTTGAACACAATGGGACTTACTTCCGAGTAGACATGCATAGGATTGCACTGTAAACTATTTTCAGTTAAGTTGCTATGCTGTAGGTTAGCAGAGCCAAAGTCTCATGAAATGATCATTCTATGGACAGTGACTATACTGTCACTCACCCAGGGTCAGTCCAGCTGCACAAGCAACCCCAATGATCACTTGGGGCATCAGTACTTTTAGGGATGCCAATGAAGCCACACTGCACTTGAGAGATGCGACCCAGGATCCTTGCATTGTCAAAAGACAAGTTTTCTGGTGCATTTAAGAACAATACACTTATGGTGGCAACAGCTAGGCTTCCCATATTTTCCCAGTTTCCAACAGGGACACCCCCATTTTAATTAATTATTTTAATTGATTAATTAATTAAATGAATAAATAAATCAAAAAAAATTGTGGGCACAAAACATCCACTCACCGCCCAAAGGGCAGCCGGATTTTTTATTTATTTATTTATTTATTTATGGCCATAAAATGGCCGTTTTGCCGCCACTGCGACTTACCTGTCCTGCCACCATTGCCGCTGTCGCCACCATCATCCTTGCCGCCATCCTCACTGCCAGCATCGTCATCCTTCTCATCACCGCCACCGCCACCGCCATCCTCGTCCTCGCATCGTCGCCACTGTCCTCACGTTGTCGCCACTGTCCTCGTGTCACCACCACTGCCGCATGGAGCCTGGTCGGCTACATCTGTTTCCTACATTCACAAGCTTCTTGTGCTGTTCCCGGTTTCTTGGGTAGGGGCTCAGCTGAAACCATGCGCAGGTTCAGATTCAGCTGTAAAACATTTGTGGACACCATTACAGTCTGTGTAGGGAACAGGCAAGCCCAAATGCAAAGTGTTTGCTTGCTCCAAAAATACATTCTTATATTTGCACTTTTCTTTTGTAAAGTTCAAAACAAAACATGGCTGGAAAGATCTAACAGGATTTGGCAGTGAAATCTCAACAGTATAATAAACATGCTGTCAACTGCAAAGAGTAATCTGTGAATCCAGTAATACGCCTGGAAGGAAGTATGCCATCAAAAACTAATTCAGGACCAAGGACAGAACTGATGAAGCAGCGGCAATAAATGATAAGGAGAAATATACAATGGGCTTGGTAAGTAACAACAGTCAAAAGCAATACAGGGCAGAGAAGTTAGGAGAACTGTGTGGAATAGTGACCAGCTAGACTGGCGTAATGATCAATCTTTTGAGTAAATCACACACACCGAATAAGAGATTTTTTTCCCAGCAATAAAGACAAGGCAGCTGCCCAAAGCTGTTTGAAACACACATCAGAGTAGGTTCATTTGTGTACTGTGTTGTTGCCTTCTAATCTCAGATTGATTAATGAGACAGAAAAAGCTGTGTTATCTGATACAGGGCAGAAGAGTGAACGATCTAAAACTACTTTCAATATCAGAAAACTGACTCTCACTGTGGGAGGGGAAATACCTGCTATAAATTGTATGCCATGAGGCCCAAGTGCAGCTGCTTCTTGACACACCCAGAGCTGGTGTTTGGGGCACAGTTCAACAATTGTCATTGTCATGCTTTGAAAAGCATGTGGAACTCCTTGCCACAGGATGTGGTGATGGCACCTAGCCTAGATGCCTTTAAAAGGGGATTAGACAGATGTGTGGAGGAATCGTCCATCACAGGTTACAAGCCAAGATGGGGATAAGCAACCTCCTGGTTTTAGTAATAGGCTATCTCTTAATGCCAGATGAAAGGAAGTGGCAACAGGATACAGATATTTTGTGGTCTTGTGTGCTCCCTGAGGCATCTGGTGGGGCCACTGTGAGATACAGGAAGCTGGACTGGATGGGCCTTTGGCCATGTTCGTAAGAAGCTCATGGATTTTTCAGATCTGAACCTACTTAGGAACCCCAGGGAAAGAATTAGTGATGCTTATGGAATCCACCTCTGCTGGAGCCCACAGCAGATTTTGAAGTTCTGCTTTATATTGGATAAGTTTACTGAGGCATAACTCAAAATGCTGGAAGGAATCATTTATTCTTCCTGAGATACAGTCCTTGAATTGTACACATTGCATGAATGGGGATTCCTGCTTCTTTTTCTGTCTTTTTTTCCAATTCAGAATCAAATAACTTTTAACATTCAATTTTTAATTTTAATAGTATGCCCCCAGGGGTATCCAAAATTCAAGTTCAAATGTTAAAAACTCCAAAATAGAAGCATGAAATAGAAACAGAAATAATGAAGAATCACTGAAACAAATAGCCACTTCCATCTGACACTGCTTTATCACAGTATCCAGAAAGATTTTATAACGTAATAAAAGCCTCACTTGTGGCAGTAGTATGAATTAAACTTTGACGTGTGATTAGAAAGAAAATGAACTGTAACATTGTAGAAATTATTCTTGCACACTTATGAATTGTGTTGATCTGAATAACACTTTGCTGTTCATTATTCATTGTTATCTAATTAATGGTGCAATCCAGCCCAATTAATGGCCGGCTGAGCACGTGCTCCACCAGCCTAAGGAGTCGCAAATGTGCCGTAAAGCACGTTTGGGGCTCCTTTTGAGTAAGTGGTGGAGGCCAATGCCGTTCAGACAGTTGTCTGTTTTTCATGCTGCCCCAGAAGTAGCATTGTTCCAGGGTATTCTGGGGGGAAGGGAAACAGAGTCCACCAGAAAAGGAATCTATTGTCACCTGTAAGTAACAAAAGGATATCAGGCTGCTGCTGCTGCACATTACAAAGTAACCCCCCCCCTTAACAAATACAAACAGCATTCCAAATTAAAGAAATTGCCATTCAGTATGTTCAGAACTCCATTTGTCACTGTAGGCATTTTGTTGGGAACAAACAAAACATGATCGGAATGAGCCCAATTCTGTTTGTTAATTTGTTCCTAAAGGAATGCACACCCCTCATAAGAGTGCAATATTCAACAATGTTTTGTAAGGGTTCAGGCAGCCCAATCCTGCTTAAGGATCCACCAGGCGGCCGAGGCCATCCGTCGGATTCTGATCTCCGCCGCGGGCAGCCTGCAGCAGGCAGCCTGTGGCGGAAAGTCTACTTAGGGAAGGGGACGCTCCTCCCCTTCCCCGAGTGTAACGGAGGCTGGGGCCAGTAGGCCTCCTCAGATTTCCGCCAGCTATTTTGCTGGCGGAAGTCGGAGGAGGCTGTGTAATGGCCCAGCCGCCCGGCGGGGACCGGGATATGGAAGACGCTGGGCCTATGATCGCCGAGCCCTCAGCCCTCCACCATCCCTCCCCTGCCTCCGTCGTCCCTCCCCCGTCTGCCGACCCGCCTCCCCCACCCACTGGATCCAGACCTACCTGGGTTCCGGCGGCAGGCTGAGGGCTCTGGTGGCAGAGCTGGGAAGGCCAGACTTGTGCCAACCTTCCCAGCTCAAAAGTAGTCCCCAAACGTGCTTTATGGCATGTTTGCAACTACTCCGGTCGGCAGAACACTCGTTCCGCCGCCCTAGTTTAGGGCATGATTGCGCTGTTAATCAGATAGGAACAGAACCCATCGAACTTGGTTGACACACAAGACAAAAAGTTTGCAGTGCTCTTGCTAGCAAAATGTCTCAGAAGAGAAGAGGCTTTCTTCAACAAGACATCCAGCTGAAATGGAAAAAAATAGATTCACATCAGACAGACTAAACTGCACTTCCGGTTTCTCTTGCAGGGGTTTGTAGGATTGGGATTTGAGAAAATCCAATTCATCTCTGACTCTTCTGACTCTTCTCATATCAATTAATTGTGAAATAACAATTTGGGATTGTTCAAAATAAATTGTCACCTTTAATAACATGAAGAACTGTAGCACTTGTACTGTGATAGATCATATTAGAATAGATTTTTCTTCCACGTACATTAAATTTAGAGTAAAAGATTTTACACTGAAAGATCAAAAAGCCACTGAGAATATGCTATTTTAAAATCTAAGTTGTAAGTTACATGAAATATTTATTTTTTTGACCAAATATACCTATGATCAAACAAAAAAAGCATGCAACATAGGGATTTACTATTACAGCTCTATGGAGATACAGCTTTTTTTTCTCTCCAAAAATCAATACCAAAGGAAAAAAAAAAGAATTTTAGGCTTTATTGTGACTATTATTTGATCTGGAGCAGAGTAACATGCCAGATTGGCAGATGTCTTTGTTTTTTAAGGATTGTGTGCTTCACTCCACAATATGAGAATTTCATAAACAAAGTCGTTCTGATCCAGAGAAGGTGATCTGTACATGTAAACAGGTTTCTGTGCTGGAGTGGGAGCCGCAGGTGTAAAATCAGGTGTGTAACAAGGCTACAGCTGGGTTGGGATAACTGGATTTCCCTTTGTTTCAGAAAACTACTGATCTTCACATCACAGCTTCAGAATGTGCTCAACAAACACCATGGTACTTGAATGGCGCATGAAGAATATATCCATGACCAAAGGTGCTCTATTGCTTGTAGCAGCAAGAACACGATACTGTAGGCAGGCACTACCAAATTCCATTGGTATTAGAGCTTTTCTGGTGTTAAGCTTTATAATGTGATCAGTTGTGATCAAACCCCATTATAAACTGATCTAAATAAACAGGGAAATAATTTACAATAATCATAAGAACATAAGAAGAAAGCTGCTGAATCAGGCCAAAGGCCCACCACCTAGTCCAGATTACTGTATCTCACACTGACCTCACCAGATGCCTCAGAGAGCACACAAGACAACAAGATACCTGTATTCTGTTGCCACTCCCTTGCACCTGGCATTCAGAGATAGCTTACTACTAAAACCAGGAGGTTGAATATTTTTTCAAGGCATCCAGGCCAGGTTCCCACTTTTAAAGGCATCCAGACCAGGTACCAGTGGCGTCACTGGAGGTGGGGCGGAACGCTAAGTTCTGCAGCGCGCTGACCTCTGTTACTCACCGACACAAGGCGGCCCCACCCCCTCGCCTTCGGAGCCTTTCAGTGGGGTGAAGGCAACGCGCAGGGAGACTCTGAATGGCACTGAAGGCAAGGGGGCAAGGCCGCTTCGTGCCTGTGAGTAACGGAGGTCAGCGTACTGCAGAACTTAGTGTTCCGCCCCACCTCCAGCGACACCACTACCAGGCGCCATCACCACATCCTGTGGCAAGGGGTTCCACAGATTAATTACACACTGGGTAAAGAAATATTTTCTGGGTAAAGAAATCTTTGTACAGTGTGTCAGCTGGTATTATAACATCCCACTCCCACCCCATGCATATCAATTTACTCCACTGGAAGTACATTCAAAACTAATGAGTTAACAATATCATCAGCACCATTCACCATCAATGATCACACAATTTGCATGTCATCTAATTTGGCCCTAATTCAATTCTTTCAAGGAGAGGCCTGAACTGTCTTCTACGCCTTCTCAAAATAACTCTGAGTTAGAACTAGTGCCAATGTATGAAATAGTGGCTTTTCCCCCCTCAGAAATTCCAGAATGAAATGGGCCTCCTTCACCGAGCCTGACCCATCCTGGGCCTGATTTGTCTCCTCCCTGCCCTCCCCCCACCCAGAACGCCCCTCCCACCTCCCTGCTGCCTTCCCCCCCCCCCCACCCGCTGCCCGGCAAGGAGCTCGCCTGCCCCAGCTCACCTGCTCTTTCACTGACAGAGGCCTGTCCAGCACTGGCCTCCACGCTGGCGGGAGCGGCCTCCATGCCATCGCAATGTGCTTCATGGTATGTTTGCGACAACGTGGAGTCCAGTACCGCCAGCGGAGGCCAGCATAGGATTGGGCTGTTAATCCGTGTATCCAATTCAAATAATTTCAAGTCCATAACTTTTAAACATCTATTTTCCTTTCTTTTTTTCTTCCTCAGTCTGATCCTAAGCAGAACATAAATAAATATCTGCCTACTGTTCAAAAATCCACTGGGGAGCAAGGACTTGGGAAAGATCTCGATTCTAAAATATAAGTAACAGCAACGTTAATAACCTGTACAGAGATATTGGTTCTTGGTGATGCCTCTTCTGAATCATATATATGGATTTTCTTTGACCTTTGTAGGTTTCAAGTGCAGTAAATCTTGGTCTGTTATGAAAGTAAATCAACTTATTGAAAAAGTGCTACATTTTTTCTCAAAATAAAGATCTGTTACTGCCAGGTTGATGCTTTGTAGATAATATATGAGGAATGAGGATTGCTCCACAGTGAAATTAAGCAGTGAAACCCAGTTTTGCAGTGGTTTGATGGACTTTTTTCAAAAATTTAGGACAAAAGCTTTGATATAAATATCTTGGTAGCTCATTATTAATTTAAAATGAAAAAGGCAGAAGCACAATAATGTAATGCCAAACTGACATTTGCAATGTACATGTGGTGAGGAGCAGATCCACCTGTCCCCTATGATATGCCCGGACCCATCTATTATTCACACATTAGATTTCAAAGCACATAGTTGGAATCAGACTTATTTATGCATTTTAATTGTATGGTGCACAAAATGCACAGATTGGGCCCCACATTGCATTCTACACATGTTGGTCCATATGTAGATGTGAAACCCAGAGTATGAACAACAGTTGTGGCTGGGGCAGGCACACTGTGAAGCAGTGTGTATTTGTAGTATGAGCCTAGTCCTCTGCCGCACACACATCACAAAAAATAGAAAGGGTGACTGTAATGTTCAATGCTCTCACATCTCAATGTCAACTATAAAACAATGACTCTAATTTCCAGCAGCTGGGCATAAGACAAAATAATATACCTCTCTATAAGCCAGGTGATGAATTTGCCATACAGGTGAGTGGAGACCACAAAACAGGATTAACAAACTCTATTTAGCCATATCCAAATCCATTAGCTGAAGCTGATGGGCAGCCCAATCCTGCGCAAGTTGCATCAGCTGGCCTAAACGGCTGGCCGCTGCATCCTGTGCAGGATGCGGCCCGTGCCAGCATGTCGCAATTCCAGGGTGTTGCAAACGTGCCAGGCCCAGGAAGGGGGAGGGATCGGTTACTGCCATTACATGGCCAGCTCAAATGTGCACCAGCAAAATAGCTGGGGATGAACATCCCCTTCCCCCAAGTAGAGCTCCTGCCGTGCCAGCACTGGGTCCTATCTGGAGAGGCTGCATCGCGGACTCTACGCCCATGCTGCAGCCTAGCTAGAGAGGATTGGGCTGCCCAATTCCTACCCCACCTCCCAGGAGAGACAAACTCCCAAGACGTGACTACTTCACCTGCCCTCCCACAAGCCTTCCACACACACACACCAGACACAATCTTTACTTATCCCAGTGCAGGGGGGGCTTTCCTCCCACCTAATTGCTCTGGAGGCAGCACAGCAAGATGAAAATGTGCAGCATACAGTTTGTGCTTTTTCTTGTCTCCAGATAGGAGGAAAGAAAGGTGAAGGGCTAATGTGTCTGTGTTTTTTTTAAAGGAGGGGGGAGAAAAAAAGCTATACAAATGCTTATTATTGTTATTATTATTATTTACTAGTACTACTACTATACTAGTACTACTACTACTATTGTACTTTCAGTGCAATCCTATGCACACATACCTGGGAGTAAGCTTCACTGAACAAAACTGAACTTACTTCCAAGTAAACATGTATCAGATTGTGTTGTTTGTCCAGTATAAGCAACTCTCCATGGTAAATGTATGATATATGTAGCAGTGTTTTAAATTAGACTCAAAATATGTTTTTACTGTGAAATGTGCTATATACCTTTTTTTCTCATTTTTTTTCTTCCAAGCCGCTGGGGGGAGCTGGGGGGAGCATGAACTGGGGAAGCACTGCTTCCCAGCGGCTCGGAAGCTGCTGGGGAAAGCGCTGCTGGATGAGTCGCTGATGCAGCTATGGCCGGCTGCAAGCAGGGTTGTGGTGGTGGCTATGGCAGCTCCTTAGAGGGGGTTGGAGCGGCTTGGAGGGGGTTGCGGAGGGCTGTGCAGACGTGGGGGCAGAGCTTCAACGCCATTTTTCGACACCATTTTTCGGAGCTCCATTTTTTTTTTCAAATTTTCTTAATTAAAAATGCAGATTAGAAGAGATTAGAAGAGATCAGGGGAACCATCTCACGTACCCCCACCTGATGATCTGCGTACCCCTAGGGGTACGCGAACCACAGGTTGAGAACTCCTGAAGTAGATAGTAAAAAAAATTAGCACACTTTTGTATTTCATAAAGAGACCAACATTATACTGTACAAATGACTGCAAAACTAATCCAGTTGTATGCACATTTGTTTGGAAGTATATCCAATTGATGGGGCTTACTACCAAGTGTGCATAAAACTGCAGCTTTAGTGCTAAAGAGGAAAGGAAATTACTATTTTACACATTTACTAAAGTTTGGGTTTTCAATACATCATGCTACCCAACAGTGCCTTCGTAATGAGCATGACAAAGGATGCTGGAAAATTCACATATGGTCTTTGCATATGGTTCATTAAGCCATAGGCTGTACTCAAAATTATTTTTCAAATAAAATGTCCATTACAGCACTGCAAATTAACTTAGCCAGTGAAGCGGAATGACGGTAATTTCATGTTCAGCAATAGCAACGTAGAAATATCTCAAATAGAGAACAATAAGGGATATATCACAGAAACAGAATAAATCTATAATTCTCATAAAAAGTATTAAACGCTCCTTCCTTGAACAGTGTTTACTAGAAGTAGCTGTTACAATCCACAATTATATTTCTGTGCTTATGACAGTGTGTAACCCACTCCTATGCATGTTTACTTGGAAGTAAGAACCATTAAGCTCGAGACACACCAGGCACGTGTCGCGTCCGGTGCATCCGGCGCGTCTGGTGGTGGCCAATTTCTTGCTATGTGACCTCCCGCTGGCTGCCCACCACCTCACCTCTCCAATGCAGAAGTTTTGGCCTGTTTTTCGCATCGCGTGCGCATCAGAGTCAATCAGAGAATCCTGGGGACGGAACGCAGAGCAGCATGGGAACCAATGAGAATCGAGTCTGAAGAGACTCGATTCTGATTGGCCAAAAAGAGAGAAGGTGCAGGGCAGAAAGTCTTCCCTTTCTCCACGTTGCTTTTGCTGATGGACCAGGGATTCCTAGTGGGACGTCGGCCGCTCAGGCAATGTACCGGGTGCACCGGGCACAGGACACGCCTGGTTTGTCTCGGCCTTTAGGTTCAATGAGCCATAATCTCCTGTAAGCGGGCATAGAATTGCAGCCTTACTTCTATTGGCTTAACTTCCTACCTCAGGTGGTCTGACAATTTCTATCATTTTTTCCCCACATTGAAAATCAATTATACCTGTAGATGGGATTGTTGGGTATGGTCTATGGAGATCTTCCATTATTATCAGGCATATATCCTTTGCAAAATGAAGTCAATAACTCCCCAGTTTAAATCACAGAATCTGTCATCAAATCAGATTTATCTGCAAAAACTGAATATTCCATTTACAAAGTTCTGCACACTTTCACTTCCTTTTCAAGCTGCATTTTCACATATCTTAACTATTCTAGGGTTCAATGGGATTTATTTGCCTCAGAAACTGCTTAATTCTCTCTAAAACATGAATTGTTTATCTGAGATTATTTTAAACATTTGCCTCCAAGGTAATATTTAACAGTAGTTACCCCAGTTGTAACCTTCAACTTCAAGAACACTTTATTTTGAGTTGTGCCTTACTTAGGGCGCAATCCTGGGGAACTTTAAAATGGCGGAGCACGTGCTCCGCCATTCTAACATGTCATGAATGTGCTGTAAAGCATGTTTGCAATGACTCTGGAGTAAGGGAGGCCGGCGCAAGGCCGGCCTCCCTCACTCCGACAGTGGACCAGGACGTGGCTGTTGACAGAAAGAGCTCCCACCGGCGGCCACGTGGGTGGTCCGGCAGGCGAGGGAGGGGGGCCATTGGCCTAGCCGGTCCGGGAGGGGGGCGGGGATGGCATCAGCCATATCCCCGTCCCTGCCGGGCTGGCTACACCATTACACGGCCTCCTCTACTTCCGCCAGCTATTTAGCTGGCAGAAATCTGAGGAGGCCTATCGGGCCGGCCCCGGTTTACATCCAGGGAAGGGGACAAGCGTCCCCTCCCCCGAGTAGACCTCCGGCCCGCCATCGAATGGGCAGCCCAGGTGCAGGATCCAGCGGACGGTCCTGGGTCGCCGACCAGATCCTTACACAGGACTGCACTGTTATAGAACTTCCTTTCTACAATTACTATAGTTATAATAAATATGCTGGGCATTAGCCAAAGGAAATGTTTTCTATTTACATTTGATTGATCCATGAAAATAACCTTGTAGATCAGTGGTGACCAACTTTTCACCATGAATGCTGGCCCTTTAAATGGTTGCATAGGTGAGGCCATTTCAGCAGGTGCAGCTGCTTTAGCAGCACCATCAGCATTTGCAGCTGCCAAGATTCTGTCTTCTACACAACTCTTAAGAACGCAGAGGCCCTAATGGTGGAAGGTGCACCCCTGTTGTAGATAATCAGTCATTTTAAGTTCACTGCTGCTGTTTTCAGATACCATATTGTCCCGAGTATAGGACGCTCCTGATTATAAGTCGCACCCTTAAAATTTGGTGCTATTTTTTAAAGAATACATTTTTAACTTTTTTTAACTTAAATATACACATTAGTAGAACAGTACAGCTTTAGTACAGTTAAAGGCATAGGCACCCTGTCCTTTATTGAATCTGGGCACTCTAGTATTAGTAGCCTTCCCAGATCCAAAGGGGGACAGAGTGCCTACCTTTAACCTTTGGAATTTGGGCAGGTGCAGCTTGTTGCATCCTTCCATGATGATGAGCTGCACCTGCCCAAATTTCAATGAACAGCAAAATCCAATGCTGCACAATCCAATGTAGATACTCAGAAGTAAGTCCCATTGCATTCAATGGGGCTTACTCCCAGGAAAGGATTGTGCATAGGATTGCAGCCTAAAGGTAGGCACTCTGTCCCCCTTTGGATATGGTAAGCCTATGCAGGAGCTCTTGCTCTCAACTTTCAAACTGTACTCTCAACTTTTAAACTGCAAGATCAATAAATATCTTAGTTTCCACAGAGTCCTGGGGTTGAAACTTAAGGGTTAATTTTTTCAAATGCTTCCAGAGGCTGCTGAGAGATAATGATCTCTCATGGTATTCAGCCATTTAGCAAGTGTTTAAGAACTGCAAGGAAAGGCTTGAAAACACAGTGCTTTGCAGTTTAAAAAGAGAGAGAGAGAGAGAGAAAAGCCCCGTTTTACCTTTTAAAAGAGACTCGGAGAGGCTTGGTTTGAAAGCGCTTTGCATTAAACACTAGGCAGAAACGCTAGGCTTTGATTGTAGGGCGCACCCCCTACTTTAAAGACTTGCCTTAGGGGATAAAAGTGAGTCTTATACTCGGGCAAATACAGTATCAGAAATCATTTTAAAACAGTGACTTGAAGGTTCATTTTTGTTTAAGAAAATATTCTTCAAAACCTTAGATTCATCTCTGCTTGAATGTAAGTCCCACTGAGTTCAATAGGATTTACTCCCAAGTAAGTGATCATAGAACTACACGCAGTGGTTTCCAAACTGGAGAATCGCGACTCCCAGGTCAGGTAGAATCAGTCGCTACCCCCTTAAGGTTAGTGGTGACCTGTGGTGAAGGTAATGGCGCTTCCGGGATTGCACCACCACCAAGAAAAATAAGGGGTCCCCACTCACCTGGGGGTTGCATCCGACCTCTGGCCCCCTTTGTGGGCCTCCAAACACCTCAGAATGGCTCCTTGGAGGCATGGGGAGGCCAGCAGAGGGAGCTGCAGGCTCCCCGCGCCCTCCAGAGGCCCAGCACGCCCCCCAGTTGAGTGACGATCCCCTTATTTTTCTCAGTGGCAGTGAGATCCCGGAAGTGCCATACCAGTGGCAATTGTAGCAACCAATGCACCATCATGAGGCAAATGAGAGGTATCAGGGCTTTGTCCCAAAGCATCCAGCGACTGGTACCAGCAGCATGAATAATCCGTAGAATGTTCAGAGTGCTCCACATAAATTATGTTAATAATCCTTACAATTGCCTTTTTAGGTAAATCAATATTATTCTTATATTGCAAACAAGGTACTAAATTCTTAAGATGCTGCATAAGGAAATAGTCTTAAACAGATGGGCTGAGGTCTACAGTTGCACCCTATACTGAAAGCAGATGAATAAGATCCTGCCCAACCTGTTACTTAATAATCCAGTCCTTACAACAACACTGTGACGCACGCCATGGGGTGACGCACGCCATGGGGTGACGCGCACACCCCCGCGCGCGTCACCTCCGTGACACGCGACACCCTCCGGATGCTCCAAGGCCGGCCCGGGAGCCGACCTCGGAGCGTCCGACCCCGCCGGCGCTCCAGGGCCTTCTGAAAGAAGGCCCATGCAGCGTGTTAATACGGGTATTTTTTTACAATTTTCGCGCATGCGCATGCGACCCTTAAAACGGTCTCTGCGCATGCGCGAAAATTGTAAAAAAATACCCATATTAACGCGCTGCTTGGGCCTTCTTTCAGAGGCCCTGGAGCCCCGACGGGGTTGGACGCTCTGAGGCCGGCTCCCGGGCTGGCCTCGGAGCGTCTGGAGGACGACGCGGGGGGGAGCCGGGTCGCCCCCCCGCGCCACGATGTCAGAGCGTCACTAGGGTGACGCACTCCCCCTGCCCCAGGGTGACGCACGTCCTAGTGACGCTACTGGGAGCGACCACCCCCTCCATGGTTTCCTGAGGGGCCCCCGCCCTGCCTCCCCTGCGGGCAGGCAGCTCTTATTTTTCTTTCAGCAAGCTTGTTTCTTCCTTAAAACAAACAGAGAAGCAGCCTCCATTGTGGGCAAGTAGATTACGTCCTTTGCAAGGTTTCTGTTAACCTGGCAGAGCCTCTCTAGGACTTAGTCTTGTTCTACTTGCCTGCAATAAGCAGCCAGAGGCTGCTTCTCCTGTTTGTTTAAGGAAGAAACAAAACATACTGGGGAAAAGTAAAAGCCTGGGGGGTCCCCGCGATCCGTGGATAACTGAAACCGTGGATAGCGGATCAGTGGATATGGGGGCCCACCTGTATTATTATCTCCACGTTTCAGCTGATGCTGAGAAATGGCTTGCCTAAGACCTCCCTCCCTCCCTCCCTCCCTCTCTCTCTCTCTCTCTCTCTCTCTCTCTCTCTCTCTCTCTCTCTCTCTCTCTCTCTCTCTCTCTCTCTCTTCCCTCCCTGCACTCCAAAGACTCCCCTTTCCCATGTTTGGCAGCTTCTTAGTCTCTTTCAGGCAAAGGCCTGTTTTTAATGGCCTGTTTGCACAATGCCAAGCACACTGCTGACAACTTATTAGAAATCATTTTTAGTCATAATAAGTTCCATTCCCTGCTGTGCTGAAGGCTGCCTTCCACTGTGACCTAGATGTGTAGTCAGCTGCCCGTCTTGAAGGTAAAGTCCTTGCTCTGCCTTACAGTACTGAAAGCATCTATTACAGCAAGTTACTGTGAGGTAATAATTGGATCACTTAGATAATAATTAGAGATGAACAATAAAGAGCCCTTTCCGTTGCTGTTTTTTTTTTTTCCAGCTGTCTTGTCTTCGGCATTTAAATGTCTTCGGCATTTAAATTGTTTGCATACATGGTCTATCGTCAGCAGAGTAAAACAGGAAAATAAACTATCCAGAGCAGCTTCTGTGAGCAGGGTGGCTCTTTTCAGAGGCTGCTCTGATTGTAGAAATGGATCTGTGGAGCTCCAAGCATCCTCTCTTCAGCTGCCACACTGCACATGTGAATAAATGTACGTAGGGTACATACTGTGAGATGCATAGAAGAACAAAAAGTCCTGCATGGACCAGTTCTAGCCATTTTGGCCCAAGTCAGACGGGCAGCCCAATCCTGCTGAAAACTCCAGCACCGGAACGAGCGTTCCAGCGCTGGGACTAGTCACAAATGTGCTGTAAAGCACGTTTGCGCCTACTTTAGAGCAGGGAAGGCTGACGGAGTGGCTGCCTTCCCCTGCTCCGACGACGGAGCTCCCCGACCACCGCCGGACCTGGCAGGTAAGGATCCAGCGGGCGGGGAGGGCAGTTCGCTGGGCAGGGGAGGGTGGCCATTGGCCCAGGTGGCCCGGAAGGGACGGGGGACGGCCTTTGGCCGTATCCTGACCCCCGCAGGGTGCCGGGGCCTTTACATGGCCTCCTCTACTTCCGCCATCAAAATTGGCGAAAATCCAAGGGGCCTGGTCCCAGTTACACTCGAGGAAGGAGACAAGTGTCTCCTTCCCCGAGTAGACCTCCCACCCAGCGGCCACACTGGCTGCCGGTGCGACGCCAGTGGCTCCGTCTTATGCCTATTTCAAAGGAACAAGATGCTTTAATTATTGCTGCTGCTGCAAACATGATGCATTTTTAAAAACATGATGTGTGCTGGCTTCTGTTTTTGTTTTTACCTTTTTACTGTCTTCTGTTTAACATATGTATTTTACTGCATTTTAATGAGCATTATAAGCTGCCCTGAGTGTCCTGTTATCAGGGGGGAATTGCAAAGTATAAATGTTGTAAATAAATAAATAAATAAATAAATACTCTACATTCTAGAAATGGTGCCAAATGAAATTGCACACAAACTATCCTAGAATAAATATTTTTGAAGACAAATGCTAGAGGCCCTGCATCAGAGAAGGCACAAAAAATTCTGGGACTGAATATTATCAAGGAATTTTTCTTCCTAATTCAACAGGAAGGAGTTTTTTTCCCCAAGCAAATGAGTCCTGTATATTGCACTTCCAGAACTACTGGCTTGTTGGGTTTTTTTTTAATCAATAAAAGTGTCTCTTACTTTTATACATATTGCCAGTTTTTTGCCCAATTAAATCTAATCACTCCGATTATGAGGGTCATCTAAGGAGCCATGCAAAATGCAATGGGAGTGCTAAACTTTCTGGCACCCATTTCTGTAATCATATCGCCAACAAGATGCTGTTCACAAAATGCTTTGAACAAATAATCACTTGGAAATAAACTAGGAAAAACATGATTATAAAACGTTGATTAAATGATCTAACTAAATGAGAATATTGAACGTTTATGTAACTGCGCTAGGAGTTTTGCAATGAGTTCTAATTCTAATTTAACTGAAACCATCATTGCAACTCAGTCCAGTAATGTCCCCTTTGGCAGCCACCATCTGCTTTTGTTCCATCTTTAAGGAGCTGACAAACCTTTCACAAAAGTCAATAGGACAGTCTTTCCATGGATTTTATAATCATTTGGGTTGATTTCCATTTTTTATTTAAGGAACCAATGGACTATTCTGGCTCCTCCTGGTGAGTATTTGACTTATTGACAAACCAAGACCAAGACACCAAATACAAATCAGGTCAGAAGAAGAAGCAACACCTCCAGCTCATTTCCTTTATTGCTGAGAGCAATTTCATTAAAATGAGAGCAAGTAAAGTTAGCACAACCGGAAACCAGAGAAAACTTATTAAAAAAAATTGCCGTTCAGTCAGAAATTCTTGGTTTGTCCATAACAATTTTTAGGCCGAGATGCTACCAACTGACAACTGAAAGTGGGCTTCTTCAACATCTCTGCTGTTGCTACACTTGCATTTTTCCTGTATTCCGGTGGATAGTGAAGCTCAGCTGGTGGTGACACAAGACATTCATAGTCCTGGTAGAGACAGTGATCAGATCGTGCTGACTGGCTGCCACTGCTTGGCACCATTATTTCTTCCTCAGTTGCCAGCACAAGGGCAGAGAGCATTGTCGTCTCTCTTATTTGACTTCAGGACATCATCATGTGATGATGTCATAAATGAATGAATGAGGACAATGCGTCTTGCCCTCCTTCTGGTGCAGAGGAAAGGAAAAAATAGTGCCAAGCAACAGCAGGAAGCAGCACACTCGCTACCTCTGCCAAAGAAGTAACATGGGTAAACATTTCACACCTGTTCACACAGGACCCTGAAGAATCACCAGACTAGATTCTCTTTGCAGACTGCAAACAGGGCAATCAAATTAGGGAGGGTCATTTCAGCTCAGTGATAAGCTAGATCCTTTATATACCTTCTCTGTCATTTGCCTCTACACATATCTTGGTTTTTAATTTCCTAACTGTCCTCTTCCAGTTTGTAAAAAGCATATTGAATACTATCCAGTTTCCACTTACACACCAAAAGAAAAAATAGAACAAAGTTTTCAATAAGACTTGCGACCCAATTCTACTGAAAGGCAACACCGGCAGAATGATTGTTTCGCCAGTGCTGGTTGCTGCAAAGTGCTTCGTGGAGGGAGCCAGCACACCAGCAGGAAGGTCAGAGCCTTCCCACACGTGCCAGTGGAGTGACGGAGGCCCACTGGAGCTGGTAAGCCCTTTGCAAGGGGCAGAATGGGGCAGGGGGAGGGTGTGGAGGGGGTTGAACAGGACAGGGGGTGGAATGGGGAGGAGATGGGGCGTGGAGTAGGTGGATCAGGCCTGGAAGGGGATAAGGTTTGGCGGCGGCAGCACACACCGAATACAAACCCCCTTCCTGGGCCTGATCCGCATGCATGGATCAACTTGGACTTGCACCAGAGATATTGCTGGCACAGGTCCAAGTTCAACCGTTGTGACTCCTGGAGCTTACTCCAGAGCAAAGGGACAAATGTCCCCTTACCCCGAGGGGACCTTCAGCAGCCAAAAATCCCACGTGGGATGCAGCATAGCCAATGCTGGTGCCACTGCATTGCCATGCAGGGATTTAGGTAGGATTGGGCTGCCTGTTGACAACCCTCTGCACAAACATTTAGGGTATGTCCAGTTGTGTTCAATGGGGCTGACGCCCAGGACAACTACATAAGTTTGGTGCTAAAATGTTCAAGTTATGAAAATGTATGCAAGTGTTTTCAAGTATGCCAGTGGTTTGTTGCAAGTATGCCAGTGGAATATTTGGCAATACAATCAAGATTTACAAAATTTATTTTGCTGAAAGCGTAGAGGCTAGAATGAAAAATGTGTCCTTAATCGCTTCAACTAACAGCTCAATCCGGCTGGGTGTTCCGCTGACAGCAGCCGTAAAGGGTGATCCGGCAGCACGCAGAGTAGTGCACTGCAGGAGTACCAAAAGGAAGGCCAGAGCCTTCGTGCACCAACTGGGACAACACACTGGACCTGCCGAGGCAGGTAGGACTTCAGGGGAGGGGAGAGAGTGTGGGGGAGAGAGGAATGGGGTGGAAAGGGGGTAAAACTGGGTAGAGGGAGTGAAACGGGCGATGGGGAGGCTGCGGGAGGGGGTGGATCTGGCAGCAATGGTGCACACCAGATCCTATCCCCTTTTCTTGGACTTATGCCAGCTAAAGAGTTGGTGCTGAAGAACTATGGACGGAAGTTCGTAACATTGTACAGGAGGCAGCAACTAAAACCATCCCAAAGAAAAAGAAATGCAAGAAAGCAAAGTGGCTGTCAGATGAGGCTTTACAAATAGCTATGGAAAGAAGGAATGCAAAAAGCAAGGGTGAAAGGGAAAGATATAAACAACTGAATGCAGAGTTCCAGAGAATAGCAAGGAGAGATAAGAAGGCCTTCTTAAATGAACAATGCAAGGAAATCGAGGAAAACAACAGAATGGGGAGGACTAGAGATCTCTTCAAGAAAATTGGAGATATCAAGGGAACGTTTTGTGCAAAGATGGGCATGATAAAGGACAAAAAAGGCAGAGACCTAACAGAAGCAGAAGAGATTAAGAAGAGATGGCAAGAATACACAGAAGAACTATACAAGAAAGATCTTAATGTTCCTGATGACCACACTGGTGTGGTCACTGACCCAGAGCCGGACATCCTAGAGAGTGAAGTCAAGTGGGCCTTAGGTAGCATTACTAACAACAAAGCTAGTGGAGATGATGATATCCCAGCTGAGCTACTTAAAATCCTAAATGATGATGCTGTGAAAGTGCTGCACTCAATATGCCAACAAATTTGGAAAACTCAGCAGTGGCCAAAGGATTGGAAAAGGTCAGTTTACGTTCCAATTCCAAAGAAGGGCAGTGCCAAAGAGTGTTCAAACTACCGTACAATTGCACTCATTTCACATGCTAGCAAGGTTATGCTCAAAATCCTACAAGCTAGGCTTCAGCAGTACGTGGACCGAGAACTACCGGACGTACAAGCTGGGTTTCGAAGAGGCAGAGGAACTAGAGATCAAATTGCCAACATGCGGTGGATCATGGAGAAAGCACAAGAGTTCCAAAAAAACACCTACTTCTGCTTCATTGACTACGCAAAAGCCTTTGATTGTGTGGATCACAACAAACTGTGGCAAATTCTTAAAGAGATGGGGGTACCAGACCACCTTACCTGTCTCCTGAGAAACCTGTATGCGGGTCAAGAAGCAACAGTTCGAACCGGCCATGGAACAACTGATTGGTTCAAAATTGGGAAGGGAGTACGACAAGGCTGTATATTGTCACCCTGCTTATTTAACTTATATGCAGAGTACATTATGAGAAATGCAGGGCTCAATGAATCACAAGCCGGAATCAAGATTGCCGGGAGAAATATCAACAACCTCAGATATGCAGACGATACCACCCTAATGGCAGAAAGTGAAGAAGAACTAAAGAGCCTCTTGATGAGAGTGAAAGAGGAGAGTGCAAAAGTTGGCTTGAAACTCAACATTAATAAAACTAAGATCATGGCATCTGGTCCCATCAATTCCTGGCAAATAGAAGGGGCAGAAATGGAAGCAGTAACAGATTTTACTTTTTTGGGTTCCAAGATCACTGCAGACGGAGACAGCAGCCATGAAATTAAAAGACGCTTACTCCTTGGAAGGAAAGCTATGGCAAACTTAGACAGCATAATAAAAAGCAGAGATATCACCATGCCAACAAAAGTTCGTATAGTCAGGGCAATGGTGTTCCCAGTAGCAATGTATGGTTGCGAGAGTTGGACCATAAAGAAGGCTGAGCGCCGAAGAATAGATGCTTTTGAACTGTGGTGCTGGAGAAGACTCCTGAGAGTCCCTTGGACTGCTAGGAGATCAAATCAGTCAATTCTAAATGAAATCAAGCCTGACTGTTCCCTGGAAGGACAGGTACTAAGGCTGAAACTCAAATATTTTGGCCACCTAATGCGAAGAGAGGACTCTGTGGAGAAGACTCTGATGCTGGGAAAGATTGAAGGCAAAAGGAGAAGGGGAAGGCCAAGGATGAGATGGTTAGACAGCATCACCGATGCAACGAACATGAAAATGAGCGAACTCAGGAAGATAGTGGAGGACAGGAAGGCCTGGCGGGATATGGTTCATGGGATCACGAAGGGTCGGACACGACTTAACGACTGAACAACAAAAAGAGTTGGTGCAGGTCCAAGGAGACCCATTGCTGAGTGGGAGCCCTACAGAGGTATAAGGGGTTTTAAATCCCCTTTCCCTTCCAAAGCCTCCCAATTGGATACAGCACATCCGTTTTTTATGCAGCTACACCAGCAAGGGGGGGGAGGTATAGGATTAGGCTGTAAATGTCCTGAACCTGCATTACATAATCTCACTAGGAATCGCCATGTGCCAAGTTGTGTCTCCGATTCAGGGACAGGAATAATACATTGCTGTGAAGTGTAAGGATATCTGGCCTCTTTATATTCTGCAGACTTCATGATTGAAGACAAGAACACATTTAATTTAAAGATAGCCCTTAAACACAACTTTGTAAGGTATCTTACACCATAATAAATTGGTCTGGGAAAGATCTGTGAGCAACTTGGTTGTATCCGATGGACTGTCAAAGGTCCACCATCCTGTCTTTTATAGATCTATAGACTTCCTTTTCTTTAATGGCACTTCAAGGAAACAAATCATGAGCTAAGTTCTGTCTATCTTTACAATGCTGTTAGAGCAGCCTATAGTATTTGCTAAAGGCGCCAATAATCTCCCTAGTACAACTAACCTTGCATAGGAAAGAAGACTTCTATAATTCCCTGAGTGATAATAAAGGATGTGACAGAAGACTCCCCAGGCCATTTAGCATCTGTCAAGTTTGCAAACAACAGGTGTAGTGCTTTTTAAATGCCTGCTCATGATTCATCTGTTCTACACATTGCTTGAAGCATTAATGAATGATGCCTCACTGTTAGTCTGCCATGTAATGTGACAGGAACAATACAGGCTAACTATTTTCTATGACGAACTTAGTCAGCCCTTTGCTGAAGATGTAAACGCATTTCCACATCAAAAGATGGACATACAGTCGGCCCGCATCTTACGTGAGGGTTATGTTCCAGAGTCAGTGCATAAAGCTAAAATTGCATATACTCAAAATTACCTTGAAAATCCCTCACATCTGAAAAATATGTACTGTCTCTTTAAAAATTATGTGAGGCGGGTGGGAACTGAAAACCAACTGAGAAAGCAGCAGCTTCATTCTCCGCATGTGGTTAGTAAGAGGAATGGCGGGCAGAATCACTTGCTCTATTTGAACTATTTTTCTCTTTCTTTTTGCTGAGTATATGTAGTTGAATTCACTCAAGTAAAGTGAAGACGTCTCTGTGAAGGGTGTAGATAAGATTTGGAGGAATGCTGGAATGTCCTGTGTTTTCTCAGCATGCGTACATGATTGTTTTGTATCGATTGAACACTTACCTTTCAAGGGGAAGACTGCATGAACAGTAATAAGACAGGGGTGAGAACTAAAGTGATGAAAGTTTTCATTCAACCAGCATCTGTGCCTTTCATTGGGTGAAAGGGGGAGGGGGAAAAGGGCAGCTGTAGTATTCAATACATACATACAGCCAGGGTAGTTCTCATTGGATCGCACTAAAAGTAACTGAAGCTCCATCTAAAACAGCACTAGTATACTGAAGGTCATCAGTTTAGGAAAGAGGAAATTAGATATAAATAAATATTGGATCTTGATCAGTGACTTCCTCGGTTCTTCAGTGTTTCATCAATTGCAGAAATATCAGATTATGCATCAGCATTTAATCAATAAGCTGCAAGCATTTCTACCTGACAGGATTTAACAATGGTCCAGGGGCTTGCTGTGGTTGTATGTTTCTAGCTCTTCAGAAAATTGTGAAAGGTCATTCTATTCCAAGGTTCAAAATTCTGCTGTCGCCTCCTGATTGAACCTGCCACTACAGAGTCTCCAAAGAGATCATGTTCAGTGATGTGCTAGCTAGATTAAAAACTGAACTTGGGCTACAATCCTATACATTCGTACCTGGCAGTAAGCCCCATTGAATATAGTGGGACTTACTTCTGAGTGGAGATATATAAGATTGCACTGTTAACGTTCAAAAAAGTGGTGGTGTGTGGAATAAGGGCCCAAGTAGATATGATGTGGATCATGAGAAGATCTCCCAGTGTCTTTTTCTTTGCTTAAAGGCAGCTAGAGGTGATTTGGATGACTCTGGGGAAAAGCATTTTCAACCATTTCTCCTTGCACCAGTTCCCCAATTTACAGTGCAATCCTGTGTAGAAATGCACCGGTGGAGCAACGGCTCCACCAGTGCCAGGTGTCGTAAACGTGCCATAAGGCACATTTTTGGCACCTGGCAAGTAAGCGGCACCAGCGGAGAGGCCGGGGCCACTCACTCCGCCAGCCAGGTGCTACAGCCACCTCTGGTAGACACAGGTAGGTCCTGCACTGGTCAGGGCAGGGGCATGGGGAGGGCGGACTGTGGTGGAAAGGGAAGGGGCGATTGTTCAGCCAGGATAGGGACAGAGGAGGGATCATCGGCGGCACACTACACCGAATCCTATCCCCCATCCTGGGCCTGACCGGCCTTACACCAGCACCTCAGATTTGCGCCGGCCATTCTGCTGGCACATATCCAAGGAAGCCCATTGGGCCTGCTGGGGCTCTACCCGGGGGGAACAGGACAAACGTTCCTTTCTCCTGAGGAGTGCTCCAGCTCCACCACAGCAGGCCTAATCCTGCCTAGGATACAGCGGCCGCCTTTGGTGCGCCACTGCTGCATTCTAGACAGGACTAGGCTGCCCATTATTATTAATCATTAATCAGCCCTAAAGGGAGAAGAAAGACAGGTGCAATATGAGTACTTCTCTTTCTTCCTTCCACAGTCACTAGATAATTCCAGGGAGGATTTAAACTGGGAAAATGCTAGAAGGGAAAAATGGTTCAGTTGTCTCCCCTGGCACTGTGGTTCTGATCCAAAGTAGGGACACTGTAGCCACTTGAAAACAAAGAAAAGGTTGTTGGGATATCTAATCACGTCTCATTTAGCACTAACCTGCCTGATTTATACTGTTATTACACAAGTAATGGCTACCAGTCATTTGTCAAACTGATTACTGGCTGATATCCCAAGGATGTCTCTGAATGATGCACTAATTACTCTGAAGTATCCAATATGGGGGAGGCCATTGAAAGATTGCATGTTTGCACCTGAGTGGAGGGGCTGAGATGAGATAAGGTATAAGGTAATCCATTCTCCCTCTCTTGTGCAGGCAATGTAACAATGGAAGCAGCTTGAGAGGCAGAATAGAACTGAGACAAACAGAGAGAGGTCCTGAAGTAGAACCTAAGAGAAGAAGGTGGAAGCTTCTTTAGGGTGCAGAAATGCCTGTCTGGAAAACAGGTGTATAACCTGCTTGTAAGGAATGGTCTGCTATCAATGTCCCTCCAGTGCTCAGCCTGTCTATTTGTAAATAAAGCAAATAGGACCAAGACTCCATAAGCCTCCAAAGATCAGCACAGCCCCTGGAACATCTCACTGCTCAGGGAAACACACAATACAGACTGCACAGTAACACAGAGAATTGTGACGGCTGCATCAGGTCAAAAATTCTTGGTTTAATTTGCATTTCCCAGTTACCTTACATTAACTTTGTAAGAGAAGAGGGAATGTGTAAGCCAGTCATATCAGTACTGTAGCTTGTCTATTAATATAGGCCAGGAGCGATAGAGTCCCTCATGCTCATGCAAGATGCTTGCAACAAGCCAGTTATCATTCTTACCTTTTTTCTTTGAATAGATAACCACCCCTTGCTCCTCAATGTCATTTTGAAACCTTACTCTGTTTCAAAAGTACTTTGCCATGTGGCTTGAGGGCTGCAGATACAGCTCCCTTCCCCTCACTATGAATACATACATTTGAGGCTAGAGTGCAAGAACACAAGCAACCCCCAGAGTTTGATGGCACTAGGACATTTTGAATACCCCTCCCAGCATCTACGTCTTACTCAACTGGAACTCACATCAGTCACTTCTCATTCTCTGTAACAGATGAGGAAGAACACTAGTTCAAGCTAATTACACATCAAACAGCAGTAATTATCATTACAAATTAGCTACTAAATGATTCAGAAATTCCAAAGTGGGAAAATGACCTTTTTTGCATTCTATTTGGCAATAATTAATTGAATTCCTTGATTTTGGAACAGTTGTATGTAAGCTTCAGAGAAGCCTGGCACCTAATTAGAAACAGGCTGCATTATAGGAACACTTCATTATGGACCTCCAGCCGCCCAAGCACAGCTCAGTAGAACTTTTATGGGTGGACAGCTTGGTGAATGGCTGTGCATCATATACACCTCCCATGTTCACTCAGGAGAGTTGCCTTCCATCATCTTGGAATTTTGATGTTCGTCATTAGATGCAATTAATGCAGAATCAGAGAATGATTTATACATTCCAAGTGGACTACACATTGGAGACCCAACTACATATTTATGGCACAATCCTGCATAACAATAGACTGGCGGAGCAACCGCTCCACCAGTCTAGGGGGTATCGCAAATGTGCCATAAGGCACGTTTGTGGCACCCGGGGAGTAAGTGGCGCCAGCAGTAAGGCCAACGCCGCTGCTCCCCAGCTGCAGACTGGCAGAGCAGCGGCTGAAACAGGTAAGGCCCGCCGGTCAAGGCAGGGGGAGGATGAGAGAGGCTCCAGATTGGGCCTCCGGGCCCGGGAGAGGAGAGGGGGTATTGGTGGCATGCTCCGCCGATATCCAAAGCCCCTTCCCGGGCCTGTCAGCCCTTACACGGGCTCGGATTTGTGCCGGCCATTTGGCCGCCGCACATCCAAGGCGACCCATTGGGGCTGCTGCAGCACTACCCAGGGGAAAGGGACGAACATCCCTTTTCCCTGAGGCGGCCTCCAGCCCCGCCGGCACTGGTTCAATCCTGCCTAAAGCTGCCGCAGCGTATAAAGTTTTGTCTTTATACTTGGGGGGTGGAATTTTACCCTGCAAATTGTTAACAAGTTTAACCTCCCATAGGTTATTGGTCAGCAGTTAAATGAAATATACAGACATAGTTTCATGCTGTTGTCTCTCCTACTACTGAATTAATTTTAGTGCTGCAAGAAAGATTATCAGCATTGAATTGCTCTTCTCACTCATTCCCCAGCTGCAAAACAGCTGCTTGTTTTGTGATACACTCTCATGTGGCTGGAGGCTTTATGTGAATCCCGTATTGATAGCTGTAATTGTACTGGCCATCCCACAGATTTGACACCAATTTCAGGGGAAAGATAACCCAACTCATGTAGTTGCCTCATTCACATGAAGTCCCAAGCAGTGTGGGAGCTTCTAATGGAAAAGAAGCATCTACATTTTGGGAGGGCGGGACATCTAAAGGATACTTGAGGCAAAGTCACTTCCAGCTTCTATGTAAGACTCTTTCTTTTTTTTCTTTTGTCAATACTTGTTCTTTTCGGAACTAATTTCTAGCACTGGGTGGTGGGTTGGTAGCAAGGTTACCATTCTTTTCTAAACAATAAATTCCAACTGGTGCGAATAGCGAACCATTGTGGATGTCAAAAGAGATCTATCAATCTCAGTCAGCCAGTAGCCTCTCCTTTCTGCTGCATTTTAATAAATGCAGCAAAATTACTGCAATGCCATTATGGCTGAATGGCAATTTGCATATGTCTTTTCAAAATGTTTGACAAACCCGGGCTAATTGTTCTTACACACGTGTGACTGAATATGTCTCATCACCAGCATTGTAATAACTATATGCTTAGCGCTTGCATTTATCTCTAAGGACACACATCATAGAGCACCAATTAACAGCATACAAGTTATGTAATACTATTCATCTGCAGATCACTCACAGGCCCTAATAAAACTTTTCAGTGTCCTTGAACATAATTGTTTTCAAGAAAGAAGCTTGTGGTCAAATTCTTTTCAGCAAGAAAACTTACATTCAAGTTAGTTTTAGTGAAAATTTCAGCCAATCTGCACACCATCTTCTATAGCCAATAGATGATAGATCCTCCAGTCTTCCCCCACCTTACGAGGATAACTGGTTCCTAAAAGAACCCTCATAGGGCAAATTCTCATGTTGAAAACATAATTACTATTAATTTGAATAGGAAAACTTTCTATGCATTCCTGAACCCCAGAATTGACTGTTCTATAATATGGCTGTTTACCTGCTCTCATTAAGCTCTTTTGTAGCTATTTCACATCATATAATGAAGACTATGCTCACAAAGAATATATATATATATATATATATATATATATATATATATATATATATATATATATATATATATATATATATATATATATATATATATATATATGATATTCAATGTTTATGTAGTTCAACTTTTAACGTATGAGACTATCACTGCTGTAAACTATCCAGCCATGAGTACTCTGACAGGAGAATTTAACGCAACACTCACCAACTATACAACTGTGAAGATGATGACTGCAACATGGTGGGACGGGTCTTGTCTCGTGGATCTCCGCTGGTTGCGGGGCATGAGAAATCCAAATCGGTCCTTGTAAATGTGAAGAAATGCCATGTAATCCCAAGTAGGGGTATTAAATTAAACTCCTTGTAGAGTCAAATTCTTGTCACCCGAATGGCATACTGTACCTCTGGGTATGACTGTAAAGCAATGTACTGTAATGTCTCTTCACCATTCCATTCACAGCTAGGTAGCCTGGATTCACTCACTCACATACAGGGGGGAGTTTGTGGATTAGTGAGAAGGCCACTCTAAAGATCACGTTTACCAGTCTATATCTGCTAAACTGAGTGTGATGCATTGCAGGAGCCACAGGGCAAAGTTGCCAGGACCTTCTTTTGTTTTGCTAACAACTTGTTTTTCATCATAGAACGAAAGCTTTCATGGCCAGCTACTAGAATACAAGACACAGGTTTTATGGGTGAAGTAGCCATGTAATTAAATATAAATACAACCGACGTTTCGTCTTATTTCCTAAGACATCATAAGGAAATAAGACGAAACGTCGGTTGTATTTATATTTAATTACATGGCTACTTCACCCATAAAACCTGTGTCTTGTATTCAACTTGTTTTTCCTAAGACAGGAGGCTCCTAGGAGTTGGCTTTAGTCACAAGGTCAAACTTGTTTTGCCAGCAAGGTGCAGTTCCTTCATTAGAAGTTTGAGGCAGGTGATGCTCAATCTGAACCATCCTGCTAGAGAAAGAGGGGTTGAATGCTCTGATAAACCACGAGTGTGGCTTTCACCTTGGCCTGTGGCTCTTGCCATCACTCCTGGAGCTAGCCTGGGCTGTGCTCTCCTGGCAGGTGCCCAGCACCACATACACATGTGCACATGAGTATTCTCTGCACGCATTGAAATAAAAAGGGCTATCAGGCAGCTACACTGCAATACAGAGCACTTATTGGTACATTTGATCATAGGGTGGATAACCATATGAACCTGGGATAGATAACAGCTAACTAAAACACTTCTGAGTTTAGCATACAGGGCCTCCAGTGTGAGCAAAACATTCAGATTGATAAAAAGAAAATTTACAACAAAAAACTTGAAGCCGGAATAACTAAAGTTTAAAGAGATCTGCAGCAATACCTTTGAATGCCTTGAACTTGCTCGAGAGATGATGGATTTATTTGGGAAGCAAAGCGATGCAACTTTACATTCATACAGTTGAGAGGGCAGACCATCTCTAGAGCACTGGTACTATCAGACGCCATCAGAAAAGTGAATGACCAAGATCAAGTTGATGGCACAGAGAAGGACTCAGGAGAGGCGGCTTATGTCCAGCGTTCTGTAGGAACAAGGTTAACACAAGTGGTGAGACATAAGGAAAGCGGGAGGAGAACCTGAACAGAATCAAGGTAGTTACAGTGAGATGAATGGAAGAAATAGAAAAAACCATGCTAGCTTTACTGGAAAAAGCTGAGGCAAAAAGGTAAAAGGTTTCAGAGAGTGGTTATAAAAGCTGATAAAGGGCATGAATGTATGGAAAGCTTTTTCAAGACCAACCATAAACCGGGTATTGTTATTCATGCTGCAGAGATGCCATAACTCTCTCTTCAATAACCACATAAATTCTTTCTTGGTTATAGGTGTGTGTGTGGGGGGGGAAGGATAGCATTTACCAGGGATGTGGATCAAGTCTCTGACTCCAAGTCTCCAGACAAGTCCCAAGTATTTGCCCCCAAGTCCCTATCTATGTACTGGGGAAAATGGGTTTAAACCTGAATAAAATCCGACTTGTCGTAAAAGGCTCCAAGTCTCGAGTCGAGTCTTTCAAGTCTTTTACAATCGCCGAATCAAGTCCAAGTCAAGTCATTGACGTGACTTGAGTCCGACTCGAGTCCAAGTCAATAGACTCAAGCCTACATCACTGGCATTCACCTTGAGCTGCTCAAGCTAAAACACACTTTAGTGCATTTTACATCTTGGAGTTCAGTTGTGAGAGCAAAAACTCAACCATGTGTGGAGCTGATGCATCCTTGAAAAAGGGAATTCCTTGTTTTAAAAAATGTGGGATGCATGCTACTTTAAACTAGTGGGCACTAGCCTGATTGGTCTTTGGCTGGAGATTTTTCTCCTACCCTAGTCTGATGCTGCGTGGGACAGCAACTTGGTTTTATTGTTTTCTAATCATTGTTTTATTCCCTACCTGTGAAATGCTCTGTCAGAATCTTCTAACAGATCCCATCCAAAACTTGTATCTTTACCACACTGTTTTTGTGCTTGTCCTTGTTTTTTTTAATGTACAGAAACAAAATCCAGAACATAAAATCCACAACAAAGACAAAAGGAAAAAAAAACAGGAAAAGAGGGGGAAATACATAATATAAATAGAATACATAAGAATTTAAGTACTGTAATCTATACATGAATCTCTAAGAAAGGCTTCCAAATGTCCAAAATATATCTACCCGTAGTTGCCATCTATATGCCATACGTTTGTGCTTGTCCTTGATAATAGATTCAAACGGGCTCATTCTGAAACTTTCAGAAATGTAAATGTATTTGTTCTATGAGCCCTATGAGCACACTACCCTCCACACACCATTTCAGACTTAGGTATTGTGGAATTAAACATTGGCATTTAACAAAGTGACTTCTGACCCATTAATACCCAACCCGAGTGCTCTATCACACTTTAAAAGCAGATACAGCGCTTTTGTTGCTCAGTGCGAGAATTATCGCCTTTCTGCTCTAATGCATTCCACTACCTGAGATAATAACTACTGCCAACGAGGAAGCTGTAAATTGTCTGGCGCTGGTCCTTATCGTCTCTCCAACAGAAATGTCTTCGAGATTTGCTACCACGCACTAAGAGAGCAAAGGCAGTAAGAAATTGTTACAAACTCTGCTTCAAAAGAGAAACAAATAAACATAGGAGCAGCCCATGCTCAAAGATTTTTGGCCCAATCCAAAGGGCCTTTCATGACAACGGAATGAGCATAAAAGGCCCAGAAATGGCACAAACATTGCACTGCTGCCGGGCCGGTTGCAGCCACCGCCATAAAGTGATGGCAGCTTCACATCCCCCACTGCTGTGGAGCTATATAGCTGGCATAGATTCAAGGAGACCCACAGATACCTCTCCCAGACCTCCTGATCGCTCCCCTACCTTAGCATGCAGCGCTCGCCTCATTGGCGCAGCTGCATGTTATAATGTGGCGGGGGATAGGACTGGGCTGTAAATTCAGTAGACAAGGGTGAATTATGAGCAGATGTGGCCCTTAGTACGATTGAGCTAAAGTCCAATGGACCTCTGACTGCAGAGCTGCTGGGAACATCCCACAATGGTGCAACAGGGCCAGAAAAACAAGTCTGTTTGGTTGAAAGTGTTGCATTGATCCTTATAACTGATTGATCTAGTAGTCCTGTGCTTTGCTGGCTCCTAAAACCCCAAAGGGGAACCAAAAGCCATTGGTTTCAAAGTACTGTTTTCATAGACTGTGCCACTTCTCCATCAGCTCTCATACAACATGGCAGAAATTCTGAGATGTACCAACTCACTCCTTTAGAAGCCTTTCATAAATGTTACAGACTTGAATTCTTTCTCAATCTCCATTTGCTCCTCCACCCAATCTCAATCTATATATATGGGATGGTAGTTGGGTGTGATCTGCAGTTCTGAGGCAAGAAGAGACTAAGTATTCAGCCCCTCACCATAACCATCCAAGAACATACATATGAACATGGGAAACTGCCTTAGACTGAATCAGACCAGGGCCAGCCTTAGGATCTGTGGGGCCCAATTACACACACACACCACGGGGCACCAATATAAAAAATTCAAGCCCCTACCTGTTGGCGCCTGGAGCGGGACACCGGAAGTGGCCCTCCCCCCCACCCAGCACAAAGCCCAAGCCGGGAAGGAGGATACCCGCTGCAGCAAGCATGCTCTCCTTCAGCTGCCTGATGAACCTGGAAGAGTTGGCCAGTCAGCAGCTGCACGAGTGCGTCTCCAAACTGGCTGCTCCTGCTCCACTCTTGCTGCAGCAGGCCTGCTGCAAACCCAACTCACTTCGGAGCAAAGAAGTGCACAGACAGATGTGAAATTACTTCCACATCGGTGTATTCCGTCGGGTGACATGACACATGCCCCCCCCCAGCACAGGGCCTGATTAGACTGAATCAGCCCAATCAAACTAAAGCCGACCCTGGTCCGACCATTGGTCCATTCGCTCAGTATTGGCTCTATTGACTGGTAAGAGCTCTCCAGGGCTCTCTCCTAGCCATATCTGAAGATGGCAGGATTTGAACCTGGGACCTTCTGCATGCAAAAGCACGTGGTTAACCACCTAGCTACAACCCCATTCCCTTATGTGGGACCCTTCCCTAACACTCCATTCCCATACCCAGAGGAAGAACTGCACCAGACTCATTATATTTCTTTATGGGTGTATCCAACATATTCCTGCACACTTTAATTCAGGACCATGGAAGCTACATGCATTCTAATTACCTGCCCTCATAGTGATCAAACCCTTATTATGCTTTTCCTTATCTTGAAAGTTTTTAGCACAATCTACTCAACTATCTTTCACATGCCTCGCTCTTTGAATTAAAAAAAAGAACAAACCCCACCTCTGAAAAGTCCCCTTGGAAGTTACAAAGTTCATTTATTAGAGAAATGATTATTTAGTCTCTTGTGTAGGTAGCAAAATCCTACCCAAGACTGCAAACAACCCCAAGATATTAGACAGTCGAGGGGTACCTAGATTACAGATCAAGAAAGCTTTCCCCAGCTGTGTATGGGGAACATTACAATGAATAAATCCGGCAGAGGCTAAAAGAAATGGTGAAAGAAGCAAGGGGGTAAGAGAAACTGTCCTATTCAAGATAGGGAAGAAACTTTCAAGTGCATAAGAAGAGAATGCCCACACTGCTAAGCAGAAGCACTGGATTAAAACTGAAGGCAGCAAGTAAACATGAAATAGAGAAATACGGGGGGGGGGGGGGGGGCTGAAGGCAGGCAGAAAGCTTCAAAAAGGCATAGCAAGCGAGAGGACAAAAAGCAATAACATTTTAAATAAGATACGTCTCAGGGAAAAGCAATAAGCAATCACATTTCAAATGGTGGCCTGGAAAAAAAGGCAGTCTTGAGAGTTTAGCGATATAATAGAAACTGAAAGAGGGCAGAGGCCACAATATTAACAAAAAGAAAGAATTGGGCTAACGTGTATGGACAAAGCAATGAGCACCTCCAGGCATCATAGATTTTTATTGCTCAGGAAATATAATTCAGGGAAGTGGGCATCTGCAGAGTGGCAACTGATAAAAGGTTTTTTATGATGTAGACTTCAGGGCCATATGCTTGTATAGCAATGTGGATCTAGGTGTTGTAACATGCTTGTGTGCTTGCATCATGCCCAGTAACAAGAAAAAAGTATTCTGAAGCCACATCTTCAGAGCTTAGATCCCTTGGCTACATTTGCTATAATTTCAATCAAATGCTCACAGTAGCTTCAATTAACAAGGTTGGAGGTTTTTGAAAAGTGGAGAAACCAGCAGCACACTTGGGAGCAGTGTCATGTGATCAAGGGGGTTGTGCTGACCCCAATGGAACAGGTGCAAATTTGGGGGATGTTCATCCATCCAGTGCTGTTCCTGGAGAAGCAGGTGGCTTCAGTGACCAGGATAACTGTTTTATCAATTATGTCTGCGACAGCAACTGCATCTCCTTGTAGAGTCCTGGGAGTTGGCTAAGATCATCCATTTCTTTGTAACCCCTATGAATAATAATGGGCTGCAGAGGCATCATTAGGGGGGGCGGGGGCCCCAGGGCAGCGGGGTGCCATGCGGCGGGGGGTGTACTTGCCTCTCCGGCTTGGTCACCAGGTCGTCCACTCCGCCGCTCTTGACGACTTCTTTTTCATCACTCCGAGCCTCCGCTGGCCACAAGATCAGCCCTCCTGCCCACCCTTGAGCCATATGGCTCCAAAAAGGCCCGAAAAGTGGCGGGGGATGTTTTCGCACTCCGCCGCCACCAAAATTTGGACTGGTCTTAAAACGCGGTCAAAGACAGCCATTGTCCACCTCTTGTCTAATGTAAGGAAGTAAGAGCATATTCAAACCAAATAGTGAGTAGCTACCAGTTTGTTTCCAGTCCCATTTAAAGATACCAGCTTGGATCTTTAAAGCCTTTCATGATCCAATATATTTCAGATGCTTCCTATGTCTACCACCACATAAGATCTTCTTCTAGTCCCTCATTGCAGGAATTAAACATATACTGCAAGAAGTAGGTATAGGAGTTAAAAATGGTATTACATAAAAAATATAGATCAACCTTTGATATAAAGGATTTGCTAGGCCTCAACATGGGTTTGGACATGTAGTGGTTGTTGTTGTTTTTTAGGATAATGGTTGCAAGAAAAATTGTAATCATTTTTTAGGATAATAGTTGCAAGAAAAATTGTAATCAGCATTAAATTCCAAAAGTATGGATAAATAACTAACAGCGCAATCCTATCCAACTTATGCCACCAGCTGAGCTCTGCTCAATCCTATCCAATGCCACCGGTGTAACCAGCGGCCCAGCGAAAACGGGAGGCCCCAGAACGGAAAAAAGTACTTATCAGTACTTATCAGTACTGAGTTTTCAAGGGCCAGCCAGGCTCAAAAATCTAAGGTTTGGGGATGCATCCAACCTGGCAACCTTAATGCCTACTATATAGCTGTGCCCACTGTACCACTACCTCTCAACATCCCACTCTCCAAAGTCAACCAAAAATATTCGCAACGTCGATATCGTTATCTACAAACATTAATATCAACCAATACTATGCATCACATTTAGTCAGCTGCCCACAAGTGGGTGGCCCAAGATCTTCTGGTGCCTGAAGTGGTACCACCACCACCTTTTTTTAGAGGCATATCGTGCCAAAGGCTGCTTCTCCTTCCAAGCCTATAGCTGAGCCACTAGGTGTGAATAGACACTGCAGCTGTTCCTCCTTGCAAATTTGCTGATACAGTATTAAAAAGGAGGGGAACAGAGCAGAAGAAGTGGCAGAGATTAGAGCGGTGGGCTAGAGTGTCTCACCACTACTCACTTTTCCTCTCTTTTTTCCTATGCTCATTGGATTTGAAAAGGAAGAGAAGCTGGACGAATCTCTAGCCAACTACTCTCCTCTCGTCCACTTCTTCTCCTGCTCGATTTCCCTCTTCATCTTGAACCCAGTGAGCTTGAGAGGAGAAGCAGGATCAACAATGGCAGCCCCTGCCCCTGATATTCTGCTACTGGAGGCAACCACTTCACTTTATCTCTCAGCTCTGAGTCCACAACTAGTATGCTTCCTTCCTGACCTTGAGTTTTAAACAAGATCAAGCCTGAGCCATTTTCAGAAGTAACGTGAGATTATGTCTGCTACCATTTGAGGACTGGTGGGGCTATGTTGGTCGGGGGAATATTTTTTTTTCACGTAGTCATACTCTATAAACTTGAAATTCAGATATAGAGTTAAATTAGGCCTCAGTCTACGAATCCAGTTCATTCCTCACCTGTGATCACTGGCGTCGACAGGGGGAAGCGGGGGGGCGGGCCACCGGGGGGTGTCGCACGTCTAGGGGTGACGCGCGATCAACCCCCCACTTACAGTTTCGAGCGGAGGGTGGGCCCGCCCGCCCTCCCCTGTGTCCGTTTGGCTCCAAAATGAGCCGAAAACGGAGCGGGGAGGGCGCTCTGCTCCTGCGCGTGACGTCACGCGCGGGGGTGGAGCCTCCCCTTAAGGGCGACGCGCGCCCCCGCTCTGGGGTGACGCGCGTCGTCGCGATGCGACTGCCTGTGATCTCCTGTGGCAGTAACTCTATTCAGGCTACTTCTACTGGGTTCCATAATGCCATCCCCCAGTTCCCACCTTGAAGACAGGATGGACACTGAACCTAATTCAAGACAGAACTGTTAGCAGTGGAACCAAAGCTCAAAGACCGCTCTGTTCTCTGGTATTTAAATTTCTGCTGACAGGAAATTGAAATGTCAGAGAGTATAGCAGAACAGAGCTCTGTCTTATCTCAGCCAAAGAATATTCTCAATCTGATATTTAGGGATTCCTTGCAGTATCTCTCACAGTTAACAATGTCTGCAATTTTGCACACAATTAGATTGTTTAAGTCTTATCAACATCAATGGGATACAGTCACTGCAACCTGAAATGTGCTTATCATGGATCCATCCCGTGACTCCAGTCAGCATGCCGGGAAGCTCTAAGTTAATCGCACAGTAGTCCATCCCAGGTTTTATATGAATCCAGTGGGATTTAAGCAGCATCATTTTGAACAGGATTGCAGCCAATGCATTTTTTAAATGAAGACAGGGCAGGCATCTAATTATCTCTGGCAATTTCGTTCAAGCAAATTCTTCAGAATTACAGTATTTAACTGGTATCAGTGGAAATACCCTTGTGTGTGTGAGGGAGGTGGATCATTGAACTAAAAAATAATATATTTCTCCCTACAAAGTATTAAATAATATTTTATGTCATTGTGGTGGCAAGTTCTACTTATCACATACCACAGTACTGTATAAAGAAACACAGATAATTAACATTTCCAATAGCCATTACTGTATATCTACTAAGTCATTATTATGTAAAACACAATTGTACGTTGATGGTGCTATATAATAATACGGCTGTACAGTACCTTGTACCGGCGAGGAGGGGGGAAGGGTCTGGAAGTCCTCTTCGTCCTCTGAACTGTCCCGCGTTGACCGGTAAGCTGCGGGCAACCTCACCCCTGTCAGTCGGGGTGCTCCGGTAGTCCTTCCTGTTGCCAGGGAGGGACGGATGATCCTCCGGCCGCGGGGTGCAGAGGCAACGGCCTTGTCCTTGGGAGGGTCGACCTCCAGTGCTGTTGCCTACCCGGATAGGGATGCGTTGGTCTGGCCCCTAGCGTATGCCTCAGAGGGTGGTCAGGGTGGAGGCTGCTTGGCCTGAGTCCACCTCTGCCTGGCTTCTCAGGAGCTCTCTCTGTCCCTGGTTCTCCTTTCCAATGCGACCAGCTCCATGCTCCTCCGCCTTCTCATCATTGGCAAGCCTGGCCTTAAATATGCTCCCTTCTTCCGTCCTCCCCTGGCTACTCCCTCCGCTGTCAGCCTTCATTTCCTGCTGGGGTCCTAGTGCCCGCCCTGCTCCTTGTGCGTCCTTTTCCCCCCCTTTTCCCGGCTCCTCTCACCCCCCTTTGCGCCCCATAGTAGTGTGACGATGCCTGGCTGGTGCCCTCTTACTGGCAGGCCCCCGATCGCGGCCCACTGGCCCCGCTCGGGGGTCGGCCATCCTAGCTTCCTCTCCTGCTGTTGGCCTGCTCCGCCTGGGCTCCGTTGCCCTTCCTTGTGCTCGTCGCAGGGGGGCGGGGCTTCCACCCCGCCCTCCCTGTTCGGGCCGGCGAGCCCTTCGCCCCGGCGCTCCAGAGGGGCGAACAGGGGCCTGCTCAGCCCAGCGGGACTGTGCAAGGCTCCTGGAGCTGCGTCGGCGTCCCTTGGTGCTCCCTCAGTGTCACAGCCGGCTGCTGCCCCGGAAGTGCCCGAAATTGGGTGTAGCGGCTGTCCTCCTGGATCCGGTGAGCAGAGGGGCTGGGGGACAGGCTGGCCCGGACAATGGCATTTAATTTGTGAATTAATTATAACATCTGGAAGACAGGATCTTGTTTTCTGTTGTTCTTATGAATTGGGTCTAAAGTTTTTAGTCCATGAATGGAAGGAGTTTCCATTCACAGAACGGGTCCTACGATTCATTTAGCAAAAACTTTGGATCCAATTTTCTAAATGCAAATGATGGGCACAATGCATTGCAGGATAGCATAAGATTAAAAAATGTCTGCAATTCTTCTTGGTTATGTAAATGTCTGCTGTTTTAGGGAATTTCATTACTCCTTTTGCATAGGTGGTATCCCACCAGACAAGGAGCTTGCCCCTCTCCCATTGTTGGAACTCTGTGGTAACTGGGAAAAAAGCACTTTTTACATAATCAGAGTGCTATTCTTTATTACCATCAGTTGATAAGGAGTAGTTCTCCATGGTTATACAGTCAGACCTTTTTATCCACATTTTTTTTTAATTCACGGATTTGACTTAACAGGGATGGCAAAACTGTAGAAGAGGAAGTCCAACCACACTACATTACCTATTTTTTCAGCGTTGTCGGGGGCCTGCGAGCCACTTCCAGCATCCTGTGCGTGTCCAAACTGCTGAAAAATGCAGCTGGGAGTAAATGCGGCCACTTACAGGTTGCTTCCAGTAGTGGCTTTTGTTTTTTCAGTCAGTTTAAACAAACTCAGGAGGAGGGAAGCGGTGAAGATAAAAGGTAATGTGGCACTGCTCCTCACACACACACACACACACACACACACACACACACACACACACACACACACACACACACACCCAATTTCATATAACACTGATTTTCCTATCCACTGTGGTTCCAGGAACAGAACCCCAAAGGATAAAAAGGTCCAACTGTACTTCTATTTATGTTTATGATGGCAGCATTACTGTGAAACACACTGCCATTTTTCTCTCAAAAACCTATCACATGGAACAAAGTTTGCCTCCTTTTAAAGCACCCTCACTTTTAATGCCTTCCTCACACCTATATATAATTTTTCTGGTGCTACCACTCTCCTTTTGATGAGCGAGATCAAGTATTGGAAAAGGAAACAGCTAGTTCCATTTTATCGAAGTGAGAACCCAGGAGAACTGGGTCTTTCAGTTTATGTGCAGTTGACACCTGATGGATCAATTTTCCCTGATAGTAGCCACTATGTCCTGAGACACTGCAGAGTAGTCCACCTCTGTGGTTTTTTTATGGACTAAAAATGCATTGAGCACTCTGGCAAGAGGTTGGCTGTGTTCTTGTTGTCTATTGTCACCTGATACATTAAACTTTCCAATCCATAGTTTTAGTCCCAGGACCTCTCCCAGTGCAGATTACTGCCAAAAAAAAACCCCACTTAGAACATGCTAAATTCCACCCCTGAAGCCCTTCAAGGCGGCTCTATCTTTTAATCACAAGTACAAGTTTGTGGGCAATATGTACCATTATGAGGCTGTCCAAAGGCTGATATGCCCCTTCTGGCTCAATTCCTCACCAACTAAAGTCAAATCCACACAAACAATAACTCAGTTCAAGAACTAGAGTCATTAGGAGGCTATTGGGGAAGAAAGTGACCATTTACAAAACTATCACAAACTATGTTTTCCTCGTAGGTCATTTGACTTGGTCATCAGCTGATCTAATGTGCAACTATGCTACATTTAATCTGACAACGACAGATACCCCATTCCTGGACTTTCGTTTTTAATTTGTTCCATTGCCTGCTTTTATTAGTGGCTTCTTTGAAATAATTTTTTACGTGGTTTTTGAAGTTCTTTGTATTTTGTACTTCTTATACATGGCTAATTTACCCATACAACCTTCTTCTTGTAACATAGTAGCTGGCCATGATAGCTTTTGTGCCAAAAAGATACCCTGTTGTTCATTATTATTGAAATACCTACTGCAGAGCCTCAGAATTGCACTTGATGGTTAGGCTAGGCTTCTTGGGCTTGGAAAAGCAATGCTTTAATAAACTTGGCTCTTTACACAAGACCTTTTATCTGAACACACCCAGTGGAAATAACATCAAGGCACTATCAAGGTGTTCCCATAAAAGCCCTGCTAAATCCAAGAAGACAACTAACCCTCACTTACATCCCAACCACTAGCGTCGCTAGACGCGCGTCACCCCAGGGCAGGGGGGTGCGTCTCACCCCCCCGCCCTGGGGTGACCCCCCCAAATGCCCCCTCGGAGCTAAGCCTCCCCTCCTAGGCCGGGGAGCCAGCCTCGGAGCGTCCGGCCCCGCCGGCGCTCCAGGGCCTTCTGAAGGCCCACTGGCTCAAAACGTAAAGTTTTATGTTTTTCGCGCATGCGCAGTACATTTTCTGAGGGCAAAGGGCTGCCCATTTGCCCTCAGAATAGGCTGGGGGAGCCGGCCTTGGAGCATCCGGAGTCAGGACGGTGACACGCGGGTGACGCGCGTCACCCCTTTGCGCGCCTCAAGCGCGCGTCACCCCCTGGCGGTTCGCCCCCCGCCACGTTCCAACGACGCCCATGATCCCAACTAGTGGGTAGTACCATAACCAGAGTCAAACATTATTCCTAGTTTAGTTCCAAATAGAGAAAAAAAATAGGCAACGTAGGGTATCTCTCAGAGAAGTAAAGCAACTTTGGCCAAAGGGCCATAATATCTACTATTGTCTGTTCATTTAGAACAGACTGTACACATTTAGCCACAGAACTACAGCAGATATCCTTATTAGGCCCCAGGCATTGGGAGTTAAGATTTAATCATACTAACCTCTAAGGAAAAAGCAAAAGCAATTTGTTTTATTGAGTAGCTTGAAGACTGACTTTTAGTGCCAAGGGGTTAATTATTTCCGTGAAAAATCTGTTAACTTTCCCTTGAGTTAGTGCAGAATATTTTTGGCCATATATGAATCAGGTGTTGGAAAATTACTAGATTGGCTCCTTGTATTTTGAAGTTAAACGAGGAACAAGGACCTTTCACAGAAAGACCTGCTGTCAGCAAAGAGACAGCCGTACTCCAGTTGGAACTTTAAAACATCACCCCATTTCCTACTCACTTTTTCAGGGAACGTGCAGCCCCTCATAGTGGTACCCAATTACAGGCTGAAACTACCACTGTTCAACCATCTTTGACTGCATCTTTTGAAAACTACTGCAATTTGTAAAATGGAAAATACCAGTTGGGCACCAATATATTTTGTTTCTTTTCCTTAAACCGTTCAGATCCTGCTACACTATTCTGTACCTTTCTGTTATGCAAAATTAACTTATAGGTGGTAAGTCTGCAGAAATCAACAAGGCTTTTTTTTCTTTTTGCTCTTCCATCAACTCCTGATGTCTACATCGTATATCACGAAGAAGCCTTCAGACATGAAATAGTTCAGGCAGCTGTAGCTAAATGAACTACAGACAGACAAAATACTGTATAAGGTTGAAGTACATTCGACCCCCTCCCCCCACCCCATTCCATCCTCTTGAGTTGGGCTTACCTGCTCCAGAGGGCCTCCCGATGTCCACCAGCGCATGCAGGAAGGCTCCAGCCTTCCCGCCAGCACTCTGGCTGCTTTTGTTGCCACAAAGCGCTTTGCAACTGCTTTGTGGCAGCCTGCTCCGTCGGCACGACTCTTCATTTGGATTGGGCCATAAATGTTGCAGCCCTAATAATTCTTACCATGGCAGGGAATATTTGACCTGTCTCTGAATACTTGATTCATAAACATGGCTTAAACATGGCCTTGGTACTCACTACCCAGGAGATCCCAGACTGAGCAGTCTTATTGCAGTAGGATGCATATGACGTCTTATAAGAACTGGCTCATGGCAGTTCGTGTGGTTCTGTCACATACTACAGTGCTCATCCAATGTGAAACCACTCATACAAAAATCGTGGGGGGAGTACATTGGTAAGCCCTGTCTCCACACACACAGAGCTTCACCCCAGGTGTTCAGTGTTTGGGTGGTCCAATGTTTCGTACCTCGAGGGCCACATGCAAACTTTGACATGAAACCC
Source organism: Plestiodon gilberti rubricaudatus (assembly GCA_026170595.1). Lineage (NCBI taxonomy): Eukaryota > Metazoa > Chordata > Lepidosauria > Squamata > Scincidae > Plestiodon > Plestiodon gilberti. The sequence continues at coordinate 61,428,871 of JANXHW010000003.1, read as the reverse complement.
AGGGGCCGTACAATAAATTAAATTAACAATTAATTGATAACGACCAATGCATGCCCCGCTCCGCTGTCTAGCATGCCCTGCCCACGCTCCCCTGAAGATCGAAAAGGCGGTCGGCTCCCAACCGCCTTTCCGATCTTCAGGGGAGCGTGGGTGACTGCGGGGGAGGGGAGCTCCAAGAGCAGCCGGGGGCGCAGCAGAGGCCTTTGGGGCCCACATGCGGCCCGCGGGCCACGCATTGGACCACCATAGCAACAATGTTCTGTGGGGGATACTTTCAAGGAGAAGCACTCCCATCACTCAGTGTTCCTCCTCTCTCTCTCTCTCTCTCTCTCTCTCTCTCTCTCTCTCTCTCTCTCTCTCTCTCTCACACACACACACACACACACACACACACACAAGTTTTGTGCATGCAGTTTCACATTTAAAAAATTATTTTATTTATTTATTTTTTCACATTTTTATACCACCCTTCCTCCAAGGAGCTCAGAGTGGTGTACATATTTCCTCCCCTCCTTTTCTCCTCACAACAACCCTGTGAGGTAGGTGGGGCTGAGAGATAGTGACTGGCCCAAGGTCACCCAGGAAGCTTTGTGGCTGAGTGGGGATTTGAACCTGGATCTTCCAGGTCCAAGTCCGACTCCCAAACCACTACACCATCCTGGACTTACTTTAGACACAAAATTCAAATAAATTTCATTCCAGAAAAAAATGGGTGGTTCATATTCAATATTATCGATTTTCTAATAGAAATCATATTAGTTATGTTGCACAGTTAAATCTCATGCCCTTCAAAATACTAATGGAATTGGACTGCATGAATCTAGCAACATTTTTAAGGATCAAAGAAAGCTGTTTCAGTCAGGTATTCCTCTGCCTCACATCACCACATATAAATGCATACATTTAGCATGTGGTAAAAAGAACCGTATGTCTCTGCTTTTTGTTTTTACTGGCATATGTAGTTGCCAGTTCATGTAACAAGTTCCAATTTGGCAGGAGACAGGGTTTTGATCATGCTCCAGATTATGTGACATGCAGTAAGAACATTTCTCTATCTGCCTCTTTTCAGTTTTTTGCTTTTAAACTAAGGATTTTTCCTCACAATGTTTTAAAGCAAAGCTAAGTAATACAAATGTATATCAAGATATACATTTTCAAGTTAATTACGGCTCAATTCTATGGAGCCTTTACACCAGCAGTTCCGCCACTGTAAACACCTCAGTGGTAACATAAATGGCACGCCACAGCCAAGCGCGTCGGAGCCACCAGCACAAACAGCTACAGCTCTGCACACACTCCACCAATAGACCTGGGTGGCCTGTTTGTATCATCAGCAGGAAACTGTAGCTCTTGACTTTACCCATCCAACATTTGCACCAATGCTGTCAACTGTGGAAATCTCTCAACTGATATTCTGCATAGATTTAACCAATTCATTAATTAAGTGTAAATATACCAAGTTTAACCCTCCCCCCCAATGAATTTGTCTTTCAGATGTTTTATTGGTTTTACAAGATCCATGAGGTTCTACAATTTCTCATTCATTTAAAAAAAATAAAGACAGAGGCGTTCCTACAGTGGGGGGCGGTACTGTAAGTTGCACCCCGTTCTAGTCCCCGTTTACAAGCCGGAATGAGGAGGCCCCGCCCCCTCACCGTCGGAGCCATTTTGTGCAGAGAAGGCAATGGGCAGGATGGGCAGGGAGTCTTCTGTCCATTGCCTTGGCTGCATGGAATGGCTCTGACGGCGAGGGGGCAGGGCCTCCTCGTTCCGGATTGTAAACGGGGACTAGGTATGGGGCGCAACTTACAGTACCGCCCCCACCGTAGAAACGACTCTGGTGGAAAGGAATTGATAATTCAGGAACTATGGAATCAAAAGGATTCCATATTGATTGAAAGCGCACAGCAAATGCTTCTGGAAGCATTTACTCCAAGAGAGAACTCGCAGAGGGCCCGAATGTAAACAGCTATGAACTGGGCCCCAATCCACATTGCAACCCCAGCATGGAGGGGGGGAGCCTTTAACCTTTTGCTCCCATAGAAAAGCTCTCCTTGAGCCCAGCCTTCAGTGACGTATGCGCTACTTTGCTGTAGATCTCTCTTCACAAAATTCTGTCAATGATGCAGAATACTCAACACCACAAACTCCCAATGTCATTGTTCATTTCCTTTCTACAGAGAATTCCTTTAGTTTCCTGTTAAATACTTACTCTGTGTTGATCAGGCTTTAATTTTGCATATGTAATTTCCTTCTAAAGTGTTATGCCAATAAAGGTTTCACTCACTCCTAAAGTTTCTCTGATGCTTTAAATAAGAATAATTGAAAAATAGCTTTCATACTTGAAGAAAAGTGGACGCAATCCAGGCACACTTTTGAGTCATATTTGATTTCAGCTTGGGCTACATTGTTCCCATTGTCTACATACCAAATTTGCTTAATGTAAGAGCCACATACGATAAACTTCAGATATTTGAGAGCCATAAGAGAGATGTTTGAGAGCCACAATATTTAAGAAGCATTTAAATTCTTAAATATATTTACCTACCATAAATATTAAACTTATGTTTTAATCCAGTGGACTCTCAGTTTATTCCTGGTAAATAATTATAAAGCTTGAAAAATTCTTATTTACCTTTTTTATTAATTGTGATGCAAAAAGAAGCTCGGCCAACATATTTCCGAGAGCCGCACATCATACGTCAAAGAGCCGCATGTGGCTCAGGAGCCGCAATTTGGTCACCCCTGCAACAGGATGAGAGAAAAAGATATTTCTTGGTCAGAAATAAATTGGGAACAATTTGGTCATTTCCTGCCCTGTTTTTAAGAGGAAAAAAATATTGCTCTGCATTAACCAAAGCCACAGAGCATATCGCAATTTAATTAATTGACTCCATCAAGCAGCAATCAAGCTGTACTTCATTAAACCTCTAAGTCACAGAAGAGAACATTTCATTCAACTCCCAGTCAATGTTTGAATGCCAGCAGAGGAAGATTTGACAGCACTGGGTTTCTGAGCATCAATTAAGGTGCCAATCCTTCCTATGTACACTTACTTGGGAGTAAGGCCCATTGATCTAAATTGGACTTACTTCTGAGTTAACATTAGCATTATTTATTAAGAGAAGAAAATATTGCAGGGTATACATTTCCTGTGGCGTAAGTTCCACTGGACAACATGGGGCTTACTTCCACCCCAGCTCCGGCACTGTGATCCAGGACATGTTTACTCTGTAGTAAGTATAATCAGTCAAGTATTGTCAGTGCAAGTAATATCGGACTGGTGTCCCTCTGCTGTAGAGCCTACTACTGTTTCACTTCTTTAGTTAATATAATTCACTATATTTTAGAAAAGAGTGCAAGACATGTACAGCCAGGACGATGTCTGCACTATGAAGGGAAACATCTGGAGAAATGGAGGACTCTATGAGTTTCTCTCATAGAATAATACTTGTAAAAAAAAACCATTTGAAAAAATGGGGCTTATGGTCAGCCTGTCTATGTAAACCGCCTTGAGTCTACGAGAAAGGTGGTATGTAAATACTGTACTGCAATAAATAAATAAAAAGTAATACTACTAAATATAATACTGTTCTATAATTTTCCAGTATGCATGATCTCGAATTGTATCTGACTCCTTCTTGCATAACACCCTGGCCCTTCCTTTTCATATTTGTTCCACAGGATCTTCACACTGCTATTGACTGGAAAGGGTTTTCTTACAAGACACAGGATATATGGGTAAAGATGCCATGTATTAAAAGCCAGGAATGCAATTAAAAATATTTAAAAACACTGAATCACAGATCTTCAAAACAAGTTAAAAAACTGCAAACAAGGAATAAAATACATTTAAAATCCGAGGCTTAAGATTGTGCAAAAAAACCGACATTTCGTTCCAGACTAGGAACCTTTTCAAGGTGTAATCAGACTAGGAACCTTCTCAAGGTGCACCTTGTGATTGCACCTTGAAAAGGTTCCTAGTCTGGAACGAAACATCAGTTTTTTGCACAATCTTAAGCCTCGGACTTTAAATGTATTTTATTCCTTGTTCGAAGTTTTTTAACTTGTTTTGTAGATCTATGATTCAGTGTTTTTAAATCTTTTTAATTGCATTCCTGGCTTTAATACATGGCATCATTACCCATATATCTTGTGTCTTGTAAGATTATACCTGGCCATGAAAGTTTCCGCTCTACCTGGAAAGGGTTTTTTTTAATTCCCCCTTGGAAGTCAAGTCTCCCATGCTGCTGAAAACCTCTGCTTTATTAAGGTATTGCTTCTGGCAAGCTTTCCAGAGCTTGCTAAAGGAAGTAGCTACACAATAGAAATATTGATTTCCTAAACTTGATTGTTTAGCCCTATTGACTCCTTGAAAGTGATATAAGCTTGCAGTTGTTTTATGCCAGCATTACATGAAACATCTCAGGTGCTTTGCTTTGACTTTGGAAACTTTTTAAACCAAAGCAAAAGTGCGATTTCAGATGGCAGTGAGGAAGGAGAGACCCACGGCAAACACCAAAGCTCTCCTCTTGGATGTATTCAAGATTCATTTAAAAAAACAAACCAGTATCTTTTAAGAGCATATGTTGTAACTACTTTTATTCATCATAACAACCAAAGATATAGATGCTTCCGATCAGAAGAATCATCACATGTGGGTCTGGAACACAGGGGAGGGCAAGAATCCTGCTGGCTTCTGTGAAGCCCCCAATTTGGAGCCAAACAGAGGGAAGAGCTGACGGGTGTGCCCAACTGGCGACCCACCTCAGCATCGGGCCACAACCCACCAAGTGGGGCACAACCCAAGTTAATAAAATTAACTGGGGTTAATAAATTTTGGATTGTAGTCATGATTACAAGATGAACCCAGAGCGTTCAGGCCCAATAACAGTTCCTCCTCCACCATGCCAAAAATGAGCAAGCTGTATCCAGTGTGTGTGGGGGGGGCAGATTGGGAGGCTTCAGAGGGAAAAGGGGAATTATTTCCCCTTACACCTCCATAAGCCTCCCGCTTTGCTACAGGTCTCCTCCGACCTGCACCAGCTCTGTAGCTGATGCAAGTCCGAGGAGAAGAAAGGGGTCGGGAGGATTGAAGAAGAGCTATGCAACTTCCTCTTGTCTGATTTGAGCACTGCCCCCTCCCTGGAGGTGTTCTGGCATGGGTTGAAATGTTTCTTTTTTTGGTTGGCGTTTTTGTCCTGATGGTAGTTGTCTTCCACTGTTCTTCATTCCCACTTTTGCTGCTATTTTTACTATTTACTATAATTTTCTACTATGTTTTAACATTTCTGCTGCCTTTTATTATTATAGTACTTTTTACCCTTTTGCTGCTGTTAATGCTATGTTAACGCTTTGCTATCTGATTGCTCTTATTGCCATTTATATTGCTGCTGTTTCTACTGATGCCATGTTCTTCTTCTGCTTTATATTTATATCTTGTTTCAATATTGCCTGCTGCTCCTTGATTGTTTGTTTTATGGGTAGTTTTATTGTTCTACTATATTTTTTTATTTGGCATATTTTATGTTAGCTGCCTTAAACTCCCACATCAGTGGGGCAAAGGCGGGATAATTTTTTTTATAAACAAATACATTTCATTTCAGTTTGTTTACCTTCCTCCAGTCTCTAGCCACCTCCAGGCAGTGCTCTGGGACTTTAACAGTCATTAAAGTGGGTTTACATAAACCCAGGGGATTACATAGAGAAATAGAGCTGGGTGCCATCTGCATACATACTGACACCCCACTTCAAAACTCCAGATGACCTGGCTTCAGAAGCAAAACCCAAAGCAAACTTCTGAAACAAAATCCTTGTAAGAATTAACAAAAGTTTGTTCTTATTTACTAGGATCTTCTGCACCTGTACATAAGAGTTATGATTCATACAACATTCTCTGAGTTCTATGCATTTAAAGAGAAGCAGCACGGAGCAGGGATATAGCACACCTCACTGTAAGCAAAGGAAAGGAGGGAGGTGCGTCTAGAGTAACATGTAAATTTTCATGGCTTGCTACAATAGACAGTGAAACAGTTCTTATGGGATTTCCAGCCATGTATAATTCTAACTGAAGAAAATAAAGAAATTGTTGATCCAAAACTTGCCTGTAGAAATTCTTCTTCAAACGTCTCTGCCACGATGTATGCAGGCGTCCCGAAAAAGATTATCCAAAACAGGGAGGCAATAACTTTAAATCCCCTCGCTTGATGTTTCTTCCCGTACTTCGGGATTTCCTCAGAAGCAACAATGAGAACAATCCAGTAACAGTACTGATAGATGGTCAATAGTTCTGTGGAGCAAAGCATTGACTTAAAAAGAAGGCAGACATTAAAATGCGCTGGAACCGCTAAATTAGGTGCGTCTGCTTGTTCGTTTACCTGCCAGCCCTCCCATCTATGGGGGGGGTTGCACACACACATAGGCAGCATTTGGGGTGTTCAGACAGCACAGGGGTATGCGCCGACCCTGCATGTTAACATAAAGAAAATCACACAGAGTTCACTGAGTTTTACTGCATTGTTAAATTTACACAAAATTGCAGCCATACTATCACAGACATTTCTCAACTCTCTATAAGTAGTCCACTGTACAATGACAGATATTTTATGATTCTATGAAAGGAGAACATAAACAAGTATTTATCTCCATTCTTGTGGATACCTTTAGCATCAAGTTGATAGTGAGATCACTATAAAACTAATTAGGATGGAAATGATTCTTTCCATGTTCATTTTAACACTCTGGACTGATTCTCCTGAGAAAAGTTAGACATGCCCAATGTTGATCGCTTCAGGTATAATGAAATCAACAGCAAATTACAGAGGTTTAAAACTCAGCCAACCTCAGTGGACATGAAGCCCAAGTAATCATTATAAATGGGACCAACGGTTTGGGTAATTACGTTCATTTCTCTCACTGACTTGATTCATCATGATTCCATGGGCAGTTCATTCCTTCTTTTTGTTTGTATGGTTTAATAAAATTTATTTCTTAGTTGCCCATGGAGAAACGCAGATACCCTTGGATCTAAAGTCACTTTGACATGTGCATTCTTCAGACTTGCCCTTGCACTAAATCCTGCTAAATGTGGTCAAAGAGAGAAAGCAACATCAAGTACAATAAATATGGTGTTCCAAGTTGTAGTAGTTAAATTGTATAGTTATTTAAAAGAAGCATAAACCATTTTTTTCAATTCTACAACTATTTTGCTCTGCATTCATATTTTGATGAGAAATACGATTCTAGCTGTGTTATACTGTGTTCACTGAAGCCACCGTAGTAAAGAACTTTATAAAAGTTAGATAGGATTGGATGGTTCTTTTCTGACCTGGTGACCCCAAAGTTGATTTCCATATTATTTCATTTTTTTTTTGGAAGGGGTGCTCTGTGCCTTTAAGCACCTGAATGACAGGCTGAAATTCAACAAGTAAAGCTCCCACCATAAGAACATCTATTTAAGGCATGAGAACTCTTCCAGTGACGATAGTATGCCCTTTATCTTAAAGGACTGACCTTTCTCTGAGAACATCAGAAACCATAGAACTGTAACTGATTGTCCTTATTCTGGACACCAAAACTCCAGTGTCCTCTATTCAGGAAATAGACCAGTGCTAATTATGGTAGATAAAGCCAATTTTTCCTTCATCCTTCCAATTGAGGAGATCTTCAATTGGGGACTATATTCTGAAAGCCTTTCCTAGCATACTGTCTCCCTGATACCCATTAAGCTAAATGAAATAACAATGTGATTGAGTGGTACCTTGAATGTAAGTCATTTTGGCTATCAGGATGTGACACATGAATAGGTTTTGGCTGTGAAGTACCAAATTTCACATCCAACATCATTATTTTATGGTTAAATTTGCAGAGTGAGGAACTTACATGCAGTAGCGAGCCTACACCCTCCATGTGGGGGGCGCTGCCGCAACACCCCCCCCCCACGGGACACCATATGCCCCCTGCTGGCTCAACACTTAGGGGTTAGTGGTGATAGGCTCCCCTGGTCGTGACCGAGGGAGCCTGGAGTTGGGATGTTTACGCCAAATTGTTCGGGGGAGGTAGACGGCTAGTGCCGTTCCCCCCAGTTAGGCCTGCATGCCTGGGGTGGTTTTTAGTACACCCTAGTTAGTTCCTTCTGCAGGTTGTTTTGTTATGAATAATGTGACATTTATCCAACAATGTCTTTGCCTGATGTGCCTTTGGGTGTGTGCCTCTGTGCGTGTGTGTGTGTGTGTGTGTGTGTGTGTGTGTGTGTGTGTGTGTGTGTGTGTGAGAGAGAGAGAGAGAGAGAGAGAGAGAGAGAGAGAGAGAGAGAGAGAGAGAGAGAGAGAGAGAGAGAGGGTAAGGGTCCCTGATGTAGCACAGAGTTCTACAGGGAGAGTGAAGTGATTCTGAATATTTTGGTTCCAAGCCATTTAGGGCTTTAAAGATCAAAACCAGTACCTTGAATTGAGCCCAGAAGTAAATTCATAAAGAAAGTTGTTAAAAGAGCCATGTAATGTGATTAGTGCCTCTAGTGTGCATACTCAGGTTCCCAGATCTCCAAGATTGACCTAAGGCCTCCAGGAATTGACATGAGTCTCCAGGTAGTCTGACATGACTACTGAAAGCAATCCTGGAGTTCATGACAGGGCCTCCAAGAATAGCTTCAGTCAGTTGGCAACCTTAGTGCATGCATATAAATGCATATGCATGAACACATGTGGTGCACAGCTTGTCATTTCACATGCTCCAGCTGTTGAGATTCATTTGAACTATAGATGACATATTATGGGTCAATTACGACACTTCTAGTATATCTTTAACCAATAGTGAGCACAGTATACCAAACAGAAATATATTCCAGTGTCTATAAATAAAGACAATGCACAACAGGTGCAAACGAGCCTAGCTATAGTCCAATGGCATATCTAGAGGGCATTCAGGCAATTATCCTTAGTATTACAAGTATGGAAGTATGTCCTATTTCTACCTGAGATGTTGGAGGCAAGAATATATCAAGTGGAACTACATGAAAATTGCCCTAAATTTGCCCTTGCATCCACTTGCCTGAAAACATGAGGCCAGGGATGAAAACAAGGGGGGGGGGGCGGAGTGGGGGGGCGGAGCTTTCTGAGACTTCTCCTACAGCAGGAGCAATGATTTCACCAGCAGGAGTGCTCCCGTGCTGCCTTTGAAACCTTTTTTCAAAGATGCTTAGTCAAGAAGAAACATCAGGCTCAGCAGGAAGCAAACAGCCCAATTCTGTCTAGCAGGACATGGCAGCACACATAAGGCGCCTGCCACATCCTAGGCAGGATTGGGTCTGCCCTGGCACAGCCAGCAGCCTCGTTCGGGGAAAGGGACATTTGTCCCTTTACCCCAAGTAGAGCCCCAGCTACCACAATGGATCTACTCGAATGTGCACCAGCTATTTTGCTGGCGCACATTTGATCCAGCTGTGCAACGCTGGCCAGGCCTGGGAAAAGGGATAGGATATGGCGGAATAGGGCCCAATCCTTCAATCCCCCCCCCCAGAATGCCTGTTCTGCCTTCAATAGCTGGCGCAAGTCCGCGTTGCCCCATGTCAGCGGATTGGGCTGTGAGGGGGATAGAATACGCCGCGCACCAGCACCGCCAATCCCACCCCTCCCAGGCCCAATCTGCCCACCCCTAGCTCCCATCGCTGTCCATCCCCCACCCGTTCCCGCTTTCCCTGCCCTCCCCCGCCCTGTTCCACCCTTGCACCCACTTCTCCGAAACTCATCTTCTCTGGCTCATGCTGCTCCTCTGCCAGCGTGTGCAGGCCAGTGCAGGCCTCCACACCAGTGCCAGCAAGTGCTAAGCCTTTGCAGCACTTTTGCAATGGCAAGTACCAGTACAGAGAGTGCTGTGCCAGTGCAGGGGGTGAATAGGATTGTGCCATTAGTCCTTCCCCCCCCCCCACACACACACACAGAGCTGGTCTTAATATGCACAGTATGGATAAGTGAAAATCCTAATAGCGAACATACTGATAAAGAGGGAAGAGTGTAGAAGAAGTTTCAAAGTAGGCATCAGCGGCAAGAAAAGAAATCACTCTAATGATTGTAAGATTGATGTTTTTGTGGCTTAGTCTGAGTGGGGCATGGTTATGGGGGGGGGTGTCATGATGAGCTCCTTCATGTCGTTACCACTACCCCACGGCATGAGACCCTGCTATATTGGAGATTGCATGTCTTCTTTCTTCTAATCCATAAATGGTGCGTGTGTGTGGCCAGATCAAGAAATTCATCAGGATGTAACATAAACAACAGCACTGCAGCCTGTTGGTATGCTGGTCAGTATCTGACCTGTCTATTAAATTGAAGTTCTCACCAAGTAGCTTAATGGCCTGTCCCTCTCCTTAATGGGCTAAGTCTGCGAGATGAGTTATAGGATTTTTTTTCTAGCAATAATCAGCTTAGAAAATCTGTGCTAACGGTTACGTTCCTAAGCCTGGAAGTAATTCCCATTTGAAATCAATAGAGCTTATTTCCGAGTAAACACGCTTAGGATCAGGGTACCATTCTGAGACCGCAATATGCCAGGTTGATTCAGTCTATAAAAGGTAGAGTGACAGAAATGTCCAATCCTAGTTTCTCACTCATGTATTATTCTTTTCTCAGGCTTGTATAAGGTACCAAAAAATTGGTCATTGGTCCTGTGCAATAAAAAGTAGCAAGGCATGAACGAAAGACAATAGGGGAAATGTCTCCTGCTTCATTTCTATTTACCAGTCTATTCTTAAAGGCAGGAAAAAAGATGAGAGGCAGGAAAAAAGAAAGAACATACATAAAAAGATGTGTGTGATGAAAAAAATCCCTTTTGGGTTCATTAGCTACACTGAAGATGTTAAAATCTCTGGTGATATTGAAATGTACAACTGAGAGAAAGTTCTAGGAAATAGGAATGTGCAACAATACAATCTGTAATCTCATGTGAAATATATTCAAACTACTTAAGGGGGGGGGGAACCCTGAAAGTGTGTATATAAATAAGCTCTCCCAAAGACCTTACATAGTACTAACAACCCTTTGGAACCCCACCATCATATACTGTACCAGAATTTGCTAGTGTGAGATGCAAAAGCTGTACAAGATGTACAGGAAAGCTGTACATACATTTGGTACTTTCAGATTCACAGAATATATGTTTGAATATGTATAACTGCCTCCATATCCTAGGCTGAGGAGGGAAGGTCATTCCTGAGCTACCAGAAGTGCACGTGGTGACTTACGGCGTAATCCTGCGCAAGTTTGCGCAGTCGACCTAAATGGTCGGCTGCTGCATCCTGCGCGGATTGCGACCCGCGCTGGCGCGGTCCCGGGCTCACCTTGGGGGAAGGGGATATTTATCCCCTTCCCCTAGTGTAAGCGGCACGACCCCCAGTGGGCCTCCTCAGATGTGCACCAACTCTTTAGCTGGTCTAACTGGCTAGACCAGTTAGATTGGCTAGATCAGTTAGATCTAGATTGGGCTGCCCAACTGTCTTTTAGTGCAGAGTGCACTACTGACGTGTGTGTGTGTGTGTGTGTGTGTGTGTGTGTGTGTGTGTGTGTGTGTGTGTGTGTGTGTGTGTGTGTGAGTAAAAACAATAAACAACGAAAATTGCTGTGCAAGTTCCCATTCTGTGACTGGCTCTGTCTCCCCAAGCTACCATTTCACTCTGGTAGTCCCCAAGCCTTGGCCAAAACTAGCTCCCGGAAGCCTAAATTCTGCCCACCCCCGTTATAGGTCAGTGAGTTGGGAAAGAGCTTAATGGAATTATGTAGCTAATGGGCCCTGAATGTTAGATCAACTGCTAATTAATTACTCACTCTTAATTACTTGAGTACATTTCAAATTAAAATTATTGAATGTTCTTTGATATTCTTTAGAGATGAGACCAGATTTCCTGGTCTACCGCATAAGCCTATTACACAAAAGTAATTCTTTTGTCCTAAGAAACAAACCTGCTGTGATCTCTATTGAATGCCATTATCCGAAGCAAGTCAACTCATGTCTTGCTGCTTTTAGTTTTTAGTCTATTAGTCGCGATGCACTCCCAGGGGCATTGCGGGACCTGCCACATAAGCCGCTCAGCAGCAGGACCACAACACAGAAACCGCAGAGTAGAGGTTCTGCTCCACAAGCTGTGCATTGTGCACAGTGTTTTTTGGGCCCACCCACCCTTAACTGTTTAGCACTGATTTTCAGGTCTTCTTAGGCCATGGAACCCGGACATAAGTGCCGATGACGTCATCACATCACGCATCATTGGCACTTACTTCTGGGTTCCATGACTGGCTCCAGCAGAGGGAGGAGACTGCAAGGACTGTAAGTTTGGGAAACACTGGTCTAAGTTCTGAATCACAAGCTGACTGTTTTGTTCTTCCCCCAAAAATAATATGAACAGCAAGGCAGTGAAGCCTTTATTCTATCTGATCAGGAACTGTACTTCTCCCTGTGACTGACAAATGGTCAGTGATGGAATGATGGGCGGAGATACAATCTAATGACCTCAAATGACGGCAGTGTGTGAGCTGGGTTTGCGGGTGTTCCAAGGAGCCTTCTCGGCATAGCCCTAGATGAGCTGGGTTTCGACTGCCCAGACGTCGTCAGTGACCTTGAGCATGTCATTGTAGCCTCTGTTCTCATCTCTGAAGAGGTAATATGCTTGCCCAGGTTATGGTACAAAAGAGCTTTCAGCTTTCCCCTAAAAACCATGTACTTTAATTAACATAATATAAAAACCGTTCTGTTGAAAATTCTCTTTAAAATATATATGGCAATCTTGTTTCCACAAAGACATTGATCTACTACTGCTAATGATACCGCTAATACTAAGAATAACCTTGGAGAGCTTCAAGCCTGCTCTTTGGCATTTGGTTGCAATACTACAGATGTTTTCCTGCCTTGTTTCACAAAACACAGAGTGCCCTGAGGCCCTCTTTTGATATGTAATACTCACATCACAGAAAGCAGTGGCTACTGTTACAAGGGATGTGTTTTCTTAGTCTGTATTATTTCTGAATCATCCCCTCATATTCATGCAACTATGGATAGTGTCTCAAATGCCTGTAAACGCAGGTCAGGCAGCAAAACTCAGGTCAACTCTGCCTACCGACATCATGTGATGAACTTAGCGAAAGAGGAAAGAGATTGCAAAACCATCTGTGCCTGCAACGTTCTATAATTGTAAATAAGTGTTGTGACTTATTCTCTTGTCCTAAGAAACAAGAGGATATTGTTGTTGGATATAAGAACATATGCTTCCTTTGAATATGGAATATGGAAGTTTTATTTTAGACATTTTGACTAATGATCATTGATAGACTTAAATCTCCAAAAATCTGAGGTGGGGGCAGTGTCAGTAAGTTGATTGCACTCCATAGAAACATTTCATTTGGATTGTCCTGAACTTATTGTTGATCAGTGTCATTAGACGTGAACTCAAGCAAGTTTGAAGGATCTTTTTCTCTGTTCATTCTTTCCATTCAGTTCATAATTTTTTCGGAGGGTGGGGTGGGGTGGGGGTGCTACACAATGTATAATCAATAGACTTCTAGTTCTACCAAAAAAACGCCCAAGATCAAACTATGGATAATGTACAGTGGAACCAGTTTATAACTTCATAAACATCTTGTATTACTTTTCCCCATTCCTCTCTTTTTCTGAACCAAAAAAAACCTCTTTTTTTAAGGAGAAAGTTTCATCCCAACCCCTGCCCAATCACTTTGAACACCAGTTTCTATATACTCCTACACAGTACAAAATAAGTTTTAGTAGCTGAGGAAAAAAATTGTGTGGCTGAAAGGACATCACTCCCAAGGCACTCTTCTGCTGGAGGCCAAAAACGGGGGGGGGGGGAGCTTGGGTTTTTATAATTATGAGGAGCTATATATTGTGTCGCCGAAGCCCTTAGAGCTATTGACTTCCACCCAACCCATATATTTATTTATCATCTCACTTCAATTTGCTCAGACTTCTCTGGAAAACAGAAAATTGCAGCCCTCAGGCAAAGTAGATTGGTGCAGCTAGCCTAGGACAAGTGATAGAGAGAACCACCATTGCCTTCCTGCATCTAGTTCTCCCAGAGATTAAAAAGAAAGACCTGAACAGCAGGCGCCTGCAGCTCCAAAAACAAATATTTTAACTCAAATTGGCCAAGACAAGAGTGTCTCAACCTTTTTTGTTTGTTTCTTTAACAACCGAAGACTTTTCTTCAGTGGTAAAAGATAGCATTTTGACAGTTGTTACTAGTGTATTAATGTTTAATGTACCAATTCTAAATATAGTAAGGCTGCAATGCTATACACACTTTCTTGGGAGTAAGCCCCATTAAACTCAGTGGGGCTTACTTCAGAGCAGACATGCAACAACTGCATTGTAAATGAGAGAACGTAAGATTTGGGGCTAAAAATTAACTAGTGCTCCATTAAAATACATTATGTAGTTGGGAAGTTGCAACATGTCTAAAAGGTCTGGATATAAGTGCACTAGAATACTTCTGGACTCTGTGAAAGTTCATTTTTGGTGTCCTTAATGTATGCATTGATTTTCTTTCCGAATGTGATAAATTCTTCCCCTGCAAGTTCTTGTCCTCTTTCTAGACTTGGCGGGTTCTTTACATCATTCATGCCTGGTTCCTAATAATGAGTAATAACTTGATAAATGCCTATTTTGCCTTCCCCAAGTATAGGCATCTATTCTCAATACTATCCAAAGTTACTCAAATAAATCCTAATCCCTCCTCCTGCAACCGTTCTTCTCTGAACCTTACTGGAACATGGAAATGGAAACTTCTCTGAACCTTAATGGCACCACTCACAGCACTCCAGTCTCACAGAGCACGCGCCCGCCCGGTGATGCGGGCGGGCAAGCACGGTGGACGCTCCGGGGCTTTCTCCGGCTAGTCAACTCCCCCTCGGAGCGTCCACCACGGAGCCGGAGAAAGCCCCGGAGCGTCCACCACAACCGGCGGCCGGGGCTTTCTGAAGGCGGCCGACTGCGTCTCCCGCTATTTATATTTTTTTTCTGCACATGCGCAGAATGTTTCGTCATGGTGGACGCTCCGGGGCTCTCTCAGTCTCCGAGGCCGAGGTAGAGGGCCTCGGAGTGCCCTGGTAAGCCGGGTCCCCCCCGGAGCGGCGCCCCGCCCCTTCGGGGCAGCCTCGCAGCGAGTGCTCCAGGCAGCACTTGCTGCTGGTACGCCTCTGCCAAGAAGTAAGTCCCACTGTGTTCAGCTGGGTTTACTTTCTTTTTAAGTGCATTTGTGCATGCATGCCCACACTTTAATGAACAAACAGGTTATGCATGCTTAGCTTGTTGTTCTCATTCATTTCAAAATGAATGAATTGCTTCAGTGAGATAACTTTTTCCCCACCTTGTAATTCTTTCATTTTATGGGAAGGACAGATAGCTCTCATGTTCTACTGAAGTGGCTTTGGGCATTTTCCCCCTTTCCATAGTGATCATATAATGATCATATAAATGAGTGATCATATAAATTATTAACAGCCCAACTAACACACACACACACACACACACACACACACACACACACACACACACACGCCCTGTCGATACAACCACACCAACAGAGTGTGCACTGCATCCACACGTTGCCTTCGCCGCCGGAATGGCTCCAGGGGTGAGGGTGAGGGGCCGTGTTACACCAGTTTGCAAGGCGTGGTGCAGCGCCTTGCACCACTTACAGTGCCACACCCCCTCCAGCAATGCCACTGGTACAGTGAAAGATCAATGTATACACAATCATACAATAATAATAAATACCGTATTGGTCTGAGTATAAGACTCACTTTTTTCTCCTAATTTAAGTTTTTAAACTAGAGGTGCGTCTTATAATCAGGCTGTTGCAATAATGCCAGTGATTTAATTAAAAAAATTTTAATAGCACCAAACTTTAAGGGTGCGTCTTATAATCAGGTGCGTCTTATACTCAGGACAATACGGTAATTTCAAAGTGACAGACTGTGCACCTAATACACAACAGCAGTGACAAGACTGGGGTTAATCCAGCATTCCGTTTGCTGGTATTCATGTCAGCAATGCAAATCATACACCATAGGTGAAAAATCTCTTAAAATAATATCTTATCCTTTGCCCCAAAAACAAAATCTGTGCAAGGTCTATCGTTGTTCCTAAATCTCTTGGAAGCAACAGCCTCAGGCAAGACTGTATCAACAATATTTTTTCCTCTAAATATTTCTGTTTTCCCTCTCTTGGCCGCAAATCCTATCCTTTGATTCAGAAGGAGGGAAAACTTATTATCTATCCTTTGTCCAA
The DNA here is from genome assembly GCA_026170595.1 of Plestiodon gilberti rubricaudatus. Lineage (NCBI taxonomy): Eukaryota > Metazoa > Chordata > Lepidosauria > Squamata > Scincidae > Plestiodon > Plestiodon gilberti. The sequence goes on along the minus strand of JANXHW010000003.1, from coordinate 61,412,584 downwards.
AGCAAAATGAGAACTTTTCCTGATGTCTGCACCATGTAGTAATTTGCCTTTGATATTTCTTTCTGCTGTGCTCATTAGCCCATGCCTTCTAGGCATTTAAATATTTAATCCATCCCTGCTAGACTATATTCATTTTGAAGAAATTCTAACTCCTGTAGCTCACCAAAATGAAACCAAATCTCTTGAAGATGCTTCAAGTCTACATTTCAACTTTTCACTACCTTCAGGTTATTATTAGAAAGAGATCCACTCTGTTCCTTCCCTACCACAGGAAAAAAATTACCAGCCCTTAAATTGCTTGCATTGTGAGCGCAGAGTGAGGCTGAGGTTCCTCTAGCCTAGCCAAAACTTGTAGTGTTATCTGGGAAGTTAACTTCTCCCGTTCTTGGGAAGCCTAATAAGATACCTTGTGAGAATACATTCAGGAAATAAAAGACTGGAGCTTGACAAAACTGACTTGAAATCCAAATTAAAACAAGCACACTTACTGGATGAAGAAAAGTCACTCCTCTTCTCAAGCAGACAGAAGGAGAAACATTGTAGTGGGATGCTTCTTGCCATGCTGCTTCCTGGAGGAATTCCTCCCCTATCCCGGCAGTGGCGTAGCTAAGGGGGTGCTATGCCCCTGGGTACCATGCCAAACACACCTCGGGGGGGGGTTGACATGAAAATACCTGTGGTGTTTTAGGCAACGAAAAAGGCAGCTGGGCAAGTTGAGTGGGGCAGTGGGTGACAGGCTGGGCTGGGGGGGCATCAGGCAGGGAGCAGCAGGTGGGGGAGCGAGGGGAGGCAGCAAGCAACTTACCTTTTTCACTACCGCCACCACCTGAGTCTCCAGCAAAAAAAGCAGCTTTCGCCACTTTTTTTGCTGGAGACTGGTGGCGGCGGTGGCGAAAAAGGCAGCAGCAAGGTCAATGGGGTGGGGGGTGACAGGCTGGGCTGGGGGGCAACAGGTGGCAGAGCCTTTTTTAAAAAAAAATAAAATAAATTGTGGCATAACCCCCAGAAGTGACGTCATGCCCACATTACTTCCGGGGATGACATTTTGAATTCATGCTAGCTAGCTACGCCACTGTATTCCGGGGTAGTATTAGGAGTCAGACAGGTCAGGCACTAGTTGAAGACCCACACACATCAGAGGGCCCAGCTGGCTAGGTCAACACCGGGCCCTCGCTACCAGTGACAGTGTTAGCGCACAATACACCTTCAGGGAATGGGTGGGGATATCATGAGGAGCTCTGAGCAACCTGGCACCAGCACTGCCTTCCCCTCCCCTTTGCCAGTGGCACACTAAGAGCTTACCTAGGAGACAACTGAAACCCTGTGTCTTCTCCTTAGAAGGTTATGATACATCTGGTCTCTCAGCTTTGTGGCATCTCTCCACCACCTAAGATCACGATTTTCTGTACTCCTGTGAGCATCTTTTCATTTTGCTCTATGGACTAATTGTGAACAACAGGAGAAGGTTTCCATGATCTTCTAACAGAAGACCTTCTGAAAAGACTCTTGGTCTTTGGGTGTCCTGGCCAGTCCTGGGAGCTTAAAGCCACCCTTGCAGGGGTGGCTAAAGGCAGGGGTGAACAGCCTACTTTGGCTTCTGATGCCAATATCCTCCCTAATATTATCAGGCTTGAAGTAACACAACTGAATCATCACGGTTCTAGTAAAGCAACCAATGTTTTCCAGCCCTAGAAGATTTGCCTTTCATAGTAGGACTATAAGTTCAAAGAACACGATTTGTTATGTAAGGTGATGGATGGCCTTAAAAAGGCAAAACTCTGACAATCATGCTTTTTATTGAAGCTTAAGTTCTCTGTGTAGAAATAGAAATTAATGAACTGTCTAAAGAAATGCATAGTAATGCTCTCAGTTCCCAATCCATTCCAGTTTAAAGAATACTGACACATCTAAGGAAGCACTGGGGTTCAATATACATACATGCAAAGTGATGCACATTAAGGTAATAATTCTAGCTTCATATATATATATACACTGATTTGGTCTTAACTGGCACTGATGATCTGAGGAAAGAGATCTGAGGGTCATGAGGGACAATGGACTCACCTTTCTAGGACACTGCCTGGAGGTTTTTAAGCAACAGCATTCTGGGTACAAATGACTGATTTGTACTGGTACACAACTATCCCTAGGTAAATCATTGCAGCTATTAACCTCAAAACAAGGCCTCTAATTTCATCCCATCATTTAAAAAGATGTCAGTTGAATCCGCACTGTAATGTATGTATTTAAGCAAGTAACTTCTGAAAGTTAAACCGATACTGTACTTTTTTCTTTTAGCCCAGGAGTGGCCAATCTTTCACCATTGGATGGTGCTGCTGATGGTGCTGCTAAAGAGGCTGCATCTGCTGAAACGCCCTCAGCTATACAACCATTAAAGGTCCAGGAGCATTCATGTTGAAGGGTTGGCCACCCCTGTTTTAGCCATTCTCTTTACAATGTGTGTAACACATGTTGTGTCGCATGAGCCTTAATTCAACAATCTTCCTCGTGTCTACAATTGTGCCCCGCACTCCACAAAGAGCCAGTCGCGTGTGTATGCTCCATGGTGCAAGACTTCAATTCGGAGTATGCTATTAATGTTTTAGAGGAGCATGTGCACTGCTATATGAGCTCAGCTAGCTGGGTTTGATGGCAAATTTCAGCTGGGCAAGCTGTATAAACAGTTGGAGGTATCTCTGAAATTTCTACTGCAGTCGCTCATGCAACTGAACAGGCAAGTCAGTTCTAAACTGAACGGCGGTTGTTTGTTTATTCAGCTGTGTGAGCAGCACAGATGCCGTTTCAAAGGCATTTCCAGCTGTTTATGCAGCTGTCTTTTACCTGAACATATAGCTTTCTAGGATGACAGCCTTGGTAGCCCTGTGACACACTGTATTTCCTTATATAATTTATACTCCACGGTTCTACAAGAACATGTAGTCAAAGTGGTTTTACAAATTGTGTTTATGAAGCAGGAGACGATGAAGCAATGGATTAAAGAGTGTAAACAAATACAAATCATTAAACCATTTCTGCCCATGGCTGTATATACGCAACAGGAGTTAAATGTGTACACCTGTGCGCAGGACAGAGGCGTCGCTAGGGGGAGAGGGGGGTCTGGCCTGGGGGGGTGTCAAAGCCCCCGTACTGGCGACAAAATCGGCAGTGGTGGTGAAAAACGCAGTGGAAGCCGCAGAACACTCCTGGAAGATGGGCGGTGGGGAGAAATGTTCCCCCCCCACCTTCCAGGAGTGATTTTGCACCATGTGGTGTCACTCGGGGCGGGGTGAGTGATGCCCCACCCTCAAGTGACATCACGGGTGGGGGGCCTGGATGGCGTATCTATATCACTGGCGCCAGGAAGGAATGGGTGTTACATCCCAGAACATTTTCCTCTCCTACCCCTCCACCAGAAACAACACACTCTACTATTACTTACTTATTTTATAACAATAATCAGTCTAAAGCTAAGATGAGCGTGTCCCTTTTAAGGCTTTTTTTCCATAAACCTCTCTTTTGAAGACAGCTGAAATGATAATTACCTTTGCTCTTTTTTATTATTATTCCAGAGTGGAGTTTCCAAGAAACCGTGAATTAGTCTTTCGTTTCACTGGGACACGCAATTTATATCCATTCCTTATTGCAAAACCTCATGATTAAAGCACATGCTGAAATGGGCTGTCAGAACAGCTACCTGATGCAAAGGAGCATTTCTCCATTTTATTGGACTTCCCCATGAGCACTGAAAGAGGTTCATACACTGCCAGAAGACTGTGAATGCTGATGATCCTCCCACTACTACATGTTTAATTTTTCACATATGTTTTGATCATATTAATACTTTGAATTCTAAATACAAAAGACATTGAATTTAACAGTCCACCCACGCAGTGTGTAGTCTCCTTTATCAGCTATAATGTTTTCTTATTATTGGACTACTTTGGTGATTTTCAAAGCATCACTTTTCCTTCTTTGATGGTGTGGGGCACCAGGGATGGCCCAACTGGACCCACTGCCTGATGCGGCCCTAACCCCCTGGTGCCAGTGCTACCACTGACTTCCCCAAAAGAAAACAAATGCAAACACTCACCTCGCTCCTTCCCATGAACATAAGAAGAGCCCTGCTGGATCAGGTCAAAGACCCATCTAGTCCAGCTTCCTGTATCACACAGTGGCCCCACTAGATGCCTCAGGGAGACCCTAACCCTGTCGCCGCTTCCTTGCACCTGGTGCAATCCATTGATGGGATTATTGATTAATAATCTTGTCCCATCAACAGATGGAAGAAAGGAGGATGTAAAGTCATAGGAATGTCATTCACATCTAGGATTATCTCGGCACATTTTTTTTTCCGTTAGTAAAATTTCTTTTGTAACCCACTCACTGTGTAATAGTCCCCTAAAACCATGCAGTCGCTGTCTCCATATTTTAATAAGTAAACAAATCCTATTCAGGCAGACTATGAATATCAACACTCCTGACATTTAGGCTCAGTAAGCACCACTCCATTGGCACTCATTTCATTACTCACAGCCTTTCTGTCAAGAAGCCAGATTGTAGAGAGCTGAGAAGCGGCACAATAAACCAAGCTGGGGTGTGTGTGTGTGAATATACTATATAGATAAGTTTGTTTGAATATGTTAAAATACAGTGAAAGAGGAAAATGCACTGATGCATTTGGGCATGCAAAATGTGTCTTTGCAAACCTAGCAGTAAATAGAACTGTACTTCTGAAACCAGCCCAAACAGGTACAAGAAACAAATCAATTGAGTCATTAGGGTTGTTCACACTGTTATGCCCTACCCAGGTACAAAATGTCTGTATCTGGGCTCCCTTTAGATGTGAATGAGTATACCGGGATTCAATTTTACAGATCAACAGTCCATGAACACTGTACAGAGATTGCACCTACCGATATGAACTTGTGAATACTGTATCAAGTACAGACTAATAATAACAATATGCAGAGATACACAGGTGTACCCAGATACAGTTTCACATATGAATGGTCCTATTATTATAAACTTCACAGGAGCATCTGACTTGCAGCGATCCACTGATTAGAGCAACTTCTGATAAAGCATAAGAGCAAACTTGAAAACGCAGATCTGAACTGCAACATCCTCACAGGATTCAGGTAGTAGAAACTGGGATCAAAATATCTAAGGCAAAGTAGTGTTTGCCAAGTTGGTGTTGTAACGGGTGACAGGTGTATGTGGGCACACACAGTAATACATCAGCTGGGGCGGTAAATTACAGATATATGGATCCGCCTGCTCTCTACATTCAACATCTGAGGCCCTGCTCTACGTTCCTCTGCCAATGGAAGGTCAACTGGCGGCAACACAGGACAAGGCATTTTCAGTCATGGCATGGCACCCTATCTCTGGAATTCCCTACCACATGAAGCCAGCCTGCCTTCATAATTTCTGGTTCTTCACTAACTATGGAAGACTAGGGTTTGCCAGTTTGGATGCATCCAAAAACCAGAGGTGCAGGTTTTGTGATGATGTCACTGTCAACTTCTAACCCTTGATAACTTGGGGAAGAAATTGGGTAGCAGGGAGGAGCTCAGCGGTAAAGGTGCGAAGCTCAGTGGCACAAGGGAGGAGCCCAGTGGTGTCCCCAAAATGACCTGAGAATAACCTTTGCCTTCCATCCACCTGAGATAAAAGCAAAAAGTTAGAGAAACAGGGTCATTTCATTCCACGAGGCTTTCAGTGTATGTTGGCTGGGGCCCCACCCTATGTATTTATTCTGTTGTTGGCTCTGAGTAATTAATTTGATTTGTTGGACGCTTGACCTTGTGCTTTTTATTTGTTTTGGTGCTTTTTATTGAGATGCTTGAGTTGTTTGTGAGCTAAGTTAGGTGTCTTTATATTGGTCAAAAGTGCCACATTTCTTATATTAAACTGCAACCTGACAGTGGTGGGGGCTGTGTGGAGAGGAGACTGGTTCACTGCAAGTATGTATTCATGTTGAATATGTATGCATTCATTCCATCATTCATTCATTTAAAAGATTTACCGTATTTCTTCGAGTCTAAGGCGCCATCGATTCTAAGGCGCACCTTTACTTTCAGTACCACCAGCAGGGGGAAAAAAATCCATCGATTGTGAGACTCACCTCCCTTCATTGAATCTACCCGCTCAGCACCAACTCTCCCCAGCATGTCTCCTGCAGCTGAGGATGACTGAGTGCACTGCCTTTGCATAGCATTTCTGGCCCTGCCAGAAAGTGCCATTTCCTTCATTACCTGGGCTTGGGGGAGCTTCAGGGAGGCCTGCGCAACCTTCTGCAGGCCTCCCTGATCTTCAGTTCGGCGAAAAACAGCGATTTTTGGGCATTTCTGGTTTTCGCAAAAACCGGAAATGGCTGAATATCACAGGTTTTTTTTGCCAAACTGAAGATCGGGGAGGCCTGCAGAGGGTCGCACAGGTCTCCCTGAAGCTCCCCCAAGCCCCAGTAAGTAAGAAGATAGCATTTTGGGGTGCTTTTTGGAGACCTTTGATTCTAAGACGCACCCCATTTTTTGAAATGCTTAATTGGGAAAAAACATGCGTCTTAGAATTGAAGAAATACAGTATATCCTGCTTTTCCTAAAACAGGATGGTGTAGTGGTTTGGGAGTCAGACTTGGAAGATCCAGGTTCAAATCCCCACTCAGCCACGAAGCTTCCTGGGTGACCTTGGGCCAGTCACTATCTCTCAGCCCCACCTACCTCACAGGGTTGTTGTGAGGACAAAAAGGAGGGGAGGAAATATGTACACCACTCTGAGCTCCTTGGAGGAAGGGTGGTATAAAAATGTGAAAAATAAATAAAATAAATAAATATTAAAATACATAAAATACAACATAAAACGTACATAAAACATATTAAAATCATATAAACAAGCACAATAAATAGGTAGTTAGATAAAACATATATTTGTATTTTACACAGAATGCAACACTGTGGGTGTAATCCAGTGTAAATGTTAGGGTCGGGTGTCACAAATGCTCCACAAAACATGTTTGCAGCACCCAGCGATTAGGCTCTATTTGCCCCAGATCTCATGGAGCGCCTGTGGCCCGCAGGGAAAGATAGGTTCCCCACTGGGCGGCGAAGAGGATTGGTCAGCCAGACCCGAGAAGGGGCAGGGAGGGATCAGTGGCGGTCAAAATCCTATCCCCCTTCCTGGGCCTAGCCGCCCTTATATGGCCCACTCATGTAAAATAGCTGGCGCACATTCGAATAGACCCATGAGGACAGCTCGGGCTCTACTTGGGGTAAGTAGACAAACGTCCCCTTCCCCCGAGGATTGCTCCAGCTATGCCAGTGCTGGGTCCTATCTAAATAGGATGCAGCGCGGGCTCTACACCTACGCTTAAGTCTTGCTAGACAGGATTGGGCTGCCTGCCTCTCCCAGGTAGAGTTTTTTGACAAAAAATGCTACAAGATTTGCTCCCTACACCACTATCTTTTCTCCATGTGCTCATAGCCAGAAAAAGGTGTCTATTCACCTCTTTTTCCATGTGCTCATGACCAGGCACTTAGCCAAGGAAGGTTCAGTGCTGCCAGTATGTATGGCAAATTCACTGCATGAATTGTTCCAAAATATAGCATCTGACTGGGCCTTCAATTTAACAGTTTCAGTGCTAGATATAAGCACTGAAATATTTAAGGTCACCAATTAAGCAAGAACATATCTCTCCCACACAGTCAATACAAAACACACAGCAATTTATGGTCACTCAGTTTGATAAAGAAATACCATGTTTCCCCCAAGTATGTTTTAATAGAATGTCCAGCTGTCTACCCAAGTTAAAGCATTCCTCAGGGGGAGTCTGATAACATTCCAAGAAAAAGAAAAACGAAAGTCATATTGTGTATCTGGTGCCTATTTTAATCATGTCATTAATATTTATTTGGGAATCAATTCTGCTCCTTCTACTACGACCCAATTGAATGCCACATTGTTTATGGCTCCTAAGGCAAAATTAAAATAGTGTCATTTTTTCCGTTTTTACAAAAAGTCAGATACAATCGTCATTTAATTTATTTGCTTCTTAAGGGAGTGATGCAAGGTAGGTGCTTAGAACCTCTGATTGGAACTTGATAATGGTGTGAAAATGCTTTACTACCCCAGAGCTTCCTGCTGCTTGGCACTGTTGCAGAGAAATGGTTTTTAAAATGTCCCTGACAACCTATGCATTTAGCAGCTCCTGAAACCACAGGTGGGTAACAAATATTCAGGCCTTGTCATTTCTAATTTATAGTTGTTAACTGTGTGTAGCTATTTTGTTCTCCCCATTTCCTCTTTCTTTTTAATTTCTGTTGCAATGCAGGCAATTTTTTCTGACACTTTGCCTCATCTGTCCTGCATTTGATTTATGGGTTTACGAAGTGGGAGGGAAGGTAGGCATTCAAATGCAGCAGAACAGGAGGGGTATCATTTTTTTTACATCCTGACAAAGTAATTAGAAAACACCAAGCCATCCCCTTGCAAACTGGCAATATCCCAAGCTAACCAATATGTCCAGACAATTAGCATCTTATAAAAATTAGTAGGCTGGAAATTTCTTGCTCTCAGATTTCCCCAGCCTTCCATCTCGAAGTTGATTACTTTCATAACAGTCATTACCGTAAACGTCACAGGAATCCACGTCACCTATTCTAAATTCCACCACAATACACACTGTAGCAACACTGTCGCCGCAATCCTGTGTAACTCTGGCACCGGAGTAACAGTAGATCCACCGGTGTAAGAGCGGTGTAGGACGGACACCGACGCAACTCTGCCAGCGCAGGGGGCATACTGGGGGCATTCAGATGCCCCTGGAATGCCCCCTACGCTGGCGGAGTTGCATCGGTGTCCTACGTCCGTCGGCGTACGGCAAGTTACACTGGCATTAGTGCTCCTACACCAGGGGATCTACTGTTATACCTGTGCAATAGTTACACAGGATTGCACCCTGTATTTCTTAATAACTGGTACCATTAGAACTGATTAGAGGGACATCTGATGGTTCCTGGATAAAAGACATTATTCTGCAACAAGGTGTTCCAATTTGCTGTACACGGGAGGGCACAATATGGAAATGTCATGAAGCAAAATGTCAGAGTATCGTCCACTGGCGTTGCTGCAGGGGGGCGGAGCTCTAAGTTCCGCTGCAATCCGAGCCTCTGTTACACAGGTGAACGAAGTGGCCCTGCCCCCTCGCCTTCGGAACCATTCACGGCAGTGAAAACAATGCACAGGAGACTCCCTGTGCGTTGTTTTCACCGCTTTGAATGGTTTCGAAGGCGAGGGGCGGGGCCACTTAGTTCACCCGTGTAACGGAGGCTTGGATCGCGGCGGAACTTAGAGCTCCGCCCCCCCTGCAGCAACGCTAGAGGTATCGTCTGCCATTTCCACACAGGATACTCCTTAATTCCAACCAATGAAGGAGATATCTAGAGACCCATTTTGTATACTCTCACCATTGTTGCTTCTCACTGTCAAAGCACTTCATTCACTTTAAATGTGAATGCTATTATGGTGTAGTGATCGTGTTGGGTCAGGATTGAAAAGACCTAGGTTCAAATTCCTGCTTAGCTATGATACTCACAGAGTGACCTTGTTCAGTCATTATCTTTCAAGATAACCTACCTCACAGGGTTTTTGTGGGGGGTAAAATGAGGGTGGGAAGAATCACATATGCTGCCTGAGCTCCTTGGGGGAAGAACAGGGTATATCCCAATGGACTTACTTCTGAATAGTCTTGAATAAGACTGTGCTGTAAGTTAACTGTACACTGTTCCCTTAAGTACAGCCGCTTTCCCTTTTCTCTCTTGGACTACAAGAAGCTTGGTGCAGGCCTGTATTAAGAGCTCTGCCACGGAGATGCAGCACCATCTTCCAACGTGATGAACACATCTGTGAGGTCTGAATTCATAGTCCAGTTTCAACAGACAACATGGGGAATGATGCCAGGACCATTTACTTCATAGCAGACCAGGAGATTGGGATTTGCTGAATTGAGCTAGCTTCTTTGACATACAAACCAATGGATTGTGTGGCAGTAAGCACAGAAAGGCTTACTGGTCTTGGTCTCACCCCTTTTCCCATGGGACTTCAGTATCATGCACATTAATAAATTCCAGTTGTGTCACTACGCATGATGGAGGAGTGCTTAGGGAGGGCCATTACCTATGTAACCAGCTAGCGAGCTCCCCAGAGGCATCCAGAAATGGCCATGTTGGACTAGAATGGATGAAATTAGTCCAAATACTGGGTTAAGCAGACCTCCAGTATGATCCAGCAGGATTTCTCTAATGCACTTGTATACTCCAACATCATTGAATCCTTTTTTGTATTGCACCATCCCCAACAATAAAGCTCTTTAATCAACTCACTTTGTAGCTCCCAAGCACAGGTTTATTTTTAAAAGCTATTACATTCTGGTATTAATATGGAAAATCAATGGTTTGTAATCAAATCCTCTGACTAGCCAATGCATCATTTCAATTGTGGCTTAATTCAGTTGAGCTGATAATCTTCATGTCTAAATACTAATATAACATACAGATATTAGCAGTACTATTTGCTTGCCATTTCAGGATGAACAAACATCATACATACTGACAGAAAGATTCTCTCTCTCTCTCTCTCTCTCTCTCACACACACACACACACACACACACACACACACACACACACACACTAACATTCCCAAACTGAGAAATTTGTTATCCCTATAATCGAATGATACACAGTGTATCAGGAAGGTCAAAGATCTGGAAAATTAGTCTCTGTATATTTAGATAACCAGCATCTGTTTGCAGGAAATCCATCCAAATAATCTGGCATTATTCCACATTACAAGTTGTTTATTATTAAACACTTGCGAAAGGCACAATCTTACAGGAACTGCTTTCACACAATCCCAATGGAAGCAAATAAGAGGTACTCAAGAGCATCCAGGCCTTGGGATAGATTGAATTTGATCATTGCTTTAGTTCAAATTTCCTTGTTTAAGATTTGTGTCCCCTAATGCCATTTTACCAGCAGAACTGCTAATGAATTTTGAGGAAATTATACCCAGCAGTATTATATAGTAATCTGTTGACAAACTATGCTACTTGTTGACAAACTATTAAACAGATCTAAGCCGTTTATTAGTTAGGATTCCATGCAAAAGGAGTTGCTGGCACCACAATGAGCGTGGCCACTGATAACAACTGGACAGGTTGTACACCTGTCATGTCATTCACTGAGGCTAAGGCAGAAACAATTTACTTGAATAATTGTGACTATTTGTTCTTTCCATGGTAATTAGATGGATCAGCCAAACAGACACAAAACCCAATAGTTAGCAACCGGTACCCACTTTCCTGCTCCCCACTCCCCCCTTTTGATAGAGTAATGGCCCAATCCTATCCCCTCTGCCAGCAGAAAGCGTGTCCACAATGGCTGGCAGCTGCACATGCAGGTCAGCGGAGAGGCCACCATCTGCCTGCACTGGTGAGTTAGTTGTGGGGTGGACTCCAAGGAGGAATGGATGGAGTGTTGGGCAGGGAAGGGGGAGGGTGGGAAGTGGAACAGGGGCGGGAAAGAATGGTTACTTACTGGTGGCACTTATGTGTGCTGGTATCCTATGCTCCTTCCCTCTCCTTACTCACATCAGTTCTGCTTCTGTGCCAGCAAAGTTTATATTATTTACAAATCCAGCATTGCATATATGCTGGATCACAGGAGCAGTGATCTTCTGCTAATTCCTACGCAGGTGCTGTGCTCCCCTTCATTTCGTTCCTCAGAGCAGCACCAGTTCTGATAGTCACCAGTTCTGATAGGTTCAGTTATTGCTACTGGGTTGTGTTATATGCTTTTCACTCTGTCTCTGTCATTATGAATAATGCCTTTAATAAACTGTGCATGCATGTCAGTGACATTAGGCTCTGACTTCCCTTTTCTCCAGGACCAGGTTGGGAGGTGAGCATGCCACGACTCACAACGGCCTCTTGACTCATGCGTTGCTGGGGACGTGAGCAGTGCCTGTACTCATGTCCTGAAACATATTTGTGAAATACCGTATATGAAGCTTTTAAAACCCACTCAAGTGTTAATGGGTTTTATGTGAAGAGGGGAAAAAACTGTTAGTCAAGCAATAAACATTTTATGTTCTGGTCTGGGGACTGGAGTTTTTTTTTGGGGGGGGGTGTTTTCTTAAAGAAACCTTTTACATTTGTACCATAGGGAAATGTAATGAAACCACACTTCTCTCTATCAATAAAATTATCTTCAGATAAACAATACAGATAAACAATATAACTTGATCATTATTCGCTTGCAGAAATTGTATATCTATGAAAGATGCCACACAAACCTTCTGAAATCTCACTGAGCATTTTATTGATATGCTGGATGCTTTAAAAACAAAATCAACTAATAGTTTGAGTGTTTTTATGGCAGTTGCAACAGCTGAGTTGTTAGGATATCATTAGGACAGAAGAAAATTTCTCCTTCCATATCTCTGTAGATTCACAAGTCACCATGATCTGCGACATGAGGGGAAGCATTCTCTGTCTGGTGATGATGTCATTACCAGACAATAAAGCCTTGCAAGACCCAATCCGCATCACAGCTGGCTATGATCTCACTGACTGGGGGGGGGGGGTGTATGCCTGGAGCAGTGAGGTTTAAAAGGACAGAGGGAAGGAAAACCTAAGAATGCCAGAGAATCTTGAGAGATCAACAGCATGATCCTATTCAAGTTTACTTCAAAGTAAATCCCACTGAGGTCAGTGCGGGTTTACTCCCAGGTAAGTGCATTTTTAGCTCTTGCAGACTGAGCTGTTTAGTATAAAGCTTGCAAAGCTGCACCAAGAGTTGGAATAACATCCAATCATTATTTAAACAAATGGAATGATTGCATACCAGCTTGAGCAATGGAATATTCAGTGAAGGTTTTTTAGACTCTAATGGGCAGAAACTCTAGTGAATGATGATTTGGGGATTTATGCCTCTTGTTGTACATCAGCATCTGACCCATGCCATCCCTACATTACCATTCACCCCAAATGAAATACTTTGGAACGTAATCATTTGTCACCTGGCTTTTGTTCTGTTCAGCTGAGGAATCAGGAGGGTTATCAATTTTCATCTTCAGTCTTCTCTTTCTCCAAATAACAAACACAAGGAGAAATACTGCTGGTCAGACGTTTTGCAGGTTTTCCAGTTCCTTGGCACCTGCAAATAGAACAGATTGTCCATTACCACCTCAACCCCACCTATTTCTCGGAAGGAACCATGTGATATGAACATTTATACCAGTGCACACAAAAGCTTGAGATTCAGTTTTTCAGAGATGGCTCGCAGACAGCTTATAATGTTAGCAATTGAAAATATCTAATTGAAGAGAGAGACATTTTTATTTTATTGCATTAGCATATGCATGTCTTTGAGAGAAATGGTATACCTAATTTTCAACAGCAGTTGAAACAGATTCTTCATATCGTCTAAAATGGCATTTCTCAAACTATGGGCCCACTACCACTAGTCCAAATCCGATGAACATGGAGTTCAACAAATGCTCCAGAAGGCGGTCCCCCCCACACACACCACCATAGTAATGACCTGATTTTTGGTGGGTCATGAAACTGAAACTGACAAGCTGGTAGCTGACAAGGAAAATGTATCAGCCCTATGGAAACTGAAACAGAGCAGCACTGCATGTTTACTTATGAGTAGGCAGCCATGCCTTGGTCCACTTTGAAGGGCAGGCTGAAGGGAACGCAACGGCAACAGAATGGTTCCAATCTGATGAACGCAGCCTTCAACAAACTCTCGAGAAGGAAGTCCCCCCCTCAAAGCTGACAAGGAAAATATATTGAGCCCTATGGAAAGCAGTGGTGTCGCTCCGGTAGGGGCGGGGCCGTAAGTATCGCTCCGTCCTAGACCCTTTACTGAGCGAGCAGGAGGCGGCCCCGCCCCCTCACTGTCAGAGCCTTTCCCGTGTGGAGAAAGCAGCAGGCAAGAGAACTGAGCCACATGTGTGCACTTACTCATGAGTAGGCAAATGTGCCTCAGCTCTTCTTAAAGGCCAGGCGAAGGGGAACACAAGGCCACCAGAATAGTCCAAATCCGATGAACATGGAGTTCAACAAATGCTCCAGAAGGCGGTTCCCCCCCCCACACCACCATAGTAATGACCTTGTCATTAGAAATGGGGAACAGTCACACAGGTGGGGTGGGTCCTAACACTCCCTGCACACTTGACTTGCCCTTTACTCTTACCTCTACATAGTCTCCTCAACCCTGTTGCTTTTCTCTTCAATCAAGCTTTGATAGCAGAATTTTTTCTTGGTGAGAGAAAATTGTTTGGGTGAAAGAGGTTTGAAAGAAGTAAACAAAAGGGGAGTGAGGGTTCAGCTTCCTTTACTTGCACACCTTTTGTGCTGTAAAATGCAGCTCTCTTACCCCTGCTTTATATGCAATCAGGGAAAATCCTGGTTTCTCTTACCCTTATGTCTAGTTTGGCCCTATGTATCAAAAGAAAGGATGCCAAAAATGCCCAAAATACTGCAGTATATAATATAAGTAGGCTTACCATTCGTACAGGAAAACCTGGGATCGTCCTGGTTTTGGGGGCCCGGGTCGGGTCCAGGCTTTCCAGGTTGGGCAAGGCTTTCTGGGCCTGGGGAAGCCGCCGCCGCTGCAGCTTGCAAAATGCTAAAAGGCACTTTTTTCCCCAGCGCCGCCATTTTGGATCTTGTGACTACTACTGCCTCATGTGCCCTCACAAGATTTGGGTGCCGCCATCTTGGATCTCAATAAATTTTGCGAGATCCAAGATGGTGGCGCTGGGGAAAAAGTGCCTTTTTGGCACTTTGCAAGCGGCAGCGGCTTCACAGCAGGCGGGGGCAGGAGCTGGTCCTGGCCGGCTCGGATGCCAGACTCCAGAAGCGGCGGCGGCAGCTACCGCCACCGCCGAAGACACCGACAACAGCAGCAGCGGCGGTGGCGACAACGATAGTGGCAGTGGGACAGGTAAGAAAATTAATTAATTGATTTGATTAAAAATAAATAAATAATCGGCCGAGCGCCCAGAATTTTTTTTAATTTTATTTTATTTTTTATTTTTTATTACTTAATTATTAATTGTTGGGGGGTGTCCCAGGTTAGAACTGGGAAAATCTGGTAAGCCTAAATATAAGGCACATTTGTTGGCCATTCAGACAGTGATTATTTAGTATCCCCACATCGTCTGACTATTGACGTCCATTCAAACATAACTGAGATCAGGATTAAAAACATACACACACAAATTATGATTAGTGTTGCTTCACCAGACAGAAGCGCTAAAGCTGAACTGCAAAGCCTGACAGTTACTAATTAACAATGACTCTTGAGATTTTTCACTATGGCGCATAAGGACATGCTCATGCCATTATAAAAACACTCATATAGTGCCAAAAGGAGTTCAAGGCTGGGACAAGGAATTGGCACACTTCTGGGGAAGAGCTTATGTAAAAGACGAGATAAAGGGAGGCAAGAATGTTCCCAGTCACTGAAGATTTAAAGCTTTATCAGATCGCACGCGTCTTATTTCGCCGCGTCCCAAAGTCAATTCTGATTGGCCCGACACATTGCTCCACGTCCCGCCCCCACAACACCGAATGTGGCCTCTCATTGGCCAAAGATCGTTCTGGTGCATTCCAAGTTGAATAAATTGAGCTTTGGCTAATGAGAGGCCGTATTTGGTGTTGTGGGGGCGGGACGTGGAGCAATGCATTGGGCCAATCAGAATCTACTCCGGGACGTGACGAAGCAAGACGCCTGTGGTGTGAGGCTGGCTTTACTGATTGATTGGAATTCCACACATGGCCCTTTACAGTTCCATTGCCTGCAATCCAACAGAGTACAGTATCTCTCTTTCAATCCAAATAATGACCATTTACACTATCCTTCCAGAAAGGAAAATTTTCTCAAAAGGGCCATTGTAGATAACCATACTTATCATCATGTTTGTGTTATTATAGCATCCGTTGTACATGTGCAATATAACCCCCACCATAGCAACAGTATGGCCTCTTGATCAGATTTATTTTTTGGGTATCCAAATAACGAAATACCTAAACTCCAACACAATTAGCACAGAACTATGTTTTGCCTGTTATGATGAATGTCCTGTTTCCCACCACCACCACCCTTATTATTTGCCTGTTTTTCTTTGGTTTGTAATCCTCAGAAGCTTCTGTGCAGGTTCAGCCGCCTGTAAGCTGCATGAACAGGTTCCTGCAGTAGCCTAGCCTTTGTTCTTTATTTGAAAATGTCACTCCCAAACAGTCACGTACTGGATGTGGATTTGGTTCTTCATGTCTGGCCTAGCCAAGTCTCCTACTGAGATTGGGATATATCTACCAACTAGCGTGATGCCCATGCTTCGCTACAAGATGTAAGTACTTTCAATCCATTTTGTCTCCAATAAACTTTCCTTTGATTGCAATGAACCAATTAAATGTAGCACAACTACCCCATGTAGCACAACTACCCCATGTAAGACAACACCCTGCATTTACTAAAAGTCATGGTTCCATCGAATGATAGTTGTCCCCCTCGCTGTCGTGGGACAAGATAGAGAACTCCTCCCAGTTGTCCACTACGTGCCTCACGATTAGCTCACGCACCTCCCTAGCCATGAGGTGAGTGTCATACATGAGATAGGAGAGGGACCGAAACAAGGAGGCTCCATCTTCTGTGATGAGAATAATTGTGTGAGGCACCATCTCCTGAGGGCAAGCCTCTTGCCCTTAGCGGCGTTGTGCGCATGTGCAAAAACGCCGCTGAGGGCCTTGTCAGAGGAGGCTGAGCCACTGGCTGAAGAGGACGCGTCAAGACCCTCTCCCGGCTCGTAGGGTGGCCTCAGGGGGTGACGTGGAGCTGGTGGCGGCGTCAGAGGGGGACGCAGAGTCTGTGCAAGGGTCCATGCGGACAGAGGCCTCGGACTCGGAGGATGACGAGCGGAGACCTCGGTAAAATTCAGGGCAAAATCCTGAAATATGTTTTTCAGCATTTGTTTGGGTAACCTTTGTAAGCCAAAACCAAGCGGATATCTCATCGGGCCTGAGAGATATCGAGGAATCCCTGAAAATGCATTGCACCCCTTTTCGCCCCCTTAGGGGTGGAATTTCTAAAAAATCCCTTCTTAGTTGGTGCTTACGTCACGGACGGAATGTGCTCCCCGAATTTCACATGTCTAGGCCCAGGGGTTTGGGCGGGGCGGTGATGAGTCAGTCAGTGAGTCAGTCAGTCAGGACTTTTATTTATTTATTTATTTATTTACAGTATTTTTACCCCGCCTTTCTCCCCGAAGGGACCCAAGGCGGCTTACAACATGGGAAAGGAATACAATACTTGTTCTTTTATAGACAGAATCACAGCATGGTGTTCTTTTTAGCAGAGAAAAGGGGATAATTTGACCTGTTTCTAAATGAGTAATGTCCTCTAAAATTTCCTTATGACCTGGGAGAACTTATTTAAATCATATGGTTGACAGAGAGGCTTCCAAAGAATCATAACACTAACAAAATTCTATGAGAAAATAAACCTCGTTTATTGAGCAATCAAAGGATAATTAGACACAAATGCCCCAGAGATAGGAGCAATATCTGGTTGTTTCCTCGTGTATTTTAAATATTCTTTGTGAAACAAGGGTCCATGGGTCAAAACAAATGTAATAAATACCTAACAGTGCCACCTTCTAAAGTGTCAGCAATTAATGGAGCTCTGTTGTTGTTTTTTTCAATTGTCATTATGCATTTCCAGTGACAATAAACTCTCTGAATATTATGCCTCACAGCAGATTGTAAGGCATCTCAGCTACAAATTCCCCAAAGTGTCAGTCTGAATCTGGGCATAGTATTGCAATTATAATGAGGAATGTTCTGAATTTATAAAAGCCTTCCTTCCACCATCTGGAGCACCTCCTTTATTAAATTTGTGTGCTGTATTTATATAGCCTCGTGGTAATTAATTTAAGAGTTAAAAGAAATTCATTTCCAGGTTCAGCAGCCTGTCACTCTTCCATTTAATGGCAATCTGAAAAACAGACAGCTAAGCTAGATGTGTCTGCATCACATACAACAATAGATGAGTGTCATATTTGCCATCTGGAGGAAATAGTATTTTTTGATATCTCATGTATCAGTATGAACTCGCATCCAGATTTCGATGTAGATTTCGATGTAGAACGAGCCAGGATGGTGTAGTGGTTTGGGAGTCGGACTTAGACCTGGAAGATCCAGGTTCAAATCCCCACTCAGCCACAAAGCTTCCTGGGTGACCTTGGGCCAGTCACTATCTCTCAGCCCCACCTACCTCACAGGGTTGTTGTGAGGACAAAAAGGAGGGGAGGAAATATGTACACCACTCTGAGCTCCTTGGAGGAAGGGAGGTATAAAAATGTGAAAAATAAATAAGATGTGTTCATGGACTTCCTCTGCTGTATGTGGGTAGGGTCCCCATTTGTTTAAACAGAAGGACTTTCAGTGTACAGTATATGCATTTCTGTGTATGTTTTATTCCTCCTATCCCCGACTACAACACCAATGCAGCCATGCCAAAAAAGGCATGCACTGCATCCAATGGTGTGTGTGTGTGGGGGGGGGGTTTAACCTGAGGGCAGGTGGGAGGTAAGTAACAAATTATTTGGGCCGCCAATGGGTTACCTTGGACATATGCCACATCTTTTGGTGGTGTATGTCCGAGGGGAAAAGGATGGGAAAGTTTTAAAAAGAGAAGATAGGAACTGGCATGTACCATTGCCACCAGATCCACTCCTTCCCACTGCTTCCCTGTCTCCTGGTTCCTCCCATGGAATGCCCCGATCCTCCCCCTCCCCGCCCATGATCCTGCCCTGCCACTGACTTCCCAGCACCAGAGGCTCCAAAAAGGCCACTGCCACATAGCCAGCACCACTCATCATTTCCAGCAGGATACTCTGTAGACGAGCGTCACATTTTGCGACACTGTAAGTCAGCCTGCACTGCCAGAACACGAGTTCCAGCAGCACAGCCCAACCATAGCATTGGGCTGTAAAGGAATTAATAGCCAAGGTGAGATTTGAACTGTGGAATCCCTGAGTCACAGCTCAGTCTCTTAGCCGCTACAGCAACATGGCTTTGGTAACTGTAAGATATAAAAGAGAAAATAACCACAACATTCTTTGCATGACAAACGTGACTTTGAGCGCAATCTGAGGATTGTGTTCCGTCGCCGGCAGCAATCACAAACGTGCCGGAAAGCATATTTGCAACTACTCTGGAGCAAGGGAGGCCAGCGCAGAGGGCGGCCTCCCTTGCTCCGTTGCCAGAACACCTGTGCGTCCGCTGGATGAGGTGAGTCGGGATCCGGCAGGCGCGGGGCGGTTTGGCGGGCGAGGGAGGGGGGCCATTGGCCTAGCCGGCCCAGGAGGGGACAGGGGATGGCCTCGGCCATATCCCTGTACCCGCCAGGCTGGCTAGGCCATTACACGGCCTTCTCATACTTCCGCCAGCTATTTAGCGGGCGGAAATCCAAGGAGGCCGATCGGGCCATGGGCCACCGGCCAGATCCTTGCGCTGGGTTGTGCTGCCCATCTAATTAGAGGCCTTAGTATCTTGCTCTTCAGCTATTCTAGCAGAATCTGGCCTCAGTCCCCTGTCATCCTGTATGTCCCATAGCTGAATAGGAGTTTGACTCCAAGCCTCTCTGCCCCGATTCAAACCTAAGTCTAATACTTGAACCACAATGCACAGTGGTTCTCTTTTTCCTCAACAGCAGCGAGTGATTCATGGGCTTGGATATTTTATCGTCTTGTGTAAGCACAGCTGTTCCTGTCATCTGAACAAGTGTTCTGCTAGCATTATTACATGCCCAGAGCCAAGTAAAGTTCACTAAATTCATTCCTATGAATTTTCACAGTGGTCAGAATATCTGCAAATAGCTCTGTTCATGCTTGTGTTTTATGAGCATATTTGTTCTTTCTCCTGTGAACACTGGCTTCTCTACTGACCCCTGTTCATTACTCATGCTGTGCAACTGGGTCAGCTAAAAGGGTGAAAAATTACAACTAGAGCATTTTTTTAACTAGTATCGGTGTAGTAAATATCCTCTGGGTTTAAAACAAATACTTTCTCTGATATTACTAACAGATTTATGGACCCCATCAGTGAATTTCCAGAGGAAAAGAGACATTGCATTTTGAAAGAATGTGTCAAGATGTCTAGTTTCTTTAGCCCCACTCCACAAAGTGACACATTTCTCACAGAAGGGATAAGAGTCTGGAGAAGGGCACCAAGCACTAGGATTGTCACCACAGTGTATGGTAGACCTACTCTCTCTGGATGCTATGGTCTAGCCGGGAACCAAGCAGCCTGGGAGAGGTAGGTAAAGGCCTGGAGGTTGAGCTGTTGCCCTGCCTGAAGAAAGCTAAGCAGGTTCAGCCCTGGTTGTCACTTGGAAGGGAGACTGCTGCCACTGACGGATCTTGCGAAGGCACTGTGAGAGTATGTGGAATGTGAGTCAGCTGGCAAGCTGGAGAACACCTTGAGAACCGACTGAGGAAGACCTGTGGCTGCTGCGAAAAGCTTGGAAGGCAGAAGCACAGCCAGGATGTGGTAGCTGCACTTTGAAAGGAAATAGCTGGGAATGGAGGGTTCTCATAGAACAATACTTGTAAAAACATCTTAGAATCGCCTGGCTATGTAAACTGCCTTCAGTCTGTAAAGAAAAAGCGGTATATAAATAAATACATAAATAATTTTTTTTACTTGCCTTTCTGCAGGGATGGGGACTTGAGTCAAATGACTTGACTCGCAAGTGTGACCAAGTCACTTTTTCCCTGACTTGTACTCGTACTTGTACTCATGACCCACTGACTCGCACTCGCGACCCACGGGACTCACACTTGACTCACACTCGTGGGGGTAATGACTTGCCATTTCCGAGTCATTTTCCTTTAATGGCCAGCATCAACGCAGGCAGGCAGGCGCAGTGGAGTCCTCGGAGGAGGAGGGTGACAGGGAGGGAGGGAGGGTTTTCAAGGGAGTGGGAAAGCATGCCTGGCTTGGAGTTTTCTCCCTTTTTTTTCCATCTGTTCGCCAACACGCACAACTCCGAGCGTGAGGGGTGGGGAGGGGTGAGGGAAGGCGAAGCTGCCGCAGCAGTTCCTCCTCATTGGCCAAAACTCCGAGCCCAAGGGATGCTTGGCTCAGCAAGGGGAAGGTGCAGGGAGGGAATAATAAATGGTTTGAATGTAGACACGCTTGTTTTTCCCAAACCAGATGGGTGGTGACAAGACTGAGAGGTGAGGGGAAGGGCATAGGGGAAGCCAAGTGGGTGCTTTAAAAGCCACACACACACACACACACACACACACACACACACACAGAGCCCAGTCCAGCCTAAGGCCTCAGCGGCACAGTTCAGTCACAAAAGCAGCCTAAGTGCCTTAGGCTGAAGTTAGGACTGGATTGTGCCGTTGAGGCCGAATTTGTGCTGCAATTGTGACAGACATAGGACGGGTTAAGGAAAGTTGACCAATTCCATCCTAAGTTCGGCCTAAGAGCTATTCCGTCCTAAGTTTGGCCTAAAAGTGGGCGTGTCGGGGGAGTGACGGGGGCGGTTACGAATTTGGGTCCAGGTCCAGACACTGGAGAGCTCCGACACCCCCTCAAGCACAGCTACGGAACAAAATTTAGGTCGAAAAAAAAGGTGGACTCAAATTTGAGGAGACCCATAGGAGCCATTTTACCTTACACACTCCAGCCCTCTCCTGAAAAGTTCTAACACACTACCCCTGAGTTATGCCTGAGTTAGGACGGAATAGCTGTGGCATAACTCTGGACATGGACACAGATAGTTACCCTATCCGCAGCCAGCCGCACCCAGCCTCTTTCCCACAAAAGCCCAGCACCAGGCCTCCATTCTCTCTCTTTCTCTGAGCACATGGCGTGGGGTCCTGTCCCCCAGCAGCCACAAAGTGGGACTTTGTTGGTGGAGGGCAAAATTCACAAACACCCCACTTCTCCTCTCCTCTCTCCTCTCTGCCCCCCCTCTAGGGCAGAGAGGGCAGGCTGTGGCCAAACTGTTTACAGCTGTGCCTGGGCAGCTGCCTCCTTGCAAGCATTTGCTAACCCATGTCTTTCTCCCAGCCTCTCTCTCTCTCCCCCCCCCCCACAGGCAACAACACCAGCAGGTAAGAGCAGGGTCTGGGGTGGCATGTGTTATGACTTCTGCCTGTTCATGCCAATATATGTTTGACTTTAGCCTGTTCATGCCTATATGTAGGACTTCTGCCTGTGTAAGCCATACCGTAGGACTTCTGCCTGTGTTTGCCATAATGTTGGACTTCTGCCTTTTCATGCCAATATGTATGACTTCTGCCTGTGTTCGCCTTTATGTAGTACTTCTGCCTGTCAGCACACATATATATGATAGCTGCCTCTTTACCAATGTGTCCTCTGATAGCTGCCTGTTGCCATGTGAGCAGACAAATATGTGTTTGTGTAAATGTGACTTGCCTGTTAACAAAGGTGTGTTTACTAACCCGCAGCCTTGCCCCCATAGGGTCAGTTATGATGTGCTAGCCATGTATGTAGTTGTGCTGTGTTCTCTCCTTCACTGTTGTCCTTTGCAGGATCATGCCCTTCTGACGGCCAGATAAGCTCCTCACACTGTGACAAGCTCGTTATACCTAGCAGCTGTGTAATCTGATCTCTCCCTGTAGGCTTTTGCAACCAACACACTGGCTTGTCTTCAATGGTGACTGCTACCACACACCAGCTGACATGTAACTCCCCCTTGTTTTTTGTCTCCCCAGGAACGTCCACTACCACCTACCTTCCTGGGAGCACCCCTGGGGCTCCAGGCAGGGTGCCCCACTGTTGTCTGCCTAGATGCTGCCAGAGGTCCTGGAGCCTGCCCTGCAACCCTCCTCAGCTGCTGCTGCTGCTGCTCCACCTCCCTGGCTGTCGTTCTTGCTGTCCCTCCCCTTTCTATGGAGCAGGCTGTGGTTCCACAGGGGAAGAGCCTGTGTCTCCAGGTCCATGGGGCACGTGTGCTGCTGCTGCTGCTGCTGCTGTTTTCAGATTGGCTGCTGTGACTACTCCCTGGCTGTCCTACTTGCTGTCCCTCCCCTTTCTATGGAGCAGGCTGTGGTTCCACAGGGGAAGAGCCTGCATCTCCAGGTCCATGGGGCACGTGTGCTGCTGCTGCTTTCAGATTGGCTGCTGTGACTACCCCTGGCAGCCTCGCCTGGCCATCTCTGCTACCGGTCCAGAACAATAAAGATGCCCCTCGGGCAGAGCCCCCTTGTGCCCAGTGTTAAACAAGCATTGCCCCACACACACACAGACAGCGCCCAGCACACAAGCCCCTGCATGAATCCCATCCAGGGACTGCCACTTCCTTCCCAGGGAGACCACAGCAGGGGGGCTGCCAGACCCTCAGGGCTCAGAGGGGAGTGGGGAGTTGGGGGGCCTCTCAGGCAGGCAAACACTGACAGGCGACATGGCGCCCATACTGGATCCGCCCGCGTCTGCAATGTCCGTGAAGAGCTCTTTCGGCAACCGGGGCTCTCACCCGCCCACGGTCCGCCCATCAACGGCGTCCGTTCCGCCCACGGTCCGCCCGTCAACGGCGTCCGTTCCGCCCAAGGTCCGTCTGCATAAGAGGCGCCCATTCCTGCATTGCCTTCATCTGCGAAGTGACCCCTGCAGACCCCTCTCCCTGTATCCCTCTCCCACCAGCCTTGTTGTCTGTCTGTTTCTGACCCACCCGTGTCCCTCCCCAGCACCCCCTGTCCGCCTGCCTGTGTGTCTGCCTTCCCTCCCACTCCCTGATGATGGAAGCTGGCCATCCCCCACCCCGCCGGAGCACCTGCCGCGAGGCACCGACGTCGCCCCATCTGGGGGTGTGATGAGCTGCGTGAGCCCTTCCCGCTCGCAGCAGACAGGCCCAAGGCATCTCTCGGTCTTGGCCGGGGCAAAGAGCAGAAGGCACGCCGGGATGCCTTCTTTGTGGGCATAGCCACGGCCCTGGAGGCCCAGGGCTTCAGGCAGCGCACGGGCAAGTCATGTCAGAGGCGGTTCCAGACCTCATAAGACCCCCTTGTGTGTGACGTTCCCACCCCCTCCTTCCCTTCTCTCCCCCGCTCCCCCCCATGAATCCCACGTGCAGCCTCAACGTGGCATGGGGGTGGCAACACCTGTTGCAGGTAGGAGGGCTGTGGCACTCCCCCCTGCAGCAGGTGGCTAATGCACAGGGTACCCTGGGGCAGCTGGCACTGGCTCAACCTCTGCCCTTCAGCTGACTGTCGCACGCCCAGTGCCTGCAGGCCCACCTGTGGCTGCCCATCTGCTGCGAACGCTGCAGCAGCTGTGGTAGGTGCACACAGATGAGCTCAGGAGGGGGCTCTTCGCTTCCACAAGACTGACACCTCACCACAGGAGCCTGCCTGCCTCTGTGGTAAGTTTTGCCTCGATCCTGGGCTGGTGCTGGCCCAC
This sequence comes from Plestiodon gilberti rubricaudatus, assembly GCA_026170595.1. Taxonomy (NCBI): domain Eukaryota; kingdom Metazoa; phylum Chordata; class Lepidosauria; order Squamata; family Scincidae; genus Plestiodon; species Plestiodon gilberti. Next base: position 61,388,075 of record JANXHW010000003.1, on the reverse strand, counting down.
TGCTCTTGCCTCCTGCCTACCTCAGGCATAATTGCAGCCTAACTCAGCCCTATCTTAGGCCACAGTTACACCACACTTTGGCCTCAGTTGTGCCTGACTTGTGCTGAGTTGGGCTGGACTGAGCCCACACACACACACACACCATTTTCAGGGGAAAAAGTCATTTTCCCCAAAGTGACTCGACTCGTGGATTTTGGCCTTACTTGCACTCGACTCACACTCGTGCAAAAATGACTCGCACTCGTGACCTAGTTACTTAGATACATCCCTGCCTTTCTGTAAGCTGCCAGGTCCCCAATGGGTCTCCTGGGACTTATGCCAGACCTATGCCAGCCCCATCCTCAGGGGGGTAGGTCTAGACCGGGAAGGGGGGGATAAGATCAGACATGCATGGCTGCCACCAAGATCAACCCCTTCCAACCCCTCCTACCCCGATCTCCACCATGACCCACGCCACCACTTACCAGCAATGGCAGAGGATTTTTGGGGGAAACCAAATTTCACTAAACTAAGAAAAATAAATTTCCAATGTACCATATCAAAAGCTTTCACAGCATCTAATGAGAGAATAGCTGCCTGGTTATGATGGAACCTTCAGCTCATTCAACTTGCAGTCACAGTGAGTGGGTTGCTAGTGGACTCCCCTCTCGATGGCCAGAGGAAGAAAAGAACAACTTCCATCTGCTTGGGAGTTTATTGTTCAGGATGTCATCTTGCTCTCTGATTGGAGGAGTGCCAGCTGCCTGGCCACTTGGTCAGTCTCCTTGAAACACAATCTCTATCTTTTCCCTGCCTGGAGAGCAGGTAGCCGGAAATGCCATGCAAACAAAGTTTCAGCAAACAAAGGAACTTTGAAATTCTCTGCTAGCAAGAGGCAGGGGGAGGGGGAAAATGCCCCAAACCATGAGGCAACGCACACAGAATTCAACAGAAAAACAGGCATAAGGGAATATAGCTACTTCATAACAGTTGGTATTGAATTGTCTTATGAAGAGGGAGGAAGGAGACAGCTTTTTGGCATAATTTAAGAATAAAATATTTTAATTTGGAGGCTTTCAGGTTACAGAACCATCTAAACACCAGATGATACCCAGTTGATGTCATTACACCAGCTAGAAATAAATTACAATACCAGGGCAGAAAAAATCTGTTTCTTGTATATAAGTCCAAAACATCAGTCAATGCACTGTTAGGGATTCTACATTGTATTACCTTGTGGCAAAGTTTCCTGGTAAATAAATAACAGTGTAAGTACACTCTTAAGGTTGGAGAAAGTATATACCAGATTGTCTAATCATAATGCATAGGTTCTCAAACTGGTGGGTCACTCCCCACCAGAAGAAGTGGATGCTGCCACCTGCCACCTTAAGGGGCGGGAACAGCATGGCGGCAGTGGCAACACTCCCAGGGATTGTCACCAGGAAAAAAAGAAATTTTCAGACTTACCAGGGTCCTGACGGTTTCCGGACGGTGCGGGGAGGACTGCGGACCCCTTCGCATGCCTCCCTGAATTTTAGATATACGCTCCGCAGTGATCACAACCACTTCTGGTTTTCATCCGAAACCCGGAAGTGGTCATAATCGCCGTGGAACGGCAATCTAAAGTTTGAGGAGACCCGTGGATAAACACTTTTCCTCCCACCAGTGGTACAATCCGTGGGATCGCTGCCGCTGCTTTCCTCACCCTCGCAAAGACTTAAAGAACCACTAGTCTAATGCATCTAGCACTGTTACTAATCCATAAACAAGATAAAATACAAAAGTAGACATTGCATCCATGAAAAACTAACTGGAATGTAAAGAAAAAGCCAAATCTCAGTGTCTCTGTGTGGAATCCATCTTAAAAAGGAAGAGCAGATTTTGCCTCTCTCATGGTGATTGGAAATCAGCCAAATTCTCAAGGGCTTGCCTCGTGCTCCCAGGACTGGCCATGCTGTGGTGCATGATGGGAAATCCTTATCTTGTGGGAAGAAGCTAGTTCTCGAGCTCAGCTCGTTAGTGCAAACGCCTGGACTTCACTCCCTAGAATGGAAGGGGTGTGATACAGTGAAAGTCACCCTCTGGAAGGAAGTTGTTGGATCTGGCCTTTCATTGGGTCACTGACCTGTCCATCAATTGGAGATGCTAAATTCTATATAAGTGCCTATGGGAGGAGGAGGGCACATGTCGTCATCGTCGTTTGTTCATTCCTGGTCTTTCTACCTTTGTGTCTTGCTCCATGCTGCTCTGGAAGAAACCTTATGGAGGCCTGCCTGCCCTAACATCATGGGTCAGGCCCTAACATCATGGGTCAGGCCCATTCCCCTTTCGGGGATGAGGCAAGACTGATATTGGGTGAGAATCTATTACTGGGTGAGAGATAGGGACCAGTTTATATTGAGGAGTGTTAGCTTTATTATTTTAATCCTGTAAGTTTGTATTGCAATGTAAAGTCTTTTTCTGTTGCAGTTTATTCTGCATTTTAAACCTATGCACGCATAGCTTAAATAAACATCTATATGTTAGCTACCTGGTGCGCTTATTCTGAGGAATTGGATGGGCCAATACCACACCTGGATGCCTAGCCATTCTACCAAACCACTCAGCAAATGCTGTTTCTAAGAAAAGCGTTTTGTACCTTGTGGCCTGACGCTCTTGTTCAGAGGTCAGCTCCACAAAGCTATAAGGAACCTTGTGCCTGGCTCCCTTGTTTCAGGGAAGCCAGTGCCACCACACAATTACCAATAGGCTCTCAGTTCCCGAGGCTGAGTAGTCTGGTGAGACTCAGGTGGTGGCAGCTACCTTCCCCTTGTTCAGGGATGTTTGGTTCCTTGTTGAGGAACACGGAATGGTTAGACCTAGGGTCAGGGGTGCGCGGTCTTGTATTGAACCGGACCTGATGCCTAGCAATCTAGGCCCGTTCCTTACATGGAATATCTTACAAATATCTTTAAGGTGGTCACTGTTTGCAGCTCTGAAATGCAATCCAAATAGACTGATAAAACACAACAGCTCTTCAACTATCTTCTGCCATATGCTTCCTATGAGTAGGCTTACCATTCGTCCCAGTTTCGGCGGGACAGTCCCGGAAATCGGGCTCGATTCCCGGTCCGGTCCTGGGGGACGAATGGGCGCCGTCATCTTTTTTTAAAAAAAAAAAACTTAACCGGGCGCCGGCATCTTGGATCACGAAATCTCGCGCGATCCAAGATGTCAGCACCCAAATCTCGTGAGGGCATCATGCCCTCACGAGATTTGGGCGCCGACATCTTGGATCGCGCGAGATTTCGTGATCCAAGATGCTGCCGGCGCCCGGGTAAGTTTAAAAAAGAAGATGGCGGCGGCGAGCGGGTGTCGTCCGCCCACTCTCTCACCGGCACACGGCACAGAGCCAGTGAGGGAGCGGGCGAACGACAGCCTGCTGCCCGTGCCGCGCGCGCCTTCGGCAGGCATGCATGGCACGGGCAAGCAGGCTGTCGTTCGCCTGGTCTCCCTGCGGCTCCGTGCGGTGCCCGTGCTGGGAGACCGGGCCAGCCTGCTTGCTTGCCCGAGCGGCGCGAGCCTCCGGCAGGCTCGCACAACCCAGGCAAGCAGGCTGCGTTTCTCCCGAGGCAGCGGCACCGGAAGAAACGCAGCCTGCTTGCCTGCATTGCGCGAGCCTACCGGAGGCTCGCACCGCCCGGGCTAGCAGGCTGGCCCGGTCTCCCACCGTAGCAGCACCGGGAGAAACGGAGTTGCTGGGAGACCGGGCGAAACACAGTCTGGTTGCCCGGGCGGCGCAAGCCTCTGGCAGGCTCGCACAACGTGGGCAAGTAGGCTGTGCTTCTCCCGGTGCCGCTGCGAGACCAGCCTGCCGCAAAAAAAGCCTGCTTGCCGCAGCCCCAGCAGCAGTCCGGAGCAGCGCAAGGACGACCAGAGACCAGGTAAGCATTTTTTAAATATTTTTTAATATAAAAATTAATTATTTAATTAAAAATTTCGGACGCGCTTCGCACAGCAAGAGGGGGTGCTTTGCACCCCCTTAAGTTAATTAATTATTTAATTATAAACTTTGGGTTTGTGGACTTTTGTTTTTTCGTTGTGGTTTGTGGTTGATTTTTGTGGTTGTTTTTTTGTTGTGGTTTGAAGTTTGTGGTTGATTTTTCTGGTTTTTTCGTTGTGGTTTGTGGTTTGTGGTTGATTTTTCTGGTTTTTTCGTTGTGGTTTGTGGTTGATTTTTGTTGTTTGTGGTTGATTTTTCGTTGCTTTTAAATTAATTAATTATTTACCTTGCGGGGGGGGGCTGTTATGGGGGGGTGTCCCGGTTTGAGGTTTGTAAAATATGGTAAGCCTACCTATGAGCTATTTGAATATCCACTTCTCTGGAGCAGGAGAGATTGTTGTTCATTTTTCACATTTCCTAAGGACACTTACTGCACAATCCTATGTATATATACTCAGAGGTAAGTCCCATTGTGTTCACTGTGGCTTACTCCCAGGAAAGTGTTATAGTATTGCAGCCTTAAGCTTACTCTAATGACCAATAACCTAACAAGCAAGGCCAATAACCTAACTCTAACAAAGTTAGGTTATTGGCCTTGCTTTTTTAATGTCGGTATATTAAATTATATACATGCAGAGTAATTCTGACTAATTTACATTTTTATTAGCAATAAAAAAGGAATTATTCATTTCTTCTTGTATGTATTAATGCAGTTGATATGGATGAAAAACCAAGATAGAAGAAAATCGAGTATAGCTCTGCCAATTTCACTCTTTGCAACACCACCAAATTTTAAGTGCCCTCTACTGAGTTTTATTCAAGTCTCATAGGATACATGGATAGATATATGTAACATCAGCCGAGTCTTGTGGCATCTTAATGACAAACGGCCCAATCCTTACTAACCTTAGCGTCGGCAGAATGCGAGTCCCGCCGGCACACACTGTTGCAAAAGCACCACAAGGTGCTTTATGACAACATTACTTCCAGGACGGGGCCTTCCTGCTGGGGCCAGCAGTCGCCGAGACACAAGCCGGACCAGGTAAGCCCATGCAGGAGGACGGGGGAGGATTGGGCCCAGGAGGGGAGCAGGATCGGCGGTGCCAGCACGTGCCATATCCAAAACCCCTTCCTGAGCCTGATCCGCTTGCATGGATAAATACAGACTTGCACCAGCTATAGAGGTGGCACAGGTGCCAAATTGATCTGTCCAAGCTGACCACTGAACAAATGTTCCCTTACCCTGAGGAAACCGCCAGCAGGCAAAAAACCGACAGGATGTAGCGGAAGCTGCGCCGGTGCTACTGCATCATCACACGGGGAGTTCATTACAACATCGCTCACTACTTACGGATAAAGTAAAATGCCATGCAGCATAGAGGAATTAGTAAAAGAGCAGAATACTGGTTACATGTATTTAAAAAAAAAAAACTTCAGTAGCATCAGAGCTTCTTTAGCTCTTTTGCTTGTTTGTTCATTTATCCATCCATCCCCTTGGCATAATAAGTTGATGCTGCGGCAGATACATAAAAATTAAAAACCAACATGATTTTGGATTAGAGCACTCTCGTAATGAGTTGTGAACATGAGATGGCTTTTAATTGATCCAAGCGACAGGGCATTTGGAAGATGGATGAGAGGGCCATTCTCTCAAAGTATCGACAGTTATGTGAATAGAATTCCCTCGGTTTAGTTTTCAGACCTTGTAGAACCTATCATGCATTATCAATATCATTTTCATGCAAATTACAAAACCACATGTAGAACTGTTCTTCCAAGGGTCAAAAATTTTTAAAAGGAAGGGAAGCCTTGGAGAGGTGGAAAGTGGAGGATGGAATAAACAAGGGAATTCCATGAAAGGCCAGTTGAAAACTGCAGGGAGAATCTGCCCCCCCCCCCACACACACACACATTTATTAGTGAAAAGAAAAAAATACAATCAACTTAAAAGAATAGAGAAAAACGAGAAAGAACAGAGAAAATTATAGACATAAGAAGAACCCTGCTGGATCAGGCCAAAGGCCCATCTAATCCAGCTTCCTGTATCTCACAGTGGCCCCACCAGATGCCTCAGGGAGCACACAAGACAAGATATCTGTATCCTGTTGCCACTCCCTTGCACCTGGCATACAGAGAAAACCTACTTCTCTAACCAGGATGTTGTTTATGGCTTGTAAATTGCGATGGACGTTTTCTCCACGAATCTATCCAATCCCCTTTTAAAGGCATCTAGACCAGATGCCATCACCACATCCTGTGGCAAGGAGTAATTACACACTGGGTGAAGAAATTTCTTCACCCAGGGTGTAATGATATATACATAACAGCAATACTATATATTTATATTGCTATACTATAGATATGCTACGATATAGTATAGTACAGGGACGTGCAGTGCAATTGCGGCAGGTGAGACAGAATCACCCTGTCGTAGTCCATGGGAAAAAGCCGCAACCTAACCTTACTCAAGTGCAAGTGGGTGGCACATGTGCGCAATCTTAGGGTTAGGCTGTGGCTTTTTTCCGTGGACGATGATGGGGCAGTTCTGCCTCACATGCCGCCCCTGCACCACATATCCCTGGTATAGTGTGTCTGTGTCCACTATATCTTTATTATACATGTAGTATATGATATATATACTACTATATCTTTATTATATATGTAGTATATGATATATATACTACTATGATATATATACTACATATATTAACGGCTGTAAGGTTTCTTCAGTTCCGGGGTCCGGAAGGGGGGTGTAGAAGGGGAGGTCCTCCTCTCCGTCGACCTTCAGGGTCGATGAGGAAGTTGCCCCGGTCGACTGTCCCAGTCCCGTCGCTAGGGGAGCCTGCGGTAGCCTAGGGCTTCCTTCCCTCCAGGCCTCAGATCCTCCAGAGGGCGGGGGTCTCGCCACCACTTTGGCTGCCTCTCTGGAGAGTCGTCCGATCACAGGCTGGAGGTAGATGTGTCTCCTCCAGCCTCCCAGCCGACTGCCTCATCATCGGCCGGGTTGCCCTTTTATATCCATCCAGCCCCTCTCGTCCCGCCTCCCTTGTTGACGGACAGGAGGCGGAGCCAATGGTCTTCCCCGTTTCGGGAGAAGGGGCCTGACGCCGCCTGGCCGTGGTTCACACCCGCCCCGCCCTTACGTCAAGACGCTGTGGTGCCTGGCCCATCCGGAAGGCCGGCAGGTCTCGGCGCGGCCTCCAAAGGGGCTTCTACCTCTTGGGGTGGCTCCCTGAGGACGCCCTCCTGTTCGGCCGCCTCCCGCTCAGTCTCCGCAGGGGCCGCCGTCCCCTGGAGTGGCGTCCGAAGGATCGGTGTCTCCACGACCTCCCGTTCCAGGGCCTCCGGAGAAAAAGGTGCGTCCGACGGGGGCGGTTGTCCTTGCAGGACCAGAGCGGGTTCCTCCCGCTCTCTGGGAGGAGAGCAGAGTAAGGGTGATGCCAGGTCGCCCTTACAACGGCAAAAAAAGTTATACAGAGATAAATTTGTAACAATCGACACCAGGGGTTCCCAACCATTGGAGAACTGCATACCCCCTCGTGGGCCTCCAAAGGTGCCACATACCCCTGGACTACCTGTCCCCACATACCCCCACGTATCCCCCGTACACAAAAAAGTGTATTTTTTCCGGCTTGCAGTGCGTGCGTGCGTGCGTGCGGGCCTTCCCACCCGTGCTGCAACCCAGAGGGAAAGGCTACAGCCCTGCCGAATCAGAGTAGGAGGGCCCATCCGCCCGCATCGCAATCCCCACAAAAAAGGCTACAGGCCTGCCTTAGTCCCCAGTAGAGTTTCCTACCTGTTCTTCTGGTTGCCGCCGTCTTGGATCTCATGAAATCTCACGAGATCCAAGATGGCAGTGCCCAAATCTTGTGCGAGCACAAGAGGCCTTTATGAGATTTGGGAGCCACCATCTTGGATCTCGCAAGATTTCATGAGATCCAAGAAGGCGGCGACGAGAAGAACAGGTAGAAAATGCTACTGGGGACTAAGGCAGGCCTGTAGCCTTTTTTTCAGGGTTGCTGAAGGCTAACGCTGCCCATTATTAGCTGCTGATGGCAGCAGCTGATAACAGGCAGCATCCTGCATACCCCCGGCCTGCGGTCCGTGTACCCCGGCCCTATGGTCTACACACTATAAACCTTAATCCATAGACAGTAAATACACTATGCACACACACACACACACACACACACACACACACGCAGACACACACACACCACATAAACATGGCTTCCAAACATCCGCAGATAAATACACTTGTAGTTGTCATCTCCAAGCCATTTGTGTGCAGCAGATAGAGAAGAACCTATAGATGACTTGCTGCAGTGGAGCTGGTGCTCAGGTATAAATATACGTTGTGTCCCTAATTTCATCTGTGAAATGTTGGAAGATTTTAATTTGCCAAATGCAAAAACGAATGAATGAACAAAAAGGAATGAATAATGTTATTCAACTCAACTAATGATCAGTTCTTGCTGTTCCAACTTCTAGTTTATCCGCCACCTACACACTCTTCATCATTCACTACAGTACACCGTAATGTGTTTTTCTACTATGAGAACCAGTATGTTGTTGTGGATTGTGTGTTAGACTGAGACCAGTTAGATGTGTGTTCCAAAACTCCTGCTCAGCCATTAAGTTAACTTGGCTGGCTCACTATAAGGCCATTTCATCTTCTCTGAGCTCCTTGGAGTAAAAGCAAACAACAAATGTGCTTGATAAATAAACAAACTGTATCCCTAGCAATCATTTATTTCTAGTTTGAGTTAATAAATAAGGTACAAACAATTGCTTAAATCCCTGAGTTTCCCAGTAAAACTGCTAAGCTTAGCAGAGAACTGCTCATTAAACCAACCCCAAAAGCGATTAAAGCAATCAGCAAAACAAGCAAGCCTCTTCCTGTGCTAAAGCAACGCTGTAAATGAGGCAACTCTGCAAACTTACCAAGCGAGCTTGGGGATCTCAACTCAGATTGCCTCAGTGGTTTTTCCAATCATTAAAGGTCAGGCAATTGCATACCCATTCATTGTTCTTGCTGAATTAGATCTAGAGTACTGTGTGATTTGTCGTTTTTCTTGCCATTTTTTTTAAAGGATCTGCGTAGTGATAAGCAGTAAGGGCAATCATAAAAGCTGCCCAGAGGATACAAGAAATCTTGCAGCAAGTCATCAAAATACAAACAGAGGGGGGGTATTTTTTAGTACACTTGAGAAATTGACAGTTCAGAGATCAATGACATTCAAGATCTGGGACTTGGTGGGCTTCCTATCTGTTCACAGGTTAAGAAAACAAAACCAGAAAAAGAAAAAGAAACAGCTTTTATACACCAATAAAAGAAGACCCAGTTCCATACAAATGTAAGCAATGAAATCTTCTGCTTGGAAGAGCTCAAAAGTCTTTAGTTAGAGAACAGCATTCTGGGGAAAAGAAATGTTTACTAGTTGACCTTGTATCGCCCTCTGTTCTGTGAAAATCCTAATATAACTTTTATAAGACTCTTATTAAAGTAGGTATTCTTGTAACCAACAAAAGGGCAGTAAACTATAGAAGTATTACATGCCTGAGTGCAGAGATAGCTACAACATGGATGTTTGCCAGGGTTGGGCATTGCATTCAACTTCAAGAGGCATGCCGGATGAGTCATAGCCTAGGCTTAAGTTGCCTACGCAATGCCATATCATTTGCATGATTCGCCTGTCATTGACATGAACAGTTTAGCTCCCAAAACATAACTGATGGTCTTTCCAATTTTTTACCAAGATTATTTTTGTAACAAAATTATGAATTTCAAATATGAACATTCAATTCATCATTGAAAAATGATATGGGATTAGAATTCCCTAAATTCTGAAGGATCACTTCTTATATTGTATCAAATGTTTCCCCTAAGCCAGTGTTTCCCAAACTTTTTTGATCTGCGGCTCCCGTGACCATTGGCGACCCCATTGCATTGTGTTGATGCCTGCCAATTGGCATTGCACTGTTTTCCAAGAATTATAATATTACTGTTAAGAATTGCTTTTAAACAAAAAAGGGTCGCAAAGTGGTTTTCAGAGAAAATTAAATAAACAGTATTTATTAATATTAAATAACAGACATTAACAGACATAAGTGAAGCATTAACATATTAACAGACATAAGTGAAGCATTATAAGGTGCCAGATTGCTAACAATGAAGCTTACACACACACACACACACACACACACACACACACACACACACACACACCTTTACATGCCCCCCCATTTTACAAGATTCGGCAGTTTTGTGACATCATCAGACCTTGCCTTGTGATATTACTAGGCCCTGTCTCAGAAATCTCAAGTTTAGCAGATGCATCCAACCTGCCAACCCTACAATATTATGATAGTTAAGCTCTGGACGTGAAAAATAAGAAAACAATTACCCAGTCAAACTATAATAGTCAAACTATAATAATACACACAAACTATTATAATTGTGTTATTTTATTGGATTTGGTTTTGTTGTGATTGGCTGCCACCTTGTGGAGAGGGGGTGGTCCTCTGGGCTAGAAGAGCAAGATTATTGTAATTTGCCCATGGAAGTGCTAGACGGACTCATAGATGTTGGCCTCATAAAAGTACACCGCGTGCTACCGGATTCTTTATCACAGTATGTAGACTTTCAATTGTGCTAAAAGTGTATGAAGTGATCTTTTAGGACAAGTGGAAAAAATTTTGAGTGCCTCTCAACAGTGCCTCTCAAAGGGCTGCTTTACACCATGCACTTGACTGTTGTGTGAGAAAAGTGAAACAAGACCCAAATATGCTCTTCTGCTTGTGCAAGAGTCTATGCAACCTTTTGCACAAGCAGAATCATCAAAAACTTCTATAGTATAGAACAGTGTTTCTCAAACTGTGGGTCGGGACCCATTTGGTGGGTCCCAGGGTGATGGAAAGATCAGATAAGTAATTACCACAAGCCCTGAGGCTATTCAAAAATTAGATAGCTGCTAATTGCCCTTCAAAGAGCTGAGCTCCTGCAGTTTGCAAGATAGCTGCTAATTACCCTGCAAGCAGCTGAGCTCTCTCTATATATTTCTAGATCACCTTTTTTTTCTCACAAAGCTAGGTGGGTCTCTCGATAGAGTGTCATTTTAAAAAGTGGGTCCCAGTGTTAATATGTTCGAGAACCAGTGGCATAGAACATATCTACGCTAGCACAACGTGAACACTCCCACAAGCGCTTGCACAATCATTTTCAAGACAGTGCTAGTTTCCTTCCACTCACAGTTCTTTGGATCCACATCCAGCCTTACAACTTGGGCCAATGGCTCAGAATCTTGTTCTTCACGGTATCCACAGGCATTACAAGTCAGCTTGTTCACTTTCCCTGGTCTTCAGCTTTGGAGAGCTTTGAATTTTGTTAGCAAATCTTTAAAACACCCTTCTTATAACTGACAGCTACCTGAACAGTTGAATGATAGTTCTCATGTGGAAATTGAAGGCAGACTCATCCTGAGGGAAGTTTAGATTTCAGGTCTTTCCTGGCAGTGCAAAAAGAAGGTGCTTTAGGCAGAGGCGCAACGCCCTGGAGCAAGGGGGTGGGGGCAGCGTCGCGTCACGTAGATGCGCCCCCCCACCCGTTTTGCTCCCATTTCAGAGCCAAACGGCTCCAGGGAGGGCGGGCAGGCCCAAACAACGACGCTCCTCTCCTCTTCGAGACACAGTAAGTTTGCCGCCCTCCCGCGATCGAGCACCTGGAGCTCCTGCTCAATGCGCTCTGCCGTAGTTACGGCGCTGGCTTTAGGGACACCTTTATAAAGACAAATGGTCAGCCTTGTTTCCCTGGACCTCTTTTTATGTCATGTCATAATTGTGAAACTGCTAGGGACAAATACAACACAGAGTAACCAAAAAAAAAATAGCATGAAGCAGCTTTCCTGAACTAGGAATGTTTCTGCAAAATTGTTTTTATTCTTTACTAACTGGTGATTAATTTTCTTGCCAGAGGATTACAAAGAAAATCAGCAAAACATCCCTCTGCATCATGCAGGCTGTCTCTCTCAGATTCCAGGTAAGTTATGAAGTAATTTGAACTGAACAAGGGGAATTGTAGGGGGAGGAGTAACACTTGAACAGGAACAACAACAGAGAAAACAAAGAAAAAATAGAAAAAATAACTTACCTGGATAGGTAAGTTACTAGCCTTCCATTGCCAGGCACCAGATAGTAAATCAAAGTGCAGGTTTGATGGTCCTTTAGCATGCGTGCGTGCGGCTCCTCCACTGTTGCAGCAGTGGTGCAGCAGACCGTGGAAGGAGAACGGGAGGTTTTGGGAGGGAAAGGGGATTTAAATCCCCTTTCCCTTCCAAAGCCTCCCGTTCTTTCCTCCATCACTGCTACATCAGTGGAGGAGCTGAGTAGGATTGTGCTGAGAGAGAGAGAGAGAGAGAGAGAGAGAAAGAGAGAGAGAGAGAGGAGTACAAGTTGGGAGGCAGAGGAGTGCAGGAATGAACAGTCACAGATCCTGCTAATCAATATTGTGTTTGTTGTCTCAAGGAGAGCAAGGCTAGGTCTCCTTTACTCTCCAAACACAGATTCTAAACCTCTTCCTTTCCCATTCAAAGCCCAGAAGCTGCACCAAAGATGGAAATGGTGGACTCGACAAAAGCAATGCTCTTCTGAACTATTTCCTTTGCTATCTCTCCCTTCCCCATCCTCAGTCTGCCTCTTAGTTTTGACAGGGATTACCGTAGATCATTGCCTCTCCCACACTCAAATGTGAGATTGCTGAAATGCCAATTGATGAGCCACGAGTGGAGAGCAGTCTTGTTCCAATGCAATACTATCTTCAAGTGCAGTACTTGACGCTTCCACAAAGTAAAGAATTATCGACATCTGCTTATATGGGAAGAAAGGAAAGTCAAGGATATCACTTCAGCAGAGACTAATCTTTCCCCTGCCCCTGGTGAACCCACTGTCTGTGTGAGAAGCAGGTGTTGCCTTCTTCAGTTGGGTCTTTGTTTTGTCCCACAAGTCATTGGGAGTCACTGAAAGCCAAGCCAGTCCATGTCTATATAGTCCTCTTTTGAGTTGTGTATCTTTATCATACTAGAGCATGGCAGAATGTTGATGGAACAATGAGAGCTTTTAGATAGGATAAGGGGAGGGGCAGAGAACGCCTAACAAACATGCCAAAATTTAGGAAAAAAGTAAATTTTTCAGGTCTGTGTGCTTATTAAGTTTCGTTAAGCAGAAAATGTTTTGCCTGAAGTGACTTAATCCCTAAACACACAAAACAGAAACTAGCTTTGATGTTCTCAAATGACAGAATGTCCCTTTTTGTACTTTTTCTCTATAATATTTCAAAAAAATATATGAAGTTATTTTTTAGCACATTGCCAGCTGTGCAAGGAATTATTTAAGTGCAGATTATCTGACTAAGAAATATAAAATTAGAAAACTATCACAAGAGAAATCAATTCAGTTTATATGTAGAATACATAAATTAGGTGTATCTCAGCTGAAGCAAAAAATGAATTTGACACAATTAATTTGAGCAAATGTTAAGCTAGTTTTCCAGTAAATAATTTTCTTGCTCTGACTGGCTTCAACCATCTGTCCTGTTTCTATCTGGCAAGTATGGCAGAACAAAGTGGATGGAGGGGGTCTCCTGTCCATCTAATGGTTGCCATCAACCTGCCATGCAAACATAATACTTTTCTTTTGTATGAACTATGGGCAGTGCAGGATTACGCGGAGAGCCTCTGTTGAGCCAGAGAACGTTTCCATCATAGGATGCTTTGCAAGGGTCTGTGTTCCTGTTCCATGCCCTCCAATACTCCAGAATTTTGCAGCGCCATGACATAGGTAGGCACTGTTGTAGAAGATGCAGCAACTGCAAACCGATCCATTTATTAGAAGTGAGGTGTGTCCTGAAGATGAGCTCCCCTGGTCCTGGCACAAGACAAGGCCAATGCAACCCCGGGCGAGATCTCTTACAGGTTGAAAACACTCCTGAACCAAGGAGAAGGTAGACTGCCACCAGCTGGGGAGGTTCCTTGACCATCCAGTCCCAGCTACTGGAATGGCCTCAGGTAATAGGTTGTGCAAGCTGTACTCCCTGACCAAGGGAGACAATGGCACAAGGCAAAGTTACTAGGGTAGCGTGTGGCTCCAGCTTACAAAGGCTTCAAGGATTTAGTCTGTTTGGTTCCAAGAAAACACACCAAAGGTAAAATAAAGATGGTTTATTTTAGACTATGCAAAACAAGCATAGAGGCATGGAAGAGCAGTAAAACTGCAAGACAGATTGGCATAACGTACAAGATACAAAGCAACATGCTAAAAACAATAAATCTAACTCCTAAACATCTAGACATTTCCTAGCACTCACCAAGACATAGAGAGTCGCCAGTCATCCCATCAGGGCTGCTGGGCTTACTCAGCCGATGTCAGGGCTGAGCGGCGACATCAGGAGCGAACCAGACCAGGGAGACTGACAAAGAACAACAAAGAAGGTTAGAGATCTGACAAAATGGTTCCCCAGAGGGATAGTTAAATAAACTTTTTGGGGTCAGGTGATTGACATAAGGGAACTACCCAGTCAGGGGCAGCTATGCAGCATCCCTTCGAGAAGATGACTTCATATGACTCCTGACCCCCTCCAACTGGAGAATCGGGTGATGGACTCACAGGTGCAAAGATTTAATGAGGGAAAGAAGTGCTCTCTCATTCCCAGGCAGATAAGGCACTAACAAGCAGGGCTAGCTTGAGCAGAGCAGAGCTCCAAGGACGTTGGCCAATCACTGAGGCTCTAAGTGCAGAGTAGAACAGTTCCTGTTCGAAAAGAACCAAAGTAAGATTTTGACTTCTTGACAAGGTGCCCATGTATGTCCTCAATTTTCCTTATAGTATAGCTGTACAGTGCAGGGATACTTATGTGATTGAGGAGGAGGAGCAAAGAGACTGAGAGCAAAGACTGTTTCAGTCCCCACCCCCCCACCCCGAAACATCACCATCACAGGACTGTCCATCTTGCTCCCATCCATCTTCCTTGCAGCCAGCCACAGACCATCATTTGACGGCCATGATTTGGCTGCATGATATAATGTACCCTAAAATCACCAATTAAAATGAGGGTTCACTCCAAGTTAGTTGTAATGCTAAGACAGCGCCATGGTCCAAAGTTATTGAAATTGTCTGGTTTAAAACAGTATCTTTTTCTTCTGTCACAGGATAAAATAGGATAAACAGTTCTGCTGAGAATGCAGCCTCAATGTTGCATGCCATGGCGTACAAGGATCTAAGTGTGCAACTCTGTGTTACAAGATACTTCTTCTTTGATCTGCCAATGACTTTTCTGCCTGTATCCAAAGATCACATAATAAGACTTACAACTGGAACCAATTATATCCATAGTACAGTGAACAATTTGATTCTTCAAGTAGGAACTGTCTGTTTTACAGCTCTCAAGAGCCACTGAGTTCAGTCATCTGTACAAAGCTGGCACAAACATCATGGTGTCGTATTAATTAAAGCTGAAAGATAAGAACTGAAGAACAAAATGCAGTTTGCCACTCTGACCTCTTGTCCTTGTTTGTGCAACAACGAATTCCTGTATCTGACTTATCCTTGCAGTAAAAAAAATACCATTAGCATTTGTAAAATGATTAGCACTGCAGTATACTGAAAGCAAACCACTGTTACAAGCATTCACACAATAATTTTAATATCATCTTGACGTGATGCCTTTGCTTGTAGAGGTATTACATTGAGAGAGAGAGAGACAGAGAATCAGCACACTGATCTCATATAGCATAATTCAAGGAGGGAGTTGAGTTTACAGGGTGGATGCAGTAAATTGCTTTTAGGCACAGAATGCTGCCATTTTGGCTTTGCTCCAGTGTTAATTTTCCCTGACTCTAAGGGTTAAGCTCACCAAAAAGACTTACAGCAACTAGAATGAGTGGGATTTGTTTTGTTTGAATTAGATAATGGATCTCTTATTCTCCAAATCCTGCACTGTCGATCAGTTGCAGCGACGGAACTACAGTGGAACACATGGAGCAGGAGCTCCAGGCGCTCGCGGGCGGGAGGGTTGGGGAACTCACGGTGGGCGCGCTCGGGGAACTCACCATTCGGAAGCGCCGCATTGTCTCAGCCCTCCCACCCTGCCTGGAGCCGGTTCGGCTCTGAAATGAGCGAAAAACGGGCGGGGGGGGCGCGTTGACATGACGCGAGGGCGCGTCGACGTCACGTGACGCAGGCCCCGCCCCCACGCGCCCTGGCGCCGGTAGGGCGCCCGTCATCTCTGCTCAGTTGTGCTTGAGACAGGAGCTGTGCTGGTTCTTGCACACCTCCTATATACCAACATACCAGACAAGGAGGCAGTATGGGTCTCCCATATTTTAAAGGAGCAGATGCAACCACTTCTTAGAATTCCTAAGTCCTGCTGAAATTAATGGCACTTTAAGCTAGCCATGATGACTAACTTGTTGTTTTAAGTAGATCTGAGTCATAACTTCCTTGTTAGGATTCAACTTTATGTTTTTCCCCACAGTGCAAACAATACCTGGGTGGCAATTTCAAACAGGAAAAATGGTGCAGATGAAAGGATCTGGTCCCTCTTCCCCTAGAGCACTGGCCAATTCAAATCAGGGGGTTTCACAGATATATTTGCCCTTTTAAAGACCTGCAGGAGACCCAACTATGCATTTCCAACTACCACATCTCCTTTGACCTTTTTTTTGGGGGGGGGGGTTCATGGTTTGTCACCCTGAGGGCTGAATGTCTGGCTGGTGACTCTGGTTGCCTGGGGTCTCTCAGGTTATTATCAGTCCTGAGTCCACTGAAGCACTGAACTTTACAGCTTTCTAGAATGGCAAATCTTGTGACTCTCTGAAGCTGATATAGTGTAGAAAGGAACACTAGACATTTCCCTTAGTATCAGGAACCATTCCTTTGTGTGGAGCATTGCCAGGTATACAGCTGATCCTCCAGCATCAATAAGTGAGGTCCGTGAGGGGAAAAAAAAGAAAGCTATGCAACTGCTGTCCCAAGAGGTAGACAGAGTCCTGGGTTTGAAGGACAAGGAAATTATTTTCTCTGAACAGGAATCAAGACAGTCTTGGATCCCACCATCCAGTCAGTTTCCTAGGCCACCACCTCCTTCATCCATGAATTGCAGACATGTCCTAAGATCACTACCGTTTCATTCTGACATCTCCACATCTTCTAATCCAGAGTCATGTCCAAGAGTGGTAGGCAAGGATCCAACAATGCAAAGTCTCATAAAGGACTAGTTCTGAAGACTCTTGTTTTACGGATGGGAGGCACTTAAAACATGGCTTAAACCCAAATGCTGACAGACCACCTCACCCAGCAGCAGGTGATCCAATACAAAGATATCATCATTTACTTTGTGACTGCAGCCCTAGAAATTTACTTGGAAGTAAGTCCTAACTAAATCAATGGGTCTTGTGAACAGAAGGAGAACAGCTCAGGATCTAACCCGTAATCATTTGAATATAGCAAAACAAAAAACCAGAACAGAATAAAAGCAAAGTGACCATATATTCAGCTTAAAATATATTTCAAAATGAGATTAGTGTATTGTTCAGTGTTTTCACTTTATATCTTTAGGAAAACTAGGGTCTTATCCTACAAACTGAAACTCAAATATTTTGGCCACCTAATGCGAAGAGAGGACTCTCTGGAGAAGACTCTGATGCTGGGAAAAATTGAAGGCAAAAGGAGAAGGGGAAGGCCAAGGATGAGATGGTTAGACAGCATCACCGATGCAACAAACATGAAAATGAGCGAACTCAGGAAGATAGTGGAGGACAGGAAGGCCTGGCGGGATATGGTTCATGGGATCACGAAGGGTCGGACACGACTTAACGACTGAACAACAACAACAACAAATCCTACAAACTCTTTATGATTTCTACCTGTACTGCTTACTACTTGCGATTTCTACTTCCCACAGAAAGGAATGGGGAAGTCATTGCTAGTAACATTCACCTGTCAGGAAAACTGAGACTGTAATCTTTTGTTGACAGGGAGATTTTCCAGAACTCATTATTTTTCCATTTCACATATACATAACTGTCAGTGGTTGCTACGTTCCACCACAGCCAATTGCTAAAAATGAAAAGGTACTTAGCCAGAAGCAGAGAACTTTTTTTCCCCTGCAAAGTGAAACTTCTGTCTGTAAACCGCTTTGTGAACTTTTTGTTGAAAAGTGGTATATAAATACTGTTAATAATAATAATAATAATAATAATAATAATAATAATAATGCATCAATGAGAAAGGGGGAGGGCAGTGTCACAGTTGGTCATTTTGTGTAAAGATTCGTTAGTATAAACGCAAAACAGAGAAATGATTCAGTAGAAAGTGATTAGTCAAATTGGGACAAGAAAGAACAGCCCTCCTGTACTTTTAATGACGGTAAAATAAAGGAGAGTTCAGCAGGTGTAACTATTCTCACCCCTTTATTGGCAAGGTGCATCTCTACATAACTATTTAAAGGAAGAAGGTCTTGTGCTCTTTGCATCTGGCCATCCTAGGTCAGACCAGAATGTGTTGGTTTCAAGTCTTCGATGTGTCAGCCTAACTCCCACCACTACCACTTTTCCTTCCAAGAGTGAAATATCCCCACAAACATCCTCACCCTTTTGTGCCAATTTGACTTGACAGCAGAGGTTTATTCTCTTCCTATTGCAAAGCACATGTGCAGGATGAGAAGAAGAGGCAAGAACCATGTCGAAATTCAATTCAGCCATTCTTCTTGTCATCCCTGTGCAATCAGGCTCTCTCATCTTCCTGGAAGAGACATGAGGATCACTTAATCCCTTGAAAGAAAAAGGTGATGAACCAAAAAATGGATGAATCATCAGCAAGTGCATATAAACCTTGGGAGAACAATAGATTTGATGATGACCTTGAAAGCAGATTTTGAGTATAATATGAAAATGTCAGTCTATTTTGTCTTGTTTTCCTCTGCCTCATTTTTAAATTCCTTGGCAAGAGACCCAGAGATTTTATTCTTAATCTGTTTTTCAAAAGGTATGAGTTTAAAACATTTATTGCCGCATTTGAACCGGGGAGGATACCCAATATCTCTAATGGCTACAAATTTTAATTAGAAAGATTCTCCAGTTAGAAGAAGACAGGATTTGCTGGGTTCAGATGTCATGGTGAGTCTCATTTTGTTCTAAATTGAGACCAGAAATTGAAACTCTCTCTACCTGTATGCAAAATAGAGGGGAAACAGCATGAGTTGTTCATGGACATTGTGTGAAACCATGATTAAACCATAAGAACATAAGAACAGCCTTGCTGGATCAGGCCAAAGGCCCATCTAGTCCAGCTTCCTGTATGTCACAGTGGCCCCACCAGATGCCACCGAGAGCACACAGCTAACAAGATAACCTGTTTCCTGCTGTCACTCCCTTGCACCTGGTACAGAGAAAACCTACTTTTAAAGCCAGGAGGTTGTTTATGGCTTGTAACCTATGGTGGTCTTTCCTCCATGAATCTATCCAAACCCCCTTTAAAGGCATCTAGGCCAGGTGCCATCACCACATCCTTTGGCAAGGAGATCCACATCTGAATTACACACTGGGTGAAGAATGGTTCCATATGATGTCTTGACAAGCCAATGAGGAAGTGTTGGTGCTTTCAATCAGAAAAATATCACATTGGCAACCTCTTTAATGTTTATGATGCTTTGTTTCTTCCAACAGAATTGCAAGTCATAACTTTAGAAGATCAACTCATATTAATTAATACGGTCAAGATAAATTTGGCATACCTTATTCCATGTTCCCAAAATATAGGGCACATGTAACAGCAAACTTCCTTTTCAAAGAAAAACAAAAACCAGCCCGAGGAAATTTCAGGATCCCAAACCCTTCAACTTTAAGGTGTGAGTTAAGACTCTTACAACTTTCACTCAAGCTTAAAAGCATGAAAATTGTAAGTTAAGGGAAACATCTTCACTGCTTCACTGCCATGGAAACAGCAAATATTTTGTAAGTAAAGGTGACCCCTGACAATTAAGTCCAGTCGTGTCCGACTCTAAGGCGTGGTGCTCATCCCCATTTCAAAGCCGAAGAGCCAGCGTTGTCTGAAGACGCCTCCATGGTCATGTGGCCGGCATGACTCTCCTTGCTGCAGCGCGTAGCATGCGGCTGGAACACGGAGCGCTGTTTACCTTCCCGCAAGCGGTACCTATTTATCTACTCACATTAACATGGTTTGGAACTGCTAGGTTGGCAGGAGCTGGCAAAGCAACCAGAGCTCACCCCGTCGTGGATTCGAACTGCCGACCTTTCGATCGACAGCTCATGGTTCAGCGGTTTAACCCACTGCGCCACCCGTCTCACGCATTTATCCTGGTTTTTCAAATTAGGCTCCATGCACCCACACTTTGCCTTGAAGTTTCAGTTCACCATTAGGCTGGGATGGGGGAATATGGATACAAGGAGAAATTCTACAGTTGCAGCTTCTCCAAACACTTGCTCCAGGTCCACCTGGTTAATTTCTACCCAACACATCTAAACAAGGTACAAACAAGGTATATACTGTAAATACTGTATATTATATTATAATTATTATTATTATTATTATTATTATTATATGCTCCTCTGCCACAGACTTATGGCGCAATCCATAAGGCACATTTTCGACATCTGGTGAGTAGGCCCTACTGGCATTGAGGCCAGCGCTGGCCTACCTGCCCGGCATCTGGTCCGTCTGCCGCACCGAGCAGGTAAGTCCTTGCCAGTCGGTGGACTGGGAAAGGGTGGACAGGGCTAGCAGGGGAGGGGGTGATTGGCCTGCGAGGCCAAGGATGGGGGAGGGATTATTGGCGGCGCACTCTGCCGATTCCTATCCCCCATCCCGGGCCTGGCCAGCCTTGCACCAGCTCCCAGGATTTGCGCCGGCCATTTTGCCAGCGCACATCCGAGGAGGTCCATAGGGGCCACTGGGGCTCTCCCTGGGGGAGAAGGACTAACGTCCCTTATCCCTGAGGTGTGCTCCAGCTCTACCCGCGCTGGCCCAATCCTGCCTAGGATCTGGCACAGAGTGCTTTTGCACACTGTGGTGGCCAATTGGGTTGCCCAGAATGTCTGAAGGCATATGGATGGATATTACTGGCAAATCAAGTTTCTGACCAAGAAATTTAATTTAATTAATAAAAAGTTATTTCACATTAGTGGACTGAAAATTGTATCAGTGTTTTCACTACTAAGGTTGTGAGTAAGATATTGACTGGGTGGAGGATACAGAAGAGGAGGAAGAGAAGAAAGGATGATATCTTCTGGTCTTGGTTATAAGTTTTCAGTTAGTTTCAAAAAGTTTTAACTTTGAAATCTAACCCCATCTTTCAGCATAGACTGAAACTTACATTATTCAATAAGTTCAATTATATCCATCAATCATTCTTTCTTTATTTCTTGCTTTCCTTTCTTGTTCTTCAGTCTTGCACATTTTTTGTACGATATGGAATACTGCACAACAGTTTCATTTATCTCTGATGTGAAACATGAAAAATGTGACATTTCTATTATCTTACAAGGTTTAGCTTGAGCTTTTGCAACTTATCACAGGAAAATGCAATTAAACTAAGCTTCAACCAAACAACTGTGTCAAAACCATAACTGATTAGATTCCAAATGCCATATGTAATTATTTCTGAGGTAGGTGTTTTGAAAATATTTTGATATTTCTGATGCTAGGTTTAAAAAGTTTGATTAAAGCTTAACTTAAAACGTCTGGAAAAAAGTATCTTGGTTAAATTTTAGTATATTTTTATTTGAGATTTGAATTTTAGATTCTGTGTTATGATATAAGATTGAGTTCTAAGTTTTCTTTGGTGCCTATTTGGTAAAAAGGCTGGTTAAAAATTCACCTATGGCCCAATATTTGCAGGGCCAGCACCAGTGGAACACAAGTTCCACCAAAGTGCGTTGTCTTAAAAACACTGTAAAGCACTTTGTGTCCATGACGCAGAGTAAGTAAGTCTAGTGCAGGGGTGAGGGGATCGGCAGCACCAATGCATGCTATATCCAAACCACCTCCCCATGTCTGATCTACCGACACGGATCAACACAGACTTGCACCAGTTATAGAGCTGGCACAGACCTGAGTTGACCTGTTGCAGCTTCTGGGCTTACCCCGAAGCAAGGGGACAAATGTCCCCTCCAGGGGCAGACCTTCTCTGGTGTAACTGGTGTGGTCCCCTTACTCCCAGGACACCTCAAGCAGCCAAAATAAGTCCAAGGAGCCCCATTGGTGGCCAGGCAGCTTATGGGGAGGCAAGTTAAAAAAAATGGTTACTTACTCCCAGGCTGACTGGTCGCCGCCCCATTATAGCATTCAGCAAACACTCTATCGGTGGTGGTGCATGCTATGGGCTGGCAGGGGATAGGATTGGGATGCTCATTACCTTGCTGTAAGGAAAGCATAGGCTGTCAATGATATACTATGTCAATGTTAGGCCAGTGTGAGCAGAGCCACGGAATGGCTCTCTGTTAGTTTTACAGAGTACATTCCTAGACTGAAAGCATCAGGTCTCTAGTCAGAAGATCATACTAAATAACGTTAGTGTGAAACTTCATTAAGTTCACTGATTTTCCTGTTGTTCCTTGTTCCAGAGACTGGACATAGTAGGGAGATCCAGCTCGGATATGGGTAGGAGAGCAATAAAGGGCCAGAGGCAGGAGGAACAACTGAGGATGAGTCAGAGACAGACACTGGGGGCCCCAATCTTATCTAACTTTTCAGCGCTGATGCAGCCGCAATGCAGCCCCAAGGTAAGGGAATAAACGTTCCTTTACCTTGAGGAGGCCTCCATGACTGCCCCACCACCACAGGATGTAACATGTGTCCTGTTGGCATGGCTGCATCAGCGCTGGAAGGTTGGATAGGATTGGGCCATGGGTTACAGCCATGCCGAGGAATAGAAGCAGAAGATGTAGTCAGGGCCTAGCTGGGGTCCCAGACCAAGGGATTCTGGTCAAGCCTTTGGGGTAAAGCTGAAGTATGGAACGGCAAGTCTGCTACACTACTCTGATGAATTACTTTGACCTAGGCTTGCCATCCATCCCAGAAAACCCGGGACGGTCCCGGGTTCAGGGCTCCAGTCCCAGATCCGTCCCGGGCTTTCCGGGCTCAGTGAAGCCGCTGCCGTTGCCATTTTTAAAAGTTGTAAAACTTACCTTTTTCCTGTCGGCCATCTTGGATCTTGCGCAATCCAAGATGGCGGTGCCCAAATCTTGTGAGGGCACATGAGGCAGTACTGTACAGTACTGCTCTCACAAGATTTGGGCGCTGCCATCTTGGATCTCATGAGATTTTGCAAGATCCAAGATGGCCGACAGGAAAAAAGGTAAATTTTACAACTTTTAAAAATGTCAGGGGCAGCTTCAGTGGGCAGCAGGAGTCCTGGCCGGCTCAGATGTAGCTGGCCAGGCTCCAGGCGGTGACAACGATGACGACATGAGGACGGCGAGGATGGCGGAGGCAGCGGTGGTGAAGAGGATAACGATGAGGTTGGCGATGGCGGCAATGGCAGCAGGAGAGATAAGTGGCAGCAGTGGCAAAACGGCCATTTTCATGACCAAAAATAAATAAATAAATAAATAAATAAATAAATAAATAAAAATTTCGGGCACCCTTTGGATGGCAAGTGGGCGCTTTGCACCCACAATTTTGTTCAAATATTTATTTATTTAAATAAAATGGGGGGGGTGTCCCAGTTGGAAATAGGGAAAATATGGCAAGCCTACTTTGACCTACTAGAGTGACCTAGAGCCAATTTGGATGATACTTTACCTCCCCCCCCCAAAAAAAAAACAGTAACAAAAGTGCATGCACATCTTCACCACTCCTCACTTCTGGAGGGGAGTTAGTTTCCCTAATCATGTGGGACCTTTCAGAGTAGTTTTTCACAGCATGTGTAGAGAGGCAGTTCAACAAACCATTCCCCCCCCCCTCCAACTTTTAAGGAAATCAACCAGGAAGTGACAGCAGGAAGCAGAAGATGTCCGCACTGACCGCACATGTCCATTATCTCATGGATTCAGTTTGAGTGGCTTACGGATCATGAGAACCAGCCCCTACAGGAAAACCAAGGTGGTCTGCCCAACCAAGGGGTCAGTTGCTGACCCCAGTCGTGCTGGGGCCAGTTGACAGTGCTCAGCCCAGCACTGCACCCAAAAGGGGCACCTTTGCTTCATGAGATTTCAAACCCTCTGGTTTAATGATGGGTCAAGGTATGAACAACGGGGCGGGGGGAACATGCTAGAGATCAACTGCTGCTGGGAGGTTCAGTTCAACACACTTTTTTTCTTTTCCTAAAAATAAAATACACTGCACCACTGCAGAAGTAATTGATTTTGTATTGTCTTTGAGCAAATGATTTCTCTCCAGTGTGTTTTTAAGTAACCCAAAAGTAGCCTTCGACAGAACTTCTGTCTGTGGTGCTGCAGTACTCACTATGCTGTTCAATTCTTGGGTATGACTGGCCGCCTTATCCTGCAGTAACCATCCTCACAGGGTACAGTGCCTTCTGTTTCAGAAGGCTGAGCAGGCTGTAAGGAGCTTGGGTCAATTCAGAAGTGGATTTCTGAGGGGAAATGTTCATCTAATGACTTTGCCTCAGTTTCCCATGAGAAGGCCTTTGTCTCCAAGATTTTCTCTGGCAGCGCCTGTAGCAAAGTCACTTCACCAGACCTTTTTTCACTGTCGGAATAAACAGCTGAGCTCTCTCTTTCGTTTGGACTCAAATAAATAAATAAAAAGCAGCGCAGCCTGCCAACTCTGCTGCTTCTAAATCACAGAAGATTAAAAGCAAAAGAAGTTGCAAGGAGAGAGAGACCTGTCTGGGCCATTTTGCTGATAAGATCTCTTCAAGCTCTTTGAAAAACATCCTGAAAGAGCTTGCTGTAGACTCACCCTAATGCTTGTTTGCTGCAAAAACTTTGTTTTTAGCAAAGTACAGCCCATCCGTGATTGTTCATTTTAAGCTCAGTCTCTGCGATTCCTTTGAAACTCCTCATCTTCCACAAGCTCTGCTGCAGCTGGAATAGACTGCAATGGCATACTAATGCATCCGAGAGACTACACATTTCCTGCATCAGCTCCTCCAAATGCAGAACGAGGAACAATAGTGACTAAGTAGCAGGCCACAAGTTCAACAACCAGCGATGAACTTGGGATCAAAATAGATGTGATGTTAAGTGCAGGTTTGCTTCTCTCTCTTTCTCTCTCTCATTTCTTTTTCTTCCTTTATTTTTACCCCACAAACCTTTTTTGTTTGTTCGTTTGTTTCATTAGATGAGAAATCTTTCAGTTGCACAATTCAGAATCGTGTGACTCTCCAGTTACGGACTGGCTATCAGCCACCAGTTGACTTAACATGGAACCACGGAGTCTATTGAAATGCTTTTAGAGATGTTCAGGGATGCAGTGAACTTGGCAGAGGCAAAGCAGAGAAAGTATGAATGTTCAGTCACATACACAGCACGCAAGTAAGTGAAAACACACATGAGAAAAGAGGAAAAGTAGAGACAGTGGTTCCGCTATTACATGAAATATACAAAGGAAAAAATGAATGAAAGAGAGACAGGATGGTAGGAAATTGAAATAAGATGCAAGAAAAACGAGCAAAAAAGAGAGGGAGATGGGGGAAAATGTAGCCTGATAACACAAACACAACACACATTTTGGTCTAGTTTGGTCTACCAGCTCTAGTTTTGGAGATATGGCATAGCCACCTTATATGCTGATTCAAGCAGCTCCCTTGTGAGGAAGCTGAAACCGTGGCTTCCTCATGAGGAAGCTGCTTGAATCTGCATATAAGGTGGTTATGGCGTATCTCCAAACCTAGAGCTGATAGGGCAAAACTAATGCCATTTTTGGAATCAACACCCCAAATAAACCCAAGAATAGGTCTAACTTCCAAAGCACCAGAACAAAAATCTTTTTTGGGTGGACTGTGTAATATAAAAAAGGAAGAAGGAAGAGAAGAGAAACAAATAATGGGCAGGTAAGACAGAAGTTGAACTGAAGGAAAAAAGGGAGGGATGGCAAGCGGATGAGGCTTCAAGAAGTAAGCAAGGAGAGGTGGTGGAAACATAGGCAGAGGTCCTAAGAAAGAACAAAAAAGACAGACAACACATTCTCTCAATAGCTAGTTTGATATCCCCCATCTCTGTGCCTTCCAGCACAATCCTATCCAACGTACACCACCGGTGTAACCAGTGGGAAGGGCAGGGCGGGAGGCTTGAGAGGGTAGGGGAAATTCCCTTTGAATCCCCCTTTAGAGGGGATTTGAATCCCCTTTCCATTCTGGGGCCTCCCGTTCTCGCTGCACCGCTGGTTACACCAGTGGTCTAAGTTGGATAGGATTGTGCTGTGCATTAGTTTTCCTTTGACTCAGCAGTCAAACCACAATACACAGAAGTATTACATTTCATTGGGAACTCCTGCAACAAACTTTCTGCAATTTTGTCAGGGAACTTCCCTAGGGTTAACTCTGCATTTCTGGTGTCTGTGGTTCAAACTGAACACAAATCAAAATAATTATAAGCTCAAACCTTGGATACCGTTTTTTATGAAAATGCCTGAACCCCTGGCACTACCTTTTTGAAATTTAGCAAAAACCTTACCTAGAAGCATGTCTACATTACTAGTGATTGTCATCCAAACTGGCCACAAAAAACATGTTACGGGACCAGCAGATTCCGTTAAAAATTATCAAATGTCCATCACCCTTACAATGAAAACCCCAGCACCAGTGATATAGACTTGAGTCTATTGACTCAGTCTCAAGTTGGACTCAAGTTGCATCAATGACTTGACCTCAGACTTGATTTGGCAATTGTAAAAAAAACTCGAAAGACTTGACTCGAGACTTGGAGCCTTTTACGACAAGTTGAATTTTACTCAGGTTTAAACCCATTTTGTCCATTGAATAGATAGGGACTCGCAACTAAAGACTTGGGGGCAAAGACTTGGACCCAGAGACTTGGGACTTGACTCGAGACTTGGAGTCAGAGACTTGATCCACATCCCTGCCCAGCACCAGTTTGGATTAACTTTAGCTTGCTTTGTCCCCTTATGGAGGGCTTCCATCCCTGTACATTTCATCAGTGAAAAGTAATTTAAAGAGAGAATTGAATTTTGTCCATTGAAATCAATGCAAAACAATTACAAAATAAATCTTAATTGAAACAAATCTAAATTGGCCATGAACTGAAGCAAATTGTTCAAATGAGCCAATGAAACAAATCAGGACACCAAACAAAGCAACAAAGCAAAACTTGCATTTTTTCCTCTCCCCCCCCCCGCCCCCTGCACATTCCCAATATACAGTAAACAGCAGGCGTTGTTCCGTATGAAGTTGCAATCTTCTCTAGCACTTGCTGGAAACAGTCCACAATCAAGAATAAATAAGAAATGCAATAAACTCCAGCATTTCACTGGTAAAATAGGCTACAGAGGTCTGGCCCTGAATTCTGAATCTAATGAGTTTCTTTATTTTACTCTGCAGTGATTTTCTACTCTTGCTGTCTCCTGAGCAGAAACAGTCATCTACAAAGCTAGCAGCCTCTGTACTTGCATACAATCACATGGGAGTTTTGTTTTTTAATCTGGGAAATGAGCCAAAAGCAAACTTTAATTATTATGTCTAAATTGCATATCACTAACGATCTTCATTACTTAGCTTTAGCATGAACACCGCATTTGCTATCATTATGCTATTTTTGACTTTGCTACAAATATTCCAGATTTTGATCCGAGACAGAGAGCAAGGAAGAAAAAAGTTACTGCAACTTTACGCTAGTGTAAGTTCAGGAGCTCTATTCCTATTGTAATTCACTGAGCTGCTCTGCATAAAGTTATTCTCATTTGCCTGTCAAGGTCATCAACTAAATTTTCAAAACAAACTGGATGTTAAGGAGAAGAGTTCTAGCCAAGCTTTTCCCCAGACAAGCTAGTTTTGTATGAGAAGGAATCTTTGTACACAAACCCTCAGTTACAGTCTGAAATCATCATGCAGGCACAGCTTTACAACCACAGCTGCTGTTTTTAGAACTAGGTTTTTAGATGCACAGAAGCACTTTTCAGTCTAGTAGCTGTAGCACCATGCTCTTGGACAAAGATCTGTGCTTGGGCCCTGAGGCACTCTGCCACGTACAGGTACACAAAGTGTCCTCTAGAGCCATTTGGATGTTCCTTTCTCAGCATCACCAGCTACTGAGAAAAGAGCAGATAGACCTTTTTACCTTTCCTGGTCATCCAGAGCATATGTCAATGGGACTTACGGCCTGATCCTGTGAAAAACTGCACCTGCAGAGCACATGCTCCTCAAGTGGCGGGTAAAGTGCAGGTAAGTCGGTGCAGGGGAGGGTGAACTGGGTAGCGAGGGGGCGGGCCCGTTCCTGGCCTGGGCCACCCTTACCCCGCCACCCCAGATGTAGGTCGACTCCAGAGCAGACGTACATTCGAGGAGGCCCATTGGGGCCGGGCAGCCCTACACCGAGGGAAGGGGACCAACGTTCCGAGGTATTCTTTGGCCGGCTGCATATCCTTATGCAGGATTGGACTGCCCGTTATAACTAACTTCCTTAAAAACATGGTTAACTAAACTTAGGACCCAAGCCTGTTGCTTTGTTGGAAATGGTTTGCACCATTCAATACCACTAAAACCAGATGTTCAGCAGCAATTTGCAAAACTAAACTGGGCAGGGAGAACAAATTATTCCACTGTGCCCCTCTAGAAATGGTATTGAGTATTAAAATGAGTACTGTATTAGAACCTACTCCTTTTTGAAAACAAAGCAGTTCAATTTCCTGACAGAGGTGATAAAATGAAAGGACAATGCCTAAATTGCCTGCTAAATTAGACAATGCCTAAAACGCCTGCTAACTGGGCAAGAGGTACTTTTTCAATGGGTGCTCCTCTTATATTTAGAAGGGGGAAAGTAACTGCCCTCCTTTCACCCCAGCACAGTGTCTTTTCTGGTGGCTGTTTGCTGGTGGTCTTCTGCATCTTTTTTAGATTGTGAGCCCTTTTGGGACAGGGAGTCATTTAATCATTTGATTTTGTCTGTAAGCTCTTTGTGAACTTTGTTGAAAAGCGGTATATAAAGACTGTTATTGTTGTTAATAATAATAATAATAATAATAATAATAATAATAATAATAATAGAGATTAGAAAAGGATTTTCCTGTGATCATTATTTTCTATCCTAGTAACTACTGAAGAACAGAGGACCCAGGAGGACCCAGGAGGACCTTCAACTCCTTTGCCCTTCTTGCTCCACTAAGCTTGGTTTATAGGTGAGAGATGCAAAACCGAGGAGCTAATTCAGTATTTATTGTGTAGGAATCCAAGAGTTATTCAGGGTCATTGTCCTCTCAGTGTAATTTTGAAACTGTGTGCTTCTCTTTGCTTGACACGCCAAAAAAATATTTCAGTTCTGGACAAGAAATTGCTCGACTCACTTTATCTGTTGCTAACAACTCCCATTAAAAACATTCAAATTTGGTTCTATGAACGTCTAATCTAGACAAATAAGTAGATCAGCAGTTTTCGATTGCCACATTTGATTGTGCCGTGATCATCATGGGATACAGATGCAAGAGACTCTGCTCCAATTATTAATATGCATTATACACTTATATTAGTATTATGAACACACACAACATCTTTCTGATGCCAGAGACAAGAACGGGGTTCATTTGAAACATTGAACAGCCACATGTTCTCTTAAGGCCTGGCTTCAACATGCACACACCAGTCAATGTCTTCCCACTGATTTCAGAAGGGGCAGGATTTGATGCCTCCAGGGGTTTTAAGTAGCTTTGCATAGTTTAAAAAATATTTACTTAGAAAAAGAGATTATGAAAATAGAAAGCTTGCTTTGACAGACAAGCACAGGAAATGTGAACACTGTAATTAAATCCACAGGATTTAATTGGCATTTGTTGGTAGAATGGTTTTGTGTTTAACTCTCTCTTTCTGATCTGGAAGGTAGCCTCATTTACCAAAAACTAAACAAAGCCCTTGTGCAATCAGAAGGTTATTTGCTCTGAGTTACTGACTCTACCAGGGGACTGGCAATGCAGTATTGGGGTTTTTTTTTGGGGGGGGGGTTGTTCTGAAGTCCAATGCACCAAGTAGAAAATTCAGATTCAGCACCCTCACCTGCTTAATGCAAATCAGACAATTTAGCACCAATGTATACAATTTGCATAATACAATTTTGCATGGATAATAATAGTGAATAGAAAGGATATTTATGAAGCACTGGGGCTAAACCGGAATACAAAGCAGTGGGTCTGGTTTTGGTACCCAACACCAAGAACCCTTTTGGCGCAATCCTCACTAACTTTGGAGCGACGGAGCGCACGTTCCGCCGCTTCAAAGTGTCGCAAATATGCCATAAAGCACGTTTGCGACGACTCACGATATCAGCGTGCCCCACAGATGTCCTCAGCCCTTTCCCAGCCCAGGCTGGCCTTATTCCGTCTCACTGAATGCCAGGTCTGGACCTGGCGTACATGTGAGGAGGCCCATAGGCTCCAGGATCGCTTACGCCCAGGGAAGGGGACAAACGTCCCCTTCTCCCGAGGTGCAGCCTAGCAGCCCCAGGGCAAACCGCAATCCATAGGATATGGCAGCTGGTCCTTTAGGCCATCCTCATATACTTACCCAGGACTGCGCTGCCTGTTACTGTTTTACTTTGGAGCATCTCTCTGCAACCAGGAGTGCTAAACAAACACAACCACCACCACCCAACATACTAAAAGTGCAGCTTGTCTCCATAGACAGAAACTCTCTCTCTCTAGTGTGGCTGTCTCTAGTGTGGCTGATAGGAGCTACAATCCTACTGGCACCGGAGTCACAGCCTCAAATACTGCAAGCACATGTATGAACAGAGATCTCATTCTCTTCTGTAGAGAAATGCAGAAGTATCCAGTTATTGACGGTACAGAGAAAAGAAGTCAGAGATTAATGCCAAAGAATCCTTGCAGGGCTGGCAATGGCAAGACGAGGAAGAGGTATACAGCAAATGTACTGCAACCCATGCCCCAGGTAGAGAGCCAAAAGAAATACTATCTCCACCATCGAGACCGCGAAGCACTTTGACGACAGTTACAACTTCCGGTGCCAGGTGAGTGGATGCTGCTTTAAAATTACTCCACGTTATGGGCTACACAAATACAGAACTCACCACACCATATGTGCTGTTTTCTCCACCATTTGTAGAGGCATGGAGAAAGTTGCCTGAGCTACATGGCAACAAGTTGCTTGAGATTAATGGTCCGCCCTGCAAAGATAGCCATCATCACATGGAGCCAGAAGCCATCCACAGTGACTAATACCAAGACATATAACAAGGCTCTGCTCTGGCAAACTATTTTTTTCCCATAAATATAGAGCTATGGATTTTTAGACACACTAAAACTTGCTCAGTACACAAGGAAAAACTAATCTCTACAGAGCTGACAATTTTACAAAATCATTAGAAAATAAAAAGCCAGGTGTACATTCATTTTTGGAATGAATGAGGGCCATTTGTTCCAGGTTCCATTTTCTCCAAAATAAACAGTCCAGGGAATGAATGCGAATCCATTTTCAGAACCCCATGTTTACTTTTGAATGGGTGTTAAAGTCAAAAAGTCCCCTTTAAACTGGTTTTCACCAGTGCTTGTGCTGTCTTTGGCAGAAGCTGTGCAACCGCCTCTTAGGAGGTGCCACTTTTTAATACTCATTCTTGCATGGGACAAAGCATCATCCTGGGGCATTGTGTGTATAAGAAAAAAAAATGGTGGTCACTACACAATGACTACTTTTTCTGATGATGCTGTCTTGAGACAATACTGCATCCCAGGCAGCATGGATAATACAAATGGGGTTTGCCAGAAGGCAATTGTACAGAGGAGTGCCTGCAAACGCAGGTTGCAGCAAAATTACCAGTTTAGGGGGGGGGGGTATTTTTAAAAAAAACCCAAAGAGGGATGGGGTGAAGAAAATCAGCCAGTACGTCCAAGTGGGTCAAACAGGAATGGGCCCAATTTTAAAACAAAGCACAAAACAGTAGATCCCACAAAATGAACAGAGATCTGAAAATGCAAAAACACAATGCAAGTCAAGCGGTGTTGTTTATATGGTGTGAATATAGACACAGTTCCAGGGCTAGAGCCAGGGGTCAGCACCATTGAAGCAGACAGGCTGATTGTTGATTCCTGAGACCCACTCTGTTCCTACGGTCTTCATGCAATAGCAGGGCTGCCCAGAGTGGGGGGGGGGGGAGGCAGCAACTGGGTCATTTTGCCCCAGTATCCCACAAACCAAGGGCCCACCTGCCCTGGCCGTGCCATGCTGCACACTAGAAGTCTTAGTTCTTTAGTAAAAAAGAAGATAACACTGATTCTCAACATGTAATTGTTGTCTAATGGGATCCATTCCTCCCAACTACAGTGAAGTAAACATTGTACATAGCTATGTGTGAAACAGATGAGATGCCAATTTGTTGCAAAAGTTATTGTTTAAAGCACCGGTGTGTATACAGTCTGAAAAAGGTTAAATGATTTATTTTATTGCTCCTTTGGTTAAATGTTAGCTTGCTGTTAAAATGTATCCTTGGGAGTTTGGAAGGGCAGGGCCTGCTTATTAGGTAGCTCTGTTCACCAACATGATTAAGCCAATCATGGTAGTTAGAGATCAGGTTCATCAGTGGCGTAGGAACAGGGGGTGAGGGTGCAGTCCGCCCCCAGGCGGGGCATCCTGGGGGGCTGCACCAGGTGGCAGCAAAACTTTAAACTTCTTGGTGTGAACCGTTTCAGCCATGGCTCAGAAACATTTTGCAGGTCTCACTTTTTATTGAACCATTATGTGTAGATTGTGTGAATTTCTGGAAAAAATGACTATAAAGAGATAAGGAATGAACCTGCAACTCATCCAACTCTCTGAGAGACAAAGCCAACTAGGTCAGAAGAAATCAAACTGGATGGTAGGAATATATTTCTAGGGAGACTTAACTTGTTAGTTTTATTCACCTTTCTAATTTTACTCTTCCTGTGATCTACAATTTTCTTACAAGCAAATACAAAACAATCTTTTGATTGTATTTTCAGATTCTACCAAGTCTAGGGACAGTTAGATGCCAGCATATTATGTAAACAATCGTCACAGACTGATGAATAGTAACTAGACATATTTTTTCTGCGAATACTGGAACATGAAATACATGGGCAACACCAACCTTTCTTGAAAAAACCCAATCTGAATAAAAATCATATACAACAATCTCTGGGAAGCCATCTACTAAAACAAATTTGTTCAATAGATTACAGAACTTTAATACCAAGAACAGTAAAAATTATGCTGTCTAGAGGTCTAGACAGGAACTGTCTTCCTAAAAAGGAAAAATGCTTGTACTCTATCTTGAACAGCCGTTCAGGCTAAAATGGCCAGTTCACTTTGTGATTGTGGCCGAGCGTGTGTGGTGACTTGCATGCACAAACAGAACTATGCTATAGTGCAGTGATCTTCAACCTTTATCTGAAGGTAAAGGTTGCCGTCTTTGCAATTTGGGGGGGATGGCACTGCCGGGTTCGTGCCGCTGCCGCCCGGGGAAAAAGCAGTTTTTCAGCTCTACCTAGGGATCTTGCCAGGTCTCAGGGGGTGCAAGGAGCCTGCGGACCCCCCCTGGAGGCCCAGCAAGAGCCCCAGGTAGGTCTGAAAAACCACATTTTGCCCGCCTCCGGCAGCATGAACCCAAAAGACTACTGCCCCATCATAGTCTCCGGAAAATAGCTGCAGTAAAACCCTGTGATTGCACGTGTGTCACCCAAGTAACCAGGTGGCGCATGTGCGTAATCTCAGGGATCGGCTGTGGCTATTTTCCACAGTAGGTGGAAGTAGGTTCTCTCTGTGCCAGGTGCAGGGGAGTGGCAGCAGGAAACAGGTTATCTTGTTGTCTGTGTGCTCCCTGAGGCATCTGGTGGGGCCACTGTGTGATACAGGAAGCTGGACTAGATGGGTCTTTGGTCTGATCCAGCAGGGCTCTTCTTATGTAGACTATGATGGGGTGGTTCTGCCTCACCTGCCGTCCCAACACCATACATCCCTGGCAAAGTGCAACCTGCCATTCTGCGCAGCTGGGCCACCACCACAAGTAGAAAGTGAAGCACCAGCGGCAGTCAATCAGTATGGGGGGGGTCAAAGCCAGGGGGGGTATCAATGGCAGCAGCCCTGCCCATATCATATCCCCCTTTCCCAGCCTCGATCCTCCTACCCAGGTCCACGCAGACTTGTGCCAGCAAAGCAGCTGATCTGAGTAGATCCATCGAGAAGTGGAAGCTTGCCCGAGGGACAAGGGAACAAATGTTCCCTTACATTGATTAGACTTCCAGGACCTGAAACTCCCCCACAGGATGCATGTGGCCCATTGTCGCGGCTGCACTGATGTAAGTAGAGAGTTGGATTAAATCGGGCCGTTGGGTAAAAGAACTAGGAGGTAGTGCAGTGGTTCCTTATCTGTGAGACGCAGCTCCAAAGGGAACCGCTGTGTACGCACAGCGGCGTCACAGATGTCCCCGGCGTCCTCTTTCCAAGTGCCGCCATCTTGGATCTCGCAAGAATAACATGTGATCCAAGATGCTGCCGCCCAGGAAGATGACTCCATGGAAGAAGGGTATCATGATGTTGGTAAAGTTTGGGAACTGCTGCAGGTAGTACAAAAAAAGAACACACATACTTTGTAACACAGTGAGATGCCTATTCAAACCATGCTGGTTGAGAGCACCAATTACAAAATGAAGATGAAATGTTCAAAGTGATTTAAGTGATTTGTTAGGATATACATAAGAAAGCAACCACTTGTGCGCACACACGCACACAATGACTACTTTCCCAAGGCAATTTCCATTTTTTGTTCAGCTGCTTATCCTTCCTGAATATTAAAATATGTTGATTTCCAACTGAATGTTTAGCCAACATAGAAAGGAAAAATGAGTTACACAAACTGCAGAAAGAATTTATTAAAACTTCCCAAGATGGCTTCAGAAAAATACTTCCATGCCACTTAAGAAACCTTCACTGCAAATCCCAGCTGTTTTCCTCTCTAAATATTCTGAAGCATTCTCCTGCAAAATAATAGGGTCAGTACATTAAAACAACAAGAAATGTCAGACTGATGGCTCAGTATGCTGCCAATTTTACAACAGTTTTCAAACTGCACTGCTGTGCCAGTGGAAACTGGAGACCAGATAGGAGACACCAATCACATTCTTCTGTATATACAATTTACTTTGTCCAGCCTGTTTCATTGATCTTCCAAGAGTTCTATTATAGGAGAGGGTTCTGCACTTTTTGTAGTTGTACAGAAGGTAAAAGTCGAGCAGGAGCATCTCTCAATGCAGCAGGAACCCTGCCGTTACTGAACCTGACAATCATCTAATCATCTAATCCAATGGTGAAGAACAGCAATATCTTGACTTTCATCGCTTTGCTCTTTCAGCCGTTTTCAATTATAACCACATTTCATTCCACGTGGCTTCATCTTCTGTCCAATTTCATCCAACCTTCCACGACATTTAGCGACATTTATGTTTATTTTTATTTCTATTTAGGTTTTGCACACATTCACATATATAGTTATTTACATTTTTTGATGGCCAAAATAAATTTGCAAGCTAAATAATGCTATGCTTTGACATTAATCCATTGACGACTTTCATCCATGCTTTGGTCCTTAACCAGACCAAAGTGCAAGGTATTGCTGTATGACATCATAAAGCATGATCCAACACAACTAAAAACATGCAATAGTTGAATAATTAATAATTCATATTTGTGATTCTCAGCAATGAAAGAATTGATGCCAGTCAATCAATTGCAGATCAATCAGCCCTATCCACCCATGACTAGTCATCAACCCATGGCAAGAGAAATGTTGCTTCATACCATAGGCTGCTCTGGCAGCAACTTGAAAGTATACAAAGAAAGCGTTACATTGATCTGCTGTTTTGTCTCAGATGGGCTCCTGGTATTTTGTAACATTTGGTCTTCTAAGATTTCCCTGTATTATAATATACATCCCCTAAAGCCACCAACTGCTGTGGATTTACATTTCTTCCCCTCTTCCATTTTGGTATAACCATTTGCCCTTTATTCTTTCTGCTGCTGTGCAGTTTCCTAGAACTGCACCACTCACCGCAAGAAATACAATAGGATATGCTGGAGGTAACTACTCCCCCTCCACATCTTCCTTGACAGTTCCAGGGAGAACGAGAGCGAGAGCGTGCGCGCACGCACACAAACTTGAACACCACTGCTAGCCACATCCCAGATGATCACCCTTTTGGCTTTTTACAGCAGAAACATTAATGGGCTTCATACCACCCAATGTTTTTTAAATCTGTAAGATAGATCCTGCTATATTTTTTAAGCTATCAATCTTCAAATCTTCCCATTTTCTAATTTCTTCTCCTTACTCTTCTCTCATCTTAGCTCTCTACTTCCCCCCCCCCTTTGTAGTTAAAACCCCATGACACCACCTCTGTTCACAGTCCAGGAAGACTCACACCAATTGAAAATTCTTTTTCAACTTTTATCTCACCACATCTTATTTGATGTCTATTAAGGTTTTCTGAAAGGGCACCCTGTGTCCCTGTTGGCATGAACTGATTAGCTGAGCATCTGCAAAACTGTGGTCATTCATCCCACCCAAATATCATCTTCCTGTTGTCTCAGTGCTGCATTTTTGCCTTTAAAAAATATTTATTGGATGTTTACACTTTCTCCTGCTACAAATCCAGCCTTGCAAGAAGGTATTCCGCCTTTGAAATTCTGATTCAGCACTTCAGCGTATATTTTCTGTGACAGCTCAGTGTGCATCAGAGGATCATATTCTGCTCACTCTGAATGCTGAATTCTATGTATAGAGGCTAAGTTCATTGACTAATTCTCAAAACACCCTAGAAACCTAAAATTCTTGAAAAAATAGGTCTGTAAGAAAATACAACTATTTCAGGCATTTGTGAAACTGAATTCCCTTGTTGTTTTACTAGCAAGGAAACAATCAGAGGAACAAACAGGAAGGGAAAAAATGATGGAAGAAATTGCTTAACAGAGCCATCTATTATGGTGAAGGAGACAAATTGTTAATTCACATAACTGCCATAATTGCCTCTACTAGAAACTCAGATCTGTCATGATCTCACTCTAACGTCAGTTTTGGGTCAAACACTTCTTATGATACAACATTCTCATTTCTAGATCAGTATTTTATTTAAAAAAAATGTCAGACATCAAACTGAACACACCAGCTTGGTTCATATATAATTACAATATATAAACAAACCTAAGGGAGTTGCACGTTCATGCATTCTTTTCTTCTTCCTTCCACACATGCATGAGGAATGAAAGTTTCTACTGTTCTGTTAAATCCATTAATTGCTCTGGATTCCTATTCTCCCCTACCTCCGTTTTGTTTCTGCTTTTATTGTAGAACAAACTGCAATTCCATCTTGCATGCTTACTTGGGGAACTTGCTTTGTGAACCAAGCTAGAACAAATTAGGATGTCAAACAATGGGATGTGTTAGAAAGGAGGGGGGCAGCCCATGGTTCCGGTACTCTCTTTCACATACCATTAACCCGTGGCTTATTATAATATCTGAACTGGGCCACCATCTTTTGAAACCAAGAGACCAATAATCTGACTTTCATTAAATCTTATCCAAAATTTTGTAATGCAATTTTGTAATACTTAAAATTAGATCATAAAGGGTATGTTGGTCCACTAGGGAAAAAAAGTTCCCAAACACACAATAATTCAGTACCTTTATTAGGACCAAAAAAAATGTTCACAAGTAACAAGAAAGATTTGAGTTCACTGAAAGTCTTTTTCAGGCTGGTTGTTAGGCAAAAAGGAGGCTGTAGAGAATAGAGAATATAGGTTGCAATAAACTCTAGAAGAGTATGATTGAATAAGGTCCAGAAGATAGTATGCAATGTAGACCAAAGAATTATTTTTTTACTTCTGAAGATGATTTAGATGAGGAAAAATGTCACTGTGCTGATTCAGAAATTATTCAGCAACTAAAGGAAAATTTTAAAACTACGAACAGAAGTAAGAAGCTCATGATTTTGATAGTTTTACCAAAAAGCTGATCATGTAAAAGAATAGAAAGTGAATTCATTCTCTATAAATCTATCTCTATAAGTCCTGTTATAATTTTTTGGATTCATTTCAGTTTACCACATAATTTTATCAATGTAAACTGTAGAAAAATGGACTTGAGGGGTTTAATT
Source organism: Plestiodon gilberti rubricaudatus (assembly GCA_026170595.1). Taxonomy (NCBI): domain Eukaryota; kingdom Metazoa; phylum Chordata; class Lepidosauria; order Squamata; family Scincidae; genus Plestiodon; species Plestiodon gilberti. Next base: position 61,349,800 of record JANXHW010000003.1, on the reverse strand, counting down.
CCTGGTCACTGCCAACAAGAAAATTTAATTTTTGTATGATACCATTGAGATACCATCTTGAAATTTTGACTGATTAACTACAAGGCATATACCTTTAAGTGTGATTTTTTTTAAATTTTAAAAAAGTTCAATTTTCCAAAATTAATATTATTTGAATATTTTTGAATTTCTTGAAAATTTACAATTGTGTCATGTTGTATATCAAATAAAAGCCCTATTCATAAGCTGTAAAAGGCCACCTGTCCCATGTCTGTAGCTTTCATCGTTATCCTGTCACTGGCGTTTGAAGGTATGGTGACAAGTGAATTTTGGCCTTTTTTGGCAATTTTGAACATTCAATATCTCAAAAACAGATGGACAAAAAAATCTGAAAATAATTTTTTTTAAACATCTCATCGTAAGGTGCAAACGTACCAAAAATGAGCAAAATCTGTGACATCAAGTTCCAAAATGGATTTTTCATTGGTTGATTTGACATGGAATGACCCGAACTTCTCTTACAGACGCAGCTGCCACAGTGCTCAGCTAGATTTGTTTGGGGAAACACCACAGAGTGATGTATGAGGTGTGCTCTCTCCACCTCGTGGAATAGAAAGCTTATCCCAAATTGCAATCCCAAAGCAGGGTAGGTGGAACAATCCTATACTGTTTTTAATGGAAATTGAGTGCCGTGTGTGAAACACACATTATAATTCCTCCCTGTTCCACAACACAAAGAGTGTGGCATTTTAGTGTTCTGTCATGGAAGACTTAAGAACATAAGAATCACCCTGCTGACCAGGCCAAGGACCCATCTAGTCCAGTTTTCCATATGCCTCAGGGAGCACTCAAGACAACGTATCTGTATCTTGTTGCCACTCTCTTGTATTTGGCACTTGGAGATAGGCTACCTCTAAAACCCAAAGGTTGCATATAGTTATCATGGCTTGTAACCTGTGATGGACTCTTCCTTCATAAATCTATCCAAACCCCTTCTGAAGGCATCTAGGCCAGGTGCCATCACCACATCCTTGTGGCAAGGAGTTCCATAGATTAATTACATGCTGGGTAAATAATGTTTCCCACCACTCAATTTCAGTGGATGTTCCATGGTTCTGATGTTGTGCAAGAGGGAAAATAACTTCCATCTATCCACTCTGTCCATCCCATGCATAATTTTATATGTATCAATTATATCCCCCTTCAGGCACATCCTTCGTAGACTGAGGAGCCCCAAATACCGTAGCCTTTCATCATGAGGGGGGTGCCCAAGCCCACTAATCATTTAGGTTGCTCTCTTCTGCACCTTTTCCAGTTCCGCTATATCCTTTTTGAGATATAGTGACCAGAACTGGACACAGTACTCCAGATGTGGCCTTACCATTAATTTGTACTATGCGATTTGTACTCAATGGCATAATATTGGCCACTTTATTCTCAATCTCTTTTTTTAATGATCCCGAGCATGGAATTGGCCTTCTTCACAGCTGCCATACACTGGGTCGACACTTTCATCGAACTTGTCCACCAGCATCCCAAGATCTCTCTCCTGACCCATCACAGACAGCTCAGAACCCATCAGTGTATATGTGAAATATTGATTTCTTGTCCCAATGTGCATCACTTTACATTTACTTACACTGAAATGCATCTGCCACTTTGCTGCCCATTCCCCTAGGTTAGAGATCCTTTTGGAGCTCTTTGCAATCCCTTCTGAACATCACCAGTATGATCCACAAACTTGGCCACCTCGCTGCTTATTCCCAACTCCAGGTTATTTATGAACAAGCTGAAATATACCGATTCCAAGCCCGATCCCTTGAGGCACACTTCTTTTCATCTCTCTCCATTGTGAAAATTACCCATTTACACCCACTCTCCGTTTCCTGGTTTTCAACCAGTTCCTAGTTCATAAGAACACCCACCCTCTTATTCCCTGATTAGTGAGTTCTCTCAGGAGTCTTTGGTGAGGGACTGTATCAAAGTCCTTCTGAAAGTCCAGATATCTAATATCAGTGGGTTTGCTCACATCCACATGACATGCCTGTTGACCTTTTCAAAGAATTCTAAAAGTTTCATGAGGCATGGCTTTTACTGAAGCCATGCTGATTCACCCCCAGCAAAGCTTGTTATTTTTTAAGTTTTAATATTTTATCCTTGATTAGACTTTCCACCATGTTAACCTGGAACAGATGTTAGGGCTGACAGGCCTGTAATTTTTTTAAGATTGGCGTTAAATTAGCTATCCTCCAGTCCTCTGGCACAATGGCCTGAGGCACAGTGGCCATTGAATATTTCAACAGAAGCCTTGAATAGTTCTCTAATGGGATATAATCCATCTTATTTAACAGTACTCACAGGATTAAGTGATAGAACATTTGCCACATAAATAACCTGACTGCATATACATAGACAGAGGTGATGTTTCTACTTATGAATGCAAAATTTAACAGCCAATATTCAGACTGTTTTTAGATAATTGCATCATCAGCTCTGGCCAAAATGCTAAATCAGAACAAAAACAAGATTAAAAACTTATTTTTCCATCTACTGAATAAAGAATAGCACATATTTGCTGAAATTAGAATTTCTTTTTAAAGTATTTCCAAGACGAACACAATTTCTACATTCTGTGCAACCAATCAAAAAAGTTTAATCAGGTTTCAACAGCCATTTCCTTTCAGGAGCACTAAACAATATTGAACAAGTGAAAAGCAAAGCAAATTCCCTACAGGGTTTTCCTTTAAAGTGGTAAGTATAAACATATATGGTCTGGATTTTTCTTTTTTTAAACATTACATTTTATTTGGTCTGATTTTACACCTTTACTTTAGCACATCCCACACACTTCATTCTGTTGTCACAATTATTGAAAACCTTTTCACATCTTTCATACTTTGGTATAGTATCAAGGACAACCAAGAATGCAATTTGAATACCAATTGTATAGTTCTGAAACCTGTTCGGAGACAACTTTAATCCAGGATTTATTGAAGGGCTTTCCCACTTGTTATGCCATCTGACAAGAAGCTGCTTCATTCTCCATCCCTCTGACAGAATTTGTTCTAGTTTAACAAATGACTGAAGGGATATTTCATTGTGATGAATGGAACACCAAATATTCAGAATGAGAAAAATAACAAGAACGTTTTGTTGTCTTCTGAGACAAAGTGAGAATTGCTGCTGAAAGAAGCATAAAAGGTTGCTGGAAAGACCCTTGGGCATCACAGTATCTTTTAATATTAGTCACGATATTCTAGCTATTAAGAGATATAAAATAGCTTAAGGTAATATACAGCAATGAAACAGTTTCTGTTGGCCTAAGAATATGCAAGCTTTAAACTGCATAGAACTTACACTGAAGAAAAGATGATCCCGCTCGAGATACAGCATTACGTCATTTGTTTGATTCCTCCTCCTGGGAGAACAATACTGCAACAGCGGTCTATATCAAAAATAGTGTGGATACACGACTTCCCCCCAAAAAAATCATACGCTTCAAAAAAGGCTACTGATCTATGAGGATCCACTGTATAACAGCAGCAAAATATATGCTGTCACATCATCATTAGTGGGGGGGGGGGGAAGCTGGACAATATGCAAACAATAAAAAAATAAAAATCAGAAGCAGTGGCAGCTAAATTATTAAACAGTGTCTGTTTATCACATGTGTCACTAGAACAAAGTGCAAAATGTTCTTGGCAAGGCCAATGCGCCCTCTGAATTGGATCTTTATCGCACTCCTATTCTGTTGCAGGACCATAAATGCTTTTGACTTCTGCAAGTCCAGTCCCGATATCATATGTAGATTCATGCCTCTCAGCCACCTGAACACCACTGTCAAATCAAGATTATTCTATTAGGCTCATCATTTTCTACTCCCTGTGCAAAGAAAGATGCTCCAGTGACTTGTGTGAGAGCTTGAAGCAGCTCTCTCCACTGCCTAGAATAAACGTTCATGTCATAAATGTCAAGAAAATTCTCTCAAAAGGCTTAGGAGGCATTTCTAAAATCTTAGAATGCTTACCAGCTGCAGGAAACTGGCTCCAATTGCTTCTTTCAGCAACTATGATGTAGATTGGTATTAAAGTAGTTTGAAGCTAAAATTCACATTTCTTAAAACAAAATGGTCTTTTTTAATTAAATAAAAGGTTGTTATTGCTGTTAAACAATATATATATTTTAAAAAACCAAAAAGATACAGCCCTGATAAGAAAACACAAGTCTGATAAATCAACTGACCAAAACAGATTAGAAAGATTCATTTGCACGCCACACATTTCTTGAAGGGTCACTTATGGTTGGCAGATATTCCACAAATGATTCAAGGTGGGACAAGTATGTTAACCCAGAAGAGCAGACTTGATTTTCTCTTCTACCCCCACCCCCACTTATTTTTAAAAAAAAAACAAAAAAGGCAGTATAGAATCCGAGAGCTGTAGACCAAAACCACTTCTGTCATATGTGGCTGGAGAATTGGTGCTGCCTCTTCAAAACGTTGTTGGCAAGCCAGAAGGCAGGTTAGAAGTGCTGTACAAAGAGAGAGAGAGAGAGAGAGAGAGATGGAGATAAATTAGAAAGTGAATCAAGTTTGCCATAGGTTGAGGAACTACCAAATGAAATCACTTCCCCCTTGAGTCCCTGCAGCTCCATTTAATTTGGTCCCAGGTCCCAAAGCCTTTGTCAGTCAGGTGTGACACAAGGGAGGTGAAAGTAACTGGGGAAATGTGAATGCCTCCTCCTTTCCATTCCCACTAGGACCCTTCTGCCCAAACCAACACAGAGGTGTTTATATCCACTCCCACAAGACAATTTAACAATGAAAATGTGGTCCCCCCAGAGACTCAATTTCAATCAGTTATACATTATAAAAGTTCACATTTCAAAGAAAAAGGCAAATTGTGCACGCATGCATGCGTGCGACAGTTGTTCTTGTTACCTTCTTACAAAAAGACACCACGAGATTCCAAAGAAAATACACTGGTGTCTAAAAGTGAAAACCATCAGATGCACTGAGTCAATGAAGTCTGGAAATACACCCCACACCAACAGTTTGTGCAATCATTCAGCATTCACATCAAGGGCAATCAGTAGCAATATTTTGCCTCTCTCACAATAAGCCCAGAAACCTAATGTTTAGATTAAAAAAAGAAAGAAAAAGATCCAGAGATAATGGTGCTGTTTTCCTCACCCCAACACAATAACCAACACAAGTCTCATACTTCATTTTCCTTCTAGAACTACAAGGTACACATATTACAATGTACAATCGATTGAAGACTACTCACTTTGCAAATTTGCGGATTTCCCTCAAAGCTGGGATTTTCTCTGTGTACTGTAATGATGATTTTTCCCCTCCATTGAAAAGTTAATTAACCTATTAGTTACTGGTAAGTACATTTCACAAAATACACTCAGGTATTCAGGCAGCACAAATAACTTGTACTGAGGAAACTGGATCACTGCATGGGAATATGGTCGAAGCACACAGGCCTCCCATTCCTTCTGAAAGCCCAGATCACTACCCATGAAAAACAGGGCTATTTTGAGCTATGGAAACCCTCCACAGGTGTTATGCCTGCCCCATGGACTAGATCATGCCTTAAGTCAAGTATATACTTTATTCAGCAGCACTATTTAAAAAAAAATACAATCAGGGCATTTCAAAAGAAGCAGATGAAACACAATCTACTCTTATTTATGGAGATTATTCAATAAGGTTATTTTTTCCATTAAAAAATCTTATGACTAGAAATAGCACAACGCAGTTAGTTGAGATATTCTTCTGCATGCTGAAGTTTTTGGAACCTATGCTATTATATACAAGCTCTCTTGATATCAGAACAAACTATGGGTATAGGTCTCCCTCCTCTGAAGTTGTTTGCACAGAGAGCTCATTTGGGGAATTTACATTTAAGTTAGAAGCCCTGAAGTGCATAAGATTACAAGGATTTATCTACGTTATTTTAAATGTAGCATCATTTAACAAGCAATGCATGGATATGACATACAGCAGCATTGTACAAGCCAAAGTGGGTATTTCATTGAGCCCTGGGAATAATTAGAATAATTTCTATTGCTGTGTTTTGTTTGTTTACTGTGATTGCAACAGGTGATTCATACAAGAAGAAAACACTAAGATATTAAAGCAAATGGTGCTTAATATTTCATACACTGATCCCACAGCGCATTTAGAGAAACTGACAGGGACAGCTAATTAAGAAGTCCAAAACAAATACCTGGTATAAGTTCAAATCTTTTACGTCTACACACATGCACGCTACAACTGAACTCTTAGCAGTGAACACTTCTCTAGCTAAATAACGCTACTATGACAACTAAGCACAGCAGAGTGGTGCTAAATGAGCTTGGTAATAAGTACTTGGTAATCCACTGTATAAAAATTAAAAAGTCAATGTTTCAGGATTCAATCCTGAAAGGATATGCACACATTTTGGATTGTTTTCCATTGTGTCCTCCCCCCTCCTCCTCCTCACAGTCAAGTAGGATAAACATGTTTGTTTTTAAAGAAAAAACTATTCCCCTTCTTTGCAGGCACATAGGTATGTGTCTCAAGAAAGACACACTTTCAAGTCCCTGAAACATGATAATCATGAAATTACTTCTGCCCTATTACATGGACATGGTCTCTCTTTTCACATTGATGAACAGATTATTTTAATTTGATCACACTCTCAGGCAGTTACGATGCAATCCCGCATAACCTTCAAGCAGCGGAGCACACACTCTGCCGCTCAAATGAGTTGCAAATGCACTGGAAAGCGTGTTTGCGACTACTTCAGAGGGCCACCGGGGCGAAGGCCAGCAACCCTTACTCCCCCAGCAGACAGTCCTTACACCCGCCAGGCAAGGTAAGCCCTGCACCAGCAGGGGCAGGGAGAGGGTAGACCGGGCAGCGATGGAGGGGGCTGACTGGACGAACTGGGCGGGGAGAGGGTGGGGATATCGGCAGCGAGCTCTGTCGATATACCAAGCCCTCTCCTGGCCCGGTTTGCCTTATACCCTGGCCTTGAATGTACATCAGCTTCAGAGCTGGTGTACATTCGAGTAGGCCCATAGGGCCTGGGCCACCTTGCACCCAGGGAAGGGGACAAGCATCCCCTTCCCCTGAGGTGCTCCCAGGCAGCCCGGGATGGTCACAGGATACCGTGGCTGGCCCATTAGTCTAGCCGGGTATCCTTACATACTACTGGGCTGCCCAACACATGCTGCTATAACAAACTAGAAGCTTTTTAAAACAATACCAGCATATGATACCATACATTTTTTAATAATGGGAAGAGATCATGTTTGCATAAAGGTAGAAGTTCTTTTGACAATGGCTCCTTCAACATAGCAGCTTATGGATATAACCACTGAGAGAAGGTGCAAACATTTCAACTGAAATGTTAAGGAAGCTCAGGGAACTGGAACCATGGAACCATGAGACATTTTCAACATCAACACACTGTAAGTAAAATAAGAAAGTGTTTCAAAAATAAGAAATTGTTTAGTGTGAATGAAGAATAAGACTGTGTCTGGTGCTATCTAAATTTCCTCAACTTCTTGCTACCTCTTATATCTTGAAATCAGCAAGTGGTGGCCTTCTTGTTTTATATTCCAGGCCATCATGAACATGAAGAAAAACAAAAAGTGTTTCTAGTATCATGCCCTCTGAACTCACCTGGAAGGAACAAGTAAAGAAAATATGAAGCTGAAAGTTGATTTTACTTATACTAAGGTCACAAAAAGAAGTGAGCACCACATAGCAGCCCAGGCATGTGATGGAAACAGCTTTTAAATGAAAAAGTGTACAATACGTTCAAATGCATTTCAAGCATGCACTTGAAGCCCTCTTCACCAAAGGAAAAACTGATTGTTTTCAACTTTATCTCCACAATCTTTAAGAGCAGGTCTAGGATTTCACTATCCTACAAAACGTTCCGTACTCAGAAGAGATAAATTTATACTGCACTTATAATGAGGGATACTTACAAATTCTGAATGATGCTATCCATGTATCAATGCTGTGGTTGTTCAGGACAGAGATTCATAGTTCTGTATATCTCTTTTAGGAGAAGCAAGGCCGTGTCTTCAGATTCCCTGTAGATTAAAAAAAGATGTATAGATTTCCTAAGGAAGTAGTTCCCAAACTGGGGTGTTGCAGTTCCCGAACAATGGGTCGCTACTCCTTTAAGTGGAGTGCCAATCCATGGTTTTTGTTTTGTTTTTAATATTCTAAGTTTTCTTGTAAACAGTTGTACATATGTATACACATTTTATAGTCTTAACCATCAGACTATTTTTTACACACACACACACACACACACACACACACACACACACACACACACAAATTACGCATAAATGTCTAAGAATGATTTCCAAATCTCTTCAAATTTATCTAGAGATAAATGAAAAATAGGAACCTAGGGAAAAATAGGAAAAACTTGAACACTTAAAGTTTGGGCACTTTGATATTTTAATATTTTCTTTTCAAATCTGTCCTTCCTACACTCCACAAGCATACATTTCTTCTTCATTGCTGTTTATTTAAGCTATTACCCTTGAACAACCTCTAGCCAAAAACATTACATCCATGTGTGAAATACAGCACCAATCAACTCTTATCCTCTCCTTTTCTCCGATTCCCCATGCGTGTCACACTTTTCTACCTATATTTCCTTAGGTTCCTATTTTTCATTCTACTGCCTACACTGGGTTCATTCCTTCCTCTATCTTCCTTGCTTCTGAATTTTACTGCCTTGGGGAACCATTTCCAGCTGAGTTTTCTAGTCTTCAAGAGGAGTCATGCAGATTATTTTTATTAAGAGTATTTATATACCGCTTTTCAACAAGAGTGATTCACAAAGCAGTTTACATAGTAAAATAAATCAATAAATCCTACTGTCCCCAAAACACAGGCAAACTGTTAATTTCAGTCAAACCAACATTGTTCCACAGACGCAGGACTACAAACATTCTGTTGACAATTTTATTTCTTTAGAACATTGAATGTTATTGAACACTCCGGGACATCATCTCCAAGACTTCATTCCACAAGAGCAACAAACATACAGGGTACTTTTGTATATTCAGTGTGCTCTATGCATACCAGCTCTGAACAAGAAACCTTCTGTCTAGATGAGCTCTTATGAATTTAATTTGTTTTAGTTCTAGTTTCCAGTCACTGATACTATCATTAAAATCATAGCAAATTAAAAGTTGTTGTTGCTGCTTTATTGTATTTGTTTTATTAATGTAGTTCACTTTGAGCTCCCACCTGAGAGGGAAGCTGGAATATAAATGAAAATATTAATAATTTAGTATTTTTTTAATTATTTGAATAAACCCTTATAGGCAGCACCCTATCTTAGCAGACTTCTGGTCTGCTAATACAGCACTAGGCTTTGCCAGTTGTTCTTTATTCTATCTACACATTGTGTGTTTTAACACCACTTTCTGCCAACACTGTAAAGGGGGTGCATCCATTTCCACTTCTAGAACCAACTCAGCTTTTCTCCCGCCTATAAGACCTCACAAAAATATAGAAAGAAACCAGAGGCCACTTATTGCAACCTTCTTTCTTATTGCAACCTTCTGGATGACAGAACCATCCACATGCCCCACCAAGCCATCAAACGCTACAAGCCTGGTTACTGTTTCAGGCAGTTGTATTACAAACTGCAAAATCTACACTGGTTTAAATTTAGAAGCTACAAAAAAAATAAATTTGTCCAACTACAGCCAAGACAAACCTATCTCCAAAGAGCACTCTCAGGCAATGCTTTTCATGCTGGATTTTCTCTTTATGGAAGTCTGGCTCCTTTCATGTGTTAAATGCCAATTTTGAAAAAAAAAAGTTACTGTTAAGTATTACTTATGAATAGAAAAGAAGGCTATGACAACATGTTTATCTACTACCTCAAAGGACAAGAAGTCAGGCGCCGTAAGCAGGTGGTCATCTGGTACCATCTTACTATTTAGATTAGGAAGTACTTTTAAGAACCTGATTAATCTCATAATTATCAAACAGGATAAAAAACAAAACCTCAAGATTGCCATCTTGTGGATATAAAACAATATGCATCTATCTTTCAGGACAAACTAAGCAAAATAGTTTGGTACATTAGTACCTCCTGCACTTGTCCTGTGGGTTAAAAAACAAAAACAAACCCACACACAACCCTTAAAGCCAGTCAAATTTTTTTTACTGGAAGCCAATTTTCATGTTACAGGTTAGAAACCTGCTTCTAGCATTTTAATTGATTAACTGGTCAATAGAAAAATATTCTCATTTGCTCTTTTTAAAGAGGAAAAGGCTCACACACACACACACACACACACACACACACACACCTCCGACCACCAAATTAATTTGCTGTCAAGAAATTCACTCATCAGAGGTTGGTATACACAAAAGCTTTCAATAAGACAGTAGCACAACCCAACAAGCCTAAATCCCTGTTTTACCCACCATCAGACTGCCTTAGGTGCTTGCAAATGGTTGCTGCTGCACTAACATTTGCACTATTTGATGGTCTGTCTGAACTACATCTGGCACTTCACATCTAGGTTTTGTAGTTGCCAGCACTGTACCACTATAAGAGGAGGGTCCCAGAACCTTGAGTGGCAGCAGAGGCACAATGTCTAGTGGTTTGTACCGCTAACAATAAAACTGTACTGGTGCACAACATACCAGAAAGCTGAGGAATAAGTAAATTCATTCTAGTTTCAAGAAATCCATGGTCAGACTAAGAAAAAAGTTACAATTAAAGAGTTTTATCTGATCAAAGAAGAACAGTTTGTCTTTGGACTGATCTCCTTTTGAACAAAAAGCCACCAGGAATATTTGGATTTTTAAAAAGGTCAGTGATTGCCCATTTGTTATAATATATGCATACAATTGAGAGCAGGATGGTGTAGCGGTTTGGGAGTCGGACTTAGACCTGGAAGATCCAGGTTCAAATCCCCGCTCAGCCACAAAGCTTCCTGGGTGACCTTGGGCCAGTCACTATCTCTCAGCCCCACCTACCTCACAGGGTTGTTGTGAGGACAAAAAGGAGGGGAGGAAATATGTACACCACTCTGAGCTCCTTGGAGGAAGGGTGGTATAAAAATATGAAAAATAAATAAATAATAAATACAATCCTACTATATTGTCTGTTAAATAGGCAATACTGATCCTCAGTGAGTAAAGCAAAATGCTGCCAAAATAGAGATGGTTAACCAAAAAGTTAAATGAATAATTGAGCCAGAATGCAAGCTTCTAACTCAATTAACTGGTCAGAAAACATAATTTTAAACATTTGGCCACCTTTGGATAACACATGTATGCACAAGCACTGCGACTTTCTGCACTTTCTTAGTTTTCCTTGACAATGATGACAGTGCGTCACTTAACATTTAAGCCACCACCCAGATTCTAAGTGTTATTAAAGTGGAAACAGATTCTGCATGACAAAAACCTAGGCTCTTCTTTGTAGGTCACAGAACATGAAGATTGTTGTAACCTTGCATTCTATCACTAACAGTGTGGGTGAGGAGAACTCCAGGAAGCCTTTTCCTTTTGCTATTTTGTTTTAAATTGAGGTGACAGCAAAAATAAATACAAGTGAGAAAAGCAAAGTTGCATTACTGTGTGTTATATTACAATAAAAACAAGCTTACCAATAGCACAAGTGACTCTGTAGAGCAAACAGATATTCATTAAAACTTTCTATGGGTTTTTCTTGCAAAACATAGTCAATACGACGGCCTCCATTTAACAAGCCAATTTTTATAGCCAAGTCTTCATCTTTTGAAAGATCTGGACTTTCAATTATCTTTTCTGTAGAGCAGAAGAGAGAACAAAGTACATCACCAGTCGAATCCTCCCTTGACAGGCCTTTCTTGCTTTCTACATTGCAGCTTCTCTGCATTAAGCCTACTGGAATTGTTTTACAACAACCCCCTACTTTGGTCTGGATTATTAGATCTGTGTGCTTCTCCTAAGTGCAGATAATAAAGTCTTGAGATGCAGTTTACAGACTGTGAAGTCTAGAGATATTTAAGAACAAAACCTCAATACACATTTCGGTAGCATGGGGCATCATTAACAGCACAATCCTGTGTAACCTTGCACTGGTCTAACAGTAGATGCACCGGTGTAAGTACACTTATGCCAGTGTAAGTGCACTCACACCGGTGCATCTGCTGTTACACCGGTGCAAGGTTACACAGGACTTTGCTGTAAGTTATACCACAAAATCAACTGTTGGCATCTCCTCTCCCCAAGTAGCCTCTAACTAAACTGTGGGACTTGCTCCAGGCACTCAAGAAGCCTCTGGATTTGCAGTCCTCAAAACAGCATCACTTGGCCAAGTGCTTTTGAAACCAAGGGGAGCTTTCACAAGCGTTTTGTGTTCAGACATGGTGGGTTCACTGTTCAAAAGCCAAGATAGGCAGCATGTCCCATGTAGGTCTTCAGGCTTGCATGATAACAGGACATTATTTCCATCTATTTACAGTGGCACAGATTTTGACAGCGAGAAATTTCACACACAAAAAGCAACAGACATTGTGTTAAATGTCACCAGACAGTTTAAGTCACCAGACAGGCTGAAGATAATGATGATGATGATGATGATGATGATGATGATGATGATAAATAATAATAATAATACTGGTATTTATATACCACCTTTCTTGGTCATCGGATTTCTCCTCTGACTTTAATTCAAGGCGGTGTATGCAGGCAGGCAATTCTAAACACACACACACACACACACACACACACCCGAAAGGGGGTTTACAATACATGACAAATCCTTTGCCTCCCAGGAAATCTATAGGGCAAACTGCATCACAGCCAGGGACAATAACCATTTACCGTACTTCAATACATACTCCAGATCATTACATAATCAATATATGAAGCATATAGAACTAGAGAGGCAACATATTTTATTTGACCAACACAAGTTCAGACTGCTGGAACTGTAAACTAAGGATCAGAGTAGAGATGCCTGGAAACACATGCTGTGGAGATGTGCTTTCAACTGGAAGCGTTTCTCTCTCTCTCTCTCCCTCCCTCCCCCCCCCTTGGCAAGCTGCACTTGGTGGGGAAGATCTGGTCAGGACCAGGAGAGAAGAAAGTTCACTCTTTCTCCATTTTTTCAATAGAATAGCCTCGTGGAAGCAGAAATTTCCTTTAGTTGCAATTTTCTCACAATTACCATTATGGGACAGATTTTCAGTGAGGAAATAGTATGAGGAGAGAAAAGCGACCTCCTGGGGTCACCTTCCCCCAACATGGCTTATTTTTGCAAAAGGAAAACAAGAGTTTTTGGTTGGAAGCACACCTCTATAAGCACGTTTGAGTGCACATCTAGTTGTATTCTAAGTTACACGGAACTCTTCTTCAGTTTGACGAAAAAACAATTTTTTTTAATTAAAAAAGAGTATGCTATGTATGTTGGGGAAGTTATCCAGAGGCTTCATGGTTAGGTCTTCAGAGTCAGTAGTGACTGGAAGAAAGCCAAGGTCAGTTTGAAGGAGCTGGGCTTAACTTCTAGAAGCAAAACTACTGTATTTTTCGCTCCATAGGACGCATCGCACCATAGGACGCATGCAGCCTATGGAGCAAAAAATAGGGAAAAAAAGGTTTTTTTCTTACCTGTGCTTGTGGGGGCTTCAGGAGGCCTGCAGAGGGTCACACAGGCCTCCCCGATCTTCGGTTCGGCGATAAATGACTCTTTTCAGCCATTTCCGGAAAACTGGAAATGGCCGAAAAGAGCCATTTATCGCCGGAATGAACAACGGGCCTGCGCGACCCTCTGCAGGCCTCCCCGCAGCCCCCCCCCCAAAGCCCCGGTAAGTATTTTTCTAAGTTTCTTTTTAACTTCGCTCCATAAGACGCACTTATTTTTCCTTCTATTTGGGGGGGGGTGCGTCTTATGGAGCGAAAAATACGGTAAGTACCTGCTGCAATTTGAGCTCTGACATGAACAACAATTACCGAACAGGCTAGCAGCCATGTACTCACTAACCTTCTGCCTCATCCTTTTCTTCTTCCTCTTTAATCTGATGTGCCACCTTTTCCAGTTCTTCTTGGAGCTGAGTGGAGGAGGTATGAGCACGTGCAAATTCATTAAGGGTTTGCCAAGCACTTTTCAAAGAGCTGATAAACCCCTGTTTCAAGTCTGATCCCATACGAGAGAGAGAATCTTTCAATTCTAAAAATGGAAACATTCCCCATCAATTAGGAGAAGCTTAAACAAGAATTATTAATTATATGTAAATGTTATTCAAAGAAGAAACCATTATTTGTCAAATTGTGAGCTTTAGAGGACATTCAGAAGAAAGCACAGAATAGCATTTCAGTTAAGGAGCTATTCTGCCACCTTCAGGAAAGAGTGAGCTTGGAGCACTCGCAAGTCATAATATCAATTTGAGAATATCAAAATAAAAAGGGGGGTTCAGACATTTCTCCACATATGAAACAGAAATGGAAGCAATTTGAAAAAGTAAATTTGTTACTGGAGTTGCAATGCATAGTTGTTAGGATACACAATGGCAGCTAGCACTTTGGTACATGATACCTACAAACAAAATTATATTAAAAATGCAAATGTATTTTAACCTTGTATCTCGGGTGGTATCACAATACCTATTAAACATTTAACCATAGCACTTGCTACTCTTTGCACAGAAAAAAGCTTTACAAAGTATTTTCCCTTTCAGAAAGATCAGTGAAATTATGGTAATTGTATTTTAGGGATTTTCATTTCTGAACAGTCCCACTCCATCCATCCATCCCACCCAAAACAGGAGTTTTTTTTTTTCTTGCTCCATTACTTTATTTACCTGAGGATTATTCCCCATCTTTCCACCCTCAAAAGGGACCCTCAAGGTTTTATAGTTTTCAGGTACCTATGTGTTATTTCTGTTATCAAGTGATATATTAGAAAATATCTGAATACATTTTGTTTACCAAGGTGAAGTCTTTTTCTGCCTTTGTGATGTGGAATGAGAACTGGTTTTATGTCAAAATCCGGAATTATCATGGGTTCTAATCTATAAGCCACTGGATCAAGCTGGAAACAAGAGTGAAAAAACCACAGTAATCATAACTCTACATTTCAAATGCCCACATTGATATCTAAAGACACATTAACTATTTCCATATGCTAGAACTCCAAAAACATATGCAAAACATTTGCTCCAGTTATATTCATAAGTGATAGTTTCTATTTCTACAACCCTGCCCACACACACTATGGCATATGTGGACATCTGATAATTAGCATCTTAAGAACCAAACAAGGAAAAACATCAAGTCTTTGACATAAGCCCTAATTCACTAGCTCAGTTACACAAACAAGGGCTCTTATGCACAAATTACTGCAGTGCTCCAATGAAGAACCTCACTGCCTTCAGCACTTCTGAAATGCCTACAGAATTTCATCCAGGATGGAACTAAGTTTATACAGAGCTCTGGGTGCATATCTCATGAAGGCAAAATTATTTACTGTACATAATGGAAATAGCACCTTTCTTCGGGTCTGTTAAAAGTATAAAACTAGTACATGGTTTAGGTTTGCAAGAAGGAACTTAGATTTTCAAATCTAATCAGTAGTACTGTATTTCTTCAATTCTAAGATGCATGTTTTTCCCAATTAAGCATTTCAAAAAATGGGGTGAGTCTTAGAATCGAAGGTCTCCAAAAAGCACCCCAAAATGCTATCTTCTTACTTACTGGGGCTTGGGGAGCGTCAGGTGATTCGCGAAAACCAGAAATGCCCCAAAATCGCTGTTTTTCGCTGAACTGAAGATCAGGGAGGCCTGCAGAGGGTTGCTCAGGCCTCCCTGAAGCTCCCCCAAGCCCAGGTAACGAAGGAAATGGCACTTTCTGGCGGGCCAGAAATGTTATGCAAAGGCAGTGTACTCAGCTGAGCACTCAGCTCAGCCTCAGCTGCAGGAGACCTGCTGGGGAGAGTTGGTGCTGAGCGGGTAGATTCAATGAAGGGAGGTGAGTCTTACAATCGATGGATTTTTTTTTCCCCTGCTGGTGGTACTGAAAGTAAAGGTGCGCCTTAGAATTGATGGCGCCTTAGACTCGAAGAAATACGGTATTAATGTTGTTTATCTTGCCGTTTTTGGCTAAGCAAGAAATCATTCTTGCTCCCCAGAATCACACAGGGAGCAAATACAAGAAGTGCTGATTTGTTAATTCCCCTAATCCCCTAGATTGACAACAATGTGACTGCAATCCAGTACACAGTTCCAAAACATGTAAATCCCAGCAATTTGAATGCTACTTAGGGTCAAGCTATGCAGGACACTAATGCATCAGTGTGTAGCTGCAGGTCATTGGGCAATTTTAGTACTTTTAGGGTTAAAGAGCAGTTTCCTAGAGGCAATTTTCAGCCAGAAAACAGGACGGAAGTAAAGAGTTAAATGGTGGGGTCCCAATCAAAACTGCATAGCTATGCGAGCTTGGCTCTTAAGTTCACTTACAGAGCAATCCTATGCATGTTTATTCATAAGTAAGCCTTGTTATGTTCGATGGGGCTTACACTCAAGAAAATGTGCACAGGACTGCAGCATTAATTCATGCTGGACCAGTACAACTGTATGTAAAAGGTTTTAAAGAGACATCTTCATATCATATGCCTAATACCTACACATTTGTTGCAGTACTACCTGAAAATATACCAGAGATCAGTTTTCGGTCTAAGAGATTTTGTTCCTGAGCCTTTAAAAAGAAGCAATTAGGAGTTAAATGGGTAATCAGTCTATAGCCCCTTTATGGACAGCGACTGAAATCCTGTTCTTCTCACTAACCGGATGATAAATGTTGAAAAATCCTTTGCAGGTAGGAAGCCTGTAGTTCTCATCGATTTTTTCCACTCCTCTTACAGTGAGAAATACACCAATTGGAGAACCCAGAGCAAAGAAGATCTCTGGCTCAAAGTCAAGTATACTGTGTACCACAGACACCTAGAAGGCAGAAAATAATCAAAAGATAACTAAAAATGCTCTCATTTATCAGTCAATCAATTATCTTTAAATCTGTTGGTTATCATCATATAGCAAGTGCTATCAGTTGAGCCCTGCTGTACTAGAACAAGCCTAACAACACAATTTTTATTAAAAACAATGACACTTTGGAACAGTGGAACTCTACAGTCTAGTTCACAATGCGCCATGCAGCATGCATGCTTTGCCCACTTGTACTTTAGTAACTGAAGACTGACATGTACTTGACACCATTCATTGGGCCAGAAACCCATCCTTTACCCCAGAATCCAACCCCAGCATTATGACACCAGCTACATATGTAGATAGGGCTGCATGCCATATCTCCCTAAGGGGTCCATGCTTCTCCACGGACCCCTTTGGTTGCTTGCACAGCGACATCTTCTAGCATTTGGTGATGATGTCATCACGAACTTCTGATTCAGCCGAGCTCCACAGCTTACCAAGAGCACTGGCTGGGAGTCAAAAACAGGCAGTTCCATCAGTTAGGAATGAAGTAGATGGTCTTCACTCATATAACTTACCTGACCAGTTCCCACTTCAAAATATTTATAATCTATGGAGGCAGAAGTAACCGAAGCTCCAACAGGAAGTCTGCGCATGGATGAATCCTGGAGCTTTCCAGCTTCCGAAGACGCAGCAATACTAGCCACCTTCTTTGCTGCCTGAGCAGCTTCTTCCTGGTTCTGTTGCAAAGCATCCATTGCTGCCTTTTTCTCCAACAATGCTTTTCTCTGCTCCTATTGAAACCAAGTTTTTAAAACTTCAGGGAAAAAAAATGGCAAGCTCTGTTCTATCCTATCCAGTTAAAGAATTAACCTTGACCGACTCAAATAACCTTTTATAATTTGTTTATTTTTAAAAAATGATATCCCATATTTTGATCAAAGCAACTAACACACATTTAACAAACCAAGCAAAATAAATTAAGCAACTCAACAAAAATTTAAAAATAAATTAGCAAAACAAAAAGTCAAATTAGTTAAGTGCCAGTAAAAGCTTGGCCATACACTAACTTCCATTAGGCACCAACTGAAAACCAAGGAGATGCCTGACAAATATCCCTGGGGAGAGAGTTCCAACTCCCCATAGAAGGTGGGGCACCTGGAGCAGGGTCTCAGCTAGTCTTATCATTCAGTTTGATCTATAGGAAGCAGGTGCACTTTCAGATGGGTCCCAGACCATTTACCAGCACTTCAAATTGCACTCAAAAGCAAACTAACCGTTAGTGAAGATTTGGTAAGCACTGGTGCGATATAACCTACCGGATAGATCCTAGTATGGGGCTTACCTGTGTATTCTGGACAGACTTCAAAAGGAAGTCCCATATACAACATATCACAGTAATCTAACATGGATATTATAAAAACAATTGCAGCAAGGGCATGATTACCCAGAAAGGGTTGCAGCTGGAACATCCATCAAACTTGGTGGTAGCATTTCCAGCTACAACTGGGCCTCCATCTTCAAGGCCAGATTCAATAGTACTCTCAAGCTCAGTTATCCAGTTCTTTAGGAGTGCAACTCAGGTCTAGAAAAGGGTGAATCTTAATTCCATAGACAATTATATTGCCTTCTAACAGCACTTTGATCATCTGGAATGAGCTTCAGTTTAGGAACCCCATACAGTCCATTATCACTTCCAGACACTTATTCAGAAAATCCACCATCTCAGCTTGGGTCAGACAAAAATGAGAACTACATCTGGATGTCATCAGCACACTAATAACAAAGCTTTGAATGATCCCTGCCAGCTGTTTCACTGCCTGTACAACATGTTTTGTTGCAAGATTCACTATGTTCACATTCCGCATGAATATTAAAAGCAAGACTGTCATACTAGTGAACTTGGTGTCAGTATCCTCAGTTGTTCATCAAACACTTTGTGCAGCTTGGTTTCGTTAAGATTCTGCCCTTAAAATGGCTACTTACTATCAAAAATGATAGTAAAGAGAACAGGTGGCAAGGCCATGACTGTCTCCATTCTTGACTGGTACACATCAAGGACTTCAGACATTTTCATTCCTCTAGTTCTTAGAAAAACGTAGGAAATATAGTTTAAATGTCTTCAAGCTGGCTGTAACAAATGCCAAAAATCACCACATTTAAGTCATATTTACTCAATTTTGCAACCAAGAAATATTTCAAGGAGTACAAACATGCAGACATAAATCCACATGTAAAAAAATATCACATGGGGTGGAGGCTGAGTGTGCAGAAAGCTTTGCCCCTGCACCGCCATGCTTGCAAAGCCCCACACCTGCACCCAGTCAGCATCTCTGTTCCTTCAAATACCACTTAGTTTGCTTTGCACTGTACGCGTTTTGGAAGATATGATATGCCAAACTATATTGCTCAAACTAGTTTCCTGTCTACACTTTCTTAATAGTTTCACAGTTTAAGTAGGACAAGAGAGGCCTCAACAGCAAATCAATTTTAACAGTACTAGTATCTCATTCCCACTTGTTAATTGAACTCTTGGGGACTCCTGATTAAATTAAGGTCTGCTAGGGAGGACACTGAACAGATGTGTTATTTCAGATGGCTGGGGTACTGATAAGTTCTACTGGGAGCTGAAACCTGATGCAACAATGTGGGCCGATATACGGTAGCAAGTTCTCCTTGCACTTAATTCTATGGCCTAAAAAACACAAAAAATCGGTGTCACCATGCCCATTTTGTATTTATGTGAGCTTGTCTATGGCACTGAAATATTGTTGCAAGACGACAAAGGCTTTGAAGAAACCTTTAGCTTACAAAGAAATTGCCTACCTGTTTAGCTGCTCTGTCTTTTACAAAGTTTGTTATCTTCTTTCGTGGCCCAAGAGGTATTCCCATTTCCTTCAGGTCATCAACAGTGCACATCAGCTTTCAACAAAAAAAGACAGCACTTTTGTACCCACAGAAGCATAAACTATCCTCTTCAAAATACACAGATGACAATTTCATATTTTTTGTAACAAGTCTGGGAAACAGGAACACACCACCCTTTTTAAATGCCAGCAAGACTAGATGACAAGGGAAACGTTTTCTGGGACCATAATCCTCAAGTGAGACTGACCTCCCTATAGAGGTACTGAATAGTTAGGAAAGGCAGAGAAAGAAGACAGAAAGAGAGCAAGAGATTAGAACATAAAGGTACATGATAAAAACAAAATCAGGGAAATAGCTATGTATGGTATAAATTAAACCTTTCTGAAGGCACGGGAAGGTCACTGAAAGTGATGCTATACATCATGCTATACTGACAGAACTATCAACCCCATAAAATATATGGAACACAGATTTGGATATAAGCAATGGACAGCATCCAGACTTTTGGGCTGGGGGGGGGGGCACTGAACTGCATCGACAAAAGCTTCTTTGAATACAAGAGTCATGTTTATGCAAGAGTACTTGTGCAAGTCAATGTTGCCTTCTGTTTGCAGAAGGAGCTTCTGGTGACAACGTACACCATGCCAAAGATCTGAGTTCCATCCAATGCATGTCCAAAATGAGCAAAATACTGTTTGAATTTCACCATGTGAAACACTGAGTTTGTTATACCAATGGAGTCACTTGCAAGTCTCCAACTACTTTCATATCTTAAGGGGGCTACTTATGGCACATACGGAGCAATCCTGATGAATAATCCAGCGGCGGAACAAGTGCTCTACTGATGGAAGCCGTTGCAAACATGCCGTGAAGCATGTTTGCGACGACTTGAGAGTAAGGGCCGCCAGCGCGAGGCCGGCAGCCCTTACTCTGCCACCGGATCGCCCATGCAGCCGCCGGAGGTGGTAAGAGATCCGAGAGGGGGCGGGGATGGCGGCCGCCATATCCCCACCCCGGCCGGCACGACCCCTACACGGCCTCCTCTTACTCCCACCAGCTAAATAGCTGGTAGAAACCCGAGGAGGCCCATGGGGCCGGGCCGCGCTACAAGGGGACAAACGTCGGAGTGAGCGAGGATAGGATCCGGCGGGTAGCCCAGGACCGCCCACCAGATAGTTAGGCAGGATTGCTCTGTTACTAACCCTAGTGTAGTGTATTGTGTTTGTAGATATTCTAATCAAGGAACATTTCAGGCATTGGGCAAAGACTCTTGTCACAGTATAGTCTAAGTTATCACATAAAGCTTGTGCCCCAACAGAGCATTAATATTTCCACCTCTTATAAGCAATCCCAAATTTATCAGCAGTTTAATAATTTGTTTGCTATACCAGAGATTCCATGTCAATCTTCTCCTTTTCAAATGTGCCAATATAGTCAGACAAGCTAAGCATTTCCAGAGTTCCTTGTAAGGTTGGAATATCGTCCTCCACATCACGATCATCATTAGAAAGAGAACACAAGGGAGCAGCAGAATTAGAATCTGCTGTCACCTTGAAGGATGGAGAAAAAAATTAGAATACAAAATATACTTCCAGATAATGGGTTGTATCCTAATCTCAATTTGCATGAACAGAAGGCACTTCCACCCAGTTCCCCTCCCCCCCCTGCCAACAATCCCCCATTTCTTTTTAGATTGCTCCAGAGAATCCCCTAGTCGTCAGAAGTGAATTTTTGGGTGGTACTTTCTTCTGCACACTTTAGCATTAGGATACAACCCAGTGTTATTGATTTAAGTATGTTCTAGATTAAATTTAAAACAAGACTTTCAGACATCAGTGCATTATAAATCATTATATTTTCAGGATAGCTCACATTCACCATCAAATGACCATACTTTAAGGAAGAGTCAGTTCGGTAACAAGCACATGCTTTGCATGCAAAAGGTCAAGAGCTAGTAAAAAGCTAGACGTCTGCCTGAGACTCTGGAACAGTGCTGCCAATTTTAACAAAACTGTTCTGGACTATTAATGAATTAACTCAATATAAGGCAGCTGCGTATATTTGTCTGATAAAAATGCATTAAATGCAGACATTTAAGAGGTGTTTGAGGATATAGTTGTGCGGTTCTTTAATATTAATAAAACCATAAATCAAGACTCCAAGAGGTGTGAGTTGGGCATCCCTATCTTGACTGCTCTCATGTTATGTCTTAAAAAGAGTTTATGTGCATGTGATAAGGGATAAAGTAGTCCCAGCAGAGAGGTGGCAGATTTTCAATAGTAAGTTGACAATTAAGTATTCAGACAAGTCAGTACAATCACTCAAGTTTCAAGGACAATTTCACATAAGCACAAATACCTGTTGGTCATATTCAGCTGCATCCTTCACACCATTGATAGCAGCAGAAGTCACAGAACTAACCGTGGAAGTCCAATCTTTTTGGTTGGAGAGTATGTCAAATAATATTAAGGAACCTAGAGAGACAAATGTTGTTACAACATGACCTTCCAGGTATCTGACTATCCAGATTTAAACAGAGATTCATATGCCATCCTCATAGATATGCTCATTCAACCAAGCAAGTTTTTCCAAACATGAAAGATAAAGACATACAGGTGGGCCCCCATATCCACTGATTTGGTATCCACGGTTTCAGTTATCCACGGATTGTGGGGACCCCCCAGGCTCTTACTTTTTTCCCCAGTAAGCTTTGTTTCTTCCTTAAAGAAACAGGAGAAGCAGCCTCTGGCTGCTTATTACAGGCAAGTAGAACGAGACTAAGTACTAAAGAGGCTCTGCAAGGTTCACAGAAACCTTGCAGAGCCTCTCTAGGACTTAGTCTCATTCTACTTGCCTGCAATGGAGGCTGCTTCTCTGCTTGTTTTAAGGAAGAAACAAAGCTTGCTGAAAGAAAAATAAGAGCTGGGGGGGCAAGCATGCCTGCCTGCAGGGGAGGCAGGGTGGGGGGGCCTCAGGAAACCATGGAGGGGGTGTTCGCTCTTATCCACGGTTTCAAGTATCCACGGAGGGGCCTGGAACATATCCCCAGCGGATATGGGGGCCCACCTGTATTTCAGAAGATCCAAAAAGGATCCCTGCATGTAAATTTGATTGCAGCAGTGGTGTGCCCACCCCACATACACACAGTCAGAAAACGATAACACTCATCAAGCGTCATGCAATTAAATTTCTAATTAAAGCCATTTTTTAAAAAAGTCATAACATTCCTCATACCTAGATTTATTGCCTGTTATTAGATTACCTAAACTGTGGCCAGCGACAGACACCCCTCCTTTAAAGTTTGGGTTTCTGCTCATGAAAAGTGCATACAGACGGTTCATCTCCAATCCTACTTTATCCACAATCGTTTGACAGTAGGTGGGGCTGTTGTAAAACAGTATATCAAGCAGGGTCTCGTTGGTAAAGTGACGTAAGCGTCCAATGCTTGGCAAAGTTATTTTTTTAATATTTCTGGGAACACAAGATAGACAAGAAGCTGAATTATTTTTAATAAGCAATGAAATATCTTTGCAAAGGTAGGAAATTTAAGAATGTTTATATATTGTTTTTCAACAAAAATGTTCAGAGTGATTTCATAGTGGTTTACATAGAAAAGTAAATAAAAAATTGGTTTCCCATCTCAAAAGGGTTCACAATCTAAAAAAATCCCAGTAGCAATTAGGGATGGCCAAGAAAAAGTGTCTGCTTCTGAACTTGAGCCTTGAAACTTCACAGCAACCCCAGTCTAGTGCAATATTTCATTGTCTTCCTCTTATCCACTACCTGCTTCATTGCTTAATCTGTGGACAGCAATCCCCCTCCGAGACGGACTTTGAAAAGCCCATCTCATGTCTGTATTAAGGTGTATAATGTGCATAACAATAGTACATTCAGTGTTCTTTTAATGACACACAAATAATTAGTGACAACATGCAGCTACTCAGCCTGGTATGAACTCGTTCAAAGACTGCAATGCACATTTGAGAAGTTCTTAGAACGTAATGCCAGCAAATGTTTAACTGCTGGCTTTACATAACGTTCACTGTCTTAGCTACAATCAATTTTTAATCAACTCAAAACAGATTAGAAGTAGAATGATATTTTGATATAGTAGTTCTGTATGGTAAACTTACCTATCCACTCCTGTTGCATCTCCATGCAAAGCACTATGCCAATGAACCGGCAGGAACTCGACCCTGTTCACTTTAAGCTCTTCTACCGACTTCCTAAAATGCGTCTGCAACAGTTTCAAGGACACTGTCCGAAAGTCATCGACTTTAAAGAGAAAGGTAAAGTCGCAGAGGTTAATATTATTTGACCAAGTTTATAGCCATTTTATGTGTTAAAGTATATTTTAAGCAATACTTCAAATTTGAAAAGTCTTACTGATCCAGGCAAAGTAACAACATTGAATGAAAAGAATAGATTTGTAAAATACCTGTGCGCGCACACATTTCTAAGCTATGAACTAGAGAGAGCTGGAAGTTATCATTTAATCAAATCTTATTTGAATTTTTAAATCCCACAACATCTTAGAGCAGCATTCATCTAACACACTGGAAAACCATACTGACTCCAAGAACAGTTCTCCAAGAACGGAGGCTCCAAGAACAGTTCACCCCTGACAACCCTCCTTTCTCTTCTCCCTAACAATATTAACTTAACCATTCTACTTGACCATAGTAGCGTTTTCATCATTTCAAAATTCCCTCAGAAAATAAATCATATACACCTCCCCCACAACTTCTTTATTCAATTAAAAAACAATAGTTATTTTTACATGACAATTGCTACTAGGTAGAGCAATTTAAAGTTGCCTCCATCAGGTTTCTGCAATGAGTAGGCTTGTACTAACCCCCCCCCCCCCAGCATGCGAACGCACACACACAGTATACCACTGGTGGTATGAATGAACAAAGATCTCTCACTGAGTTGTATATATCATCTGAAGAATAAGTCAATATACAGGCAATAAGGCATTAGCCAAAGAAAACAACAGTGAAGCTATTATATAAGCTTAATACAACGCCACTACACACAAGCCAAATACGTACCACATTCAACGATGCTTCTGAATCGCAGGTCACAGACAGGGCCAATGCCATGAACCATGAATACCAAATGGTCAATTTGAGACACCTCACCTATAAAGAAGAAATGAAATAGTATGTGCATCCCCCACTAAATTCAGCAAAGGAGCAAGTTTGGAAAATTACACGTAAGTACCTGTCATGGGACCATTTTTCTGGAAAGAGTGGGTTATTCATTAATTAGACTTCTTTCCCCAAAACTATTCTTCAGCCCAGTAACAATATCAAAAACGTAGACTAAGCCATGCTACACTGATTAGGACAGAGTAGAAATCAGAGTAGAATTGCTCAGTAGAAAGGAAAGTTTTTACCTCTGTCCTAATCAGTGTAGCATGGCTGAACATCACCTAATTGGCAGGTCTGAACATCACCTAATTGGCCTAATGAAGGTAGAGTTTTAAGAAAAGGTTACAGAGAGAGTCCACTGCCCCCAAACCTGGCCTACTCACCATCTGGAATTTCATCATGATCATCATCAATCCCACGTTTTACCACTCTTGGTCTGGTCTGACCATCTTGTGTGGTACCCCACTCATCTGGTATTGCAGAAGGCTGGAACTGAACTATAACCTGAAGAAGCAACATGGATACACACACTATTTATATGCTTTTTAATTTAAAGCTATGGAAGGACAGTTACATCTAACTTCAGATGGCCAAGAATCAGTGGCTTGAACAAAAGCAGCTAAAATGATGGCAAAATTTTCTTTGGCTCATTTTTGTTAAAGAAGCCACTTTAGTTAATAACTTGTGACAGCAACATTCAATTCTAGTCTGTAATCTCAGATTATACTGTCAACAAAATACATTCCTCCACTGGAGTTTGCACCAATATAAAAAACTGAAATTAACACATTTCTAGCCTTTTTTAAAAAAATAAAAACTTTCCTTTCTACTGAGCAACAACTTCCAATGGAACAGCAAGTCTTTAAGAAGGAGAACAATAGGTTGCATCCAAAGAAACTTAGTCATGATCGTTTCATTGGAACAAGTTATAGCACAATTCTAAACATGATTTCTCAGAAGTAAGCCTCACTGTGTTGGGGGGGGGGCCTTAACCCCTAGTAAATACGTTTAGGATTGCCACCTAGGTCACAAATGTCAGACTGTGACTAGATGTCTAACTTGTCAGATCAATTTCAATGGTACTTAATCATAACTTATTTTCTTCAGATGCAACCGTATGTGTGGTGGAAATGGCAAATCAATGAATTGTTTAAACTTGTCTTACAATGCAATCCAATGCAGTTTACTCAGAGTAATCCCACTGAGTACAGTGGGACTTACTCCTAGGTAAGCGAGTACAGGATTGCAGTCTGGGTATATAATGGGCAGCTCAATCCTGCATAAGGATAAGCAGCCGGCCCATAGGGCGAGCTGCAGTATCCTGAGCCACTCCAGCACAGCCCAAGGACTACTCAGGAGAAGGGGACATTCGTCCCCTTCCCCTGGTTTAGGGCTGCCCAGCCCAAATGGGCTTCCTCGGATGTACGTTGGCTCTTGAGCCGACGTACATCTGGGGTGGCGGGATAAGGGCGGCCTAGGATGGGAATGGGCTGGGGATAACGGTGGAGCTCACTGCCGATAACCCTGCCGCCTCCTGGCCCGGGCCAGCCAATGACCGCCCTCCCTCATCGCCTCTGCACCAACCTGTGCAAATCGTACCTGAACCAGTGGCTGCAGGATTGTCCGGGAGGCGGAGTAATGGCTGCCTACCTCCGTAACTGCGGCCCCTACTCCCTAGGTGCCCAAAACGCGCTTTATTGTGCGTTTATGGCACCAGGCGCCTGCGGAGCACATGCTCCACAGGCACAAACGTACGGTGGATTGCGCCAAAAGTACAGTTACAGGGGCATTTGAAGAATCCAAAGCACGCTTATGAACAATCTATGCTGAATTCTACAAGCCCATTAATGTATCCATGCAACACTGCTTTGTAACAAGAGCTATCATCATTACCTTAGGATTATGCATAACAATTGTTTCTCCACCTGGAAATTCCAGTCGTCGATGCCACTGATTTGTGGTGACAGCTTTCTTATACTCTGCCTGCAAGGAAAACCAGCAATGTAAAATCACAGACTTTCTTAGGCTGTAATCCCACACACTTACCAGCGAGTAGGTACCACTGACCTGAATGAGGCTTACTTCAGAGTAGACATGCATTGGCTAGGCCTCTAGATGTAATGTCAGTGTTATTAAAAAAAAAACTTTTAGTTTTAGGTTATTGATAGCATAAGGTAGTTCTACAAGTATACACCCTCAAGTATCAAACATGAAGTACTTTTTAAGGTTACCTGGCAAGCAGGAAAGCAGAGTATAGCCTTCTATAACCTTGCTGATATTTCTAACCATCAGAGTTATAAGCAAGAAGCACACATCACTAATCTTAAAAGAGTGAAGAGTACAGGAGGAAGTCATTTCAGCCATTCCAAGATGCTGATAACATGGCACAGTAACTTTTTTCAATTACACATGACAGGGGGTTATTAAGTTGTCACATAAAGACATCAAACCATGGTTAAGTATTTTGTATCTTTATTTTCTCATAAAATTTAATCTTTTTTAATTCTTAGTTTTCAACAAGCTATCACACAAAGTTATTCATTCATCGGCCAATTCAGAAACACTCACTTCTAGCTTTTCACTGAAATCTTCTGTATAAGGAATAAACCTGCTGTCTTTATCTCCCTTATAAAACCAAGTACATCGTCTCACTTCAGATTGCTCTTCTTCCCAATACACAGCTTTTCTCACTCTGTCATACAAGTAAACATCATAACGTCCTCCATCGGTGCTCAAAACCACATTCTCTGGGTCAGGTTGCACTACACAATTAAAAAAGAAAGATATTACAATAGCAAAAAGCACCTTCCTTTTCCAATGGATTAACCTCTGCTTATTAGAAACGAATGGAAAAAGTCAGTTCCGGAAAGGCTTCACTTTCTCCTCTTCATGTTTTACATAGAAAATTAAATGTTGAGGCTGAACCAAGAGAGGGAACTGGGAATGTGATATTTTGGAAAGATTTCTGAACAGATTTCTGTAATACAGTACACCTCTCTTTTTTCCCCATTTCTTCCACTGTGTTCACCAATTGTGGTCAAAATGCAGACACTACATGAAATCAGGTCTGGCCCAAGGATTTATTTACAGTATTTTTACCCCGCCTTTCTCCGCGAAGGGACCCAAGGCGGCCAAGGATGAGGCAACTGTTAAGTTCATATTGAGCTGCAGGGAGTGGCAAAAAGACATGGGGTGCTTTTCACCCCAAGTCTGCTGCCTCCTCCCCGCAGCCTGTTGTGGAGCCACTCCAATCTACTTCCCTCCTACCTCCTTACTTTGCTCCCCCTTTGCAGTCCCATTAAACAAAACAGGAAGTATGGGACACAGGTTCCCTGCTCATTTACTTCCTCCTCTCCACAAAAGAGGAGAAAGGTAGGAGAAAGACTCATTGCCTTCTGCATGATTGGCGAGTGGCAGATCACCTTTCACTGTCCCTGCACGAAATACATTAGTATTCTCCTAGACAAGAATTCCAATCAGTTTCCAACTGGCTATCAGTACTATGTCGCCTGCAGAAAAGGACAGCATCACAAGGACTGGGAAATGGACAGAATAGGAAAGCTCAAGAAATAAATGGAAGGAAGAGGAGATAAGACAAACAATACGAAAACAGGAAAAGCTGAGTACTGAGGGTGTTGTGAACTCATCTCCTCTTTGCACACTAAAAAAAAAGAGTATTAAGTAAACAAGCCATTATACAATTGAAACAAATCAATGTTCATTGCCAATACTAAGTAAAATTGCATTTTAATTGGAATGCACTCTGCTGAACCACCACCACCTATTTCATCTAACACTCCCGCCACATACTGACTGAAAGCCATTAACTGTCTCTTCTCATTCAATAGTCATCAACAGTTTATTCCGCTCAGATTCTTGTACTTTCCAAAACCTGCAGTCCAGTGGCTTTCTCCAAAGTATTCCTCTTTCCTCCATCACCTCTGCCCCCTGATTAGACTAGAGTCCACAGCTTCTGCCTTGCTCCCTGCCTTCAATTCTGGACACATTTGTCCTTGCCATGTCCTGCAGGGGTGCCGTGGGTCCCCAGGGCAGCAAGAGGGCATCGAACGGGTTGGGAATAGACATACTTGGGACTCGGACCATTGAAATCAGAAAAGGGGGAGAAAATTCAGGTTCTATCAGAGGTTACAGCCTTTGCAGATTTCTTGTCCACTGTAGTTTTGGTCACTTGGGGGGGATATAGCTTGGGAGGAGGGGCAGGATTCCAGTGTCCAGGTGTGCCCTAGCAAGAGCCAGCGCCTGTTCCTCCCCTGCGGCCTTTTAAGCTAGGTTCTCCCCAACAGGGCAGGGCAGGACCCTGCCTCAGGCAACCAGCTGAAGCTGGTCAGGTGGGTTCCGGGCAGCCGGGAGTAGGCAGGTGGCAAGTTGGGGTAGGGGTTGAATCCTGCAGGGGACCACAGTCCTACTCTCCCAACAATCTACCTACCAGACATCCACAAATCCACTTACCAGCTCATGTATAGTAACCAGGAGACCTGGTACCAAATACATCCTCTTTCCAGAGTTCTCGTTTCCAGTGCCATCGTTTTAGAATAGTGTTTCTCAAAGTTTTTCCCGCATAAGATGGCTGTGTCAAAAAGCCATCATACCAAAGAAAAATGCAGCGGCCTTCGTAAATCTTACCAGAGTTATAAACTTCTTCTAGAGTTGCAGAATCAAGGGCACTGAACGGCATCCATAACTCCTTGTTTTCCACCTCCTTGCAGTAAAACCAATGAGGCTGAACTGGCTCATACTGATTATGTAAAAACGTGGGTGGGGCCTTCACCAATGGGCCTACTGACATGGAAGCCTGATGTGACATAGCTGTCTGTGATGAAGAAAGCTGAAAGAAAAACTAGTTTAAATATATATATTCGGAACTGAAAGTTTTACTTATTTTAATTCCCCCAACATTCTATGACCTTTGGTTTACAATTATCATATTCATCACCATGCATTTCGTGGTCTAGAATTAGCCATTGATCAGTTTACATATTCTTGATCACTATTTGATTACATTTAAGATGGATTTATATCAGGGGCTCCTGGCTCTAGAAAAAAAAGTGCAGGACTAAGAAAAATGGGGGAGGGGAAGAAAGAAAATGTTTCATTGGAACATGAAAAAATATTTTCTCTTTTACAGAAATACTTTTTAAAGCAAAGCTTTAAAACATTGCTTTAGCATTTTGAAGGAGAAAAAAGACAGCTTTCTAACAACTATGTAATACCATCGACGGCATTAGACAATACAAATGTATGCATATGCAGGAACATCCAGCTCTTAAATCCGGTCACCTGCTTCAGATTCCTCAAACTTCTGAAGCATGCAAAAGAAACTGGTAATGTATTATATGACTGTGGTAAAATATTCCATTACGTTTAATAGGATTTGATGATGCTGTTATGTTTGATTTCTGCTGCTGATCATGTCATTGTTGATGTTTTTAAAGGTTCCACTATGATTTATTTATTAGTTGCCTTGTGAATTCCTGAGAGGAACAGTACCATTATTTTGAATATTTCATATAGTCAAGAACAATTTTGTGTAAGTGAAATTCTCTTTTTTCTTACTACAGCACAGGGTCATTTATAAGCAGTGGAAAAAATGAAAGCCCTTTGACCAATATCCATGCAGAAGCCCACAAACGCACACACATTTCATTTCAAAGCAGACATTCTGTCGCAGCAACGTTCTCCAGAGTTTGTTCTGCCCTTTCAACTCCCTAACCACTTGGGCTGCAGTTGTATGCACACTTAGCTGGGAGGAAGTCCTATCCAACACAGTGGGACTTCTCCCTTCACTTAAGGCTGACCCACACTGCACGAGAACCGGCGCAGAGGCAAGCGAGCGTAGGTGCCTGGATGCCCGCCTCCAAGCACTGACCTCATCTACACAAGTGTCTTCCTGCAAACAGTCCCTCCTGATTGTCCTGCCTTCTAATCGCTGATTGGCTGAAACATAAGCCAATTATGTTTGGCGCTCCAATTCGCTGAAACCCCCTCTCATCCCATTGGTGACAAAACTAGCTCTGCATCCCACCCCCTAGCTCCGTGTCCCCACCCCCTCAAAATCTTGATCAGAGTCATTTGAGATCGCGCCTGAACTTGGGAGAGTGCAGGTCTCCCGCGTTCAGCTGCGAACTCTCAAAATGGGAGGCTAGACAGCTGTGCGGGCTCTGCACATGTCTGGAACACACCAGAACTCGTGCGGTGCGAGTCGGGCTTTACACAGAATTGCACTGCATGTCTCCTATTGGTCATGTTCAGTAAGTACAGGCACTTCTGAACAAGGTTGAGGAAGAAGCAAACCTACACAAGGTATCATGGTGGCACTGGTCTGAAGACTCCAGGAGTCAAGATTATTATTGAGCCAACTTTGCTGCGAGGATGAAAGGCCTCCTGATGATGGACAGATTGACTCAATAATAATCCAGAAGACAGTTTTTTAATTAACACTGGTCTCTGCACACCATTCACCATCATTATTATAATAATAAATTAATACTTTACTACGTTTAACAGTATCTGATTAAAAAAAGAAACCTGGTGAGTTGATCAGACTAGTGAAATGACAATCCTAAGACAGCTATATGCAGAAACGTTTTGATGTTAATAAAACAGGAGCAGGGAGATGAGGGCAAAAATCAGAAATTACTATTTCTCATATTTCTAATGTTAGCACTAGAAGATGAGGGGGAAACACAGGTGATTAAGACTTAGAGAAGCAACAATGACCTTTAAAGTTTTTACACTAATTCCAATAAATTAAAAGTTACTATCATACTGGTGGTAGTACCCCTGGAGGTGCTGGATACATGTGCATTGGTGGCACAGAAGGTGGAGGATGGATATTCTCGGTGCGTGATTGTGTCTGTTGCAGCTGTGGTGGAGTGATGTACGGATTGGCTCTACTGCTTAAAGTAGTATGCCGATATGGATTGTAGCCTGGCTGTGATGTGCCTTGAGGAGGAGTTGAGAAGGCTGTTGGTGGAAGACCAGTCTGCTGAGATGTCTGATAAGAACCAATTCCTTGCAGCGAAGTAGGCGGTGTATTAAAAGACTGTGGTTTGGAAAGAGGTCCTGAGAAAGCATTCGACCCATCCTGAGATCCAGGCAGCAGTGGGAGAGAAACTGGAGGCTTGGGGAAAGCAGGCACTCCAGTTTGAGGAGGTGTTGCTGCTCCTAAGGGTGGTTGCCCAATGCTTCCAAAGGGATCGCTGCTGCTTGGAACTTGGGAGAAATAACTGAATGTTGGTGGGGGGTTAGGATTTGAAGTAGTCTGGCCCAGAAAACTATCTTCTTCACCAACATCAGTGGCATCATCTGTAGTGAAAGATATGACAAGGATGATTATTATTAATAATAAAGATATGCTTATACAGAGAAACTACTAGCAGGATTTATTTGACAGCAACCCTCAGTTTTCCTCCTCCAGAGGAAGGAACTGTGGATACTTCCCATTGCTTAACATTTTTCTGCCATCAACCAGAAAGCTTATCCGGATCAGTTCCTTTTTTATTCACAACATCATATTGACCCAATCAAGGGTGTGTGTTTTTGGTAGGTTTTCTGATATCAATTCCAAATGCAGAAAGACCACCAATTGACCAAACCAAGTGATCAGTCAACTTGGAATTCCATAAACAGCTTATACTAAATTTGGAATTATAATTGCATCAGGCAGGCATTGCTGAGACCCAGTAATTCTTTGTTCAACACTATAATCATAATTTCACATTACCAACAGTCTCCTCACTTACATCCCACTATGAATTATGGAGAGCAACTGAGAAAAATCTCTTAAGCATATTTCTGTACCAGGGTATGGAGAAAGGCATTATCAACAGTTCTCCATGCCTTACAACTCTCTTCCTCTTTCTATTTACAAAAGCACAATCCTCAGCACCTTCTGAAGAAACTCTTGTTTAAGTACATATACTCACATGTATACTGGCAGTACAAACATGTATACTGGTAGTTCATTTCAGTAGCATGCTTTAAGTGTCATGATTTTAATATTTTGAACTTTTCATGACAAATTTTGCTAGTATTTCTTTTCACAAAGCAGTTACACATACTTGACACCTGTGAATAAGCTGGTTATATATAGTACATTAATAATTAGCAGCTGTTCTCTAAAATAAGTATATATTTCCTTACGTTCTAAAGGTGTTTCAGGTGGCATAACCATTGCTACCTTAGTTTACTGCAGGAGTGAGGGACAGTTATTCAGTTAGAATTAAAATTAGAATTAAAATTAGAGCCTCAAACATTGAATTACCGGTACTAGATATCACCAAGACCTGGCTAATGCAAGTACAGTCAGCCCGCATCTCACAGAATTCAACTCACGCGGTCTACAAACAAAAACCCCCAGCAGTTTAAATAGCGCAGGCGATTCCACCCGCCATTCTACTTGCTAAATACATGCCCTGGAGGGAGTCCAAGATTGGGGAATGAAGCTGTTCCATCTCAGTTCCCCCCTGTGTCCCATCATTTTTACAGAGACTATACACATCTTCCGGATTTTCAAAGCAATTTGGAGTATACATAATTTCAGCTTTACACACCGATTCTGGAACATTACTCTTGTGCAAGATGTGGGCAGACTATATAATCCAAAATTCAATATAAGAATACAAAAGGAACATTAAAAGTTTCTCACCTACACTGTTTACTTGAAAAAAGATTCAAACTGGATGCCATTCCCTCATTATGCTTACTTTGAAACACACAAATTGAGAAGTTGCAAACTGTTAAGAAACAATATATTGTGCGTGTTGTGGATATACCGTATACAGTATTCCTTTTCTGAAGAAATGGATGTTCATAGAGTGACTTTGCCGAATTATACACTACAAGTCTGTATCCTTGTAGAAGTGCATATTTTAAGTACAGTATCTAGAATGAACATATGAAGCTACTATTGGATCATTAACTCCAGTATTATACTCCAACTAGTCATGGCTGCCCAAGGTCTTTCCTAATCCTGTCACCAAAGAGGTTTCTGTTTCTTTTAACAGAGAGCACCAAAGGTTGAGGCCTTCAGTGTATAAAAGCATCTGCTCTATCAAAGGGGTTATAGTCCTTTCCAACAGGGCTATGGAGTCAGTACCACCTCCATCACTACGACCTCACAACCCCAATCAGGTGGGAGTCATAAGCAATATTCGATGGAGTTGGAGGCAGAGTCGGTACCCAACTCCACAGCCCTGCTTTTTAAGACTACAGCACCCAGTAAGCCCAAGTGGTCTTCCACCAAGTATAGTACTTACCAGGGCCAGTCTTGCTTAGCTTTGAAGAGCAGGTGTTTCAGGTGGCATAATCATGGCTATCTTTTCCTACACACCTATTTTTGTTTTTTTCTTAAACATTCCTTGCAGATATTTGATGAGGAGCCCACAATTCTGCCTACCAGAGCTATCAACCTCTGGTTAGTGTAACAAGAGGAGCCCCAGCCTCTCCAGTTTAGAACTAGGAGGTTGGATTGTCCAAGCAGCAAGTTCTAATGAGATTGAAACTTACAGTGCAATCCTAACCAACTTTCCAGTGCTGGTGTAGCCGTGCCAACAGGGCGCACACTGCATTTTGCAGTGCAGGGGCAATCATGGAGGCCTCTTCAAGGTGAAGGAACATTTGTTCCCTTACCTCGGGGCTCCATTGCGGCTGCACCGGCACTGGAAAGTTGGTTAGGATTACGCTGTTAATCCAGCACAAAAAAGGTAATGTTTTAAATGAAATTGGCAGAAACTTTATCTCACCCACCAGGTGTAAGCAACTCAAGCTTGCCTGTACACTAATTACATTTGCATTTATGGAAAATAGACAGCAGCAAAACATATTCCAATACTTAACATTACAGGAAAGACCAGTGCATAGTTCACAATCAAGTACCAACTACGGTAACAGTGGCCGCCATTAAGCCCAGTATCTTTGCTCAAACACACAAGACTGAAAGCAAAAAACAAGCATAGCAATGTGAAAACACACACAGGTGTTTTTTTTTTTTTTACACCAACACATTCCAACTGAGAACAATATGGACTTGGGCTAATGTCAGAAAGACCAGTCTTACGGAGAGATTATTCCTGTGCACAACGCCTGTGTGAACGTCTTAGAGTAGAAACACTATGGATCCTAGAACTGCACATCCTTCCATCACACTTGCATACTTATATCCATTAACACCAACTCCCCTGATGTACTCACTAACACAGATCAGAATCCAAATCAACACACACTTAATGTGGGGGTGGGGTGATGCCCTCAAACCATCTTGATTTAGAGTAGGGGTTCTCAACATACTTGGTGCAGTGTACCACCTCCATGGCCGCCGCCACGCTGAGTACCACCAGAAGAGTAAGCGGCAATTTCGACCTGGTTTTCAGCACAGGAGGCCACCAGAAGCTGCACAGTAGGCTGGTAAGAGATTCCAGGTGGGCTGTTTTCTTTACTTCTGAGAGGCTCAGCCAAAGGAACGAGCTTCTCAGGAGCAAAATCCGCAGCACCAAAAGCGCCACATTTTTTCAGAGGTTCAGGTGTCCCAGCAGGGTTCTGGGGGGCCGGCGGTATGAGTACCACCAAAGGTGCCCCAAAATACCACTGGTGGTATGCGTACCACTGGTTGAGAACCCCTGATTTAGAGCATAGCAAAGTGCTTGAAGCATCTGCTTTAGGAAACACGGAGGATGTTCCTCAAAAATATGCCTCTAGTAAATAACTCACTATAAGCCAACCACCAATCAGGTAGTTT
This sequence comes from Plestiodon gilberti rubricaudatus, assembly GCA_026170595.1. NCBI lineage: Eukaryota > Metazoa > Chordata > Lepidosauria > Squamata > Scincidae > Plestiodon > Plestiodon gilberti. Next base: position 61,314,073 of record JANXHW010000003.1, on the reverse strand, counting down.
CTCAAAGAACGTGCATGCTGTCTCCCACTAGTAGCTTCTACAGTTCTCCCATCAACATCCCCAGCAGGTTATCCTCTCATCCCTACTTCTCAAAATGAGTTCGGTCTCCAAGCCTTTCAAGCCCAGCTCTCTTTTCTAGAGGCCCATTTAAGTTCTATGATCCCTCATTCACCTTCCAACACACACCTTCTCCGATCTCTCGAAAAAGAAACACCTGGGTTCAAGACAGTCCAGAAACAACACCCCCTGGTTTGCAAGCCGGTCTCCCGGGAATATCTGGGAACTGTTTAGTGACTCAATAATAAGGTACAGTACAGTCCTTCGTTTGATCAAGGCCACTTCCGAATACTGTAGTGTGTGCAGTCGCAGTCTACACAAACTGAGCCCCGGCAGCTTCCCAACCCGGAGCAGCCCACTTCCCCTCAAGCCCTCTTACTGCAATACTTTCTTCAAGTCTCTCTCACAAAGCACCCTTTCAAACCCTTTTCTTCCTTCTCCTCCAGCTAAGCTTATTATAGCTTTACTCCCTCTTTGAGCCTCCCGGCCCACAAGCGCGAGGGGCTCACCCATCTACCAAGAGGAATATGTTCTCACTGGCCTCAAGTCCTACGGGTACGGCAGGTTATACATGTGCAAGACCCACGTTATTTTTTTTCTTCAACCCATCCGAGTCTTCGCTCCCGTTACCTGCGGGTAGGAGGCCGGGGCCCGAGCCGGCAGCGACAGCAGCTGACGGCTCAGGGGCTTGGCTCACCGGGATGAAAGGGACGGTGAAATTGAATTCAGTGGCCGAAGAAGAGAAGAGCAAGTTAGTCCCGGTGCTGGCTGAGGAGCCGCTACCGGATGAGGAGGCTTTCGGGGCAGCCATGACTGTGGCGCTTCCACGTCTCCGATTCTCTTCTGTCCGTCTCAGCGGTGGCCCTGCCCCTTCCGCCCACAACTCTGCCCGGCTCTAAGATGGCGCCACCGGAGACGCAGCTCTCCTCCCTCCTCTCCCGCCAGCCCGAGCCCGCGCTTAGGAGAAGAGAAGACAGGACAGGACAGGAGTCGGCTCGGCCTGGCCGCGCCGCTCTCGTTAGCACCAGCAGGAATCGCTAGCCCGCGTCGATAGCGCCATTGCCCGCCCAGCGCCTGAGGCAGGAGCGTGGAGGAACCGGCCTCCGGCGAAGACCCTGACCCAAAAGCCTTAGAAGAAAGGAGAGGATGCCGTGTGTGGCGGACTGGCTGAATTGCCCCCTCAGCATCGTGCAGGACGTCTTCGGTGAGAGGCAGCGAGCGGGGAGGCAAATAGCGGGCTGGGTGGGTGGGTGGAAGCCGGTCGGGTCCGTGCCAGGGCAAATGCAGCAGGCAGGCAGCCGAAAAGGAGAGCGACGCTCACGGACGGAGTGTTGTGTGTGTGCGAGCGGTAGAGGAGCTCGTAGCGCCGGGGTGGGTCGGAGAGTCCGGCTGGGCTGGGGACGACCAGAAAGGCGAAGGTTTGCTGCTGCTCAGCGCGTGGTGCTGCTGGAGAGCCGGGGTTAACGTGGTGGGGACAAGTGGGCCTAGCTGGGCAAAGCTGAACAATTGCCAGGCTCTTCTGTGAAGTTTAGGCCTTGTCAGAAAAGAGTGAAGTCAAATGCCCGGCTCCCGCCTTGGGCTGGAAGAGAGCGGAATTGAGTTCCGAGAGAGGGTTGCAAAACGCGGCTCGGCTGGGCTGTTCGTGGAACTCGTCCAGAAAGACCAGGGCTCGGCCCTGAAAGTTGAGTAGTAGAGAAGAGAGAGTGTCTCTGAGCATGTGCAGTATGCGACAAGGAAAAAACAGACGACGGAAATGAGAGAGACGTTTAGGCCTTCCAGTTCAGAAGTCGTGGCTTCCAGACAGGCTTTCAGCCCCAGTGTACTACTATTTAGATGTTAATCGCCCGATAAGCGTACTTGGAGAGGTCAGATTGGGGTGAGGACAAGGCATTATTAGGCTGGTGCGTATCACTGGCACTGGACACTAGCCGGGCAGGTCGTAGCTTCCAACTTCTATCTGTTTTTCTCCGGTTGTTCATTTGTATCTAACAGGGTGGATCGATTTAAATTACCAAGAAAAAGTGTCTGTTTAAATCATCCTTTAAAATCGGGGTTTCACGTTTGATTTGTATATTTTTCTGAACAAGCTTGCATGCTAATATGTTGTTATAACAATTTTAACATTCTGTTGACAGCTAAATTAAGCCTTTGTACTACCCAAGAACATAATCCCATAACCTCTAGTCATGCAGCCCTGTGCTTTTTGCACTATAGGATTTATATCTGCTTGGAATTTCTACTTGGGTTCTCTTTGTGTACACACGAGGACACTGTGATTATTTATTTGAAGACAAAAGGTGCAATCCTGTAAAAGTCTACTGAGTTCAGTGAGACAGTGCAGTCCTATCCAACTTACACCACCTGTGCAGGGAGAATGGGAGGCCCCAGTACAGAAAGGGGATTCAAATCCCCTCCAAAGCTTCCTGCCCTTCTCCCCCCCCCCCCCCCCGCTAGTTACACCGGTGGTGTAAATTGAATAGGATTGTGCTGTTATTCCCAGGAAAGGGTTATAGGATTGCCTCAGTACTAGGGAGTAAGCCCCATTGATGCATAGTTGCAGCAGTTTGCAGCAGGTGCAGAATTTCTAGGAATAAGAGCTAGTGTAAGATGTAACAAGTGTTAGAACAATGTTGCTCTATGACATATAATGTGCGGCTCGCAGAAATATGTTGACTGAGCTCCTTTTTGCATCACAATTAATATAAATTTAAATTTAAAAAATTTAAGCTTAATGATTTACCCAGTAAAAAACTGAGAGTCCACTGGATTAAAACGTATGTTTAATGTTCAAAATGAGTACATTATTAAAAAAGTTAAATGTTTCTTAAATATTGCAACTCTCAAACATCTCTCTTGCGACTCTCAAACAGTTTATCATATGTGGTTCTTATGCTAAGCAAGTTTGGTCATCCCTGCTCTATGACATGAAAAGTATCCATGTTCTTTGATTCACAGTCTAAAGCCTGTGACACGCTGCCTGCATCGGGCTGTGTTGCGTCTGTGTGCGGCTGGAAAATCCCAGTGTGTCTTCTCCTTTACTAGATCGCAACGCAACGCAGGAGAGCTGCATTGCAGTGTGTGCAAAGTTGAACAAGTCTAACTTTAGCCAATGAGAGGCTGCGTTCAGTGCTGTGGGGGCAGGATGCAGAGCACGCGTTGGGCCAGTCATAATAAATAAAATGCACTGTGTCTGAAAAGACTCTATTCTGATTGTCTAATAGAGAGCAGGGGCGGGGCAAGACATCTTACACTTCTCAAATCCACCGGTCCGGTGTAGACAGGTTGTGTTGCCACACGTCAGCTACTCTCACAACACACCAGGATGCAACACACCCCGACGCAGGTGTTGTGGCAGAGGCTTGAATATTAACAGTTTGCATAATAATAAATATAATGCACTGTGTTTATTATCCAATTGTATTTATAAGATTTGGTTGTAAGACATACCCTTGTTTGCCCCTGGCTCATTTTTCTGAACATAGACTAGGCTTCAGCTTGGTGTGTCATGGGTTACTTTATAAGAAATTATGTATAGTATAAAGGTAAAGGTGACCCCTGACAATTAAATCCAGTCGTGTCCGACTCTAGGGTGTGGTGCTCATCCCCATTTCAAAGCCGAAGAGCCAGCGTTGTCTGAAGACGCCTCCGTGGTCATGTGGCCGGCATGACTCTCCTTGCCGCAGCGCATAGCATGCAGCTGGAACACGGAGTGCTGTTTACCTTCCCGCAAGCGGTACCTATTTATCTACTCGCATTAACATGCTTTGGAACTGCTAGGTTGGCAGGAGCTGGCCAAGCAACGAGAGCTCACCCTGTCGCGGATTCAAACTGCCGACCTTTCGATCAACAGCTCATGGTTCATACATTTATATTAAACTAGGTTAATACAAGAAATGAAAAAATCTAAGTTTTTTTAAATCACATTTTTAATTTTTTATTCATCTGTAATATTGGAGCATTCCTCCTATTATACCTATTAGTACAGAGTGCTAGCATTTGTTTTCCTTTTTTTTAGTGCTGCATACATATACTGACTTCTGTATTTCTGAAAATTAGCATTTTTGGCAGCAAGATTTGTGTAATGCATTGTGTATGATGACGACGAATATTTATATACTGCTTTTTAACAAAAAAATTCACAAGGTGATTACCATAGCTAAATAAATGGTTCCCTATTCCAAAAGGGCACACGCTTCCAAAAGATGCAGAAGAAACACCAGCAGCCACTAGAAAAGATCAGTGCCACATACTTTTTTTTTCAACATTTAGTGAGATGCAGCAACCACTAAAACATACAGAATGAGGGTATTTCATTATAAATCAAAATATATTAGTGTTGTAACTCGAAAAGTTATGACTACCGTACAGTGTAAAGCATGCCAAATTAAATTAGCATTTTCTGACCTGTATTTTAATTGCATACGGTCTTTTCCCAACTATTCTAGAACCTATTTAGTGAACTTTTTGTTGAAAAGCGGTATATAAATACTGTTAATAATATGAGACTATGATCTGTTAAGAAGCAATAAATGAAGTACACTGTATTCTACTCTATAGCTAGTATTGAATCCTAAAGACCTTTCGTTACTACTGTATATTTAATTCCTGGTTTGTAAACTACTGAAACTGATGCAAAAAAAAAAAGTCCTCCAAAGGACAATTAATTGAAACAAGCAGGGTCATAGTTTTGCTTCACTAGACTGGGGTAGATGAGGATGGGAGAAAGGGATGTTGATTACTAGAATCTATCCAGATCTTCGGAGGAGCTGTATAGGAAAACCGTTAAATTGAACTTGTGGTAGAATGGGAAGGGTTGCGCACACTCAGTTCTGCTTGAAGGAAATTCCAAATATGTTGAAATCCTAATCTGCATACTCTCTGCTCTGGCTGAAATTATGTCACCTAAGCAAATTTAATACTGGTTTAGGTTAGCCTCTGCACGTAAACAAAGTACAGAACAGGTTTATCAACAACTCTAATATGGTAATTTTTCAGAATACCTGTGATGTGAACTATATTTTTCCTTAGTGCCTCATCTGAAATCTAGAGAGTCCAATGACTGTAGAATCTAGATAGGATTTAGGCTGGAAGTCACAAGTCACATCTGTTCAAAGCAGTAGTTTAGAGCTGCTTGCAGTCAGTTTGCAGAAGTTACTGCCACAAATGCTAGTTTGCATTACTGCAACATATTCTAGGGCAAGGTCTCAGGGCTTCTTGAAGTTACACAGGTCTGGTTTTAGTAAGTGGTAAGATGGATGACCACCTGGGAACCCATGTAAGCTGCCTTGAGTTCACCGATAGAAAAACACATAACATGTCTATATTAGTAATTACAAAGAAAATAATTGGAGAAAGTTTCTGGTCTACAAAAATGTATTTGATTATTGCTGACAAATATACAAGTGGCTAATGTGTGGACAGTTTCCACTTCCAACTGGTATACAGCTGCTTAAAATATACTCCAATGTTTGTGGTATATTGGTCTAACTGCTACTGTGCCATATAACCCATAGTCTACCTGCTTGCCAACTGGCAAAGTTGTCTGTAAGTGGGGCCCCTTGGGGGAGTCTGGAAGGGGGTGCTGAAGGGGAGGTCCCTGTCTGCGAAGCCCTCAGGGGGCGCCTGTGGCTCCAGTCCGACGGGACCCCCAGAAAGAATACTGAACCCTGGGGTCTGCCTGGGTGTGGACCAGTAGAGTCAGCATAGGCCTCAGGGTAGCTAGAGGGCGGGGGTTAATCCACCTCGCAAGCCGCCTCTCTCAGCTGGTCGGCTGGTCTTAGGCAGGAGAGGAGACACGGCTTCCCTTGCCTTGCTGCCGACTAACTCATCACTGACCGGCTGCTCCTTTATATAGCCCTCTTTTGGGAAGTCCCGCCTCCCCGGGTGATTGACAGGCGTTCAAGCCTATCGGCTTGCCACCTAAAGGAACTCTGGGGTTGTCCCGGCCGTGCCTTGGCAGCGCATGCCCAGTTGTACTTGTGACTGGCCGGGTAAGTACGGGCGGTCTCGGGGTGCCCGGACATTGTCATTATTACCAGCCAGACTTCACACGAAGAAGAAGAGTTTTCCTTTTGTCACTTTTATTTTTATAGCAATAGACACAACAGGAATTTATATGTTGCTTAGTTCAAGATTGTATTGTGCTGCCAAAATTCATTGAGACGTTGAATGTACTGAAATAATTTGATTTGTGTTTTTTTCTCCTAGCTCAAAATGGTCCAAATCCTGAATGGGAGGGGAAAGTAACGGAATACTTCAGAGACAAGCTAAAAGAAAATAATGCAACTAATTGGGTAAGAGTGTGTTTGCGTACGTACTCAAGTTCTTCTTTTGCTGTGGTGACAGTTTCTAGCTTTTTATGCAAGGTCTTATTTTTTCATTTAAGGAATGGACTGATTGGTCTGAGAGAGGTTAATAAACCGGTTATAAGGCTGTCAGAGTAGGTTAAATGATATACCGTAAAAATAGGGGGAAATGTCTATGCGCCTTATGGACCGAATGCTGTAAAAAATTGGGTCCTTTTAACAGTTTTCTGGCTGCTTACCGCGTTATGGTTTAGCACCTCCAATCTTTGTCCCGTGTTGCTGGCTGCATTGCGGCCCCACCAGGACTGCCCCCAGTCAGCAGCTCGAAGACGCTGCACCTTCGCTTGTTCTACCAGCAAGACGCGAGCCTCCCGGACGCTGAGATGCTGGACGCAACAAGAAAGCTCTCCAGAAACATCTGAGTAACTCCGATGTTTCCGGAGAGCTTGCAGTCGCATCCAGCGCCTGCGTGAAGCTCCCAGACCCTGGACGTGACAAGAAAGCTTTCCAGAAACATCTGAGTTACTCCGATGTTTCTGGAGAGCTTACAGTTGCGTCCAGTGCCTCCGCGAAGCTCCCAGACCCTGGACGCGACAAGAAAGCTCTCTGGAAACATTGGAGTAACTCGGATGTTTCCAGAGAGCATCCTTTTCGCGTCCAGCGCCTGGGAACTTTGCGCAGGCGCTGGATGCGCCTCAGCATTTCCCGGGTCCATATCTAGGAGTAAACTAGTTCTGAAAGGTGAAACTATTTGAGAAAACTACCTGTACTGTAGTAAAAACATAGTCACCTTAATGCATTGTATTCGCTCTGTAAAGTAAATGAAAAGAAAAGAGTTTTCTTATTTACCAAATAACTAGAGGTGTTTTTGTTGAATACAAGAGGATTACAGTCTAAGTCTTACTGAACACAATGGGCTTACTTCTGAGTAAAATAAATAACACCGTTTTCAAAACACCTCTACAAATAACTGAGCTTACTTTTCTTTTTAGAGATTGATTCTTTTGAATACTGTCTAAATTAAATTAATGATTGGAAGTTGAGTATCAAACTCTGTTGTTTGCTTTACATGAGACTGATAATCTCTAAATCGTCATACAGGTACCTTCCCTGAATGATGTTCCTCTACATTATCTGAAGCCGAATAGCTTAGTGAAATTCCGCTGTATGGTTCAAGATATGTTTGATCCTGAGTTTTATATGAATGTCTATGAAACAATTGACACAAATACAAAATCACGTGTAAGTACTGAAATTTGTGAAATTTCCTTGTGAAAAAGCATAGTCCTTCCTTTTTACTATGCACTTTCTCCAACGCACATGTGTTTTTAGTCTTCCCAGTTCCCTGGGGTTCAAGTAAGGATGACTTGTGGCTAGATTTGGACTCCACTGAGCCACTCTGTATGTTCCTATATAGGAGAAGGTTCGTCTTCTGCTTCTTTGGAAGTGAGGTCATAAGGGCCTTGCTCTCTCCTGATGCTAGTGTAATTCTGAGGACATTTTCTTTTTTTATATACATTTTAAATAATTGACATTTGAAGGTTCTAGTGTAGTCTTTTGACACCCTCCTAAATTCTTGAATCCAGCATGGCCACAAACCATCATTACAAAGCATGACGTTGGACAGTCATAGTGATTTTTTTCAGGTCTTCATGCTCAGGAACAGTTCACCTTGCATGGTTGCTTAAAGAGGGAAAGCATAAGAGTGTCATTGTGTGTGTTTTTTCAGATTAACTGGCTCTTTGCATATTAAATTTTATCAAATAAGAATATTCTTTGATAAATCTATTTTGATTTGTATTTTGAGACACAGAGGGTACTGTCACGAGCATCGTTGAAGGAAGAGTGCTTTTGCCAGTAGGCTGTGTTGTTATGTGTAAAAATAACTAATATATGATGGAGCTGTGATGTTGCATGTTTTTTTTAATAGGTTTTGCATTTTGGAAAATACAAAGACTTAGCAGAATGTGGGGTAAGTGCAAATACTGTAGGTATGAAACTCATGGTTATAAGTCATGCATTAATACAAGTCATGCATTAATTTTATTCTTTTGTGCAGTGATCTGTGAGCAACTAGAAGGCTGTTCAACAAAATACAGATGGTTGATTTGTCTGCTATAATCTAGTTTTTATAACTAGGGCTGCGTTCGTTTTTCAGTTTCTAGTGCTAGAAGCGCTAGAGAGCTTTTTTCGCCTTCCAGCATGCTAGGGTTGTGTTCGTTTTTCACATTCTAGCACGCTCGCCATGCTAGCAATTTGAACTGCGAGCTCAAAGCTAGAAAATATGGTGGCCTCCTGCACCAATAGGAAGGCTGTTCAGCTACAAAGGAGCTTGGGAGATGTAGTGCGAGGGACGAGGAAATAAGAGCGGTTTTTTCGGTGGGAACTTATGTCGACAGGATTCATTCAGAACAACTAAGGTGGCTTGCAACAACATCTTCAGATTCCGCATCCAGTTAAATATTTAACACCACAAAAGCACCCTGAACTATATTAAAACACCATCTTGTCGTTTTTTGTAGAATTCTATAATCTTGTAGAATTCTAGATTCAGAATTCTAGCATGCTAGAGGCATGCTAGAAACATCACTTCCTACTTGAAAAACGAACACAGCCTAGGTATAATTCACTAGTGTTCCTAATTCTGTTGTAACAAGTGTATCCTGTAGGTGTGTCTTTCCCAACTTCACCCTCCATGTCACCCTAAAGAAATAGTAGCGTTACAAATACTTTCATTTGTCCAAAAATGGGGGGGGGGGGGGGGCAAAATATGCCACTAGCAAAAAGTTGTTGCCTCTAGTTGTAGTAGTATTTAAACATGCATTTAGCAGTGTGTTTTACCCTGCCTCTGACTTTTATTAGATCGACAAAGCAGGGGAGGGGGGAGAACACTGCCACGTTGTAGAACGTTTTGACAATATGTTAAGACAATAAGGGGAGGAGACTGAACCCTGCAGGGCCCTAAGGGCTAATGGCCAAAGTGTCAAGCATGGGGAGGGGGAGCATATGACTCCCATCCATTGAGAGTTATTTATTTATCGTATGGCACATTCACATCGCATTCCAATTCAAAACAAAACATAATATATATGTGAGAGCTAAAGTACTGTAACTGGCCATTGGTTTCCTGTTCCGGTTGAAAGTGCTGGTTCTCATCTTCTGATGAGAGATGCCACCACCTAGGGAGGTACAACTGGTGCATACTCAGGAAAGGGCCTTCTCTTAGTGACTCCTGAGCTTGGAATGTGCTATCACATGAGTTGCAGGAAACTCCCTCTCTCCCCATCTTTAGGCTGTTAACCTACTTGATCTGCCAGACTTTTGGACTATGATTATTGTTGATGACTGCTATGTTTGCTGTATGAATTGACTATGCTATTATTTTGATAAATTATTTTTGTTTTATGGTGTTTGTGACATTGAGAACTGCTCTGGGACTGTATAGTAATCCGTAGGATACAAATATAAAATATTAGTGTAAGTTGGTTAAATTTAAATTCTTGCATAATACTACTAATTCTGTTCTTACAGGTATTAAGGTGATTGACAGCCCAATCCTAACCAACTTTCCAGCGCAACAAACAAACCAGCAAACGTTCCCTTACCTTGAGGAGGCTTCCATGACTGCCCCCCCCATTGCACAATGCAGTGCGTGCCCCATTGGCACAGCTGCATCAACTGGAAAGTGTGTTAGGATTGGGCTGTTAGTGTGATACAGGTATTGATGATTTAGTACAGTAAAACTGAAATGAAAGATACAGTCTCAATCAGGAATTGTAAAATAAATCCAGTTTTTGTAGCTGTTGTGTTACAGCACCGTAATGTTAACTGGCTGATAAAACAGCTGTTTTCTGGTAGGAATCAAACCCTACATTGTTGGTGCTGTTACTGCTCCATAACAGGCGAACCAGCTGCATATCTTTTAAAGCAGAGGTTCCCAACCTGTGTACATGGAACACAGGCTGGTGGTACGTGGGCTACTGGTGGCCAAGATGGCGGCCACCATCTCAGCCGCATGCCGCCATGTCTTTGGCTTCTCTTCTCCTTGATCGGGGAAAATAAGCCAAAGACGCGGTCGCCCCAGTCTGCTGGCAGCTGCTTCTTTAGCTTCTCTTCCATGATCGCAAGGAAGTGAAGCCGAAGACGTGGCTACTCCAGATTGCCGGAGGCTGCGTCTTTGGCTTTTCTTCCATGATTGCAAGAAAGAGAAGCTGAAGCCACGGCTGCTCCAGTCTGCCGGCAGCTGCATCTTCAGTTTCTCTTCCTTGCGATTGTGGAAGAGAAGCCGAAGACACGGCCGCTCCAGACTCCCCCCCCCTCCCTGGAAGAAAGTGCCAATGACGTCATCAGCACTTCTTCTGGTGGTACGCGGGCGACCAGAGACCCGCATAGGTGGTACTTGGGCCTCCAAAGGTTGGGAACCTCTGTTTTTAAAAAATTGCAAATATCAGCTATGTCATAAGAATTGTTGCTGAAAGAACAGAATATACCGGTATTGCATTTTTTTTGCAAAAAGGATTAACAGTATTTATATACTGCTTTTTCAACAAAAATTCACAAAGCGGTTTACAGACAAAATCAAATGATTAAATGGCTCCCTGTCCCAAAAGGGCTCACAATCTAAAAAAGATGCAGACCAGCAAACAGCCACCAGAAAAGACTCTGTGCTGGGGTGAAAGGGGAGCAGTTTTGTCTTTTTGTCATCCATGTGACTGTCTTCACTATTTTGTCTTTTTTGCTCTGAACCAAAAATGTTCTCATATTTGTTTGAAAAATAATCTAGCATCTGTGAGTTTCAGTGGTTTGGGATTATTGTTTAGGGTAAGTATTGTTCAGTGTTCGGATATTTTAGTAGATCTACTTGCATTTTATATGCACTTTTTCTTAAATGCTTAAAAGTGCTTCATATACTTCATCATGTTTACAGCAGTGTTATATTTACTTTGCATTTTAAAATATCTTAATGTTGTGTATCTTCACTTACTCTATTCTAGCCACATCAAGAAATAGACTTAAATCATAAACAAATAGTCACTGCAGAGAGACAGACTTTTTACTGTGTTCCAGTGCCTGGAGAATCAGCATGGGTGAAAGAAATATCCTTTGTTTTTGACTGCATTGTATGCTGGTATATAGAAAAATTATACAAAGCGGTTTGTGTTGTAGTGAGAGAGAAGGTATAATGATTCAGGTCCTTGAACAAATGAGAGAAAAAGTTAGACTGTTTATGTACTAGTACAGAAACAGATCTGAACTAACCACATGTTAGTTCTGTAACATGTGGACAGGGTTTTTTCCCATCAGATGTATCTATACAAGCACATGAGTAATTTGCACACTTGATTTTAAAAATGTAGTCTGATTAAAGTCTTCTGAAAATTAAGACTCCCTCTGGTGGTTGGTCCAAGAACAAGAATAAATTATCAGTAGTTTATTCTGTAAAGCAGGGGTGGTGAACCTATTTGCGGTGGGGGACCATTTTCCCATGGGGAAAATTGGCTGCGGGCCGGCCGTAAGGCCACTCAACATTTTTGCCCCCCAACGCAAATTTGACCCCCCCCCCGCGAATTTACCGCACCCACCCACCGCTCGCCCGCTCACGGACGGCTCGCTCTCCCACCCACCCACGGACCGCTCGCTCGCTCTCACTCCCACTCTCACTCTCCAAACCCTCTCCCTCCTCTCTCCAACTTACCTCAGACTCCGGGCCGCCGCCGCCAGCCTTCCCGCGCCTCCTCCTTTTCAAAGCGGCTTTTCTGTACCTGCGCAGATCGCCGCTGGACTCAGCAGCGATCTGCGCAGATACAGAAAGGCCGCTTTCAGAAGGCGTAGGCGCCGAGGTGACACGTCACCTCGGTGCCTACTCCTTTTCAAACCAGCCTTCCTGGACCTGCGCAGAGCGCAGCTGAGGCCGAGATTGCCTTCTTGGCTTCAGCGGCGCTCTGCGCAGGTCCAGGAAAGCCGGTTTTAAAAGGAGTAGGCGTGCGGCGGCGGTGGAGCCTTCGGTGGCCGGACCGGATCGTCCCGCAGGCCGGAGGTTCCCCACGCCTGCTGTAAAGTTTAGTCTACTGCACAGTATAGACCAGTAGTGGCCAACCCGTGGCACGCCATGTGCCACATTTTATGTAGATAATCTTGAGCGTGCCACTTAAATAAATAAATAAAGGTAATGAAAATATTTAAAGCACAGTGACAGCGCAAGAAGAATAAAGCGCAGTGGGGTGCAGAGACAGGCTTGGAAAGGCACGCTGGGGTTGAGAGAGAGAGGGATTTCAGTGCTTGACTCGAGCAGGAACGGCAGTGCGTGCCACTTCAAAAGGCTCGGCGTGCCACTAAGTGGCACCCGTGCCACCTATGGTAGGCTTACCAGAGTCCCGGTTTTGACCGGGAAAGTCCCGGTATCGCCGCTTCGTCCCCCCGCCCCCCCCGAACTCTGCCTTTGTCCCGGCCCGGCCCGCCGGCTGCATTGCGGCGGGCCGGAGCTCTTCCGAGACTGTGCTGCAGCTGCAGCGCGTCTCTGTCTCTTGATCTTTGTAGTCTCGCGCGTTTGCGCGAGGCTGGAATCGCTCGGAAGATGTCTGAGTGAACTCGGACATCTTCCGAGCGATTCCAGTCTCGCGCATGCGCGCGAGACTACAAAGATCAAGAGAGGCAGAGACGCGCTGCAGCTGCAGCACAGTCTCGGAAGAGCTCCGGCCCGCTGCAATGCAGCCGGCGGGCCGGGGCAGTAAAAGAGACAGTTTGGGGGGGGGGGACAGGGGGACAACGAAGTGTCAGCATAAAATAAAATAAAATAGAAAACAAACTAAATAAACATAAAACATAAAATAAATAAACATAAAATAAACTAAAATACACAAACAGCACATAAAATAAAATACACAAATAAACTAAAATACACAAATAAAATAAAAGTCTCAGAAAATAAAATACAGTATTTTACCTTTTTCCCCGTGCCTCTGAGCACGTGCAGAGTGCCACTGCTGTTTTCGTCCCAGCCAGCTGGCTGCGTTGTGACGGCCAGCGCTGGCCATTACAATGCACCTGGCTGGCTGGGACAAAAACAGCGGCGGCAATCTGCACGTGCTCAGAGGCACAGGGGAAAAAGGTAAAATACTGTATTTTACAGTGGACACGCCCACTTCTGGCGGACACGCCCACTTCCGGCGGAAGTGACATCACAGTTTTTGGCCCGCCTTCTTGTGATGTCACTCCCGTCCCCCTTGGGGGTGCCAGAAATCTGGTAAGCCTACCTATGGTATAGACTAAAGTTCTCAAAGGAGAAAGAAAGCAAAGGTGTTAGAGTTCAGACCACCAAAATGCTCAATAACACTTGCTTGTGGAAATATGTTGAGTAATTACTAATCTGTGGGGGATGAATTCTACAGTTGAGGCTTAATTTTGAAACTTCAGATAACATCTATCACTTAAAGAGTCTATAATAAGTCTGTTTCCAAGATGTTTCTGTTACAACTGGATGCTGTAGCTTTGCATTAGCTAGTGGGAAATGGTTGTGAGAATTAGTTGGAAAGGAGATGAAATTTAAAAGAATCAGATAAGTGCAAGGCAACTGAGCATGTTTTATGAAGGGTTTTTAGGTAACAACTATTTTGACTCTGGAATCATGAGAATGATAGCATGCACTTACGTTAATTATGATGTAATTCAAGGATAGAGAAACTATTTTCAAAGTTGGGAAGATCCTCAGTCATATATAGCCTGCTGCCATTTTGACTGAACCCTTCAGTTCAGACCCACCTCTATGGAACCACTGAAAGAAAAATGAACTCTCCCTGTGGGGTGATGAGAGAATATACATATTTAGGGTGTTGTACATTTTGTGCTGAGGCTGTATGATCTTATCCCTGTGACTGTCTTCAGGCGTGTCTCATTACCCCACCTACTTTGTATTTTGAGTGTATGTAATTATTTAAAATAAAATGTCAAATTGTGTTAACTATCAAAGCAGTAAAAGTTCTTAACTGAAAATTTTACGCCTATACCAGCGCAAGTCAGGCTCGAGTTTGTCCTTCAACTTCTTATACACCAAGTCGCCACAAGAGGAGTTATGAGGAGGATGAAGATATGGAATTGCATCCATCTAAGCAGAGAGAGCAACATCTGGGTATTGACTGAGTCACTGATGATTTTGTTTTTAAAAGTCATTTGTTTTTCAAGATTGATACTTCATAGTACACTGAAAGACACAAAAAGACAACTTACAAAATAGTTTTTTTAGAGTACCATCTACAGTGCTGTGGTAATTACCTCTCCCTGTTTATTGAAATAATCACATTGGAGATATTCCAGGGATATTGTGTCATCTAAAGAGCATAACCCCAGTAGTTGGGTGTGCCGTTGACCTGAAAGTCTGAAGGGAGTGTACCTGAATGAAGCTGAAACAATAACCACTGAATTCTCCCACCAATCATTGATGGGTTCTGCAACATCACATTCTAATTGGACAACTTTTATTTCTCCATTAAGGCAACAGTTGGCTGGCCTCCTGCAAAGTGTATATAAACTTTTCTGTTAAAGCCAGAAGGATCCCCGGGTCTGTAGGCCTACCATCTATGAAATTGTCTAATTTAACTGTCATTAGCCATGACAATTCAATGCAACCTCTCAATGCTGTCACCATCATGCCCTCCTTGTGGCTTCCTGGAAGCATATGGCTGGTCACTATTGGAATCAAAATTATTATACTGGATGGAGAGTTGGTTGATTCAGCAAGGCTTTTATGTTCACAGTCATACTGCTTATGTTGAGACATTCATTAAAGTTGTCTCTTGCTTTGCAACTGTAGTCAGAGGTGAAAACTGACTGCCTACTATTCATTTCTACACGTGATTTTATTTACTAAAGTCAGGGTTAGTTGACAGTTATATTTTATGTACAAGCTAAGACTTGTGTGATCAGAATTGTTAAAATGTGTAGTATTCTGCTGGGTAAAAAGACCACGGTCAGTTACGTTGGATTGTCCTAACGTTTTGCACTCTCATTTTGATGGCATTGTCAAAGGATAAAATCACCTAAAACACTTAAAAGTTAAAATTCAGCTAAGAAGTCTAAAACCTGAATTAAAAGCTCTAAAATGCAGTTTAAAATCAGACTAGGATTAAAACTGCATAAAAGCTAAGCTAAAACCCTAGCTCCAACATCAATGTCTCTGCTTAAACTGATGTTGGAGCTAGGGTTTTAGCTTATTTATTTATTTATTTAAAGAATTTGTAGCCCGCCTTTCTCCCGAAGGCACTCAAGGCGGCTTACAACATATTAAAATACATATAAACAACTTTAAAACAATTAATTAAACACATTAAAATAATTAAAAACACTTGAGATTTAACAGCTTAGCGTTCATGCAGTTTTAATCTCAGTCTGGTTTTAAACCGCATTTTAGATTCAGGTTTTAGACTTCTTAGCTGAATTTTAACTTTTAAGTGTTTTAGGTGATTTTATCCTTTGACAATGCACTCAACATGGGAGGGCAAAACGTTAGGACAATTCAAAGTTATATTTTATTTTGAATGTATATTATGTAAGTAATGTATATTATTAACTTTGAAAATTTACATTTTACTAAATTATGCTTCTGGAATGAATTATAATCCTTGAGCTGCAGTATTAGCAAACCCACTGATTAATTGTGTGCTAGAGTAGCAAGGCTGGAACACAGCCATGTTGCATTCTAGGAACTGAAGCACAGCTATAGGACTGGGCTATCAAGGGCTTCTGTGTCAATAATTCAACATTAAGACTTTTTGTCGTATTAATAGAAATACTGCATACATACACGTGTTGTGGTAACTTTCTAGAACTGTTAGCCATGTATTGTCATGGCTAAGATATTAATGTAATATTACATAGAAACGCGCTGTTAGAGATGCATCTAGTTTTTGGCACTCTGAAAAGTACATAGAGAGCAAAGTCTAAAAGTTTTGTCCCGAGTGCAACTTTGCTGCTCTTGTACATTTCAAAGAGCCAGAAAATATACAGCATGTACCTCCAAGAGTGCATGGTGTTCGTTAATTCAGCATTTTGCAAAACTTCTTTCAAAATAAGGAAGTGTTAGTTTCAGTTTTTAGACTTAGAGAAGTTGGAATCTGTGTCTCTCTTTGCAGGAAGTGTAGCTGATATCCATGGAAGTGGGGAACCAAAGCGATTGGAAACAGAAGCTTCTGCAAGACATCAGACGATCTCCTTAAACTGCTCACCTCCAGTAGATTTAAACTTTCCACTTCCGGGAGAGAAAGGCCCTGCATGTCTTGTTAAGGTAATAAGCTATATTCAGTATTGGACAATTTTCTTGTTTACCGTGCTAGATTTGTGGCTGATTGAAACCTGTATCTAACAGCCCAATCCTGTCTAGCAGAATGAAGTGGCACAAATAAGGCGCCCGCCATATCTAGGCCTGGATTGGGTCTGCGCGGGCGCAGCCAGAGGCCTCCACAAGGTAAAGGGACATTCGTCCCCTTACCCCGAGTAGAGCCCCAGCCGCCCCAATGGGTCTACTCGCATGTGCACGTAACGCAGGCCAAACCCAGGAAGGGGGATAGGATTTGGCGGAGCACGCAGCCGCCAATCCCTCCTGGGCCCAGTAGGCCAATCCGCCCCCCCTCCCAGAATGCCCCCTCCGCACTGTGGGCACTTACCTCTCCACCGTGCCTCACTATTTTGTGGTGCCGGGTGAGCAGCACAGGCCTCTCCGCCAGTGCAGCTTACTCGTTGGGTGCCACAAACGAGCTTTCCGGCACGTTTGTGACACCTTAGACCGGCGGAGCAATTGCTCTGCTGGTCTAAATTTAGACAGGGTTGCACTGTAAGACAGTTACACTAACTCGCCATAAACAACCCATGATGTATAGTGCTAGCATCAATGGTAGTAGATACCACAGTACGTTGACAGTTTTACATGTCCTTAAAAATAAATCCTGTAAATCAAGGCAATGTTATCCCATGGGATATTACTGTGATTCAGGACGCTGAGAAGAAGAAACTTTGTGTGGCTTCAACTGTGTTCATATAAACAGATACTTGAGAATTCAAGCTATGTTTCTTTAACCCTATGCCTCCATGAGAACTATAGGTTATATTTTTAGGTGATCATGTACTTCCTGTGAGGTAGCATGAAAATGAAGGACATGTCAGTCTATGAAGTATGAAGCCAAATTGTGATTCATGAGCCATATGCACCTCCTGAACAATTCAAGAAAGTAAAGGCAGTCCCTGCTTAGTGCTTATGTGCAGCAAGGGTGACGTGGCTTTCCCTCTTTCCTATTGAAATCTTTCTTAATCAAATGGTCAAACCAAGGGACTTGGGAAGAAGATGAGGTGGCAGTATTTAAGTAGAAGCCTACGGCTTGCCCAGCCAGTACATTTACAGGTGGGTGAAGAGAAATGTGGAAGGAACTGTATGTCTTGTGACACAATAGATTGATACTTCCTGTTTGCTTTTTAGTCTCTACAGTTTCTCATTTTTGTCTGCTGCATGATTTTTCTAGAGAAACACGCTCTTGTTCTCTGCATTATATTGCAAGACCCGATATTGCCTCTTAAAAATACTCTCTTTTGGCAGATATATGAAAATGTGGATAGTTTCAAGGTGAATGATATCCTTGAGGTGTATGGGATTCTGTCAGTTGATCCAGTCCTACACATAGTGAATAACGAAGAAAGGTAATGTTTTATATAATCATATAGGATCAAAATTTGCAATCATTTATCATGTCGAAGACCAGAAATCACCTATAGTTGGCTTACAAACCATATTTAAGTTTTTTTTTTTTTGTATGTACAAGCTTGGCAACAATACTTAATTCCTTGATCAGTGTGATTTAGAACTGAAATGGCAGGCCAGTTAATGTCAGTTCCTTTCTTTTGAGGACCTGTGCTAGCCCACAGACTGTTCATGACAGCCAGCAAGGGACCTGTTCTTGCTTTGTTTCCAGTATTCAGTGAATGGAGAGTTGAGTTGGACTTGGATTTGGGAAACCTGCTTCAAGTCTTGCTGCTTCCATGGATGCATTGTGTGTAGTCTTGAGTGTCATGATCTCTCGGCCTCAGTTCCACATCTGTAAGATTATAATGATCTACTTCAGGGGTTCTCAATGTCTTACCTGCCGTGTACCACCTCCAGCTCTGCTCTCCCGCCATATACCACCAGAAGTAAGTGCTGATGACGTCATCGGCACATACTTCCAGGTTTTTGCCACGCAAAGGGTAAGCAAAGGGATGCGGGAGGGTCTTTCCAGAGCCTGTAAACCCACGCTCTTGAGCAGAGTCTGCTGAGCTCGAGGCTCCAGTTCCAGGGCGATGCAGGCTCTCTTGGCGGCCTGGGAGCTGTGTACCACCAGCCAGGAGGCCTGCGTGCCACTAGTGGTGCGTGTACCACCAGTTGAGAACCCCTGATCTACTTCACAGGGTTGTGGTGTGAGGGTAACCACCATAAACATCATGGAGCATTTTGGAAACTTAAAAATAAGCAGAATTATGGTACATTAGAGCCCCTTCTTGGTAGTTTGCAGAGTTCATCTTTTGCTAAGCAAGATCTTTGGAACATTTGCATACACCTTTTTCCATTGTCATTGAGAGATCAGCTGGCATAGAAGCTCTAGTGTAAAAAGAATGAAGGCCTTCCTGATCCTTAAACGGGCTCAGCCTCTTGCTGCTGACTGAGATGAGCCCTGTGTGTGCATGTTGCTATGATTGCACCGTTGAGTTTACACTTGAAAGCACATTAGAGCCCATTTCAGGCACTGCTTTTAAATGACTGACCAATCTGAGAAGAAGAAATATTGGAAACCTATGCTTTATGCTCATCTCACTTGTTTTTTGTGGTGATCTCTCAAATATCATCTGAGATATTGGGTCCTGGCTTGTTGCAAGGTGCATCAAGAATTGTGTTTGTAATTTTTTTTTCTCTTCTAAAAACCTATATAACTTTACAGTCCTTGTTTTTCCTTGTACAATATGGATATTTCAAGTCCAATTCCATCGTACCAGGCAGGCACACTTGTAAAAGTATCCCTACACATCCCATCTGCTCCTGCTTATCACCAGCTTGACAGGAGAGGTGAAGTTCAAGTAGAGAAACAGTATATTGTATCCCAGCTGGATTTAACTCTTGATAGCTGTGCTACCAAGTAGATCATTTATTTTGAAACTGAAAAATAATTTGCATACTAGTTCTGTATCTTATTCTGCTTAGTTTGTTTGATTAATTTAACCTGGCCTTATTCCTTTGTACATTTTTAATCCTTAGTTTGAAAAGAACTGCCAGTTCTATAAATTCAAGGGCACTCTTTAACGAGATGGTTAATGAGATTTCTACATACTGTAAGAGATTTATTAGGGACACATTGTCTTCCCCTTATGACCTCTTCCCACAGAAGTGTACTGTATGGTGACAGGTTTGATTCGAGGAAGTTTACCTTAGCATAGTGTGGTTAAAACCTATACAAACTTTCCTTTCCTGATTTTCATGCTTTTTTTCAGTCCAGCTCTGTGGATTCTGTTATGTTCATAGACAGCAGCTGTCTGATTGCACAGAATGAGTCTAAGCATAGCTTTTTTGCTAGGGAGAATTCATCATTTCCAGTGGAGTCTATGGATTGTATGGACACAGTGGAAGAACAGAGAGTTCATAGTCCTCCAGCCTCATTAGTTCCCAGAATCCATGTGATTTTAGCACAGAAACTTCAGCACATAAACCCGTTATTGCCTGCCTGCCTTAATAATGAGGAAAGCAAGAGCTGTAAGTATTGAAGCTATTAAGAGGAAGATTACCTCATTACTATTGAATGTCCTTACTGGACTTGATTGTTCTCCCTTCCTCAAATGCAAAGAAATTGGCTTGTTCCCAGGAGCCTACATATTTAAAGCACACATTTTAAATATTTAGTCTATGAAGAAGGTTTTCAGAATTTTTCACAAACACATTTGTATTATTTTGTTTATCCCATAAACTTAAGTAAACCACAAGTGACGGAAGCTTATTCCTTAAAAGCTGCTTAACTCCACCAGTCTTGCAACATAGCAAACTTTGCTCACCCCATAAAGGGACTTAATGACCTGGTTCAGACAAACAAAACATCATTTGTCTGGATCACAATCAAACCATGCTTCCTCTCCTCTCCTGGAATGCTCGGCTGAATTAATAGCTTCCTAGTTTATTAAACCATAGTTTCTTGTAATTGGGGAAACTGATTTAAGCAGTCCCTCCAAACCAGGAGCAAATGTCAACTTCCAGTCATGGGTTGTAGGGATCACAACTGCAGTTTATTAAACAAGGAAGCTTAAAATGCACAGGTGTAAGGGAGCGTGAGGATTTATGGCTTGTTCATGATCCAACCATTTATGGTTTGCTCAGTCATCTGAGCTGAACCGCACAGTTAGGTCTCCTGTGTGCATTTTCTCCATTCATCTAACCAACAATTCATATGAAATAATCAAACATGGTGGGTGGGTGTGTGTGTGGGTGGGTGGGTGGGTGGGTGGGTGGGTGTGTGTGTGTGTGTGTGTGTGTGTGTGTGTGTGTGTGTGTGTGTTTGTTGAGATATCAAATGTGTAGCAAAGAACTGTGCTGCAAAGTTATAAAGGGTCAATTGCTACCAATTTGATATCCTTGATTTTAAACTTTGAACTTGATCTTAAGTCATAACATACATGTATTTTTCATTAGGTCCTACTCCCTGTATAAGTTTTGTTTATATTTTGGTTTTAGTATGAAACTCTATTGGAGTTAACCTTTGTAAATATAGGTGGCACATTGAAACTTACCGGAGTGTAGGAGGGATTGCTTTTAATCTTACTGTTTAGTACTGTTTAACTAAAACAAAAGTCCCAATTTTTCTGTTTTAGTTGTTGCTTTGTTAGATATTGCAGCTGAGGCAGAGGGCCACTTCTAAAACATGAATGCTAATAATAACTTGGGTAGTCTTCTATTGTATTATATAGACTAGATCCTGTGCCTTTCTACACAGGATAATTTCTTTTTTCATACAAGTGTGTGTGTGTGTGTGTGTGTGTGTGTGTGTGTATGTGTGTGTTTCTGATCGACTGTGTTTTGTTTAACAAAAAAAAAAAACACCCACGCAGACTTAGCTAAAGGTGAAATATTATGCTCACTATTTGGGCATTCAACTTTGTATTAGCCTAAGTGGCATTGAAGTTCACTTTTTGTTTTAGTTGTCATCAAAATCATCAAAAAAGAAAAGTTTTCATTGCCCATTGCAATGTACAAAGATATCGGTCTTCTGGGTTTGCAAGCCATGTAAAAATATGTTGTTGTTGTTAAGTCGTGTCCGACCCTTCGTATATAAACGGTCTAAAAACAGTTTCAAAACACAGTAACAACGTTTTGTCCACAATTCGTGGACTTCCTCAGGTAAGCAGCCACAAAGCTGTAGGATGTTAGCCAGACGCTGAACAGGACTGGCATTTAAAAGGAGAAAAGGGCGCGAAAAACTGAAGGCGCAAAACATCAAGGACCAGCTGTTGTAACCGGAGGTTCACAGAAGCCGGCATGACCTGGAGTAACCTCTAGCCAGTGCACACTGCAACGAACTGCCGAACTCGTCCTACCTTGTCAATTTCCCCAGCTGCTTTATTGAGTATTGGAAACCAGATTTTATCGACAAAAGACAGTTCTTGCTGTCTATTAAGAAGCCCCTGTTGCTTTCATTTGCTTACCTCAATTGCTTCAAAATGTAAACACTGACTCAAATTGGTTTCATGGACCAGACTTCTGGTATCTTCAGATTTAATTGTGTGTAGCTATTGCATGTGAAGCCAAAGCAGAATGATTAGGATGATTTAATTTGACAGCTCACATGTTTTTTAATTCTTGTGTTGATAGAGCGCTTGGTGGTGCCTATGTAAATTTTCCCACATTCACAAGGTACACTGTACACACCAGGATCTGCCAAGGGGTGGCCTGGGGGTGTTTTGGGTTTCCCAACAGTTGTGCCAACTTATTGGTCTGCTGAAAGATGGTTTTGATATCAAACCCCCATAGCACACGCGCGATCTTATCTGTAGTCCCTTTAATGAAAGGCAGTGTTAGCCAGGTCCTATCCTTTTCCGCTGAGTCTGTGTCCTTCACTTGTTTCCGTTTCTTTTTCTCTTGGCTGGCCCAACATCTATTAATTAATGCGGCACTCTGTAGCCATTTGCTGTCAAAGTTTCTGTGATCACCCGTTTTTCTTGTGCAATAGCAGTGGTGTCACACACATTAATGGCACGGTATACCAGCGAATTAATAACTGAATTCTTCTGAGCTGGGTGATGGTTCGAAGTTTGGTGCAAGTAGCGCCCAGTGTGAGTTGGTTTGCGATATACCGTGTGTGCACACGTCAAATATTTTCTGGTCACCAACATGTCAAGAAAAGGGAGCGAACCATTGGTCTCCTGTTCTACCGTAAACTGTCTTTTGTCGATAAAATCTGGTTTCCAATACTCAATAAAGCAGCTGGGGAAATTGACAAGGTAGGACGAGTTTGGCAGTTCGCTGCAGTGTGCACTGGCTAGAGGTTACTCCAGGTCATGCCGGCTTCTGTGAACCTCCGGTTACAGCAGCTGGTCCTTGATGTTTCGCGCCTTCAGTTTTTCCACGCCCTTTTCTCCTTTTAAATGCCAGTCCTGTTCAGCGTCTGGCTAACATCCTACAGCTTTGTGGCTGCTTACCTGAGGAGGTCCACGGATTGTGGACAAAACGTTGTTACTGTGTTCTGAAACTGTTTTTACTTGTTTTTAGTTTTTACTTGTTTTTATACGCGTTTTTAACACAAAGTATATTTTTACATGGCTTGCAAACCTGGAAGTCCGATATCTTTGTACATCAATAAAGAATTGGTGGTGATGAGTATGTATTAACGACTATATCCTCAATCCATCTTTCCTGAGCAGCATCCTCAAAATGCAGTGCTGTGGCTTTACACAGGTGAAGCCAGTGTGCCAGTTTGTCCCTTGACCCGTCTTGCAGAGGGCACCCATGCACCAGATGCCAGTCAGCAGACCTCTTAGCATAAAGGATCATGGAGACCATTCTGCACCAAGACTTGCTCCCTTGCCACGTGTAACCCAGTCTCCATCCCATTTTGTATGTGGTTTGTTGTGGGCAGAAAAAAAAGGAGAAATAAGACCAGGCTATGCCAGCAGAAGAAGGGTGGTGCCACTGCTGCCTGGTGCAACCTCTAATGAAGCATCTTTGTACACAGAGGTTATGGGGCTAGTGAGGGTGCCCTACTCACTTTACAAAGGCCTCATGCACTTTCATGCAAGATCCAATCCAGCCTTGCTCCCTGTATCATGATGGTGATGGTCTGGAGCTCTGTGTCCTTACAGAACATCCTGTGCTTTGTTATGTGAAGTGTGTAATAGGACTTGCATTGGTCCTGTAATAGGAAGAATAATGGTCTATACAGACAGTTGGACAACTGTTGAACAAAGGATGTTTTTGATGCAGGGAAAGTTATGAATATCAATGCTGCTCTTTTGCATGTATGCAGCTGTTTGTTGCACAGGTTCTGTGCCGCAGGTGACCTCTAGCTGTATAGAAGGAGCTGTATTTGGCATGACCGTTATGACGATTTGACTACTTTCTGCTGTCTTGTTAGTTGTTTCCAGTTTTATGTCGGAACTGTCACCCATCAGAGCAGAGCTTCTTGGCTTCCTCACTCATGCCTTCTTGGGAGATAGTCTGGCTGCTGAGTACCTTATATTGCATCTCATCTCTACAGTGTAAGTAGTGGCACCTGCCGAGAATGCTTTTGCACTTGTTTTTATGTATACACAGACACACCTTTTTTAAAAAAATCTAATACAATGTTCCCTGTGGTGTACAATGTACAACAGATGGGTAGCTTTTAGTGTTCAGGTTCTAACGGCTCAAAGTGACAAAAGAACAGCTATGAACAAATAGCAGGGGTCGAAATTTGAATGTCATCCACAAATATGCAGAGACGACTTTAGCTCTTTCAATGCCCAGAAAGTCCATGATGGCATTGCTGTAAAGCAGGGGTAGGCAACCTATGGCCCATGGGCCAAATCTGGCCCACCACCCGAAATCATCTGGCTCATAGTCACAAAAAGATATATCTGGCCTGTGGTGGTCCTAAAAAAGAATTCAGATTTGTAATTCTATCCCTAAGGCTTATGGTGTAAACTTACCTGCAACTTTTTGTAATCACTTTAGTAATCTCAGATGCTCACTTTTTGTTTTTCTGTTATCTAGCTATGCACGAAGAGATGTCCTTCCTCTGGGAAAATTCACACTTAACTTAAGTGGCTGTCCAAGAAACAATGTCTTCACAGAGCACTTATACCGTATTATTCAGCAACTTGTTCCTGCAGTAAGCATTTATATTATTTGGGATATCTGTGTTGTGATTTTAGACCATAAGGTCATGTTGATATGATAGCCACCTGTGCTTCTGGTTGGATACTTTTGTGAACAACTGGAGATGCATCTCTTAGAAAACATAAATACCTACTGCCCTGCAATATTCTTTTTCCAGTAGCAGAAAGCTGGCTGTTCAGTCACCTCTGGTTTCATGCTGGTTGGACTAAATTGTATATACCCTGCTTTACTCATTATGGGGTAGGTGGGTGGGTGCACATGCCTGATGTATGGTATTTTCAGAAGAGTGAAACCTGAATTGTGCATTCGTAATATCAGGGTACTGCTGGAGCTCTAGTTGATATTGGTGGATATCTATATAACTCATATTTAGTGGGCTGCCACTTAACTGCTGTGGCCCAGCATATTCACCCTTACTCCCCACCCAATGACAAGGTAGTATGCTACATCTCTGAGGCATAAACAGCTTTATGTGAAGAATCCTGCAGTGTATTATTTGGAATACTGTATTTCCTTATACAATATAAGTACTCAAGAGGACAATGGGACATTAGTTGTGATAAATTTGGAGGTTTAATGACAAGAGAATAGAAATGTATGTAAGATTGAATATTTTTAAAACAAATAGGTATAACCTCTAATACATTACAGTTAAGCTGTTTGTAAAACTTTAATGGACATAGACCTCTAAGTATGAGTAAATAACTGCAATCCCGTACTACTGTGTGTTGTCTTCCTGGTTACCGTTTGCAGCAATTTGATCATCTCCTTTTTGAAGTGGATTTTTGTGTCCCACATTGTGTTGCATGTTTTAGTGAAATATAGTAGCACCGTTTGTCAGTCACTTTAGTTCAAAACTTCTAATTTCCATTTCTCTTGCCAGTCCTATCGTCTGCAAATGACCATAGAGAACATGAACTGCTTACACTTTAATCCACACAAAGACTACACAGCCAATCGCTTGGTCAGTGGAGTACTGCAGCTGGCAAGCAACACATCTCTTGTCATAGATGAGACTCTGCTTGAGCAAGGACAGCTTGACACAAGAGGTTGGTATTTGGATGTTCACACATTGACCCAATGCAAATCTTTTACGTTAAGACTATAGTAAGTATAATGGCTGTCAGCATTGCACTGTTCAATTACTTTGCACAGTTATCCCCCTGGTTTACCTGTTTTTCTTTCCCCCTCTGAACGTGTCAGTTTTGCTTAATTGACTAATGTACCTAGAAGGCTTTGGACTCTAACTATTCCTGGGGGTTGAATGCCTATTTCTTTTTCCTATACAATTTTCATCACTCTTTCTAATCAGGTGATTAGTTCATTGAATTGAAAACTGAAAATTATTAGCTGTTTAACTAACACTGGAGCACCTAAAATTCATTGTTGAAAATACTGATTTTAAAGGGCAACTTCCTGGATGTGCCTGCCTTTTGGGGGATGTTGCATACATGCACATCTCAGTGTTCTGTACAAAACTATGTATTTTGTGTGGCGTGTCTTTTCTGCTTTCAGTGAATATTGGGGCAAGCTGTGGATTAGACTCAACATTCTGAAGAAGTGTTTGAGGTTTTTCCTGTGATTTCTGCCTAGATGCCAGTACACTGTGCAGAGTAAACTATTACTGCCAGCTAATCATTAAGACTGTGTTGTGTTAGGACTTTGCACTCCAAACATCTGGATTTATTCTGTTTTGTTTTTAGGTGTACACAATGTGACAGCACTAGGCCACTTGATAACTTGGCAAAAGGTGGATTATGACTTCAGTTACCACCAGATGGAATTCCCATGCAACATTAATGTCCTTATCACTTCAGAGGGCAGATCGCTCCTACCGGTATGGCAGTGTTGTGCTTGAAGCAAGGCCTTGTGTGCATTTGATGAAGAGAGAGAACATGCTATCCCAGACCAGCTAGCTTTGTCTTATGGGCAAATTGTTATTGCCTCTTACTAAGTTTCAGTGACATCTTCAAAAAGTAAAACCCTCAAATTTTACATTAAAATATAGCAAAGAGGGCATAAGGCTTACAGATCAGAAGAAAATTAACGTCCTGTTTTGTGTCACTGTAATTTGTAGATGAGACCTTAAACTGTGAAACTCTTTGGTTCCCTGCCCCCATTTATGTGCAGATTTGACTCTCAGAAAAGGATGAGGTAGTTTTCAAACAATGCACTGTAACGAGTATACTTTCTCAGCGTTGATATAAAATGCACTGTTTTGTGTTACACAAAAGAGATGTGTAGTCTTTATTGTATGGAACTGATGCTTTGCTATTTCTTTTCTCAGTCGGACTGTCAGGTCCACCTGCAACCACAGCTCATTCCCCCCAATATGGAAGAGTACATGAACAGCCTTCTCACAGCAGTGCTGCCGTCGATCCTGAACAAGTTCCGCATTTATCTGAGCTTGCTGAGGCTGCTGGATTACAGTATATCCGATGAAGTGACCAAGGTACAGGAAGCATCTGTGTAACCAGCAAACTGAGCATTCAGTTTTGGATTAAATCACTTGTTTTGTACTGCCACAACCAGTCTTCAGTAATGCCATCTTGCACATCACCTGTATCAAACCTGAACTAGTCACTCCCTAATGTAATTGAAAGAGTCTGGCTTGATTTCTGGACTTTGCAACCATTTCTTTATCCTGTTGCTTCCTAAAAATGTGAAGGACTTGCCTAGATGCACTCCAGTTGGCTTTGTTAGGAAGTAAGTGCAGTGGGAATTGATGCACATGTCCTCATGAGGATATAGTGCAGATTGAGCAAGAAAGTAACTTGGATGGATACTGTATATGCTCTTGCCTCTTCCAGTACCAGCTTGAAGAGAGTAAAAACCCTGGTCATTGACAGCTAATATAATTTCAGGCACCTGCAAGTACAGTACATTTTGCCACTTTTTAAAACAGTTTTGTTAGCACTACATTGCTACTGAAGGACCATGGCAATGAATTTCAATGGAGAAAGTTGTAGTTAAGGGAGTAGCCTAACTTTTTTTCCTGGTTAAAACTCATTAGATTTCTCACTTGTATTGCACTTGCACAAGTTCTGTTTAGCAAGTATACTGGTTGGTCTCTGCATTTAATCAAAATACCAAATCTTTTTCAGGCAGTAGAAGATGATTTTGTAGAAATGCGTAAGAATGATCCTGAGAGTATCACAGCTGATGATCTTCATAGAACTCTGCTTGTAGCAAGGTGAGGAGCATGGATGCAACTTAGTAGTTTTCTGAAATATCATTTCTCCAAGAGCTCACGCTTAGAGGCTCAGTACATTGTTCATTCTCTCTTCCTGAACACTTTCCCCTAGATATAAAGGTACGGAGGTTGAAATCCTTTGTTTATTCAGAAGTAGCTTGTGTTCAGTGGGGCTTATTTTTAGGTATGTTAAAATTAGACAGATATGGACTTTCATTACCAATAGAAAAGGAACCTTTCTAAAAACTGAAGCTTAACTGGAATTTAGAGTTCTGTCACTTATGCCACAGTTGACATTTTGCATCATTTGTGCTTTATACAAGAGAGTTTAGGGGTATTGAGGCCAATTGCATATTTTAAGTGTTGTATGGTACCTACAGCAGCAGAATTAAAAGCATGTACTTTTGCAAAGCATCTCACACATACTTCTTGCCTACAGATTCCTTTCGCTCAGTGCTGGACAGACAACGCTGTCAAGGGAGAGGTGGCTAAGGGCAAAGCAGTTGGAGGCACTGCGGAAAGCAAGACAGCAGCAGAAATGTGTCAATGGAAATGAACTCTAAGCTGAAACTATTTTGCTTATGATTGCAACTTTTGCCTAAGCTATGTGGAGCTAGCAATATGGGAGCTTTTGTTTATATTGGATTTTGTAGATAACTTGTACTGGAAAGTTATGGCTGTTTTCTCTTTTTTGAATTTGAACACAATTTATGGTGTTCAGTTAACACTGAAATTGATCATAAAATTTTGGAGCTTGTTTTGTAACTGAACTAGTAATTATGGAAAACTTTGATAATAAAGGTTTACTATAAAAATACTGCTACTTTCCCTAACAGGGAATGTCAGTTTGTTACCACAATCCACCATGCTTAAGCCATGGCTGTATTATCTTATTTTAAGATTGCTCCTAAAGCCGTATTAAATCATGTAAGTGACAAACACTTCAGGTGCTGCAAATTTTAACTCAGTTTAAGACACAAGAGCAGTTCCATGTAGAACCAACAGGTTGCAGCTTAAGAGCTGTGTCCCCCTCTCTCCCCCTTAGACAGCACAGATTAAACATTTGCTGTTCTGGCCAAGTATGAAATATTTGGCACTATACTAATAATGTGGTACTCAAGTGACCTTTACCTTTTCTAACTCAACACAATAGCCAACAATGGGTGATACGGAAGGGGTCAAGACACCTATTGTGGCACTTACAATTATAATAAAAAGGAAAGGAAGATAGCAGTACATAATGCCATTGGACAGTTATTTTAATTGTGGAAGTGTTAAATCTTGGCAACTGAAGGGATCCATTCTCTCAAGAATATTACTGTTAACACCCATTTTGGCTTTAAGTGTTCAGAAGCTTAGTAACAGCAGTGGTATATGCCCCCATTTACTATGATGGCCAATCAAAAATGGTTAAGCGTTTTAGTACAGTACAACATTAGCTAAGAAAAATGAGTTGTTTTGAAATGACATCAGCTTAAGCAGAAAGGACTCAGGGTGGTCAAACCACTAATATCCAAAACCACGGTCTGAGAAGAAAGTGTCAAGTCTTTCCAAATATCTTAGCCTCAAAGGCTTCCCAACTTTGTAGCTGCAGGGGAAATCTTTTCACCTCAACTTGCCAGAACTTGCATATAGTTCTGGCAAGGACTATTGGTGATCAGCACACATCCTACAGCACTCCCAACACAGGTACTCATCAGGAAAGCATGGTAGTGGGCATGCTCTATTAAATGGAAGCTTACCTGCCACTGCTCAACTTATTGGAGAATCCCTCAAGCTTACAGGTTACTATCCTAGAGTCTAAGCCTTAGTTGGTTTTGAGTTAGTCTGCTTTAAAAAAAAAGCATGTGTACTATACTTGGTAGTAGGATGTACCAGTTTATAGCCTTCCATGCTAAAGGGGAATGTTCTTAAGTGTCTGGGGTATGTGTTAACTCTTTAAAAATGTGCCTGCTAAATAGAGGGAGCATCTTTTTAATCTTTGAAGCCCTGTGGACTACACAAATTCAGTGACTGCTTTCTACAAGAAATCTGTGAGGTGTTAATGTAGAAAAGTTGTTTTTCAAAGCAACTTCTGCTTACCTGGGCAACATAGGTGGTCTGGCCATGATACAGCACATATAGCTGTTCTGGCAGGGATACCCTTGCTCTCAAAATTCTGCTCAGTATGAATGGAAATGTGGAGTTGGCATGGTCTAGGTCTAGACTTAGTTACTAAGCTATCCAATTCAAGTGACAGTCCTAGTAGTCCAGCATCTTTCAGAACCCATATTTACCTTGAAGGCAAAGCAGCAAGTTACTTTATCCAATGTAGATGTTTAGAGACCTTCCTTTAAATAAGATTTTTCTTGGATGAGCCCTTCTCTGCAGCAAGCGGACAAATCAGTAGATACCTAGTGAGCAAGATTGCCATCATACAGGGACCCTTGAATTGATTTTTTTAAAAATATATATTTTAGGAACTAAAACCAGTGCTGTAGTAGACAATACACAGAACATCTCAGGAATGAAGCACAAAGATATACTGGACATCAGTTTTAGACTAACTGGGAATGTTGATATATATAAAGAGCTAAAAGTCATTCTTGCATTGAAACAAGTGTACCAAAATGCATCCTGGATTTGAATTTTTTTTTATTAAAATATGTCATATAGGTCTCCCACATTAAAACAATACAATTTTATTTTAAATAGTCACAAATGTATAGACACTCCAAAAAGGAAAGCACATCACAGTAATAAGAAATAAATAACAAAATGGAAACAGTATCAAAAGTATCAGACAAAAAGACAATCAAGTTTCTGTTCTACTAGAATATTCAGAGACACTGTACTACCATTATGACACTCGTTAACTGTTTAGGACGTTACGTGCAATCTAGTTATAGTACACATGTACCAACATACAGAGACCTTGGCTCTAGAATGAGGGCTACTGAGGTTATGAAGTACAAGATAGCAGAATGGTGTTGCTTCTGCTGCTACACTCTACAATAGAATGTCAGCCACAATACTGCTTTGAGAACTAACTGCATGAGCGGTAAGAATTTCTCTTACACATCAGGCTTTTGGAATCTTGACTCCCAGAGCAAATATTGAAGCACGACTCCACTCCCTACCAGAACTGTGACAAAGCTAGAGCTGGTCTCACAACTGACTACAACTACTGAAATTGTTTTGAAACACTGCATTAATCTGGTTTTAAATATCAGCAGTATGATTTTATGGATGAGTATGTTTTTGGTTATGTTATTTTGGGTGCTTCCGTGCTTGTGTTTAGGCAATATTATAATGTCTCCTCAAATTAGCAAAAAGAACATATGCAACATTCAGTATTCTTTGAAGTTACAGGCCATGTTATTCTTTCTTCATAAAATGTTTGAGCCAAAGAACAGGGAGTTTTAACAGAAGATAAACAATAGCTTCCAGCAACCCCATGAGATTTTAAATGATATTTTAAAGAAAACCCTTTCAGCAGCTGCCCTGCAAGTTTCTACACATTACTATATTAAATTGCTCCAAAATACCACAGCTATCAAAGGAGGTAGAAAGCAGCAAGGAATTGGTAGAGGAAGAAGAGTAAATCCCTAGCACACGTAAGTAAATGCTCAACAAAATACTCGCTCTGCAGACACCACTTCCTTAGGAATGCAACTAGATCAAGGAACACAAATTAAAAGCTTAAATAAAAAAGTTAGTCTGAAAAATAAATAGAATGTCATCTGTGAGTAAAATATTTCACTGGTACAGTGCAAAATTAGTAAGGTAACAGGTGTTCAGTACCAGCTCCTCCATATAAATTTTCTACGTAAATCAGAAGACCTATAAAAACTGGTCTCAAAAAAGATAATTGTGCAATTGATCACAAACTAATAGCATGCGCGTCAGTCACCGGTGTATGAGCTACCTGTTTAGAATCGTTTACCAGCATAGCTGCCAGAGGATAATTCTGAAACCTGTTCAGAACCCAATTTACATTTGTCTCAAAATTCTCTAAATATAGTTACTGGTATTTTTTATACCAATACTCAGTGGCAGTCAATTTCCCCCACCCCCCAGGGGTTTTGTTACATACCTTTTGACTACTGAAGTGTAAGTTACAAATGGATCTGAACAGCTTGATCCCTAGATCTGAATTATTCGCGTCTGACACTGTGTAAACATTTCTCTCAGTTCATTTTGCTGAAATACATTTACAGACTCTGGTTCAGCCGGGCTCTTCTGGACTTTAGCCACTGCAAAGTTGATGCCTTGGGTCAAACCAGCTTGTGTGATATTAGCCACCTGGACCATGGAGCTGCGAATCTTTGCAAAGGGAGACACTGCCCTACTGCCATTACTCTCTGCTGGTGAGGGGGTCATATGAAGTCCTGGCTCAACTTCAAGAGCACTGGATGAGGAACCCGGGCTATTACGAGACAGAGAAGAATTAGTCTGTTCAACCACTAAGAACTGTGAGCCTGCCTCTGAAAATGGAACATCCAATTTAGATGGTCTAGGAAGAGTCTCGCTAGCTCTTCCCAAGCTCAGTTCAGTTTTCTTAGAAGCCCTGCTACAGTCTGCATCCAGGTGGGAATCTTGAGAACTGATCTCCATTACTGAAACACTGGTCATCTTAATTTGAGCATCTTGTACAAATCTGTGGCAGTAAGCATCAACTGGCTTCGTGAACTCCACTGTTGTACGGACAGTGGAATGAGTTTCCTGAGGCAATTTGCCTTCAGTTTCAGACCTGTTAGTTTCATCTCCACACTGTGCATTGTCAATGTCTGAAGGAACAGGAATGCTAATGTTGAGGTCAGTGCTGCTTATAGACTGGGACCGACTGCCTAACCGTGGAGCAGAAGCAATGATGCCACAGCTTGGCAGAACATAATCTATCTGTCCAACGTTCTCTAAGGAGTCCACGAACTGCTGGTCATCATCCGACTTAGAATTTGTAAGGAAGTCATCAGAATGAAATGAGTCATTATCTGAAGAGATCTCAATGTCAGATTCCGTATGGATTTTAGCATCTGTGGGATTTTCCATGGTTTCAAGGCTGCTATCAGATTTCCAGAGATTCACTTTCAGGTTGGGCTTTAAGAAGTTGACTTTCACTTCAGGCTTGGTAAAGTTCCCCAGCTTTTTAAGGTTGCTCATGTTTACATTAGATTTGGTTTGTTTCACTTTCTGATTAAGAGATGAAAACTTGTTCATTAAGTAATTCTTCCCCTGGGCCAGGGAACCTCTGTTCTGGGATCTAATGCCAATGATGTCCTCATGGGGTTTGCTGCTCTTTCTGTAAAAATGAAAGATCAACAGCTTCCTCAGCTACACACATTTTCAAGCAGATCTACCTCAAATACTTTGGTTAACATGCAGACAATACCTTTCTAGCAAAGAATGTTCGATTAATCTGGTTTACTTATTCATGCTTATGCACAACAGTCTCCCAACCACTCCTATTTAGCAGGACATCAAGGCCACCTTCCCACACAGGGTCTATTAAATTATCTTAGAGACACCCAATCCCCAGACTTGTCTTACATCTATGCTAAACAGCTTAAAAACCACTCTGCTCTCCCCACGGGACACAATATTGTAAATCTGCAAAATGATGCTATGCCACATGAAGAGGGAAAACCCCATCTAACAAGTGCAGATGTAGCGACAAACAGTCTTTTGTGTTCATAGCTACCACCACAAGTGTTATGACCCAAGAGATTTGAAGCTCTAAGGCAGAGGTTCTCAACCTGTGGTACGGGTACCCCTAGGGGTACGCGGACCTCTTGCTGGGGGTACGCCAAGCCCTGCGCCTTATCTTGCCCCATCAGCAGCTAATTAAGCGTTAAAAACATGGATTTAAAATTGTAATTATTTTCGGAGCCCTTCTGTCTCTCTGATTTTGGTTTTGGGCTTATTTTTGTACTTTGGAAAATGTACTTTGGAGAAAAAAAGAGATCCTTGCATGTGCGTGTCTCCCTCACACACACACACACACACACACACACACACACACACACAGTTAAATAAGACATTTTTCACATTTAAAATTGTTTTAGTACTTTTTAAACAATTAATTAATTAATTAATCCAATTAATTAGCACTTAATTAGCAGGGGGTACTTCAGAAAATTGGACCGTGATAGGGCCTCCAAAGGTTGAGAACCCCTGCTCTAAGGCAGAAGTGTCGAACATATGGCCCAAAGAAGCTCTTTATCATGGGGACCGGATAACTGGGCTCTCCAGCACCACCACTGTCAGTTGCTCTCAGCTGTGAAGTGCCACATCAGCAGAAGCGGCACTGATGAAAGGGTAGCACTGGGAGAGCCTAATCATCATGCAGGCCACCCTTTCAGCAGCGCTGCTTCTGCTGAGGTGTTACTGCTGAAAGGGCAACCCATGTGATAATCTGCTGGGGTGCTGAGAGGGGGTGACTGCAGGAGGCCTCAGAAGGTGAGGAACAGTATGGGGGAAGGGGAAGAGGCAGAAGCTGCCAAGGTGCTGGAAGAGCCCAATTATCATGGGGGGCACCCTTTCAGCAGCTCCACTCCTGCCAAGGCATCATTTGGCAGAAACACCTCTCAGCTGCTGAGCTGCAAAATGACACCTCGGCAGAAGCAGCACTACTAAAAGGGTAGCCCAAGAGATACCGTAATTGAGCTCTCCCATATCTTGAAAATATGATCAAATTTTCCATATTTTCTCTTCTGTCATTTGAGAAAAGTGCTTATTTCTAGACATCGCCTGCTTAAAGTCATCAGTTCCTGCTTAATGATATCACTTCCAGCCCTCAGCAGGCACCATGAATGCTATTTGGCCCGCTGTATAAGACGAATTTGACACCCTGATTCTTGAAAGGGAAGTACACAAACTCACCTCTCCAGTTTTTTCTCAGTAATGGGCACATCTAATCCCATAGCTTGTTTTGTGATTCGCAGCATCTCTGCAATGCACTGAAGAGTATCTGAAATACAATCAACCACCTGTCATGCTCCCGGGGATAGACTATTCTCTCTTTAATTCTCACATTTTGCAAATCAAAATGTTATGCTAGTTGCCTTTCATTTAAGCACAAGTGCAGCCTTTCAACTGGTCTCAGTCTTAACTAGGAAAGAACTGTTTACAGGCCCATCTTTCCACACTCCACACTGAGTAGTGTACACATTAAAATAGCTATACAACTGAATACAAAAGAATTAGAGCTACTGCCCTTTGTTGATCAGATGTATTCTTATATCCCCTTTGACATAAGAGTAATTAGAATTCCCATTGATAAGCACCTTAGGTCTTGTTCTCATTGAAATAAAACCTGTGTCTGGGTTGTACCACATTAGACTGCAGATAGGGACCACAAGATGGAATGCTGCTCTGTACAAAAAAAAAAATGCCTTGCCCAAAGACGATTAGCACTTAGTGGTTTGGGAGTCGGACTTAGACCTAGAAGATCCAGGTTCAAATCCTCGCTCAGCCACGAAGCTTCCTGGGTGACCTTGGGCCAGTCACCATCTCTCAGCCCCACCTACCTCACAGGGTTGTTGTGAGGACAAAACGGAGGGGAGGAAATATGTACACCACTCTGAGCTCCTTGGAGGATGGGCGGTATAAAAATGTGAAAAATAAAAATAAATAAGAACTTGGCCTCAACAGACCAAAAGCATATGTAATGGCAAGAAAGTCACATCTTTTATTTCAGGTCTCCTACATTCATATGTAATGCAGTGGGTAAGTGAGCGACTGATATGGTCAAATACATGCAAGGGATGGAGAGTTGAACCCTTCCCCCCCACACACACACTGTTCTCCTTGAAGTGGGTCACCCTCCAGATGCTTTCCCCCCACCCCTAACACAAGGTCAAATGTCAACAGTCAACCAAGCTATGAGAAAAGCAACTGAAGTGTTTGGCTGCAATAGGGGAAGCTGTGAATTGGGACAAAACGTGGCACATGCAACAGCACTTTGGGCCTTAATATAAACTAGAAAGCATCTACAATCCGGTCAAGAACAAAAATAAACGTTTTTCCCCTTAAAATTAGAGTTTCTCTTTTCCCCTTATTTCCAGTCAAACTATTTTACTGTTCACACACTTAAGTGTCCAATTCTTTACAGCTCCAAGTGTCCAATGGCTCCCTGAGTTGTGGACATCAGAGTTATGTATGGCTGTGTCCAAACTTGTGTAGGTGCAATACATCCTTTGGTGGTGCTCTTGCACAGGCACAATAGTGCTGGGCCGGCAAGAGCCGGATGTTTTGACAGACGTACATTTCAACTTACATGCAGACCCTCAAAACCTCACCTGTATGTACGTAGGTGATTTAGGGCCCAATCCTATCCAACTTTCCAAAACTGATGCAGCCGTGCCAATGGGGTGTGCGATGCATCCTGCGGGGGGGGGGGGCAATCACGGAGGCCTCCTCAAGGTAAGAGAGTGTTTGTTCCCATACTTTGGGGCTGCATTGGCGCTGGAAAGTTGGATAGGATTGGGCCCTTAGTGTAGTAAATTCTATCACCTAGGTGCACTGCTCAGAAACTGTAGAAATGACAGCATAATGAAAATGATCTCTTATAACAGCCTTAGAAGTGTTACCTTTTCCATCTTCTTCAGGGCTGCGCACCACCGCTCTAAGGGTATGGAAATATCCGCTTGTGTCTTTGTGCTTATAATGGAGCCTCATGCAAGAGAATTTGGGCTTCCCAAAAAGAGTTGGTTCAGGACCTTTTTAAAAAGGAAAAAGGGATACTAAAATCATTAGTATTTTAAGAACACAGTGTGCATTTTCCGAAGAAGAAACGTTTCAGAACCTTTTAAATCTTTCTACCTACAGTCAGGTAGTAATAACATTAACATGATTTCACAGCACCATGGAAGCGTCAGTGCCTTGAGTGTGCTTGTTTTTTCTCTTCCCTCCCCATTCCTTTTCCTTTTTATATCCCTCTCAGCTGCTTGAGTGCTTTAGCAGAAAGCCAATATGTAAATGTAGTAAAAATTGAGCTCATAGTATATAGGGCAAAGCTCATTTGAACTGTTATGTATCCAATAATGATGCCAGAATAAGTCTAGGCAGGGAATGAAGATAGGATGTGTCAAAACGCAAGGATTTTTTGAGTCTTACCTATTTCTATCTTCTCCAAATCTTCAAGGCTCAGCCTTTGGTACTGATTGACTTTATCTACTTCATCATCGTAACTAGACAAAAATATTAATGCGGAAAGTTAGATCTGAATTGACTCACACTTTAATCCCATTAGTAAAAAAATCGCTAGGATGTGCATATGTGTTTACTTTCAGGGAAAAGTAGAAAGAATTGTACTTACTAGGCTACATAATATGCAGAATTAGAAAGCAGAAGTAGAACATCCACATCTTTATGAGTAGCATCAATGAGGCTAAACAAAAATGAACAGAGTATTTTAGGATAATGTTGTTGCAAGCAATCCATTGAGAATTTCACACTTTCCCAGAGTCTCATATCCTACAACTAGATAGGGAGCCAAGACATAACAGTTGCATTGTTATGAACATGATGAGCTAAAATGTACTGATGCCTCAGGTCACAGTAGTCTGGCAATACAATCAAGGAATCTGTCTTAGTCCAAAGTGTAGTTCCTTGTGAGTTCCTAACTGCTGCATATTTCAAGTTCCTAACTGCTACATATTTCAGAGTACACCAAGTCCTGCTATCTATGTACTGGTTAGGTTCCAGGGATCTGTACCTAAGCTGAAATGTATGTAGCTCAAAACATCTGGCCCTTGCCAGTCCAGCACTATTGCACCTGCAGGAAAGCACCAAAGTATACACTGTGCCTGCACGAAAGCGCAGACACAGCAGTCTGCGCTGAGTTTCTGCCATAACTCAGACATCCGTAATTTGGACATACACATCTCAAAGAGCCAGTGTACATTAATCTGCCAATTAATAAAGCATCATTAAATGAGCCTGATAAGAACATATATCAATTTATTATGTGGCAGAACAAGGACAGATTTATACATTACCTCTCTGGTATATTTACACTTCCTTGTGATCAGACCCTATGCCACAGTAATAAACATCTAACAGCGCAATCCGACAACTTTTGTGTCAGTGTAACCAGCGGTGCAGCGAGAACGGGAGGCCCCAGAACGGAAAAGGGATTCAAATCCCCTTTGAATTCCTCTTTTGCAGGGGATTTGAATCCCTTTTCCGTTCTGGGGCCTCCCATTCTCGCTGCGCCGCTGGTTACACTGGCACAAAAGTTAAGTCGGATTGCGCTGTAAGTCAAATAGGCAGATCACAAGTAACATTACCGTGGTAGTACCAGTGGCTCTGAGAGTGATGCAGCACTGCCATTAACAACTGCATGCAAGGCTGTCCTTGAGTAAGGCAGATCAGGGCAACTGTCCTCTGCTCCGCACTTCAAGATCACGATGTCAAACATTAAGTTGTCGGGGGGGGGGGAAGAGTCAGGGAGAGCTGGAACAAGATACCACGTGCCAACAGCAGCCAGAGCAACTCCAGCAGAAGCAGCTACTACTGACGATAAGGGATGGGAAAGAGCCATGGGGGAGGAAGGAAGCTATGGGAGGCCCTCAGGTATGGCATAAAGGAACAATGGCGGAAAGGAGACATGGGGGGAATGGGGAAGCCAGGGGCGGCCAGAGCAACCTTGTCTCAAGCATCAAAAAGACTTCAACTAGGTCTGCCTGGGCCCACACCTCCCCAGGACAGTCTTGTTCACATGGTTACCAGATTTAGTCACTACAGCTATCGCTGGGATCCAATTATAGGTAGGAAACAATCAATATTGAAAAGTAACATCTAAAGTGCCCGACTGTGAATGCAGTCAGGGCTTGATAACAAGAAATGAAAGCTCCCTATCCAGCCCACGTTCTTCATATCGATCAGTTGTCTTATGATTTCTACTACAATCATTCATTCTTCTAGCAATCCAACTCCATTCCATGTCAAACAGAGTAATTCACCACAGAGGACACGACACACTCACTGCATAAAAGGCCCATCTCCTCCCTGGTTCTCATCGGATCAGGTAACCAAGAATCGCCTCATGAAAAACGTAGTAATTGTTGAGACTCCATCGTTACAGTAGGATCAAAAATAGTAACTCTTGCACCTTCTGCATACCTTGGGTCACAGTCAATAAGCGCCCAGCCACCATGGAATTTCTCATCGTCTGGCAAAAGGAGTTTCATGTAACTTTGCAACAATTGGCTAATCAGTTCCTGATGACTTCTCAAGTTCTCCTTGTGCAGAGCTTCATGTTCTTTCTCTTTTGTAAATATGGAATAAAGATCCTCTGTCACAGGAATACCCTGCATTAAATCTAGACAAATGTATAGAGAAGGTATGAGGATCCAAAGAGTAACGTATCCTGGAAGATTAGATGAACACAGGCAGCCACTAAATTAGTTGATTTGATGTGCCTGACAACCTTGAGATTTAGATACTAATGATTGTGATGATCAAAGCATTTGTTTAAAAAAGTAGTTAAGGTTGTATTTTTATCAAGACCTACGCACTAAAAAAAGATCCACATCTGTTGGTTACTGTTGGCGGGAAGTTCAGTGCTAATTCATCTAGAAAAGTTCACTAACAGTGCAGTCCTGCGCAGGTTGCGGCGGCTGGCCAAAATAGCCAGCCACTGCATCCTGCATAGGATGCAGGCCTTACTGGCACGGCCCAGGATCACCTTGGGGGAAGGGACCGTTCGTCCCCTTCCCCTGGTGTAAGCATCAGAGGCCTGGTGCGCATTCGGGGAGGCTGTATAAAGTCAGCCCAGCTCAGGAAGGGGCTTGGAATATTGGTGCAGATATCCCCACCCCCTCCCAGGCTGGGCCGGCCAATAGCCTCCTCCACCGCCATCCTAGCCCACCCGCCCTCCCACCAACCGGCCTAGGACTTACCTGGGTCAGCCGGCGAAGAGTCTGGGGGATGACGGAGTGAGCGGCTCCGGCCTCTGCGCTGGCGCCACTTACTCCTAAGGAGCCGCAAGAGTGCTTTCCGGCACATCTGCGACTCCTTAGGCTGGCAGAGCAAGTGCTCCACCGGCCTGAATTTACGCAGGATCGGACTGCCCACGAGCCAACCCAATACACATTTGTAAAGCACACAAAACAAGATGACCCACTGAACTGTGCATTTTGGTCTCTCTGAAAAAAAAAATGCATTTCCTCACCCTGCTGTAAAGCTGCACAAGTTTGATCATTTAAGGTAAAAAAAATTCTGGATTCAGAATGAAAACATCAGTATGAAAATAGATTTTGACACTATCTTACCTATGACTGCCTGCCTATAAGCATCCCTGAAGCGGTTTAAATAGTATCTATTTGCAGAGTTAACACCATCTTTCATAACTCCTGCCAGCTTCCTTTCACCAGTCCTTGTGAAGTCACCCTGTTACACAAAACACCACTTTAAATATTCAGTGTGCTGGTTATCAACATTGTGATGTTTAAACAATAGTGCTCAAATTTCAAGATTTTCTAGTGCTTTGAGGAACATTTATCTTTCAGAATTAGAGGAACGAAACTTCAGGTCAAATTCTATACACAATCGAATATACAGTAATTCTGAATGCAATACATTCGAGATTTACAGCACCAACAGCATGTCTGCATTATCTGCACAACAAAGTGGTTTGCTTTACTGCCAAGTTCAATACCAGCAGGACAAAAAAAGCAGTCTGAAGCTCAGGACAACAACTTACATATGCATGACAGACCCAATCAGCCATAGGATCATGTTTGTGGATGGTTCAAAGCAACAATCAATGACTACAAAATACAATCCATTTACCAAGCTCTTCGGTACAGAGAGTCAAAATAATCCAGCTATATCAGAATCTCAACAAAACCCCCTGGTTTTAGTAATAGGCTCTCTCTTAATGTCAGATGCAAGCGAGAGGTGACAGGATACAGGTATCTTGTTGCCTTGTGTGCTCCCTGAGGCATCTGGTGGGGCCACTGTGTGATACAGAAAGCTGGACTAGATGGGCCTTTGGCCTGATCCAGCTGGGCTCTTATGTTCACAAGCCAACTGGGCCTCTTATTAAACAAAAGAAAATTCAGGCTTCATTTTGAGACTTTTTTGGCAGAGAAATAATGTGAAAGTGTCAAAGCATTGTAAGCTGTGTTTCTGAAAGTGAACCTGTTATGACTATACATGATCAAAGCACATTTCATGGGAATGAATATTACTCAGAAAGTACTGTACATCTCTCCGATCCTAGTTTGGGAAGGCAAATTAGAACTGTACAACAAGTTAAAAATCATAAATCCGGGTTTTCAGGCCCTTTAATTAGAAGATTAAAATCAATCGACTTTTCAGTTGCTTCAAAGATTGCTGTTCTGAAGATGCTGAGAATAGACTCATGTGAAACTTTAATTAAAATATTAAAATCAATTGAATGGCCTGAAAACCTGGATTTTATTATTTTTAACTTGTTGATATGTACAGGCCGAGAAAACCTAAAAACCTACATTAAAGAACTGTAAAATTTAGCAAAGAAAAAAAGAAAGAGCTCGCGCTACACCATTGCGGATGCCAAAGCAAATGGCTGTTTAGACTGAATGGTAGGAAAAGATTTGAGAAATTAAGAGGTATACAGAAAAAAAACACAAAAAGGGTTGAGAAGATAAGAGTATGAGTAAAAAAGGGGCAGACGAGATGCAGGGTGAACAAAGGGTTAAGCAAGCAGCAAGAAATGAGAGAGCTTTCATGTAAGATACAGAAGCAAGAACTAGAACACTTTTCCGGAGATAAAACGTAGAATTACAGGATCTGCATAGATTGATGTCACTCGTTTAGAAGAACCTGGAAGATACTAAGGCCCCTTCACATAATAGTTTGTGAGGCACTGCAGTACAACCCCTTCTCCCACATGCCAGAGTTAACAAGAGGGGGTCCTTCAAGCAGGGCTGTGGAGTTGGTACTAACTGCTTCCAACTCCCAACTTCACAGCCCTGCTCAGTTGGAGTAAAGAGTTGGAAGCCATTTTGGGTGGAGTTGGAATCGGTACAGACTCTACACACCCTGCCTTCAAGAAACCTGGCCAAGAGTTTCAACATGGGTTTCTCACGTTACTCAGTGTCACAGGAGTCACATGCAGGGGCTCCCACAGTGAAGACCAGCTACTTTGCTACAACGCAACTCCAAGAGTTTAGTGGGTCTGTACCTGGTATTGATGAAATGTTTTAACAAAATTATGTTGTACTCGTAGCAGCATACAATGCAATCTCAAAAGACACAGAATCAAGATTGAAATATTACAGATTTTAGACCAAAAATCTACCTCCACAGCTCTTATGAAAGTTAACCGGATGGCAAATATTCAATCATCAAAAAAGTAGCTACCTTGTATCACTTATCTTTACAATACACTTTCATTTAGTTGCACTTCCAACATGATATGCCACTGATCAAGAGTGTATTAAGTCACACCTTTACCAGGTTTCTGAAATGCAGAAGAAGCCATCCCTCTCTGAATAGCTTACACCAATTGCATGCTACTCAGGAAGCATGTGAAATGCTGAATAAGTCAAAGAAGGCAGTTGCATACACAGTTTGAAACAATACTCTGCATAAACTACAGTTATTACATGGAGAAGACCACCATGAGTGAAGACGCTGGGGAAAAAAGTTGCAAAAATGGTCTATGGCTTCCAGTAAAATGTGTTTACCTTTAAAGCTGCTGTCCCAGCATATTGTCTGCTTATGGCATCACCATTGTTAGCCCATATTATCTGGTAGATTCGATTGCACTTCATGGGCAAAGGCTGTTCTGGTGGCATCACACCCAACTTTTTCAGCTGAAATTGAATGTGTCTATTAATAGTCACATAAAACTTATTTTATTCTAAGAGCACTATCCCAATTTACTACCACCCCCTTCTCTCAAGACCAAATTAGGACTGTGTATGTAGCATCGTCAGGTTTTTGTGTTATTTTAGAGCTATCTGAACCCTTCAGCCACTTTACAGAACTCTTGTTCCAAAGCTCATTCAGAACTACGGACTCTGCTTCCGACTCCCAACTCCACAGCCCTGCTCTGAGTAACACATGCATGAGATTCTGCAGCATCTCCGCACCATCTGCTGGCCATTTGTATGATTGCAGGTAATTAATCTTTTTCTACCAAATTCATTGCTTTTTACTTTTTTCCTGTTCATTTGGATTTGTAACCCCCTCTCTCTTTTATTGGACTTTTAATAAACCTTTTACATTTTCCTCTATCCTCTGAGTCTGCATAATTCCTGGTTCTAGGAAATACCGTTGATTGACATGTCTCCTCCTTGCTCTGTAGGCACTAGTGTGAGACTGATTTTGATAGAGACCCCTGAGGTTCAGTATTGTTTAGGAGCAACTGTAAGTGTACTTTTCTTGGAAAATTACAGGTCAAAGGCATGGACATCATTATCCTTTTATAGTAGAATACCTTCCTCTCACTCTGAACTCATTCAAGACCAAAACCAAAGTTTATCATCTTAGGATCACAAAAATACTTCTCTCCAAACCATTCTAATTAAAAATAATCAAGCATGTTAGGTAGAATGTTCCAAAAATATAACCTTAGCACTTGAATGTCAACATGACTTCATAAGCATTACAATGGAAATAGTTCTAACATCACTAGTGCTTACCAGCAATATCTTGCATCGGATTCTGAAGCTGAGACTATGCATACATTTTCTATTGAGCCCAATAGCCAAGGGTCATAAACCATAATACTGATAAGGACAATGTGGATTTATTAAGGGGTTTAAATAAAGTTATAACAAGCATAATACCTGTTGTTCCATAACTACACGGGCAATGGCAGCCTGCACAACATTGGTTCGATCCAGGCAATCCATACAGTTAACTCGGAAAAGTCCTTCCTGCTTACAGATTACACCAGCTTGATCCACCCTTCCAAAATAGGAAAATAAAGATTAGAGAAATTTAAATTTTTATTTATTTATTTATTTATTTAAAAAAATGTTATCCCATGCCAAGGCAAATGCCCAAGGCTGCTTACAACAAAGATAAAAATACATAATTTAAAACAATACATAAAATAAAATAAACACAATAAAACCACTGGGGAGGAGACAATATAGAGCAGAGAAGCAACGGAGCAAAACATCTCGAGACCCAGAAGTCAGACATCAACCCATCACCCAAACGCTAGACGAAACAAACGTTTTGAGCCCTCGCCGAAAAGTCATGAGGGAAGGGGTAGTTCTTAATTCCCCTGGCAAAGAGTTCCACAATTGTGGCACCACAACAGAGAAGGCTCGCCCACGTGCTGCCATTCCCCTAACTTGAGATAGAAGGCCCGCCCTCAGATGACCTAAGAGGGCGGGCCTGGAATGTACAATATGGAAAAGGGGAAAAAATAGGACAATCCTATATTGGTGAAGTTGAAAAAAAATTGTTCTCAAAAGGCACTAGTCCCCAATGCCTGTCTACACGTAGAAAAATTCATACCAT
Organism: Plestiodon gilberti rubricaudatus; assembly: GCA_026170595.1. Taxonomy (NCBI): domain Eukaryota; kingdom Metazoa; phylum Chordata; class Lepidosauria; order Squamata; family Scincidae; genus Plestiodon; species Plestiodon gilberti. The sequence continues at coordinate 61,269,705 of JANXHW010000003.1, read as the reverse complement.
AATTACTACAAAAAGTTGATCAGTGTGCCTCTTACCCATGAAAAAGGGAAAACAGAGACGGCCCCCCAGCCCCAAACCAAGCATAGATCTTCCCTTCCAGTTTGGTCTCTTGAGTCTGAGGAAAGGTATTCCTATTTGGACTGTCTTGCTGACATTGCCAGAGCTCAGGTAAACCCGTTCTGTTTGCGACTGAAGGAACTGTAAACCATGCTGACTGGGACGTGCGATAATCAAAAGGCATGGCTTAATTTTTCAAAGCCATTTCTCCAGTCTAAATAGTGGGTTGTTAAATGTTTAATCAGATACATTTGCACAACTCCTGGAAAAAATTAAAGGTTGGCAGCCGGCTAAAGCATGCAAGGAGGAAACCAGTATTGGATTCCAAAGTAAGTGCACGTGTCATTGAAGAAGCAAAGCTAATACAGCAGCAAACACTAAACAAGCAGCCGTTGTATTTGTAGATATGTCTGTGGTGCCTTCTTACTTCAAAAACAAGAGCAAGCAGACCTTTCATTTAGTGAAGGGCAAAAAGATTTAGAACCACAGTTGCACTACTAATATTACTCGCCCTCAAATGGGACCTACTTCCTTCCATTGCAAGAGCAGAACAGAAAATGCAAAAAAAAAAAAAAAAGGTTGAGAAAGGCTTCTGACATAAAGTCCCAAGGTGGCCTCACAAGGAGTGCAGGAGGGAATCTAATTAAAATGAATGCTTCAGGCAATTGGGGGGGGGGGGGGGAGGCTACCAAGCAGGCAGAGCCTATTCTATGTGATACAACGCCTTACTTATACAATGTGATATAAGTGTATCCTGCTTCACTGAGAATAGTATAGAGCAATGCATGGAGGTTGCAGGTGGGACTGCCATGTTGCCACCTCAGCTTTAAATCTTGCACTTTTCCCTAGGCCCTCCCACCCAGGCAACCTGTTCCCTATTAGAAGTGTGGAAGGGACAAGTAAGCATGCAGTTTATTTTCTATATCATTGTCAAAAGGCTGAAGCTAATACCTACCAGCACCACTTCATGTCTATTATAATGTCTGATATGGCATCCGTTAGCGTTGAAATGTTTTCAAACTTCATTCCGCGACTAGAGAGTGAAAAGGAAACAATTTATTTTATTTTTCACTACCAGAGGAATGCCTTTAGGAATACATAATACATAAGCACGGCTTATTTTATTGTCGCACAAGATCTGAAACAATTGTATGAATTAAAAGTTCGATTAAGAATAGCAGCCTGTAAACATAGAAGAGCAAGAAGAGCAGGAACAGTTTAAGTTTTCAGTTGTTCTTGGAATATTTACTGCCTTCTGAGGATGCCACAGATGCTGGTGGCGAAATATTAAGAGCTGTGATATTTTTGATGTTTTAACATTTTAATACTTAAACGATGATTTTTTTCCTGGCATGACTGAAGTTTTTAACTCAGTGAATTGTACGAATGTTTTTCTTCCAATTCCTTTCCAATACTGGTTACAAAATAAGCCACACACAAGTTCAATCAAATCAAACAGCTAAATCTGCTTATACTTGATATACAGTAGTCTGATGGGGAGTGGAGGAACCACATGCTCAAAATCTCCACTGACTAACAGCAAAATATCAATATACTGTATACACATAAAGGAACACACTTATGTGAAGATTCTTACATATATTTCTGCAAAAAGGCAATTTACAAAAGTCTCAACAAAAGCACCTACAGAAAAAAACCTAACAGTTTAAAGCTTTGGAAAGAAGTGCCATAATATACCTGCTTAGAAGAAATATGTATAAAGACATTAGAATTTTATGGTTTAGCATTTTAGTATAAAACTGGCATAGTGAAGCATTTTGACGTCTTACCAGTGTTCATGAAAGTCAAATGAAACATATGTAAGGCTTGGATTATTATACAGGAGAACCTGCTTAAGATAAGCATCACCAATAATTTTCTCACGTCCAGCCTGGTCCACCAAGTTAATGATGACCTGATTAAAGTTACAGGGAAAAATGCAAATATGTATTAAAACCAACAATAAATAACTAATTATGGCTATGTTTGCACAGAAGTTCCGTATGAGAGGGTGTGTTTTGTTGATAGCAAATGCCCCTAGGTCCACAAAAATTTACCACTCTACATGAGCGCTGAACACTCTTGATGAGTGCTAGATGCTCCATCAGTACTTGGTCTCTATTACAATGCCGCCATACTTTGACATTCTTTTCTGGCTGTATCTCCTCTCTTTCCATGGGGTAGCTCTCCAACACTGAAGACTGGGAGAAAAAAGGAAAGTGCATCCACCCACAGGCATCACTAATCAGCCAGGTTGTGCACCTGGTCAACGTCCAAAGGCAAAGTGGACCACCAAACTAACAAAAACTGCCACACTTTACATGAGCTAGGCTCCCTGGAGAGATCCAAACTCTCTCATGATATTTCTGCCCTTTTTGTATGTCCAGCATCTTCTTCAATTGGAGACCTTGAAGTCTCTGAAGAGACTAGATTTGCAAGGGGTAAGAAACCAGGGATGAGAAAAGCTTCTGATTAAATATTTTTGGAAAAAAGTCCTCGTTTTGTTAAGATACAGTATGAAAAGGAACCTAAATTACAAGACAAACAATATGGAAATGCCTTAAAGATTACGTATTTATTTCAGTGTAAGCTTCCATTGACTCGAATTCACTGAATCAGATGCATGAAGTATTATTATCTACAGTTGGCAGGGCATGCATGCGCACACAGAGCAATGTGCACACTCAGAACACACTGAACAAACGGCAAATACTGTATTACTATTTTGAATAGCTAGGAAGGTCTTCTGTCTGACTTACAATGTATCACATGTGTACATTTAAACATGCAAAACTTTGTAATCTGAATTTGTCATAATTTGAGTAATGTTAACTCAAAAAAAGGAGGAAAGGCATGGTAGTCCATGTGCAAAGTGATAGTTAGTACTGTACGCCCCAAATGTTTGTGTGGCACTCAGTTCACATATCCTGCTGCCTCAACAAAACTAATGGAGAAAGTAGCAGACTACTACTGTCTTTTGCCCTGACTTTTGCGCAGGGTAAGAAGTCTCAAATCCCTACAACTGTCATTTCAAGACAAAAGTTAAATATGTAAATATGTACTTAAAATATATGAAGCTATAAATAAGTTGAAATGCTGAAGTATTCCTACTGCTGAAATATACTGTATATTCCAATTAAAATCTATACCTCAAGGTTATATAATGACTTCAAATTTTAATACAAGGTATTTAAAAAAATTTAAACCCACCTGTTTTGTATAAATTTTCAATTGTTCTTCAAAATGTACACAGAAATAGGGGACAGTTTCCTTCTCACCTATGAAGCAAAGACATTGTGAATGGAGCTTGAAGGAATGTAGTGAACACATTTAAGAGCACTAAATTACTGCTGCTTGGGCATGCTAAAATCACGTGCACAGGACTCTACAGAAAGCCATTTAAAGGGGGAAAAAAACCACTGCTGACTGATGCATATGAGCAATTCTGATAACAATATCAAACACAGCTCCCTGGAACGTCTGCTTCCCAGTCATGACTCCAGAAGTTGTGAAGATGCCTCCTTAAAGTCCTTCTGTTGTGATGCACCACAGGTACATGCAGACATCCCATCTTTGTGCTGAAAATGCTGGTTCCTGCTATTATCCCAACCAGCTTCCAAGACCCATCCCTTCTATCTGTGAGGCCCAGATATACTCAATAAGTGCACCCAAGCTCCTGAAAGAAACATTTTGGGCAAATGAACCCTTGTAGTATATACAAGGAAATACTAAGAACTAAATTCAGCACTATCAAAAGGTATTTAAAGCTGCCGCGCCCCCCCCCCCCCATTTCATACATGCAAGAACGCAACTTGGTTTTTCACCTTTGCTTGAGAAGTTGTACGTTATGGGGAAGGAAGTGGTAAACTACAACACGATGGCTGCAAACACCCACACTGGTTCAATCCTTGGTACCTCAAGTAGCAATGCTGAAACTCATCTGGCTAGACATCCAACTTCTTCAAGGCTCTCTGCCTGCCAGACTTGGATTTATCAAGGGTGTCTCCCTACAAGGTGACCCCTTCAAGAATAGCTTTTCAGTCCAGGCAATGGCAACAGGTTTAATTCTGTTTACCCATTTAGATGGATGGAAATATCAAGTTATACAAAACAGGAATGTGGATAATGTGACAAACAGTACTGTAGGATTTGAAACTACTGTGATGAGTAGGATGTCAAAAGAGTTTGGTTTTGCAGAGCAATTGTTTCCAAGAATGGAATACACAACAAATGGTAAAAAGCTCAAGTTATTTCCCGCTCTAAAGCTCAAGTGATGTACTGCGAGACTGGAACTTCATAGCAGGAAACTTTATTATTATCTTTGTGCTTTTCTCAATTTGATACACATGGGTTTTCTTACATGGGTTTTCTTTAGTCAAATGACAATCTCAACTGAAGGGCAGAACTTACTTTGATTCAAAACAGATCCTGTTTGCATGTACCTGTTAAACCATAGTTGCTTCCATATCACACTAGGAATACTGTGGGGCCTCGTTATTCGTGGGGTCTGCTTCTGCAGGTCCCAATATCCGCAGAAGCAACCCATGAATAACGGGGTGCTACAGCCTAGCACTCAATGGCCCATTTACTCACTACAGAGGCCTGTTCCACATCAGCGTCGGCCTGGAAAGCCTGCAGAGGCCTCCAACGCAATTTAAAGTGACTTCCGGGCCGATGTGGAATGGGCCTCCAGAGGCCTCCGCAGTGAGTAAATGGGCCATTGGATGCTAGACTCCAGCATCGCAGATCCTCACTATTCTCAGGGGAGTCTGGAACCGATCCCCTACAGACTGCGAGGGCCCACTGTATATAGAGCTTCTGCCTATATAGTATAGCCCCACATAGTGTTTACACAACACACAAGCAATACTTACATGTCACATGTAAATCTGAATGATGTGGACAGGGGCTCACTATTTCCTGAAGTAATTCAGGGCTGACCATGGGGACAGCAACCACCACATTATTCCAGATACATGTAGAGGACCCTGACACACTATACCAGTGGTGGCCAACCTTTCAACATGAATGCTGGCCCTTTAAATGGTAGTATAAATGAGGGCATTTCAGCAGGTGCAGCTGCTTTAGCAGCACCATCAGCACTTACAGCTGCCAAGATTGTCTTCTACACAACTCTTAAGAACACAGAGGCCCTCATGGTGGAAGGTTGGCCACCCCTGCACTACACAATACAGACACTATTCTATAGCTAGAAATAAGAAACATCTACAGCCCAGAGTTCCAGTAACAGAAGAAACTGCAGATATTGTGCAAACACTTACACTTGTCCAGTCGTGGCCGGGGATTGTATCTATAACCAACCTGACTCCAGAACACTGGCACAGAGCCTCTTGTCTGAACAAACGAGAGGGTGTGATTATGGACATGAATCAATTGTTCTGTCTCCACATAATTTGCGACATTCCCATTTTTATCAACCCCTCTTCGTTTGTAACGCATCCCTAGAAAATAAGCACAAACATTCTCAGAAAGAATACAGGGCTTTAATAATAACATTGCATGCAATTCTCAACTGAACGTTATGAATGTTCTTTTTAACAAGGACAACGAATAAGAAGCTCAAATCAAAAGAGAAACTAAACTGCTACTAGATTAACCCTGTAGTATGGGAAAAAAAACTAAAAGGCTGAGTTGAAGGACATAAATTTTGTAATTTTAAAGAACTGTGGGGAAATCAAATGTAAATTTATTACAAAAGCTAGCCAGTGTTGATTAAAGCACAAGTGTGTGCTCATTGTGAATACCCTGGAGGGGTTTTTTTTAGCTTCATTTAAAGGCAGACTGTATTCAAGTAAACCCACTCATATCATATCATGCTCATACAAGAAAGGGCAAGTGATTTCTGGCTATTCTCCCTTTCTTCTCCAGCCCCCATGCCAGATATCATCTTGTCTGATGATTTCTGAAAGCATCAGGAGCAGATTTTCAGGAAGTACAGGGTAGCTAGAGTGGGAAACAGGAATTGCCAAAAAATGTACATCTTTGCATGAGCATGAAAATGCAAGTGGGAGAGATTACAGACAAAATGCACCATATTTTTAGGACTGTTTCCGATTTACACATTAATAGATAAAGCAAGCTATAGTGAGCAGCAGGAAGCTTTAAAATGTCTGACAAGTGGCTCATCAGTAAGATAAAGCAATCAGAAATGTAATTGTTTCCAGGCCTCCATATCTTAAATTCTAAACACTACAGCTATTAAGCATCCTCCTTCACCTAGATTTCTCTGACCTAGTTTCCAAATGCAGTAGTTTGGAAAGCATAATTTTTATATCATTATTCCAAAAATAAAGCAGAATAGGACATTTAAATATAAATTGGAAAGCAAACTTGTAAAATACAAAACTTTTATCCCCAATCAAAATGGAGGTAACTAAGAAAGCATTCAAACATTTTGCTATCTTTTTATTTTTCCAGTTTTATCACAAGTCACATGGTACAACTGAAAAGTGCGCAGCACTCAAGGATTCAAGACATACAACGGTATTGCTTTCCAATTCAGCAGCAGTGCACTACGTTTTAAATGAACACCGTTTTTCTTTTTCATAATAAGAACCTAAAACTGTGTCTCAGTAAAAACGGGCTTTTTTGTTTCAAAGCCAAATTCACTAGGGCCTCCTAGATTTCTCATGCAGCTGTACTGCATATCCTTACCAGCTCTGTGGCGGCTTCGGCGTGAAATAAGTGCCACAAGAAAACACGGGTGAATGTCATCCACACAAATAGGCTCTTGAGGTGGTGTCTCAGGACTGCTTTTCTCCTCATCTGATGTTTCGTTATAATTAACTACAAGCTCTTCAATCTGAACAAATCCCTGGATGACTGGGATAATCCAAAAATCCACTTCAGGTTTCTGCAAAGTTTTTTAAAAAATGCAATTTACACTTTTTACACATGTTTTATACATGAAAAAGATTGAGACATTTGTACTATTCAAAGGTTATTATAAAACACTAAATTCTGAATTCAAACACAGTAGGAAGTTTCACCAGGGAATCAGGTCTAGTCGAGCAGCACTGCCAGCCAACTGGGGTGACCCAATTAAAAGCACACCGACCTTCCCGCCTGCTCTTTCCAGCTGTCTGTACGAATGCAGAGGAAACTGCAACCCCTTCACAGTCTGAGTAGGACCTGAACTGTGTTTGCAGCCAAGCACAGACAGCACACTGATCCATTGTTCAGTGCTGATGGACAGACTCAGACATGATCCTCTAGATTGGAAGTTCATCGATTTTTAGACTGGAAGCTGAAATTCTTAGCAATGATTAACACCAGGAAGGAAAGGGGAGAGGAGAATTGCTCTGGGGTGGAGTGGGAGAGGAAAACATGCATTCAAAAGGCTAGATCGTAATCTGCAAACTAAGGCACTACATCTGTACTAGAACACAGAATTGGGTAAAAGTTAATTTTATGCATTGGTATTTTTCTTCCACTCTAGGTTTCAAACATCTGAATTATGGAAATTTAAGACAAACTACATGACACCTTGCTATTCATCTCCATATTTGTATGTGAATTAGATTACGTGGTAACCACAACAAGGAAGGAAAACAATGCACCGAAGTTCTAAAACAGGTAATCACAATTAATCATGCACAAACTTTGTATACAGAACGTTACTCACACCAATATTGATCAGGTCTTCAATCATGTGTTTGTTCCAAAAGAATCTGTCATCAACCTGGAAAGAAAGTTATAATGCAAATCTTTTCTTTCCAGAAATCAAGGCATTTCTCCAACATATTCACCCTTATGAGAACATAATCAAGACAGAAGCTCATCACGCATAAATAGATTTGGATTTTATAGTTATTTGAACAGAGATCAGATACGATCTAAGGCTGTTATGACCGGCAGTTAAACTTATCGAAGAGGGTAAAACGGGTAACAAGGTCATATTCACGGCTAAAACCGCGATCCAGCTGACTAAAACAATGACGATTTAATCTAGGTTTGACAGCAGCCAGTCCCAGACAAAGTCTGGGACCTGACAAAGTCTGGGACTGGCTGCTGTCAAACCTAGATTAAATCATCATTGTTTTAGTCATCTGGATTGCGGTTTTAGCCGTGAATATGACCTTGTTACCCGTTTTACCCTCTTCGATAAGAGATCAGATACACCCACACAACTGAGAGTTCATTTAAAATACAGTATTTGGACACACACACACACACACACACACACACACACACACACACACCTTCTTCCAAAGGGGGAAGCCAACCTTCTCACATGCACTTTGTCTTTGTACAGCGTTTGTTAGGTCATAAGTCAAACTGTAGTAAAAAGAATCTGAGTCCATAAACATTTTGAATAGCTCCTCCAGGAGCCTCCTCTCCAGTCTCTCTTTCTCCTTACTTTCTTTGACCTGCAAAATAGGAAACATTACTGTAAAGTATAAAGGTTATGGTATGGTATGGCTATTGGAGATAAGACTGTATGCTTTAAAAAAAACCACATTTTTCATACTTGCTCCTCTGCTAGCTCTACAAAAAAAAAAGTAGCCTATGGATAGCCTTACCATAGTCCCGGTTCTGACCGAGACAATCCCGGTTCGGGAGCCCAATCCCGGGCTCCCGGCCGGTCTCCTCATTGTCCCGGCCAGCTGGGACTTTTTTAGGTGCTCTCCGGCCTCGTCGCGTATTTGCGATGAGGCCGGAGAGCTCCCAGCCTCGTCGTGTATTTGCGTGAGACTAGGAGCTCTCCGAAACAGCCCGAGTGCACTACACTGCACAGTAAGTCTAATCTCGATTGCTCTCATTTCCTTTTTCTGTCCCGGGAGCACCATCCTGCTATTTCAAAAGGCAAGGAGGCAGGTCAGAGTGGGAGAGCTCCATTCGGTCATGAATGAAAACCCTAGGAGCTCCTTCTGGAACCCCAACTGAAAAAGAGTGCTCTAGAATGAACAGCACAGGGTGAGAGACGGATTCATGAAGGACCCCAACCAAGTGACGGAAAGTAGAGGAAACGCTTCCCCCTGTGGCAGCAGCATCCAATGACAATTAGATAGGAAGAGAAGCAGCTGAGCAGTGTATCACAGAAACCTAGGACATGAAGAGAATCAAGCAGGAACAGGTGGACCCATCATATAAAAATGAGAAGAGAAGCCAAGGAAGATACAAACAGGGTACAAATCAGTGTCAGTCATTTTGGCAAGGGCTGTATTAGTGGTATGCAGAAACCAAATAAGGGTCAAGACAGCAGGAGATAACAGGATGCTCCAAGAGGAGATGGGTAGTTGGGACGTCAAAGATAAATAAGAGAGGCAGGATGGGTCAACAAAATCTTCTTAGAAAAAAGTTCAATACAGCAAAGTTTGAATGCTGGGAAATTATATGTAATTTCCTTCTCTTTGGAGAAGGAATAGGATTACAATAAATAATCAGACAAACTTCATGCCACTCTACAAAAATAAAAACCTTTGAAACCCCACAAAAATCCCCACCTTTCTTTTATTAGAAGCAGAAACATTTGATTTAATTTGAGTAAGGGTCTTGAGCAGAAATTTAGAGTCATCTGGAGACTGTGTAATCTTCTCTGGTTTGTATATTCCAAAATGATGTTTTTTACAAAGCTGAAAAGTAAAAATAGAATTAGTTAGCATGATGCTTAAACAACATTTATCTAAGTAGCCATAGGGTAGCTTTGAGATCATATTGCTTGCGGACGCTATGCTGATGGAAACCATATTCCCCACCCCCTCCTCCCTACTGAAGCCCCAAAAGTCACAGCTGATGGTCGGGGGCTCTCAGTAGTGGCATGGTATGTGATGTGGGCAGAGGAGAATTGCAAAGGGATACATGGAAATAACCATAACTAGAATGCAAAGGGGAGGGAGAACCATAACTAACCTTAAATTTGCACACAAGGATTCATGTTATCAACTACAATTCAGAAAAATCTGAGTATTAGTCTTACCTCCAGCTCCAAGTCCTGAGGTTCAGCTTCAGAGAGTGGTATTGCTGCAATCTTTGTTACTTTGCACACTTCATGGTCTCCTGGAAGCTTGCCAACCACTACTTTTTGACGAATTAGAAGCAGCCACCAAGGTAAATCTGAAAGAACGCTGTATCTATTAGCTTTGCAACAATAGAAAGCAACAATGCATTGTAACAGACGGTAACATGTCTTCAAACTTCAAACATTCTCTCTGTATTGACCTATCTCAGTTAAAGCCTGGCAGGAGGGAGGGCAATCCTAGTACCAGGATGAGGTAGGAGAGTCCAGAAACCAAAGGTTCAGAATTGCAGATGGAGCAATTGGAACACTGTCCAGAACTGCATCTCTCCTCAGCTTCACCGCAACTGGAGAGAATAGCTGGAGCTTATCGTGCAGGGCCAGCCATCCCCTTCAAGAGATGTGCCACATTCTATTCTATACGGGCTTCCCTCCCTTCAACCTACCCAGGCTAGTATTTCTCAGAATCCTCCTGCTTGAAGCTGCTGCTGCCGCCAGCGGCATGCGCCTCCTGGGTCAACCGCCTGCCCCACGCAACTTCCAGTCTTATTCTTAAGACTAAATTTTAGTCTTAAAATTTATCCTGAAAACTTGGGTCAACTTATCAATTGACCCAAGGATAAGTCGACCCAGGTTTTCAGGATAAATTCAAAACTAAAATTTCTCGACCTATGCATGAGATATATGGTATATTCAACTTCCAGGTTTTAGAGGTAGCCTATCTCTGAATGCCAGATGCAAGGAAGTGGCAACAGGATACATGTATCTTGTTGTCTTGAGTGCTCCCTGAGGCATCTGGTGGGGTACTGTGCGATATATGAAGCTGGGCTAGATGGGCCCTTGGCCTGATCCAGTAGGGCTCTTATGTTCTTAACCAATAATGAAGTTTAAGCCAGTTCAGATTCCAAGTGAAAGAATAATCAAATAAGGACTTCATGTTATTCTGAAAAACTCCTAGAGCTTTCATGACCATGCGATAAGCAATTTCTCCTTCAACATTTAGCCAGCAGCTTAGGTTTCATAACTGAAGGAAGTAGTCCATAACTTTTTCTTGGCAGATACTTATCCAAAGGGGTTCAGGAGAAAACAAGTACATTTGTAAGACAATACACATTTCAACAGAAGGAACAACGCAAGAGTATTTAGCTGCCCACTCCTGGCTTAGGAGCAGAAAAAGAACCATTAGCCATTTGGCCTAGTTGGTGGCATAACAGGTAATAAAATACATTGCTGAAAACATACCCATACTTGAATAAAACTGTGACCAGGTCAAGGCATCTAGTCAGATGTGAAAAATCAGGCATTCACAAGTGTTGACTACCTTGATGGTGTAGTGATGGGTTTTGAAGTACAAGAGTTGTTCATGATGCCCCATAGCCACACCACACTAACACAATACTAACGAAGACTAACTTTAAAATGTATTACATTACAATGTATGGGTATGTCCCTATCCTGAACTGGGTTTCCGTTAATCTTGGGGCTTGTTGGGGAGGAGTGACTGCTTACTAAATCTGTGTAGCAGCCGCCATCACCCCACCCCTGCAAGCACTCAAAATTCTCCCCTACTCACAGGGAGAACTTTGAGAAACATTGGTCTAGAGAAAGTCACTTGTTAAACAAATGTCTGAATGTGTACTAATAAGTGCACTGCTTACAAAAAATGAGGTAAATTGGCAACTTTTAATATTTGACCTGTCAGAAGAATACAACTACAGTATTCCCACAGTTATAAGCAAGCAATGTTCATAAATAAGAGTGGCTTACAAAACACATACCGGAAAGTCTGATGACAAAGTAAATTGCTCATGCAATAATGTTGTCTAGATAAAGAACAGCTTTGCAAATTCATTTAGTTTTCTAGGACTGTGCCTTAAAAACAAGGGATTCTGCTGGTATCAAGATTCCTGGGTGTGATTTTTAAAGTTAGGAGGAAAACTTTTGTTCAAATTTGAAAATAAAAGTCAAATCATCTCTACATTTTCATTCCCAGCCCCTAAAACAAAGGTTCTTATTCTTTCCATAACACAAAAAATTGTAAAATACACTAAGCCAGGGTTTCTCAACTAGTGGTACTCGTACCACCAGTGGTACTCAGACCCCAAGACCACTGGAACCCCACTCCGACACGGTGATTTCAGCGCCATGTTTTCACTCCCAAAAGGCTCCTGCCTTTGGTCGAGCTTCTTGGGAACGCTGAAAAGGGCTCTCCCACCTGCCCAGAGTGTTTTCTACCTTCGTTTCTGGTCTCTGAAAACCCGGAAGTAACTGGTGATGTTGTTATCGCCAGTCACTTCCAGTGGTACGCAGCAGGAGAGTGGCGCCGGAGATGGTACTCAGCCATGAAGGAGTTGAGAACCCCTGCACTAAGCTAAGGATGACATCTATAAGCTCATCTAATTAGTTCCATTATTTTCCAGAGACACTAGGCTTACTTACAGAGACAAACTGCCTGAAACCGAAGCAGTACCTGATAAACATTTAAGAACTAAGCAGGAACCCACAGCCATGGGCTTATCCTTGCTATGGCACCTCATACTTTTCTGACAACTTATTTCCTAGTCACTCTGCCCAATATTCCACCATCCCATCTTTGGGGCAAGGATTATGATGGCAAGAAGCAAAGTCTCATATGCTGCCAAAACAAGTTAATTAAATGATCTAAATGTAATTAGTTCTGAGCACATGATTTGGGTTCCTCGATACAGTCTCAATTGTTTTAAAATGAGCTGCATACATCCAACTCCAGCATTAACGTTCATGTACCTTAGAGAAGATCAGCAATATTTAGAAAATGACACTTTCAACTGAGCAGTGATACAAAGAAAGGCTCCTGGCTCACAAAAGACAGGTTCTCTTTCACAATGCTAAAAGCAAAATCGTGGTCTTCTGTTGCTGCTTTCCTCTAGTCTAGGGATTTCAACATGACCAAGGTTGTGCTGAAACATAGCTGCAATAAGACAGTTTGAGTAGACTGTACAAATTTGGTGTACTATTTTGCCACCATACACATTTTGTCTGTCATGTCTAAAAAAACCAAGGTCAAACAAATAAAATCTCAAATACAATGGAGGTACGGTAATTGGTTTCTAACTTTTGTTCTCTTTTTAGAAGGCCAGAATTGCACAGGATACATTTAAAGAGTTATATAATGGGAAATATCAGGAAGCTATTATGCAGATAATAGATTCTAGAGGAAATACTAAGTGAATCACAACATTTAATTACAACATTTAATTACAACTAACAAAATCTGATATTCTTTTTAAAGATAGTTTCCTCCCAATATAAAACAAATTATTCCTTTCACCAACACTCCTACTTAGAAGAATGAGATACCACAGACACTTCAGTTCTCAAAAAATACTAATACTTATTTTAATTTGCATTTTCACTTATTCCAGTGACATCTACCTAGTTGAGAGCATTGTTAATAAAACATATTACACATCCGTTTGTTTTAGCTATCTCTTACAAACACTCAAGCATCACTAATGCACTATTTCCTCAAGCATGCCCTAAATAAAATGTCATGAAAGTGGTTGCAGCAAAAACTATGCAGTCTTCAGCCTGTGCACATGGTTCCTACCCTGACAGATACTTTAGAAGTCACAGTCCAAAGTGTTGTAATGACTTCGCTAGATCTGTCAAACAACTCAGGACACAAGGAAATAGCTAGCGGAAGAGTTTACACAGTATCATCATAATAGGTAGCTTCTTCCAGCAGTTCTCATACATGCACAAGAAGAACATGGCCGTGGATCCAAAGGGCTGCTTGCATGAGCCGAAAGCACTTCTATTCACACACAAGGAAGACTAACTCATTTCTGCATATCTAGTGCTGTTGCTACTGGAAGCAGGAAAGGAAAAAGGGAGGCAAAAGGTGAAAGATGCTAAACAAACTTTACTGTACAGATAATTTCAATAGGGAAGGGGGAATCAAAATAAAGCAATTCAATATTAATCATTCACTTCACAGCTAGGCCCTAAACACAAGTTGCTGCTCTAAAGCAGAAGAAAATCCATAAAAGGTAACAAAATGGCACAAGCACAGAAGGAGAAAGGGGGGGGGGGGGGAGAGAGAGAGAAGGACACAGAGAAATGGTGGGCTGCCCAGAAAGGCCCAGCGTTAAGAAATTTGGGGGGGGGGGGTAGGGTGTTGGAAGTGGGAGAATGAAGGAAAGCTGGGGGACTGGGAGGAAAAGGGAGAATTGCAGAAGAAAACCAAAACCACACACACCGCAATCCACTCACACAAAGGAGGAAGATCACAACCACTAAGAATGTCATCAATTTGACTGTAAACAAGACAGGTAAGGAAAAACAGAAGGGAAATTGTAGGTCTGTGGTGAGTCTGTGCCAAAGAGTCTGTGCAATTCACGTCTGCTGGACTGAATGATGTGTTGCAGGAGCTGTAGGGCAAAGGTACAAGACAGAGCAAATCTCCTGATCAAAAGCAGAGCTTAAAGACAAAAAGAGGGTTTTGAAACTAGTCTCAAAAACCAAGCAGCAGCCTGGTTTTTGAGGCTAAAGGGAGGGAAGCAAGTCAAGGGAGCTAGAACTGCTTTCCGAGAGAGAAGGGGGTGCTGCAAGTTGGCCCAAAGGGATGAAGTTGGCCCAAGTTGTCTGCATAGGCACAGTGACTTTGGTTGCACTCAGGGAGAGACATGGGAAAAAAGCTGGAAAGGACAAAGAATCAGGGTTACCGATCCTGGGTGCTGGCTTGACATGGTGGTGGCTTCACATAACAGCTGCAGTTCAAATGTACAGGCCAGGCATGATGAAGGTAAGGAGGTTTCAGTGACCCAGGTTTTTGTATCTTTTTCACTATGGGATCTTTTGCAAGGTGAACTCATCAAGGGACCTTTGTTATTTAATGGCCCTAATGGCTTTTCCCTGATCCTTGAAGGTACAGTCTTTGTACCTTCTTTTTACATGCCTCCTTGGTAGGTTGGCGATCCTTTTGCTTTGTTTACTTGTTTTCCTTGGGCAGGGAGTTCCTAGATAACTTTTGTCCCAAGGTCAAACTGCTGCACCAGCAAGGTACAGTCACTCACTCACTGGAATTCCGTAACAAGCAAAGCTCTATCTGAGCCAAGCTGACAGCAGGCAGGGAAACTTGTGGCCTTCCTCATGGCCAGTGGATCTGGGGCCTCTGGAGATCAGTCTTGTTAATAATCACATTACTAGCCTGGGCCATGCTTTTCCAGAAGACACCCAGAGTCACGTAACACATGTGCATATGCCTGTTCCCTGCATACTAGTCAACCTGTCCCCTAATCTGAGAGGGCCCTGCTGCATGTGCTACCTCTGACTGAAGCCAGATGTGTGGTTTTTTTGTAACCATCTCTGTGGTGGCACCACAATTATGGAATTCCCTCCAGCTTGAATTAAGATCTATGCCCTCCCTATCAGCTTTCAGACAATTAATTCAATTCAATTGAGGTCAGCAACAATAAATACTGTATGTAAGTGACTGGAGGGATGCATGAACTATAACTAGCAGGATTATGACTATAAAAAATAAAGCCAGACACAAGCACTTTAAGGAACAGAAAAAGATGGTAGCAATGGCAAACTAGGATACCTATATGTTTCAGTCAATTTGAATGTTTTATAGACTGTATTACAGGTTGACTACAGGTTGATTACCCCTTATCAGGACATCCGGAATCTAGACTATTCTAGATCCAGACATTTTCGGGCTATGACTTTTTAAAAAAAAAAACGTTTTCCATGAACATGAATGTCATGTTTAGACTTGGGTCCCATCCCCAAGGCATCTCATTATATTTATACAAATATTCTGAAATCCAGATAACTTCCTGTCCCAAGCAGTCTGGATAAGGAATACTCAACCTATATTGCTTATGTTGTATGAGACAATTGATAAACATAACTACAATATGTTTGTTAATCTTATTAGCTATCGAGAGAGATTATGTTACTGAAGTGAGTTATATTTTGCATTGTTTTGAAACGTGTTAACATGTGTATTTAGTTAAATATAGTGATCCACCATAAAATGCATTTATATTAACTGCTATTTTTGTAATTCTTTACTTAAGTGATTTATATCATTTAATATAAGTTATTTATATTACTTCCCTCTTTTACTAGCCCTTCCTCCTTTATCAGCCACTTTCTGTAACGAGATCAAAATCACACACTGCGTGATGAGATAAGGCCCAGGCAGCAAAACTACAGTGGAAGAATGCCCTCCTATTTTCCTCCAGAACAGGAATTTAAAAGTAAAGATTTCCTGTTTTGGAAAGCAGGAGGGCATTCAAATATTCATCTACAATACATAGAAGAGTTGGTCACCAAAGACTGTGTGTCAGGACAGGGTCAACTATACCCCCCCCCCACTGTTCATTCCCACAATATCTCGTGGACAGTAGGCTCTTAAGGAGCTGTGCAGAAACTGGTTGCTAGGCAGAGCAGGACTAGGAAGATAGGGACTCCCTCCAAAGAGAGAACCAATCAGCTGACTCTGTCTCTTGACTAAAGTGGAGGGGTTATCCCATGGTATATCCGAATGCTTTCCTCAGAGAGTACCAACTTTTACATTGTTTAAGGCAGGGGAGGGGAACCTCCGGCCCGCGGGACGGATCCGGCCCGCGTGGCCATCAGCTCCGGCCCCCGGGGAGATTGCCGGGAGGCCGCCCAACCGGCCCCCAGAGGCTCTGCCGGGTCCGCGCGGAGCCTCCGGAGGCCGGGAGAGGGCCTCCGCCCATCCTCCCGGGCCGCCGGCTCGGCCCGTTCTGAGCAGGCCCTCGTCAGCGATTTTGCACATGCGTACAAGGCCGATGAGGGCAGCTTGCCCTCATCGGCCTTGTACGCATGTGCAAAATCGCCGACGAGGGCCTGCTCAGAACGGGCCGAGTCGGCAAGCGGGGAGGACGTGCAAAGGCCCTTTCTCGGCCTCCGGAGGCTTCGCGGAGCCTCCGGAGGCCAGGAGAGGGCCTTTGCACATCCTCCCGGGCCGCCGGCTCGGCCCGTTCTGAGCAGGCCCTCGTCAGCGATTTTGCACATGCGTACAAGCTTGCCCTCATCGACCTTGTACGCATGTGCAAAATCGCCGACGAGGGCCTGGTCAGAACGGGCCTACCGGCGAGCGAGGAGGATGTGCAGGGGCCCTCTCCCGGCCTCCAGAGGATTCGAACGGTGAGCGCAGAGCCTCCGGAGGCCGATGAGGGTGGGCGGGGGGGCCCTAAATTAAATAATTAATTTAAAAATGGCGGCTGGCCTGGCGGCCGGCCAGCAAACAAAATTTAAATATTTAAATGGCCCTCGGCGGGGGAAAAGGTTCCCCACCCCTGGTTTAAGGGATAAGGTATTTTTCATGGCTATTCTAAATACATTTAAAACTAGAATTTCAGCCCCAGTGTTACTTAGCTTAATTTTCTTCAAAAGAAAATAATCAGTTAACTGAATTTGTATTTTCCAAAGGTGTAAAGGCCAACACACTTGTGTTTTCTACAAATCCAGAACAATGATAATCTTTTGCTTTCTGTGGCAGAAGCCAACCATTAGAGCTTACAAACTAGCACTCGTGCTGGGGAGGATGAGACAAGCGATCACTAATATAACTATTGTTTATACACACTGCTCAAAAGGCAGTACTGACAATAGGGTTTTTGTATTTTACTTCTAGTTATGAGAAAAACACACAGGCTGCCAAAGCACACTTTGAAAAAACCTTACTCTTCCTATTGTTTCCACAAACATCCCCGTATCAGCTAACAGCAAACACAACAGGTCTTATTAGAGCACAGATGACCTCTGGCACATGGAGTACAGGAGGGTTCTATTCTGTCCCCCAGGCTGTTTAACATCTACATGAAAGCAATGCGAGGGGTCATCCAAGGATTTAGAGTCGTCACCAATACACAGACGACGCCTCCCTCCAGGGCCGGTGCTATTATTAGGTCAAATAGGGAGCAGCCCTCAGAGGGGTGCTGTATTGACCTTTGAGGGGCACAGCTTTATACAAATTAGTTTTTTTAACCCGTGTAAAAACCGCAACTGACAATTCATGTTTGTTTGTTTATTTTAAGATAAATACCACAACAGAGCTACGAAATATAATTAGTCATATAAAATTTTTCTATTTCAGTTAGCCTTGCCTAGGGCGCAAAATAGCCTGGCACCAGCCCTGCCTCGCCCTCTCTTCCATCAAATGCCAGGGAGGCCGATGGAGTCCTGAAGTATTGCCTTGAGGGGGCTGGGGACTGAATGTGGACTAACAACCTACAATTACATTCAGACAAAACAGAGGTCCTCTTATTTCAGAAATCCACGGCACAGGAACTAGACTGTCAATCTATTCTGAAAGGGTTTGCACTCTCTGCAAGAGCAGGTTCACAGCTTGCAAGTCCTCTTGGATTCATCACTGTTCTTGGATCGCCAGGAGGCATAAATAGTGAGGGGAGTCTTTACCCAGCTTCAGCTGGCATACCAGCTATGGCCAAATCCAAATTGTTAAGGCGTAACCCCAGCATCCACGCCCTAGTGACATCAAGACTTGATTACTGCAACATGCTCTACTTGAAGATGCCCATAAAGAGTGTCCAGAAACAGCCAATTGCGCGGCATTTGGCAGCCCATATGGTTATAGGAGCTCAGCAGTATGATTCTGCCTGACCACTGCTCCGGTGGCTACACTGGTTGCCAGTTTGTTTCCAGATAGGATACAAAATGATGGTCTGGATCTTTAAAGCCCTTTATGGCTTGGGTCTGAGGCTTCTGAGGGACAGCTTTCTTCCATACGTACCAGCTTGCGCCCCCAAGGTCATCTGAGGAGAGCCTTCCTACATGTGCCACACTTAACTGAGGAGAGGTTGGTGTCAAGAGGGTCACTTTCTCCATAGCAGCACTGCAATTATGAACCCCTCCCTTTTCTGCGCCCTCCATTAGCCTTCCAGCAGGGGCCAAACACATTTCTTGTTTGGCTTTTTCATTAGTGTTTGGGTTTTTTTTAAGGCTGGTCTACCTTCTGTGATTTATGCCACTGTTTTTATGCCTTTTCGTGATTTATGCCACTGTTTTTGAGGATTTTAGATGCACTGCCTGTATTGTTTAGTGTGTATTTTTAATTGCTTTTTTGTACTGTATTTATCCCCTTCATGGATCATTGCCTTGTCGTGGCGAAGGGGCTTGCGTAACTCAATGAAGCCATGAGCTATGCCGTGCAGGGACACCCAAGACGGACAGGTCGTAGCAGAGAGTTCTGACTAAAAGTGATCCACTGGAGAAGGAAATGGCAACCCACTCCAGTAACCTTGCCAAGAAAATCCCATGAACAGTACCAAAAGGCAAAAAGATATGACGCCGGAAGATGAGACCCTCAGGTCGGAAGGTGTCCAATATGCTACTGAGGAAGAGCGGAGGACTATTCCAAGTAGACCCAGAAAGGATGAAGCGGTTGGGCCAAAGCCAATAGGACGTCCAGCTGTGGATGTGTCTGAGGTTGAAAGGAAAATCCAATGCTGCAAGGAGCAATACTGCTTAGGAACATGGAATGTGAGGTCTATGAATCAAGGCAAGCTGGATGTGGTCAAAAATGAGATGATAAGATTGAACATTGACATCTTGGGAATCAGCGAACTAAAATGGACGGGCATGGGCGAATTTAAGTCAGGTGACCATCATATCTACTACTGTGAGCATGAATCCTTTAGAAGAAATGGAGTAGCCTTCATAGTCAATAAAAGAGTGGGAAAGGCAGTACTGGGGTGCAACCTCAAAAACGACAGAATGATTGCAGTTCGAATCCAAGGCAAACCATTCAACATTACAGTAATCCAAGTGTATGCCCCAACCACTGATGCCGAAGAAGATGAAGTTGACCGGTTCTATGAAGACCTACAACACCTTCTAGAACTAGCACCCAAAAAAGATGTCCTTTACACCATAGGAGACTGGAATGCTAAAGTAGGAAATCAAGAAATAAACGGAACAGGCAAGTTTGGCCTTGGAGCGCAAAATGAAGCAGGGCAAAGGCTAACGGAGTTCTGTCAAGAGAACACGCTGGTCATAGCAAACACTCTTTTCCAACAACACAAGAGGCGACTCTACACATGGACATCACCAGATGGTCAATACCGAAACCAGATAGATTATGTGCTTTGCAGCCAAAGATGGAGAAGCTCTATACAGTCAGTAAAAACAAGACCTGGAGCTGACTGTGGCTCGGATCATGAGCTTCTTATTGCAAAATTCAGGCTTAAACTGAAGAATGTAGGGAACACCACTAGACCAGTCAGATATGACCTAAATCATATCCCTTATGAGTATACAGTGGAGGTGAACAATAGATTTAGGGCATTAGACCTGGTAGACAGAGTGCCTGAAGAACTATGGACGGAAGTTCGTAACATTGTACAGGAGGCAGCAACGAAAACCATCCCAAAGAAAAAGAAATGCAAGAAAGCAAAGTGGCTGTCAGATGAGGCTTTACAAATAGCTGTGGAAAGAAGGAATGCGAAAAGCAAGGGTGAAAGGGAAAGATATAACCAACTGAATGCAGATTTCCAGAGAATAGCAAGGAGAGATAAGAAGGCCTTCTTGAATGAGCAATGCAAAGAAATAGAGGAAAACAACAGAATGGGGAAGACTAGAGATCTCTTCCAGAAAATTGGAGATATCAAGGGAATGTTTTGTGCAAAGATGGGCATAATAAAGGACAAAAAAGGCAGGGACCTAACAGAAGCAGAAGAGATTAAGAAGAGATGGCAAGAATACACAGAAGAACTATACAAGAAAGATCTTAATGTTCCTGATGACCACGCTGGTGTGGTCACTGACCCAGAGCCAGACATCCTAGAGAGTGAAGTTAAGTGAGCCTTAGGTAGCATTACTAACAACAAAGCTAGCGGAGATGATAATATCACAGCTGAGCTACTTAAAATCCTAAATGATGATGCTGTGAAAGTGCTGCACTCAATATGCCAACAAATTTGGAAAACTCAGCAGTGGCCAAAGGATTGGAAAAGGTCAGTTTACGTTCCAATTCCAAAGAAGGGCAGTGCCAAAGAGTGTTCAAACTATCGCAAAAATTGCACTCATTTCACATGCTAGCAAGGTTATGCTCAAAATCCTACAAGCTAGGTTTCAGCAGTACGTGGACCGAGAACTACCGGAAGTACAAGCTGGGTTTCGAAGAGGCAGAGGAACTAGAGATCAAATTGCCAACATGCGCTGGATCATGGAGAAAGCACGAGATTTCAAAAAAAAACACCTACTTCTGCTTCATTGACTACGCAAAAGCCTTTGATTGTGTGGATCACAACAAACTGTGGCAAATTCTTAAAGAGATAGGGGTACCAGACCACCTTACCTGTCTCCTGAGAAACCTGTATGCGGGTCAAGAAGCAACAGTTCGAACCGGCCATGGAACCACTGATTGGTTCCAAATTGGGAAGGGAGTACGGCAAGGCTGTATATTATCACCCTGCTTATTTAACTTATATGCAGAGTACATTATGAGAAATGCAGGGCTGAATGAATCTCAAGCCGGAATCAAGATTGCCAGGAGAAACATCAACAACCTCAGATATGCAGACGATACCACCCTAATGGCAGAAAGTGAAGAAGAACTAAAGAGCCTCTTGATGAGAGTGAACGAGGAGAGTGCAAAAGTTGGCTTGAAACTCAACATTAATAAAACTAAGATCATGGCATCTGGGCCCATCAATTCCTGGCAAATAGAAGGGGCAGAAATGGAAGCAGTAACAGATTTTACTTTTCTGGGTTCCAAGATCACTGCAGACGGAGACAGCAGCCATGAAATTAAAAGACGCTTACTCCTTGGAAGGAAAGCTATGGCAAATTTAGATAGCATAATAAAAAGCAGAGATATCACCATGCCAACAAAAGTTCATATAGTCAGGGCGATGGTGTTCCCAGTAGCAATGTATGGTTGTGAGAGTTGGACCATAAGGAAGGCAGAGCGCCGAAGAATAGATGCTTTTGAACTGTGGTGCTGGAGAAGACTCCTGAGAGTCCCTTGGACTTCTAGGAGATCAAATCAGTCAATCCTAAATGAAATCAACCCTGACTGTTCCCTGGAAGGACAGGTACTAAGGCTGAAACTCAAATATTTTGGCCACCTAATGCGAAGAGAGGAGTCTCTGGAGAAGACTCTTATGCTGGGAAAGATTGAAGGCAAAAGGAGAAGGGGAAGGCAAAGGATGAGATGGTTAGACAGCATCACCGATGCAACGAACATGAAAATGAGCGAACTCAGGAAGATAGTGGGAGGACAGGAAGGCCTGGCGGGATATGGTTCATGGGATCATGAAGGGTCGGATACGACTTAACGACTGAACAACAACAACAACAACAACACTGTATTTATATCATGTTTTAAGCCATCTCAGGAAGTATAAGGAAGAGAGGTACACTGACAGTTTGCATTTTTTAAGTGCAGACATGGCCAGTCTTGCAATAAAATTACGTTGATCTGCCACTTGGGAGCTGACCAGAGAGTAAATGATGTCTCTGTCAAAGAGACTGTGAGCACAGTCAGCCCTTTGCAACTGGGGCATATTCGGTTCTGCCATGATCAAATATTGCAAAAAAAAAAAAAAAGTATCTTCATGTTGTTTAGGAAGAACCAGTTGGTTACCAACACACACCACATTTTGTTCATAGATCTGAGGAGTCAATGTAGTTGCTAATAAGGACATGTAAATAGGAAGGCCTTTAAAACATATACAATGTCCTGACAGCAGCTTTTCTCCTATAGCTACCAGATGCCAAGAGACCTTTTTATTTATTCAAGTCCTGTGCTCTTAATCAATGAATCAAGCAGGTATCAAAGCTCTACTCTTGTCCAAGTCAAAATTACCACAGGGTTCTGTAATACAAGGAAGTAACGCAGTGTTTCTAGCTTAGCTCCTCAAAGAATCAATAGCTGTTAGCCTGCATTCCCGAGAAGAGTGAAGCAGGGGCATTGTTAACTTGGACACATCACGCTGAGTATGCTTATACAATTTTAATAACAAATGACACTTAACCCTGAGAAAGCTACTGTACATAGTTAATCAACCAATAACTGCAGTTTCTCCTGTACTAAGAGACTAATCCTGACAGAATTCCAGGCTTAACAGAAATGCTCAGAAACATTTTTATGCAAACAGCCTGAGCCTCTGCTCGGAAGTATTTGGCCGCTCCAAGCCTCGTCGCGTCCTCGCTGAGAGAACACAGGCAGAGGCTCTTGGGAGGCCAGCTGTTTTCGTAAAAGAAATGCAAAAGCTCAGCAACCCGGAAGTTGAGGCTCGGCGGCGGGCTGTTCACAACCCACCAAAAAAATCGGGTCTTGTCTCTCGTGACCCACAGTTTGGGAACTGCTGCTTTAGACTTTTTTTTGCTGTCACAGTAATATTTGCTAAGTTTTCCTACCGCCACAGGGGTTGGAAGTGTGCCTTTTCAGACTTGCTTATATATAGGCTTACTATATACAAAGGGGGACAAAGTGCCTATACCTTTAACCATTGTACAGATTGAAGAAGGAATTTGGGAAGGTGCAGCTCATCATGGAAGGGTGCAAAAAGCTGCACCTGCCCAAATTCCTTCTTCTATACAATGGTTAAAGGTATAGGCACTTTGTCCCCCTTTGTAGATGGTATG
This sequence comes from Plestiodon gilberti rubricaudatus, assembly GCA_026170595.1. Lineage (NCBI taxonomy): Eukaryota > Metazoa > Chordata > Lepidosauria > Squamata > Scincidae > Plestiodon > Plestiodon gilberti. The sequence goes on along the minus strand of JANXHW010000003.1, from coordinate 61,246,034 downwards.
ACTAGGTAAAGGTAAAGGTGACCCCTGACAATTAAGTCCAGTCATGTCCGACTCTAGGGTGTGGTGCTCATCCCCATTTCAAAGCTGAAGAGCCAGCATTGTCTGAAGACGCCTCCGTGGTCATGTGGCCGGCATGACTCTCCTTGCCGCAGCGCACAGCATGCAGCTGAAACACGGAGCGCTGTTTACCTTCCCGCAAGCGGTACCTATTTACTCGCATTAACATGCTTTGGAACTGCTAGGTTGGCAGGAGCTGGACAAGCAACGAGAGCTCACCCCGTAGCGGATTCAAACTGCCGACCTTTCGATCGAAAGCTCATGGTTCAGCAGTTTAACCCACTTATATATAAAATCTAATTTATACCATAGTGTGTGAGATTATTTTGGCCAGCAGTAAAACATAAAACTCTGAAAACTGAAAAATTAATCTGGTTCCTACATCCAAAGCAAATTTATAAAGCCCTTCCTAATATTCTAGTTTCCTATATAAAAGATTTAAACAAAACAGGAAGCATTAAAAAAAAGGATCCACCATCTGTAGTGGAGCAGGTCAATAATCTACCACCTCATCCTGGGAAATTAATTGAATGACTGACTCCACAATAATCAGATTGTTTCAGACGAGATTTCTAGCAAGTTATAGTCTGAGTTATGTAACTATTCTCTTTTCAACTAGGATGCCTTAACGAACTCCAAAGACATAACTGGAGAAGAAGTCACAGTCTTTTTTTCCTTCCCTCTGTGAAATCACTGCATACTTGGAGGTAAGAACAGTTATTGAGATCAAATTGCGTCATTGTTAACCTCAATGGAAGAAAGGAGAACGTCTCCATTTCAGTTGCAAGTACCACCTCAGATGCTTGCATTACTCTTTAGAGAAGAAAAAGTGCAAAGAACAAATCTTATTTTTCTAAGTGGGTAGGGAGGTATTCAAAATGTACACAGTTTAGACAAGCAGGACTGTGGACTGCACAAGAAACATCATGGTATCTGGTGAACTGAACTTTACAAGAATATACGGTATTTGTAAGATTAACAACTTTTTAGTGTTAATACGGTAAAAAATAAAGTTGAGTAGTTTGTACTTGTTAAATACTGAGAATATATTTTAGTATTTAACATACCCTCTGAGAATACCGGTAATACTCATCTCATTCTAATATATATTGTAGATTTTTTTCATGCTAATTCTTCTCATTTAGCATCTCTTGGATTGTCATACCTCTATCAAGAACAGATTGTGCTCCCTCAGCAAACTTCTACCAGCAATGGTAACTTAACAAGCCTCCGTGGTCATGCAATAGTCTTTATTCTTTTCATAATGATGGTCTTACTCAGTTCCAGGATGAATGACCTAATATTCAGAGGCATGGATTTTTTTGAAGCAAGTATTCCTATTAGCTTATGCCCTCATGGAGTACCGTGCATGGGAAACCTGAAATTCAAGCTCAATTTAAACAAGATGCAGCCATGCAAAAAGTACTTCCCTGTGTAGGTGGCTGCACATTAGCAGACATATTTACAAGGCTCTTACAAAGTTCATGCACCAGCCCGTATGTATGCAATGAGTGCACATCAGTATTCATCCGTTTGTGAACATTCATGTACCATTTGTAAAAAAAAAAAAAAGTAGTGTGACAGGAGCTATCACTTAGTACTACCTAAGGGTAGTACTAGCAGTCTAGTCATGCCCTTATTGAAAAGTCACCTCTGATACTAAATATGAAGATACTTGTATTGTAACAACTATTGATTTTACTAATCCAACAATCATTAAATATCAGCACTAAACAGTACTGGTTGCTATCAATAATTATTATTTAAAGGTTAGCTAGACAAAGCAAGAGCAGAAGCTAAGAGGAATCTAAAACTTGCTGACCTCACTTTTGAACTATTCAATGCATGCAAGGCATTTCTTTGGCAGGATTTCCAATACTATTCCATTAAAACAAACAAGTTTGTCTAGCTGTTCCTATATCAACATGAAGCAGCCACTGTTTGAGGAAACTAGATGAGAAGAAAGGCCTTTAGGAATGTTAGCAATCAGAGCTCAAGAAAATTGCTTCTTCCTCCAAGTCCAATGATTTTTCCTTCCCTTTCCATTTGTAGCACTCCATTAATCACCCTTATTTACAATCCCAAAATTATCTAGCTGTAAGAATTCTCATTACTATTTGCTCTTCTCTCCCCCACCCCCATTACTTTCCTTGGGTAATGAAAATGCAATTTGTCAGATATGCATCAACTACTGTGTATAAAAATGAACCATTTACTTTTGTGTTCCAGTTGAGACACTGACATTTATTAGTTTTGTTCTGTTAGTGTCATGTCATTCAGACTGATAAAGGAACAAGAGACTACACTCACTTCAGTTTTATCAGCCACCAAAGATAGTAAAGGACTTGGGAGGGCAAGCTTATTAACACAAAGGATACAGCAATTTTAACTTTATCTTGTAAGAATAAGATAAAATATTTTAACTATTTGTACCTGTATGAAGCTGAACTTTTCCAATGAGTCCTTCTATCAGGCCCAGACAAATCGGATTCCAAGCGAGAAGAAGATCAGTAGCTATGAAGAAGCAAAAAATAAAAGATTAAACTGTAAGAACATTATATGTAGAATCTGAAAACAAGTGACAATTAATCAGCAACACACATCAGTTCAATCTTTACTTTGGAAAAAAAAATTGTGGTATGCCTTATTCTCTATAAGTCATTGTTCCTGAAGTTCCTATTACAAGAAATCGTGGTTTAGCCAAAAGGTGAAAGGAAAAGCTCTCTTCTCCACTTGTGAGAGGAGGAAAGGTGATGCGAAGTATACATGTCCAAAGCTTGCTACATCTCAGTCACAAAGTAGCCTAGGATTTAGATGACCATCTGAATGGGGCAATTGTTCTTAGAAGTCCCATCTAATAGATAAAACAAGTTTTCACTCTCAGCCATCTCCACTGGCTTCACCTGCATTGTTAATCAAGAATAATCAAATTACAATAAAAACATGGAGCTCCTTTATCACCAAATAACAAAGCTTTCTGATATGAAACAGCAAGTGCGTTTTGACCAAAGTTGTTCTCTAGCTTGTTCTCCAGGATGACGTAGTGGTTTGGGAGTCGGACTTAGACCTGGAAGATCCAGGTTCAAATCCCCACTCAGCCACGAAGCTTCCTGGGTGACCTTGGGCCAGTCACTATCTCTCAGCCCCACCTACCTCACAGGGTTGTTGTGAGGACAAAAAGGAGGGGAGGAAAATATGTACACCACTCTGAGCTCCTTGGAGGAAGGACGGTATAAAAATGTGAAAAATAAAATAAAATAAATAGCTCCTGAAGAGGAAAAACGCAGACATTCAAGCAAGAGGAAGAAACAGGATGAAACCGGTACAGCTCTCAAGCAAGGCTGCTCTACACATACATGCCTGAGTAAGCAAACCACAAGGCAGAATTGCTGTAATTTAATGCAAGAATTGAAATGTAAGAATTGCTGTGAAAGGACTAGCCAATACAAAATTTAGCATGCTAAAACAGAAGTACAAGCTTGCCAGCTTCTCCTGTAGATTTGCCTGGAAAGTTTGCTGAACCATGTAAACACTAGTCTAGATACAATACATGACCACCACACTCTCTCAGTCAATCTTATCCATACCAGAACCTAAAGATTTCAGAGATTTATCAAGCTCTTCTATGATGGGAAGTGCCAATTTTTCAATTTTAATACAAATTGCATTTTAGCAACTATATTTATTTATTTAAAAATTATATCCCGCCTTATCCTATGCCGAAGGCAAATGCCCAAGGCAGCTTACAACAAATTAAAATACATAGTTTAAAATACAGAAAATAAGTTTAAACAATACATAATTTAAAAACAATAAAATCCACTGGGGGGGGACACAGAACAGAGAAGCAGAATGGCAGCGCATCTTGAGACACAGGAGGCAGACCCCAACCCATCACCCAAAAGCTAGACGAAACAAAAACGTTTTGAGCCCTCGCCGGAAAGTCATGAGCGTATAAGTAGCAACATTATCAGCACCTATCTAGTTCTTAGTGAAACTAGACCAACAGGTCATGCAGAATTTTGCTTCTTCCATGAATTCTCAATAGGTGGTCTTAGACAAGTCACTCCCTCTTAGCCTCGCCTCTTCAGCTGCCATATGGGCATAATATTGACTCTCCTTACAATGCATGATGTTGCAGAGGCTACATCACGATATAGTAATCAATTCATGTGAAGTGCTTTGCAGAATCAGAAAGCACAGTACAAACGGTAATAGTATCAAGATTAGATAGGGAATACTGCTTTGATTTGGGCCTTTGTATAATAGATAGATAGACAGCCTCTTGACAGCCTACTTGTCCCTCCAAGAACAGCCTTTATAGAAATAGCCCCTTATTTTTGCAAAAATCCTCCCATAAAGAGGAAATGTTCCACAGATATGAAACATCATATATGGTACACTCAACCCACCATTCAAGTATTGTCTCCCTAGGTCTATAAGTAGGATCTGTCATTCTCTAAGCCAGGAGACTCCAAATTATGGCCAGCGAGCCACATCTGGTCCACGGGATGATTACATCCGTCCTGCGGAAGGTTGACCAGTGCAGCCAGCAGCCTCCAGCCCATCCGCATGGCAACCCCCACCACCCTGGGAATGTGGGGTGATAGAGCGGGAGGCTGCTGGTGAGCAGCTCCCCACTCGCCACTCGTGCAGGAATGACGCAGCTGGAAGGGGCGAGTACTGCCGGCCCCGGAGGCCTGTCCATCCAACCCATCCGGTCTTTGGCCGGAGATCTTTGGAGACCCCTGCTCTAAGCAGATTCTTTTTAAATATATGGGTATTGCCTAGAAACAAATTATAGGTAAATTATTGCAACTGCTTATGCTGTCATCAGCAAACATGATTAACTTTTTCCTGCGCCTTCATAACCCCCCCCCCCACTTTTTGGGTTTGTAACAATTCTAAAGTTCTAACTTAACAGATCTCAATACTCCACTGTGACCTCTAAATATTTTCCACGTGTCATATCCATTTTATATATAAATTGTTCCTCCTGGGCATTATTTTATCTTATGTATTCCCACAAATATTCCTTACATGATATAAGGGTAAAGGTTTTTTTTATTTTTAACAGGTGTGAAATCCAGATACTGCACCAAGCTGCGATGCAAAATCACTAGTTGAAGTGACAGCAGAGAAGTCATGGAGCTCACAATGTACAAGACTAACATCTGCAAACGGAAATTTCGTAACAAATAGGCCTTGCCTACACCCGTTGAATGTTTGGCCCCTCTCCTACAGCCTCTGCAAGTGACTCATTCACAAGGGTAAAAGACACTCCTGCCGAGTCCCACACTGAGTTAAAAATCTTGAAACCTATACTCAGAGCCTCATAGAATGCCCTATTACTCAGAGAAACATATATTTTCTTGCTGACTTTGTTTTAAAACACATCTGATATTTTTTGTTTTAAAAAGCTGGAGTCCTTGGGCATACAAAATGAAATTGTCTTAAAGCACAAGCCTATGCATGTATACTCAAGACATAAGCTCCATTGATTTCAATGAGATTTACTCCCAAGATTGCAGACTCAATCTTGTATTCATTTCACTCCTGCCCCAACTAGAAAGCAAGCCAAGCTGATATCTGCTTTTTTGCTCTCATTCCAGCTAGTGAGAGTATATAAAGTGGTACTATAGAAGATTTCTGCAACGAAGATGGTTCATTCCTTTTTCTCCCTGTTCCCACCAATTGCCCTGCTTGCTGCAGCCAGCAAGGAACATGAGAATGAAGGATCTCTCAAGAGCTAAACTCCTATTTGCAGTGACTCAAATGTTTTTTCCCAGTGCCTACTTCAAACTCTGCAAATCAACGTTTAATAAAAATTCCTTCCAACTATACAATTGGAAAATAGCTCTCTGCAGTTAATTTCATAAACATGACTCAGAGTTCATAATTACAGTACCGGATGACACACCCCTGAAGTATGAATGCTGTAGTGTTTAATCAGCACTGTTTGTAGTTTTTAAACACATTTATTCAGATCAAAGTACAACAAAATCTTACTCAAAATATACAGGCAGCTGGTGGCGATACAATCATTTCAGATGTGTGAGCAAAGGACATTATGGACCAAAGATGAATCCAGCCATCTGGGCCTACCTACCTATAATGTGGTGAATTCTGCTATCATCAATAGAAGGCAAAACCACTGGGTTGTTTGAAAAAAAAAATATGGTGTGTGTGGGGGGGTCACATCTGAATCCCCTTACAGAATACTGTCTCCCCTAAGAAAGATGAAATAGTAACTGCTACGGCTAAACTTCTATGGCTTCTAAACTGGCCAGCTTTATGTTTACTAACCATCAACATTTTTTGAAACAAATGTACAGCCAAGTTTTGATTTAGTGTGCATTGGTAACCCGTTATTTAAGTTCTGTCATGGTTTCAACATATTACCTCTCCTACCTAAGGCCCAAAATTTACAACAGCAAAAAAAAAATCTGCTGTAGCTAAAGGGTAATGTACGTTAATATACAGTATTTATATACCACCTTTCTTGGTCATTAGATTTCTCTTCCGACTTTAATCCAAGGCGGTGTACATGGGCAGGCTGTCCTAACCCCCCCAGGGGGGGGGGTTACAATATATAAATGTCCAATCTTTCATGAACGGCTACTATCCAGGTGGTATCCTTTTTACAGTCTGACAATTCTGCTGGCTGGCACCTCCCACACTTGACCGATGCAGCTGGGAGCTCTTATCTCTCCTCCTGGAGGCTTTCACAGCTTTTTGTCGGCGGCGTGTCTCGAACTTATCAAGTTCACCAGTCTTCGGGCTTTACAAGACGGCAGCTCTCCCGATTGAGCCAGACTCTAAGCACGGTTTTTAGCTCTCCAGTAAAATGAGCTAACTTAGGAAGATAGTCGAGGACAGGGATATCCCTGGCGGGATATGGTTCATGAGATCACGAAGGGTCGGACACGACTTAACGACTGAACAACAACAAAAGCAGTATTTTAAAGAATCTGTGTTTGGGCCACAAATGAGCATCATTATCAGCAGAATTTATTTTGAAGTATAGGATTATGGCCCAACAGTAATAAAATAAAGTTCCAATTGTCCGACACCCAATTGTCTCTAGCATCTAAATTGCCCAGGAGTGCTACCAACTTGGAAGCATGTTTCCAACTTCACCAGCCCCTGCGCAGGCTGGCTCAGTGATGGTGTTGCCAACACAGGCTACAGAAGCTGCTCAGGGACAAGCTAAGCAGCTTGGCTGTAATGTAAGCAGAGATCTGGGCAGTAAGGAAAGAGATCCAGGAATTATTCAAGGGGAGGATATTACTTCCCGATAATCCGGCATATTGGATAATTTGGTAGTCCAGCACCTTTGGGTCTGTACTGTTGGAGTTCTACTGTATATTCGGATCATCTGAAATGCTCATCAGAATTTGTATCCTAATTTTTTGAACCTACCCTTAAAAACCAAGAACATAATGTGGACACACAATTACACACAATGGCTGAAACAAAGAACCGCACGGTTAGTTCTGCATACTCAAGCAGATATACTGGGCTTGCAGTTTCACACACAGATGTTGAGAAACAAGAGCATGTTCCTCATCCCATACCACATATTGCTTTTGGGTGCTGTTCCAATATGAGAAGTCAAAATACCGCATTTGCCCGAGTATAAGACTCACTTTTATCCCCTAAGGCAAGTCTTTAAAGTAGGGGGTGCACCCTACAATCAAAGCCTAGCGTTTCTGCCTAGTGTTTTATGCAAAGTGCTTTCAAACCAAGCCTCTCCGAGTCTCTTTTCAAAGGTAAAACGGGGCTTTTTCTCTCTCTCTTTTTTAAACTGCAAAGCATTGTGTTTTCAAGCCTTTCCTTGCAGTTCTTAATCACTTGCTAAATGGCTGAATACCATGAGAGATCATTATCTCTCAGCAGCCTCTCTGGAAGCATTTGAAAAAATTAACCCTTAGGTTTCAACCCCAGGACTCTGTGGAAACTAAGATATTTATTGATCTTGCAGTTTAAAAGTTGAGAGTACAGTTTGAAAGTTGAGAGCAAGAGCTCCTGCATAGGCTTACCATATCCAAAGGGGGACAGAGTGCCTACCTTTAGGCTGCAATCCTATGCACACTTTCCTGGGTGTAAGCCCCATTGAATGCAATGGGACTTACTTCTGAGTAGATATGCATAGGATTGTGCTGTTCATTGAAATTTGGGCAGATGCAGCTCATCATCATGGAAGGGTGCAACAAGCTACACCTGCCCAAATTCCAAAGGTTAAAAGGTAGGCACTCTGTCCCCCTTTGGATCTGGGAAGGCTACTAATACTAGAGTGCCCAGATTCAATAAGGGACAGGGTGCCTATGCCTTTAACTGTACTAAAGCTGTACTGTTCTACTAATGTGTATATTTAAGTTAAAAAAAGTTTAAAATGTATTCTTTAAAAAATAGCACCAAACTTTAAGGGTGCGACTTATAATCAGGGGCGTCCTATACTCGGGACAATATGGTACTATTGGGTCACATTGCTCTTTGGATATCCATCCAGTAAAGGGTGTGTTTGTGCAAGTGCATTTCCTTAAGCATGCTACAATAAAACTTTACCAAAGTATGTACTCATTCCCAATAGAATTAATTTGATTGTGGGGTTTGGGTACCGCTTTCTGAAGACAGACAGCCTGAATTATAGTCATCCTACTCTTTCCATTCACAGAGAGGAGCCAGAGCTCAGTGGCGGATCACATCCTTTGCATGCAAAGGTGCCAGGTTCAATCCCTGGCTTCTCCAGTTAAAAGGAACTTGGGTAGTAGGGCTGAGAAATACTTTTGTCTGAAACTCTGGAGAGCTGCTGACAATCAGATAATACTGAGCTGGATAGTCCAACTATCTAATATACACAAGGCTGCATAGTCATTTTGGCAAATAGTCCTAGCACAGAAGAGGTACAGAATGTAGTGTTCATTTTTAATACCATGCATTCAGCAAGACACAGGACCAAAAAAGGTATATTTGATGGCTGGTTGACAATATATACACACACACAAGGTTAATCAAGAAAACCTCACAGGAAACGTTACTTTTCTTCACATGAACCTTTTCAAGAAATTGCTCTGAACATGCGCTTCCTTATGATATGGAAAATGTAGCTGAGAACTCCCGCTATTACCCAAGAAAATATTTCATTATCTTTTCCTTTCTACAAAAAACATTAGGTGCAGATAAAAATAAACTAGAATGGCAGATGTAATATTTTAACCATGCTCTCATCAAGCACAGATTTTTTACTTGGAGATCCTGCAATGGACAACAGAATTTGAACATATGCCCTGTGGCACTCAAAGCAAGCAGATGGATATTTTCACCCCAGCCACCAGCCCAATGTCAAAAATGACTAAGAGCTTGCATTCCTCCTGGCAAGATCACAAGCAGCAAAAAAAAAAAAAAAGAAAGAAAGAAAGACACTCACTCCAGGACTTCTGGGAGGTTGCAAGCTGCTAGGAAAATATCTTAATTTAGAACGTTCCACATTTTAAAAATGTTTGGGTTGGGGAAGATACCAAGTAGTAGTTCCCATACAAATTTATGATTAGGTTTAACACAATGCAACGACATACATGTGCGTAATCCTTTAAAGGGAACCAGTGAATCAAGTAGCATTAGTGTATTTTAACATAGCAACCAATGGATGAAGCACTGACACAGTCTGGAGTTTTCTAGGCAAAGTTCAAGCAAGCCAGTCGAGTGGAATGAGAACACAAAGTAGTCATTCTTCTGCAAGGAGTAGGCTTTGTCAAATAGCTTCACATACAGAATGATGGAAAACGCTGTTTGTTGAGAGAAAGTGAGGTATAGCCAAAAGAGGAAACAGCCCTAAGTGACAATATAAGGAAGGTTCACGGCACCATGTCACCTATTTTAGATAGCAAAAGATGGAAGAATTGATTTTCAGCTTCTTTCACAGTAGCACAAAGTGGTTCTGGGACGAGTAAGTCATCAGTGGTGATGAACCAACAGTTCTCTCCATAGACACCTACCATTTAAGCGTACAGTAATTTGAAATGTTTCTTAACATTTGTACCCCAGCATTGTAACATGGGTATTGCAGGATGAATCTGCTGATACTGCTCGTTTTGCTCAGAAACAAAATATGAAATGAACAAGACCAGTGTATTTCACCACTTATTAGAATGCTTTGGGCAACAATGAAGCCATAAGTCATGTCAGCGTTATGCTTATTTCTTTAGGAAAGCTAGTACTAGAGCTTTATTATTGAACGAATAAAAATCCCTAGAGAATACTACAGTTTTGTATATCCAAATTTCTTCTGTTGTCACATGGTTTCAAAAATAGCATGAAAGCTCTAAAGGGGAAGAAAGACAATTATAAAGAAAACATTTTTTAGATTTCATTTGAATTTAAGCACCATTTTTCAAGGCAGAGTAAAAGAACTGCTCTCATACTCTGAACCACAAACCATTTAAGCAAATAACACTTTGATTTTAGGATGGTCTGAGTGGATCCAAGTAGACAGAGTCCCATTGACATCAATGACCCTAGCTGCCGAGGCTAGATTTTGTGAGCACATCTTAGGCTGCAATCCTACAGAGTAAATCCTATTGAACACAGTGGGACTTACTTCCAAGGAAACACATAGGATTGCACTGTCTCAAGGTACCCCGTTCCCATTATTATGGCTCCTTTTCTCTACAGTAAACATACAATAGTGACATTGTATTCAAAACTGCTCTGCTGGAGCAGACCAAGGGTCCTTCAAGTCTTGCAAATTCTTATTCAGCAGCTAGCCAGGTGTCTCTGGAAAGCTAAGAAGCCAACTATATTAGCGATGGCCCTTCCCTGTCTGTCCATAGAGGGATGTTGCTACTGAACATAAAGAACACATTTTGTTGTAGCGGTTAAAAGCTATTGAGACACAAGGTCTCTATGAGTTTATCTAAACTATTTTTTAAGCTGGTGGCAGCAAGTTAATTATGCATTGTGTAAAGAAGTCCTTTTGTCCACCCTGAGCATACCATCAATAATGTACATGCCAGAGACTAGTCCTGTTTGGAGTACAATATAGTACTGAACTTGAATGCAAGATTACATACTGAAAGGAACTTCTAATCACAAAGCATTAACCTCACCCAAGAGTGCCCACCTAGTTCATTTTTTGGCTTAGTCACAAATTATTCTACAAATTCATTCAATTCTTACATGCCTCCATCTGAAGCATCCAATATTTGTCAATGCCAGAAATAGGCTCTCTAAGATTCTCAAGTATGGACCACATAGCAGTTTACTTCCTATTATCATATACAACCATCCAATCCTTAAACTATACTGCTGTTTCTAGCTCATCTCACTCGATCACTCTCACAGAGAGAGACACAGAGAGAGAGTATAAATTGGAACCTTAGGATGACAGTAAAAGACAAATTCTCAGAAGTATCCAACGTCTTCCATTCTGTTCTAAATACTAGAATCCAGTAGATGAGGAACAGACTGTACTTGCACAAACGGACACCAGGAGGGATGGCTTGCCCCTTCTTTCAGAAAGGAGCTGAGTGATGCAAAACCACCGGAAAACCAGTATAGAAATCTTTAAATAAAAAACCGAACGAACTAACACTTTATACATCTGTACAACTACATGCAGAGCAGTCCCCCCAAACATTGGATGCTATGTATTCATAGAGCACCGCACTCAACAGGCCACATGACACAGTGCACTCTCCATTTCATCCTTAAACACATAACATATCATGTTAAAAAAGTAGCATAAACAGTTTCATGATCACATGCTATATTATATATACCAGGGGTTCTCAGTACCGGCTGAGTACCACCTCCTGCTGCGTACCACCAAAAGTGATTGGCGATGACATCACTGCCAGTTATTCCCGGTTTTCAGAGGCCAGAAAACACAGGTAGGAGGCTCTGGGCGGTTGGGAGGGCCTCTCTCAGAGTTCCCAAGAGGCTTGGCCAAAGGCAGGAGTGTCTCAAAAGCAAAAACGGAGTGCCGAAAGCGCTGCGTCAGACTGGGATTCCGGCAGTCTGAGTACCACCACCAGTCAGGCGAAGTACCACTGGTGGTACGAGTACCACTGGTTGAAAACCCCTGATATATACCCTATATAAATATATCAATGACATTCCTTCCTTCATGTACACACACCAAGAAAAGATTAGAGAAAATTTACTCCATTGTTAGATGTAATCTTTGAATAATCAAAGCAGAGAAGTCCACTGCTCTTTGTAAAAGGGTTATGTTGGAAAAACTAAGCACACACCCTAGATGTTAAGCTGCTCAAACAAATAATCTTTTGTTAACTAGGAAATGAGAAAACTGAAGTTAACTGTTTCAATAAGATTTTTTTAAAGAATATGTCAGAATTGTTTTTTCTTCCCTACATGTAGAACACCTTTTAAAGATTCCTCCCTAACTTTGTGAGGGTTGTTCTTCTGATGTGTATCTCTGAAGATGAATAAGTGCGACTCACAAAAAATTGCCCTTGCCTCAAAACACATTCAGTCATCACAGATGTTTCATGATGGCAAAAGCTGTATACTTGTCAGAATACTAAAAGAAGAATTTTCTACTAAATTCTACGAAAAAAAGGATTAAAGATCATACAAGGTACACATATGCAAGAACATACAGTTGCATCTTACACGAGGGTTACATTCCAAGCTCAGCGTGTAAAGTCAAAATCGCATATAGTCAAGAATGAAAAGCACAGTATTTGAGAGACACAGGAACTGAGGGAACAGCAACTTCATTCTTCCATTCCAGGCTCGCTTTGGGGCATAAACAGAGTAAGTGGAATGGTGGACAGAATCGCCTGCACTGTTTTCTGCCTTTGGGGGTGGGGTGTCCAAGCGCATATATTTGAATTCACACGAGTCTATCGCGCATTAGATATGGACCAACTGTATTTGGAGTTATTTAATACTACTGTATATCTAAAGCAGGGTTTCTCTCAAACTTATGGCCCTGCATACAGTATTATACAGTTTAACCATTATAGTCCCACTTTCTTTCTTTACAACCTTCGTTAAATTAAAGACTACAGCACAATTTAAACCATCACAACAAAAGAAAAATGACACTTCATATCTAAATTCAGCCTAGCTCTTCTGAAGACATCCAGATTCTATTAGTAACCTAGACAGACCTCCCTACCTGAACAGGTATACTAAGCCAACTCCATGACCTTTATAAATCAAAGCCTTGTGTACCCAGTGTGCATATAACACCTGCTGGAACTGACATTCGCCAGGAATGCTGTTGAAAGGTATGGGGAGGGAGACTGTGTACATGCTATACACCAGGGGTGTCAAGCTCCTCTCATATAGTGGGCCGAATAGCATTCATGGCTCCTGCTGAGGATCGGAAGAGATGTCATTAAGCAGACGATGACCAGAAATAAGCACTCATTAGCTGCAAATGACAGAAGATATATGAGAGCCCAATTATCATGTGGGGCACCCTTTCAGCAGTGCCACTTCTGCTGAGGTATCGTAATGCGGCTCAGCAGCTGACAGGTGCTCTGTGAAGTGACGTTTTGACAGAAGCAATGCTGCTGAAAGAGTCATGATTGGGCTCTTCCAGTACCTTGTTAGCATCTCACTCATCTTGGTCTGCCCATTCGCCAGTAGTGTTCCTTGCCTTCAGAGGCCTCCTTCTGTTTCTCCCTCTCAAAGCCTCGGCAGAAGCAGCGCTGCTCAAACGTTGGCACTGAGAGAGCCCAATTGTCTCGTGGGCCAGATAAAGAGCTTCCGTGTGGCGTATCCAGCCTGTGGGCCTTATGTTTGACACCTCTGCTATACACTATAGCAACTAATGAAAGACAAATCTTAGCATACAAGAACCAACTGATGTACAAGTGACTCATGTAAGAGGTCACATGACTGGATGAGAGGGTACACTGCATATTGTAGCCGATTAGTTATTAGAAAGTTCTTAGAAAGCACTGAGTATAAAGAACAGCTGACATGGTATTTTAAAACCTTGCTTTAAAAACCATTTCACTCATCATTCTGAGAGAGAATATTTCATAACATGTTCTCAATGTTTTCCCAAAAAAATTTTGCCACTCACAAAGCTGAGTAAGATGCCTTGGGAAAAAATATATATAAACATGTTACAGACCTTTACTTCTCTTGGAACATCAGTGCTTATATTATACAAGCATTATATGCACATCTGCGTACATACAACATTTTGTAGATTTTATAATAAAAAGGAAGAACAGTATACCTGTATAGTACTATAGCATTTGAGTAAAGTCTTATTCCTTGCGTTTTATTTACAGATGTATACAGTATATTTATTTGGCATGAAAGGTACGATTGTTTAGAACTAAGACACTGTTGTACCCACTACAGACATAAGTTTATTTCTCATACCGTTTTTGGAGAAAAAGGTGGGATATTAATCATTTAAATAAATATTCTCCTTGGCTTAGACTAGAACAGAACAGTTACGTTACATTACAGGGTCAAGAGAAGTGTGAGGAATGTTGAGATGTAATCAAATGCTGATTGGAGATATGGCTGAACACACAAAAGGCACATGATGCTATGAGTGGTTGATACACAGGACGATGTAATTACACCTGCAATTGATAAATGGTAGTTGGAATAACAGGATGTATAACCACACAGAACCACAAACTGTTTTGAGGATTGTAAGTTGTGAAATTCCCCATTTCCTGACCTGAATGAAGTTGGCCACTGTCACTTATGTAATAAACTAAAAACACTTTCCACTCGACATCTTGCACGACTGATTGTCGTCAAGACTACAGATGGGTCTACAGGCGAGTAATGTTTCCCTATCAGCAGATCCATGATTTCCTTTTCATGTCATCAAGTAGACCAAGAAGTTTTGCGAAGCATTAGCTGTTACTATGTTCTCATTAAGAGATTCACAGGACTCTTGGTAGACACTCATATTTGCTCATATCAGGAAACTGCCCCACACTATTACACTGAATTCAAGGGCCTCATGGCTGTGGTGAGTGAAAAGGGCACATTTCTGTTGTGCCAAGCCAAACAAAGACCCAGAAAGCTGTATCAGAGTCCCCCATCTTCCTTCATTTTCTAGAGAAAAGCAGGTATTATTCCCAACATGTCACTGTCTCTGGTTTTCAGACACCGGTTTTCAAGAGACACTTGAAAACCTCATGTTAATGCAGCATGAGGTTCAGTTCTCTAGGCTCAAGAACAGGGATTGTCCCCAACACTGCACGCCTGCGCACACGCCTGCGCACACGCAAGAGATGCAGTCACCAGTGGTGAACACCCTTGTAAGCCTTTGTTCTTATTATATACAAATCAACAATCACTTCAAGTTTCACACTGAAGTAATTCACAACACACATAAGTCAGTTTCATGAAGGTCAGAACACAAGTTGATCTTTACAAGCAGGCAATTTAAATCCCGATTGCCAAAAAGTTACTAGCAGACTATCACCATTTCATATAGCTCTAGAGATAAGACTGTCATGTCTTTAGAAGGCCAAGTTTCTCAGAATTGTGGCAAGATACATGATCTACATACAGGGTTTCAACTTACTACCTTTAGAAAATACCTCAAGACTTTCTACACTGAAGTCTTGAGCATCTACAATATATAAACCCTGTGCACTGCAGAGCACACAGTCAGGTCAATCACCACAATACCTTAAACCTGCCTTTAACAGGTTTAACAGACCATCTTAAAGCAGGAAGTGAACCAAAAGCACACAATGCCAAATTAGGTTAGCAGTTCACTCTTGTACCAAAAATTCTACCAAAAGCTGTTATTTACTCACAAAACAGCTGTTTTAACACAAAAACAGCAAAGTGTTGCCCCCAACATACAACACACTCCATGGCAGTGTTCGGGGGGGCTTAAAAGGACCACTTCCAATCACATTGTGCTTTAAGCCTCTCTGTTAAAAGCAGGTTTAAGGTGACAGATAATTCAGCTCTCAGTTCATGCAAAGTACTGGCCAGGACCATCAGGTTCCCCATCAACTCAGAGTGCACTTTAGCATAAACCCAACATACTCCTGCTTCTGTATGTTATTGAGAAAGGTTGGCTGTCGGAGGCAAGTTGAGTTTGGGGCAAGTTTGTCAATCATTACAGGTCTTATAACTGAGAAACCCCAACAAGCTTCCAAAGAAGGTCAGGTTTTCCAAAAACAGTTGGGAGACCTACATTAAACCAGTAGCAAATATTGCCTTGATCTGCATAATGCAATGTATAACAAACAGCACTCCAATAATATTTGGCTGTCATTCCAGTCGCTTCATTAGTGAAAAGGTTGAACAAAACAAATGAGCGTCAGCAAAACATGTGAAAGATCGCCACTGAAGCAAGAAATTTATTTACCCAGAGATAATAAAAATAAATGCAGTGTCATTTCAACATGTGCTCTAGTCTCAAATGTCATGACTCCTACCATTAGGTGCCAATGAAGTCTCTTATAAATGCACAGTACATTGCTGTAGCTGTAAACCCTTTTAAGGTGCTCAGGAACAAACTTGAATTTGCAACAGTGCACCATAGAGAGGAATAACCTTAACATACCAAACATCAGGATGCCTTCTACTGAAGATCTTAGCAAACTATCACATTGACTCTGCCTTCAAAACACAAACTTCAAACAAACATGAGCCTCATCTATCTGAACAAAACACTGGGGAGAGGGGGAAAATCCATAAGCCGCCTTGGGCATTTGCCTTGGCATAGGAAAGGCAGGATATAAATTTTTTAAATAAAAATAAATAAATAAGTTACCAGGAATCTTCAAAGACCTGCATTTTCCAAGAGCCCTCAACTTCTTCAGACTTAAAACTGTCACATTCCGACTTACTTCTGAGTTCATTAAGCACTCTCTCACATATTTCGCTTCTCCAGCCATCATCCTCTACCTTGCCCATCACCAAGCAGCATTACCCACTTGCCCAATTCTATCCCCCATCAATTCCATCAAGAACCTTGTCACCAACCCAGTCCAAAACGACATGCTGTTCCTTAAGTGAAACAAGCATCTTTTCACTAATTTCTTCCCATGTCAGTCATATTATACTTTTTACAAGACTCGGCATTCTCACAAACGTTTGCCCCAGGAACACCATTTTCGAGGGCCCAGAACACATCACCCAACTAGAAAAATGAAGACACAGGAGTGAAAACATTAGAAACTTTGATAAACACCAAAAAACAGTTCTGATGGATTTGTTTTTTCCCCTTTTGGAATGAATGAAAACTATTTTTAGGGTAAGCTTTTTACTCACTCAAAATGGTAGGAACTGTATGTATGAAGACTTGCATGCAAGGTAGTCTACAGAAATAGAGAACAGTAATTACTATCAATGAAGGATGGTGTAGTGGTTTGGGAGTCAGACCTGGAAGATCCAGGTTCAAATCCCCGCTCAGCCACAAAGCTTCCTGGGTGACCTTGGGCCAGTCACTATCTCTCAGTCCCACCTACCTCACAGGGTTGTTGTGAGGACAAAAAGGAGGGGAGGAAATATGTACACCACTCTGAGCTCCTTGGAGGAAGGGTGGTATAAAATGTGAAAAAATAAATAAATAAATATATCCATTACAGGATTAAAAACCATGACAAATTTATTACGTTTCAAAAACAAAGTTAAAATACGAAGAAATCTCTTGTTAAAAATGTTAAAACACAAAATTGAACACAAGATTAAAAACATGTGAAGATTTTAAAAGTTCAACGTTAGAAACTCAGAACCGATCAGTAATTACTATGCTTAGACAAAATACAACACTCAAAGCCAAGATGCATTTCTGCACCTAGATGATGCTAACACCTTCATAAGGGGAGCATACAAGGCATTTGTTGCTTGAGGATTGCTGCTTCCCGTCTTCTGGTGACCTCTGTCCTACTTTGATGACTAGTCCAGTGCTCCTGCATCGGCTGTCCTTTTGACCTGACCCCAAGTCAACCTTTTTTACCTCTCCTTTCAAATGACAGTGATCAACACTTCATTGCAGCTGCCTGACCCTCCTTGGCCAGTCGCTCCCACGCCACAACCCACCTAAGCCAGCCGCTCCCACATCGCTCCAGCCCAGGATGGCCTCCAGATGGCCTTCTGTTTGCATTTTTCCTAAACTGATACATATGCTTAGGTAGCAGAGAGTGCAAGCATTTGCAGCTCTCTTGTGGGTATATTTACACATGTGTAATTGCAAAATGAAGGATTTTAAATTCCATATTCCAAATACTGTAATTTTATATGCAGTTATAAATGATGCATTTTATGTTGCTAAAGCAGTATAATATGCTGAGGTGTGATATGAAAATATTGTATGTATTTCCATTTTTCCCAAAATGTTTCTGAAAAACACTGGTTTTCTTCCAAGGCTTCAAAAGTCCCAGAATTTTAACAACTCTACACTCAACCTACATGCCCATTCCTGAAGTGATCAAACAACATGACAACCAACCTGACTCTTCATTGATTAATCTTCCAACCAGACTGCCTTCAAACGAAACACAAAACAACCAACTGTGCATACTATTGGGGCTCAATTCCTGCTCCGCAACACACAAACCTTGGACCACGTGCTTCCAAGCTGCTCTTCCACATCGACATACAGTATTGCTAGCATTTGAGTAGAACCCACTTACCAGTTATCACATACACTTCCAACACCCTGAAGTCAACCTGTCTGTCCCAGTGGTCATCAGAATATCCTCATATACACACACAACTTGTTCCTCCATCCCACATACTGATCTAGAACCTGTGCTCACTTTTCCCCAGATTTTTCATAACCACTTCCTGTTGTAAGCATACTTGTTCTAACCAACTGAACTATAAAGCAGAGGGAGAAAAATCTACACATTTGGCATAATCCTGTAGCACAAGGCCATTTTAAAATGGTTTTGACCTTTAAAGCCCTATACTTGGGGCCAGGATATTTGAGAGACCGCCTACTTCTATATAGTCCGGCCCGTCTCTTTAGATCATCAGAGAAGGCCCTTTTGCGGGTGCCGTCGCCCAGGGAGGGGCGAGGGGCGGCAGCCAGAAACAGGGCCTTCTCAGTAGTGGCACCAACCTTATGGAATTCCCTCCCCTTTGACTTACGAACTCCTTGGACACTTTCCGGCGAGGCCTAAAAATCTTCTTGTTCAAAGAAGCCTTCTGAGCCCTTGCCTTTTTTAACATCTCGCTGGTACAGGTGGGGGTGTTGCTGTTTTTATGCTCCTGTTTTAATTGTAGCAATAATCTTTTTAATCGATTTTTAGATACTGTTTTTATTAATTTTCATTAATTGTTTCTTACTATTTTAAAATGTGATTATTTTTGTATTGTATTTTTTGTATTGTATTTTTCTGTTGTAAGCCGCCTTGGGTCCCTTCGGGGAGAAAGGCGGGATAAAAATATTGTAAATAAATAAAAGGCATCTGATATGCCAATTTGCTCTCCACTTCTGTTAATCGTCCAGAAGTCTGCACAACCATACAACACACACTGTGGAAGAGGAAAAAACAACACACACACACACACACACACACACACACACACACACACAATTCATGCAGATGAATTTGGGGCTAGAGGGAGGATGGATACTGCTTCTTCCCACTTTATGCCTAAGCGACCAAGAATGCAACAATGTCCCCTAAAGGCTTGCTCTGGAAAGCACTCTGGATACAGAGCTCAGCAACAAAACACGGAAAGCAGTCAGATCATCAGCCCATCTAGGTTAACACAGTCTACATTGACTAGCCAAAGCTCTCTAAGATTTTCAGCCAAACGTCTTTCCCAGTCCTGCCAGGGATTTCATCTGGGTGCAAAGCAGATGCTCTAGCATTAAGCTATGGCCCCTTCTACAGACACGGATCCCACTCGTTTAACCTCAGGAGCCCTCCATGATCACGCACAAAATGCTGACCGAGACCAGCGGTCGCCCTCTCCTTCCTGGGCAGCAGGTAGGTTCGTTAGCTTTTCGCCAACTTCCTCTTCCACCGCTAACCTCCAACTCCTCCGCCCGCGCCCACCCGGACAGGTCCAACCACTCCCGACTCTTCCTCCCGATGCCCACCACCTGAGCGCGCGCCGAGCATCCCCCTCCAGCCGACGTGCCTCAACACAGGTGGCGCCTCCGCCTCTTCCTCCTTCCAGTAACCCTTCAACAAGCCCGGCTCACCGTTCCCCTCAACAACGCGCAGAGAGAGCCGCCGCCCCCCTCCCCCCAGCAGTCCAGTCCGCGGGTGGGTAGCCGCCCTCAGAGAGCTGCCGGCTGCTCTTCTCGTTCCATCCCTTCCCACAACGCAACCCCCCCCCCCTTGAAAAAGGATTTCCAACCCGGCCGCCTCCTTCCAAGCCTTCTCGCACCCGCCAGCCTGACTCACCGGGACGGAGCTGGAAGCTGCCGTCGGAGCGGCTGCACCAGAGCGCCCGCTCCCCTTGCTGCAGGATGTAGTGATCCTTCGCTTGGAAAAGCTCCATTCCGGGCGAAGAAAGAGGCAAAGATCGCCGAGAGAAGGAGGGCGGCGGACGCGGGAGGAGAAGGACCGCGCCTCAACCAGCCACCGAGGGAGACGCGGAGGAAGGGACCTGCCCCCCTCTCCGCGCCAGCAGCACCACCGAATGATCCCTCGATCTGGGGCGGCTGCTGCTCCGGAGAGAGTGGCGAGAACGCGCGTACCGAGCTCGCGACGTCCGGCGGCAGCTTTGGCGCCGCCTCTTTTCGCTCCTGTTGGATGCTTCGCAAAGCAGGCGGGTTCCGGCGCGCGAGCCAACGGGCACGTGACTCTGTCCGTCAGGATTTTAGTGGGGTTTTTTATTATTATTTTTATTTTAAAGAGACACTGCTGGCCTGATTACCCGGGCTCGCTTGTAGAGGAAGCCAACAATACCCAGAAGAAGAGAAAGGCGTTGTATGGGAGGCAGTGCGTTGAAGTTCCTAGTTGTAAAAAGCCAAGCCTGTTGTTGTGTCATTGGAGAATAGTACTGCTATGCAATGCTCCCCCGAACTGCAGCAGGTACTATACTAGGGCTACAATCGTATACATGCTTTCCTGGGAGTAAGTTCTACTGAACTTGCTGAGCCTTAGAGTACTGTACTTCTACATAGAAATGCATAGGAGAATTGAGCTGTAGGTATTTGATTCATTTGCTAGTTTGGAAAGCAAAGGATTAAAAATGAATAAGGTCAACTCACATTATAGATTCACTGAAGTTGACAAAGAAGCTACAATAATTCAGTTAAAGGAAATACATGTCTAAAGACATCATTGGTGGCTGCAGCACTTTAGAATACTGACATTTCAACAGATGGCTGAACTTCAGTGTTGAAGCATCATGACTACTGGCCCAATCCTATCCCCTCCCCCACTGATGTAACTAGCGTTACACTGGCAGAGGGTGCTTTACGGCAGTCATAAATGGGACGGAGGCAGGAACAAGGGCGGATCAGGAAGGGCAAGATCAGCTGTGGCGGCACACACCGAATCCCGACCCCCTTCCCGGGCCTGATCCACCCACAGACCAGCGATTGAGCAAGTT
The DNA here is from genome assembly GCA_026170595.1 of Plestiodon gilberti rubricaudatus. Classification (NCBI taxonomy): domain Eukaryota; kingdom Metazoa; phylum Chordata; class Lepidosauria; order Squamata; family Scincidae; genus Plestiodon; species Plestiodon gilberti. The sequence goes on along the minus strand of JANXHW010000003.1, from coordinate 61,224,473 downwards.
ACCCCCTGCCCCGAGGAGACCTCTAGCAGCCAAAAATCTGCATCACCATACAGGGACTTAGGTAGGATTGGGCTGTACAGTTTTGTGGCATAAAGAAATTTAAGAAAGGTACTGTAGGTGCAGCAATTCATGAGCCCAGCATACAGGATACAACTTGGCATCACAGGAAGTAAGACATACAAGCAGACAGGCTGCTAGCTGGAACCTTTCAGTTTCCTCTTATTTATTTATTTACAGTATTTTTACCCAGCCTTTCTCCCCGAAGGGACCTAAGGCGGCTTACAACATGGGAAAGGAATACAATACAATACAAAAAATTATCACATTTAAAACAATTCACAAAAACTAGTAAAAAAACATCATCTAAAAATTAATAAAAACATATCAAATTATAATTAAAACAAGAGCATAAAAAACAGCAGCACTCCACCTGTACCAAAGAGTTATAATGAAACTCTTAAAAAAAATAAGACGTCTTCCTGCACACAGTGACAAAGCCTAAACCACATATTATTATGCTAGGCAATGACTTCTTACTATGTTCATGAACACAGAACTGTGATTGTAAAATTCACAGGAGCAGAACGTTGCACAGGCTGAAATAAAATCATGTTAACATGTTCTAATTCAGAGGTTCTTCAGGTTGTGTCTTTTTCTGACATCCAGAATCATTTCAGAAACATCCCGATATGCATACCAGGAAATTTCAGATTTGTTTTGAATTAAGGTATCACGGTGCAATCCTGTGTAGGCCTAGAGCGGCAGAGCGCACACTCCGCCAATCTAAGCTGCCACAAACATGCCGTAAAGTGCTTTGCGACAACTGGAGAGTAAGGACCGCCGGCGCAGCCCTCACTCCATTGGGGGACCGGAGCTGCGCCAGGCAGCCTAGGTAAGACCTAGGCCAACTAGGGCAGGGGCGGGGGAAAGGCAGACTGGCGCAGCCACGGAGGTGGCCATTGACCAGCCTGGGCTGGGAGCGAGCAGGGATATCGGTGGTGCACTCCACCGATAGCTCGAGCCCTCTCCCAGCCCAGGCCAGCCTTACACCCCCAACTTGAATGTACACCAGCTTTTGTTAGGGTTAGGATGAGCGTCCACTCCCCCCCCCAAGTGCTCCTGGGCTGCCCAGGGGGCCAGGGCAGCCTGGGATGACCAGAGGATACGGCGGCCGGCCCTTTAGGCTGGTTGTGTATCCTTACACAGAATTGGGCTGCCCCTTATATTTGTTCAGTACTTTACAAGATAATAAAATAAGATACTAACTAGAAGCATTTTTTCTTCATTAAGAATTTGTGCTGCAAAATGATGAAGACCCAGAGGATTTATGGTTATTACCAACGTATGGTTAAACACTAACGTTTATTCTCAATACTTGGAACAGAAACCATCTTTACCAAAAATTCGTATCACCAGATGGCTTCTTTTTTATATATACACACATTTGTTTTACATTGACGTGCTGTATATAGGGACAGCCCAGCTTTGAGGCCGGCTGAATCACTTGTTTCAGGCAGCAGGCTGGGAGAGATGACAAGCTGGTGGAGGATTATGATGCACCTGCCCAGCAAGCGGCTTGCCTGTGAGCTCCCTAGTTCCACATCCCACCTGCCAGCTCTACCTGGCTGCCCAATTCTCCTCTGACATGCTCTCCTTAGAGCAGACAGGAGGAGGATGGGGGGGGGGGGCTTTACCTCCCCATCCTCCAGCTCCACCACCACTGTGATCTTTTCCTGAGAACTCGCAGCAGAGTTCTCTCTCCCCTCCAGGGGGGGAGGGGTATTGGAGCCACCACCTTCTCTTTTCCTCCCCAGCCACTTCTTGAAAAGTAGCCAGGTGGTGAGGATGCTAGGGGAGCAGAGTGGCCTGCTGCTCCCAGCATCCTCTCCACCTCTCTACTGGCTGCTCTCTCCACTGATCCTCTCTACTGGCTGCTTTACCAAAAACAACAGTTGTGGAGGACAAGGACAATGAGGTGCGTGCGTGGGGGGGGGGGTTGAGGTGCTTATTGGTGCGGCAGTGGATTGGCGCCAGTTCAGGCCGCAGATTGGCTTTGGCCATTCCTGGATACATAATCGAAAATCCATTCTTCATAATATGTGAGACATGAATGGGCAGAGGTTATATCATAGGTTTTAAAGTGCTCAGCCTCTCTCTGAAGGTTCCCCCCCCCCCCCAATCGCCCGTATGGAATCTTGTGCCTGCATATCTGCCTGAAAGGTTATGCTGGTACATGTTGATGGTTATGCTACATTGGCCAGTAGAGTGGATCCAACCTACGTTACAACATATTTATTTGTGCAGGAAATGTCAGGATTAGGCTTTTTGTTTCCCTTCTTCACTTTATTTTTAGCTGTTTTTATCGTTTTGCCAAAGTCTCTTTCTCTTCTCTCCCCATCTTCATTTTATTTTCAATCTCACAGCCCTCTTATCTGGAGACAGGAAATAATCTCTTTAATCTATTTTTCTGTCTTCCTTGCTGAGCAAGGACAGGTGGAGGGTATTTTGCTACTTCAGCTGGGATAAAAGATAGTTCTGAAGATTAAACATTTATTTCTAATGCCTTAAAAAATGACAGTTATTCTCAGAGGATTCTTTGAGTGTTGCATTCCATGGGAAAAGTTGTCACCGGCATCTAAACTCCACAAAACAACCAGCCCTATCTTATGCACACATCTACAAGCCCAGTTCATTTTGACCTTCACTTATATACAGTAATTTGGTGATTCCCATTCTAACACCCAATGTCTCTGTATTTGGTTTGTTACACAGTGTTGTCCTTGAATTCACAACTAGACAGAGATTGCATGGTCCTGGGAGCTGTGCAAGGATTTTGACATTTTTTTGCTATTTATTGGCAGTTGCTGGCAGATAGGAAACGTGTGGGCTCATGAAACATAAGTAGTGCAGCTGAAAGACAGCCATTTACCACTCACTTCGTCTTCCCTCTGACAATTTCTACCATCTGATTGCTTTAAATTTAAAATTATGTTGGATAGAAAGTAGTTTGTTCAGCATTTCAACAGCAGATGATGTGTGAAAGATCAATTAAATTTGGAGATGTTTTCATTATTATTATTATTATTAAGTACTGTTAGTGTTATTCATACAACATTGATAGATATAACAAGCAAAAACATTGGTCCTTGTAGTATTGAGTATTGAGAGGAAGAAGATGTAAGGAAAGGTAGGAAAGACTGAGGCAAAGGTAAAGGGAAGAACACATGCAAATTGTTGGAAGAACAACAGCATGCAAGCGAGAACTACACAATAACAGCATATGGGTATACGTTTTCATTCCCACCAGTAGAAGAGCAGTCACCTATTGAGTTCATAGTCTTACAGCGCAATCCTCACTAAAGTCTAGAGCGGCAGAGCGCGCACTCCGCCACACTAAGCCATCGCAAATATGCCATAAAGCACATTTGTGATGACTCATGAGTAAGGGCCGCCAGTGCGGAGGCCGGCAGTCCCTACTCCACCACCCTCCGGACCCTGCGCCTGCTGACAATGGTAAGTCCCGCGCCTGTGAGCGCAGGGGTGGGGGGGGGAGAGCTGGCGTACATCTGAGGAGGCCCATTGCGGTCCTTGCGGCTTACACTGGGGGAAGGGGACTTCATCCCCTTCCCCCGAGTAGAACCCAGGCCGTGGGGGGACAGGCCGCAATGGGCTATAGGATACAGCAGCCGGCCCTTTAGGCCGGCCATGTATACTTAGGCAGGATTGTGCTGTTAAATGCTTATAGATTGCTCTCTCCGACTTTGATTAAACTTCTCACTAGATTCTTTTCATGTCTTGTTTTTTATATTTCTCCATGCCTAAGTGGCCATGGCAGTTGCTTCTCTTACTTTTATTTTGAAAAATGTATATAAATCCGGGACTTGAGATGCAGTTGCAGCAAGTGAGGCAGCCCTACCCTGATACAGGAAGCTGGACTACAGTGATACAGGAAGCTGGACTAGATGGGTCTTTGGCCTGATCCAGCAGGGCTCTTCTTATGTTCTTATGTACCCTGACATAGTCCATGGAACAAAGCTGCAACCTAACCCTGAGATTTTGCACATGCGCTACCTGATTGCACCCAAGAAAGCAGGTATCGCGCATGCAATATCAGGGTTAGGCTGTGGCTTCATTCCATGGACTACGACAGGTTGGGGCTGTTTCACCTGCCACACCCACACTGCACTCAGTGTAGTGGCAGGAGGTCTGGTTCAGTTGGCAGAGCGACCGTCTCATATATATGCCTGAAGATCTGAAGGACGGCATTTCGAGATGGCCGGAAGTGTCTGTCGGAGAGCTGCCGGCACGCCGAGCTGATGTTGCAGAGCCTCTGTGGGGGGAGTGGAACTGCAGCTGCACTTGAGTGAGAGTCAAGGTTGCCTGTTAGCTGAAGCGTGATAAGGCGAACATCAGAGACAGAGCTGGACTGTGAAAAAAACCATCTAGAATGAAGAGTTCTATGAAAGATTAGAACATATTATTGTATTGTAAAAACCCCTTGGGTTTTTACCCATGTAAATCGCCTTTGAATTAAAATCAGATGAGAAATTTGATGACCAAAGAAAAAGCGGTATATAAATACTTGTTTATTATTGTTGTTGTTACACATCCCTGATATGAAGTGCTTTGTGTAAATCACTTCTGTTGTGACTGAGTTTGCTCTTACAGCTCTGTTAACACAAATATAGTAACATGAACTTGAAAAAAAAATTAATTTCTTTACTGGCAGGTGAGAACTAAAATTTCTATAGAGGTACCGGTAAGTATTTAAGGATTAAGGCAAAAGTTTCCCAAAAAGAGTTTTGAAGACTATAAATGGGCTGCAAGATAGTGATTAAATTAACTCTATGAACCAGGAATGTCAAACTCATTTTATACAGTGGGTCAAATAGCATTCATCATGCCTGCTGAGGGCCAGAAGTGATATCATTAAGCAGGTTATGACCAGAGATGAGCACTTTTTCCTCATAGGAACTTATTTGCTGCAAATGATAGAAGAGAAAATATGCAAATCTTGATCATATGTTCAAGATATGGTAAAATTCAACTATCACTGCCAAGGTGTCACTTCACTGCTCAGCAGCTGAGAGATGCTCTGCATGCAAAGTGATGCCTTGGTAGAAGCAGTGCTGCGGAAAGGGCAGCCCAGCAGCGTCCCCCTTCTCTTTTTCTCACCCCTCTTGGTCTGGTCTTCCCCTGTACCATTCCTCACCTTCCAGGCCTCCTTCCATCTCTCCCAGTGTCTCAGCAGAAGCAGCACTGCTGAAAGGGCGGCACTGGGAGCGCCCGATTATCACACAGACCGCCCTTTCAGCAGTGACACCTCAGCAGAAGCGGTGCTGCTGAAAGTGTGGCCTGCATAATAATTGGGTTCTCCCAGTGCCGCCATTTCAGCAGTGCCACTTCTGCTGATGCGTCATTTTGTAGTTCAGCAGCTGAGAGCAGCTGATGATGGTGGTGCTGGGAGAGCCCAATTAACACGAGGACTGGATAAGGAGCTTCCACGGGCCCGATACGGCCCGCGGGCCTTATGTTTGACACCCCTGCTCTACACAGTTACAGAGCAATGTAATAATAACTTGCCCACTCCTAGGTTGCTTAATCGCCTCTAAATGTGCTTTGTTTGCCTCGGTAGAGAGTAAATTGCATATCTTTCTTATGTTGTATGAAGTACATGGTTATCACAGTCCTGTAACAGGTAATGATGCATTGCTATCCACTGCTGTTGATGTCTCTAATTTCCCCCATCATTTCACAGGTTTTGGCAGTTGGCCCATAGCAATTATAATGCTTCTAGGTGTCCATTGTCCTCCAAAGTATGCTACACATTCAAAGCAATCTCAATACTCAGCAGTATTTTTCACAAGAAACATAAAACCACCTGGTAAACTAAGAGGCTGGGTTACTTCGTCCAGCAATGCCCTTCACCAGAAGACTATTCTGTCGCCTAGCTCATTATTCTGTATTTTGAACATCTGTGTGAAGGGCACTGTATATGAATGAGAAACACCACGAGGTAGCAGGAGTTAACTCTTTAGTTGCTCGAAATCAAGGTGTCTCCATCTGTCTTAAACTATTGTCATTCTAAAACTGCCTAGCTTTCCACCCCATAAGTACATTTCTGAATGCTTGTTTCTCTGAGCTTCCTATATCAGTGGCGTCGCTAAGAGGGGGCGGGGATGCAGTGCCCCTGGGTGACAACTGTGGTCTCCTCGCGAGGAGGAGCTGCGGCAGGATTTTTGTGCTCTGCGGCTGGTTTTTTGCAGCCAAAGAGCTGCGTTTGCAGCCACAGAGCAGAAATGCGCTGAAAACGGCACATTTTTTAGACCTTTCTGCCCACCCGAAGTTCTAGAAGGCTTGAAATGAAGCCTCACCAATGAAATGAAACGTGTCATTGGCCACCCCGTTGGGGTGGGCTAGCTATGCAACTGTCCTATATACAGTATTTTCCCTGTAAAAGATGCACATTCATTAGCAAAAACTCAAACGCTAACCATTAAGTTTATCTTTAGTGGAGCTACATAAGCATATCTACAGAAAAGTATTCCTCTATAGCAGCCCAATCCTATCCCCCACCATGTTGTAGCATACAGCTATGCCAACAGAGCGTATGCTGCATGTTATGGCAGGGAGGGGAGGTGACCAGAAGGTCAACAAAAGGTAAGTAAAACTTGGTAGGCCTTCTAGTTGCCTAAGGGTTTCCTTGGACCTATGCCAGCTGGTATATGTCTGAGAAGAGGAATGAGGCAGGGTGGGCTAGAAAATGGGGAATAGGATCCAGGAAGCACTTTTGCTGCCAAGCTCTGCCCCCTCCAGCCTGCTTCCCATCCCCTGCCCTCCCTTGAACCACCCTGAACTTCCCCCAAACAGCCCACCCCCCTCTGCCACAACCTGGGCCAGCAGAGTGTCTGAAGCAAGTCTGGCACGCACACAGTGCTGCTGGCCATCTTCGCCAGTGGCTCTGTCGTCCACAACAGCAACGTGGCTTTCCCGGTGATGCAACAGGGCCTACAGCAGCGAATCGTGTTCCACTGCCATAGGCCCTTGATAGGATTGGGCCAGAAGTGTTGTATAATTCTTAGCAAACTGCCTTCCATGGGCCCCAACAGGGTCACTCTACTGCCGCCGCCACACAAAGGCTATGGTGGGCACTGAGGTAGTCTCAGGGATCAGCAGTGGACTCTTCTGAGATCACTGGGAGCTAGCCAATGATGCTGACCCCCAAAGTCAGCCCTGATGTTTCTTGAAAATAGCTGAAATTATCATTTTGCTGCATGAGTTTTCTTGTACCAGGCCTGGCTTAATCTAGGGCAGAGCTCAGTTTTAGACAGCGTGTAAATATTAAATTTATGTTTATTTAAATGGATAAAGTGCAAATAGCATATTTTTACTTCTGGGAGATCATACTAACTTATCCAACAATGTAGCCGTTTACTAGCCTTGGCACACTAGGTATGTTTTTGCCATCTTTCTTTACTGTATTGTGAATTATTACTATTATTATTAATTTTGTGATGAGGTCTGGCACTGGTTTACAGCGCAATCCTGTGTCATTCTTGCACCGGTGTAACAGTAGATCCACCGGTGTAAGTGCACTTATGCCACTGCCAGTGTAACTTGCCGTATGTCGATGAACGCAGGATGGACACCAGGGTAACCCCTCTCGGACACCACACATGCGCAGTTCAGATGCAGGACAGACGCCAGCGCAACTCTGCCAGTGCAGGGAGCATTCCGGAGGCGTTCGGACACCCTAGGAATGCCCCCGGCGCCGGTGGAGTTGCGCTGGCGTCCATCCTGCATCCAAACTGCGCGTGTACCCCCGAGAGGGGTTACGCTGGTTTCCGTTTTGCGTCCATCGACATACAACAAGTTACACTGGCATGTGCACTTATACCGGTGGCTTCACTGTTACACCGGTGCAAGAGTTACACAGGATTGCACTGTTTAGGTTGCAAACTGATCAGAAAAAAAGATATTCTCAGCCTACGTTTTGCCTGTGTTTTTATCAGCGACTTGGTAAGGAGGAATCACCAAGTGAAACTTTTAATAGCGCCGGGGGGGGGGGGGTTTCCAGATCAAGACTATGGCAAGGATAAAGCATTAAAGTCCTTTTCCTTCCACACTGTGGTCCTGTCACCCGGCCCCTGGGGACGGAGCTGTGGGGTCCTCTTACCAGGCCACCGCCGCAAGGGCACAGTGCTGGCCAGGAGAGGAAGGGAGACCCGACAGGAACGTCAGGTGGCTCGGGCCCGACACGGCCCGAGACGTGCCAGTCCGGGCTCGCGAGACGACAACCGCTCCAAGTGGTGGTGGCCCAATGGGCCTTGACCAGCCGGCCGAGACATCCCAGTCACGCGGCATGGCTTTTTATACTGCCGCAGCTGCCGGGAAGAAGGAGGTCTCGCAAGAACAAGACTTTGGGCGAGACACACCCCTGGAAGGGGCGGGGCTAGGGGAGGAGGGCGTCAAGCTTATAAGGAGCTCGCCGAGGGCTGAGCGAAGAGGCAGGCAAAGGGAGCTACAGGAGCGGGAAGCCTCATCAGGCACCCTAGGAGGGCAAGCCAGAGACCACCTACAAGAACGGAGAGCCCAAGAGTGGAGAACCAACAACAAGGGAGAGGAGGAGGTACAGACCCCCGGAGAGGGGAAGAAGGAGCCCACTTCAGGGTCCCGGCTGGGACGTATATGGGAATGGTGTAACTCCTTAGTGTGGCCATCTAGACCACCCCCTCCCAGAACCAACCAAAACCCCGGGGCACCCTTAGGGAGAACTAGACACCCCAAGGAAGGCGCCAACTTACCTGTGGTACGGGAGTCGGGGAAGGGAGCCAAATCCAGGATTCCGCCACCTGAAAAGAGAAAGAGACATTTATCTTGTTAATATTGTGGAACATCGCTCGGGGACCTGTGCTGTAAACACGGCCCTATGAATGTCAAGGTACTTTCCAGATTAAATCGACTGCAATCGAATAAACGTAAATCACCTCTTTTGTTTACCAGGGGTTACAAGAACCCACCGCACCTTACCTGTTCATCCCAATTCTGCCAATGGCGCCCCCTTTTTCCAACCCCTGGGGGCATGAACGTGACAGGTCCCCATCTGGATCAGCCCCTTCCCCACTTCTTTACTTACTGAAGAAAAGTTAAGCATGTCATTCCCAAAGTAAGGTGTGATTTGGGCCAGAGAGTCAAAATAAGCTTCCCATAGCAATATGCACATATTGTCAGTGTAGGCTATTGGCTTAGCTATTTTTGCAACCTTCTAATGGTCGTTCTTTCCCAGAGGAACCGCAGAGGCAAATGTACACATAACAACTTGGGTAGTGGTGTTAGACAGCCATACTGTAGACTAGCCTCAGGATCCTAGGTCCCAGAGATATAGCTGATGCAGGTCTGAGTGGACCCAATAGGCCGACATGGGCTTACCCTGAGGCAAGAGAACAAATGCTCCTTTACCCTGAGGAGGCTGCCAGAGACCCAAACTTCCCCATGGGATACAGCAGGCTCCACATTGGTGCATCTGCAAGTAGGATTGGGCTATTTGCTTGGCTCTGCAGTTGCATTCCTAGCAGGGTCACATGGAAGGGCTGATGACACGCCGAAGACGCGCCGATTTCTGCTCATTTTAGCTCCGCAGCTGCAAATGCAGCCTTCTGCCTGCAAAAAAAAAACACTCATCCCCCTGAAAAAAACCTCCCACTGAAAAAAGCACTGAGCAATGGGGAGCAATTTAACCTGTGGAGAAACCTAGCAAGTGAAGCAGTATGCAACTGCTCTATTAATTCAAGTTAGCACCTTCCTCCACAAATTGTCATTACCCAGGCAGTGTGGCTGGGGAAAAAGAGACTTAGGACGCTTTTTAAACTCTTCTCTCAAGCACAAGCTATGTTTGAACTCTGTAGGAGATGGTGCCATTCATTCTTTCTAGTTATTTTTGTGTGAACTCTATTGTACTTTAGAGCATCTGTTTATCTAGTAAATAGTGGTTTCAGCACCTTAAGCTATAAATCACTCTCATTACCAAAGAGCTACAGAGAGGAGGACCACAGTCCATACATAGAAAACAACTGTTGTTTTCTTTTCTTGGCAGAAAAATCCTGCCTAAGTGCTTTAAGATATGCTGAGAACTGGCACCACATTCACCCCCTTTCAACAAAGGGGAGGAAGGGTTGCCATCTTTATTAAGTGTTTACACTGCTGTTTGGCTGCGGGGTGACAATGAGATAGATGGCCTAATCAGTGCAAAAATTTCCAGTGGCATAAGATGATTTTAAAAACCCACAAACCCAAGACATTCTAATCTAGCATTTTAACCTTTCTCTGGCATCTGTACTTGTAGTCATATTCCATTGCCAAGCAACTTTGTTATTGTAAGGAAATGACAGCAAATATTTCTTAAGTTTTTTCTGGAAATGAATATACAAAATATTTGCATGCTTCTGCTGTCATTTTAGGCAGCTAACCATTATATTCTGAATTAAAGACAATAAACTAAGTATACAGTATATTTTAATCTGACCTCTTTTGAAGGGTTAACGAAATTCCCACTTTAAAGCTCTCTCTCTCTCTCTCTCTCTCTCTCTCTCTCTCTTTCCATTCATTCAGCTTAGTCTACCAGTCATCCTATGTACTCTTCTTGGGGTAAAGTTGCAATCCTATCCACATTTACCTGGGAGTAAGCCCCACTAACTATAATGGGACTTAAATCTGAGCAGACATGCCTAGGATTGGGCTGAGTTCCATGGTACTTGTTTCTGAGTAAACACGCATAAGATTGGGCTGCACCTGTGCAATGCAGTCCTAAGCAGATTTACCCAGAAATGTCCTGATGAATTCAGTGGGGATTCCTCTCAAGTAAGTGAACATGGGTTTGCAACTAAAAAAGCTTAACATTGGCCAACAAAAGGCAATCTAAAGAAAAATATTTTCTTTACAGCCCAATCCTATTAAAAAAAAATCCACCAACGCAGCTGCGCCACCAGAGTAGGTGCTGCATTATGCAGGGCGGGGGGGGGGGGGAGTCCTGGAGGTCTCCTCCTAGAACATTTGTCCCATTGCCCAGAGCTAGGCCTTTGTTGCTTGCTGTACTTGGACCTGTACCAGTAATTCTGAGTGGACCAGGAAGACAGGTTGAGTCCAGGCAGGAAGAAAGGATATCGGTAACACTGCTGCCACCCCCTTCCTGGCCTCAATCTGCCCTCCTCCTCGCTCCGGTCCCAACCCCATCTGCCCCCTTCCTGCCCTGTTCCACCACCACCACCCGCCTTCCACCCCCCACTGACTTACCAGCACTGGGGCTCATGGGAAGGCTGTTAGTGTGCGGCCATTTGTTGTTTGCAGAGGCAGCCGGGCTGCGCAAAATGACGTCAGCATTCGCAACAGATGTAAAGCATGCTGCTGCACTGCCAGAACATGAGTTCTAGCAGTGCAGCACGCCCATACGATAGGGCCGTTACTTCTTTACTTAAAGATATTTATATTCCACCCTATCCTGCCCCACAAGGGAAACTCAGGGGCGGCTCCCAATTCAGTTAAAATTCAATGAAAATAGAAAAATTAAACCTAATACAAACAACAAATAGTACTAAATAATAAATGAAACTAATCAGCCAAAAAAAACCCCAAATAAATGTTATAGCAATACGAAAAATTTATTAAGAAAAGTTGAAAGATGTAGCAGTGACCAGAGTGAGAATGATTTTTTAAGGCCACTTAAAATGTTATGCACTTCAGTACTGTCTAATTTGAATGTGCTCTGAATGAGATTCCAGGGAGTGGCAGGTGATGGATTAATTAGGAAGGTAATGGTTTCAAATGAGGTGGTGTAAATGACTTCTGCAGATACAGCTGCCACAAACCCATCAGACAGTGTTCTATGCCACTGTGCATATCCGTTTTGCAATGATTTGGGAGATCCTGGTGACTTACAGTGTAATCCTATACATATTTAATCAGAAGTAAATCCCTTGGTCAGTGGAACTTGCTCTCACAGCACAATCCTACCTAAACGTCTCTGTGCCGATGCAGTGGCACTGGCATGGGCTGTGCTACATCCCACAGGGGAGTTTAGAAGGCGAAAAGTCTCTTCGGGGTAAGGGGACATTTGTCCCCTTGCCACAGGGAAAGCCCCAGCCGCCACTATGGGACAACTCGGGCCTGCGGCAGTGATATCACTGATGCAGGTCCACATTGCCCCATGTCGGCGGATCAGGCCTGGGAAGGGGGATAGCCTAGGATACGGTGCGCACAGCACTAGCAACAATGGATTATATAAAAGCCAAAACATGACAATGGCCCCCCTCTGCCTGGTGTCTGTAACCTGGGTTGGTGGCATTGGATAGAAATTCTGCCAGATTTCTCCTTATTCAGCTAATAATCCACTAAAAAGGGAAAGCAGGAAGAGGTGCGTGAGTGCTAACCACTAGGTGCTACACCCCTCAGTCAGCCTGCTTTCTCCTGGTCCAATCCTCGACACCCTATCTCAGGCAAGTCACTTTGTTATCCTTGAACATGCTTTTCCAAAGTGGGACTTCAGTTGTTACAGTTCGTTAACTTTTAAAATAAAACACATAATCAGCTAGGTCTCCTTCCCGGCTAGTGCATCCATATTTGTTTTACTATTAGATTCTGCTTTTAGAATATTTTCCACATAGTTCAGTACCATGCCCTTAATGAACTTATATAATTGTCAAAAGGGGTAATCAGCAAGATTAAAAGAATAGCAGTTCCCCTCTGAGATTGTTTTATGCTCACAAAACTACAATCGCTGATCACTATCATGTGAAGGCTAAAAATGTTTACTGCTGCCTTTGCATCTGCAATTATATATAGGTCATTCCCATAACCTTGTGAGAAAAACTGCTTTGTATTTATCACAGAGGGCTTCGTAATCAAGAAATGTGACTTTTCTACTTGGCTGTATGACCTTGGTAGATGCCAGTCCAGCTGCCAGTGAAGTGTAATAAAACCAACGTATTCTTTTCGAGATCCCTTTGTAATGCACCCTCTGCTCTCCTTGCAGGGAAGTATGCTACAAAGAGATTGACATAGGGCTGTGGTTCTTACAGTGTAATCCTATGCATGTCTACTCAGAAGTAAGTCTCATTGTATTTGGTGGGGTTTACTCCCAGGAAACTGAGTATCCACATTCATCTGAGAGTAAGCCCCATTGACTATAATGGGACTTATTTCTGAGTAGACTTACATAGGATTGGGCTGTGTTAAATCTTTTTTGGATTATGGACCCCTTTGAGAATCTGATGAGAGCTATGGATCCCTCCCCAGAAAAATGCACATAAACACACACAAACATTTTTTGCTCCTGGTTCACAGATCCCCTGAAGCCTATCCACTGACCCCATAGTGGCCCATGGTCCCCAAGTTAAAAACCTCTGACCTAGAGGAAATTGAGAGATAGTGTGGTATAGTTGTTAGGCTGTCTAATTCTGTCTGATGAATCTAAAATTCTGATCTCCTTTCAGCCACGAAGCTCACTAGGTGAACTTTGGCCAGTCACCTATTCTCAGCCCTCACCTATCTCACAGGTTTGTTGTGAGATCAAAGAAAAAGAGAGATGAAGAATCACATGTGCAATACTGAGTTCCTTAGAGAAAAGGTAGGATAAGAAAGAAAGAGGCTGGTCGTGGCAAGACAGAGCAGAAGAACCAAAGTTCTTATTACGTTTGTTTACTGAGAGGTCCTTCCTTCTGGGAACCTGTTATTCAACTTTTCATCTCTGTCTGTGAGCTCAGTCAATGAACAACCAATGAAAATGCTGTGGGTTTGTTTTTTTTAAATAGGCCCATCGACACAACCCACACGAGAGAAATAACATCCTGTGTTTATTGGCAATGAGTCACCCCCAAGTATTAGAAAACCAATACTCAGGAAGATGCTAGCTATAAATATATAGATGTATATACTGTACATACATAAATACACACACACACACACACACACACTTTAATTCTTCCTACCAATGTAATACAGAACTCAGAATTGGTCCTTCTAAGCTATGTACTTTGGCTGGTTAACTCTGTCTTAGACCCTGGTGACAACTGCATAACCGGGTATTCAAAGAACTGCTTCAGGTTCACCGGTATGATTTTGACCTTTTAACAGTAGGCACCAATGCCATATCACAAAATAGCTGGTGCATAGCAAACAGCAAAATATTTGGTACATAGCAGACATAGCAAAATAGCTGGCGCACATTCAAGTAGACCCATTAGGGTGGCTGGGTCTCTACTCAGGGAAAGGGGATGAATGTCCCCTTCCCCTGAGCAGTGCTCCAGCCACACCGGTGCAGAGTCCTCTCTAGATAGGTTGCAGCGCGGCCTCTACACCCACGCTGCACCTTACCTAGACAGGATTGGGCTGCCAATTAACAGCATCTCATAGTTGTTCCTGCAGGCAGCATCAAAAATATGTATTCGGTGCTTTATGGACCTGTTATGGTCACACCAGGGCCAGCTTTAGGGTGATTGGACCAATTTGGTCCAATCGGGCCCTGTGTGGCTTGGGGGGGGGCATGCAGGGGGCGGCTGCACTTGGTGGATCACGAAGCTCCAGGTGCTCTTCACATCACCGGCACTGGAAGGGCCCTCCCTCGCTTCGGATTGACCTGAAATTGGGGCAATCCAGAAGCAATTGGCTGTGACATGATGACGTTATGATATCATCACATTACTGCCAAAACACTTTTGAGTGCATCTGAACAGGCCCCACATCTCCTAAGGCCAGCCTTGGTGCACACAATCTTAAAAAGGACATGATTCTTCATAGATCCTACTGATTATATTATAATTATAACATACACTCCAATTATAATTTAATTATACTGTAATTTAATTTTGACATTTTCAAAAACGCATAGATCTGGCATGTTATACAATGGCTTGAAGCTGTATATATTGAGGCCCCACATATGCAAGGAAGACTAGCACATCTTTCAGACAGCTGATGTAGGACAATTTGAGCTACTGCAGTTGATTAGCACCTTGAGAGTAACAGCCCAATCCTAAATGCCTAACAAGTGTTTCACCAGTATAAGCTGCTTTATTCAGTCACAAAAACCATTCCAGCAGCATGTGGAGTCACGCACTGCCAGAGCACTGGTGGGGAAACTGGAGCGCCTCACATGTGCCAGTGGACCAAAGAAGGCCCGCCAACACAGGTGGGCAGAATGAGGCAGGGGAGGGCGGAACAGGGTGCCAACAGTGGCAAGGGGTGAGCGGATTGGGTCCAAAGAGGAGGTGGATTTGGCGGCAGCAGTGGCTTCCAAATCCTAACCCCCTTCCCCAGCATGATCCACCTTCCCCGGCATGATCCCCATGCCCTTCCCCGGCATGATCCACCTTCACGGGTCAATGCAGACTTATGCCAGCGATATCGCTGGCACAGGTCCAAGTTGACCCACCAGGCTGGCAGGGACTTACAAATGTTCTCCCAAGGAGGCCTCCTGAGGCCAAAACTCCCCCATGGGATTCAGCAGGCGCCGTGCTGCATCACTGCACGGGGATTTAGGTAGGATTGGACTGTATAGCCTAGAATGGAAAGGACATGTTCTCATAAACTCTCCTCTGCAAATGTTGGTACTGAATATGTGCTGAACATTCCACATCAGTTTTTAACCTTCAACAGTTTTTTTTTTACGTATGGTTTCAGTATCTGATATTTAACTTGTAACATTTGATTTTATAATTTGGTATATGATGACAATACAGTGGTGCCTCGCAAGACAAAATTAATTCGTTCCGTGAGTCATGTTGTCTTGCGAATAATTTTGTCTTGCGAGTCACCTCCCCTGCCGTGCTATTTACTTTTAAGTATTTACAGTACTCACAGTTCCCAGAGCTCCGCTCTAGTAATGCACACCGTTTCTGGAAGGGAAGGGAAGTTTTATCTCTGCTTTGCCTTTATCTCTGCTGGTGTTAGCTATTTGTCGGGTGATAATCGGTGTGGCCTCGGGCTGTACTGTTTGCAGTCTGCTAACCCTCTTGAATACTTTATTTAAATGGCAAGTGTAGCTGTTGCCTACAGTATCCTCCTGCCGCGGTGCCGGCCAGGCTAAGGGGCGGAGCAGGCACCACTAAATGCACCATTACCTCTCGGCCATGCAACAGCTGAAGAGGCTTTCCTCGGCGTGAGGGCGGCTCCTGTGTGAGTCAGTAAGAGACTCGAAGCAGGCAGGCAGACAGCCTGTGCCGAGTTGCTGCTGCTGCTTCCGGGCCAAAACGAAGAATGGGTAGGGTCTTAATCAGTACACCTACTAGGATGGGAAGTTTTTCAGGATGGTAGTTTTATCTCTGCTTTGCCTTTATCTCTGCTGGTGTTAGCTATTTGTCGGGTGATAATCGGTGTGGCCTCGGGCTGTACTGTTTGCAGTCTGCTAACCCTCTTGAATACTTTAACATTTGAATAGATTGTGGCTTTAGGAGCTGAGTGTTCCACAAGACGAAATTGTTTTTGCAAGAAAATTTGTCTTGCGAGTCACCAAAAAACTTGCAAAATGCTTTTGTCTTGCGAGTTTTTTGTTGTGCGAGGCATTTGTCTTGTGAGGCATCACTGTATTCGATAGTTAACATGAAATAGTCTTTAGTATTTTAATGTACTGAAAAGATAGTATGCCACAATATTAGTTTTTGTCTGTATTTGGAAGCTTATGGCTATCTGATAATGAACAAAAGGCAGTCAGTCAAGAGTCAATCAACACCCAGTTTTCCCATTTTGAAGTCAAACTCTGAATTCAAACCTCAAGTATGACTCAGTTATTATTGACTTTTTTTCAACATTTATTTCAGCTTCACTGAAATCAGATCTTTGTGCTGGCAAGTAGCAGAGCAGAACTAGCTGCCAGAGCTTCCAACAAGCCAGTTGTTTGGGCATGTCTGAGTTCTTGCCTCTGCCTTGACTTTGACCCCAGTTGCTATTCCTGCCTCCTGTTTCAACTGGCTTGTGATTGACTCCATGTTATTATTTATTCCTTTTTAATATTGGTTACCCCACTCTCAGAGTGGCTTATAAGGAGAATAAAATCCACAATAATAAAATGAATCAAACAGTAAAACAATAATAACAAATTTAAAAACAGCACAGAAAACCGTGTAACCAACCAAAACAGAGACTACATATCTAAAAACCCTAGGAGAATAAGGGCGCAATCCAAACCTACTTAGGCTGCCGTTGTAACCAGCAGCCCAGCAAAAACGGGAGGCCCCAGAACGGAAAGGGGATTCAAATCCCCTTTGAATTCCCCTTTTGGAGGAGATTTGAATCCCCTTTCCGTTCTGGGGCCTCCCGTTTTCGCTGGGCCACTGGTTACAACGGTGGTCTAAGTAGGTTTGGATTGCGCCCTAAAACACTTTTCACATTATTCTGAAAAGGTATCAAACGTAACAACTAAGTAACCTCTTTGGGAAGATAATTCTGGGGGGGGGGGGGCTACCATCACTGAAAAAGCCTTATCTCCAGTCCTTACCTTCTTGCCTCTGATGATGGTGATGTTACAGGATTTGGTAATGGCTTAAGAAAGACACAGGCAGGCTTGTGTGTGAAAAAGTGGTCTTTTTGGTTATTCTGCAGTATGGATAGGACTGACTGATGATTGAAGGCCTCTGTCCCTAACCCAGGAAAGAAATGAGGAAGGACACCACCAGTGTGGAGACAATGAGAGAGGAGACCTCAAAGGTGCACTGGAAATGTTACATTTAGGCCACTTTGTTTTGAGTTTCATAAATTTCTGTTTAAAGGCTGACAAACAAGTCAATATCTCTGGTTGAGAAAGAAAGAAAGAAAGAAAGAAAGAAAGAAAGAAAGAAAGAAAGAAAGAAAGAAAGAAAGAAAGAAAGAAAGAAAGAAAGAAAGATCTAAACTTAGGGGAAAGAAAAGTACAGCATATCATGGACGTGAACTGCCCTCTGCTGGTAAAGAAGACACAATATTTCTTCACAGGTGCAGAATTTCAATCAAGCTAAACTAATTTTCTCCAAGGAAACTTTGCCTGAATTCAAAGCAATTCCTATAAAAGAATAGGCAGGGTCACATGCTCATGACCAGGAATCCAAAACACAAGATGAAGAAGGATCATTGCCCTCCCGCCACACACAGCGCATAATGATATAATGTGTGGTGCCGGCAGGCTTAATTGCATGATATTTCCTCAGGTTTTTTGAGGATGCAAAGATCATGTGAATCAGACATATGTGTGCAAAAATGTACCTTCATGGTACCTGTGTTTCATGCCACCTGCTATATTCCAGAAACACACTGCCACATCCAGTCTCCCACCTTGGCATCCTGGCCAGTGATGGCTGTGTGAAAGGAGCAGATATCATCTGCCCAAGAGATAACTTTTCCACAATATGAATGGAAATGAAAATGACATTCTGATGCACTTCCACCTTTCACCCTAGGGCCTAAGGGACCAAAATGCAGATTTTTTTTAACCTATCGTACTTTGACCAACAAGATATTGCTTTTTAAGTTGTCAGTGTCACACAGTGGTCCTGACAACTTAGTGACCTTTTCCCAACCTCAGGATCTCCTAATACTTACTTATAACGCTAGATTCATTCACTCATTCCCATCAATGTAAGCTATTTACAGAACAACGTAAGGGAACAAAAGACAAATTATGGACCTATCCCCCCCCCCCCCCCCCAATACGTTCAATGGCTGAAGAGGGACTTGAATCCAGATTTCTCTTGCCTGAGTCCAGTATTCTATCCATGATGCTGTGGTGCTCCATGCTTGCTTTTGGGGAAGCCCAATCCTGTCTAGGACAGCCGAAGCATGCAAAAGCATACTGTGCTGGATCCTATCCAGGATCAGGCTAGCTCTGGTGCAGGCAGAGGCCTCCTTGGGGTAAGGGACATTTGTCCCTTTACCCTGAGTAACAGGCCAGCTGCCCCAATGGGTCTCCTCAGGGGCCCGTGTAACGTCAGCCAGGCCCAGGACCGGGGATAGGATTCAATGGAGCATGCCGCCGAGGATCCCTCCCCCTCCCGGACCTGGTCACCCAATCACCCACTCCCGTTCTGCCCTCCACATTCCCCTCCGCCGCCTGGCACAGGCCTTACTGTGTCGGCAGCCTCTGTCCCGCAGAGCGTGAGTGGCGTTGGCCTCGGCATTGGCACCACTTACTCTCCAGGTGTCAGAAATGTTCCTTATGGCACGTTTACCCAGGAGCGGCGGAGCAGCCAGCGCAGCTAGACAGGATTGCTCCATTAAGCATTTAGTTACGGGATAGGGCAGCAAGGCATATGCTCCAAGGGAGCTTTCCCAGGGCGGGACTGCCTTTTGAATTGTTTATTGCAGTATTTCTCAAAGTGTGTTCCTAGGAGCCCTGGGGCTCCCTGAGACCCTTTCAGAGGCTCCACAAGTCCACTATAAATCACTGCCATCCGTGGCTCTCCTTCCTCATTCCATTCCTGTTCTGGCTCTTTGCTAGTATTCTGCGTTGGGCTCAGCACTGTGCCACTCTGCGCATGCGCATGCACCAGTGCTGTGCGTTTCCTAAGACTCTGTGCATGCACCAGCGGGGCTCCCCTATACTCCTTTTAGGAGCCTAAAGGCTCCAGAGAGTGAACATTTTAATAACAGCTGGTTTACTGCATCAATGGACCCCTGATGGCATCTATTATTCATGCTTTACATTTCTATATTGTGACTGCCCTTCAATGAACATTATCATAAATATTTTCCTTGCCATTCACAAAGGGAAAAAATATAATAAAACTACACAATGAGATTCTTTCACACTCTTTCAAATTCACCATCGAACAACAACAATCAATAAAACACCAGCTTTAAAAGCTATCAGATGTTAAAATGTCTGAGAAAATAAAAATACCTTCACCTGGTGCAAAAAAGGCAACAGGTGAACCTTCCTGGGAAGAGAACTTGGCCTGATTATGTGTTTTGGTGCAAGGGCACATGTAGCAAATTCCTAACATCACTTACACGAGTAAGTGTTTACATAATCAACAGATTTTAATTTCCAACAGTGATATTATCATATATCTCCAGTGTACTGTATTTATTGCAGTCTGTGCAATGTCTGGTCTTATACTGTACACAGTGTACACTATGCCAGAATCGGCTGGCTACTAGCCACTAGCAGAATCAGTTAGCCACTAGCAGATGACAAGAGGTTTACAATATGAATTCTTGTCTTACCCAGGGAAATATTTCTTTACCCAGTGTGTAATTAATCTGTGGACCTCCTTGCCACAGGATGTGGTGATGGCACCTGCCTGGATGCCTTTAAAAGGGGATTAGACAGATTTATGAAGGAAAGTTCCATCACAGGTTACAAGCCATCATGGGTAGGCTTACCATAGTCCCGGAATTGAGGCATGCTTCGGCCTAGAGAGGACCCAAGCCACTCCCAAGAGTGCACCGCGGCTGCCCAAAGCAGTCGCCTCGTTGACCAGAAGCTGCAGAAGCCGCGGCCCGCATTGGACAGCTGCGGTGCACTCTTGGGAGCGGCTCAGGTCCTCTTTAGGCTGAAGCACGCCTCGATTCCGGGACTATAGTAAGCCTAATCAGGGTATACGCAACCTCCTGGTTTTAGTAGTAGACTATCTCTGAATGCCAGATGTCAGTGTCAACAGGATACAGGTATCTTGTTGTCTTACTCCCTGAGGCATCTGGTGGGCCACTGTGAGATACAGGAAGCTGGACTAGATGGGCCTTTGGCCTGATCCAGCAGGGCTCATGTTCTTATGTACTTAGCTGTGACAGAGACGTAAAGCAGCTTCCATCCATACCTCCTCCTCTTGATGCTCTGACAGGGCATGGTGAGGAAGGAAGAGTGAAAGATACTTGGTACCTCTAAAAACAGGGCCTGGGTGAGGCAGAGTAACCTAGGGACACCACTCCTAAAGGCCTGAGGAGAAAAACACACCAGTAATTATGTAGACCTGGTGCTTAGATCTTTCAGTCTGACTCCAGCTCAGGGTTGTGGCATGTCCAGTTCTCACATACATGCACATTCATACATGCCCAAGAATCTCATGTGCCTGAGATGGGGTGTGTGTAGCCCCCCCAAATGCTACCCTTGCCCTCCACCTCACTTGCCATCGTGCCCACCACCAGATACGCCATTCTCCTTTTTGGTGCACTACTATACACTATTTGAAATGGAGGGGACATTGAGCATGAGTATGGAGCAGCTCTTTAGATTCTGATGCCAAGCCAGATGACTTTGAGCAGGGAAGGTGGAGATGGAGGGTAGGGGCAAGGACGGCGGCAGTGGGGTGGCAGTGACAAGCTGGGGGAAGCAGCCACCCCCACTCCCTGATAATCTGCCACCCAAACAAGTAGTCAGTGCCAGGTTGCTGGGGACCCTGGGGCAAAGTCCTGCCACTGTGCCCCATCATGGCACATACCGCACTCCCTGATGGTGCACTGGGTACTACCACAGCCACTGATACAGAAGGTTCAGGGGTCAGCCTTACCAGGTGGGCACTCTGATGATGGGCACAGGCCCTTGTCCAGTTCTCTACCTGGCTGACCCCTGCTGCCAGCCCTGCTTTGCGAGAAACTTTATTTGCTCAAATGCATCTGATCTTCCGGTAGAGCAAGCTTACAGTTTGCTTGTGCCTCCCAGTTGGCAGGCTGCATGCTTCTTAAAAGCCGGTTGTGGTTCTGTAGAATATCTCATTGAAAGTTAGTCAATTAATTCAGAGTTCCAATGCTCTTCAAAGAGAATACAGAATAAGCAATTCATTACACATCTTTTTTAATTCCACATTTGTGTGCATCTTGTGGCAAGATAGTTGTGGATTACTAAAATTTGCTGTGTTGATGTGTGCAATCTGATTACCTTGGCAACATACTGGAGATCTAAAAAAGTTATATGTACTGACAATTTAAATCTATGTTTTATGACTGATTTGAACAGTTGTTGTTGTTGTTGTTGTTGTTCAGTCGTTAAGTCGTGTCCGACCCTTCGTGATCCCATGAACCATATCCCGCCAGGCCTTCCTGTCCTCCACTATCTTCCTGAGTTCGCTCATTTTCATGTTCGTTGCATCGGTGATGCTGTCTAACCATCTCATCCTTTGCCTTCCCCTTCTCCTTTTGCCTTCAATCTTTCCCAGCATCAGAGTCTTCTCCAGAGACTCCTCTCTTCGCATTAAGTGGCCAAAATATTTGAGCTTCAGCCTCAGTACCTGTCCTTCCAGGGAACAGTCAGGGTTGATTTCATTTAGGATTGACTGATTTGATCTCCTAGAAGTCCAAGGGACTCTCAGGAGTCTTCTCCAGCACCACAGTTCGAAAGCATCTATTCTTCGGCGCTCAGCCTTCCTTATGGTCCAACTCTCGCAACCATACATTGCTACTGGGAACACCATCGCCCTGACTATGCGAACTTTTGTTGGCATGGTGATATCTCTGCTTTTTATTATGCTGTCTAAGTTTGCCATAGCTTTCCTTCCAAGGAGTAAGCGTCTTTTAATTTCTTGGCTGCTGTCTCCGTCTGCAGTGATCTCGGAGCCCAGAAAAGTAAAATCTGTTACTGCTTCCATTTCTGCCCCTTCTATTTGCCAGGAATTGATGGGACCAGATGCCATGATCTTAGTTTTATTAATGTTGAGTTTCAAGCGAACTTTTGCACTCTCCTCTTTCACTCTCATCAAGAGGCTCTTTCTTCTTCACTTTCTGCCATTAGGGTGGTATCGTCTGCATATCTGAGGTTGTTGATGTTTCTCCCGGCAATCTTGATTCCGGCTTGCGATTCATTCAGCCCTAAAATTTGAACAGTTGGACATTTGTAATAACTAATTTATTTTGATGATGATGATACTGTGTACCCTGCAGTGTGCAGAACCTTTGCTATCTTGTTACATGTGCCCCACGTCCACAAGTTGTACATCCTGGGGCAGTGCTATTATTTTTTTATCTAGATTTGGCTTCTTTTGGAGGAGAGATCACTGGAGACTTACTGTGCCTTTTGTAATATTAGTAATATTGAGCATCAGGTAGAAGCAAGCAACCATGCACTCCTACAAGTCAGTGACACATCACATCAGATCCCAGAGAGAGCCTATGCATTTCACAAGATGCTTCTGTCCCTCAACTTCTCCATTCAGTCTTCCTTACCACCAACTTCAAAACTCATCAACCAGCTCCTCTCATTAGCTGAGTGAGCTCTACCTTACATTCTCTGATGACTTCCTGCATTCCAGAGAAATCTCCTTTTTAAAGAAGCATTCGGGATCATTATTAGCAATTTGTTTAGCAATAAATTGGCTAACCAGCTTTTGCAACCCTACTCTCATAACAACACTGTTCCCTAGTTCAAATTGTTTTGGTATTAGATCAAATTTGACACGGTCCTTTAAAAGAAAAAGGAAAAAAATAAGTCTGTACAGAGCTCAGTCCTGTATTGTATACACTTAGCAAGAGTGCAAATTAGAACAGTTCACACCTCAGTTTGACAGTTGGTTAATATCAGTTAGTGATACTTTACAAAGTGTTGAGTTTCTTCTGAGTTTGCTTGAGTAGGAAGAGATAGCAATGAGAATGTTAAAAAATGGTGTTCACCTGTTTCCTCAGCAAACTGCCAGTTTTCTCCATTTAGTCTTCATGTCCAAAATGAGACCAATTCTCTCAACAGATGTAGTGATTAATTCTGTTTCTTCCAACACTATGAATAGTTTCTGCCTCCTCATCAGCGTGTTGCCCGACATTTAATGGTATGTACTGTGCTAACTGAATAGGGTGGGGGAGAGAGATTACATAGAAATAAATTTGACAGCAGAATATAGCAATATAGCATTGTGTACTTGATGATAAGGGGCAGGCTCTGGCATACCCCCTGCTGTTGGTCCACGTACCCCTAGGGGTACGCGTACCACAGGTTGAGAACCTCTGCTCTAAAAGAAATCAGAGAGATGACACCAACCAGTTCTATGGAGCATCACTTTGGAAATAGTAGTTTAGACAGGGGCATTTGTCTAGAAGAGGGAGCTAATAAAGGCATATCTTAATCTGCAGCATCTTTTATCCATAGGTCCTAAAGCATTTTTCCAAGGCAATTAAGCCTTACATCATCTCCATGATGTAATCACTATTATTTCCATTTTAGAAGACAAGTTGAAAGGAGAGGTGAGGTTAGCATTTTCCATACAGGATGGCAGGGTATAAAGAGATGCTTTGATCTCTGCCTAAGCACCTGCCCACAAAAGGGCCCTGCCTGTTCAAGAGTCCTGAGCACCTAACATGCATTCCAATTGTTCCTTGTTGTGAAGGATATCACTGTTCACTGTTTTCTGTCTTTTTAAAAAGCTCACCTAGCTCACTAGTTATTTTAAGTCTCGTAGAATGGATCTTATGGGTTTGCTTCTTTTTGAGAGTGACTGTCCCATGCTTGAATGGATTTAATGTTGGGAGTTGTAGATGTTCAGTAGCTTTGAGTGACTCATAAAGTGGGAAGACAGTGGACTGGTTTTGATGAAGTCAGACAAGAAGTCAATTCATAGATCTTTTCAAATGGTCTGTTTTAAAGGGTGATAGTTGTTTAATTTTTTTGGGGGGGGGGGTGCCAAATCCGTGTTTTATTTATTTATTTCCCCCCCTGGATGCAGCAGAATTCCCACCCCCCCGGGCGCTGCTTTTCCCGCACTTACCTGGGCTCGGCGCCTCAGATTACTCGGAAGAGGAAGGGAAGCAGCAGGCAGGGAGGCAGGCAGGGCCGATCTGGGGAGAGGAGCGGCAGCGGATGGAGTTCGGGGAGTCCAGGGGCAGCGGATGGAGGGAAGCAGCAGGCCTGGCCAGGGAGGCAGGCAGGGCTGATCTGGGGAGTGGGTCAGGCGACTCGGAAGTCAGTGCCTCTCTAGGCGCCTCCCCAGTCTCGCTGATGAGTCACCAGCGAGACTGAAGTGCCTCTGGAGGCACTGACTTGACTTCCTCTTCCGAATCGCCTGAGTCCGGCACCCCCCCCCAGAAGCTGGCGCCCGGGGCCCAGGGCCACAGGGCCCCCTATATAAAAACGCCACTGAGAGCCGTTACATTTTCCTATCACAACATGCACTATACTTCATATGATCTATTAAACATGCTATTCTTCCCCCAGAGAGCACAACCACTGCCAGGGCTGGCCCTCCATGAGGCAGAGGCAGACCAAGACAGTTGCCCTAGATGGCAGATTGGCAGCAACATCACTATCTCCATCACCATGGCAGACTGCCTCTGCTGCTCACCCACCTCTGCCATCCTCCTCCACCACCACCACCACTGCTCCCAAGGCTGGCCCAAGACCTCCTGACACCTGAGGCAGCATGCGAAATGCTGATGATGCGCCAGCCTCTGCTTCTGCCACTCTCCACTGTTCTAGCTCAGAACTGTCCTCCCCTCCACATTTCTTCTCTGTCCCCCCTCTTCCTTTTCCAAGCCAGGGAGCAGTGGAGGCAAGTATGTGGATAGAGATGGGCACTCCTCACCAATCTTCTGCCTGAGGATGACTATTTCAGTTGGTGTCTTGGATAGGCCGGCTGTAACTGCTGCTCCTATCCCCCACCCGCCCGCCCCGCTGGTGCAGCTGCACCAAAAAGGCATGTGGTGTATCGGGGGGAGGGGGGCAATCGGAAGGCTTCAGAGGGGAAAGGGACAAATCCCCTTACCCCGTACGCCTCCCACTCCACAATGGGTCTACTCTTTAGCTGGCACAAGTCCGAGGAGAGAAAGGAGTTGGGGAGGCTAAGAAAGTAAGGATAGGATCTGGTGCACGCCATCGCCACCAGATCCACCCCCTCCCATAGCCTCCTCGCCCCCTGTTCCTCCCCCTTCCCCTCCCCACTTTGCCCCCACCCCACCCCTACCACTGCCTTACCTGCTCTGGCATGTCCTTGGAGAACTGCCAATGTCCTGGGAGCTCTGCCACCTCTTGCAGCAACGCTCCCAAATGGCTGCTCACAGAGCGCTGAGCGTTCTGTTGGCAGCCATTTTACAACAGTGGAACTCTGTTCCGCTGTCATAAGTGGCTGTGCACAACCACCCAATCCCCAGATAGGATTGGGCTGTATGTGTTGTTGGAAACAGTACTTCCTTCTGTCCATCCTGAATGTCCTGCCAATCAGTTTTATGGCGTTACAATTACTCCTGGTTGTAGTCTTGTGAGACAGTGAAACAAATTTCTCTCTTTCCTTACTAAGTAGAAATGTATACGCCTCAATTATGTTCTCCCCCTTAGTGACCATTTGATTTTTCTGTAGGATGTTAAGATTTTGAAGGAAGGGTCTGACATCATGCATGTTTTATAGTAACTGCCATAAAGGGCTTCTGGGTATTTGTGTGGTAAACAATATAATGATTACTGCCATTCCTGTACACCAACTAAGTACCATATCCTCCCTTCAAATAGCTATGTCTCTGTGCTTATATGTGCTGTGCCTTAAATATTTCCCACACACCCACCACGGATGGCTTCAGTCAGTATCTAGGCATCATTATTATATAACCCTTTACTTGCTAGAGAAACACACTAAACTGTTTGTTCAGTTCTGTCAAGAAAAGACATGCTGTGTGTTCTCTGAGGCTGTGTTCATAAGACACTGTCATGTCTTTCAACTAAAGGCTAAAGCAGTATGTATATGCTTTGGAAAAACAAGTTAAATAACCTTTCTTTCCATTATGTTTACCTTTATTGCTGCAGCATAACATTCTGAACTTTTCAGAGAAATTTCAGCCGTGACTCCAACATCTCTTACCTAAGGCCCCAATCCCATCTCCTGCCACCAGTGCTGATGTAGCTGCGCCAGAAAGGCACACGCTGCATCCTGTGGCGGGGAGGGGGATCAGACAGCCTGCAGGAGGTAAGTAAAAACATTTTGTACAGTGGGCCCTCTGTATCCACAGGTCTCACATCCGTGGATTCAACCAACTGTGGATTGAAAATATTAGAAAAATAATGAGAATGAGAGGTGGCGCTTTACTTAAAGGGACACTGCCACCATTTCCGTATATGCAAGTTTGGGGCTTCTATTCCATTCTCCTTGCCTCCCTGCTCTCAACGGAATATACAGTCTCTCTCTCTCTCTCTCTCTCTCTCTCTCTTAATCGTTTCCTCCAGCCAATCCTCGGTCAGAAGGGACGGAACTGTATTTCCTGCAAACCAGGATGGTGTAGTGGTTTGGGAGTCGGACTTAGACCTGGAAGATCCAGGTTCAAATCCCCGCTCAGCCACGAAGCTTCCTGGGTGACCTTGGGCCAGTCACTATCTCTCAGCCCCACCTACCTCACAGGGTTGTTGTGAAGACAAAAAGGAGAGGAGGAAATATGTACACCACTCTGAGCTCCTTGGAGGAAGGGCGGTATAAAAATGTGAAAAATAAATAATAATAAATAAACCAACCCCTTCAGCAAACACCTCACTGTAAGTATCCTTGTGCTATTGTGTGCCTCCCGCCTCTCACACTTCTGTCTGTGAAAGAGGAACAGAAGGCTCCGGAAACACCCAGGAACGCCCCTGTTCTTCCCACTTCCTTCCCTGTCCTTCCCACCACCTGCCCCCACTGCCAACTCACCTGGCACTGGCAGACAGTGTTTTCACTGCTGGCAAGTAGTGAACACAATGTTGTGCAACATGTGACAGGATCCAGGTACTTCTGCCTGGATCCTGGTGCTTCCACCAGCAGAGGTTGGCAGATAGGATTGTGTTGTTTGGTGTGTACATCACTGTACACACACAGATAGCATTATTTGACCTACTATATACATAACACATTCAACGGCACTCATCTCAATACAAAACCAAGTGGGACCCACTGATTCTTTTCATTGGAAACAATATAAAGTCCAGAGAAACGAAACGTTAGGACAATCTCTTCTTAACTAAATAAAACAACCAGAACAACCTGGAAAATGCTTCCTTTTGTTAATTTGTTAGCCAGGATGGTGTAGTGGTTTGGGAGTCGGACTTGGACCTGGAAGATTCAGGTTCAAATCCCCGCTCAGCCACGAAGCTTCCTGGGTGACCTTGGGCCAGTCACTATCTCTCAGCCCCACCTACCTCACAGGGTTGTTGTAAGGACAAAAAGGAGGGGAGGAAATATGTACACCACTCTGAGCTCCTTGGAGGAAGGGCAGTATAAAAATGTGAAAAATAAAATAAATAAATAAATAATTCAAAGATATGTACCGGTCGTGAAAACCTCAGAACATACAATATAAACTCCATTTATTCTTAATCTTTTTTTCTTGTTTTTAACCATCGTATTACAAGAGTTGTCTTATTCATATCTGTTTCTTGGAAATTCAGGTACACTGTATGCCTTGGTTCATGCCACTGTATACAGTTGTCAACATCTACAAGAATTTTAACAGGGTATGGTTTTCCATTGCAGAAGCCAAGCTGACTCTTCTTCAGTACAGTATTGCATGTTGACCGACAAGTTTGCCAGCTTGTCTTTAGTACTGGTATTTTTACCTGGGACGTTCAGCTGACACATTTAAAAGTTTCCCTACACCTCTGCAGATTCTCTTTAGAAGCTGTTCCACTATATCCCCACCACCCGTGAAGCCAGTTTCTCAACCCTGGTGCAGTGGTTCTGGAGTTGGACTTAGACCTGGAAGATCCCGGTTCATGGATGCAAGCCACATTAAATTTGATTCTTTATCTTCCTTTGTTGCACAGTTCTTTTCCCAGATCAGGAAGTGTGGGACTTTTCCCAGATCCGGAAGTGTGGGACTTAAGGGAACTTGCTGCTTTGTCATGTTGACCTCTTTAAGAAGTCCTGCACTTCCTGGTTTGAGAAAAGAACTGCACAACAAAGGAAGGTAAGGACGTAAGGGGCTTATTTTTTCTATCAGAGCATAGCAGAGGTGTTGATGTCAGGCAGTGGAATTGCTTGCACCTCCCTGGCTCCAGTGCTTTAGTAGAACCCAGCACTGACCATCACCTTCTCCCTTTGGGCCTTTCTGGGTGCACTGGCCTTGGCCAACATTCCCCCCCACACACACACACACTACTCTCAACCTAGTGTAATTCTGGGCCATTGTGGAAAAAAAACTATGACCTCCTCCCAACAAAAACAGAGCAGCCAGATTGCCTTTAAATGATGCTACGCCGGGGGCATTGTAAGGAAAATAATGGTGATTGCCAGATGGTAATTGTGAAGAAGATCTGTCGCTGCTACCCCTGCCTGTGACAGTTGCAAAAAACAGAAAAACGTGTCATTAAAATACCCCCCCCCCTTGCAACCTTGGAGGAGGGCCACATATTTAAGAGGAGGCCTACAGTATCAGAGGACATTTCCAAGGCCCTCTCAAACCTTGAGCCAGCCTTGCAGCTTCCCATTTTTCTAATGTATTTTTAAACAATAATAAGACATTTTACATTTCTTAAAAGTTTTCAACTCCTTCTTGTCAGGAGCGGCTCAAGACGCTTTGATTGCCCAAAATGTCAGGAGCGGCTCATTGCCCAAAATGCCTGTGAATCTGCTGTCCGCCCACCTCAAATTCTAATGTCCCTTTGATAGTGCATGTGCACTATTGACTATTGCATTCACCGGCACGCCACACACACCAGCCAGCCAGCCAGAACACACACACACACACACACACACACACACACACACACACACACACACACACACACACACACACACACACACTTGTTGTCACTGTAGTCCTCCTCTATAGATTCTTGAAAAGTGATCCTTTTCCTCCCCACCTGATCACTTTACAGGAAACCACAGGAGGGGAAAGATAGTGGCCCTTTCCCCAAGCACTCAGGATTGTTCCCCCTTCTCATGTTCTTGGAGACCATGGGGCAGCCGGGTGGAACAGCCAGGCACTCGGTGGGCTGTGGGAAGGGATAGGCAACCACAGATTATGAGGCACCCCCTGCCAGATTGGCACCTCCCCCAAGCCACTGCCTGAAGCAAAAGGGCTGGGTCACCCCTGTTTCTTGTAGCTTTAATTTTCCAGAGTCTGTTACACATGCTCAACTGTTTTTTTAAAAAAATTCTATAGCCTACTTTTAACCTATTTAAGCAGATTTTGGCTTTTAACTATGATAAAAATTTTGAGGGGAGAGATCTGTTTGCAGTATACCTTGCATTTGATTTTGATGCTTTTATTTTTGGTGCTTTTAAATACCATTCTATTTTGGTGCTTTTAAAAATACCGTACTATTTAAGTATTTAAGCTTTTTAGTACTATTTTGCATCTATTTTGTGCCAACAATGTGCTCGACACAGTAGGGAAAACATCTGGCATCCCATCTCAGGTGCCCAAGGTTCTTGGGCTGCCACTGAATGAATGTACAATTACCTGTGAGAATCAGACATGCCACAGCTCTGAGCTGGAGTCAGATTGAAAGATCTAAGAACCAGGTGTGATTGGGCTCCACAGGCCTTCAGGCCTCTAGGAGTGGTGTCCCTGGCTTACCCTACCTCACCCAGTCTCTCTGGAAACCAACCAACCAACCAACCAACCAACCAACAAACAAACAAACAAACAAACAAACAAACAAACAAACAAACAAACAAACAAACAAACAAACCAGGGTTTACAGTTTGCATTAGGGTGATAACACTGGACAATGAGCCGTCAGGAACTGACCAATGGAAAGAGGACAGTCAGGTGGCTACAGAAGTCCTTCCTTGGTAAAGCAATTTGACCACCAGCCCCACCATATAAGATTCCATACAGCAAAAGGGCCTTGTGCCTTTTACAGCTATATAGAAGGGAAAAAATATTGGCATGTGAGTTTTCTTTCTCCTACCAGTACAGTATTATGACACAAAAAAACCTTATCAAAAAAAAATTCATCCTACAGAGCTGTTAACGGCACAGGAAAGTGAATCCTCTTCAGTCTCTGGCAGTTCCCTCTCTACTTAATAGGTATATATGAAGCTGCTTTATACTGAGTCCATTGGTCCATCTACTTTAGTATTGTCTGTACATCAGTGCTTCTCAAAGTCGCGGCTGTGGTGGACTGGCTATGTATATGCGTGCGTGCGTGCGCGCGCGCGTACACACACACACACACACACACACACACACACACACACACACACACACACACACACACAGAGGCACATAGCACATCAGCTTTCACTTAATCTCTCCCGCTGTCTTGTAGCTTCTCGTGAGGCTTGGTATGCATCCAAGTCCCTTGGCAAACTTTGGGAGACTTCACAGCTCTGATTTCTCGAGAATCTGGAAGCCACACAGGGGAGACAATAGCCCACGGACCAGCCCCGGTCTGTGGACCACATTTTGAGAAGCACTGGCCTACATTGAAGCTCTCCAGAGTTTTGTACAAGGATCTTTTCCCAGCTCTACCTGGAGACCCAGTAGTTTCCCATCCAGGTACCTAGGAGGTCCACAACTGCACAGCTTCAATAACTTTGGGGCATCAGGTACTCCCATCAATACGGGCAGCCCAATCCTATCCAGCAGTGGTGCAGCATGGGCGCTATGCCCACGCTGTATCCTATGCTGAACAGGAGCGGGCTGGGGGTCTCCTCGGAGTAATGGGATGTTCCTCCCCTTACCCTGAGTAACACCCCAGCCTCCTCTATGGGGCTACTCGGTCCAGCACCACCTAATTCAGCAATGCTAACCCAAGAAGCCCCGTATCGGGACTGGAGGCCTGGGAGGGTGGATAGAATATGACATCTGATGAGGATGCTGATCCCACCACCCTCCCAGGCCTGATCTGCCCCCCTCTGCCCTTCCCCTGTCTCATTACACCCCCTCCCCACCCTCCCCCAGCCTCACCGCCACTCGGATTGGGACTTATCCACTCCATGGTGCTGGCCTCTGGTGTCTTTGGTGGGTGGGCAGCACAGGCTTCAGTGCCAGCACTGCCTACTCACCAGGTACCACAAACATGCTTTATGGACATGGTACATTTGCGACACCCTAGGCCAGTGCCAAGGCCACAGCGCCGGTGCCAGCGAAGGCTAGGATTGAGCCGAAACAGAGGTACAGGATGTAAATTATAATTTCTGCTGCTACTGTTCATGAAAACATAAATGAAGCCAATCAGATGGTCAAGACCAGGGAAGAAAAACTATATAAGCTAGAAGTGGTTGTTGGGTTGTTTTTTGGTTTGTTTTTGCTCCACATGGTAGATGTCTGCTGTGGTGTATGCAGAATTTACTAAAAGGTGATGGTTCCAAATTGCAGCAGTAGAAGAGCCTGGGCCTGTGGAGGATGTGGTGTGGCTGGCAGGCACTTCCCCCATGTATGCTCCTGCATTATCCAGGATGAAAGGAAACAATCTACAC
Source organism: Plestiodon gilberti rubricaudatus (assembly GCA_026170595.1). Classification (NCBI taxonomy): domain Eukaryota; kingdom Metazoa; phylum Chordata; class Lepidosauria; order Squamata; family Scincidae; genus Plestiodon; species Plestiodon gilberti. The sequence goes on along the minus strand of JANXHW010000003.1, from coordinate 61,192,221 downwards.
TCCACCACCCAGGTTGGTCAGGTGTCTTCTCCATGCCTTATGCTTTCAGACAACAGGTTCACCAACCAGTTTTCTAGAGCTGCTTGTCAGAGCCTGATTTATTCATCACCTACAATACTCTCAAAAGTGACACTAGACACTTTGCAAGACACTTTGCAGATAAAATCACTCATATTCACCATGACTTGGTTTAACAGTTCCAGAAGCTGTCCCTACAGCATCTGTCAATTCTACCATTATGGATTATTTTAACCTTATACAGCCTGAGGATGTGGATAGCGTCCTCTGGAGTTTGAGACCATCTTCATGCCTGCTTAGTTTGGCTAATACAATCTGCACGGGCTGGGTTGGCTGATTGGGTGGAACCCATTGTGAATTCATCTTTGCAGGAGGAAGTGATGCCTAGCATTCTGAAGACTGCAATTGTGCACCCTCTCTTGAAAAAGCCATCTCTGGATCCCATCAATTTAAATAATTATTGACCGGTTTCCAATCTTCCTTTCTTGAGTGATTGAACGGGTGGTGGCATCTCAGCTCCAGGGGATCCTAGATGAGACATATTATCTGGACCCCATTCAGTCTGGCTTCAGGCCAGGCTTTGGGACGGAGACAGCCTTGGTCAACCTGTTGGATGATCTTCACCGGGAACTAGACAGTGGGAGTGAATCTCAGCGGCTTTCGATACCATTGACTATGTATCCTTCTGGTTTGGCTGGCCAAGTTGGGGCTTGGGGGCACTGCTTTGCGATGGTTCTGCTCCTTCTTGGCTGACAGGTCCCAGATGTGATGTTGGGGGACACCTGCTCAGCACCCTGGCCTTTACAGTGTGGGGTGCCACAGGGTTCTATTCTGTCCCCCCGGCTTTTTAACATCTACATGAAACCGCTGGGGAAAAATCATCTGGGGATTTGGAGTGGGGTGTTACCAATATGCTGATGACACCCAACTCTATCTCTCCTTACCATCTTGTTCCAGGGAAGCTGGGAAAGTCCTGGAGCACTGTCTGAAGGTGTTTGGGGTCTGGATGAGGGCCAATACACTGAGATTGAATACAGAAAAGACAGAGGTCCTCCTGGTCAGAAAATCCTCGACACAGGTACTGATTCATCTGCCCACTCTAAATGGGGTTGCACTCCCCATACAGGAATGGGTGCGCAGATTGGGAGTACTTCTGGATTCACAGCTCTCCCTGGAGAGCCAGGTGGCAGTGGTGGCTAGGGGTGTGTTTGCCCAGCTTTGGCTGGTGTACCAGCTGCAGCCATCCTTGAGTCGATCGGACCTGACCACGGTGGTCTATGCCTTAGTGACTTCAAGAATGGTTACTTTAACACTCTGTATATGGGGTTGCCCTTGAAGACTGTTCAGAAGTTGCAGTTAGTGCAGAATGTGATGGCCCAGGTGGTCACTGGAGCTAGGCGGTTTGATTCTATTGAACTGCTGTGTTGGCGACTGCACTGGTTGCCCATTCGTTTCTGGGCCCAATTCACGGTACTGGTAATGACTTTTAAAACCTTTCATGGTTTGGATCCAGGTTATCTGGACCGCCTTTCCCCTTACATTCTGGCCCAGTCTCTTAGGTCATCTCAGGAGGCTCTCCTACAAGTGCCACCTTTGTCCCAAGTTAGAGGGATGGCAGCACGAGGGTGAGCCTTCTCTGTAGTGGTGCCACAATTATGGAATTCCGTACCGGGGGAATTAAGAACTACGCCCTCACTCATGGCTTTTTGAGGAAGGCTCAAAATATTTCTGTTTCTCTGCCATTTGGGTGACAGGTTGATGTCTGCCCTCTGTGTCGCTGGAATAGTGTTTTGGTTCTGCTGTCTCTTTCTGGACCAAATAGCTGTCTGTCCTCTCCCCCCCCCTCCGGTTTTATTGTTTTTATTAATGATTTTACCCATTGTTTGTATACATTGTGCATTCTATTATGGACCTTTGTAAGCTGCCTTGGGCATTTACTTCAGCTTGGGAAAGGCAGGATATGAATTCATTAAACAAATAAATAAATAAATAAATGCTTAACCCATCAGACCAGATCTTCAGCCTGCCCCAGCTTGCAGGAGTCAATCAGGGTAATTGCTCCAACCATTCATGTCAATCAGGGCCTGCCCAAGACTGCCCTGCACCTGGAGGAATGTGCCAAATACTGTCTCCCTTACCTGGTGAAGTACCAGTGTCTCTTTCCCCCACTCCCTGGATTGGAAAAGGAAAAGGGGGTGGTGGTGGTGGTGGTACGGAAGAGGATATGTGAAGGAGAGGAGAATGGTGGGCTAGAAAGTTTCTGACAGCCTAGCCCACACTTCCTTTTCTTTGCTGTCCCCCTCTTTATTTTCCAATCCAGGGAGTGGGGGCAGGAAGAGGTAAAGTGGAGGCAAGTGGATTGGTGGAGACAGGCACCCCTTGTCAATCTGTGGCTTGAACCAATCGCTTCAGTCAGCCTCATGGATGAGCCAGCTCTGGTGTCAACACATTAGAGCAGCAGTTCCCAAACATACCGGCGTCGCGATGCCCTTCTTCCACAGTGTCTTCTTCCCGGACGCTGCTATCTTGTGCTATTCTCGCGAGATCCAAGATGGCTGCGCCTGGGAAGAGGATGCCAGGGACATCCCGCGACGCCCCTGTGAGTAGACTGTGGCTCCCTTTGGAACCGTGCCTCACAGTTTGGGAGCCACTGGATTAGTCATTGTTCGTGATCTTACAATGAAGCTTCCATCTTATCTCTCTGATGTTGTAAGATTCATTATCAGTTTCCAAAAAAAAAAAAAACACCCAAAAACAAATCTGCAATTCAGCATAAAGGACTTTGTGAAATTTGACACAGGCCTATAAGCTAAGCTACATAAACTCATCCTCCCCTTAAGGTTGGGATGTGTCATTAGTCAGAAAGCTGGATCAGGCCTCTGGCAACACAACCTAATTTTAATTACAGTGTTATTAAAATGTCCAGTTTCAATTGTAAAGAAAAATGTTCTCACAAGTTTTGTGTATGAGTAAGAAACTCTGCACTTTTAACTCTTGGGATTTCTATGAAATAGCCCAGGCAAAAGTTGCTAAGACAAATAATGGGACATCATGTGTATTTCATAGAAATTGCAGTGTAATTTTGATTACCTCATATGCTCAAATACAAGTGCTCCATAACTGAGATGCTGTTATGGCTAGATGAGGTCAATTTTATTATACAGACAGAACTGTGAGGGGGATGGGTGGCATAGAAAAATATGCTTCCCAAATCAGTTGGCCTCCAAGACTACAACAACTGGCCAGTCAGGCAACATAGATTTACTGCTAGATATTTTTCTTAAATGTTAATTTTTGTTGAGATAAAACAAGCAATAACCCTATCATAGGATACTCTGGTGCAGAGGTTCCCAAAGTGTGTGCCGTGGTGGCCTGGAGCGCTGTGGCAAACCCCCAGGGGCACCACTGAATGCGTGCTGCCTGAGCCGCTCAGCAGCATGACCGTGACACAACATAGAAGACCGCGGAGCAGAGGCTCAATTTGTCAGGCTAAGCGTCGTGCACAGTGTTTTTGCACCCTGGGGCGCCTGACCGGCCCGACTGTCTTACCTCTGATTTCTGGGTTGTGTTGTGAAACTTGGAAGTAAGTGGCGATGACATTATCACATCTCGTATCATCACATCATCACCAATTACTTCCAGGTTCTGTAACTGGTGCCAGCAGAAGGAAGGGTGCTGCAATGCCGGGAAGTTTGGGAACCACTGTTCTAACGTATGGGGAGGAACCCTAATCCCGCAATATTACTCATGGCCCAATCCTATCCTTCCCACCCCCACTGGTGCAGCCACGGCGAAAAGGTGCACGCTGTATCTAGTGGGGGGTGGGAGGTGGAGCGGGAGGCTGCAGAAGGGAAAGGGGATTTAAATCTTTCCCCTCTGTAAGCCTCCCACATCCACAATCATGGGTCTCCTTGGACCTGCGCCAGCTAAATCTCTGGCACAATTCAAAGAAGAGAAAGGGGGCAGGGAGGCTGCAGGTAAGGAGGATAGGATCTGGTGCGCACCATCCCTGCTGGATCCACCCCCTCCCACAGTCTCCACGCCCTATTCCTCCCCCTCCACACCCCATTTTGCCCTCCCTGCCCCCTTTCGCCTCCTGCACTGCACGCCCCCTTCCGTCTCCCATATCCACCAGTGCTCCAAACATGAGTCAAGCAATCATGGCAGGAGCAATGAAGGAAGGTGTGAGTGTAATACAGATGGGAACAGTGTATGTGATGTAGCCCATGGACCGCTTTTAAAGAGAAAAGCTACAAGAGAAAAGCAGGTTGCATCAAAGTAGATCCTGGTTTACAAACATACCACTTCTCTCTGTCCGCCTTCCAAATATATCAGGTTAGGGAAAGACATAAGCAGGCTTTAACAAGCCACTGGCCCTACTGGTCTCTGGACATAGACTGAAAGCTCTGTCTAATACATATTGCTCCAAACAATGCATGTACTGTATTTCAGTAAAAGTATTCTGTGTCATTTGAGATATTCTTCCAAGCTTCTGAAACTGAGAAGAGACAAGAATAGGTGTTACAGGGTGTTGCCGGTGTAATTGTCTCTTTCCCCAAAGTGAATCTCCAAGCAGAATTAGAGTTAGCAGCAAATAAAAGGACTGGCTGGATTATTTTTCTGCTAGGAAAAGGGAGAATGTAACTAGTCCAGTTTTTACTGTCTTGATTTTATTCATCTGCCTCTGAAGCAAAAAGTTCATGCATTGCTTGTAACAGAGTTGGGGGGCAGGGGAGGGGAGGAGTCATCCGATATCCCAGCACAGGGTTATGGAAGTGGCCCAAATTATGAGAAACACAATGCTTGCCAAAAGGTGTCAATTTAAACACAGAGCAAACCAGGAAGGCTGAACAAAACTGCATGACTTAAAAATAGCTCAAGCTTGGTCCTGTCCACTCAAGCTTGAAATATTGTACAGGGTGTTTTCATAACACCAAAAACGTTTTATGTGGGGTGGGGGGATGTAGTTCCCTGAATCCAATTTCTTTACTTAAAAAAATAGTGTGTACAGGCGTCCCTCCCGTATCTGTGGGTCCCATATCCGCAGTTTCACTTATCCACAGTTCACAAATCCCCCCTCCCCCGGTCGCACAAATGACATATCTGTCTCTCTTTCCAGCCCTCTTATCGTTGGGTTGCACATTCAACTGGCAATTTTTTCTTATGGCAACTGAAGCTGGCCTGCCTACCCACTTGTGGCAGCAACTAAGAGAAAGCTATTCTCTGCATTCACAGTGGCCATTTTGAATTTGTGGCAGCCATTTTGAAACCATCCTGAAGCTATCCGCAGCCATCCCGAAGCTATTCTGAAGCCAGTGAAGTACTAGCAGCCCCCAGAATGTCTTGGAGCAGCCGGGTTATTGCTCCAGAATGCTTTGCAGAGTGACAGCCTTTAATAGTTTGCTGCTAAATTCTAGGTAATAACAGAGTTAGGGGAAACTTTTACGGGGGGAACAACACAGAGGTCTCGCTGTCTGCTCCCTGCGCAACAGTAAGTATAGGGTTCACTACTATCCGCAGTTTCAGGCAGTAGTGTAGTTTACGCAGAGTGGCCAGTGCAGGCTGCTCCGAGCTCCAGGTGAGGGGTGGTGGTCTCCACACACCTCGGTGGCAATCACCCCTGAAAATACTGTGAGGTGTGAAAGTGCCTCCTCCTCCTGCCTACCCTTGATACCATTTGGCTCTGAAATGGAGCTGTTCAGCAGCGAGGGTGGCATAACACACTGACACTGGGGGCATCAGTGTCATCACGTCGCAGGCCCCACCCCGGGGACACATGCACTACAGTACTGGTTCCAGGTATCCACAGTAGCAGCAGGAACCTATCCCCCGTCGAAACAGGGGGTGGAATGCCTGTATTAATTAGCACTTACCGTATTACAGGGGTGACCAAACATGCTTAACATAAGAGCCACGTACAATAAACTTCAGATGTTTGAGAGCCACAATATTTAAGAAGCATTTAAATTCTTAAATATAATTACTCACCATGAACATTAAAACTTAAGTTTTCATCCATTGGACTCTTTATACCTGGTAAATAATTATAAAGCTTGAAAATTTCTTATTTGCCTTTTATATTAAGTGTGATGCAAAAAGGAGCTCAGCCAACGTCTTTCTGAGAGCCGCACATTATATGTGAAAGAGCCACATGTGGCTCAGGAGTCACAGTTTGGCCACCCCTGACTTATTACATGCGCAACAAATGTGATAATTTTCTTGGGTCTTTTCCCAAACAAGAATGAGCTATTAAACAAGCAGAAAAACCTCTCTTACAGTAGTTATGGCACTCTTCATTTTGTTAACATATACAATGCAGGCAGCCGCTTCAACCAGATCAACACCTACCTGTATTAAATTTTTGTTTTAAATTCATCTGCCAGAGAACCTTTTGCAGTACTGTATTGCCATCCTGTGTTTTGTAGGGTTGCAGTAGCATGGCTGTTATTGGTATGGCCATGAGTTGATACCACACTGGCAAGATTACAAAATTGATACCCACGATCCCATGCTCGGGATCATTAAAAAGGGGATTGAGAATAAAACGGCCAATATCATTATGCCTTTGTACAAATCGATGGTAAGGCCACATCTGGAGTATTGTGTCCAGTTCTGGTCACCATACCTCAAAAAGGATATAGTTGAATTGGAAAAGGTGCAGAAAAGAGCGACCAGAATGATTTGTGGGCTGGAGCACCTCCCTTACGAGGAAAGGCTACAGCGTCTGGGGCTTTTCAGCCTAGAAAAAAGGCGCCTGAGGGGGGACATGATTGAGACTTATAAAATTATGCATGGGATGGAGAGAGTGGATAGAGGGAAATTCTTCTCCCTCTCGCACAACACCAGAACCAGGGGACACGCACTAAAATTGAGTGGAGGGAGAGTTAGAACAGACAAAAGAAAATATTTCTTTACCCAGCGTGTGATTCATCTGTGGAACTCCTTGCCACAGGATGTGGTGATGGCACCTGGCCTAGATGCCTTTAAAAGGGGTTTGGACAAATTCATGGAGGAAAAGACCATCACAGGTTACAAGCCATAAGCAACCTCCTGGTTTTTTAGAAGTGGGTTTTCTCTGTGCCAGGTGCAAGGGAGTGGCGACTGGACACAGGTATCTTGTTGTCTCGTGTGCTCCCTGAGGCATCTGGTGGGGCCACTGTGTGACACAGGAAGCTGGACTAGATGGGCTTTTGGCCTGATCCAGCAGGGCTCTTCTTATGTTCTTATGGAGAAAAAGAAAAAAATAATTCTAATCAAATATTTATCCTCATCCAACCAAATTCATACCAAAGCCTATGCCAAGAATTAGCAAGGGAGCTAATAGTTACTCCTTATTGAAGACCAACCCTCTCTGTTTAATGACTCATTATAGAAATACTGAAGTTGACCATCTCAATGTCCCCATTTTTAGATTTCCTTGTTGACATAAATTTAGGGACATCAAGTTTAGCTTCTTCAAAAAAGAAGAAGGCAAGATTGTTTGAACAGGCATTTAAGTTGTAATGACAACAGCACAGAATCTCTTACAACCCAGGACAAATTGTTTTAGCATGCCACTAAAAAAGGGAGGTGTCTGTGGAAGGGATAACCTAAGAGAACGATTCCATTTACGGTATGTCTCATATGCTGGAAGTCAGGTTGACTTTCCTAATTTCATATTCCTGTTGCCTTGTGTCAGCTGTGTGCCCTCAGCCAAACTGGAACCTTCAGGAGTAGCATGCTGCCAATGTGCTTGCACAAAAACTAAACAGGAACACAATCATTTATACTGCAATTACTGCAGTAGTGCCCATGAAAGTGGAGTGTTTTGAATATGGCCTTGTACATTCTCAAAGTGCAACTCCAATAAATAACTGGGACAGCGTGCTAGACCTTTAGGAGAAGGAATCTGGGCAGGTGCAGCGTGTTAAACCTTAGAGCACAATCCTAGGCATGTCTACTCAGAAGCAAGCCCCACTGAACACATCTACTGCTTCTGAGTAGACATGCCTAGGATTGTGCTCTAAGGTTTAACAAGCTGCACTTGCCCACATTCCTTCCTGGGAAGAAATCTGGTAAGCCTAGGTATGAGAACACATGAGGTCCTTCATATAGGCGTCACCTACAGACTAGTGAGATTCCATGGAGCGGGACCAAGGTGTCCATCTGGCCCAAGAGGTTAACTGGACCCTGCAATACCCCCACATCCTGATGTGCATGGCTGCTCTGAACATCCACTTGATTTTACAGAGATGGCAGACAGAGTAAGGGAACTGCTGGGCTGTGGAACTATCCCCCACAGTAAGGTGAATGCAACCTCCTTTTATGTACTTCCATACCAGCTGGGACTTTTTGTTTTGTTTTGAATAGATCAGTGGAATGTATCTCCTCTCTAGCTTCTGTGAAGACAGCATCACAGGAACCCATTCAGATAAAGTTTAAACTATCACAGTCCATCTTCATGCACTTTTGTACTGGTTCTCTATTCACTTGCACTACACATTGGCTGAGATCTGGTAGAGATGAAATATTGATTTACATCTCAGCCCTGAAAGGGAATAGGAAACTGGCTGCTTACTTGTATTTTTGGTGTACTTGATCAGGATTGTCCAACTCAAAATATTTTCTATTCCCGGTTCCAGGCTATTTAGTCTGCATATAAACAGGTGGACTACATAGAAACTAGACAAATCATAGGCTAATTAGAACGCATGTGTAACTAGACATTTCCTAAATGCATAATAATAGTATGCAAATACAGTCAGCTTCCCCATTTATACACCACACAGGTTCATCAGGTTTCTACAATATTGTTTTATTTCTTTTCCCATTTAAAATACAGCACTGAAGTTCAACACATAAATATCCCTTTGATTTCTTAACACACTTTCCAGGCATCATTACTTAAAGTGCCTAATAGTGAAAACATTTTTTTTCTTAAGAGTAACTTAAAAAAAAGAAAGAAGTATTTGTAATTCTGATATGGCTGGGTAATGATTGTACATAAGTCATTCCTCTTGCTGATATTGACCCAAGACTGTTTTGCACTGTGTTGGCTTGAAAGCAACCATTTTACAGGATATTCTTCAAACATGTCCTCTGAACAGTATACAGAATATAGACTAAATGTATTGTTTTTCTTAATGCCCCCCACCAGCCCCAGTGTTTACAGTGTCCCAAGCTACTATGTTGATTAAAAACCAATTGATGCAAAGCTTCTGAAATGCATGCAAGTTAAAATTCACTTAACACACACTTTAACTTAAAGAGTCTGAGGACTTTAATTTTCATATGCGGCTAAGGTTCAGTCACAGTTTCAGATGTGTTTGTTTCTTTGGCAAGATTGGTAACTACTCCTTCCTTAGCCCCACGTTGATCCATTTCCATTTTGATTTGCTCCTTGGCATTCCCATTATGTATATCCTTAGGACGGTTTTGCAACGTAGGGTCAACATCTATTTTCTCCTGTGGTTGTGGATTGTTCTCAGGCAAAGGTGGCTGAAGTCCATCCACTTGAGTGGGTTCTGGAACATCTGCTTTCTGTTCAAGTCTTTCCAATATATTCTGGACTTTTCTTACACCATCTCTCCTAGCCTGCCGAACCTCTGCACAGCCCTCAGGGTCCACCGAGTCCAAGGCGAGCAGCTCTTTGGTCAAATACTCTTCTATCATGAGATATTTTTTATCGTTTTTCTTCCCATCAAAGGAATCAACAGCCTGCTCCAACATTTGTACTCTATTTAGAATGGCTTCAACCTTCAACACCCCTGGGTGCTTCTGAGATTCCACCTCTGAAGTCTTCTGTGGTTCAGGTTCTTGTGGGGTTGGCCTTTCTTCTACAGGAGCGGCTTCAGGAGAGCAAGGAATCTTTTTGTCAACATTGTCTGCTGAGGGAGTTGGTTTCTGTGGAGATGGTTTAGTATCTGGATGAATGACCTGAACTGGGATGTAAGAAGCAGGACTTTCTGTTCCAGGTGGAACTGTCTTGTTCTCAGGCTTGGGCTCAGGTAGTAGGGTTGATGGTGACACCTGAGTTGGCATTTGTGGTTGAGGAGCCTGGAGGAGGAGAACAACATGCTCACTGATGGTGAAAGTTACCCCAAGAAAATGAATAGAGGGATTTCAGTTCTAAAACCACAAGCAAAACTCTTTCCAGATACATGACCATTCTCAGGTTGTTCAGCCTTAGGTTATGTGTACGTCTCTATAGTGGCCTACAAACATCTTTGCACATATATAACCTTATTGTTAATAATTACCCAACCCAAAGAACAGTCTACAGCTCTGAGAGGAAGCTTGTATGAATTATGATAATTGTGAAGAGCAGTAAGAGTGCATTAAAATATATTTTTTGTTTTACTTAATTTTATAATAATAGGACCAAAAAAGAAAAAGAAATGGTGGGGTGCAATACAACTGTGAGTAACGAAATTCAAAAGATATGACAAACTACAATACAGGGATGCTGATGAGACATAACATAAAGGGTAAGACTTCAAAAGGTAACTTACTGAGCTGGCTTAGTCAGTTCATAAAATAAAATAATGGCCCAATCCTAATAGGGCTTTACACTATTGTTCTGGCAGCAAAGGCTGCACAGCCTGGTCACTACAAGTGGCGAGTGGCTGGGTCCGCAAACCAGTGGACTGTCCACATCCCCTGGCACTGATAAGTCAGTGCAGGTGGGTAGGAGGGAGGCAAGGAGGGGGAGAAATGGAGTGAGGTGGATTGAGGCCAGGAAGCAGGCAATATCGGCGGCAGTGGCACTGCTGATATCCTATCCCCCTTTCCAGGCCTCAATCTGCCTTCCCGGGTCCACTCAGACTAAATAGCTGGCATAGGTCCGAGAAGACCCATTCAAGAGGCGAGGGCTTATCCCTGGGCAAGGGAACAAATGTTCCCTTCCTCAGAGGAGAACTTCAGGGCCTGAAACCCCACCGCAGGATACCGCACATGCCCCTTTGGCTCTGCTGCATCACCAGGCAGGGTGTTACGTAGGATTGGGCTGCCGGCCTCAATATTGTGGCATTATCAGTAAGAATCCAAGATGTTCTTTGAGGGAAAATGGCTATAAAAATACTCAGTGCTTATCACCATTCCTGGACCTCTGTCATTGCAGCCAAGAAAGACTACAAAGGGTTAGCTAGCAGAAGAGGGGAAAGATAAGGCCCTTATAATGATTATGACAGGTCCGAGATGGTCACCAGTTTCAGTTTAGAACAGCGGAGCTATAAAGTTGAATCTGTGATGAAGTCATTAGCTTACTGTGTCAACTAACAGATCAAAGTTTTCAGCAGTACTACTCAGAATTCCACATGATGAATACAACCCCAAATGTTTTGCAGAACAATGGCTGATGCAAATTAAAGACAGACTTGTACAGGTTGACGATGCCTACCTGAGGTCTGACTGACTGTATTCTGATGGGAGTTGGAGACTGGACTCTGGCTGGCGAACTTTCACGACTCGTTGAACCTCTTGGTGGCATCCTGTATGGAGACTGCGCACGTGGTGGCCTCTGATCCAGATCATCAACCTGAATTTTGTGATACACTGGTTGGTGAGCTTGGTGAGCTTGGGAGTCACTCTGCGGGGCTGGGTAGTGGGTCTTCTGTGCTTGATGATAGACTTGGGATGGTTGCCTTGGAACATTTCCCTCATGGATCACACGGATAGGAATATATCCAGGAGGGAGTTGGTGACTTCCCGAGCTGGACCTGCTTGGTGACTGAGGAGAAATAGTTGGCGATTCAGAACGTGCAGGTGATGAAGGCTGCTGGGAAAACAAAAAGAAAGATTTGTTATTAACATCCATTGTCATGTTTTGCTATGTTTAAATCTCAAAAAGGAGTACAAAAAGGCATTTCAAGCTGGAGTTACCAGTGTCTTGCTATTCTATCAAGTCCCAAAGAATCACCTTTTCACCAATGTTGCAACAGCAATCCTTTGGGCTAGATACTATCATATCCCTGGCACCCTGGCCTCAAGGTACTGGCCAAGTGGCAAAGAGACCGAGCAGAGTTGTCTAACTTAACCTAGATGCTAGAAATATCACATCTTGATACAACACTAGTACTAACGGGACCCTTGCTGGGATTGAAGAGTGTGCAAGGATCACAGCAAATGTGCTTGGCAGCATGTTTGAATCTTAGGAAGGCTTCGTTTGAGCCCCTCCCTCCCCCAATCTGAAAACAGTGAGGAACTCTGAAAACCAAACGTTACTTTGATCTTTGCTCTGTCAGTTTCTGTTATCACTTTACAATGTTTGTAACAACTAATTCGAAATGGAAATCTAAAGAGGAGATGTACAACTCAAAGAGATGTACAGCTTCAGAAGCATAGCTGAATAAAAATTATTTGGATTGATTTCATAACAAGCATCAGTCAGCTTTCTGACTCGGCAGATTGCACTGCTTTGATGTCCTGCTTGGTGTAGATAGAGAGCATCTGCAGCTTCGACAGATCTTGCTCAACTGAGTGGCCACATGCAGACAAAATGATACACCATAGTTCAGTGTTACATGTACAACCAAGGCACAACCTTGGCTTATACACTTCCCCAGGGCTTGAAAGCTTCCACTATCAGTTTAAACTGCGGTTTCCTGTTGCATCTGAACTTGGGAAACTGGACAGCCCAATCCTGTCTAGCAGGACGCAGCGGCGCAAATAAGGAGCACATCACATCCTGTCTAGGATGGGGGCTGCCCAGGTGCAGCCAGAGGTCTCCTCGGGGTAAAGGGATATTCATCCCCTTATCCCAAGCAGAGCCCAATCGCCCCATGGGTCTACTCGAATGTGCGCCAGCTATTTTGCTAGGGCATATTTGAGCTGGTCATGTAACACTGGTCAGGCCCGGGAAGAGGGATAGGATTCAGCAGAGGAGACTGCCGACAATCCCTCCCCCTTCCTGGCTGACCAATCCTACCCCACCCCCAGAATGTCCCGTTACTCCTCTACTGCCTGGCAGAGAACTCACCTTCCCCGGCAGGCAGAGCTCTGGATCTGCAGCGAGTAGAGTGGCGCCGGCCATGGCGCCAGCGCTTCCTACTTGGCAAGGGCCTCAAAAGTGCTTTAGGCATGTTTCCGGTGGAGTTCAACAAGCTAAGGAAGTGCACACTGTATCCTATGGTGTGTGTGTGGGGTGCAGTTGCAGAGGTCCTCTCAGGGTAAGGGAACTTTCATTCCCTCAACGGAGAGGTGACAGGGTGGGAAGGAGGGCTGATCAGGTCCATGAGGGGTGTGTGTGCGGGTTTGGCGACGGCAGCACACGATGGTGAAACTGGGCGGGGAGGCAGTGGGAAGGGGTGGATCCAGTGGTAATGGTGCGCACCAGATCCTATCTCCCCCTCCCCCGTTCTAATGCGCCCCACCCCATTCCTCTCCTCAGACATACACCAAATGTGGTGGCTTATGTCCAAGGAGACCCATAAACTTTTATAATTACCTCCTGTAAGCCCTCAGGACGGCCTCCTGCACACACACTGGATGCAGCCACGCCTTTTTGGCGCAGCTGCATCAGCATAGCTGACAAGGGATAAGAATGGGCCCTAAATAAATCAGTATGCAAGAAAAGAATTACACCATGCATGCAATATATTAAGAAAAAAGACTGCATACTTTTTTTGATACGTCATTATAGGAAAATTTTTAATCTACTGACTACAATTTCAGAATGTACATAATATTTTGAAGAAATAATCAATTATGCTGCCAATATAACTCAACCGTACACTACTGTTTAGATCCTAGGCCATGGAAAGATTCTAATGTAAAACATACCACAGCAATTCTTTTTTCAATCAATATGCTTACTGCATATTTTACTGATAGGCTGTGTATGAATCAAAGCAAAAGTGTCCAAAAACAGAGGGCATATTGTTATAAGAAACATTTCACCAAAGGTAATACCGTGAAAGGGACTGAAATTGATTAGTTTCACTTTGTTCTTCTTAGGCAATTCCAGAAATGCAAAGAATGGAAATCATGTCTCATACAACTTGCCTGAGCTGCCCTGATCTCTGTTTTCCTGGATTTGGCTGGTGAGTTTTGACAGAAACACAAGCTTCCAGGCTTTATTAATTTAGTCCCTGTAGGATGAAGGATTCACATGTTTCCATTTGCAGCCCAAATTATTTTTTTCAGCTAGCAAAAAAATTGAGGAGCAGATCTTCATAACTGTTAATGGGCTGTCATTCTCAATAATATCCCACAGCACTTCTGTCCACTTACCTCAGATCCATGTGAGGGAGGAACTTGGGCTGGTGCAGCTGCTGTTGCCTGTCCACATTGTTTATCTATCTGGGCCGCTTCTGCGAGTCCCCTAGCAGGGGACTGTGGACGAGCAAAACTTCCCCTTAGAGGTGAGGGGGCCCGCATGGTATTCGGAATGGTTTCTGCCTTGACTCGCTGCATGCCAGGCTGACATCCTGGATAGTATGAGTACTGCTGCCTGTTCTCTGCACCTTCATGTATAACTGGAATGGGGATGTAGCCAGCACGAAGCTTTGGATATACGATGTTTCCTTCACTGACATGGGACTGGTTTGGACTATTTCGAGATGGACCATTTGCCGATTGGCTTTCCTAAACAAACAAAAAGATCATATGGTGGAGATTTAGAAGTTGGAATCCATACAGTTCCGAACAAGCAGCTAACAAGCACGCTGATCAAACTAAACTAAACCATCTCTTGTGTTCTTATTAGAACTCCTTTGCCTAAGCAAGCAACTGCATTCTAACCAGATGGCCATCTATAATTGCTGATACATTACATATACCAGGGGTGGCCAGACCGTGGCTCATGAATCACATGCGGCTCTTTGACCTGTAACGTGCAGCTCTCAGAAGTATGTTGGCTGAGCTCCTTTTTGCATCATAATTAATATAAAAGGTAAATAATTTTTTTAAAGCTTTATAATTATCTACCTGGTATAAACTGAGAGTCCACTGGTTTAAAACGCAAGTTTAATGTTTGTGGCGAGTAAATATATTTAAGAATTTAAATGCTTCTTAAATATTGCGGCTCACAAACATCTCTCTTGCAGCTCTCGAACATCTGAAGTTTATTGTATGTGGCTCTTACGTGAAGCAAGTTGGCCACCCCTGACATAAGTACTAGGGAATTGGCCCAGTTACCGGTAATTATGAAAACCAAGTACATTTCAAAGTCTCTCTCTGATTGCCTGAGAGTTCAGTATAAGCATTTTCAGATATACTTCACAATTAACAGTGGGGCTGTTATGTTAGTAGTGTATCTTTAGTACATTAGATGTGAACAGCACCATATTGTAAAGTAAGCTTTTACTCTATTGTTTCATGTAGCTTATTAATAGATTATGGCAAGTAGTGCTCTGCAATGAACTGCTGCAGAATAAGAACTGCTGGGTCAGGTCAAAGGCCCATCTAGTCCAGCTTCCTCTGTTTCACAGTGGCCCCACCAGATGCCTTAGGGAGCACACAAGACAACAAGATACCTGTATCCTGTCACCACTCCCTCGCATCTGGCATTCAAAGATAACATACTTCTAAAATCAGGAGGTTGCTTATACACCCATCAGTATATGTATATCACCAGCCCCCCCCCCCCCATGTCTTAAATATCTGCTTGGATTAGTACATCTTTTGTGTATCTTGGACAGTTTTACTTCCATCAGTCCTTCCTTGGTGCCATTTCCTGCTTTTTTGGATTGTTGAATGCATGAGAGGCATCTCCTGAAAAAATCACTTATATTTGCATCCTTCTGCATAATGATTGCACAATAGAGGGGAGAATGAATCAGTCATCTAAATCTGCTTGCATTTCCCAGTTTTAGGGATTTTAGTAAAGCATAGTCAATAGTACAAATGTCTCAAACTTTTATGGCCAGCCAGAATATACAACAAATGCGGTTCACATATGGGATAAGAGGCCATGTGGGATTTCAAAAAGATGTTTATGTTGATAAAAACAAGTTTAAAAACCCCAAAGGATTAAAAACCAGTTTAAAAGGGGTTTTTAAACTTGCTTTTAACTCTTTGAGTGTTTTTAGCTGCTGCTTCTTTTTAACTCTTTGAGTGTTTTTAAACTGGTTTTTATCTTGAGTATTTTTAACTGGTTTTTATCAACATAAACATCTTTTTGAAATCCCACATGGCCTCTTATCCTGTATGTGAACCACATTCGTTGTATAGTACAATGTCGTTACAAAGCTACATCTAATTTGCTTTAACGCAGTATATTTTTATTTTTGGTTTATAAGTTTGGCTTTTGGAGTCAGTCCTGGTTGCTTAGTCAGATATTAACATAATAAATAAATAAATGCTGGCTGGGGGGAAGCAGTATATATTGGAGTTGGCTGGACTTCCAGGTAAACATGCCCATGATCACACTGTTAAGACTACAAGCCTATACACACCTTCTATTGGACTCCATGGGGCTTACTTCCTCCCTATCCCTAGAATTAGGCTTACCATAGCGCGCGCTCTGACTCCCTCCCCCCGCCCCACCCCTTAAGGGCAAGACAGAGCGTCCCGGTCGGCGATATGGTAAGCCTACCTAGAATTATCATCTAGTGCAATTTATGACTACAGTCTTGTGCATGCTTTGGAGTGGGATTATTTTTTCAGAGTAAACAGGCACAGGACCTGGCTGCATGAGAGTAGCAGGGGAAGAGATACATCTCGTTTTTTTTCCTGATGTACAAGTAGACATTTTTTGTGTGTTCCTTTATTATTATTAACTTATTAACAGTATTTATATTGCTTTTCAACAAAAAGTTCACAAAGTGGGTTACAGACAAAATTAAATGGTTAAATGGCTCTCTGTCCCCAAAGGGCTCACAAGCTAAAAAAGATGCAGAACACCACCAGCAAACAGCCACCAGAAAAGACACTGTGCTGGGGTGAAAGGAGGGCAGTTACTCTCCCCCTGCTAAATATAAGAGGAGCACCAATTGAAAAAGTGTCTCTTGCCCAGTTAGCAGGGGTTAGTCACTTTAGTAGTCACAATGCCAGAGAGGCAGGTTTCTCCACCCTTCCTCCAAACATTGGGGAGGGCATGGAAACCTCCATTACTTGCTCCCAGACTCTGACAGCCTCACAAGGCGGGGGATCGTCTACAAGCAAAAGGTGATGACAGCAGCCTGAGAAGATATTTGCTGGTGCTGTCCTCCTACCCCTTTAACCGCTCAAAGGTTTATCTTACATAGGGAGGGCAACTACAGCAGCAGCAGCAACAGCAGCCAGAATGCAGCTCATGAGAAGAATAGGACCTTGTTGCCATCGGCATCACTGTTGGTGAAGGGGAGCAGGCCGAAACTCCTGGCTGCCTGTACATTAACTGGTTTTTCTCTCGGAACTGAGAAACCAGATGGGAGGGGGGAGCAAGCAACTGATGTACACATTCTCAAGAGCCCAGCAGACATATAGCCAATAAGTAGAGTGATGACAGCACACATGTATGGTCCCCTCATACATGTTTTTAGAAACCTTTATATGGTTTTTTGAGATTTCACCCCCTTTGTGGTTATTTTTGAGGGTGTTTTTAATAGAAACATGCAAACCTAGGGGGTAAATTCAAATATAGTTGTGCTCCAAGGTTGTTGTTTTTGTGTATGTGTGAGTGACCCTGTTTGCTCTAAAAATTCATTGGCTCCTGTTAGAGGGAGCAGGCAGGACCTGCAAAAAAATGTTGTATCTCTCCAACCCTAATGCCCAACCAGCTCAAGCAGACCAATTCCCTCTCCCTGCCCCCTCCCCATGTGCTGTTGGTTTTCTTTCCAACTGACACCACAACATTCCATGGCACCTGGGAACATCTGAGCATGCTCAATCTGTATCGGGCTTTAAAAAACCGTATCTACAATGCATACCTAGAGAGATCCCAGAGTATGCAGAAACCACTACCTTGTTGGGTGGCCCCATTTCACATACAAATTGATAAGCACTTAGCTAACTGAGTCCAATTATTAGGATATATGGTATTATTTATTTAGTTAATGGATTTCTATCCCACCTTTTTCCTGGTAAGGGCACCCAAGGTGGCTTACAACCATTAATACACCAACAATAACAATAAAACAATAAAACAAGGGGGGGCCTAATCCTACCTAACCTTCCATGCACCGTTGCAGCCACACCAATGGGGTGCACGCACTGCGTCCTACAGGGGAGTTTCGAGCTGCAAAGGCCTCCTCAAGGTAAAGGAATATTTGTTCCCTTGCCCCCGGAATAAGCACTTGCAGCCCTGCTGGGTCTACTCAGACCTTCGCCAGCTACTTTGCTGGACTTCAAGTGGACCCAGATTGTGGGATTGAAGCCAGGAAGGGGGATAGGATATCAGAAGTGCCACTGCCGCCACTACCATCCCCTTCCCACCCTCGATTCCCCCCTCCCCACCCTGGTCTCTTCCCCCTCCCCCCGCATTGACATGCCTGTGCCAGGGCTCATTGGTAGGCCACTGGCACATGGACCCAGACACTTGCAGCAGCGGTCAGGCTGCACTGTATGGTGTATTGCGTTTTGCGACAGCCATAAAGCAGACCGCCAGAACATGAGTTCCAGCAGCACAGGGGCCCATTAGGATTGGGTCATAAAACAACTGTCTTAATTAGAAATAACTATCACAATATCTTAATGGGTGGCTGTTCCCTTCCCCCATCCGAGGCTTCTCGTGTGTGTGTGTGTGTGTGTGTGTGTGTGTGTGTGTGTGTGTGTGTGTGTGTGTGTGTGTGTGTGTTTTAATCACTAGACTTTGCCTGAATCCAACTGATAACCTGTTGCATTTCTAAATTATCTTCCTCACATTTTCTTTAAGTCAGCATGATCAGAATTTGTAACACACTAATTTCAATAGACTGAAGTCCAAACTCTCCAAGTCATTTGTCCTTTAGGGTGAACCTTATACTCTCTGTGAACCACAGGGCAAGTTTTCACCAGATGTTTACTTCTATGTATATCTGCAAAATTTAAAGTTCTGTTTAAACCCTGAAACTTGTCTGTGCGATGCTGGTAAACGCCTTCATGATATCCTCATACAGCATGGCAAGCTTTGAAACAGCAAATAGATGGATTGGCTCTTCTCCACAATAACACTGACAGCACAGAAATATTTTAAAAGCTTATAAATAAACAGGACACACTGTCAGGGGACAGTACTGCTCGTCTCATTGCTATTTAAAGAATGTTATTGATGGTGAATACAGATGAATCTACCAGCTGCAGTGATTTGAGAGTGAAAGTGTGGGGGAAAAGGAAAAAAGGATGAGTAGGAAGATCAAAAGGACAACCTCTCAGAGAGAATGCAAGATAAAGGTTCTCAGGCTGACATACACTTGCAATATGATACTTACATAGGATGGCAATGGAACTTTGTTCAAGTGATTTCCCCCTCCCCTGACGTCCTTTAATGAAGCTCTTCCTGCAGTGGCCTTTCTATTCTGGGACCATATTCTAGATGAATCTACAAGTGAGATCAGATAACTAGCACTACTGTCACTCCCTGGGTAAATATCATTCAGTAAGAGACAAACTACATGTGACTGGGGAAGACTGATGGTTAAAGACATGGGTCTGCCGCCATCATGTATAAAGTGGAAGTAGTGAAGGGGGGTTGATTTTTAAAGCAATATAGTGCTCAATTCTCCCTCTGCACTATATCCTTCAAGGTCATTTCCCCTTCCAAGCCAGGCTCTGATGCTAGAGAGAAAAGCAGCTAGAGGGGAAGCAGTTGCAGGGAGGAAAGAGGTAGGTGAAAGGAAGGTTAAGTCCCCTCCATGCACTCTGTATGTGCTTTAAATCATACTCTCTCCCACTCACTTTACATGTGATTAGGACAGGTCTGCATTTAAAGACACAAGTGGATCTGGCAGCACCAGCACATGTAGTTTTGTCCCCAAGTGAATGAAAGGTTTTAAGGAGAGGAGATATCTATAATCCTCAAGCATAAATGCCAGGAAATGAGAACAAACTTACAAAGAGATTAATAAACGGCTACAACAGACCTGCCTGCAAAGTAAAAAGGATCAAACAAGGACACCTTCCCTGGCTACTCATCACTTGGAAGCAATTCTTTCTATCCGGGAAGGGCTATGTACAAGCCTGGGCTAGCAGAACATTTTGCTAACAGAGGAAACAGCAAATCATTTTTCAAGCAAATAGCATTGTAAAAAGCACTAATAATACTGAAATGTTTTCCAATAAAACATCACAACAAACAAACAAATGTTTTTATTCTCACAACTAATGAGGTAGACCTCCACTCTTCCTGTTATATATGAGGGAACGAGGCTGAGAAATAGTGACTTGTTCATTCTCGGGTCCCCCAGATTCAAGCTTCTCGTTCCCTTGACCAGACTGAGAGCACAATCATGTGCAAATTTAGGCCGGCGGAGCGAGTGCTCCGCCAGCCTAGGGTGTCGCGAAATTGCCGTAAAGCACTTTCACGGCACCCTGGGAGTAAGAGGTGTCCACTCTGCTGCTGGCCTACACCCGCACCACCAGACGCAGGTGCTGCACCAGGTGGTGGGAGAGAGGGCCGGGGAGGGGGTGATTGGCCGGCACGGCGAGAGAAGGGGGCGGGGATATCGGCAGCATGCTCCACTGATATCTTAACCCCAGAAGCGTCGTCTGATATGGGGCGGTGGTGCAGTGGGCCCCAGGGCGGAGGGCTCAGGGGGTGGGGCGGGGCTCCCCCGGTTTCGGTTTTTCCCCCTGTTTTTTTCCGTTTTTTAAAACTATTTTTGTGTTTTTTTTAAGTCTTAACGGGTTTTTAAAGTCTTAATGTATGCTTTCGCCCACTTATCTTGTTACTGTAAGGCTCTAGCGACGATCTTCTTCCAGCTCCCGGGCGCTTCTTCTCCCTGCAATCGGGGCGCGCGCGAGCTCCTTAAAGGCGCAGAAGGTCACTGGAACAGCTTCGTTGTTCTGTGAAGACTTGCGCATGCGCAGAACAACGAAGCTGTTCCAGCCGACCTTCTGCGCCTTTAAGGAGCTCGCGCCCCGGGCGCAGGGAGAAGAAGCGCCCGGGAGCTGGAAGAAGATCGTCGCTGGAGCCTTACAGTAACAAGATAAGTGGGCGAAAGCATACATTAAGACTTTAAAAACCCGTTAAGACTTAAAAAAACACAAAAATAGTTTAAAAAATGGGGAAAAAACGTTAAAAAATAAGGGGGCGCCAGGCGGGCGGGGGCGGCGACCCCCCGCCCCTTTCTGGCGACGCCTCTGCTTAACCCCCTTCCCGGGACTGGCTGACCTTACACAGCCTCCCCAGATGTGCACCAGCAAAAAAGCTGGCGTGCATATAAGCAGGCCCATTGGGGCTGCTTGGGCTGACACTGAGGGAAAGGGACAAACGTCCCTTTCCCCCAAGGTGTGCCCCAGCATGGGCCTGATCCTGATTAGGATTCACCAGCAGATCTTAGGCAGGATTGGGCTGCCTCTCTCAAAAATATTATTTTATTTTTATTTTTCACATTTTTATACCGCCCTTCCTCCAAGGAGCTCAGAGTGGTGTACATATTTCCTCCCCTCCTTTTTGTCCTCACAACAACCCTGTGAGGTAGGTGGGGCTGAGAGATAGTGACTGGCCCAAGGTCACCCAGGAAACTTCGTGGCTGAGCGGGGATTTGAACCTGAATCTTCCAGGTTCAAGTCCGACTCCCAAACCACTACACCATCCTGGTCTATCCATAGTCTACCAAAACATCTCAGAAACCTTTCTTTGAAAGCAGGTCTGGATTGCAACTGTTCTATGCTACTGGATTACTTTCCAGAAAATGTTTGATAAGTAAATGGAAATACCGTATTGGTCTGAGTATAAGACTCACTTTTTTCTCCTAATTTTAGTTTTTAAACTAGGGGTGCGTCTTATAATCAGGCTGTTGCAATTTAATGCCAGTGATTTAATTAAATTTTTTTAATAGCACCAAACTTTAAGGGTGTAATCAGGTGCGTCTTATACTCGGGACAATACGGTAATTATACTGCCAGACGCATACAGGTAAAGTTCTGATTCTAAACTCCCTTTCACTAGTGAAATGGTTTGTTTTAAATAATTGTCTCATCTTCAGAATGCAGACTACAGAATGACTATATCTTCAGCTTAACAATCATGTGGCATGCATTCATTTTGGATCAGAGGTGGAAACCCCCACGAAACTGGATTCTAGTGGCCTGGGATTTTTAAGTACAGTATTAACAAACTGAACAAAGAGGATTCTATCGATCCACAACTTCCCTAGGATACATACATCAAAGAGCTCTCTCTCTCTCTCTCTCTCTCTCTCTCTCTCTCTCTCTCTCTCTCTCTCTCTCTCTCTCTCTGTGGTACTCAAGGTTACACTCCTTCCTCTTTGGATGTTGCTTCTCCACTTTATACATGCAAAGAGATTGGCAGCACAATCCTACGCATGTCTATTCAGAAGTAAGCCCATTGAATTCAGTAGAATTTACTCCGAAGAAAGTGTCATAGGATTGCAGCTTGGGGGTGTGCTCAGCCTCACACACTTCATGCCTTCACCTGTCACACACGACTTGAAGAACCAGGAGATCTCACAGTTATCAGAATGCAGGCTCTCCCTTAAAGGAATATTACATCTGCTGCAAAAGGGGGTACAAAACCATGGGGGAGGGCTTAGCAGAAGATCCTCATGAGATACAAGACAGTGTCTTCTGAAACTCAACTCCTGTGATGACCTAAAGATATTACATGACCTTCTGGGCCACATTTACAATGCCTGACATCATGTAGATTTTTCTTCTTCTGTTTTACATAGTGAAGAAGCCTTTAACTTGGAGCCTTCAACAATATTTGACAGAAACATAGATTTGGTTTTATGTTGTAAATGTAGGCTTGCCTATATAAAATTTATTTTTATTTACGCTAGTTTTTTTTATCGTGACTATTTTTTGAAAAAGCCCCCCCCCCATTTTTCAAATCAATTTTTATTGACTTGAGTTAGAAGCAAGAAAGCAGTCACTGAAAAAGTCTTTCCCATCAATGATTCCTTTGAACATTCTCTCCTGCATTACCCTTGGAAAGAGGCAGTGCCAACCTGTTTGTTTTCCTAAAACTGTGTTTTTCCTTGGGACCATATGTGTACACTGTCATTCTCAAAAAAGCTACAATGTAATATATAGCCAGACCAACCAGCAGCAAGCAAAGCAAAGCAGAAGGTAAATGCTTATTCTAAGTTTCTACCTGCAGTAAAATTTTATTGCACACTTAAGTATTGAAAAGAGGGTTTATAATGCAAATGTTGACATCACCTTGAAAGAACAGCATGAACTTGTACTCGGGTTAACATATTATTTCTTACACCTGCTTAAAAGAGTAGTCTACATAAAACCTGGAATTAAAACCTAGTTCCTATACTCCTGTGTTTCTCTCTAGTATTGTATACTGGACAGCCATCAAAATTTAATAAGTTAGTTCAAATGCAAAGTCTGGTAGGCTTGGAATTTTCTGAAGGTCTCCAAGAAGTGAATGAAGTTGAATAAATAGAATAAAATTTACTGGAGCAAGAAAAGCACCTGGGGTATTATCATGGAAAGAATAAAATACAAATGTTCTGCGCTTTCAAAACAGAAGGCCTAGAGTGACCCATACTATGTTGTTTTAGTTCATTAAATATAAAAGCTGAAAACCGAGTCAAGTTTACAGGTGGAAAATCTCTTTGTTTAGCTTGGAGTCTGCACTGTGAGACTGAAAAGGACTATACTATTTCTGAGTTCCCATAATAAAATTCTCATGCAAGTGACAAACGTTTAACAGCCCAATCCTAACTAAATCCCCCACGCCTATGCAGCCGCGTCAATAGAGCACATGCAATAGAGCACATGCACATGCATGGCGGGGGGGGGGAGTCCAGAGGTTTCTTTGTGGTAAAGGAACTTTTGTTTTTCCTCTTATGTTCTTCTGCTTCTCCCCCCCCCCCCGCCCCCAAACACACATTTTTACCTAGCCAAGCCAGGAAAAAAAGAAAGGCAAAAGTGGAGAGGGAGACAGAGAGTTGCACTGGGAAGAAATTTCCACACAGCTCTCTGCCACCCTACCCACTTTTGCTTTCCTTCAATGCACTTTTGCTTTCCTTCAATGTGTACCGTATGTCTCTTGTTCCCTTCCTCTCACTGCCCCACATAAGGAGAGGAAGAAATGGGAGGTTATTTTTTACTAGTAGGTCAACGGGCGTGCCCCCACTGAGAAAAAGGAAGCCAGAATACTTGCTAGAGGGTCACCGCAGGCATCTTCTTGTTAAAGAGGTAATGATTACCGTTGTGAGATCATCACTAGGATAAACAAAGGTGCAGCCAGCACAAAGTGCACAACTAAGAAAGAAACATATTCTATCTCTGTTTCCTATGTGTAATTCCATAGCCAGAGTGTAAGAAAAACTCTGAGCATTACTCACAAGATCTGAGTCAATCCTTTCAGGACTCAGAAGGCAAAAACCTTTACACACCTGCACAGTCTGTCCATGCTAGAGGAGGTGCTGCAACAACTGCAATGGCATGTTGTCACTGACATTATTTTTAATTTACGAGTATGTGTATGAGAAGGAAGGGCAGCACTGACATCAGCCTGTACAGTATCATGCAAGATGAACGTGACGGTATGCTTCTGCACTCTAGCACTGTTCTATCAAAGGTCTTCCCATGTGGTCTGGCTTTGTTCAAGATTGCCATTCTATTGCTCTTGGGACATTTTCTGTTTGCACGTACCGGTACTTCTGTCTTTTGCAACTACAGTATAGGCCATTTTTTGGCTCAATTAATGAGAAGAAGGAGCAGACGTCAATAACTAGGATGAGGGCAATCAGTTCAAATTCAGTGCCTGTTTTAAGCTTCATGCTGAAAGCAGAGCATAGGCAAGAACAAGATAAGTACAGACTGCACAAGCTATTCAGAAACAAAATTTCAAAAAAAACGCAACTGGTGTAAACATTTCCAGAGGGTCAGAGGATTTCTGCACTGTCCCTTCCCAAAGCTCCACCACTCCCTAAACACATTTGTCTCATTCCAAAGCCTTATGCTCTAGACATGTACAATTTTCCTGGCCAGTATTGTGTTTATGTAAACAAATGGATCAGACAAGTAAAGGGAGAGAGAGAGAGAGAGAGAGAGAGAGAAGGAAATGGAACTCCCAGATGACTGCTCCAACAGCATATATGTAAAAATGAAATCTTTACTTGCTTCCCTTTCCCATCCTTCTCTTACAGAGAAGTAACTAGTCATAACTAATCATCTCCCTTACATTGTGTTTGGGTGCTTTAGCTTATCTCCTTGCTGCTGTCATGTTACTATGCTTTTATTTATGCGATGTACCGACTGAATACAGTATACAAGAGCTTCACATTTATAGTACTCTGAATGTAAGGACTCGTTGTTGTTGTTGTTCAGTCGTTAAGTCGTGTCCGACCCTTCGTGATCCCATGAACCATATCCCGCCAGGCCTTCCTGTCCTCCACTATCTTCCTGAGTTCGCTCATTTTCATGTTCGTTGCATCGGTGATGCTGTCTAACCATCTCATCCTTTGCCTTCCCCTTCTCCTTTTGCCTTCAATCTTTCCCAGCATCAGAGTCTTCTCCAGAGAGTCCTCTCTTCGCATTAGGTGGCCAAAATATTTGAGCTTCAGCCTCAGTACCTGTCCTTCCAGGGAACAGTCAGGGTGGATTTCATTTAGGATTGACTGATTTGATCTCCTAGCAGTCCAAGGAACTCTCAGAAGTCTTCTCCAGCACCACAGTTCAAAAGCATCTATTCTTCGGCGCTCAGCCTTCCTTATGGTCCAACTCTCGCAACCATACATTGCTACTGGGAACACCATCGCCCTGATTATGTGAACTTTTATTGGCATGGTGATATCTCTGCTTTTTATTATGCTGTCTGCCATAGCTTTCCTTCCAAGGAGTAAGCGTCTTTTAATTTCATGGCTGCTGTCTCCGTCTGCAGTGATCTCGGAGCCCAGAAAAGTAAAATCTGTGTTACTGCTTCCATTTCTGCCCCTTCTATTTGCCAGGAATTGATGGGACCAGATGCCATGATCTTAGTTTTATTAATGTTGAGGTTCAAGCCAACTTTTGCACTCACCTCTCGTGGCTTTCGTGGAGTCGTAAGGACTCGTGGCAAAGTATTATTCCCATTTTAATTACACAATGTGACCACATCATCAGTATATTATGGCCACCTATTTTGCTAGAAGATACACTCTTAATTTGAATTGTTTTATTCTCCACACTTACTGTTTACATCCATTGAATCCTGAGTTCATCAGTGAGACAGTGTGCCAAGAATATTTTAAAAACTCTAACTCATTAGTCACTATGGCTCGTGATATTTTATTATTTCAGTTGGTTCATCATGCAGTGTATTTATGCAACACTCTGCTTTTTGTATCTTAATCAATGCTGGAATTTTGTTTCACATGTTATACATATGCAAATAGGGTTTATTATTCTTTCCTGAACCAGTGACAAGCACCAGCACCCTGGAGGAATAGAACCCCTGCCATTTCAGTAAGTGTAAAAATCTAGTCATATGCTTCCTATTCTGCCTCCTGCTTAATTCAGCTTGAACAATCAAAACTACATCATTTGCCTGTGCACTAAGAAAGGTCCTTATTGACAAAAACTTCCTGGCTTTCCTAACGCATATGAAGGCATTCACCCTGCATGTCTATAAATGGAAGCTGAACTCAAAGACTCCATCAGAAGGTGATGAAATAAATGCAGTATAAAGAGAACTTGCATCATCGCTTCGTTCCATCAGACTTAAAAGCAAGGATTAAAATAAGGTTCCTCAAAAAGAGCTGTACAAAGGGCACTACTTTGCTGAATAAGGGAGACACACACATGTTCTAGCAAGCTATTTGTACTGCATGACTGCGCCTCAGGAAGAGCAGTGGACCTGTCTGTTTTTAATGCTCAGTGAGCCAAAATAACTGGCAATGCCACAATACAAAACATATAACAAGAAATGAGCTGGTACTTCGCTGAAGCTCAAATATTTTGGCCACCTAATGCGAAGAGAGACTCTCTGGAGAAGACTCTGATGCTGGGAAAGATTGAAGGCAAAAGGAGAAGGGGAAGGCAAAGGATGAGATGGTTAGACAGCATCACCGATGCAACGAACATGAAAATGAGTGAACTCAGGAAGATAGTGGAGGACAGGAAGGCCTGGCAGGATATGGTTCATGGGATCACGAAGGGTCGGACACGACTTAACGACTGAACAACAACAACAAATGCAAACATAGGTGGATTTTGAAGTGTAGTCCCATAGGAGGGGACATTAAGGTTGCAATTCTATACACATTACCTGGGAAGACGTTTCACTGGATTCAGTGATACTTACTTCTGAGTAGACATGCATAGGATTGTACTGCTTGAGCCCTTGATTATTGTGGCTACCATGAGCTCAAACTGGAGATGCAATTATGTGGGGTGAGGCAGTATGTCAGAGGGGGACAGAGGGCAAAGTACTGGGAGAGGCTTGTGTAGAAGCCGAGCAGGTATAAGGAGCACAATTTCATAAGACGGAGGAGGACTTAGAAAACAGCCCAATCCTGCCTAAGGATCCGCCGGGCGGCCAAGGCAGCCCTAGTAGGAGAAGTCAAAGGTGCAAACAACACACGTTTCTAGGACACAAATTTGTAAAACATAAGATGATATTCAGGTAGTGGGCATATTTTAAAATTTCCTATGAAATGATTCAGAATGAAACTCATTAATCTGCCATCCTGAGGGTTGTGTGTGTCTGTAATCCTATATATCATCAGTAGCAGCCATGTTTGGAGGCACTAGCGTCGCTCCGGTAGGGGCGGGGCTGTAAGTATCGCTGCGGTCATAGTCTCTTTACCGAGCGAGGAGGAGGCAGCCCCGCCCCCTCACTGTCCGAGCCAGTCCCCTACGGAGAAAGCAGCAGGCAGGGTCTCTTCCCTGCCGGTTTCTCCGTAGGGGACTGGCTCGGACAGTGAGGGGGCGGGGCTGCCTCCTCCTCGCTCGGTAAAGAGACTATGACCGCAGCGATACTTACAGCCCCGCCCCTACCGGAGAGACGCCTCTGTTTGGAGGATCTGAGGCCACTGTGCTGGTATGTGAAATTATGTGTACAATACTCCTAGCTTGCTATTTTAAAGCATGGAATCACACTGTCAACCAATGTTTCCAGTTGCAAACACCATAATATGTGTATGACATACTGGCTCAGTCCTAAGTAAGACTTTAGGACCAACCAAAACAAACCAAGTATCAAATAGTGAGCTTTTGATTCCCACAGAACTCTGGTAGATAGTAAGCAAAATTGCTCAAACTTCTGGCCTAAAATCTAAATTTGATTACCAATTCCAAGAACCAAGATAAGCCATATCTAAGGCTTATAGTATAGGAATATCTAGTTTGTTGACAAATAACCAAAGCTTTTAAATATAATATTAAGGTAACATCTATGAAACCCTATCTCCTATTTTATAGTTCACATTTACCTGATTTCCTCTTCTATAAACAATTACTCCTGAATTGATTATTCAAACATTTATTTATTTATCTTTTTTAAAAAGTTAACTATTTGTTCCAACCTGGGAGGAACATAGCATTCATTACCTAAAATAAAGCTAAGCAAAGGGCATGTTTACTACATATTCTAGTTCCTGGATATCAGTTTCAAAAATGCAAAAAGCAGCTTCAGATTGACTGTTAGGTGCACAAAAAGGTGGCCGATTCATTTTAAAGGTAATTCAACAAACTGGCACCTACAATCCAATACTTTTGTTGTGATACAGCAATGGAAATCTATGTGTGAAAACAAGTTTCTGCAGGTAGATGAACTAGTAGTTAAAGCATGTGCACAAGCTCTCCTACAACAGGGGAAAAGGGCCACACCCAGCAATGGGTTAATACGGTGGTTTACAAACTGTGTTACAGGAAATCCGGGGTTCCTCAGAAGCTTATCACAGTTTCTCAGTTAGAAGATCAGAACTGGCAAAATAGCTTTCCTAAAAGACTGCTTGACATTCATTGCTGATCTTACTCTGAAACATTCAGCCACAGGTGAATATTGGTGTATTCTAGGCCAGGGGTTCTCAACCCCTTCCCGGCCGAGTACCACCTCCAGCGCCACTCTCCTGCTGTCTACCACCAGACATGACTAGTGATGACATCATTGCCAGTTACTTCCGAGTTTTCAGTTTTTTAGAGGCCAGAAAATGCAGGTAGGAGGCTCTGGGCAAGTCGAAGGGCCCTTCTTGGCCAAAGGCAGCAGCCTCATGGGAGTGAAAATGCGCCACCGAAAGCACTGTCATCAAAGCAGGATTTCAGAGGTCCGGAGGTCCAAATACCACCAACAGTCGGCCAAAGTACCACGGTACTAGTACCACTGGTTGAGAAACCCTGTTCTAGGCCATACTCTCAGTTCATGAAAAACAATGACAAGGCCCAAGAGGGTTAGCCAATGCCTGACATGAACTTCATGTGCCAAACGCATGAACTGTCCTACAACAGGGGTTCTCAGTGGTACTAGTACCACCAGTGGTACTTCGGCTGACTGCTGGTGTTACTCGGACCACCAGACCGCTAGAACCCTGCTCTAACACAGTGCTTTCGGCGGTGCGTTTTCGCTCCTGAGAGGCTCCTGCCTTTGGCTGAGCCTCTCGGGAATGCTGAGAGGGGCCCTCCCACCCGCTCAGAGCCTCCTACCTGCGTTTTCTGGCCTCCAAAAACCCCAAACATAACTGATCACTAGCGTCGACGGGGGGAAGCAGGGGGGCGGGCCTCCGGGGGGCGTCGCGCGTATAGGGGTGACGCGCGATGCCCCTCACTTACATTTTTGCGGTGGAGGTGGGCCCGCCTGCCCTCCCCTGGGTCCGTTTGGCTCCAAAATGAGCCAAAAACGGAGCGGGTAGGGCGCTCCGCTCCTGCGCGTGACGTCACGCGCGGGGCGGAGCCTCCCCCTTAAGGGTGACGCGCGCCCCCGCTCAGGGGTGTCGCGCGTCGTCGCGACGCCCCTGTAACTGATGTTGATGTCATCGCCAATCACTTCCAGTGGTTCACAGCAGGAGAGTGGCACCGGAGGTGGTAGTTGGCCAGGAAGGTGTTGAGAACCCCTGTTCTAGAATATAATACAAATCTTCTTTATTGAACTTGGCTTCCATTCTGTACTGGACATGCAAGGGTTCCTGGCTGGTGAACCAACGTAGAAAGAGTTCCCTGGTCATAAAGACTGAAAACCTCTGAGAAAATTCATGAGAAAATTCATCTCAAGTGTGTGCATCTGTTTCCCCACAGGTCAACAGCATGCAGCTCCAGCTATTCTCTAGGTTGGACTCATTATGGGAGGTACGTTCTCCTGACAAATAGAACTTACTTCCACAGAATGGTCACAACCCAGTAATGCCTTACACATATATTAGAAGTTGTACTAACATCTGGAATATGGTTTCTATTTTCATTTCAACAGCCCCTACTGACAAATCCCCTTTTAAAATGCCCTTATTTGGGGCAGGGGGTAGAGAGAGAAGGATGACACACTACTGGAGTAAAAAAAAAAAAGTCCTCAGGGTGTACATGAATGTACGCACAACTGTCACTCTGAATGTTGATGTGTTTGAGATCATATAAGACTGCAGTACTTATTAGTAAGCAAACTCCATTAAAATCAATGGGTTTAAGCTTTCAAGTAAGTGTGCTTATGACTGAGCATGATATTGCAGAAAATCTATACTATTATTTATATTGCACCATCACTGCACATAGTGTTTTAGTTGACAGTTTACGGTATACACATCAGCAACAGTGCCTTTACTTACAAATACTGATGTACAGTTTTAATTTTTAAAACTTCCATCCCACCTTTCCACCCAGCAAGAACATATTAAGCTGTGATTGCAATACTGTTTTCAAAGAGGTGGCTAACAGCACACTCCATGGAGCTTACTTCTGAGTAGATATGCATAGGGACCTCAGAAGTAAGCCCCATGGAGTTCAGTGGGTCTTACTCTCAGGTAATTGCGCATAGGATTATAGCCTTAGTTCAATCACAGACTGTTTCTGTTTATAGTCCTTGAATTTTCAGTAAGGAAATGTCAGCTTGGCTCTCTGGCATTCTTCTAATGACACAGCTGATGTAATTCTAGTTTAGAGTGTTTATATGACTTTGCACTTTTATATAGTCAATGATCAAGTTTCTTGGTTATATGACAGAGAAGGGAGCTTCCCATTCCTGCTTTCTCAGTTTTGTACCTTGAAAAAGCAAGGGATCCTTTCAATGTGTCATGTTAAAAGCACATAACACATTCAGAGTGCTGGGAATACCAATGCACTAAGTATCTATTCAAATATTACTACAGCTAAAGGAAGATAATTAAAATGCTTCCACAGGGCAGCTGCTGCACACAAATCCTGTAACGTGTGGGAGACGCTTACAAAGTGGACCGACCTTGTTGTACAGAGGGTCACCATGCTGACATTAACTACTACCAGGAATGTGCAGTACTGCCATGGAGACTCTTCACAATCATGAGGTCAATCAATGGTGAGTTGTTCCTGCATGCTACAGAAGCTACACAGGGTTGGTGCTATATGGAAGCATTTTTGGCAGCTTCCACATGGTAGTGTTTTATTGGTACTCAGCAGGTGAGAAAAGCAATGCAACATGTCTCCACTGGTTACAAATGTTCTGGCTGTACCTGAAGTGACATACATCCTAATTTAATTTGATGTCACACATGACAAATAAACGTTAACATAAACCCTAATTTACACCATTGGGAGGACAAAACGAGATTGTATAACATTTCAAGTATTTTCTTTCAGTTCTCAGTTGTAACTCATAATCCTAGAACAGTGAACTATTATGATGCTTCCCAACTTAAAATTCACAAGTTACAAGAGACGTTCACTGGGTAGCTATATTTATGGCATGATCACACTAGCATTTTGCTGCTGTTTTTCTTGGGGGGGGGGGGACTTGAATATGTTGGGTCAGTATATCCAATTCCTACATGGGACACGGCAGCTGCACTGATCCCTATGGAAGACTACAGAAATCTCAGGTTTCTACCGAGTGCACGAACAACATACCTTCTACTAGCAGGTATTGGTTATCACACTTCCAATGTAATGGCAAAGCATCAACCCAACCGTACAAAGAATGCCTAAGTGGATATAGCCTTATTGTTTCCAACTTCAACATATACATTGCTAGGTTTCACATGGCACACTCTTGATAGAAAAAGAAGCAGAAAAACCTTCTACAGGCTAAAAGTATAATTTGCATCCAGTAATTTCAAATTCCATAGTTCTATAGATTTCAAACACATGTACAACGCAATCCTGCACAACTATCCGGCGGCGGAGCAAGTGCTCCGTTGTCAGCAGCTGTCGCAAACATGCTGGAAAGCACATTTGTGACGACTCGGGAGTAAGGGCGGCTGGTGCGGAGGCCAGCCGCTCTCACTCTGGCACCGGTTGTCCCTGCGGTCGCTGGAGGAGGTAAGTCCAGCTCCAGTGGGCGCAGGGGCAGCCCGGGCAGCGAGGGATGGGGGCCATTTGCAAGCCGGCCCGGGGGGTGGGTGGGGATGGCAGCTGCCATATTCCCATCTCCCTCCCAGTTGACGCGGCCTTTACATGGCCTCCTCTTACCTTTGCCAGCTAAATAGCTGGTGGAAATCCGAGGTTCCCGGTTTACACCAGGGGAAGGGCACAAACGTCCCCTTTCCCCGAGTAGACCTCCGGGTCGCTCCAGAGTGGCCCAGAACAGAGATAGGATCTGGCATTTAGGCAGGATTGCGCTGGCAGTCTATGTGCTACTAGTAGTATGATACTACCGTTAATAAGCTTGGCTGATTTTCCTACCATATGAAGATAGTTTTAATAGATGCTTGGGTCTCACTGACTGACTCAGGACCAAACTACAGGTTACATTAATTGCATTAGAGCCATGCGTAAGACTGGTAATTTCTGTTCTTTAACAAGAAGCAGCTGCCAAAGTGGTGGTGGTGGGATTTCTAAAAAAAAAAAATTGAACTGGAAAACTCAGAAAATGTTCTGATGTCCTAAATTGACTAGAATCCATTTTAATATGTTTGGATTATGTATACAATGTGTTTTAACTTAATTTCTAATTAAATTTAGGTGCAATTCCCCACCCAATTTAACCCCTTTTTTGCAAACAGACCTTCCTTGTGTGTGTTATCTGTATCTATGTATATTTAATATATGTGCTTCTCGGAGATAGTCACCTGAAAAAAAATGTTAATTACAACTATGAATCTGCCCAGTTTGATTGGTATTATATCCATTCATTGTTACTAATTAATTCTATAAAAATGCATTTTACAGATAGAAATTTTTCCAAAGAAAACATGGTAATGGAAAATGTTCTGTTCCACTTCAACTGTTTCCACGTTATCCAGCAAGCTGAAATGGTGCACATGCACTCTGATTACTAGAAAGGTCTGAAACAGAAACATTTGTAAGCCTCCACAGAGAAAGAGGGGAAATTGTATGATTACTGCAAAGCTACACAAAAAGCTGAAATTTGATTTGCGTATAGCTCAAGAAGCATTGATTATTAGGAAAGTTTTAAAATGAGATTTTCTTTTTAATTTTTAACAGTCAAAATCTAGGCAACACTCATACCATGAATAGCATTCCTGCACAGAATCAAGCCCCATGTGTTGTATTACTTCCTCACACACTTC
Source organism: Plestiodon gilberti rubricaudatus (assembly GCA_026170595.1). NCBI lineage: Eukaryota > Metazoa > Chordata > Lepidosauria > Squamata > Scincidae > Plestiodon > Plestiodon gilberti. Next base: position 61,158,553 of record JANXHW010000003.1, on the reverse strand, counting down.
AATCAGACTATATTTTGGGGGAGAACGGACTTCCAATAGCAGCTAGGCAGATGCTAAGCTTAAGCATAATTTCCTAGTAACACTTTAAAGAGGCAATGTTTTACAGTTAACACTAGTGTAGTACACTGGAGTGTTTCCTTGACCAAATATCCATGTAAGCTGAAGAAAACTAGCGCTGCTAAATACTGTACTTCTGGTATTAATTTCTAAAAGGAAGTATGTCTATAACTACCACTTTTGATTTTCACTAGTTGCTGTCTCACGCCTGTGCACCACGTGAGGTTCTGACTCTCATTTGCTTCTCTGGAAGTGAATAGAGAACCAAGGAAGGTGTGTAGTACCAGCTGTATTCCCTCAGTACTGGCGCCATTTGGTTGGTCATTATACACAGCCTCAGGGCGTTTACAGAATGGTAGTACCATCTAAGTGTTTATTAAAAAGAATTATCATAATCAAGGTTCATTTAGCTACTTTACAGTTCTCAGAGACACCAGCACTGCACCACTTTTCAACAGTACCAGCTAGAAGCCACTTTACCATGTATCCAAGATCCCTTCCTGACAGCTTCAGGTTATGAGGCTCCAGGGAACACAAATGTTTTCCTGTGTTGTCCTAACTAGCGCTTTCCATTTGTTTGGTTTCCTGAGGTGCTTTAGTGTTTTGCTATGGTCCAGAAAGCCCAAATGACCACCCCAATATGCAAATCGCACTTCTGACCCTTACAAAAATGGCTCCAAAAAAAGGCAGAACTTTACACCAATCCAACAAAATATCGTGCTAATCTCTAAAGCAAACACACCTCAAAATTCCTGCCTGTGAACAGGAGAAACACCCAATAATTATTTTCCACTCTGCTGTTAAACTTCCTAGTTCAGACAAGTCATTTTGTCATTGCATAATCAACTGACTCATGGTAATGAAACAAAAACACACTTTTACATAATCTACACATCTCAGTACCAATCCATCCCACTGAGTTTCAAAGAAGAAAACTTTTTTTTTAAAAGACCATCCTTAGGTGGCAGTCACTTTCTACTGACAGTACCTATTTGGGCAGAGTTATGAAACACCTCCATGACCAAGCCTTTTTTTTTTTTTAAACACACACAAAACAAGAAAAGTAAAAGGAATCCCATGGACAAGGGGGCTGCCCTCTGCTTGAGCCGGTGCGCGTCACGGCAAAATAAATCAAAAGTTTGACTCTTCCCCGGCTGAGGCGGCCTTAACCAACTTTAAATAAACACGGCAAGGGCCGAGGTATCAAATGCTTTAAGGCACAAAAAAAGGACTGCAGTGCGTCAGAGACAAAAGCCAGCTCCTAGCCTCACTGCATTGCCATGTACTGGGGAGGGGGAGGGCAGGCTTTTCCTGGCACTGCCCCAGCTGAGCCTACAGCCAAGAGCGCCTGTGGAAAGCGCTCGACCGCTTCAAGCGGCGCTGTCGCGAGTTGCGGGTTGAGCAGCTGAATTCCTCGCGCGCTGCCCTTCACCGCTCCGACTTCTCGCCCTGGCCCAGAACGAGGGGAGCAGAGGCTCTTCCGAATCCTCAGCCACCGCAAGAATGCTATGCCATGCCAGGCAGGCACCGAGAGAAGTATTGTACCGCACCGCCCGCACGTCCGCACGTCCTCTACGAGGAATGTCTCGGCGGCAAAGAGTCCCCTGACCCAGGCCCGCCGTGTCCCGGGAGAGAGCCAGGCGTGTCTCTTCTCCACCCACCGAATCCCAACTCTGCAAGGAGCAGCAAGTGTGGCTTCCCCACCAACACGGCCATGTCCTGAGAAGTGTCTCCCCCCCCCAACCCTAGGGAAGGAGGAGGAGGAAGAGCGATCCCCAAGAAGTCTACACTGAAGTCAACGGAAAGAAGAGAGAATCTACGGACGCCTGATCCCCCTGGCTAACTAGCCCCTACCAGTGACTCAGCAGCAGCAACAGGGCAGCACAGGGCACCGAGGACAGGCTGCCTGCGCGTCCCCACCAACTCCTCGCCTGCAAGTTTCAGCAGCGTCAGGTTTCCCGCGCAAGAATCCGCGCAGTTGTCGCTGGGCAGTACCTTCCGATGGTCCCCCTGCACGCGCGGGTCGTTCCAAGTGGTGGTGCGGCTGTTATGATCCACAAAGAAAGGCCACCCGGTCTGCGGGTCTATCTTCACCTCCCAGCCCGGAGGCAGGGGCTCCCGCTCGCCTCCGCCGGCCTCCGCATGCACCATTGTGGGGGACTGAGCGGCCGCGCTCATGCTGCGCGCCAGAGAAGAAAGTGGAGAAGCTACGAAGCACAGAAGTGAAGGACAGCTGCCTGCCACCGGGCCATGCACTGGAGAGTCAAGCGAAGAAACCCCGCAGGCCGGGCACCTTTATCGCTCAATGTGGAGAGGGAGGGGACACAGAAGGGGGTGGAAGTGTCTGGAAATAGCAGCTCCGCTCCAAGGAGGAGGGGAAGGGGGAGGAGAAGGAGGAGGAGGAGAGACGCAGGGCAGCTGCCCGGCTGGAAACTTCTGGGCGCCTCTAGCGCCCTAGGGCAGCCGGGCCGAGAGCTCCTCCTTGAGTCACTCTCCTTCCCTGTCCTTATTATTCATGCTGATTATGACGGGCGAGCGGCCTCGCGCTCCGCCTGCTGGGAGGTGGGTTAGAGCCACGCTTGCCAGCGCTGCATCATGTTTATTCATTTAATTGAGCCTTGGGGGGGGGAGTAGGGGGGTAACTGTAGTCAAGCCAAAAATCACCACTCATCCACGCCAAACGCACAAATTAATCTTGAACTCTGTGTTCAATCTTGAGCCAGTAATGACCACTCCTTCCCCTTCTTTCCCGTATGCATTGAAAGAGGGAGGGGGGAATCTGCCCTCCCTTGTACATACTTTTCAAACACTGCCTGTAGTTATGGCAGTTAATGGACGTGTGGGGACAACTAATTGCAATAAAGGATCTTGAGTACTGTACAGTATATGCTTCCAGACTTACGCTGCAAAGCTCAGAATATTTACTTGCATTGACATGGGACCTACTTTGAGTAGCCACTTCTTTTTTTAATTTTCTGCACAAGCACAAAGTTCTTGACAGTCCTTATCTCAGTCATCCTCACAACAGCCTGTGAGGTAGGTAGCTGTTACTAGACCAGAGGAACACTGGTCTTCTTACCCAGCAAGGCAATGTTTATGTTCTTATATTGCGAAGGTTCATAAATTCATGTCGCACTCCATGTTGGCTAGCTCAGATTTTGGGCAAGATGCCATTATGGCTCTGACTCAGGGAAACAGCTGCAGTATCTTACTAAAGAGACCATGCCTTTCGCCCTCTGCTTAGTGAGACGGCACATTTGGTCCCACCTCTAGAATAACAAACTACTCTACCTCCCACACTCTGAGCCAAGCTAGCAATTTGCAAATGCTGACATCATGAATCTAATTAACTAATGATTGTGGTTTCTCATTAGAACTACAGTATTTTTTGTTTCCAGGCAACCTTGGCCCTACGTTCTTGGCTGATGGTAAATAGAACAATTATTTTCCTATTACATCTTACGTACCCACTTCAAATACAATATTGTCTACAAGAGCTACAGGGCCTCCCCCAAACATCTTGGCGTCAACTGGGGTATGCTCCTTTACCTGCAGATGTGCCAGGGATCAGAATCCTGGCTCTCTGGAGTGGAAATGGAAGAGGTAGTCTGGGGGTAGAGTTGAAGAGGAAATGTGGAGGAGAGGATAGTGGTGGACTCTAGCATGAGAAACTTCCTCTTCTACTGCATTCTCCACTATCATAACATCAGAGGCTGGTCTAGCCAGACTCTTTGTCACGCCTCACACATATTTGAAGGGTTATCGAAGAGAGCCAGGCAGCAATGTGTGTTATGGCCAGGGGTATATCACTAGGGGGACAGCGGAATGGACTACACTGGGTGACACCCCAACAAGGGGTGACACCAAAATGACTTTCTATTCTATTAAATTCATCCCATTTGTTACTAGTGGTGTGAAAACGCACCAGTTGTAGAAGATGGTACTGGTGGTGCGAAAATGCACCAGTGGTAGAAGATCGGTTTTAATTTTAATGGTTCTGACTGTGATTTAAGGAAAGGGACCATACTTGTTGGCATGCACAAGGTTGCAGATCCTGGCACCTCCCCTGGCACCTCCAGTTGAAAAGGGTCTCAAGTAGCTGCACTGGGAAAGACCATTGCAGTAGGTAAAGTTATTTCCCTTGTAGGAATTCCCTGCATGCCCTGTCATGTTTTGTAGTCCTGTTTCCTGGAAGTAGGAGCCTGTTGGCGTAAGATTACTTAACAGATGCTGTAATCTGTTGTTGGATAAGGCAGAAGCGCAGGTGCTGGGATTGAGAAGGCTTTGTTTTTTGCCAAGAGGCTTGAATTTTGGGGATTTCAGTAGGGCTTCCGTTCCTTCTGCCTGATGGAGTCTAGCTAGTCAGTGACCAGTTTGGTGGCTGCTTGATGTTATTCCCCCCATTGAATGCTGGGATCTCTTAGGGGTTGATGGGGTTTATGTTACTACTATTGCCATTTCTGTACATTCAGTGATATACAGGAATTATGATTTACGAGTACAGTAACTGTACAAAAAACATTACTAAGGATTCTATGTGGTCTGGTACAGGAGGAGGCCCATGGGGTGACACAATGAGTTCTTGCCCTGGGTGCAGCAACCCCTAGTGACGTCAGTGACGTCTCTGGTTATGACCCAATCCTACTGGGCCTCTGCACTGCCGGAACGTGCATTCTGACAGCACAGCGTGCTTTATGGTAGCCACAAAGTGCGACCTGCCATTCAGCGCAGCTGGGTTGCCAGTAGTGAGCGGCCGTGCTCCAGAAGCCTCTGGAGAAGCCCTGGCGCTGGTACATCAGTGCAGGGGGTGGGCAGTGGGCGGGGAGGGGTAGGACCTGGAGATGGGGCAGGAACTGGAGACTGGGGTGGGGTGTGTGTTGAGGCCAAGAAGGGAGTAGTAGCAGCAGCAGCGGCTCTGCCAATATCATATCCCCCTTTCCCAGCCTCGATCTACCTACCTGGGTCCATTTAGACTTGTGCCAGCAAAATAGCTGGTGCAGATCTGTGTATACCCATCGCAGCAGGGGAGGCTTGCCCTGGGGCAAGGGAACAAATGTTCCCATACTTCAAGGAGGCCTCCGGAACCTAAAGCCCCCTGCAGGATGCAGCACACGCTCCATTGGTGTGGCTGCATTGACAGTGGGAGACTTAAATTGGATCAGGCTGCCTGAAAGAATAAGATTTATTGCTATAAAGAATAAAGTTCGTATAGTCAGGGCGATGGTGTTCCCAGTAGCAATGTATGGTTGCGAGAGTTGGACCATAAGGAAGGCTGAGCACTGAAGAATAGATGCTTTCGAACTGTGGTGCTGGAGAAGACTCCTGAGAGTCCCTTGGACTGCTAGGAGATCAAATCAGTCAATCCTAAATGAAATCAACCCTGACTGTTCCCTGGAAGGACAGGTACTGAGGCTGAAGCTCAAATATTTTGGCCACCTAATGCGAAGAGAGGACTCTCTGGAGAAGACTCTGATGCTGGGAAAGATTGAAGGCAAAAGGAGAAGGGGAAGGCAAAGGATGAGATGGTTAGACAGCATCACCGATGCAACGAACATGAAAATGAGCGAACTCAGGAAGATAGTGGAGGACAGGAAGGCCTGGTGGGACATGGTTCATGGGATCACGAAGGGTCGGACACGACTTAACGACTGTACAACAACAAAAGTATATAAATATAAGTGCATTAGGCAAAAGAAAATGTAAGTGCATTCGGCAAAATAATGGTTACATATACAGGTGACACACTGGCAAAAGAAAGCTTGCAAACAATGTCCAACTTGCTGGGATTCTTGACAGTGGCAGATGGACTCCAACGGGGCAGGTTCTGGAGCACAGCTGTATAGTTCCTCATCCATCTGTGTTATCTAAAGGGTGTTGACATTTCTGGGGGTTACATACTCTCAGAAGAGCTGCTAAAAGCTTGGTTTCTATTATGAAAAAAGTCTATAATGCCTTTCTCATGTCGAAGAGTCTTCCCCCTCTGGGCCTTGCCTTATCTAAACTATGCAGTGAGATAACTTGTGCTAGGCACTGCTTAGGAAACAAGAGATGGGCCTTGCTAAATAAGCAGGCAGACAGAACTGGCGAAAGTTCATATGAAATCGTAACTATAATTGTCTTCCAATATCCCTGGGGTGGCCAAACTTCCTTACAGTGCAATCCTACCTAAAGATACATGGCTGGCCTAAAGGGCCAGCTGCCGTATCCTAGGCGTTTGAGAGAAGAGGACGTTTGTCCCCTTCCCCGGATGTAAGCCAGCCAGGGCCCTGGGCCTCCTCGGATGTACACCAGCTATGAAGCTGATGTACATCGAGGTGGCGGGGTAAGGCTGAACTGGGCTAGAAACGGGCAGAGGATATCGGTGGACCGTGCGGCTTATATCCCCGCCCTCTCCCAGCCTGGGCCGGCCAATAGCCACCCCCCTGGCTCCTCCCGTAATCTCCGCCGATGGGTGCTGGGTTCAGAGGGTGGTGGAGTGAGGGTTGTCGGCCTCCATACTGTCGGCCCTTACTCTAGAGTTGTCGCAAATGTGCTTTACAGCATTTTGTGATGGTTTAGACCAGCGGAGCGCACACTCCACCGCATTAGAGAGGATCGGGATGCCCATGTAAGAGCCACGTACGATAAACTTCAGATGTTTGAGAGCCGCAATATTTAAGAAGCATTTAAATTCTTAAATATACAGTATTTACTCACCATGAACTTTAAACTTACGTTTTAATCCAGTGGACTCTCAGTTTATACCTGGTAAATAATTATAAAGCTATGTATGTTCTGAGGTTTTCGCGACCGGTACATATCTTTGAATTAATAAAAGGAAGCATTTTCCTGGTTGTTCTGGTCATTTTATTAAGTTAACAAGAGAACAAGGGGTTGTCCTAACGTTTCGCTCCTAAACCATGAGGAGCATTATCAAAGGTGCAGCAACTTGCTGTCTGCTCTAGTTCTTAGCACAAGTTGCTTACAGTTGAAAGATTAACTGCTGCCTTTGCCAGGTTCCTTAAAGTCATACCACCATTTTTATAACAAAGTCCCATAGAGATTTTCCAGATATAAAATGGGGCAGCAAAGTGCAACAGCCCTCCCTCGTGCAGCCTATCATTGAGAGCTTAAATGATTGTTTGCAGATGCAGCTGATAACTACTATGTGAAGCTCAACGCCTGAGACAAGTACAATTATAATTTACATCCGCAATAATAGGTAATAATATAGTCTTTCTGGTTGAACTAAGTTGTTTAACAATGTAGTGAGATAATAAGTCTCCACCTCAGGGCAGATTCTAACCGCGGTATCCTGGGTAAATCAGCGCCGGGGAGCACACGTTTCCCCCAACACAGGGTGTTGTAAATGCACCGTTAAGCGCGTTTATGGCACCTGGCGAGTAAGGACTGCCGGCGCAGCAGCCAACGGTCCTTACCTGGGCTCCTGCCTGGCCCTATGCCCACTGGAGCAGGTGAGTCCTACCTTGGCCAGGACAGGGGTGTGGGGAGGGCGGACCAGGCAGGCACCAATATCCCCGCCCGGGGCTTGGAGAGGGTGGGGATATCGGCGGTGAGATATGCCATATCCTAGGCCCTCTCCAGGCCAGGCGGCCTTGCATGGCTGGCGTGAATGTGCACAAGCTCCGGAGCTTACGTATATTCGAGGAGGCCCATTGGGCCTCCCACCTCTTACACCCAGGGAAGGGGACGATTTGCAGCGCTGAACCTGCATAGGATATGGTGGCTGGCCCTTTAGGCCGGCTGCCGTATCTTACACAGGATTGGGATTCCCATTGATCATTTACCAATTCCCAGTCCTTAAACCCTTTGGAATTCAGAGTAAGAATACAGTACCTAATCTGCACATGAAAATGTTAGTAAGGTTGATATGCCTAACCAGCAGTGCAGCCTTTAACTTGCACTCCAACAGAGTGACACATTTTGTGCCTTTACAGAGTTCTCACATTGTGCCAAAACCTATGATAGGGAATATGGTATACGTCAAAGGACATTGCCACACAGTCAGTTAAACCAGACTTTTTGTGCTGTACTATGTACGGAGATATGCAGTTACATGCCAATACTGTATGCTCTTATCTAGACAACGTTCTTCTACAAGTTTTGTTTTACAAACAGAGGTTAGGCAAGAGTGTCCCCTCATGTTATTAATTTTCAGGTTGTTGTTTTTTCACAGAAACATTAGCAAGTGCAGCAGAGACAGAAGTATACAAGGAACTACAGTTGGGAACAGGGTACTGAATGCAAATGGTGTGGTGCTTTGTAAAAAATCTGTTTTTAATATCTCAATCATTAATCGGATAAAATAAACATATTTTGTTTTTCACAATGTAACATTCACGCCAGCCGTGCAAGAGTAATTAAAATGCTAACAATTTACATATGTAAAGAAAATGATGAACATATCTAGAGTAATGAAAGCTAAATGGAAAGATAAGAAGATCAGGTATTGGAAGTAAATGATTTGGCGATACATATAATTTAGTTTGAGATAGCCCTGGACACTTTAATAAAGATAATAATGAAGCAGGAGACGTTCTGTGAAAGAGGAAGGCTGCAAAAACCATTACTCCCCAGGACTCTCTCTTTCTAACGTACAATTCTGAATATGCTTATCCATGATTTAATTTCTTTTTATTTATATATATATATTTATATTTTATTGATATATTAAAACATAAAAACAATACATATTTAATAAAGTTATAGCAAGCACGAAGCAATACATCCTACTAGCATACTATTCACTATTTTCTACATATAATATCCAACTAAGCCAAAATAACACCCACATTCTATTCATTAAATCCGCATATCATCACTTCGTTCTATCTCTCTCTTAAAAAATCAATAAATGGTTTCCAGTTATTCACGAAAAGGTTAACTGACTTTTCCTTAATTAAAATTGTAAGTTTATCCATTTCAGCATAGTCCAAAACTTTGAGCCACCAATCTTCCAGCGAAGGTATCTCCGAATTCTTCCAATATTGTGCATATAAAATTCTTGCCGCAGCTATCGTATATAAAAACAAAGTTTGAAATTTTTCGCCTACATGATCCTCCCTCATACCCAACAAAAAGGTTTCCGGTTTCATTTGAACCTTAATCTTTAAAATCAACTCAATCTGTTTATGAATCTGAGTCCAGTACTTCTTTGCTTGGGGGCATGTCCACCACATATGGTAAAAAGTTCCTTCTTGCTTTTTACATTTCCAACATCTATTCGTCACCTTCTCATACATTTTTGCTAATTTGCTTGGGGTTATATACCAATCCATGATTTAATTTCTATTCCCACAAGATCGAGGATGAAGTTGCCTGTATATTCCATTGATGTACATCAGATGTGCAGCCCAATCCATATTTCCACTCCCTTGCAATTCCCCTTGGTTCAATAATTTTGATCCCATACTTCTTCTGCTTAAACCACAATGTCATCTCATCCAAGCTCTGTCAGCCATGACTGGCATAGATATGTTGTCTCTAGCTTAAGGCCATGGGAAGAAGTCTCACAGCAGGAGCCCCTTCAGTAAATACTGAATTCATTCCTGGCAAAGCCCTTCTATCGACACCCCATGCACACAGTAACAGTGCAGCTGTGCCAAGGAGTCCTTGCCCATTCAGCCTAGCGAAATGCAACCAGCAATAATGAAGAGAACAGGACAGTATGACCGAGTGAGAGTGTTTTTGTGTGGCCCACCAGCCAGTTTTAGATTATGATATGGATCCTCAGACCTGAAAAGGTTCCCTACCTCATCTGCTCTCAGTTATAGCATTAGGCTCTATTCACCTGTCAGGGTTGATTTGATGGTACTTCTCTCCTGGTATTTTTAGACACTGAAGTCACTTGTGCACTTACGCATAGTATCTTGAAAATGATACACTGAGAAGCCAGTGCGTTTTTGAGTTGGTGGGACTACAATGTTTAAACTTCCTCCTTTTCCCCTTACCAGGACTTATACATAAATGAGGTTGTTAGACATGTGCAGAGTGCCATGGAATCTCTACCGAGAAAATACCTACTACTGTATTATTTATACACTCATGGATAAACAGAGTGGCTTCCATGCAAGAGAGCACAAGCATGGCTTTCAAACAAAGTTGAGTCCCAGCACCTCTCATTTAGAAATTAAATCACAGCACATGTCAAAAATTCTTGAATCCATATGCAGTTTTTAGGGATCACATATATATCCATTACCTTCCCTAAACACCCAAATACATCTAAGTTTTAAAAATATCAAATACTTGGGAGGGGGGGTTGTCATATGCAGTCTTTTAAAAATTCATTCAGCCTCTCAGAAGTCACACCTAGCCCCATAGACAAATATGAGTTTTATCTGAGCAGAGTCTAGTATTAGACCTAGTATTAGGGTGCAGAGTCTAGTATTAGAATAACCTACACTTAATGTCATCATGGTTCAGTCTTGGAAATGTGATGTATATTAACCTCTGACCATGCAGCGAGTAATCACAATGCACCTCCATATTCCGGAATGAGGGAGAACATTTTCTAGGTTTGGAGAGGGAAATATGGTGTCAGTCAGTGTGGCGTTGAATCACGCTTGCACTTGGCACCATCTCTACTACCATTTAAATGTCAAGGAAAAACATTTTGCTTGGATGTTTTCCTGTTTGGCCTGCACTGTTGGATCTTTGGCTTTTATATTTTTGTTTTGCATCCTCTGATGTTTTTATGAAAGTCACTTTGGACTTTCATTAAAAAAAATGATGGAAATACAGGTATCACAGGCAGTTTTGCCCTTATATCAAATATCATTTTTATAAATGTTCCCTTCTATTAAGGCCTTTTCAGACAATAACAAAATCAAGCAACAGAAGCTTTTCTGTGGTAAAAAAAGCATCTTGCTTTTCAGTAAAGCAAATATTTATTTTTAATTTCTTGTGGTGATTTTCATGGCCCACTAATACACACCAATTCTTCACAAATACGGGGTTTGACGCCATGTAGTTAGCTCGAGAGTATTCAATAATTTCCAAACACGCCGCGGTTTCCACCAGGCAGTCGCTTGCGTGATAAAAATATCAAAAGAATCCGAGGATCACATAAAATGCCCCAACGTTTCGTTCTATACTTAGAACATCTTCCAGGGGGTAGGAACAATCACACAGATTGTGGGTGAAGTATCTGTGTGATTGTTCCTACCCCCTGGAAGATGTTCTAAGTATAGAACGAAACGTTGGGGCATTTTATGTGATCCTCGGATTCTTTTGATATTTTTATCACGCAAGCGACTGCCTGGTGGAAACCGCGGCGTGTTTGGAAATTATTGAATACTCTCGAGCTAACTACATGGCGTCAAACCTCGTATTTGTGAAGAATTGGTGTGCAAATATTTATTGCGCTAAAAACCTGATTGTGGAAAAGGTCCTGAGAATGTAATTGGCTGTACATTCTTGGCCTGTGTTCTTTTTGAAGGAAGTCAAGTTGAAGTATTTCAGTAGCAGTACTAAGGACTGTGCAGGTGTCTGCTTAGGTCATATGCAGGGGAGTCATGTTTCATCACAGTATTCCAATTTAGTTTAACTAAACAAAAAATACACTAAAAGGATAATAACTCTTCTGTCACATGAAACCATGTTATATTGTAGAGAGAACTCAAGTCTTTCTAAAATAGAACTGTTTGTAAGGTTCTGGAGTTTCCTTTTTTGTTAGCACAGGAGGCAAAAGTACTTCACTGACTGAGTTTTGGCAGATCACATCTTGATTTGGTTAACTCCATGGAACTATATCCAACGGGTGACTTGAGTTTGCACTGTGATTAAGCTGGAACAACACCACATCTTAAAGGTTCATTTTTGCATTTTAGGTGGTTGGGAACTGAAGCATTGTCAGGGATGACATTTATTTAAACTGTCAAGAACAGTGTATTTATGGTCTAGTGACCATCTTATGTATAAAAGCTCTAGATGTTTCCTGATGGGTAGCCCAATCCTGCGTACCTAAACACTGGCAGAGCTCCTGTCCACCGTAAGGCACTTTTGCGGCACCCACGGAGTACGTGGCACTGGCGCCGCAGCCGGCGTCGCTCACTCTGCTGATGGCACTGGACCCAGCCGCCGGACACAGGTAAGACGTGGGGTAGGCATGGTATGGGTAGGGCTGGGGTGGTGGGGGAGGGGCGATTGGCCGGCCAGGCAAGGGAGGGGGAAGGGGATATCGGCGGTGCACTCTGCCGATATCCTACACCTTCCCAGGCCTCGACAACCTTACACAGTCTCCCCAGATGTGCGCCGGCAAAATAGCTGGCGCACATCTGAGGAGGCCCATTGCGGCCGCTGGGGCTCCCCCTGGGGAAAATGTTCCTTTCCCCCAAGGTGTGCCCTAGCCCTGCTGGCACGGCCCTGATCCTGCTTAGGATGCAGCGGCTGGCCGTGCCAGTGCATCCTACACAGGATTGCGCTGTTAGTTATACTGTGAAATAACTAGTAGAGGGATGAAGAAAGAAGCACTGAAAAAATAATTGACATAAGATCTGAATTAGTAATAAAATACTCTTATTATGGGATTTTCTTAAAACCAAGAAAAAAAATACTCCCAATAATTTATCTTGGAGCTTTCAGAATGTCATGGTCAGATTAAAAAAGAAAGAAGTGATCTGCATTGTTCTGAGCTATTTATAAAATATAGGTATCTAGATTATCTAAATTCATCAGTTCCTATTGTCAGTTATGACACCAAGTCCATTCCATGGTATTAAATTTGAAACAATGTACAGAAGTGAAAAAGTGATCGCATAACTGTCTTTTTCCGTGACAGAGCCCTTATGCCTTCAACAACTGGTTGAAAGGCAGACGTCCACCCACCCCAGATTGGTGACAGTGATGTGGGAAAGCAACGCCTGTTTAACATCTGCCTTTCTTGCAGCTATTGAAGGCACAAAGTCTCTATAAGGGAAAAGGGAAATAATTCTATTACTCTTCTGCCCCTACCTGAACCTTGCTTCCATTTTATCGTTATGGAATAGAGCTGTGCCCATTTCAAAGACAAGATAACTATTATTCTTCTAGTAGAGGACGCAAGTATTATGGATTTGCAAGCCATGTATTTTAATATATAAACCGCAGGAGGTTATATTAAAATGTACATGGCTTGCAAACCCATAATACTTGCATCCTCTACTATTATATCCAGCCATGAAAGCTTCCATTCTAATATTATTCTTCTGTCAAATGACAGAAACGTATAGGCTGCAACAGGCAAATATTTTCAAAAATTCCTAAAACGGTCATTAAAATTTGGCTTAGGTAGGGTAATGATGGGCGATGATTGACAGGCTCATGGCGAGATCTAGCCCTTAGGTTTCCCTAGCTCTTCTTGGCCAATTTAAATAACATGGTAGTAGAACGTTTTCCCACAGTTTCATTCATAAAGAAGATATTTCTTTTTCAAGCTGCAAGAAAGAGACATTCCACACTTTGGTGTAACAGCTACATAACAGGCAAATGCAGATATTCATATGTAATGCTATATGCATAAACTTTACAACTGAGAATTGTTTACTGATAGCCAATTCAAACTTTATTATGGAGTTTAATCATTCATGAGGGACTCAATTTGCCTGGCAAACATATTTTTGGAATTTTTAAAATCATGCCTGGAGAATGGAGTGGATCCTGAGAATAATGAAGTTGACCACCCCTGGCATGCAGCTCAATCATATGCATATTTTCTCAGAAATAAGTCCCACTGTGGTAAATTAGGTTTACAGCAAAGTGTAATGATGATTTGTAGCCTTAGAAGGATGAACAATGTGGGTAAGATAGGGTATAACAGTTCAGCCATACGACCCTCTCTGCTAAAACTATTTACGTGGTTCTTTCTATGATTGCAGGCTAGAAAAAAGTGTAAGAAAAGGAAAAAAATGTAAGAATGTGTATTAGGTGGAGTCATCTGTCTGGAGAAAAATGTTAACAGACTTGCTGAATTTTACTTTATTGTTTTGCAATCTGATCACAAAGCCATTCATTTTTGGAACAGTATGTTCTCATAATTGTGGGCCTCAAAGCAACAGTGAAGAAGCTGAAGGAAAAATTCTCTGAACCAGCTCAACATTGCCTACAAGCATAAAGCGATGCTGTGATCACATGCTGAAGCTCTTTATGCCAGTAGGCAATACAGCAAACAGTTTATTCAGGTAGATATGGCTTTAGCCCAGCGTTTTTCAAACTTACTGCAGTCACAGAGGAAAAACTTTCGGCACACTTCTTGCACAGTACCCTGTTGCAGTGGCACCATTACCTGGCTCTCCCTGGCGGCGCCATCTTGATTTGCGTAAGATCTTGCGAGGAACTCTGTGAGCCTGGCAGGTGGCTCTGCCATTCCCTGTCTAGCTTGCCTCCCAAGCCAAGCTCTGCGCAGCCACTTCTGGGAGCTCAGTAACCTGGATGTTTGTGATGACATCATTGCTGAACGTCCAGCCCCTTTGCCAGAAAAGGTTGCTGACCCCCAATATGGAAGATCAAGCTCTGCTGAGGGAGAATCAGCATGGCTTCCATAAGAGTAAGATTGCCCTCCAGCTGGTGCGGTTTACTTTTTTAAAAAAATAACTTTTTAAAAGGCTTTTTAAAGTGGATTTCTCGGTATCCGTGGGACAGATGCCCCATATATTCTGAGGGACCACTTTAATGTGTTATCAAAAGTTCAAAATATACCACAGTAGCAGTTGCAGTGTGTGAAAGAGCAGGATGCGCACTGCATGATGCTTCCTTGCTGTTCACATGCCTACATTTACCCGCACATGCACTAGAGAAGGATGCATTCATTCTCTACTCAGGTGTCCTCCTGTGCACATTTACATGGGAGTAAATTAATATTTACATTCGCCTGCATTGGAAAGAGCATGAGCTTTGCTGTGAACTCCTTTTTTTTGGGGGGGGGAGCAGACATTGCTACTACTACTACCCACCCAATCACAGCAATGCTAAAGCCCTGGCATTCTCCACTGTGTTCTATGGGCAGTTCTCCCTTCGTCATTGTCTCCCCTTTATCCTCAAACAACTGAACTGTATCTGTAGTCTTTCCCTAGCTCTATAGGCCACATTTGCGAGAGGGAAAGCAAGCACATTATCACTGCTTCCTTACATGTCAATCCATACTTTCCGTCACTGGCTAGAAAAGTAGAAGGCAGGCGCAGGCTCAGCTCACTGAACAATTGCCACAAAATACTATCTTATCTTATGCGCACATTTTGGCTGATAGCTCGGCTTCCAGAGCACCTAGAAGTTTGTTTCCTGTCTTTTCAAATGAAAGCTGGTAATCTACACCAGCTAATGTTGAACAAAAATGGTGCCGGCCGGGTGGGATGTCTAAAAAAATGTATTAAAAAAAAAACACCCTGCCAGTTCGTATAACACGGTGAGCGCCTACACATGACATCCTGGGAGGTGTGAAGCTAAATTATTGGATTTTTTTAAGACCTCAATTGAAACTGCTCCCAGAAAATGGAGCTTCTTTTCGCTAGATTTTCCATGTAAATCTGCTAATGCAACATTCCCTCCCCATCCCCGCCAAAAGTTGCAACGTGAGCAGCACTATGATGCCTACACATTCCAAAGAAAAGGTCAGGTTCAGGTTCTGAGAAGCAGCAGCGAGACCATGGATTGCTGCTAGGCATACTGGGGTTTGTAGTTTTGTGATCGTTAGTTAGGGCGAGATCCATTTTTTGCCTTTGAAAATTAAGAACTACAATTACCAGAAATCAATGAGTGCCACCTCACCATCCACTTTCCGAATACCCAGAGGCTCATGTGAAGGGAAGTGAATCAGACAGACGAAAGACTAGACTGACGGTTTCTTTGTTCACAGCCTAAATTTCCTGGTTATTTTTGACGCCATGGCTAGCTTTCGTTACAGCGGTAAGGACGACTAAGAGACTATGCTCAATGGAGAAATCGGGGACTTTGTTGTAGTGATTTGCCGGTGGCATCTCCCCTCCTCCCCCCAGAAGTAAAGACAAAACTTCATATGCTTTCTCAGTTCATTTTTTATTATGGGGAAAGTGTGAATTTAAAAAAGTGGCTTAAAAATAAAAATTATTCTGCAAACACTTTTTGCGCAAGGACGGTAGAAATTGGCTCATAAATGTCCCAAATGCAGATGGATGAGGGGTGAAGCTATTATTAACAGATACTCTTAATAGAGTATAGACTGGAGCGTGAGGCTGAAGGAGAGAGAGCTTGGAAATAACTGTAGAATGTGTGTAGCCTATTGTGGAATACTGTACTATTATTCCACTATTGCAGGCAGGACAGAAGGAGGTGGAGAAAAGGGTTGAGCATGATGATGAGTATTGCATATAATCTATATAAATATAATGCGGCCTATATAGTTAAGATCCCCATACTGTACAGCAAGTTGGGGAGTGGGGCTGATGAGGATCCAGACACTTACCATAAACGTGAATTAGCCCATTGTTATATCGCCATATATTGCAGGGTGGTGGCGGGATTACAGCCATCCTGTTTTATGACCTCCACCCTTCATATGGGGTCTGAACACAGAATGGCTTAAAACAAATTTCTAATAAAGGTTTTAAGAAATGTTACTTAGTGTTTACTTACTGTGACGTTATAGAACATACAGATCCCTCAAGTGAACTCTTCTCGCTATAACAAGCGTCCTTAAAATGCAAACCTATACATGCTTATCTCATTAAACTCAACAATGGGCCTCACTTCTAGACATGCATAGGATAGGATTGCATTGCCCGTGCACACAGTCGGTGCCTTGAAAAGAAATGCTTTGGAACGCAGAGAGAGAGAGAGAGAGAGAGAGAACGTATATTCAAGTCACTTCCATCGCAGTTTAGAATGCCAGTCCGCCTTCACGCTAAACGGCCTGAAATGATCGCACAGGCATGCTGAACGCAGACATTAAAGCAAAAGAGATCCCGCGCAAAACAAGCTTCAATCGTCGTCGAGCATTGTTTCCAGCAAAAAAACAACAACCCTAAACATATCTACAAGTAAGTTCCACTTGTAGATATGATTTACACCCCCCCCCCCGGGGGTATAAGATTGTAACCGAATCCAGCGACTACATTAACATTGATCAATGGCTGCTTCAAAAGCCCCCAAACCCTGCACAATAACCAGCTACAGACGCCTGGAGTTCCAGACGCCCTCCGCGGCAAAATAGAGTTCCTCAAATCAAACCGGAAGCCAAAGACGATTTCCTCTAGATTTTTTCTTTCTCTATGGTCGTGGGGGGAAAAAGAGGGAGAGGGATGGGCTGCGCTTGCGTGCTCCGCGGCTTCCTGAGTGGTTGGCGGCAGCGGCCATTTTGTGGATCTTTGGATTCCCCCCTCCCCCATCTCCCTCTGTCTCGATCCTGGTCTTGGTCCTGACCGTGGCGGGTACGAGGGACCGCGGGCCTTTCGCATTTTTTTCCCTACCGCGCCTCAGAGCCTCGCTAGAGCTGTTCCTCGGTGTGGTGTCCTGGGCCCGTCTGTGAGCGGCCCTCCCACCCCGCGATGGAAGACGACGGGCAGCCCAGGACACTGTGAGTGGAGTGGCGTGGGATAGGGCTGGGTTGGGTCCGTCTGGGGTGTGCTGCACCCAAACAGGTGGGTAGAGCCGGGGACTCTGTGACAGGCGGGAACGTTCGATCGAGCCCGGGAGAAGATGCCCGGTGTGGTGTCTGTGGAAGAAAAGATCATGGGCTTAATGGAAGGAGGAACAGGGAGTTTGGGGGTCGGGGGCGGCTGTGGGAGGATTGCAGGCAGTGATGAGGCGATCCAGTCGATGACCAATGAAGGGGGGGGAGGGTTAGTATACTGAAGCCAAGACAGAGGAAGAAACGAAGAGGCGCACGGAAAAAAAGCGTGAGTGGATTTTGGTCTAGTGGTTCACAACCTCACAAATAAACTGGGATTTTTTATGTCCTTTTGTGGCCCGCTTGAGAGCTGGAGAGACCTAAAATGTTTTATAGTTCGTAGGAGGACCATTTGAGCCTTTCTATCTTTGGAGGAATGTGAAATGTTTTCCTCTCCCTCAGCTTTATGTTCCCCAAAGATTCTAGTTATTGCAGCTAAGATATGCCAAATTGTATATGTGGACTTGGTGCTTGGCCCTGGAAGGATGGTTCACTTTCTCATGAGGGAATTGAAAGACATAATTCAAAACCTAGCAAGTCTCTTATGCTTCATGGGATGATTCTCTCATGCCACTGCTTTAATACTAATTGTATTGTGCATACAGTATAGGCAAGTGTGTGTGTGTTTGTGTGATGGAGTTGGAGTTGTGTGGGTTGGACTAGAGCGTTCATTAACTAGTGTGTCATAATGAGGGATACCTGGAATTGCTAGGAAGCATAATACTGCATGTTGGAAGAAAGATTAAAGGAGAGGTGTGTATGATTGCATTCAGGATAAGCTAAAGATGCGGAGACCCTTGGATAACGTCTGTATTGGATAAAAGGTGGGAGAACAGTTTGGTAGCGAAATTTGGAGGGTATTGTGTTGAAGGATGTTAATGAAGAGATCCAAAAACCTGAGTGAAACACAAAATGTATGTTGAAAAATAATATATTGTTCCTGTATTCTAGAGGCTGTGAGAATTATGTTGAAGGCACATGAACCATATGGTTGCTACGCTAATTCAGATCAACTTACTCTCTTATTTCTTCAGAATAATGTTGTCATTTGTATACAAACTGATGGCTCTATTTCAGTTGACAGAAATTACCAACTTTCTTTCTAGTTCTCATGACCCCCCCCCCCATTTTTAAGAGGAGAGAAGGATAACAAACTTTGGTAGTGGGGGAGGGGGGCTTCTTGAGATACCTGTGTGAATGAGGTCACTGTTTTCCTGACTAATGCATATAAATATGTTCTAGACATTTTTAGTAATAGAGGGAGCAGTAATTGCATTTTGAATGTTACTTAATTTTAAGATACGGTAACTAGCCTGGGTGGACAATTGTTCAGTGCTGTTGATTGTTGGCAACATCCTGATGAAACAATTAAATATACATCTCACTTCTTTGACAATACAGGTGTGAAAATAGTGAGCATGTTGTATTTCTCCTACAGTACTTATGAAACTTTTGCCCTTCAACATGAGAGATTCTGTTGATGTTTTGAAAAAAAATGCTACTGTATATAGTCTTAAAAAATTATAACAGACAGCTTAATTTGGTATCATCGTTCATTCCTTTAAAATTTTCCCATCCTATTTTGAAACTACTTTCTAACATGATGCTAAAATGCATCTACCATGATGCATTTGTTTTTTAAAACCCGATCTGGAATTCTCAGAATTGTTACTTCAGCCTATAGGCTGAACAAAGTGCCCCCAGTAAACACAGGGTATATGTTTCCCACTTGTGTTGTGAATTGTGCTCTTTGTATGGCTTTTTTGTCCTGCTTTTAGGGAAGCTAGCTTAAAAATGTTCTCTTTGTAATTAAACAGATCATAGTTTTCGTTTCAGCCAGAATGAATTGGGAGTATAATCTTTTCTCTCTCATCTGAAATGACAACTCAGCTTCTGTAGTTCATTTAGAATGGTTTTGGCTGTCTTTCTCTCATTCGCTCCCCCCAGTCCACAAAAGTTAATAAATCGTTTAAACATGGGATTTTTTTTGGCCAACTTTGTCTCTGCTCTGATTGTACATTGGAAACCAACTTACCCTCGTTACTCTGAATCTTTAGGGAACAATGTTAACTGATTCAGGAGCTAAGAATATTACGTTTTTTGATGAAATGGGAAAGAGAAATGACAGAAGGGAAAGAGAGAATGTAGCTTGCATGCAATTGACAAATGTCCATTTGTCTCAAAAAAGAAAAAGTTGAATAACCTTTGGGCTCTATCAGAAGAGGAAGCGTGCACAGATAACTCCAAATGTTTGGGAGGTTCAAACATTACCAGATGATCCTTTTTTTAGTCTTCTTGCTTGCATATTATTTCAAAGGAGGTTGATTTAAAACTGAAATAGTTCAAAGTGCTACCAAAATTTGCTTTGCAGTACTCTTGGTAGTGTCATTGCTTTCTGCCTTATAGGTGAAGATTTCTAATGGATTGAAATACAGTATCTGAAAATCAAGGTTGGAAGAATGTCCAGCTCCTTGCTTCCTTCTAAAGCCTGTGAGATACTGCCCGTGCACGGCGCAGCATGAAGCAAGGCGAAGAGAAGTCGGCTTTTGCTTTGCTTCACGCTGCTTCCTGTGTATACAGGCCAAGTATAGAGAAGAGAAGCAAAAGAAGCCACAGAGAGAAGCAAAAGACATCCTTCCCTGCCCCCCTTTGCTAGCCAATCAGAATCTATTTTTTTCAGACTCGATTCTGATTGGCTGTTTCGCTTCCTTTCGCATCCCACCCCACAGCAATGAATGCGTCTTCTGATTGGGTGGTTCAATTTTTAATCTCTCGCCGGCAACACAGCTCTCGTGCGTTGCAACGCGAGGTACGAGATGGCAAGACACATTGCACTTTTTGCGCTACTTGCTGCCACACAGGCACTGTGTCACAGGCTTAAGGCTACACTCCTTTGTATGCTTACTTGGAATATGCCCTGTTGAATTCATGGGACTCACTTTTGTGTAAAACATACAGGCATACCTTGACTTTCATCGCTTTGCTCTTTCAACTGGTTTCAACTATTTTATTTATTTGAAGAATTTATACCCTGCCTTTCTCTCCTCTGATTTCATCCAACCTTCCATGACATTCGTTGATGTTCTTATGTTTATTTTTCTTTTATTTCTTTGTTTAGGTTTAGCATGCATTCACATATGTTATATAGTTACTGTAGTTTGTTTTTCACCAGCCAAAATAAATTTGCACGGTAAATAAGGCTATGCTTTGACATTCATCCATTTTTTAACTTTCATCCATGCTCTGATCCCTAACACGTTGAAAGAGCAAGGTATGCTTGTACTTCAAATTGAGCTGCGTATTATCAGGGAGCAGGCCATACATGTTCTCTGTCTTCCATTGGATAGAAGGATCTGGGATTGGCAGCTGCCATAGGGCGCAATCCAATCCTACTTAGGCCGCCGTTGTAACCAGCGGCCCAGCGAAAGCGGGAGTCCCCAGAATGGAAAGGGGATTCAAATCCCCTCCAAAAGGGGAATTCAAAGGGGATTTGAATCCCCTTTCCGTTCTGGGGCCTCCCGTTTTCGCTGGGTCGCTGGTTACAACAGCGGCCTAAGTAGGATTGAATTGTGCCCGTAGTATTGTAATATAAGTTGTGAAAGTACAGAGTAACACTGTAGGGTTGTCCAGTTTCTGCTCTGTTTCTGTGCTAGAAGATTCTGTATGTGCACTTGCATGTGCGCACACAAATAGCTATAGTTCTGCCCTGTTTTCCTTTATTAAGCTTTTCTCGCATTAAAGTACAACTGCAGAGAGATGTGCAACCATCATTGTGCTGCATATCTGAGCATTATAATGGCTGCTAATCTCAATTTTATGGGGATTCAGTTATTTAATTAAAGGGTTTGTATTCAGCCTTCCCCCCTAAAATACAGGGTGCTCAAGGTGACTCACAATAAAAACAGTTAAAACAATAAAACAACAATGCAAAATGATGCCAAAATTAAAATACGTTACCACATCCAAAATTAACAGGCACAAAAAATAACAAATATAGAACACAGATTTAAAGATAGCGTATAAATTGTATGTGTAATATGTGCCATGTTCAAATTTATTTCCACCGTAATGTTAGGATGAGTTCTTTGATGTCTAAAATTTTGAGTTAAACATTGTTTCAAATATACTGATCTGAAAGCATTCATGATCATGACCTATAGCAGTAGTATATTCCGCTGTCTCAAATCTAATATTTGCACCAAGCAATTAGCATACACATTTGAGGGCTTGGGACCCACTTCATACATGGCCTCTTTGCATAACACTCCCTACCCTCAAGCAGAACATGCTCAATTAAACATGTAGTCCTGTTGGTGCATACCGGTAGGATCTGCAGCCATAATCTTTCTTAGCTGGGAGATAAATAAGCAGAGCCTATTGATGCAGCTGTTTGGGCATCGCATTCTTTATGTGGAGAAGATTCACTCCTCACTTCACACAGACTGTACATGTAGGGGCTGATGGTGAACCATTGAAATGACTCTGCAACACGCTACAATAAGCATTTACTACAGGAAGTTCTCCGGTAACATGTGTAACCTCAGTAATAAGGTATCAGTTTTATGTGTGGTGATTGCCTCAAATCCTACTTGTACAGTATTAAAATCTGTCTTGAAACATTTTTGTTGCTTGTTTGCCTTGTAATCTGGGGACCATTTTCTGCAGGAGACTGGAGCAAACTCAGAAGTTGTTTATAATGTTACCACACAATAATTTACTTGGCATATGCCCAACTTTTTGCCCTGGGAAGAATATCTAAGGGATTTTTAAAATTATTTTTTTGAGAACTGAGGCTGGAAAAGTATCAAGCATCTGGATGTGTGGGTGCCTAAACATTTGATGCTAGTGCATGTGTATTTGAAATACTTTGTCATCCCTTCTGCAAATTGTCATTTAGCATGTGCTTTTCTTAGAACTGGTACTTGGGATTGTGTGTGTGTGTGTGTGTGTGTGTAAATCTAGAATGGCCCATAGTCGCCACGTAGTCACCTCCTAAAAATGCCAGATCGTTTGTTACCAAACACTTCTAACATATTGGCTTGTATACTAAGCTCCTCTTTTGCAAATGGAAGACACTTCTGTTCATGCATTTGCCAATCTCCTTTCAATTCTGCAACATTTTGTGCTCTATTCAGTCCAGTCTTGGGGGGGACATACCTCTGGAGCATAATTTCCATCAGCATAGAGGGTGTGGGGGGCCGTGACCACCCCCATGGGCCTCCACAAGCCTCAGATCGGCTCCCTGAGGTGACTGAAGCCCACTTCCATTTTACTTCCTTGTTTTGCTGAAAACCAGAAGTGGGCTGCAGTTGCCTCGGGAGCAGATCTGAGGCTTGAGGAGGCCCGCCGGGGTGGCCACGGCCCCCCCGCTCCCTCCGGAGGGCAGCGTGAACCCTGGTAAGTTAAAGACCCCCTTTGTCCCAAGGGCGGCATCCTGGGAGCACCACCTCCACCATTGCCCCACCCCTGCAAACACTCAAAAGTTCTCCCCTACTCTTGGGGGGAACTTTGAGAAACACTGCCTTAAGTGAAACATTCTTTGTTAATTTTCTTATGCATGTTGTTCACCAAACAAGCGTTTGTTTATAGACTGGTGTGTAGTAGTGAAATACAGTAGTCAGTATATTAAAGGTAGAAACTAGGTTTCAGTTTACTACCGTAGTAGTAATACATTGTAAGTCGCGTTGTGACTATAACAGGCTGTACCACTAGTACACACACTTCATCATTTTAGCTGGAAAGAGTGACTTTTTGGGTACAGACTGTCTAATTGTAAACTGGTAGCATGATCCTGAACGTGCGAACTTGGAGGAGAGTCTTAATTTCAATAGGGCCTAATCCTCAGTAAGTCTGCATAGGATTGCAACTTTAGTTAATCTTATAAGTTTGTTTTTTTTCTCTTCTTTGTTATGGAGCTTATAAAAATGTGTTTTTCTATATGCGGCAACAGTACCTAGTATTGGAACCTATATATGTCAGAATATAAACTACTTCTGTTATCTATCTAGGTTTCTATACTATGCTTGTCAATGCAGCATAAGTGATGTCTCATGAATTAGGGAGACAGCCTGTAGAGGTATAGTATATAAAGTTTTCGTTCTTTTGCCAAGTTAAAACTGTGTTCTTATAGGAGCTAGAGTGAAAAATCATAGAATTGTGTAGAAATACTTAATTTGCTTCAAATATTATATTGTAGTGTTATTTAAGATTATCAAGAATAAACTTTTCGGTTGTAAAATGTGTTCTTTAAAGGGGAAAAATGAAAGAGGCTTTGTTCTCCTAATTATTTCCCCAATTAAGATTCACTTGATGGTATTGTATGTTGTCATGGGTAAGGTTTGCAAATTTTCTTGCATTGAATAAGTCCCTCGATTTTGTGTGTGAGAGAGAACACGAACAAACAAACTTGGAATCTTGGCTGTTCCTTAGCAAGATGATACCTTACTGATTTGTGAATTTTTACTTTGTCGGGAGTTGGTAATTAATTGAGGAAGGGCCCTCACGGTGGTCCTCTTCAGAAGATGAGTAGCTCTCCCTCCAAAACTTCTATCAGATCAAGCATCTGAGAAGTTCTATGAAGTCTTCAAAAGTCTTCCAGATACTCAAGCAGGACTTATCTTACTATCAGCTTCGCCTTGGAGTTCACAAAAACTGGGCATTCTCATGAGGCAGCCTCTCAACAGCCTATGTAAAATAATTCAGTGGGAAAGGTGCTGTCCCCGCCGGGCGCAGGAGCCTTTACATGGCCTCCTCTACTTCCGCCAGCAAAATAGATGGTGGAAATCCGAGGAGGCCAATAGGGCCTGGCCCCGGTTACACTCGGGGAAGGGGACGAGCGTCCCCTTCCCCAAGTAGATCTACCCGGCAGCCATGCTGGCTGCCGGTGCACAGGATCCGGCGGGTGACCATAGGCCGCCGGCCGGATTCTAGGCAGGATTGCGCTATAATACTCTAATAACAGTTATTTAAAACTACCTATAATTTTGTTCAGGTCTGTGTCTAGTGGTTATGGGAAAAACAGAATGATTCTTGAAGAATGTCTCCTAGCTTTCCAGTTTTTACCAGCATTTTAAAAACTTTATTAGAGATGGAAAAGCATTCATCATACTGTATGAATTGTCCTTTTGTACTGTACAGTAGTTTTTCTTTCTTTTCTTAATTTAACAGGAATGAAACCATAATCACTTATTTTGTTTTTTCATATTTAAATAAAATGTACATTTAAGCAGCTTTTAATTTTTTTTACATATGTAGTCCCATTTCAGGACTGAAATACAATGCAGCAGATTTTTTCTATTTACAAAAAATGATAGATAAAATAGGGCTTCTCTATGTCTTAATACTTCACAAGATTTGTATAAATTGAAATGTTAGTTCTGCAAATCTGCTTGTGTACTGTGCAAATCTGTCTAGTTTGCTTTCAGTGTTACCATAAGTACTGTATTAACCTTGATGCTACAGATATGCTTATATTTTAATGGATATTTGATAGTGTAAGATGAACTTTCTGAAGTTGAAAATGGTATGAAAAATGGAAAACTTAAAAAATCTGCCAGTGTTCAAAGCACTCTGTAAAGAATGCCCAAGGGTGTTAAGAATAAAAATAGTACGCCCAAAGGGTTGTGACTGCACAAGAAGCAGTCTCCCTATTCACCACAGTGCATCACAAACTGCTTTTGAAAATCATTTCAATTTCTTGTTAATCTATATACCTTGTTGCTTGAAATTGTAACTAATCTAAACTTGAAATTGCAGTAATGCACATACAGTACAGTAGGGGCCCTGGATAAGTTCGTCCCCCCCCCTGCAGATACCGGGAACCTATGGCTAGGGGGAATGCTATCCTCATGCCCCCCAAGCACCCATTACCTTTCTTTATCTTTATAGAGCTGGAGCCAAGCCCCTGTGTTTCTTGCTTAACCGAAATGCTATAAGCAGAATGCCTAAAGAAAGGTAATGGGCGCCAACTGTGGATAAGTGGATATGGCGCCCCCCCCCCCCCGGTATATTGAAAGATTCTGAGGTCTTCAGTGTATAGTTCCCAGTGACACGAATTCCTGATTAACTTTCAGATATATAGGAATGCATAATGGCTTTTGAATGTTCATCTGTATGCATATGTTAGGTCTGTGATCTTAGTGGGGGGAGCATGAGTATGTGTATGCACCCAGATCAAATTAGTGCTTCTACCTGAGAAGGCTTTCCTGCAGAACCAGTGCACTGCACTTTAAATTCCTCTGGATTCAAAAGCAGTTCTGGAATTTGCAGGGCCTTTTAAAAAGATGGAAATTGGTCAGTGTTCACACACCATTTCCCCATTTAATTTCTTCTTTAAAAAGTTGTTGTGCCAAATCTACAAATTGCTTTTTCATCTTTGGAACTTGTAAAACAGTGTTTGGATTCTGTGGAGACTTCTAAGGAAGAAAGTCTCAAGAAAATATTGGCTGCATGGTGCACATATTCACCTCAGAATTGCAGCCTAGAAAACCTTTCGTACACAGCAGAATTAAAGCTTAGCTAACTATTCAGTGAAAAGCAACACTATAATTGATCAACATAGTTCTTGTTAGGCCTTCCTGCATATTTTGTATAACTAGCTAGTGATTCTTTACTAACATGGTTAGCAAAATGTGTCATAAGTGTATAATGTAACAATCTTCATTACATAGACATCCTTGGAATGTAACGTGTTGTGGAATACTTAATGATGTGCACACAGAATTTATATGCAGATAGTTTAACATTTCTTTATAAAACTGATATTTCTATAAATGACATATAGAACATCTGTTGCAAGAGATTGGTGACTGGATTAATATTTCCTCTTCTTTGTTTGTCTAGCTATGTAGGAAACCTCTCCCGAGATGTGACTGAAGTACTTATACTTCAGTTATTCAGCCAAATTGGACCCTGCAAAAGCTGTAAAATGATAACAGAGGTAAGATTCTCACAATCTAATTTATATCAGTATAGCTTAATGTTAAACATTAAAATTATTAATTCTACTATTTAGCACAACTCTCCGCAAGGACTAGGACAGAGTCATAATTATTTCAACTTTTGATCAACTAAAAGGAACCTCTTAATCAGGTGACATGCCTTTAAAATGTTACTTGTCTTTTAATAGAAATACTAACAAATTGTAGATGGTGAGTACAATTTCTTCCCACACAGGACTACCTTTTCTGCCTCTTGTGACATACATGCATCATCTAAAAACAAAGTGTGCTTTTTTTTTTTTGCAAAACTGTTCATGTGCAAATCAGTGCAACTTTAAATCAATTAAAACTTGTATGATTAATTACTAAGACTACTTTGGGTTGTGTGACAGCTCAGCTCCCAAATAGAAGAACCTTTAAGAATGTGGCAAAAGAAATGTAAAAAAATGATACGGGAGGCCAAGAAAGACTTTGAGGAACGTATGGCAGGCAACATTAAAGGGAATAATAACAGCTTCGTCAAATATGTTAGAAGCAGGAAACCTGCCAGGGAAACGGTTGGTCCGCTGGACGGTGAAGGAGAGAAAAGGGTGATAACGGAGAGAAAAGGGTGATAAAAGGGGACGGAGACTGCAGAGAAATTAAACGTGTTCATTGCATTTGTCTTCATGGCAGAAGACATCAGGCAAATACTGATACCTGAACGGGCTCTCCTGACTAAAGAATTAACAGTGCAATCCTGCGCAAGTGATCCGCTGGACGGCCCAGGCTGCCCGCCAGATCCAGAGCTCCGCCGCGGGCATACACCACACAGTGGAAGGTCTACTCGGGGAAGGGGATGCTCATCCCCTTCCCCGGGTGTAACCGGTGCTGGGGCCGATCAGTCTCCTTGGAATTCCACCAGCTATTTTGCTGACGGAAGTCGGAGGAGGCCGTGTAACGGTTCAGACACGCGGTGGGGGACGGGATATGGCCGAAGCCATCCCCCTCCCCCATCGGCTGGGCCTATGGCTAGCCTCCGTTCCCGACCGAACTGCCCCCCGCCCGCTGAATCCTTACCTGGCTCCTCCGGCGAGCGGGCAAGTGTCCTGGCGGCGGAACGGGAAAGGCCGTCCTTCCCTGCTCGTGAGTCATCGCAAATGTGCCTTATGGCATGTTTGCGACGGCTTCGGGAGGCGGAACGCTCGTTCCACGGCCCGAGCTTCTGGTAGGATTAGGCTGCCTGTCAAATAGAGGTTAAAAGAGAAGATGTTGTCAGACTTAATTGACAAATTAAAGATCAGTAATTCACCAGGCATCCACCCAAGAGTTCTGAAGGAACTCAAGAATGAAGTTGCTGACCTCTTGACCAAAATATGCAACTTATCCCTTAAAATGGCCACTGTGCCAGAGAATTGGAGGATAGCTAATGTCACGCCAATCTTTAAAAAAGGAAGGAGGGGGAACCCAGGAAACATCTGTTCCAGGGAAGATGGTGGAAAGTCTCATTAAGTCACGGTCCTTCATGAAAGGCTCCTGAGAACTCCATAGTCAGGGAATAAGAGGGCAGGTCCTCTTGTGGATTAGGAACTGGTTGAAGACCAGGAAACAGAGAGTGGGTGTCAATGGGCAATTTTCACAATGGCGAGAGGTGAAAAGCGGTGTGCCCCAAGGATTGGTCTTGGGACTGGTGCTTTTCAACTGCGGATGACACTAAACATTTCCGGGAGGTGAAGACCAGCAGGGATTGTGAAAAGCTCCATAAGGATTTCTCCACATTGGGAGAATGGTCAGCAAAATGGCAGATGCGCTTCAATGTAAGTGTAAAGTGATGCACATTGGGGCATGAAATCAAAAGTTCACATATATGCTAATGGGTTCCGAGCTGTCTGTGACGGATCAGGAGAGAGATCTTGGGGTGCAGGTCGATGAAAGTGTTGACCCAGTGTGGCGGCTGTGAAGAAGGCCAGTTCCATGCTCTGGATCATTAAAGGGACTGAGAATAAAATTGCTAATATCATTATTTATTTATTTTTTATTTACAATATTTTTATCCCACCTTTCTCCCCGAAGGGACCCAAGGCGGCTAACAGATAAAATACAATATCAAAAAGTGCATACATAAAGTTACTTTCAAAACAACAACTAATAATAATAATAATAATAAATCAGTTAACAAGCTAATAAAAACATCTAAAATGGATTAAAAAAATTATTACATTTAAAATTACAATTAAAACATCATAAAAAAACAGCAGCGCCCCACCTGTACCAGCAGAATGTTAAAAAAGGCAAGAACTCAGAAGGCTTCTTTGAACAAGAAGGTTTTTAGGCCTCGCCGGAAAGTGTCCAAGGAGGGAGCAGTTCGTAAGTCAAAGGGGAGGGAATTCCATAAGGTTGGTGCCACTACTGAAAAGGCTCTATTTCTGGCCGCCGCCCCTCGCACCTCCCTGGACGACGGTACCCGCAAAAGGGCCTTATCTGATGATCTAAGTAGACGAGCCGGACTATATTGAAGTAGGCGGTCTCTCAAATATCCTGGCCCCAAGCCGTATAGGGCTTTAAAGGTCAAAACCAGCACTTTGAATTGGGCCCGGAAACGAATCAGCAGCCAGTGCAACTGTCGGAGGAGCGGCCCGACAGAGTCAAACCGCCTACCTCCAGTGACCACACGGGCTGCCACATTCTGCACTAATTGCAGTTTCCGAACCGTCTTCAAGGGTAGCCCCACATAGAGCGCATTACAATAATCTAGTTGCGATGTCACCATGGCATGGATCACCGTGGTCAGGTCTGCACGATCCAAGTACGGTCGCAGCTGGCGCACCAGCCGAAGCTGGGCAAAGGCCCCTCTGGCCACAGCCGCCACCTGGGAATCCAGGAGCAGCTGCGGATCTAGGCGGACCCCCAAGCTGCGGACCTGCTCCTTCAGAGGGAGTGCAACCCCCTTTAGAGCAGGACGATACTCTGGCACCTGCATCGTGGATTTCCGGACCAGGAGAACCTCTGTCTTGTCTGGGTTTAGTTTCAGCTTATTAGCCCTCATCCAGGTCCCAGCCGCCTTGAGGCAGTGCTCCAGAACCTCAACAGCCACCCTGAAATCAGGTGGAATTATGCTGTTGTGCAAATCGATGGTAAGGCCACATCTGGAGTATTGCGTCCAGTTCTGGTCAATAGTTGAATTGGAAAAGGTGCAGAAAAGAGCAACCAAAATGATTCGTGGGCTGGAACACCTCCCTTATGAGGAAAGGCTACAGCATTTGGGGCTTTTCAGTCTAGAAAAAAGGCGCCTGAGGGGGGGACATGATTGAGATGTATAAAATTATGCATGGGATGAAGAGAGTGGATAGAAGGAAATTCTTCTCCCTCTTGCACAACACCAGAACCAGGGGACATGCACTAAAATTGAGTGGAGGGAGAGTTAGAATGGACAAAAGAAAATATTTCTTTACCCAGCGTGTAATTCATCTGTGGAACTCCTTGCCACAGGATGTGGTGATGGCACCTGGCCTAGATGCCTTTAAAAGGGGTTTGGATAGATTCATGGAGGAAAAGACCATCACAGGTTACAAGCCATAACCTCCTGGCTTTAGAAGTAGGTTTTCTCTGCGCCAGGTGCAAGGGAGTGACAACAGGAAACAGGTTGTCTTGTTGGCTGTGTGCTCTCAGAGGCATCTGGTGGGGCCACTGTGAAATACAGGAAGCTGGACTAGATGGGCCTTTGGCCTGATCCAGCAAGGCTCTTCTTATGTTCTTAACATCTTGAAAACTACAGATTTTAGACTTGTAACAGAACAGTTGTAGCAGTGCAAATATGTTGCTTGGCATTCTTATTTGAAACATCAGAGCTGAGCCAGGATGGTGTAGTAGTGGTTTGGGAATTGGGCTTAGACCTGGAAGATCCAGGTTCAAATCTCTGCTCAGCCATGAAGCTTCCTGGGTGACCTTGGGCCAGTTATTAAATCTCTCATCCTCACCTACCTCACAGGATTGTTGTGAGGGCAAAAGGAGGAAAGGAACCATGTACCGGAGCTCATTGAAGGAAGGGTGGTATAAAAATGAAAATAAATAAATATCTCATCTATCTTTATGTACTCTGATGAAAGTAAGATAATACTACCCCAGTAATCCCTTTCAGTGATGGGCATAACTCACCAGCAGAGAACCTGTATCTTCTACCAGACAGAGTACTGAACTTGTCATGATCTGAGAGCTGTGGTTTTGAGAGCCATTGGATGGATTTGACCAAGTTGTATTTTTCTAGTCCAAAATTCCTGACTATATCATTTTTTAAAACATTCTACTGGAATGTTGCCTCGATGATGAATAGGATAAGGATGTTTTACACAGACCTCTTCATAGATGAGTTACAATTCTTTTTAGATATTCTGATTTCCCCCCCCCCCCCTCACTGAATAGTGATCTTGGATTCCCACTATCATGCCATTTGACAAGGTGGATAATGTAAAAAAAAAAGGGGGGGGGCAAAAACAGGCTACTTTGAAATGCCAAGATGGCAAGACTCCAAAAGTCGATGGGCTTGCATTCCTTTCCTATTTTAGACCTTTCTTTAATAACAATCAATCAATCAATCTTTATTGCAGTCACAGACCAGCGCAAAAGTTACCAATACAGAGCCAAAGGAAACATCATGAACATCAATTAAAACCCATTTGGCCCTAAGGTCAGATTTTCCCAGAATTCCCAAATGTCAGTGTGTTCAACATGTTTAAGGGACCCCCAAAGAGAGATAACCACCTGCAAAAAAATTCCCAGGTGTTCCAGATACCTGTAGCAGAGGCGTTGCATTCACCACTCATTTGGTTTTAAGGCATAACAAATTTGTCCATTCATTCCTATGTAAAGCATAGACCTGACAACACAAGATCTCAAACCAACACATAGTTGTGTTGTGCACACAGCTTCTGTGCTTTAGGGGTTTGTAAGGGTATGTCTCAGCACAGTGTACCCCAAGTTGCTAGTCCCTTCCTGCCAGGGTTTTTTTATGACCCTTCAAATCCTTGAAATACTGCAGCTTTAGTTGTGAGTTCAGCACAAAAACGCTCAAAAAACATAGTTGTGTTGTATACACAACTTCTGTGCTTTTGGGGTATGTCTCAGCAAAGTGTACCCCAAGTTTCAAGTCCCTTCCTCCCAGTGTTTTTTTTATGACCCTTCAAATTCTTGAAATGTTGCAGCTTTAGTTGTGAGTTCAGCACAAAAATGCACAAAAACATATTTGTCGAATTAGAAAACCACATATTTCCTGGTAAGACTACGTCGTTTTACAAGCTCTTTATTACAAAAACCAGATGTTTAAATAACTTTGTTTCACCCCTGACATTAGGGGCATCATCAGAAGTTAAACACTGTTAGAGAGACACTCAATTTATACTCGTATTTCCAGATCTAATTAGCATCAGATAACAGCGACCCGGATGTAGAAGTTATTTTACAGACGTCTGTGCTTTAGGGTTGTGTAGGGCCATGTTTCAGCACAGTGCACCCCAAGTTACAAGTTCCTGAGTACAAGAGTTTTGTTTTTATGACCCTTCAAACCCTGTAAGTGCTGCAGCTTTAGCAATATGATGAAAATGACTGCATTAGGTCTACTCTGTTAACCATGCACTCTAATGAGTGCTTTGAGCAACGCCTGGTGTTGCTCCTGCTTACAACTGTGTACAGCTGATCACTTGCACCTGAGGTGCTCAAAACAAAGTGAATTCAAAAGCCAGGGCCCTGGCCATGAAAAAAAAGTCAAAGTTTCATTTCTAATTTCAGTGAGGAGGGGGTACCCTGCAACCAATTCCTGCACCTCATTTTCCCTAAAAACAGTGATCTTTGCTCTCCTGGGGGGGGGTCAGTGGGGTGACCCTAGAACTCTGAAAATTGTTTTAAAACATAGTTTCACCTGTCTAATTTCCACAAAAAAATTCCAGAAACATTGGCTCCCTTTTTTAAAAAAAAACTATTTTCTTTCAGGTGTTGCTCGAAAAACGTATTGGAGCCGAATGGGAATTATTAAGACAAGAAATTAAAATAAAATAGACATTCCGACCCCCAATCAACCCATACTTAATGCTATAAAATCTACAATAAAAGTTTGCTCTGAATTAGAATGTTAAATATATCTATAAATCTATAATCTATACTAACAATAAAATGAACAAAATAAGAATCAACGATCATATCAAACTATAAATTAAATATACATCCCATCATAGGTCCCCTACCCTATACCAAGTTAGAAAGTCCACAATTTACCATCTTTCTTTGGATACTCATTGCAGCTGCAAAGAATTTAGCAACACTGTATGTAACAGCAGAGTTGGAGTCTGATAGAAGCAAAAATCTATAGAGCTGGCTCGTACGGCCTGGTAGCTTAACTAGCAATGGAGAGATAAAGGTGGTACGTATATCTCTATATAACATACAGTTCAGCAGAACATGCTCAGTAGGTTCCACCTGTTCCGCCCCACAAGGACATAGCCGCTCTGCAAAAGGGATCTTTCTGTAGTGACCCTCTAGCACTGCTGAGGCAGTCTATGTTTTGGGATCTCCAGTTGGGTAAGATAAGATATTGGAGCCACAATATATTTAAGTTCCTCACTAATACAAAATTCTGTTACATTACTAAGATCTTTCTGTCGCTCAATATCAAGAACACGCTGCTGTATCATTGCCTTCGCCTGGTCCAAGCCCATGCTAAGCAAGCTCATCAAAGAAAATCCCATAGAGGCCAATTTTAGCTCAATTGACTGAGTCCACCTAGATTTATAATCATCCTGAAGAATTAAAGGGGCAAGGCCAACTGAACAGAAGTGCAGTCTTAGCCAGTATGCAAAAATAACTATCCACACTCTGGCCTCGATCTTAATCTGACCAGTCTCTAAATGCAACATTGCATTAGAGACACATCTAGGAACTCCAAGGGCTGCCCTAAGAAACTTTGATTGAAAACATTCCAAAGTCAAAATATTGGGCAAGGGCCCCAATTGGGCACCATATCATAACTGAGCCAGTGCCTTAGCTTGAAACAATTTAAGAGCAGCGGGAAAATAATGGCCTCCTTTTGTACGCATAAACTGTAAAATAGCCAGAGAACTTCTTTGGGCATTTGAGGCCACATGTTCCCCATGAGCTTTTCTAGAGCCACTCGAATGGAAGATTACACCCAGATATTTAAAGTGGGTCACTTGATCAATCGTATGATCATCAATCTTCCGCGAGCAAATCTTTGGTCTCCTAGAAAGGCCATGATCTTAGTTTTCTGATAATTAATCACCAGTTGGTTCTCTTTACAGAATAAAGTCAGGGTCCTCAGGGCTCTTCTAAGGCCAACAGGAGTTCTTGAAAGAATCACTGCATCTGCATATAATAAAGTAGTAATGTGTCCCCCTGCAATCCTTGGGGGGTGAAAATCACTGTTATTAAGCTGGCCCACCATTGAATGCAGAAATTATATAAAAGTGGAGCCAGGCTACATCCTTGCTTAACCCCCTTCTATGTTGGCACAGCATTCGTGAGGTGACCTCGTAAACTACATCTCACCTTTAGCGAGGTACCTCTATGTAAGGACTGAATGAGAATTCTTTAATAACTGCAAGGAATGCTTTTCTTCAACATAGTAACAAAATTTCTTGTTTTAATGGACTTATGAGTACCTTTAAGCCACAATGGTCACAATCCAAAAAAATGTTCCTTGCATGTTGTTGTTGTTGTTGTTCAGTCGTTAAGTTGTGTCCGACCCTTCGTGATCCCGTGAACCATATCCCGCCAGGCCTTCCTGTCCTCCACTATCTTCCTGAGTTCGCTCATTTTCATGTTGATTGCATCGGTGATGCTGTCTAACCATCTCATCCTTTGCCTTCCCCTTCTCCTTTTGCCTTCAATCTTTCCCAGCATCAGAGTCTTCTCCAGAGAGTTCTCTCTTCGCATTAGGTGGCCAAAATATTTGAGCTTCAGCCTCAGTACCTGTCCTTCCAGGGAACAGTCAGGCTTGATTTCATTTAGGATTGACTGATTTGATCTCCTAGCAGTCCAAGGAACTCTCAGAAGTCTTCTCCAGCACCACAGTTCAAAAGCATCTATTCTTCGGCGCTCAGCCTTCCTTATGGTCCAACTCTCGCAACCATACATTGCTACTGGGAACACCATCGCCCTGACTATACGAACTTTTGTTGGCATGGTGATATCTCTGCTTTTTATTATGCTGTCTAAGTTTGCCATAGCTTCCCTTCCAAGGAGTAAGCGTCTTTTAATTTCATGGCTGCTGTCTCTGTCTGCAGTGATCTTGGAACCCAAAAAAGTAAAATCTGCCCCTTCTATTTGCCAGGAATTGATGGGACCAAATGCCATGATCTTAGTTTTATTAATGTTGAGTTTCAAGCCAACTTTTGCACTCTCCTCTTTCACTCTCATCGAGAGGCTCTTTAGTTCTTCTTCACGTTCTGCCATTCGGGTGGTATCGTCTGCATATCTGAGGTTGTTGATATTTCTCCTGGCAATCTTGATTCCGGCTTGCGATTCATTCAGCCCTGCGTTTCTCATAATGTACTCTGCATATAAGTTAAATAAGCAGGGTGACGATATACAGCCTTGCCGTACTCCCTTCCCAATTTTGAACCAGTCGGTTGTTCCATGGCCGGTTCAAACTGTTGCTTCTTGACCCGCATACAGGTTTCTCAGGAGACAGGTAAGGTGGTCTGGTACCCCCATCTCTTTAAGAATTTGCCACAGTTTGTTGTGATCCACACAATCAAAGGCTTTTGTGTAGTTAATGAAGCAGAAGTAGGTGTTTTTTTTTTTTTTTTTTGGAACTCTCGTGCTTTCTCCATGATCCAGCGCATGTTGTCAATTTGATCTCTAGTTCCTCTGCCTCTTCGAAACCCAGCTTGTACTTCCGGTAGTTCTCGGTTCATGTATTGCTGAAGCCTAGCTTGTAGGATTTTGAGCATAACCTTGCTAGCATGTGAAATGAGTGCAATTGTGCGGTAGTTTGAACAGTCTTTGGCATTGCCCTTCTTTGGAATTGGAACGTAAACTAACCTTTTCCAATCCTTTGGCCACTGCTGAGTTTTCCAAATTTGTTGACATGTTGAGTGCAGCACTTTAACAGCATCATCATTTAGGTTTTTAAGTAGCTCAGCTGGGATAATATAATCTCCACTAGCTTTGTTGTTAGTAGTGCTACCTAAGGCCCACTTGACTTCACTCTCTAGGATGTCCGGCTCTGGGTCAGTGACCACACCAGCATGGTCATCAGGAACATTAAGATCTTTCTTGTATAATTCTTCTGTGTATTCTTGCCATCTCTTCTTAATCTCTCCTGCTTCTGTTAGGTCCCTGCCTTTTAGAAATTAGTCTTGAATAACTTTAGCCGGGTTGTACCCATTGTACGTCTCTTACATTGGTGTCATTGAACTCTACCCTTAAAAGCAACATAAAGACTGCGCAGCAACGTAGTTGCTCTATGAGCAGAAATTATTTTTGAGCTTTACACTAGTTGAAGCCCCAAGCAGTATGGAGTTATTTTTTGGATTGCAGTGCCAGAGATAGAAGTATAACAAATGCCCTGTTACTTGTCTTCCATCTAGAATTCAGACAAATCTCAGACAGCATCATCCCTAGTGGTGTATCCCAGAGGGGGAGCCAGACCATTTTGCACCAGGTGTGGGTGCGGACCCCTTACGCCCCACCTCTTTTGACACCCCCTTTATGTCACCGCAACCCATTTTGGCACGTCTGTAAGGGGTGCTCTGGGTTTTTTTCCACTTTTTGGGGGGGGGTTGCTTCTTTTTGGGGGGGTTCTGTGTTTTTTACTTTCCCGGGCAGCTGCCCCCCCGCTGCTTCCCAGGGTGGCAGCTGCGTCATGTGTGTGGTTTTGGGGTGCTTAGCTTGTCTCGGCCGGGCAACAGGCATCATTTTCCCAGATCGGCGGCATCCATCTTGAATGGGCGGGACTCTCTAGGAATCTCTCTCCGTCTCGCTGGTCCGTTGGTCCTCCAGGCCTCTCTAGGGCTCTGGAGGACCAACCAACGAGACGGAGATTCCTAGAGTGTCCCGCCCATTCAAGATGGATGCTGCCAATCCAGGAAAATGCTGCCTGCTGCTCGGCCGAGACAAGCTAAGTACCCCAAAAGCACACACAAACCCTGGGGACGCATACGACGCAGCTGCCGCCCTGGGAAACAGTGGGGGGGGGGCAGGCTGCCCGCGAAATAGTTAAAAATGGAGGAAAAACCAGGAAAAAACCCGAAAACTAAAACAAAACTTAAGGAGGCCTACGCTCCACCCCCTCCCAGCCTCAGCGCCCTACGCCCTGGGGTCCACCGCACCACTGCACCCTATTCTGAGACGCTTCTGGTGTATCCCATAACCTATGGAGTTTTCATTCAGTGCTACAATTTATGAAAAAGTTACACATTTGGTGAATTTTGAATTGCATGTTGTAATATGCCTTAATTTCTTAGTAATGGTTATATGTCATACTAGCCACATCTTTTTTTAACTGATGTCTTTCCAACGGTTATCTAAGCATTATTATTGCCATATGTAGAAAAACTGTCACATTTTTATCATGTGTCCACAGTCTGCTTTCTTTATCCTCTATTCCCTGTAAAGTGTTAAGAACAATCAGTATTGAATTGGAGGAGAGATTTATTTTAAATTTTCCAAAAATAAGCGTTCAGGAATATTGTTTCAAATAGACAACAGGCCTCTGCATCCACCCAAGAAATGCTGCAGTGTTGGAGGAACGCCAATAAAGGATTGTGTGGGGTGCAAAGAACTATAGAAATAAGAGAGGATGGTGAAAATTTTGCACAACAGAAAGTATCTTCTGTTTGCAGAAGAGGGACTTGGGGTTCAGGCCAAAGATTCACATTTCATAGCTTCACCCTTCAAGATTTTTTTTTTGTCTAAATTATGTGCATACAAATTGCATATTTTCCCAAATCAATTTTTTAAATAACTAGTTCTAAAGATTTTTTTCTTTCGGTGACCATAGTTTTTATTATAGCATTCAGGTAATGCCTTATTTGAAAGTATTGGCATAAAGTGGCCTACACCTTTATTTTTGTAAGTTAAACATATACCATATTTCTTCGATTCTAAGACGCACGTTTTTTCTAAATTTAACAATTCAAAAAAGGGGGTGCGTCTTAGAATCGATGTGCAAATTGCACCCCTAAAACGCCACCTTCTTACTTACCGGGGCTGGTAGGGCCTTCGCAAAAAACAGCAGTTTTCGGCCATTTCCGGTTTTCGTGAAAACCGGAAGTGCCCGAAAATAGCCTTTTTTTGCCGAACTGAAGATCGGAGAGGCCTGCAGAGGGATGCGCAGGCCTCCCTGATGTTCAGTTTGGCGGAAAACAGCTATTTTTGGGCACTTCCGGTTTTTGCGAAAATCGGAAATGGCTGAAAACCGCTGTTTTTTGCCGAACTGAAGATCAGGGAGGCCTGCAGAGGGTCGCACAGGCCTCCCCAAAGTCCCCACAAGCCCCGGTAATAAGTAAGAAGGTGGCATTTTGGGGGTACAATTTGCACATAAATCCTGGGGGATTTTTTTTCCCTGCTGATGGTAGCAAAATTAAAGGTGCGTCTTAGAATTGATGGTGCCTTAGAATGGAAGAAATACGGTAATGTTTAACTTGTTTTTTTTCACTTACCGATATTGTCCAATGCACATCAGCATTGATTTTTTTTCTGCTATGTGTTAAAATACGTGTTCCTGACCTTGCTCCAGTTTTGTATTTCAAATATTTAAAATGGCAATAAGAAAAGGATTCCTGTCAGGATTGCTTGTTCTGTTTTCAGCAAGCTAATTAGTGAGGAGCAACAGCATATCCAAAATTCATTGGAAATTTGGACCAGAATCCTGCTCTGTGTACAGGGATATTGTTGCTGACTATGAAATAAAGCAAGCCAGAGCGGGCAGCACCACAAATGAAAAACAGCAATGGAATCTAATGGATGCAAGAGATAGATTAAGTGGAATCAAATAACAGGCCCAGTGGTTTTGGAAGAAACCAGCACTGCCTTGTCAATGCTTTCTGTCCCCTGATGAAGAGCGTATTCTCAAAATTTGTGGGGATTATTATTTGATTTATTTTAATAAATCTGCCTCCTGTTTTTAGTTTCTGTTTTTTTGACTGGGAAACGGCAAAGCCCTTCATGTTAATGGGAATTTTTCTGTATGTTGCCAGCAGTGGAAAAACTACGTTTGTGTGTGACTTCCCTCTACTGAATTACTGCTTTAGAAAGCAAACTTTCATAAGCCTTTGAAAAGAAGAGATATATAATTTTAAAAAAAATTACTTTTTGTGTGCATTTTAAGTGGATATTAGAGGTTGTTCTTGAAACTTGGCTACTACTTGTTAGTGAGTGCGCTTGAAATATGAGACATGATATATAGCATCACCTGAAATCTATTTGAAAGATCTACATTCTGTAAAAATTTGGAGTGTTCTTCCTTTGAGTCTCAAAATCTGAACTTTGAGAGTGATAACAGGGCTCAATAAATATATAAGAAATTGACCAACATGTCAGCTAAATACTTTTTCTTCCATAACTGTCTCAGCTTCCATAACTCAGCTTTTTAAAAGTTATATGAAAGAATGAGTAAACTATGAAAACCAGTTGATACATATCCCAGCCTTGGAAAGATTACCTTAACCCTCAACCAGGCATTTGTGTACAGGTTTCATCCTGGATCCAGGCAGGCACACATGTGCAAAAAGATGTTATGTACCATTTATTGGTTTTACTATGTAAACTGCTTTGTGAACTACTTTTTGAAAAGTGGTATATAAATATTCATTATAATAATGTAAGGTACAAACATTCTTTGTCCAGCACCCTGAGCTGTGCACTTGGTGCCCTTTTTTGGATTAAGGCTGCATTTGTATCCATCAAATCTGCTCTGACTACACCAATCAACTGATTCCATTTATAGCCTCTCCCACCCTCAAGCAGGTGATCATTGATATCATAGCTAACCGAATCATCTGTTTGACAGGGAGATCCTTGGTTGCAGCTGTAAATCTGCAGCCCATTGCTATGTTCCAGTCTCTGGACTGGGACCATAGTGCTGATTTTTTTTTTAAAAAAATATTTCTTAAATAGTTACTGTGACAAAATGAACTATAATTTCTTATGGTTATTTAATAAATGTAGTAATATTTATTTTTCTAGTTATAAGTAATATATTCTCCTGGATTTTCTTCTCAGCAACCCGATAGCAGAAGAGTCAACTCTTCTGTTGGATTTTCTGTTTTGCAGCATACAAGCAATGACCCTTATTGCTTTGTGGAATTTTATGAACACAGGGATGCAGCTGCTGCATTAGCTGCTATGAATGGGAGAAAAATTTTGGGAAAGGTACGTTGCATCAAAAAAGAATGATGTGTAGCAAATGAAGTGAATAGGTTAATTATGATTCATAGCAAACACTTTTGACTCTGTTTTTAGTTGGAAATACGATTGCTACCTTGAAATTTAATGCGTGTCTTGGTGGTAGTGTAGTTTGTTTTTTCCTTAAAGACAATAGGGTTCTCTTTTTGCGTGTGTTGGAATTAAGCCTGTACTGTGTTTTGGTTGACTGAATTTATGCTTTCCAGAATTGTATTGGCACTGATTTTTATTTTATTTTCAGGAAGTCAAAGTTAATTGGGCAACAACACCAAGTAGTCAGAAAAAAGATACATCAAGTAAGTAAGGCTATGTTCTGAAACCTTTCCAAAATCAGCTGTAATGGTGTAGTTGAGCTCATAAACATATTAACTTTACCATGTTTCTTATGCAGTTTTGAGTTTTTATATGGTAGCTATTTACTTCAGTTTTGTAGGATCAGCTTATACTCCAAATAAGCCTTTCTGGCCGAAAAATTTCTAATTACTGCTTAATTACTGCTTAAATGCGCATATGATTTGCAAATTTGATGCAAGATTATTTGAATCCCTCTCCTAACAGTGTGGAAAATTACATTATTGGATAACAGGAATTTATTTAATTGGGTTATATCTCTTCTCTTCCCTGCCCCCCCCCCCCCCCCAATTTAGATCACTTCCATGTGTTTGTGGGAGATTTAAGTCCAGAAATAACAACAGAGGATATCAAGTCAGCATTTGCTCCTTTTGGTAAAATATCGTAAGTACCATAGTTAGTACCTTAAATCATTAATACAGAAAAGTCATACTACAAGATTTGTTCTTTTTTTAAAGTTAATGTCCTTCACTGTGCTCAGATAATTTTGTTAAAAGTTTTCAGGATAATGATTTAGTGGGTGGGGTATAGTGTTATATATTTTGCATCGTGTTGTCCCTTGCAAATGAATGCAGTGTCTGCTCCAAACTTGTAGAAAGCTGTGTGCATTTAACACATGCTACGTTTATGTTGTTGGCAAATGGAACAAAAATACTTTATTTAGTTTATTATTGGTTTTGGGGGTTCACGCAGAAATATGTGTTAGCATCAAGATATTTTACTCAACTGATAA
Source organism: Plestiodon gilberti rubricaudatus (assembly GCA_026170595.1). Lineage (NCBI taxonomy): Eukaryota > Metazoa > Chordata > Lepidosauria > Squamata > Scincidae > Plestiodon > Plestiodon gilberti. The sequence goes on along the minus strand of JANXHW010000003.1, from coordinate 61,117,464 downwards.
TTATATAGGTAGTGTTGACTCACAGGCAAATCATATGAGAGTGTAGCAAGCTGTTCAATCTAGTTGTGTGCATGTATTTTCAAAAGTAGTGGCATTCTATTTAGTGTTCTTGAATCGGGGGGGGGGCTTGGAAAAAATTGTCAGAAGCAAGTTAAAAGTGGTTTTTGTGTTACCAAGTGTACCAATCCAAACGTACCCTTTCTTTGTAGATAGTAGAAACTTGGGATTAGGTTTTCAGATGTTCATAGCTTTTCAACTGAACATTGTAAATATTGCCAAAAGGTCCTGTAAGAGCTACAGCATGTTTCTTTTGTTGCTTAATCTAGCTTCTTCAAAGATTTCTCCTATTATTTTCTTTGTCCTTTTAACACCACCAAAACAAAACTTGAACATCTTCTGTTACTTTACAGGAATATATTTCTTCTAAAAACAATCTTTTCTGTACATATTTCCAAATGAAACATAAGTCTTATTTTGCCTATTTGTTTACTTTGCTTTTTATCTCTATGTGGTAAGTAATGATGTTTGCCAGTATAAAAAGGTTTAATACAGGTCGCTATCTCTCAATCTTTATTTATACCTGAGACCTGCAGTTTTTCTAAAGTCCAAGTCACAATTAAAAGTAATAGCATTCTGATTATTTTGCAGAATTGCTCATAAGAATGGACAGGATCTTGAAGCTAACTGCAAGGAACTGTGCACACTGGAACTCAGTTGTAGATTTTTTTCTCATTTCTATTTATTCTTATTATACATTATTTATATATACATATTTTAGTATTTACATTTTAACATTCTATATTCAGTGCAGTTCTATATTTCCAATCATTTTAACTTACTCACTAAAATTTATGTGTAAAATTTGTTGTTTTCGTACTGGTGTGCTTAGCATTGTTGTTAGTTTTATTCTCCTTTCTTAAATTTCTGAAAATGTCAATTTTTCAAAATTTACAGCTGCCCAAACTCCAAAATGATGGTAGAGAATTGACCAAGAAAAATAAAGAAATCTGTTAACAGGCCATGTATGCCTTTTAATTCCTATTTTTTTCCTCTTTTTCAATTTTTTAATATTTCATATTTTATATCACTAGGGAGAGGGCGTTTAGTTAGAAAATGCATGGTAAAATAGTTAGAAATGTTACAGTAATTTATAGAACAGTGAACCTTAGAGGACCCTAGCCATTTGAGTTATTAGAAAAGGAAACTTTGTTCCTTTTTAAAATTTCAAATCTGAACATTTCAGTTATAGAAAGTGCAGGCTATATGGATAGGTTGCATGTTTATTACATGTTATTTTTTGTCCTACTGCTTTTTTCTAACAGGTAAAAGAAGCATTAGGGAGAGTTTAGGACTCGTTGTAGTTATAGGGGTTACTCAGTTTATGATAGGGAAATTATGCTCACAATACAGTGTGTGTGGTTCCTTTTAGTTTTTATTTTGAAAATCTTTAATGTTTTCCTCATATAACTGTGCTTCTCTTCACAGGGATGCACGGGTTGTTAAAGATATGGCAACAGGAAAATCAAAAGGATATGGCTTTGTATCATTTTATAACAAACTGGTAAGTAATCAAAAAAAAGTTAGACCCCTAGTTTACATGACACATGTCTGAACTGTTAATATTAAAAACCATATCTTACATACTTCCTGAACACCATTGCAAGTCAGCCTTCTGGTAGTTGAAGTGTGTGAAGAGCAAAATTCCACAATATTGTATTCTCGTAAAGATATTGCATGGTTTTCTGCCTGTTGCTAGGAGGCAGACTGGATGAAAGATGTTGATAATACAGGTAACTCGTGCAATGCACCATTGGATCCAAGATATGCAAATCGCTTGGTTTGTGCAAGGGAGGCACCCCCTGGTTTTCCTTTGTTTGCTACTGGGTCATTCCGTGTCAAATCAACCAATAAAAAATACATTTTGGAACTTGATGTCACGGATTTTGCTCATTTTCGGTACATTTCTGGCTTACCATGAGATGTTTAAAAATTATTTTTTCCGGATTTTTTTGTCCATCCGTTTTTGAGATATTGAATGTTCAAAATTGCCAAAAAAGGCCAAAATCCACTTGTCACCATACATTCAAATGCCAGTTACAGGATAACGATGAACGCTACAGACATAGGACAGGTGTTGTTTTAAAGCTTATGAATAGGGCTTTCATTTGATATACAACATGACAAAATTGTAAATTTTCAAGAAATTCAAAAATATTCAAATAATATTAATTTTGAAATTTTGGAAAATTGAACTTTTTTAAAATTTTCAAAAAAATCACACTTAAAGGTATATGTCTTGTAGTCAATCAGTCAAAATTTCAAGATGGTATCTCAGTGGTATCATACAAAAATTAAATATTCTTGTTGGCAGTGACCAGGAATTAAACCCCTCAAGTCCATTTTTCTACAGTTTACGTTGATAAAATTAGGTGGTAAACTGAAATGAATCCAAAAATTTATAACAGGACTTATAGAGATAGTTTTACCAAAAAGCTGATCCTGTAAAAGAATAGAAAGTGAATTCATGCTCTATAAATCTATCAAAATCATGAGCTTTTTACTTCTGTTCATAGTTTTAAAATTTTCCTTTAGCTGCTGAATAATTTCTGAATCAGCACAGTGATATTTTTCCTCATCTAAATCATCTTCAGAAGTAAAAAAATAATTCTTTGTAGGTCCTTTTAATCTTCCCCATCTTTTCTTTGCACTTTAGATACTTTCTTCTTGCACACCGGAGACTCACCAAGGGAGGTCAAAGAGGCATTTAAGTGGGTTTGGACAGTGTGTTTTTAGTGAAGCTTTCTAGGACATTTTTGTTGTGAAGCTGCTTTATTAGTCTTTATTAAGTTTAATTCATTAACTGTTTGATAATTACATGATTTGAAATATGGAGGAGAATAAGTGGTCAAAAAACTGTTGCAGCCCTTTTAAAAAAAGGGGGGCACTGGGTTAGTAAAGACTTGAGGAATGTAACTGATTGGATGGTTTCACTAAATAGTGAAATCAAACCACACATGAATAGAAGCCTTGTCAGATGGAAAACAATATACTTGAAAAGGAAATTCCTCCTGAGAATTATGAGATTCCTGGTCTTAGTCATATAAAGGAGTCTGAGTATTTGGACCCTGATACAGCTTTAAGCCACTTAAATGCCTCTTTGACCTCCCTTGGTGAGTCAAGAAGAAAGTATTTAAAGTGCAAAGAACAGATGGGGAAGATTAAAAGGACCTACAAAGAATTATTTGTTTACTTCTGAAGATGATTTAGATGAGGAAAAATGTCACTGTGCTGATTCAGAAATTATTCAGCAACTAAAGGAAAAATTTAAAACTACGAACAGAAGTAAGAAGCTCATGATTTTGATAGTTTTACAAAAAAGCTGATCCTGTAAAAGAATAGAAAGTGAATTCATGCTCTATAAATCTATCTCTATAAGTCCTGTTATAAATTTTTGGATTCATTTCAGTTTACCACATGATTTTATCAATGTAAACTGTAGAAAAATGGACTTGAGGGGTTTAATTCCTGGTCACTGCCAACAAGAAAATTTAATTTTTGTATGATACCATTGAGATACCATCTTGAAATTTTGACTGATTGACTACAAGACATATACCTTTAAGTGTGATTTTTTTGAAAAATTTTAAAAAGTTCAATTTTTCAAAATTTCAAAATTAATATTATTTGAATATTTTTGAATTTCTTGAAAATTTACAATTTTGTCATGTTGTATATCAAATGAAAGCCCTATTCATAAGCTTTAAAACGACACCTGTCCTATGTCTGTAGCGTTCATCGTTATCCTGTAACTGGTGTTTGAATGTATGGTGACAAGTGGATTTTGGCCTTTTTTTGGCAATTTTGAACATTCAATATCTCAAAAACGGATGGACAAAAAAATCTGAAATTTTTTTTTTAAACATCTCATGGTAAGCTACAAATGTACCGAAAATGAACAAAATCCATGACGTCAAGGATTTTTCATTGGTTGATTTGACACGGAATGACCCTACTGCGGTAGCCCTATGTCACTTCCTATACCATACTAGAGAGTCCTTCGATGTGAAGGAGAAGCTTCTTGGGAGCTGCAACAGAAGGTGTCTACCCCCTTTCAGTGGATTCCTCCTTCCCTTGCAACCCATTCTACCTCCTTCATGAGGGTTACTTGACTCTCAGAAGAAGCTTTTCTGAACATGCAGGGGGCTGCTGTCGGGAGGAGGACATTTCCTTTCATAAGTTGTCTCTCACTTGTGCAAGGTTTGGATGCAACTCATTATATGCTTGGATTTTTCCTGCTTTGACAATTTCCTGCTCCTAAGACAGTTTGGCAGTCATGAAAAATGAGAACAATTCCACTTACGGATTAGTACAGGTGGGCCCCCATATCCGCTGGGGATATGTTCCAGGCCCCTCCGTGGATACTTGAAACCGTGGATAAGAGCGAACACCCCCTCCATGGTTTCCTGAGGGTCCCCCCACCCTGCCTCCCCTGCAGGCAGGCATGCTTCTCCCCCCAGCTCTTATTTTTCTTTCAGCAAGCTTTGTTTCTTCCTTAAAACAAACAGAGAAGCAGCCTCCATTGCAGGCAAGTAGAACGAGACTAAGTCCTATAGAGGCTCTGCAAGGTTTCTGTTAACCTTGCAGAGCCTCTCTAGTACTTATTACAGGCAAGTAGAACGGGACTAAGCAGCCAGAGGCTGCTTCTCCTGTTTCTTTAAGGAAGAAACGAAGCTTACTGGGGAAAAAGTAAAAGCCTGGGGGGGGGGGTTCCTCACGATCCGTGGATAACTGAAACCATAGATAGCGAATCAGTTGATATGGGGGCCCACCTGTACTTTAAAGTAGAAAGCAGAGGTTGGATATAAGCTGACAGCATACGTGCTGTTGATTTCCAGTTCCAACATTTATAACTCATTCTCCCCCCCCCCCCCCAAAAAAAGGCCATCTCTTTTCTCTCCCATGTATGCTTGGAGCTAAACCTTTGTTTTTCCATCAGGATGCAGAAAATGCAATTGTGCACATGGGAGGCCAGTGGTTAGGAGGTCGTCAAATCAGAACTAACTGGGCAACACGAAAGCCGCCTGCCCCTAAAAGTACACAAGAAAGTATGTGAATTTGGGTGTTGGGGAAATAAAGGGGTTGTGCTGGGATGAAATGTCAGTTCTATGTTTTATGTGAATATTCTGTAAGCTAACAAATATGCAAATCTTTCAGAATGATTAATTTATATGCAGAATTTCAAAAACCTTTATTCATTTTGAGCATTCCCATTTACTTCCTTACAACAGCTTTGTGAAGTGTGTCAGTATTATACACAGTTTGAATATTTATGGGATTTCCAGCCATTTTTTGATTCCATAAATGTTCAAACTGTGTATATAACTACAAGCCATGAAAATCTGCATGTGTCAGTATTGCCTTTCTAGAACACTATGGTTTGAGGTTGATGCTAAAAAAAGAGGTAATTCTTGCTCCTAATTCAGAAGATGAACGTCTCGTATATTTAGTGAGATTACTTAACAATTAAAGCAAACTTCTCCCTTTTGTCACATGGCCAACTCCAACTTCATTAAGATATTTATAGCCTGACTTTCCACATTTTTCTAAAGTGTCCAAGGTGGTGCATATTGTCAGAATTTAAACCAGATATTAAATTTAAAATAGAACACATAGTAAAGGCAGTTGCTTCTCCATCAGTGCATCACCTGCATGTAAGTAGATTAAAAATTGTTTCAAAACAAAGAATCTTAAAGTTATGGAAAAGTGAAGCCACATATTTCATTAGCTATTTAATTGGAATGAGTGTCTCTTGTCATATGCACTATCCTGAGTGGGTGTCTGTCATAAAAATGGAGGTTGTGGACATTAGCTAGAATAAAAAATGAGTGCTTATGAGAATTTTTGCTCCTGGGGAATTTAAGGCAGGTCTAGAATGGTGGGTGCTTGTTTTAGTATTGTTTTGTGTATCTAAATAAGATCATCCTACTTCCCCAAAAGGTGGTTCGCCAGAATTGTTCTCATTTAAAAAAGGAAATAAAATGGATTTAATGTTCAAACAGGAAAAAATAACCCAAAAACAGATATTAAAAGTGTATTTTGTTTTGCAGACAGCACAAAACAACTGAGATTTGAAGATGTAGTAAATCAGTCAAGCCCTAAAAACTGTACAGTCTACTGTGGAGGAATTGCCTCTGGATTAACAGGTAGAATTTCGTTTGCTGAGGGTCTCCAAATGGTGATGTTGAAGCCACTGGGCACAAAGATAACTAATGAAAAATGTTTTCTTTTTCTAGATCAATTGATGAGACAGACATTTTCACCTTTTGGACAGATTATGGAAATAAGAGTTTTTCCTGAAAAAGGCTATTCATTTGTAAGGTAAGACAATTGTTATTTTTTTTGGACCTTATTATAGTAACATGTACAGAATAAATAACAAATTTTGGACAGCATTTTCTATGCTAAGAACAGAAACAAGCTTTTAAAAGAGAATATTTGATGCATTTAGAAGTAGACTTTTAGTCAGGTAAAATGGTGTAAGATTGAATGCTGTGGATGGAGCTTTTTGTATGTTTGATGAATCTCTGTATTAAAGGTATTTGAACAGCAAAAAACATTAAATTATATCCCTGGAGAATTCAGGTCTTGTCCCACATCTTGCTGGATGATGACCTTCAATCCCTTACAGCCCAGTCCTATCATTCCCCGGTGTAGGCGATTCAGCGTGGGCTGCACGGCCCATGCCAAATCCTATCTGGGGAAGGGAGAGGCCAGAGGCCTACCCACTTACCCTGGGTAAACCCCCAACTACCGCAATGGGGCTAGTCAGTTCTCTGCCAGCTCTTTAACTGGTGGAGAATCAGAGAGCCCCGTGTTGAGCTTGTAGCCTGGGAGGAAGGATAGGATACGGCGTCTGACATGAATGCTGGTCCCACCCACTCCAAGGCCTGATCCACACTCCCCCAGGCCCTGCGCCGCTTGGAGCAGCACTTACCTGTTCCACGGCACAGGTTCCTCTGCCGCTAGGCAGGGAGGTGGCACAGGCCTCGACACCAGCGCTGCCTCCTCTTGAGTACGTTACATTTGCGATACTCGGCACTGGTACTGAGGCCCAGTGCTGGCGTGCCTAGTCTATAGGATTGCGCAGTTAGAGTTGTAAACTGGTGCTGTAAACTGGTGCTGTTGTCTCCCCTGCTATACAAATTTAGTTTGTAAGCTCTTCAGGAAGGGGACCTGTCTTGTTTGAGTTACTCTGAATAGTGCAATGTACACTGATGCTCTAATCCTGTTGGTAAACAAAAAAGCATGTGGTTCCTCCCAAGGCATTTTCTGCACGTTCCTCAGATTTTCTTGTAACAGAATACAGTTGGACCTCGCTATCTGTGGGGGATCCATTCTGGACTCTGCTGTGGATAGCAAGGATTTGTGGATACCAAGATCCGCAAAAAAAAAAACACCCTGTAAAAAAGAAGAAAAAGCCCCCAAACCGCCATTTTTACCTTTAAGAAGTCAAACCGCTGAGTTTTCAAGCTTCCATGGGGCTTCTGCAGCCTTAACGACCCACTTCTGGGTCGTGCAAAGGCTATCCCCCCCCAGCCTTGCCTCAGAATGCAACCTGGGACATTGAGAGGAGAGAAGAGCCTTTGCGCGACCCAGAAGTGGTTTGACTTCTTAAAGGTAAAAACGCCGATTTGGGGGCTTTTTTTAAAAACAGGTTCTTTAATGTGGACCTTGCAGAACATTCGCAGGGGGGGGGAAGGGTCCTCTGTATAGACATTGAAATACGTTAACTGCTCTACTGTGGGAGTGGAGTCAGAGGGTCTCTGCCAGCCCATATGCTTGTAAAATCTTTGTGTTCCTGTTTAATTTTTCTCAGGTTTTCAACTCATGAAAGTGCAGCACATGCTATTGTTTCAGTCAATGGAACTACAATCGAAGGGCATGTTGTTAAATGCTATTGGGGTAAAGAATCGCCAGATATGACTAAAAACTTCCAGCAGGTAATTGAAATGTTGGTAGTATAACATTGTATTTTTGTATGGCCCTCTGTATGCATTTGACCACATGGGGGTTAAGTCAGTGTGTGGAATCCAGGCATGAGTGCGCCATTCTAGACATTATAGTAGCTGAATAGAGGTAGAAGGGTGCAACTATCCACAATGTGGAGTCCTTGCCAATTTGCCAAATGCATGAACAGGCCTTTTTAGGCCCTAAACAGGCCCTAAATTACCAATTTTTGGAGTTGTTATAGTGCTACCTCTTGTGTTTTTACATATTACCCTATGTACTTTAATGTTAGATTATGCGTTCCATACTTCAGGTTTTTCTTCTCTTCAGTGGACAAATACTGAACAGTGTTCAGTACTTTCGGTACATCTAAAAATTTATTTTTAACCTCTAGGTGGACTACACTCAGTGGGGGCAGTGGAGTCAAGTGTATGGGAATCCACAGCAGTATGGGCAATACATGGCCAATGGGTGGCAAGTGCCATCTTATGGAATGTACGGACAAGCATGGAATCAACAGGGATTTGGTGTAGAGTAAGTAACTCCCTTCTCTCAAATTTACACACACCATTCTCCAGGGATGTAAAATAGCTATAATCTTCCATTGTGCCTCCATTTCTCATCACTGTTGTTCTTGGCTAAGATAAATGCTGAATTTACTTTCTATAAGGCAGTCTCTGTGCAGATTTAATTTTTTGCACTACTTATTAGAGAAGCTAACAGAAACAAAGTAATAGTATACAAATATCCAGAATTATGCATATGCTCTACATGTTGCAAAATTCAAGAATGCATGTTCTGTTGAAGGTATTAGCTATTCTTTTGACATTATTTGTGATTCTTGAGATGCACTTCTTTTAAGGTACTAACTTCACAGGATAAATAACTATGATGAGATTGTTACAAGGGACTAGCTTCTGTGCCTGGTAGCAGAATATACTCTATTATGGTTAGTAGTTAAAACAGCTGGAAACAGAAAGGAATAGTTATATATCTTGATCACATCATTGAGGGTTAAGCTTAAATTGTCTACTTGTCAGAAATTTCAAAACTATCAGTGGGTACTATTTTGCCCTGTCCTAACCAAATATATCCAAGTCTGTTGTATTTTAGCAGAACTATGACCTATCTTAAGAACCTGCTAACTGTTTCAGTATCGTATAGAAACTGAAATCGTTTGCTTTAAATGTGTTCATTGAATTAATGAAATAGATTCAGACTAGATATGCAGCTGATATATAGCCAGGCAGGAGGCCTGGCTCAGTTGGTAGAGTGGCCGTCTCATATGCCTGAAGATCTGAAGGATGGCAGTTCGGGAGAACTGTTGGCACACCACTGATAAGCTACAGAGACTCTGAGGGAGAGGAGCTGCAGCTGCACTTTGAGTGGGAGTTAAGGTTGCCTGTCAGTCCAAAGTGTGATGACGCGAATGCCAGAGAGAGGCTGGATTGTGAAGGAAACCACTTAGAATGAAGTGTTCTATGAAAGATTAGAACATATTGTATTGTAAAACCCCCTCGGAGTTTAGAAAACCGCCTTTGAATTAAAGTCAGAGGAGAAATCCGATGACCAAAGAAAAGGCGGTATATACAGTAAATACTGGTGGTGGTGCAGGTGTATTAAATACATTTAAACATGCAAATTTATTCCAGTCAGCTGTTACATGTAGTCCAGTCATGTTTAGCAGGAAATCAAGATGTGATCTAGTAAGTTCACAGGTGCATTTTTTAATCTTAAAGCCTGTGTAGTACAGCTGTGACTGGGAATGGTATGTGGGAGTAATCTGTGACATAAAGTACGTGTAAGGCTAAACTGTCAGAAAGCATTGCAAGCTGCATGAAGCTTCCTAGTTTTTTAGTGAACAAAATCTCTCACCCTTATATTTGGATCATATCTACAAATACAGGGAATTTTTAAAAGAACATTGTGACCTTGTTTGTTAGGTTTTTTTTAGTGGTCTCCATTTAATTCACGGCTTTGCTTTTTCTTTTTTTCTTAAATGAAGTCAAACACCATCTGCAGCCTGGATGAGTGGATTTGGTGCTCAACCTGCCCAAGGACAAGCTGCTCCTGTAATACCTAATCAGGCTGGATATGGTATGGCAAGTTACCAAACACAGTGAACTGCTGGGACTCTGTTTAGAAGTGTGATTTCAAGATAAATTTCAATTTCCAGTGATTATTCTGAAGACTGGAATGGAGACATTGGGGGGGGGGGAGGGGAAAGAGAATATTTATTTTGAAAATTGAAAATGTTTGGAACCTCTAGCTCAGAGTTTGCTTTGGTGAAGGACATAAATGTCTTCTAGTTATGCCTTTTTAAGTTTTTTGTTCATGATGGATATGAACGTTTTTCTTTATGTACAAAAATTAAAATAAAGTCATTAAAGACCATTCTGACTACAAATTTTGGTATGTTAGGAAGAAATGTTTAACAGTCTGATTATTAGATCACCATTCCAATTTTTTTGTCTTCACTGTTTTACACCACAGATTTTAAAGAAAAATGACATTAGTTATTTTTTAGTTGAACATTAAATCCTGACAATTTTGGCTGTGGACCAAACATTACATCATTGAAGACAGTGTTCATGTCAGTAACCACAAGGCTTTTGGGCAGAAGACACTCATGGAAATGGCTTTTAAAAATATTAATTTTTCTATGTTTAAAGAAACTGAAGCTTGGTAGAAATGTTTGTCTTCAGTGAAAAACAGTGCTGTCTGCAATACTTGAGCAAACATTTGCTGTCCACATTCAGGAGCATGTTAATTTTTTTTCAAATCTGATTTGCTTAAAGTACGAAATTGCATTTAAATTTGGGAAGCAACTTTTTTCAAGTGTGATGCTTAGGCAGTCATACTTGTTTTTTTACATAAAAGTTTGTACTTAACTGCAGTGTTACAAAAGCATGTCAGACATAGAAGTAGCAATGTAATAAAACTAATACTTAATATAGTCTACTGTTGTATTTGCAGTAGACTGACAAGAATGTGCAAGACTGACACTTCCAAAGTTGGCTATGTAAAGTTATATAAATTACTATACAAGGGCCTTAATTTTAATTTCATAAGTCTTTAATTTGCTTTCTTTTGCCATTACAAATCTGAATTATTTTGCTTTGTTACTCAGTATGTAAATATCTTGGTTGACAACCTTGTATATCTACTTGAAGGTTCCTGTAAGTTGTATAGTATCTGAGTGTTTAAAAAAAAATCTTGGGATTTTTTTAAGACTAGAAATATTTAGCCCAAGAATTTTTTTAACCAGATTGTTAAAATACCTTTATTTTAGAGATTCTTCAATGTGCCATTTGGTTAACAGAAATGCAGTTGAAACAAATATACTGAGTTGTTGCTTATTTTTAGGTTTTTTGTATTTTGGGGTGACTTGCATGTGACAAACCTGTACAGAGGCTGGGTTGTTTGTGCACTGAATATTATTGGGATAAATCATGAAGTTGTTCAAATGGTATATTTGGGTTATTTCTCAGTTATTTTATGGATACTTTGACAAAACTGCCTCAATAAATTTGAAGTTGAAAATGAATGTTAGTTAGATACAAGAACTATGTATTACTGGTGTCAGCTAGGGGGTGCAGATGTGTCGGCTCTGAATCTTTATGTGCTGAAACCATCTCTTGGGCGGAATAGGTCATGATGCTTTAGAGTCTGTTTCAATGGATAAAGGGGGAAGCGGAAGACTTGCATTTTAGTGAACTACAATTTCAAAAAGGTATGGGGCAATCTGCATGTTTGGTTTGTTTCTTACATAAATATTGATGTTTGTTGATGGCTGCTGTGGCCAGAGTCTCGCATTACACATTCTAACACAATTTGAAAATGACTTGATGTGCTTGCTGCTTAGGAAGGTCGAGTTCTGGCCAAATTAATGTCACTTTGTTTCTTGAACAAGACTGATTGGGAGAGTTTTTGCGACTTTGCCTCGTCTGAAGTGACTGCAGAGCTGTTAGTAACAGCAAATTCTTCTGCTACTTGCTGTAGATGTCTGTCCTGTGCTACCCAAAATACTTATTGGAAGTTCTGCATTTCTAACTTGTGTTTAAGGTTTGGAAGATTAAAAGCAGCTGCTGTGAACTTTAGTCTTCACTAATACGGGACATAGTGACTTATTTGAAAATTACTGCTTCTGGTAAAAGAAAATGTATTCATCCTTGAATTGATTTTAGGTAGCTGACTTACAGTTGCTTGCAAAAGAGTTTCTATCCTCCAGATCTATTTTGCAAAGTAAGTTTATTGATAAACTCAAAAGTAATGAATGTTCATGTCTTTCAGGGGTATGTTATACAGAGGTGTTTTCTAAGTCTGTATTTAGATGCAACACAATGTTGCTCTCAGCAGAGTGGGCAAAACGTTTAAGGTCCTAATCTTTTAATGCACATTTAATTCTAAAGGCAAAATAGAGTAATGTAGCCTATAAGTAGAGATGTTTGAAAATTTGTTGAATTAAAATGCAAAATGTAGTGTTTTTATTCACAGGTGCAAATTCTTAAGCATCAATATCAGGTTTAATATCATTGCATTGCAGTCTTCAATGCAAAAACAACAAATTATTCCATTATATCTAACTGGGAAAGTATTCTGTTTCAACCCGATGCATTCCACAACCAGGAGAGAGTTGGTAATTTGGTTCCAATTCTTTTTGAAAACGTGGTGTTTTTATTCAAGTTGAAAAGGTGGTGTTTTGTGTGTTTATGCTGTTATCATCATCATCATCATCATCATCAACAACAACAACAAGCACCCCTACGTATAAGATCAGGACCTAGATGTTCTGTCCCAGAAATCTTACTCTTTTTTCCTCTTTTCTAACATGGTGAACCATTTTTTTTCTTAAATTCTGAATTCTTTTGCAGGTTATTCAAACCACAATTGTTGACCAAGGAGGCTTAATTTGTGATGACTTTATGCTTTCTTAAATATTTCACCAGCACAGTTAGGAGTTTTTGTTGGCACTAAAGAGCTTTTGATGCCACATTGTTTCCCTCCTGACTGTTATACTGTGTTGTAATCTAATGTGCTTTCAGGCCACAGAGATCAGCTACTACCCCACCACATACCACCAGGATTTGGAATCCTGATGAAAAATACATGGTAATTCCTGAAGTGGATGAAAGAACCTGAGCCAAGGTTTCAATCGACATCGTCAGAAAATGTTTCAATAAAGCAAGAACACTTTGATTTATGCTGCACTGTCATTTGTTTTCCCTTTACCGTACTTCATTACAAAAGTGCTTTGTTGTTGGAGCCACATATGTACATATGAATGTAATTAATCTATTCTATACGTGTACGGTGGACAAAATGTACCGTATTTCCAGTTTGTGTTATATGTATGCACAGAGAGTTGGTTTCATCTTTTTCCCCTGTTGAACCGCCCCGGCTACCTTTTTAACCGAAGCACAGGGACTTGCTGAAGAAAAACGTGCATCTAATCTTTCTTGTGCACATACTGAAATAAGACCTGTTATTGTATAATCTCTATATGGAGGTGCTGGGGAAACGAGCCCGGTAAGGGAAGTAGTACCCATCCCATATCTTCTTGCTCTCTGACTTACTGGGTCTGCAGCCGTATGAAAGGAGAAACTGGTAGAAATCTGCTGCCACCATCCCAGACTTGGGAAATGTTTGAGGGAGGTTGTCTGAGATCCCTCCCTTCCCAAGAGAGTGCAGAGACTAGTGGTTCTTGTTTAAAACTAAAGCACGGTAGTGTACACAAATAGTTCTAGAGTTGGAATTAGACAAGCAAGAGGTCAAAATATAACCCATTTATTACAAAACCCACCCACCCCCAAATGGAGATGTAAACAATTTTTTTAAAATGGTGCAAGGAGGAAAGCATAAAGCAAACAGGCATGAAAAATAGCTTGTGCAGATCTTAGCAAAAATCACCAGCAGGCAATTACAGGCAACCTTGAAAGCAAAATAATTCCCCATCTGGTATGTACTCCAAAGTCAGCTTGAAGATGTCGTCATACCTCCCTGATACCCAGGAGTCAGATGAGGGTTTGGCCACACACATGATTTATCTGAAGGAGTGAAGGTGGAACACACCCAAGTGTTCTTGTGCTTCATCTTAAGAAAGCTGCATGTGACGATGTCATAGGGCCATCCAGTTAGATGAGGGAAAACTACTATACCCACTCCAACCCCTTTAGATAGATGGGCTTGGCTGTCCAGTTGGTGGGCACATATTAGTCTCAGCTAGAGTGGGCTAGGAGCGATTGTATTCAGCTGGTCCCAGACATGAGGATCCACATCCTGTATAAGTAGCTTTTGGGAAATGGCATTTCAGCAAAGAACCACAGAGGAGCATCCCAAGGTAATGACTCTTGCATCTAGGCTGCCAGGCAGTCTCTTTGGGAGGCTAGAAATTTCCAAAAAGGAGGGAAATAACCGGGTATTAATCATAGGGTGTTCTTGCAGAACATGATGCATCATACTGTAGTGCAGTTGTTGCATTGAAGTAGAAACAATTGCAGTATCAGCTATAGGGCTGCAGTTGTGCTGCACATTGTTACCCAATTTGTATAGTTACCCTCATGTATGAAAAACCTCCAGTGCCCATTTAGAAAAAAAAGCCTTTTAAAAATTGAACATTTAGGTTGATTTATACAGTACTTGCCTTAATGGTCCTACATCTACTGTATAATCTGTGTTTGAGCCTCTTGGCAAAGTGTGCTAGAAACCATTTCTTAAAAAATGGCAGGTATGCAGCATCACTCTTACCCATAAAGAAACAGCACCTTTTTGATGCCAAACTGATACAGTACTCCCCCCCCCATATCTGCTGGGGATATGTTCCAGGCCCATCTGTGGACACTTGAAACCGTGGATAAGAGCAAACACCCTCTCCATGGTTTCCTGAGGGCCCCCCGCCCTGCCTCCCCTGTGGGCAGGCGTCCGCGCCCTCCCAGCTCTTATTTTCTTTCAGCAAGCTTTGTTTCTTCCTTAAAACAAACAGAGAAGCAGCCTCCATTGCAGGCAAGTAGAACGAGACTAAGTTCTAGAGAGGCTCTACAAGTTTTATGTTAACCTTGCAGAGCCTGTTTAGGACTTAGTCTCATTCTACTTGCCTGCAATAAGCAGCCAGAGGCTGCTTCTCCTGTTTGCTTAAGGAGAAACAAAGCTTACTGGGGAAAAAGTAACAGCGTGGGGGAGGGGTCTCCGCAATCCGTGGATAACTGAAACCGTGGATAGTGAATCTGGATATGGGGGCCCACCTGTATTGACAATAGCATGGCTTCCTTCTGCTTGGAGTCCTGCACTAGAGCTAAGCAACCCAAGGAAAGGTTATGCAATTGACAGTGTAAAGCAGAAAATGGCATGGGGAAATGGAAAAGAGATGCTTCCCCTATAAAAGGAGTTAAAAGTGTGGGTAGGAATTTTAAGTAGAAATATACTGTTGTGTAATGTGTTTTAGTTTTATCTATTACTGTACATACATCCCAGCCTGGATTCTGCGATTGTGGTCTTTGTTGGTGGCCAGGAATCTCTGGCAGCTGTGGAAGTTTGTGAAACTAGAGCTTTGTCGCTCAAATTGGTACATTTCAGAGCTTTTGAGCTGGGGGAAGTATCTCCTGAGTCATATTAGACAAGTGAGAGAAACCTGCGACCTACTGTGAGTTTTGTGTGTGCTAGAATAGAGAGAGAGACTGAGAGCAATCGCAAGATATGGCAAAAAAATAAAATAAAAATTGACTCCTGCTTGCATGTTTCCTTTTGGGAATTCAAGATGGGTATTTACAGAGTTGCCAAGCTGTCTCATCGAGACACTAACTAGACGGGCTTAGCTTTAATAAAGGTTGCTTTATCAACCTTGGTGCCACCTGTAGTGGTTGCTTCACCAGCTCTCAATTTTTAACGTAAAAAAAAAATTGATCTGACTTCTGTTTGAATAACTCGTAAGTAGGCATGGCCAAGGCACAATGTCTAGTAGATCTAATAAAAAACTATTAGTCATGAAAATTATGTTCAAAGGAAGTAATGCTTTGAGGATAAAGGAGATGGATATCTCCATCATGCTCTGTTTGGGATTTCCTATGGCATCTGATTGACTGGCTGCTGTTGATCCTGTAAAGCAGTTCTTGTGTGTTTTGTTTTAGAACTGAGAGCCAGGATGGTGTAGTGGTTCTGGAGTTGGACAGACCTGAAAGACCCAGGTTCAAATCCCCACTCAGCCATGAGGCTCTCTGGGTGACCTTGGGCCAGTCACTATTTCTCAGCCTCACCTACCTCACAGGGTTGTTGTGAGGACAAAAGGTGAGGAGGAGCTATGTACACCACCCTGAGCATAAAGTTGTCATGACAGAAGAGACTTCCCTTCCTTCAGAGTCCAACACTCACGGGTCCTTGCTGTTGTTCAGAGATGAAGTCTGCCTAGAACAAGGATCTCCATGGAATTTTTGAAGGCAGCTTCTCCCCCCATCACCCCAAACTGATGTGAAAAGAGCTACTGCTTTGTTTTAAGAGTTTTCTATGTTTTGCAGTTTTAGGAGACGTCAGGAATGTCTTATGTTTCTTTATGTGATAGCATTGATCAGAGCAGTGGTTCCCAACCTTTTTTTTTTAAGCACCGGGACTCCCTTTTGTAGAATGACAATCTGTCAGGACCCCCCCCCCCCAAGACCTAGGAGCAGAAGTGATGTCATTGTGTTTAATAAATTACACTGTTTAATAAATCACACTTTAAAAATTTTTTAGCTTGTACTCATAAGCAGCGCCATTTGGGGAAGGATGAGTTAATATTAACAGATGCTAAAGGGCAAGCAGAAAGTAACACAAGGTGAGCAAACAAGCTTCCCCCCAAGCATCAGACACTTATTTCTCTGCAGTGTGGAGGGGGGAGGAGTGAGCTACCATCTTGGGTGTGGCCATCCAGCCAACATCCCGCAACCCCCCAGAAACTGTTCCACGACCCCCAGGTTGGGAACCACTGGATTAGAGCTTCAACCCACAGTTCTTTCCAGGTTGTTTGCACATACCGTTGTGCCAGATCTGCATGCTGTGCTTTGGAATAGATGATGCTGGGTTATGGAGATGAAAAGGCAGAGCAAATTTAGAAGTGTGTGTGTGTGGGGGGGGGGGGGTTCCTGAGCTCAAGGAAAAATGCTGAATTGCCAAACAAGCTTGCATAGGCTGGGGATTCTGTGTGGAAGGCCCCACAATGGAAAAAGACCCTGTGATCTCAAAGTCATTTCCCGGTACCTTATTTCAGATGGCAACAGTACCCAGAACAGTCCTCTTCCCAGCACATCTGAAAGCTTGGAAAGGATTATATACAAGATGAAATGTTCCATAGGAACCTGGCGCCAGACTGGGAGCTTTCAAGGCCAGAAACAGCACTTTGAATTGGGTCTGAAAACAAATGGGGATCTAGTGCAATTCTTTAAGTGTACAGACGTGGGTTCTATGGGATTTTCAGCCATGTTAAATTGTTAGAAATTGAAGAATAAAGAAATATATCGTCCAAAACTTGCCTGAAGAAATTCCTTTTCTACTCGATCCCCAGTAATATGGGTGCCGCTTTCAAGGATTATCCAGAACAGACAGGCACAAATAATTCTTTAATCCTCTGCTTTACGTTTCCTCCCGCCTTGGGACATTGTCAAAAGCTAAAAAGAACACTCAGCAACTCGCAGGTAGATGTACACTCAGCAACTCGCTGGTAGAGGATTAAAGAATTATTTGCGAGTTGCTGAGTGTTCTTCTTTTTAGCTTTTGACAATGTCCCAAGGCGGGAGGAAACGTAAAGCAGAGGATTAAAGAATTATTTGTGCCTGTCTGTTCTGGATAATCCTTGAAAGCGGCACCCATATTACTGGGGATCGAGTAGAAAAGGAATTTCTTCAGGCAAGTTTTGGACGATATATTTCTTTATTCTTCAATTTCTAACAATTTAACATGGCTGAAAATCCCATAGAACCCACGTCTGTACAGAAAATAAGCCATGAAAACCTGCAGTTCTTTAAGTATTGTCACTGCAAGAAATGCCTGCTTGGACTAATCTGGCAAATTTGGCCATGGGATATAAATTAAAGATTATGAGCAGAAATCAAAGATCTGTTCAACTAGGGCTATGCACCCACAGGGATATTAGACTTGTTTTACTTCAATAGTTTCCCTATCCAACCCTGCGTCATTTGGCAAAATGCTTTTGAAACTGAACAATGTTTTAAAAGGTGTTTATGATAAGACAGGGGGCAAGTTTTCACTGGCTTACCACAATCTGCTTGCATGAATTTAAGCATCTCTTTGGAGCCTGGTTTCTGATAGACTAAGTTATTTGTTACTGGTTTACTCCCTCCCCCATTCATTAGATAACAATGATACGTTTTATACTTTGGGTGCTCACTGCTCAGATTTAATATATGTGTGATACTTGCTTGGAAAATATATTGTGCTTTCAAATCAGAAATGGCCAATTTGAAATGCTTAATAAAACGTGAACTGTACTGAAGTTTTTTCAGCAGTTGTTCTGAGAGCCGAAGACAATTAAACTGTCAAGAGAAGGTCTGAGTTTTAGATCTTCCAGATGTAGCAGTGTGCATGTTTTATGTATTACTTCACCCTCCTTAGCCTGTCCCTACCATGCTTGGGTATTGGCAGGAGGTTGCAAATTGCAGAAATGACGGCTAGTCAAATGCCTTGTGGCGGAAGGCAGACTAGAGCATAACAATTCTGTAAGATGATCCAAGCAGTGATCATGCTGTGGCTTAGATATCTTTTTATGCTGTTAGTGTGCAGTGGTTTAAATGGTAAATAGTGATATTGCAACTCTCTGTGAAAGCCCTGTTCATAAACTTTATTTCAGTGGCTAAATCCTGGCTTCTGTGGGAATGCTGGTGTCTAGAGCATTCCTTTTCTATATCTTCAGAGTTGCATCATTTACAAGTTGACTTCAGCTTTTATAGTGTAGACCAGCAGTGTCAAACTTATTTCATACAACGGGCCAAACAGTATTCATGGCGCCTGCTGAGGGCCGGAAGTGACACCATTAAGCAGGAAGTGATGACATTAAGCGGATGATGGCCAGAAATGTGTTCTCACATAGCAATTCATTAGCTGCAAATGACAGAAGAGAAAATGTACAAATCTTGATTATATTTTCAAGAGATGGGAGAGCCCAATTATCACACGGGCCACCCTTTAAGCAGAGCCGCTCATTCCGAGGCATCACTTTGCCGGTAGCATAGCTACCGCGAAACAGTTCACCTCAATTTAGTTCTATTCCCCTGGCATTTCCCATGCGATTCTTCCATTCTCGATATAAAAAATTCCAGTTATTTTCATTTTACCTCCCCTGTTGTTGCAAACACAAGCTGTACCTTTTAGCCTCATTGCATTCCTTCACATTCACAATGGAAAACCAGAGAGCCCCCTTCTTCTGCCTGGGCGGCCAGGGGGGTGATCTTCACCAGTCTGATCTTAGAGTGGTGGTGGCAAGGAGGCTCCAAGAGCAAGGGGGCGGTTGGGGCTGGGGAGGCAACCCGGGGGGACTGGGGCAACCTACCTTTTTCGCTGCAGCTGCCTCCACCCCCGCCACCACTCAGGTTGCAAGCCAATCTGAGCGACCAACCATTTTTTCTCTTTTTTTCCTTTGCAGCGAAGAATTAATTCCGGGTCTTCTGGCACTTGGAGGGGTGCCATCATGAGTCACCACCCCGGGTACCAGAAGACCCAGCTACACTACTGCACTTCACAGCTCAGCAGCTGAGAGGTGCTCTGCAAAGTGAAGCCTCAGCAGAAGCAGCACTGCTGAAAGGGCGGCCTGCACGATAACTTGGCTCTCCCAGCACCTCAGCAGCATCTCTCGCTCCTCTTGGTCTACCCCTTCCCCCATGGCGTTCCCTTCTGAGACCTCCTTCCATCTCTCCCTCCCAGAGCCTTGGTAGAAGTGTCGCTGCTGAAGGGCAGCACTCAGAAATCCCAATTATCATGTGCTCCGGATAAAGAGCTTTCCCAGGTCATATCCCACCCATGGGCCTTATGTTTGACACCCCTGGTGTAGATTTTAACAGGGTCACTTAACTGTCATTTTTTTTTCTCCCTGGCTGGATGCTAAGCCCATGTGTTACATACTAGCTCATTATCTTCAGTTCATAAGGCTGGACCCAAATTAGAACAAATACAGTATATTTCATCATAAGGTCTTGTTCAGGATTTTAATGGATGGAGGGAAACACTTTTTTCTTTTTCTTTTTTTGCAGGGTCTGGTTGGAGGCTTTCATTAAAACCCAACTCTAAAAACAGGTACTCCTATGACGGAGGGGACTGCTTCTGTGGGCTGTCATTTTTATGATCAGCCAGCCACTAAGTCCATCTACAGCTCCTTCTCTCTCCTGGAGAGAAAAACTTGGACTATGACATTGACTCCCAAGGACTAGAAAAGACATTTGTAAGCATCTCCCCCATTATACTGTACTTTTTTTTGTTTGATTTAAATTATACACTGTTTTGGGAACTGGTCCAGGCGGAAAAGAAAGGTAGGAATGTTATATTTGCTTGCTGAGATATGCTTGAAATGTGGCAAAAATACTGAGGGACAGAATTAAATTTAAAAGGACTTAAATATGTGACATTTTCCAACATTTTACAATTTACCAGGGTTGGTGCCCCCAGTCGCCAGCTGGAGGCTCTTTGAATGCCCCCTCACAGCCGCTTGAATGCCCCCTCACAGCCGCTGCTTCCATGCAATGAGCAGTTTGTGTGCAGAGGCCCATTTGTGGGCATCTTTTCCACAACCACCTTACTGGTTCCACACCACCCTACTGGTGCACACCATACGCTCACTGCATGGAGACCATG
Organism: Plestiodon gilberti rubricaudatus; assembly: GCA_026170595.1. Classification (NCBI taxonomy): domain Eukaryota; kingdom Metazoa; phylum Chordata; class Lepidosauria; order Squamata; family Scincidae; genus Plestiodon; species Plestiodon gilberti. Next base: position 61,096,632 of record JANXHW010000003.1, on the reverse strand, counting down.
CCACAGTGAACAATTCAAAGTACTCTCCCTTAGTGTCTGCTTTGTATTTGTATATCGATACCTTTGAAGGCTGGTGTAACTTTTCCTCCATATGAAAGGAAAATTGGGTAAGAGTCCAACTCTTTGTTTCCAGGTTTCCACCACTAATGTTTACCCAAATCTCTATACTTCAACTTTCTGCCAACTCTTGTCTTGCTTCCTTTAGCCACACTGACTTGTGGTCAAAAATACTGTTCTCTTTCTCACCTTTTTTTGCTTCCTCTCCTGAGATCTTGTGAGATTTTTCCATGCTAATGCTCCTTCCTCTGGCCCTTTATTTTCTGGACTCTCTCTTCTTCCTTTCTTTGCTTCATGCTTCTCTCTCTGATTCCTGTTCAGTCATCCTACCTCTGGTTAGCCTCCATGCAGGGCTGGCCTAGCCATGAGGCTGACTGAAGCACTTGCTTCAAACAGCGAGTTGGGGGGAGTGGTGGCCCCCAAAGCTGCTCCAGTGACTCTCTGATCTCCTTCCCACTCACTGAGAGTGAGTGGGAAGATTAGGGCAGTAGCAGCAGCAGCAGCAGCAGCACACCTCTTCCTCCAGCACTGCCAGAACCCCCCGCCCCAAAGTCTCACTGTTGCTGCTTCTGACCCTCGACCTTCTGGCTGCTTAGGGGGCAAGGAAGGTGTGACGATGCAGAGCTCTGACCCCCAGCACTGCTTGCAAAGAAGAACTGAATTTACAACGGTCTGAAAAAAAAAACACAGCTTCAATTCACTGTCAACATGTGTTGCGTTTACAGTGTGTGAAGTTCATGCATTGGCTTAGCTGTGTGTCTGTTGGGCTGTGATTTAGATTAAACCTTTTGTGTTTTTAAAAAAGAGTGTGTGCCAGCAATTTAAAGGGTAGCTGTTTTAAGTGGTGACTTATTTCAATTATGCTTGCTAATCAGTATTAAAAAAAATTGTAGTATTTTGTCTGGGCATTTTCAAGGAAAAAATCCCACCACCAACCATAGCTCTTTGTTCTGAAGGGTCCCTGTTCCTCCCATTTATTAGTGATAAGCATCCTTGTAGAAGTGTTTGTTATCCAAACCAGATGTCTTCTATATTTAGACACAACGTTGGAGTGGATGGAGAGATACTTTATCAAGCTGTAGAAGTCTCTGGCAAACATGTCCTTTTGAAGTCCAGCTTCTCAAGACTATCCTCTGCACAATGAGTATACTAGCAGTTGTCTTTGCCAAGTCAGCAGAATGTGTATATAGTCCTTGCCATTTTCCTATTAACAACATGCTTTTGCAAGACTAAAGTTATATTGAAAAAAGAAAAAAATGGAAGCTGCGGGACAAATACTATTCACGATAGGTTTTGATATATAGAAAAGCAAGCACCTGGATAAAAGTGCAGAAGATTATTTAAAAATGTGAGAGTGTGCATCTAGGTATGGGTCTAAGTATATATCCGTGTTCCAGCTGCATGCTACGCGCTGCGGCAAGGAGAGTCATGCCGGCCACATGACCACAGAGGCGTCTTCGGACAACACTGGCTCTTCGGCTTTGAAATGGAGATGAGCACCACACCCTAGAGTCGGACACGACTGGACCTAATTGTCAGGGGATACCTTTACCTTTTTATATATCCAAAACACAAGAAAGAGAAGAATTACAGTTACATGTACAAAGGGGAAAAGAGCTGGGCGACACTGGAAAGTAGTGAGAGAGCATATCATTTGTTGTGTATATTCTGGAAAAGAGAGGAAGGGATCAGAATTGTTAGAGAGGGTAACATCTTTTCTTTTTGGAAGATCAAAACCATTCTCATACTTTAGGTTTGTGTCCTAAATTTAGTCAGCCATGATGACTAAGGAAGTTGGGCATAACTACCGGTAAGTCCCACTGAAATCAATAAGACTGGGCCAAAACACACAATACTTTAAATGCGTGTGTTGGCCAGCTTCTTCCCCTTTATTTTTGGTAATTAGCACATGGAGGAGAAGAGGATGTGAACACAGCAAAACTGTGGCAAGCAAGGGGACTTTAATACTTTGCCGCATTGCAGTTCTGAGCTGGACTTGCAAACCGCTCCCCCGTGTCTCATGTCTCATATGCCCTTACGAGATTTGGGTGCCGCCATCTTGAATCTCGCGAGGTTTTTGTGAGATTCAAGATGGAGGTGGCCGGGAGACAAGGTAAGGGCAGCTACTAGGGACATCGGGAGGGCTACAGTAGCCGTTTTTCCCAGGCTGCGGCACAGGGAGGCGGGTCCTCCCACCCGCGCTGCAACCTGGAGGGAAATGTTACAGCCCTGACGAATCGTCAGGGCTGTAGCTTTTCCCTCTGGGTTGCAGTGCGGGCGGGATAATTACATTTTAATGGGGGGTATGCGGGGGTATGTGGAGGGTTTTTGGGGTACACAGGGGGTTAAGACTGGGGGTACATGCGGGCCCGGAGGCCCGCCTAGGGGGCATGCGGGCCTCCCAATGTTGATAACCCCTGTTGTAGAGCAGGAGTTCTCAACCCCTTCCTGGCCGAGTACCACCTCCAGCGCCACTCTCCTGCTGTGTACCACTGGAAGTGACTGACGATGACATTATTGCCAGTTACTTCTGGGTTTCAGAGGCCAGAAAACACAGGTGGGAGGCCTCAGCGTTCCTGAGAGGCTTGGCCAATGGCAGGAGCCTCTTGGGAGCAAAACCGCACTACCAAAAGCACTGAGTTGGAGCGGGGTTCCAGTGGTCCAGCAGTCAGAGTACCACCAGCAGTCGACCAAAGTACCACTGGTGGTACTAGAACCACTGGTTGAGGACCCCTGTTGTAGAGAAAAATATTGTATCAAGAGATCACAGACCATATTACAGTGCATTGGTTGTGTGTAAAGAGAGATCCTGAAATGATATTTTAAAGATGGTTTATGCTTTGACAGAATTTGGCCTTGGTAGGTTTGGTCTTTGATAAAAGTATGCTCTGGGCAAGAATTCTTAACATTATGTTGTAGTACAGTGTGGCAAAGCAATAAAAACATCTTTGTATTCATTACAGTTTTGGCAACCACGTACTTTTTAAAAGCTTTCCAGGAAGATTCATGCTGGACTATATAAAGAGACCATGAATCCAGAAAGACTTTAAAAATATTTAGAGTAAGAGGCTATTCTCAGTTTACACACAGAGAACAGTGATGGATCTCTGTTGGCTGATTGCCTCCATGCAGAATGTAATGTGTGTTCATGACACCTATTTCTCAAGACTGCAGTTTGCAATTCTGTGCACAATTATGTAGAATTTCCATTGAACACAGCAAGACTTACTTCTGAGTAATCATGTTTAGAACTAGCTGCATGTCTTGTTGCTTAACTATGCAAATCAGTGCTTCTCAACCTTTTTTTCACTTGTGTACCCCTTTTGGCAGCCCATTTCTATAAATTGTACCCCTCGTATTAGCAAAATGTTTGTAGCTGTAGCACTGGGACCTGGGAAGAAGCGTTTCAGGCGCGTTGGCGAGTACCAAGCACACTCGAAGGGTACAAGGCACAGAGCTCAGCCCCTTCTTTCCCTTCTCCTCCATCGGAGCCGGGCACGGGAAGCGCCAGGGCAGAGGAAGAGCTTGGGCAACCTTGGGAGGAGGTCCTGGGGAAGCTGCTGCTTACTCTTGTTTTCCTCCCAGCTCCTCTGGGGGGGGGGGGATGAACTCACGTGGACTCGCCGCCTTCACTGTAGCTCACGTGTTGGCAACCTGAAGGTCCCGGGCTAAGGTGGCACCTTCCTCCCCTGCCCCATTTCCTCTTGTCCCCTCAGTTTGTCTCTGCTGCCCTCTGCCCCCTGCCTCAGTGGGTCACACATTTCATACCCTTCTTTGAGGAATTTGGCTGCCATTTAAACTCGTTCTTTGCCAAGGTAATGACCTGCTCCTCCATTCTTTGGAATAATGGTGAAGGCGAACTGGATCAGTAGAGCATGATGTTTGGGGGGGAGGGAGCGCATCTTGATGCTTTAACTCCTGGAAGCACCAACTGTTGAAGCCGGTGCTGAGTGCCAGTGGGAGTCTCCGTGCCTTGCTGGTAGCGACTGAATGGGAGCGGTGGACTGGTAGTCTGAATAAAGGCATGACTGCTTTTCAAGAGAGGGTGGAGGTGGAAAGAGGCCAGAATAACTGTCCCTCTCCCACTCATTCTCAAGGTTACTAAAAACTCGGTGGGACATACTCTCAAGGAGTATAAGAAATTGCTACACTGTCTTCTCTCCCCCCCCCCCCATTTCTTACTTGGGCTGAAATCATTCTGATACTCTTATGTCAAATAATGGCTTCTTTCTTCCTGTGCCTTTCTCTTGACCAGAGGCGTCGTTAGGGGAGGTGGGGGACCCTGGGTGCAGGGGGTGTGCACGGGGGTGTGCACGAATTGCTGCTTCCACGGCAATTTGGCTTTGTTGCTGAATTGACGCGGAAGTGGCAAGTTGTGCACCCCCCAGGCGCATGTGGCTATGCGTTCCGGGGTGTCCACGAGCGGAATGTGAACTGAATGTGGCAGTGAAAAGATTTCAAAGAAAAATACTTTACTTACAGTTCTCAAACATGTACATCTCTGTTGATAGTCCTAGACTTGGATCAGGGAATCCTAGAGCTATTCCCTTTGTATGGGTATGTGAAATCTCAAGGCATGGTGGGCTCTATGCAGCTGGTTAGAGCTCATGGGGAGAGATCTGCATGTTTGAAAGATCAGGAGGAAGGAAGCCAGGTAGGGCCACACCCCCACAAGTCAAAGAGGACAAGAGTAAAGATCTGAGACAAGTAGCCTCTCAGTCATCTGCCCCCTAGATAATACACTGTCTCCTAGTGTCTTGTAGGCAGTGACAGTGTTGTACCTATTTTTCTACAGTACAGTACTAACATGCACTAGTTAATTGGGCTGAAGAGCAACAGCCACCTTCTTTGAAAATACTCTCTTTAGCTCCCTAGCTTCTAGATAATTTCTGGACAACGTATTACTCAGGCACAAAATTTCATAGGTCTATGAGCTAAAGTTGACCACGGTGGAAAGTTTAGGTCAGCAGTCTCAAAGTTTGCAGTATGAAAGGAGAACTGAAAAAAGGAAGCAAGAGAGACATGATGAAGAAGAAAAAGCACTGAAACTCGCGAGGAGTTGAGGTTCTGGATGGAATGCAGAAGTGCATGATGGCTTTATGCATAGAATCATGATAACTGAAATTTGGTGGTGTTTTTGGCACCCTTTGTGCCTCATTTTCCCAGCTGTACTGTATTAATTAGAACTGGATAAAAATATTGATGACTATTGCAAATTTAACAAAGATTTAAAACAGCAAATCTAAAATTTGGACAAATACTATCTCACCCAGGTAGTTAACTATGAACAGGGATTCTGAAGCAAATTAGATTTTTTTGGGGGGGGGAGATATATGTAAAAAATATAGGAGCACTAATGGGCAAATTTAATGCTGAATTGGAAATTTGAATTTCAAGGGGAAAATTTATCACCAAATATCGGACTTTAACCAGCTAACCTTGGAAATCACAGTGGTACATTTAGAAACAGATACTGAATGCAGAATTAATTGGTCAAATAACACTAGTCTACATTTTTTTTTCCTGGCCTGGACTTTTGCAGCTGTTTTAGACTAATTTCAGGGTGCTGATTCCAAATCTGATCTCAGATTTGCTCTATCACATCTCATTTTTATGCTATCAGCATACCCCATTTTCATTGATTTTACCTGAAATTAACTCTCTGTCACTTATGATTGCAAGTTGTTGCGAGTCAGTGACTGCTTTAGTGGTAAAATATGGTCCTGTATTTTTAGGATAGTGTGTTTATAATATCATTTTATGTAGATATCCACATTTATTTAATATTTTCCTTCTGCAGGGCGTGAACTAACAATGGCTACAACAGGGGTTCTCAACCTGTGGTTAGGGTACCCCTAGGAGTACACGGACCTCTTGCTGGGGGTACGCAAAGTCCTGCCTCTTATCTGCCCCATCAGCAGCTAATTGTTAATTAACATGGATTTTAAATTGTAATTTTAGAGCCCTTTTGTCTCTCTGATTTTGGTTTTGGGCTTATTTTTGTATTTTGGAAAATGTACTTTGGTGGGGTGGGGAGGAGCTGATTTTGGGAAATGTGTCTTGGAGGAAAAAAGAGATCCTTGCATATGTGTCTCTCACTCTCACTCTCACTCTCACTCACACACAGACAGTTAAATGACATTTTTCACATTTAAAATTGTTTTAGTACTTTTTTACTTAATGATTAATTACCTAATAAATTAATTGATTGATTAATCCAATTAATTAGCAGTTAATTAGCAGGGGGTACTTCAGAAATTGGGCCGTGATAAGGGGGTACCCGGGCCTCCAAAGGTTGCGAACCCCTGGGGTACAACATCCGAAAGAAGGAAATGCAGTAATGACCCAGATATCTTCTGCTACATCTGTGCACTTTGCAGGATTAAAGGTGCAACATCAATACCTTTGTCAAGGTGGTTTATCTTGCCTACTTTAAAGTACGACATCAATGATATGATGAGCATAAATTTTCTATTTTTATTGATTTTATCAAATGCAGTGTTTGATATCTCAAAAACCTGATGTGATAGACAAAAACTGATGCCAGATTTGGAATCAGCGCCCCAAAATTACATTAAAACCGTTGGAATAACTTATGCCAGAAAAAGTGTGTTGACCAGTGTAATTAACCAACTAGATCCAAATACAGTACTTGGCTTCTTTAGTTTGCCTTTTGGATTTATTGAGTGGCATCCTCCTTGGTTAGTGGTTGCAAATAAGCCCCCCAAAGTTACTAAGACTAAGGTAGCGTTCTCAGAAGTGCTACCTGTTCCACATGCAGGGCCAGCTAGGCAGGCAGAGCTCAGGGGTCTCAATGCGTGAATGAGACACTGGTGTCAGGAGGAGGGGTTTAGGTTTCTGAGGCACTGGGGATTTTTGGGACAAGCTGGGCCTGTACAAGAGGGACAGGCTTCACTTGAACCAAAACGGAACCAGACTGCTGGCACGTAACATTAAAAAGGTGACAAAGCAGCTTTTAAACTGACCCCTGGGGTAGAATCCACCAGAGTAGAGTTTGAAGGAGGGCACTGACTCCTCCGTAGAATCACTGTGTGTTAGATTAGCAGGCTCGAGGAGCAATGTAGGGGCATGCTACCGTCCTCCAGATCAAAAACCTGAAGGGGATCTTGAAATGAGGAAGCAAATCAGGGAGGTGTCAATGAGAGACAGGGTTGTAGTCATGGGGGACTTCAATTATCCTCACATTAACTGGGTCAATTCATGCTCGGTTCATGAAAGAGAGACTGGATTTCTGGATATGCTAAATGACTGTGCCTTAGAGCAGCTAATCGTGGAGCCAACCAGAGGACAGGTGACTCTGGATTTGATATTGTGTGGCACTCAAGATCTGGTCAGGGATGTAAATGTTACTGAACTGTTGAGGAACAGTGACCATGCTGTGATCTGTTTCGCCATGCATGTCGGGGGGAGAGTGACAAGCAAATCTGACACACAAACCCTTGACTTCTGAAGGGCAGACTTCCCCAAAATGAGGAGACTAGTTAACAAAAAGCTGAAAGGGAAGGTAAAAAGAGTCCAATCTCTCCAGAGTGCATGGAGGCTGTTTAAAACAACAATAGTAGAGGTCCAACAGTAATAGAGGCCCAGCAGTAGTGTATCCCACAAACGAGGAAGGGCTCGACTAAGTCCAGGAGGGTGCCAGCATGGCTAACAAGCACAGTTAAAGAGGCTATAAAAGGTAAGGAAGCTTCCTTCCGTAAATGGAAGTCTTGCCCTAATGAGGAAAATAAAAAGGAGCACAAATTGTGGCAAAGAAATGTAAAAAGATGATACGGGAGGCCAAGCAAGACTTTGAGGAACGTATGGCAGGCAACATTAAAGGGAATAATAAAAGCTTCTTCAAATATGTTAGAAGCAGGAAACCTGCCACGGAAATGGTTGGTCCGCTGGACGGTGAGGAAGAGAAAGGGGTGATAAAAGGGGACTTGGAGACTGCAGAGAAATTAAACAAGTTCTTTGCATCTGTATTCACGGCAGAAGACCTTGGGCAAATACCGCTGCCTGAATGGCCTCACCTGACTAAAGAATTAAGTCAAATACAAGATGTTTCAGACTTAATTGACAAATTAAAGATCAATAAATCACTAGGCCCAGATGGCATCCACCAAAGAGTTCTGAAGGAACTCAAGAATGAAGTTACTGACCTCTTGACCAAAATATGCAACTTGTCCCTTAAAATGGCCACTGTGCCAGAGGATGGGAGGATAGCTAATGTCACGCCAATCTTTAAAAAAGGAAGGAGGGGGGACCCAGGAAATTACAGGCCGGTCAGCCTAACATCTGTTCCAGGGAAGATGGTGGAAAGTCTCATTAAGGATAAAATCTTAAAATACATAGAAGAACAGGCTTTGCTGAGGGAGAGTCAGCATGGCTTCTGCAAGGGGAAATCTTGCCTCGCAAACCTTTTAGAATTTTTTTGAAAAGGTCAACAGGCATGTGGATGTGAGCGAACCTGTGGATATTATATATCTGGATTTTCAGAAGGCGTTTGACACGGACCCTCATGAAAGGCTCCTGGGAAAACGCCATAGTCAGGGAATAACAGGGCAGGTCCTCTTATGAATTAGGAGCTGGTTGAAGACCAGGAAACAGCGAGTGGGAGTCAATGGGCAATTTTCCCAATGGCGAGGGGTGAAAAGCGGTGTGCCCCAAGGATCGGTCTTGAGACCGGTGCTTTTCAACTTGTTCATAAATGACCTGGATTTGGGGATAAGCAGCGAGGTGGCCAAGTTTGCAGATGATACTAAACTTTTCCGGGTGGTGAAGACCAGCAGGGGTTGTGAAGAGCTCCAGAAGGATCTCTCCAAACTGGGAGAATGGGCAGCAAAATGGCAGAAGCGCTTTAATGTAAGTAAGTGTAAAGTGATGCACATTGGGACAAGAAATCAAAACTTCACATATACGCTAATGGGTTCTGAGTTGTCTGTGATGGATCAAGAGAGAGATCTTGGGGTGCTGGTGGACAGGTCGATGGAAAGTGTCAACCCAGTGTTTGGCGTCTGTGAAAAAGGCCAATTCCATGCTCTGGATCATTAAAAAAGGGATTGAGAATAAAACGGCCAATATTATTATGCTGTTGTACAAATCGATGGTAAGGCCACATCTGGAGTATTGCGTCCAGTTCTGGTCACCCCACCTCAAAAAGGATATAGTTGAATTGGAAAAGGTGCAGAAAAGAGCGACCAAAATGATTTGTGGGCTGGAACACCTCATGAGGAAAGGCTACAGCATTTGGGGCTTTTCAGTCTAGAAAAAAGGCATCTGAGGGGGGATATGATTGAGACGTATAAAATTATGCATGAGATGGAGAGTGTCAATAGAGGGAAATTCTTCTCCCTCTCGCATAACACCAGAACCAGGGGACATGCACTAAAATTGAGTGGAGAGTTAGAACGGACAAAAGAAAATATTGATATACATGTAGATTTTCATGGCTTTTTACTATGTACACAGAAGCAATGTTTATGGGATTTCCAGCCATGTGATATCAGCTCTGGTGATGGGACTACCAGCCCTTGCCCTTGACTCCAGGAGGGTGGTAGGCTCTCCCTGGCTCCCCTTCCAGGGAGAGCCTACCACCCTCCTGGAGTCAAGGGCAAGGGCTGGTAGTCCCATCACCAGAGCTGATATCACATGGCTGGAAATCCCATAAACACTGCTTCTGTGTACAAAGAAAATATTTCTTCACCTAGCGTGTAATTCATCTGTGGAACTCCTTGCCACAGGATGTGGTGATGGCATCTGGCCTAGATGCCTTTAAAAGGGGTTTGGACAGATTCATGGAGGAAAAGACCATCACAGGTTACAAGCCATAAGCAACCTCCTGGTTTTAGAAGTGGGTTTTCTCTGTGCCAGGTGCAAGGGAGTGTCAACGGGAAACAGGTTATCTTGTTGGCTGTGTGCTCTCGGAGGCATCTAGTGGGGCCACTGTGTGATACAGGAAGCTGGACTAGATGGCCCATTGGCCTGATCCAGCAAGGCTCTTATGTTAAGACTTGCCCATACATATCTGTGTTTGTCATTTGTGGTCTAACAGAAATTAAAAAAAGAATCAAGCTTTGCAAAGTTTCCTTGTCTGGAACTTGAAGTGATTCATACGTCTGAAGTAGGAAAAGGAAAATGACAACCGTTTGGCACAAAATATCACCACACAGTCAGTGCTTCTGACCTCTCCCAAGTCCCAATTGCAAATACCGTATTGTCCCCGAGTATAAGACGCACCTGATTATAAGACGCAACCTGACATTTCAAGTATGCTTGGAAATAATTCCCATGGACTTCAGCAGGGCTTACTTCAGAGTGGGCCTGCTCTGCACATTTTTAAAGAAACTGTCTGGATTGTAGGAAAATGCTTATTTTGGCGAACTCTTTTTGGCATTTCAAATGTCATCGCAGATTGGCATCACAGATGCGAATGGTACCCTGTTTTCCCGAAAATAAGACAGGAAATAAGACAAATAAGACAAAATAAGACAAAATATTAATTTTGGCTCCAAAAAAATGCAGTAGGTCTCATATTCAGGGAGGTCTTACGAGTGCCAGCAAAAATCACGCAAAAGTTTTTATGTACAACCTTCAGATCAGAGGATGATTTGTAATATGCAATGTAATATGTATATTTCACAGCAGCTAAAATGGGAGCCTGGGGGCTTGCTGCAGCCTCGGGCCACCTGCCCGTCTCCCCACCGCCCTCGGGCCATGAAAGCCCGAAAGTCATTATTTGGCGATGATCTGCAAGGAAAAAAGTTGAGCTCACAGGGCTCTGCAAAAAGGCAGTTGGACACAGTGACGTTTCTGAGGCTCAGTACAGTAAAACCTTGGATTGCGAGTGCTTTGCAAGACGAGCAAAATTGTTTTATAAATTTTGACTTGATGAACAAGCAAGGTCTTGCAATACGAGTACTGTACATTGTGTTCTGCAAGAGATCTGTGTGTGTCTGCAGAGCTCATGAACAAACTGCTTCCCCCCCTCAAGTCCCTGCCATTTTGCTCTTGCAAACATAGCTCATTAATTAACAAGCTGTTCTCCCTCTCCCCCTCATGTCCCTGCCTCTTGCAAAGACTTTTACTCTGCAGAGCAAGGCTCCGGTTCTGCAGATCAGACTTTGCAAGAGGCAGGGACATGAGGGGGAGAGGGAGAACAGCTTGTTAATTAATGAGCTATATTTGCAAGAGCAAAACGGCAGGGACATGAGCTGCGCTAGGTCTTATTTCCGGGGACGTCTTATATTTATGAGTGCCAGCAAAAATGAAGGTCTTACTTGCAGGGGAGGTCTTATTTTAGGGAAAACGGGGTATGTCTGTCTTGTTCGCTACAACCCCAGAACCCTTGATGCTTCCGCAGGTCGAGCCAGACTGGAGCCTCTGTATGTTTACTGGGACGTAAGTTTTACTGAGTTCAACAGAAGTTTCTCCCCAGTAAAGCATGCAAAGGATCATTAATTCTTCGCTTCGGGAAGAGGCAACAATCCTGGGAGCTGCGGGGCAAAACAGCGTGTATGTGGCTGGGTGGTTAGAAGTGACAGGGAGGGGACAAAGGGTCAGTGCCCCGTTTTCTCAGTCAGAGAATTCAGTCACGTCTAACCGCGGGAAGGCAAACCTGCCAATGGTGAGCCTTCGTCGGTCGTCATTCGCCAGGCTGCCTACGGAACAAGCGGCCGTCCCGGCCACTTACTTTAGGGATGGCTTCAACTGCAGCCAGCGCTCTTCCAACCTGCTGCTCAAAAGCACAGTGCTCGCTTGCCAGCCCGGAGGCGAATAGGGCCTTGAAGTGCGGCGCGCTCCCGCTCTTTCCCGCCAAGCTGAAGGCGGGGCACGGCTGGCACCGCGCGGCAACTCGCTTCGGGGATGTACGCTGTTGGGGAGCGAAAAGCTGACGTGACGCGCGGGCCACAGGGAGAGCGCGCGCAAAGCGGCGCACGAGGCGCCTCCCAGGGAGGCTGGGCTGGCAGGCGGGGGGCGGGAGAGCGCCCCGTCGGGGACCTCCCCACTGGCTCCTCCTCAGCCGTGGGGCCGCAGCTGCCAGCGAGAGATGTTCAACCGCGCGGTGAGCAGGCTCAGCAGGAAGCGACCGCCGTCAGGTAAGGAGTTTAGCTTGGGGATTTGCCACCGAGGGCGAAGAGGCACGAGGCTCCCCGGGCGGCCGTGGAGCGCAAGTGGGGCAGAGCTGTTAGAAGTGAGTGATAGCTGTTCGTAAGAAGTGCCAGTCTTTTGCCCTCCTTCGGAGAATTGGAAATCCCAAGTTTTGCAAAGAAGACAGTAGACAGTAGTTATTAAGGCAACTTCTCATTTGCTCCCCGAAGCCGCAGAAAAAGCAAGAGGAAGTGTGTATGAAGCCGAAAGGGGAAAACTTGCCGCTTGGTTTTGAGTGTCTGAGGTTGCTAAACCATTTCTTTATTTTTAAAAAGAGGCAGAGAGACGGAATCACACACACACGAGGCAGAGAGACAGAAAAACACACACACACACACACACACACACACACACACACACACACACACACTTTTGAGTTGTGAAATAAGGACGATCTCCTTTTCTTTTGACTCGAGAGCTGTCCTGTTCAGAGAGTTTTCTGCTTTCAAATTAGGGGCATCTGGAAATGTGAGGTGGAAGCTCAAGTTTTGCATCCATCCAGATGTGTTTATCAGCCCACTCTTTTTCTCGCATATGACTCAGAAGAGCTGGACTGCTGCGGAGTTACTTTGGTTACAAGAAGGCGCATCAAAAGAAGCCCTGTAATAAGCATCAAAGAGAAAAATGGGGCCAAATACTGTAAATTGGTATTTGTATGTGTCTTGGAGCAGAAAATGCTATTCAGAAACTTAATAAATAATAACATTTAAGTCCAACCAGCAGTGCTCATATCGAGCCAGACTTCAGCTCTGGAATTCTGGAGCCTACGTCTGTGAAAATGAGTTCCACAAGTGTATTGCTTCGTGAAACAAACTACGAGATGGATTCCCCTCTAAATATTCGGTCTCTAAACCCATGGAATTAATATGAACTGGAATGTACCTGATATGTACATGGTGCAGATACAGAAAACTAAGTAATTGGATCTTAAACCCACTAGATCTTGCCCTTCTTTACTGTTTCTGAATGGCAGCATTTTCACATATAAGGAAGACTCTTATCTTTCCCTGTTATCTTTTCTAGTCTAGGCTAAATGCTTTCTTCTTTAATCTTTTCTCATATGATTTGTATTCCAAATCCTTTATTATTATTCTTGCCATTCTCTGAATCTTTTCCAATTTGATATCTTACTTGACATGTGGTGTCCAAATTGGACATATTCTTCCTAATGCATGTTTTTTCATGCATTTTAATATAGTTTGAAACTGACAATAGATTGTTTTCTTTTGAATTTCAGTGTTGTAACACATTCAAACTAATATATAATAAATAGTCTGTATAAAAAAATCATTGGACCACAAACAGCAAGAAAAGGATTCTAGACGGTTGGGGTTGGAATTGTAAAAGAGTTATCATCTTGCACAATCTTACTTGAATGTTGCTTGGTGAGAAAACAAGCGTGGCTTTTTGGTGTTGTTTTTAAACATACTGTATGTGCCTGGTGAATGTTTCCAGATATGCTACATGTGCAGAAAATCTTTTTAAGCTTCCTTCCTTATAGTTAAAACTGGAAACTCAAAAGAGGATGTTTGAGCAAACCCAGACGTTCAAAGCACACACTTTGAATGTCTTTTAGAAACAGCAAGACCATATGCATATGGAACTCCTCAATAATACTTGTCTACATGGAAAGTAAGGATATTTTCCCTCTTCACTTATAAGTTATTTTCTTGATGGATTTTGCAAATCAAAGCATGTAATTGTAGATAAATGCAGTACTGTATATAGGAAATCCTTTTGAGGGGTGTCGGGGAAAGGGACTCCTTGGAGAAGACCAACTGACCAAGGGGAATAGCAGCTAGTGGTTAGTGTGCATGCATTCCTTCCTTTACTGGACCAGCAGCTGGGGGGACGGACGGGGGGACATTCTGGGCTTCAGAGACAAGACTAGGGTGTGTGTGTGTGTGTGTGTGTGTGTGTGTGAAATCTGAGAAAAACCTCCCTCCCAGTAGAGCACTGAATCCCAGAGGTTCTTAATAAAAATCAAACCCACAGTAGTGTCTGCAGGGTGAAGAGCTGTGATAATCCACTGAATTATCCATGAACATGGACCAGGCAGACAAAGGGTCCAAATGTAACTAGTGTTTTAAAAGTCTAAATGAAAGGGGAATTAAACAATATGGGGAAAGTGGGTCGTAAAAGTACAGTACTCCCCCCATATCCGCTGGGGATATGTTCCAGGCCCCTCCGTGGATACTTGAAACCGTGGATAGGAGCGAAACCCCCCCTCCATGGTTTCCTGAGGGCCCCCTGCCTTGCCTCCCCTGCGGGCAGGCGTTCGCGCCCCCCCCCGCTCTTATTTTTCTTTCAGCAAGCTTTGTTTCTTCCTTAAAACAAACAGAAGCAGCCAAGGTTGCTTGCAGAGCCTCTCTAGGATTTAGTCTCGTTCTACTTGCCTGCAATAAGCAGCCAGAGGCTGCTTCTCCTGTTTGTTTAAGGAAGAAACAAAGTTTTCTGGGAATAAAGTAAAAGCCTGGGGGGTCCCCACGATCCGTGGATAACTGAAACTGTGGATAGCGAATCCATGGATATGGAGGCCCACCTGTACAAGCAAGCAAATGGGGAGTGCCTGACCTTGGCTGGAAAGCACAAACAAGAGTTTTAACCAACTGTATGCATTTATCATTAATAGAGCTGGGATGCTACTCAAAACTCTCAGCGCACAACCAACCAACCCCCAAGGCCTGGCTGCTTAAGGGGGGGGGAGAGTTTGCATGCTGGCTGGAGTCACTTAGAAGGCAAAGGAACAAAAATCTCTGTTTGCAATCTAGCTAACTGAAGCTAATTATATTGCTTAAAGAATCTCCAGTCTCTGCACTTGCAGATGAGTAAGTGGATGCTCTTCTCTGACTTTCCAGTGTCAGAGTGGGTTGCTCAGGTGACTGGCAGAGAATAACCCCTACTTCCAGTGAGATGGGAAATATATAATTTTGCTTTAATGATGTCATCAGGGTACCTGATTGGAGGAGTGGAACCCACCTGGTTGCTCCATCCCACCCTCTTTACTTAGAAGATGGGCAGGTTTGACTGCCCGGTCACTACGCGCATGCCAATCCTAGAGGGTGCGGGGGTAGCCATTCTAGATAGGAAGAGAAGCCAAATCCACAAACAGCACATGTTTGGGGAATAATAGAGTTTCAAAAATAAAGAACAAAGGCTGCTTACAAGATGATTCCTCAACAGTTTTTAGCTGCTGAACTTATATAGGGGCTTTTAGATTTAAAATGTTCAAAAATACAAAAAAATAGGGGGGGGCAGGTCATTCTCACAATGGGTAATATACTGTATATCATATGTTAAGCTGTCTTCTTAGTTGTCTGCAGAATAGAGACATGGCTCTGAATGACATATGCACATGTCATGCTATCAGTGGTGTAATAGGAAAAAGTAGATAATTTACTAATACTTTAAGCCAAGTTGCTATTCAAACAAAGGAAGCATAGGGATAAAACTGCTCATGGTGATTAACATAGCTGGTTTTGCATTTGTTTGCTTTTAATTTGTTTGTTGGGGGAAAGAAAGAGGGAAATGATGAGAAAAGATGATCTGATAGGCAGCCTTAAAAAGTAGCTGGTAGAACATAATAAACTTTGACTGCAATATTATCCGGTCTTACCTGGGAGTAAGCCACATTGACTATAATGGACTTTACTTCTGCATAGGATTGGGCTGTTCTATACTATGTCAACTTTCTCTTATTTTTGGTATACCGTCGTGATTCTCTTACACCTAATCCTAAATATTGGAAGCAATTCCAACTGATATCATTGAGACCTACTCCCAAGTAAATGTGCTTAGCATCATAATCTCAGTGTGCTAAAGTTTATCTAAATAGAGATGAGGTCCTTTAAAATTATAGTTAAGTAAGTGAGCTCTGTTAAGTAAACAGCGCTCCGTGTTCCAACTGCATGCTACGCGCTGCGGCAAGGAGAGTCATGCCGGCCACATGACCATGGAGGCGTCTTCGGACAACGCTGGCTCTTCGGCTTTGAAATGGAGATGAGCACCACACCCTAGAGTCGGACACGACTGGACTTAATTGTCAGGGGTCACCTTTACCTTTACCTTTACCTTTAAGTGAGCTAGAGGATGAAAATCACTTGTATTAATTTGGACCTGATTTGGCAATCCTGTCCTCCATTCTGGATATTTTTTCCTCAGCTTTAAAGTAAGGAACTTGAATGTATTATTTAATATACGGTATTATTCAGTTATTGGATAAATCCATGGAGGATCGGTCTATTAATGACTACTAGTCACGATGGCATGTGCAACTTTCAGTGGCAGTATGCCTTTGAATACCAGTTGCAGGTGAGCATTGGCAGGAGAGAAGAATGCGTTTCTGTCCTGCTTGTGGGCTTGCCAAAGGCAGTTGCTGGACCACTGTGGGAAACAGGATACTGGACTACATGGACCTTTGATCTGCTCTAGCGGGGCTTTTTAAATGTTCTTAATGTGTCATGTGATATTAACAGAATTCACGATGATAACTTTTTGAAGCGAATAACAAAAGTGCCAGTAAAAATGGGCTTTTGTTTTTCAGTCATCATGTTTACTTGCTGGTATCCTTTAAACACCTATACATTCTGAACTATGGATTGTTCTTAAAAACTCCTTGGGTTTTTGTATCATTTCCTGAGTGGGCACAGTGCTCACATGTGGCTAGATCTCCTTGGGGCTTGAATAGATCCCGGGGAATGAGAAGTTCACTTGCAGTTCCCATATCTCCATCTAGCCCTTCCTGTGAGCTCTCCTGTAAGTTGTCCAGGCTGAGGAGAGGAGGACCTTATGGGGATATATAGGAGGCATGCATGGACTGTTGCTCATAATGGCCTGTTGCTGTAAGTTTTGTAAAGGCAAACTTAAGGTGGATGTGAAAGACCATGATCCCAATTCTCTAAAAGATAGTCCTGACAGGTTAAAATCAGTGGAACACTTATTCCAGTGCTTTCAGTGGGATAGTTATAACTAACTTTAGCTAGATTTGGACCTGTTATCGTAGAGTGCATTTATAGTGACTTTAAAGTTCAAAACAGTAAAAGGTGTGTGTGTGTGTGTGTGTGTGTGTGTGTGTGTGTGTGTGTGTGTGTGTGTGTGTGGGCTGCTTCTCCTACTGTAGTCAGTGAATCTTCTGCTATAATTTTTTGATAGTAGAGTGCCAACTTGTGCTATTTATAGAAGGAAAAAAAAACTTTACAATCAATTAGTTAAGATACAAGCCCAATTATAAACCCAATGTTTGCCATTCTGAGAAAACAGAGCAAGCAATTCAGTAAACCATTTATTCTAAAAATAGTTGCTGCTTGTCCCATTTTCCCAGCTAATCAACATGCAAAAATAACCAGAAATATATCTTATCAACCAAAGTAATAAGTACAGCCACGAGAATATCAAAAGCTAGATCTAAATGAAAACTATGAAACCACTTCCATATATTATTGTCCTTGGCATTCAGTAACTCTTCAATAGCCAAACAAAGGAAATAATCAAAGGTGGCTTAGAAGTTCTCTGATCCACCATCCATCATCTAAAATTCCAATATGAAAGTTGCTGAGAGAATCAAGCCAAAAACAGGACAGGCAGACTCCTATATATCTCTGCCTGTTCTTATGATATCTGTTCTGTTTTTGCCAAGACTAGATCTAATGCTTCCACATCCAGAGCTATGGTTGCTAGATTCAGGACCTGGAGTGCTCCTATATCTTAAAAGGTTGTCTAGAAGGGATGATGTCACCAAGTGACATGTACATGAACCGTGTACACTACCCTTGAGGAGGCCTCCAGGAGCCTCCAGTCCCGCGCTGGATACAGCAAAACCTGCCCCGGCGTCACTGCATCCCAGCGTGGGGCTTTGGACAGGATTGGGCTGAAAAAGTGTTTGTTTTCTAAGTCACTGCTGCTGTATGGGAGAAACTGTATCTCATAGCATTATTTTAATGTGCTTACAGCCCAATCCTATGCATGTCTACTCAGAAGTAAGTCCCATTGTGTTCAATGGAGCTTACTCCCAGGAAATTGTGTATAGGACTGCAGCCTTAATTAAGTTCAAAATAAATAAATATTGTACTGTCCAAATATCCAGCATATAGACAGGCTATCAACACATTATCTTAGTAGACCCACCCACTCATACCCTTTGGCAAAGGCCCAAGTCAAGTGATATACCGGTACATACTACAATAAGATATTTAAAAAGAAACCAAAATAGAGAAGAATGTCTGGAGGAACCCCAATTTCAGGTCACAAAAACATTTTGAGGAATAGGGCTCATAAGCTACTAACTGTTAGTAATGAACTCTGCACTCCTGTGAATGTCTGCTTAGATATATGGTCCCACTGAGTTCAGCGGGGCTTAGTCCCAGGTAAAGGTGCATAGATTTCAGCCTAAAAGTGTGAATCATAACAGTTCATAAAATTTGCAGTTGGTATAGGATCCCTTCTATAATTTGGACCTAGCAATCCTGCCAGTGCCTCACGCATGCTACAGTATAAACACAAAACTCCTGCACAAATACAGTTGCCAACTTTCCAGGATTGGCTTACAGTTCCTAGAAATCAGCATTAGTCTCTCTAGAAGACTACTGAAAGTGTCTTGGAGATTTCAGCAGGCGTAATTATGGCATGTTGGGAAAAAAATCTCCAGGAAGCAAATCAATCATGGTTGGCAAAGGCACAAATAACTCTATTGACCTCAGTAAAGAGGGTAGTTTGAACCTCCTCCATTGGACTGAAAAACAGTGGCGTAGCTACCCTGCTGAGGGGCGGCACCCACGTGACACCCCTGTGATGTCACAAGCCCCGCCCCTTCACTCGTGACATCACCCTCCAGTGGGTTTTCCAGCGGAATACACCCCCCCTGCATTTTTTCACTAGAAAATGGCCACTGGGCGGGCGGGGGCGACTCCTTTCCCCCTGCTGCACCGAAAATGTGCGCTTTTTTGCTGCTTGTGCACCCCCGCGGCTTGTGCACATACCCCTGTGCCGCCTGGGGGCGGTCTGCCCCCCCCCCCCATTCTTATGCCACTGCTGAAAAGGGACGTTTTAGTAGGCAGAGAACTTCCTGTATGATTTGGACCTATTTCTGCAGATACAGGCGTCCCCCCCCCCTGTATCCGTGGTTTCACTTACAGTTCTCTGCGGCCCCCCATGGGCCCCCCCACCCATTACCTTTGTTTTTCTTCTTACTGGTGTGGCCAAGCAAGCTTGTTTCTTCCTTTTACAGAACACTATAAGCAGGTAAGCTTATAGAGACAAGAAGGTAGGCAGCCTGAATGCTAGAGGGACACACACAGCCAGAACGTTAACGGGAAGCTTCTCAAGGAAGCTTATGGAACATGGATTTCTAGTCCTGACCAGGAAGCTTCCTGGTCTTATCTGCTGTTTCTGTATCCACGGGGGGCCTGGAACGGATCCCCCATGGATGGGGGGAGGGATGCCTGTATTTCTTTTTCAATCACTAGATCAAAGTCAAAGGGTGATAAGTGTTACTCAGTCTTCTCTACTTATATTCTAAAGTTGCATGTGCATTTAAAAATCATGGGCTGATAGCAACCAATCAGAAAGTCACATACACTAACCTCTTTGTAAGTGCCTCCCTCATACTTAGAGGTTTGTAAACGTTTTGCCCATGACATTCTGGTTATCGTATTCTACAGTCACAAAATAAAAAGCAATCTAGAGTACACCATGTCACCTGTGGTTATAGGGCATGCACTGAATTCAGTAATGGCTCAAGCAGGCATGTTGCATCAAATTTTACAGAGGATGTTCACTAGGTGACAGTATTGGAAAAATCACAAGACGTCTAAGAAGACCCAAACCCTAAATTGAAATATGCAAACTCTGGCTATTCAAAAGAGGTATATACTGGCTGGACTGGAAAGGAAGTCCAAGTTCTTTTTTCCACCATTCTAGCAGTTGCTTACTGCCAAACTTGTGTGCATAATGTTTTAGTGCTACGCGCTGCGGCAAGGAGAGTCACGCCGGCCACATGACCATGGAGACGTTGACCTTCGGACAACGCTGGCTCTTCGGCTTTGAAATGGGGATGAGCACGACACCCTAGAGTCGGACACGACTGGACTTAATTGTTTACCTTTTAAGCTCTGGTGAAGGGATGTATACATGCTACCTTTTCTGATGCTGTTTAAGCCATGTCCAGTGCTAGATCCATAAAAAGGTTTGCTCACAAATGGATATCCAGCCAAAAAAAAAGTTAACTTCCATAAATAAACTTTAGTATGTTGGGAATGAAAACAAGTCTTTTCTTATCGCCAGAGTTCTTCCAGACAGTAGTGGAGACAGTACGTCTTTTTTATTGCTAGCCCAAACATGAGGAATTAGTCCCTCAAAACAGAAGATGGTCCTTAAATTCTGCAATAAATGTGGAATAGTTTACATCCGGCTGTCAGGCCTCAACATGACTGCTAACTTGTTGATCTTGAGTCTTCAGAGGTAGCCTAGATTTGAGGACACTGTTGCACCCTGTGAGCTTTTGTTGTTCTTGTTGTTGAAAATTGATACAGTATATAAATCTTCTTAATAGTAATAATAACTACTACTGTTCTTTATTCCCTGGTATCCTGAAAGCCCACTGCAGACCCAGGGTTGCCACTTTCTTAATGGCTGTGCTCTACTGCCGTGACCAGCAGCATGATATGTAGGGAATGTAGAAAGGGAAGGCTTTCTGGTATGGAGATAAAGCAATAGAAAAAAGCTGTCTGTGCTTAATTTCTTCATGTCAGGTTGTTAAAGGCAGGCTTTAATTAAAAGTAAACATTGACCACGTTTCTGCCTTGTAAAAAGGCTTTAAAGTGTGTGGCAATATCTGGTGAGGTCTCAGAAACCCTTGTCAAGTAGAGTTTCCAGTAGCCCATGCTGTGCATAGATCCCTTGCCACTTTCCATGACTAGCATAAGCAGAATAACACGTGAAGCTGTTTTATGCAGTCAGACCATTGGTCCATCTAGTTCAGTATTGTCTGGTGGTGGCTTGCTAGGGTCTTAGGCAAAAGTCTTTTCCAGTCCTGCTGCTTGAGATGCATTTAATGGAAGATTAAAACTGGGACCTTAAGTCATAGAAAACATGTACTCAGTCACTTGAATGATCACTTCCTTTTATGCTGTTATTCAATGTATATAAGTTTGCTTATGCACATCAGTAAGTGGTAAGGGGACAAAAAGAGGTGAAATAAAAATTGCTGCAAAATGTGCATGTGCATAAGTCTGAATAAGACCCCCCCCCAAAAAAAAATGCAGATCGCGAAGGCATCAATGCTGCTCTGCAAACAAAATCAGTTAATCTGGAACGCCAACCTTTAGGGAGAAATTCAGACAGGTAGAATTTTGTGAGCATGCCTAGTATGTGTGTGTGTGGGGGGGACAGCTGAAAGAGGGAGGAAGTACTTGTGAACAATTGTTAGCCATACGGGCAACTAGGGAAGTGGCTACACTAATTACCAATTAGTAATTGGTGGTGTCATTATCCATTGTGATGTAGCGGTTACAGTGTTGGATTTGAGGAAGAGCCTGGTTGAAATCCCCATTTGGCCATGAAGCATACTGGGCAATCTTGGACCAATCACTATCTGTCAATCTAACCTACCTCACATGGTGGTTGTGAGGCTAAAAGGATGGGAAGGAGCCATGGCCGTCATTTTTTGCTCCTTGGGCCATATATGAAATGTGAAAAATAAATATACTTTTCTGCACTATACTTTTCATGACTTGTCCTATAGAAGTTGGTCAACCAACAGCATCAGTTTTGGGTACTAGTCTCAGCCAGGTGTGGCCAGTTCAGAATATGAACCCAGAAACATCAGTTTGAACCCAGAACTCCACACCCTAGAAATTTCAACACCTAAGAATTATTTCTCTTTGATACTGAAAGTCCAGAAGATATGGATGGCATGCACTCTTTGACAAGACGGTGTTGCTTAATAGATCCCAACTCATAGAGTCTTGTGCACTACATATTTTTGATAGTGCCTTTTGGTTTCAGAGCATTTAAGATGTTGCTTCTCGATCAAGACTTTCAAGCAGTACAACAGGTCACACGCATCTTAAGAGCATTCCTAACACACCACAGATACCTCACGGAATGCTTGCCACTGTTTGGTTATTTGCTACATTTGGACGACCAGTTGTTGGATACCTGTGGCTTTACTGGAATTTTTTTCTCCATAAAACCTTCTGCTCATTGAGTCCTCAGTTTAAATGGAATTCTCCCTTTGGACTGCTTTTGGTTGTACCATGAAGAATGCAATAGCACTAAGAATGTAATGTAAACCAGAGGTCGCATTGAGGATAGGTATGCATATCAACTGATAGGTCAAGTACCAGCTAATGGTCCATGCTGAGCCAAAGTCACCATTATCCCATTTCCTCCTACTTAGGTGCTGTATTATTAGTTAGGACAGGGGTTCTTAACCCCTTCCTGGTCAAGTACCACCTCCAGTGCCACTCTCCTGCTGCATACCACTGGAAGTGACTGGTGATGACATCACCACATCTGGGTTTTCAGGTTTTCGGAGGCCAGAAAACACAGATAGGAGGCTCTGGGCGGGTGGGATGGCCCTTTTCAGTGTTCCCAAGAGGCTTGGCCAAAGGCAGGAGCCTCCCAGGAGCGAAAAGCGCTGCGTCAGAGCGGGGTTCCGGTGGTCCAGCGGTCCAAGTACTACCAGCAGTCTGAGAACCCCTGAGTTAGGACATATGGTTAGTATTGTTATGTGATCCTTGTTAACACAACTTAAAATGACAGTAAGAAGAAAGTTTATCACCTAGTAGCCTGCTGTTTCATGAAACTGCATGGGTAAGTCTGATGTGGTTTCTGTCAGTTCTTTATTAAAACAAGTACATGAACTTCCTTAACTAATAAAGCCACTTTTGTTTTTTTATACAAGTGCACACACATGTGCACCCAACTCCCAAAGTCTTAATTTTTGAAAGTCTTAGCATCTTACTGAGTGTTGTCTCATACCTTGGTGTGGGTGATCTTAACCAGCCAGCGGCACTGACAGTTTCAGAAACAAGCTGTCACTATTTTACAGCAGAGCTAGTAGACACTTTGTTTCTCAGTTATAAAAGAAATGGATGTATTAAGACAACAGTTACTTGTAAAATACTGACTTGTATAGCAGCATATACTCGGAGCTGCAGTGGCTTAGTGGTTAAGACGCTGAACTGCAGACAGGAAGGTAGGCAGGACAGCAGTTTGAGGCCCGAGTGCCACGTGACGGTGTGAGCTACCGTCTTCGGCTCCAGCTGCTGCCAACCTAACAGTTTGAAAGCAAGAAATTGCAAGTAGATTAATAGGTATCGTTTGAGAACGAAAACTTTCATGGCCAGCTACAATTTTTAGAGAAACAGGAAATATGGGTAAAAGAGCCATGTAAAAAACAAAGTCCAGCCAGAATAAAAACAAAAATCGACCCTGCTTGCGCTCTTCGAATTCCTCCGACAATGCAAGCAGGCAAGAGTTCATTAAAATCCACAGCAGAAACTATTAAACTCCGACGTTTCGTTTCCTAAAATCTGGAAACATTTACTAGGAACAGTCAAAGGACTGATAGATGGTCCTTTGACTGTTCCTAGTAAATGTTTCCAGATTTTAGGAAACGAAACGTCGGAGTTTAATAGTTTCTGCAGTGGATTTTAATGAACTCTTGCCTGCTTGCATTGTCGGAGGAATTCGAAGAGCGCAAGCAGGGTCGATTTTTGTTTTTATTCTGGCTGGACTTTGTTTTTTACATGGCTCTTTTACCCGTATTTCCTGTTTCTCTAATAATAGGTATTGCCTTGGCAGAAAGGTAACAGTGTTCCATGCACCTTGGAGTTGAGTCATGCCGGCCACATGACCACGGAAGCGTTTTCAGACAGCACTGGCTCTTTGGCTTTGAAACGAAGATGAGCAATGCCCCTGGAGTCAGTAAAGACTGGCTTTTGAGCAAGGGGAACCGAACCTTTACCTTTACTATAGCAGCATATGCATTTCAGACACACAGTACTGTGGCTGCAAACCTGGGAGTAAGTCTCATCGAATAAATGGGACTTCTGAGTAGACACGCATAGACACGCTGTGTGAAAATGTTCGTTTTCAGTTTGCATATTGTCCACTAGTAACCATAGTAGCTAGTTTTACAGTCCACTAGCTATTGAAATGGAAACTGATGGAGCTTATATGTATAGGACTAACAAAATTCCAGGTTACTTAAAAAAAATGTTTTCCCCTCAGTTCATAGAAATTTGATAAGATTTCTAAAAATGTGCAATCATTTTATAACCCTGATATACATGCACACATATTTGCTAAGTGCCCATTAGGACAATAAACAGAGCAGCTTATTGAGCTTCCCTCCTCAGAGGCATTGTACGGGGGGGCCTTGGTGCCCAGGGTGCCAACCCCTAAAGGGGTGGAATTGCAGGCTCAGGAGGGCGGAAACGTTTGCCGGCTCTTTGTTGACGTCTTGCTTCTGGTTTCGGCCCTCCCGCCCGCCCATGTTCGAACGGCTCCGAAATAGAGTTAAAATAGAGGAGGGGGGTGTTCGGAGGCGAGGCGTGACGTCATGCGCCCGCATCACGTGGGGGCGGCGATGCGGGGGCGGGGCGGCGGCCCCTCCCCCCGTGGGGGCGTAGCGACGCTGCTGTCCCTCCTGATAATTTTGCCCTCTCCTCTGGGTCTCCATTGATCTGGTCTGATGACACAGTGGCAGGGATGTGGATTATCCCTGCCACTGTCTCGAGTCAAGACTCGAGTCAAGACTCAAGTCTCTGGATCCAAATCTCAGGTCAAGTCTTTGCCCTCAAGTCCCGAGTCTTTGGTGTGAGTCCCTATCTATTTAATGGGGAAAACGGGTTTAAACCTGAATAAAATTAGACTTGTCGTAAAAGGCTCTAAGTCTCGAATTGAGTCTTTTACAATCGCCGAGTCTAGTCCGAGTCAAGTCATTGATGCAATTTGAGTCTGGCTCGAGTCCAAGTCATTATACTAAAGTCTACATCACTGCAAAGTGGGCATTTGTTACTTTTGCCGTTTGAGGGAGTGGTTTGCAAGAGAATCCCCAGGTGTCACTTCCTCGCAGGCTGTCCTTGGTTCAGCTATTTGATGTCATAGCTCCTTGCAGGTCATGAATCAGAGTGCTTAGGAGCAGAAGGAAACCTGTAATTCTGAATTTCAAAGTCTGCGATCAGTTTTGGAATAAACAGAATGGTATTGCTCTCTGGAGAAGACTCTGATGCTGGGAAAAATTGAAGGCAAAAGGAGAAGGGGAAGGCAAAGGATGAGATGGTTAGACAGCATCACCGATGCAACGAACATGAAAATGAGCGAACTCAGGAAGATAGTGGAGGACAGGAAGGCCTGGCGGGATATGGTTCATGGGATCACGAAGGGTCGGACACGACTTAACGACTGAACAACAACAACAAATTGAAATGTATTTATATCATATCATTTAAATGATTTTGGGAATGCAGATTAGTTGTACAAATTCAAAGCCTATTGCCAGAGCAGATAAACAATTTCTAATGTTTATAAGGTAGGACAGAGGTGCAAAAGTATTTTAATTTAACTTTTTTATTTTTCAGAAATAAATGACAATGACAGCAAGCCAAGCAGCAGCCACCAAAATCTAAATGGCACTACAAGATGGGCTACATCACTAGAAAACCTACTGGAAGATGCAGAAGGCGTCAAGAGATTTAGGGTTGCTACCTTAACTATTGTTGTTATCCACATAAACTTAAGACAATGTTTCCAACCGTCTGTTTTCTATGTGCAGGCTTGAATGGAGTTGTGTTGCTGCATTCAGAGGCTCAAGATTATTCAAATAATTTATTCTGAGGTTGGCCTGAATAAATTCAGTGGAACTTCCCTGGAAATAAAATGATTTTGAGGATCACAGCATCTTACTTAAGTCTAGATGATCCTTCTTGCTAGATAATTGATGAGAGTGTGCAAGCTTACCTGTAAAGGAGCAGGAAGCTTTAAAATTTCAGATCTTACATACATTTAAAAAAAAGATTGAGTATAATGTGGCTGTAAACAGTGGTGTCATTGGAGGTGGGGCCGAACGCTAAGTTCTGCAGTGCCCTGCCCCTCTGTTACGTACCGGCACGAGGCGGCCCCACCCCCTCGCTTTCGGAGCCATTCAGCGAAGGGAGACTCCTGCACGTTGCCTTCGCCCCACTGAATGGCTCCGAAGGCGAGGGGGCGGGGCCGCCTCGTGCCGGTGAGTAATGGAGGGTCAGGGCGCTGTGTAACGTAGCGTTCCGCCCCACCTCCAGTGACTGTAAACAAATCAAAGGCAGATGAAAACTATTTCCGTGGCTTCCACTTCTGCATGTTTCTGGTGGCTGCTGGCACTGGCATATAAATTCTCAACAGAATTCAGAAACAGACTTACAAACGTTAAGGCCCTGCATTGACTGCAGTGTCCAGTGTGTGTGTGTGGGGGGGAGGGTGGGCT
Source organism: Plestiodon gilberti rubricaudatus (assembly GCA_026170595.1). Lineage (NCBI taxonomy): Eukaryota > Metazoa > Chordata > Lepidosauria > Squamata > Scincidae > Plestiodon > Plestiodon gilberti. Next base: position 61,069,958 of record JANXHW010000003.1, on the reverse strand, counting down.
GTACCATGTGAAGCAGGCTTCTCTGCTTTTAGACCTGTTCTGCTTTGATTTATTCTGTGCTAATTGCTACTGAGGTGGAAGATGGTAATTTGTTAGGTTGTCAGTTTCTCAGAGTATATTATATTTGTTTCTGATGACTGGGAGCCTTATCATACAGTCCAGTTTCTTGCTACTAGTGATAGCCATTATGCATACATTTTAAAACATAAAAATCTGTCATATGCAACAGAAGTCCCTTTCTTCTCGGCAGCAGAAGCCTGAGTTCAGATTAGGTGTAAGTGTGGATTTCAAAGCAGTGTGCTGTGCAAATATAAACACTCTTGTATAGTTCTTTGAATGTCATGAGCCAGTTAGATGAATGTGTGGAATGCTTTAAAAAAATTATAAGCTGTGCAAATCTTCAGTTGAAACTTCATCTTGAAATAACAGTAAAAAAATATCTGTAGTTAAAAGAGGATATATCGTTTTAAACTATCCCTCAGTCTGAAAGAATGTGATTCATTAAAGCACTTCCCAGATTGTGCAAAAATCCATCTTTTGGTTCAGCTTTGTAACTGGATAATAGTATTGCATTTCACTGTGGCATTTTTATTGATTAAAAAAACATTGGTCTGATTGTATAGACCAGACTCTTAGGTGAATTCAACAATAATCCTAAAAACACTTACTAGCAAGTAAGCACCACTGAACACAAAGACTTACTAACTGGTAAACATGTTGATCAGTTAACTTAAGAAGACTGATAACTATAAAAAAAAATCACGCAGGGCCTGTGTCGGGGTCAGTCCCGACTAAAAGTAGCACAGCTCCAAAAGTTATAAAATATTTAGCAAGTAGTAATATTTAGCAAGATATTATTTTGTAGCAATATTTAGCAAGGTTAACGTATTTACCTCAAAGAGCTTTCAGTCAAGACAAAAACGAGTCACTAGGTTATGACCTTGTTTATTTTCTAATAGTTTACTTTTTTCTTCAGGAGTTTTTAAAGAAAGAATTTAGTGAAGAAAATGTTTTGTTCTGGCTAGCATGTGAAGAATTTAAGAAGATTCAAGATAAGAAACAGGTATTTTTTAAAAGCCAATCTGACTGAAAAGTTTCCGTTATAGTCTTGGGGCAATATCATGTGTTTCCTCCATAGTCATCAGCTGTACTTCAAAGGCATGTGGATATACTACAGACATGCCTAGAATACAACGTAACCTACTTCTCTTATATATTCAGAACACAAGAATCTAATCCAGGTGGGTTACTGAAGCCACACTCACTAAGCACTTTGCAGATGAGGACTAAGATTATGGATGATAAAGTTGGTGGTTTTTTTAAGGTCAGACAAGATCCTTCAGTCTTCCCACTTAATATAGTGTATACCAGAAATGTCGGCAAGATTTGCATTTTTCTATTGCATACAAAAATATATTTATTACTGTGAATTATTGCCACAGTGTTTATTACTCCTTTCTCCCCTGCTTTGACCATTGCTGTCTGATCTAAGTGAGGGATGGTAGAGTGGTGAAGGGATTTCCAAGGGGTAAATGACACTTGTTGTTCTGCCTTTGCTATCAGCTTTCAGCAATTAGCAGGTGATAATGTTTATATCAGAGCCTTGATATAAGCCTCCTTGATATAAGCCTGCTGCAGCAGGAGCTGATCGAAAAGATGGCATCCTTACAGGGAGACAGAGAGACCAGGCTTCCTGATACATGGAGGATGCCTTGTATCCGAGATCTTACCTAGGATTAAGAATGTTGGGCACCCACCATTCTTAATCATGGGGAGGAACTCCTCCCCAAGTATAGTATTTGTTGCTGCAGACAAATGCTGTACTTGCAGTGAAGAGGGCAGGGTTTTTGGAGTTAATTGGCATGGGGTGTGCCAGCGTGTTCCCACTGCCCCCCCCCCATAAATGCGATAGCTACTGGGGAACTCACAGTTTTCCCCAAAAATATATATTGAAGTTTGAAAGCTGAAAAAATCTCATATCTCTACATTGGAAACATGATCTTAAAGGAACATATCTGGAGCCCCTGCTACAAATGAATAACAACTGTGCTTTTGTTGCACTACAAACGGATTACTTGGAAACCCTTTTAGAAATTTGTAGCGACGTGTTCACAAGAAGGACGGGTAGTTTCTACATTCGGTTAGCTAGTTTTAAATATATTTTTGTGAAATCTTTTATGTGTGGTCGTTATCATCTACAAGGGACATTACTCCAGTATGTACATGATATCTGTTTTAAGTATTCCCAAGAATTATAATTTAGAAGCATACCCAGTACTGTAGGCAGACTGTTTATTTTATTTTTCACATTTTTTTTATACCGCCCTTCCTCCAAGGAGCTCAGAGTGGTGTACATATTTCCTCCCCTCCTTTTTGTCCTCACAACAACCCTGTGAGGTAGGTGGGGCTGAGAGATAGTGACTGGCCCAAGGTCACCCAGGAAGCTTCGTGGCTGAGCGGGGATTTGAACCTGGATCTTCCAGGTCTAAGTCCAACTCCCAAACCACTACACCATCCTGTTGTGTCAAAGTGTGTGAGTGGAGCCGAGAGTAAACAAGTTGGTGTGAGTTGAGTAGAGCAGAATGTAATATGCCTGATTGTGTACACACAATATGACAGTCGGCAATCTGGTAACCATGTGGTTGCCCAAGTGGGAAGATAAGGTGCTAACTCGATTGCTGTACACGAAGAGGATGGATGTAAGTTAAGAAAGCTATAATGACCCTGGCCCAGTACGACTTCACGTTCTCTCTCATAATTCTATGTTACCCCTGTTTAAGCAACAGTTGTGGCCTTCACAGATCCCAATAGGATGCTAAGAATATTGGTCACTCGCTTCAGACATTACATCTTTTTCCTAAATGGAGATAATCTTTGTGTAGGAAAAAACAAGTACACTTTCACTCTGTGGCACTTTTTTATGTGGTTGTGTCGGTGAAAATGGGCAGGACTGAACTGAACTGAAATCCAGGAACTGAAATCCAGAAAACACTTATGGAGCTCCTGGAATATGTTCAGTGACTTAATTCTGAATAGTCTCATTACTGCTTCATTCTGACCCAGTAGGCCCACTGGTTCCAGTAAGTATGAAGTAGATTTCCTAAATTCTGCAAACTACTTCATCTTGCCTTTTACAATTCAGTAAGATCTCAGGAGTACACTGCAGACCTGCCGTTTGACATCGTGTATTTGCTGGATTAATACATGTTTTTTTCTGAATAAATGCCCAGTTTTAAGAGAAAGCAGTGACATTGTTGATATCTGAATTCCTATGTATCTCTGTGATGAATACCATGTTCCCCTTCCTATTTTTTGCTTATTTTTCCTTATTTGTATCCTTATCTAACCCACCCACCCCGAAAAGCACTGTACTGGCTCAGCAGCCTAAACAGCTGTTGGGCCGTGCTTCTGCAGCAGCCTTTGTCCTTTGTTTGAAACACCATGATCAGCCAGTTATGTGCTTTTGTGGATTCAGAGCTTTCCATATCTGGAGTAGCTAAGCTTCCTACTGAGATTGGCATGCTCCTGCCTATTGGGCAGCCAACCTGTCTGTCTAGGTAAAGGGGTGGGATAAAGTGGCCAGGTGGGTTCTACTCCTACAGGCATCTCTATGGCATCATCAAGCCTAGTTTACTTAAGTTCAAGCACAGAGGTGCCCGTGTGGGTTTCTGCCAGGTCTTTTGTGATATCTAGTGTTGGTTCATGGAAGGCAGACCCACTTACTCTCCAGCAAGTGCATAGACTGAGTTTCCTGCAACAATGTAAGTAGCTAGTAGTAGTAGGCTGACCTTATCCAAAAAGGGACAGGTGCCTATACCTTTAACCATTGGAATTTGGGCAGGTGCAGCTCATCATGGAAGAGTGCAACAAGCTACACCTGCCCAAATTCCCGCTTCTTACAATGGTTAAAGGGATAGGCACCCTGTCCTTTTTTGGATATGGTCAGCCTAAATAATAGGGACTATATTTCTAGTTCAATGCTTTTAGAAATTAATTTTGTTTTGTTAACTTTTTTTCCAGGCCAATGTACAGACTTCATCAGTTTAGCAGTTTTCTTCCCCCCCCTTTCTCATTTTGTTTAATTTCTTTTGGGTTTATAATAGACTGGTTATATTTTGATGCTTTGTCTGATTAGTTCATGTACAAAAGGTAATGCAGTAAGTTGTAATGTCTTGATTGCTTGCAGGCACTACTGAGGATTTGATTGTTAAGAAGAGCCCCAGGGCTTCTGTGCTCTCCTGGAGGGTTTTTCCCAGACCCCCCCCCCCCGGGTCCTGTAGCCTGGGATGGTGGCAGCAGATAGAACTACCAGTTTTTCCCCATTTAGCTGCTGACCCAGTAAAAAAAGGAAAGCAGCAGGAAGGGCTGTATGTTCTGTACAGCACTAACCTCTAGGTGCTACTCCTCTCTGTCTGCCTTCTTCTGACAGTCTTCTTATTTAGTTATTCTTTTTTGTATATATTTGTATTTTATTAATATAATATTAAAACATAAAAACAATACATATTTCGTAAGGTTATAGCAAGCGCGAAGCAATACCGTATTGTCCCGAGTATAAGACGCACCTGATTATAAGACGCACCCTTAAAGTTTGGTGCTATTAAAAAAATTTCATTAAATCACTGGCATTAAATTGCAACAGCCTGATTATAAGATGCACCCCTAGTTTAAAAACTTAAATTAGGAGAAAAAAGTGAGTCTTATACTCAGACCAATACGGTATATCCTACTAGCATACTATTCACTATTTTCTGCATATAATATCCAACGAAGCCAAAATATCACCAACATTCTATTCATTAATTCCGCATATCATCACATTGTTCTTCTCCCTCTCTCTTAAAAAATAAATAAATGGTTTCCAATTATTCACAAAAAGGTTAACTGAGTTTTCCTTAATTGAAATTGTAAGTTTATCCATTTCAGCATAATCCAAAACTTTCAACCACCAATCTTCCACCGAAGGTATCTGAATTCTTCCAATATTGTACATATAAAATTCTTGAAGAACTCCTATGAATACATGTATCTGATTACAGATTTATATGAAATCCTTGCTTAACAAAGGTGTCTATCAATTCTCAGATGCAGAAAAAGGCCAATGAAATCTATATGACTTTCCTGTCCAGTAAAGCTTCTTCTCAAGTCAATGTTGAAGGGCAGTCACGTTTGGACAAGTCTATATTGGAAGAACCTCATCCTCTAATGTTTCAGAAACTTCAAGACCAGGTAAAGTTACAAAACTTTCCTACTGTGTTGGCCTATGCATGTTTACTCAGAAGTAAACCTCAATATATTCAGTGGGACTTATGCCCAGGAAAGTGCAAAGGATTGTAGCCATAATTATCTTTCTAAGATCAATGGCTGGTTGCTTTCACTGTATAGAATTGTAGCAGCCCAGAGTTAGAAGGGACTCCAGAAATAACTGGGAGAACCGCACAAGAGGACAGAGCCTTGTGCCTGCTGCCTCCCCTTCTCTCTCCAAATCCTGGAGCAAGACCTGTAAAAGTAAAATTGAGTGTTTTGCAAATACATTTTCATTAACTTTTAAAAATGACCAAAGGAAGATGTCACTTTGCAACCAGAACCAGTTAAATAATTTATATGAAAATTTCAAAGCAATTAAAATGGAAGTATCCACACCCATTTCAATAGTGTGAACAAAATCCATCACAGGAACATCATATTTAATGACATTTGTAAGAAAACTTTTAACTATCCTTTGTTATGACAGAGGAAAGATATAAATGATAATGATTTAGAACTAAACACAAATGTATCAGTGAGCTGCCTTATTATTTATTAAGCGTTTATACTGTGCATAATGCCTTTCACAGTCTTCAGAGGGTTGTACACTTCTGCCACATAAAATAAAAATTTTGTCTGATTTTATGAGGAAGTGCTAGGGGCATTTATATTCATGAATTATTTACTATTTCAAAGCTATTCCTTCTAAGGGGTTGACATTGAAATATTTCTGCAGTCATGTGCATGAAACAGTAAAAGGCCTTAATTTTTGTCTGCAGTTGTGTGGACCAGAATCTTTTAAAAAAATTTGCTTGCAGGTGTGATTCTGTACAGTAATATTATTAAGAATGTTATATACCATTATTCAACACAAATGTTCGCAAAGTGGTTTACATAGCAAAATAAATAAATGTGGTTCCCTGTTCCAGAAGGGCTCACAATCTAAAAAAGATGCAGAAGAAACAGCAGCAAACAGCCACTGGAATACTTCCCATAATGCAGGGGACACAGTCAAGTGCTGTGTGAAACACAGCGCTATAGGACACATCATTAAAGATAAGGCAGGAAACTGATAGTGGTTGAACCTGTGCCTCCCAGAATGAACTGCTTGCGTTGGCTAGAATTTTTGTCAATCATGCCAGGACAAAGAGCGCTGTAACAAATCAGTGATAAAATAAGCAGCATTATGGGACATATTCCCGTATTGCAACAATAATGATTGGGTACAGCAAGACTCATAGATCTCTCCCCGAGGCATTTTGACTGAGAAGCAAGTAAACTTTCAAATAAATGTGCTTAGGATTGAAACCTTAAATGTGCCATAAGCTTTGTAACTCTTATACTATTTTATCTACATAAATACAGTATCAGCACAATCCTACGTAAGGATCCGGCTGGCGGCCCACAGCCGCCCACCGGATCCTGTTCCCCGGCAGCCAGGCTGCCGCCAGGGCGGAGATCTACTCGGGGAAGGGGACACTCGTCCCCTTCCCCGAGTGTAAAATCCACCCGGGCCAATCAGCCTCCTTGGATTTCCGCCAACAAAATTGCTGGCGGAAGTAGGAGGAGGCCGTGTAATGACCCAGCTGCCCAGCAGGGTCCGGGATATAGCCGAGCCCATCCCCCACCCCCTCCCGGGCTGGCTTGGCCAATGGGCCCCCGACCGCCGAACCGCTCCCGACGGATCCTTACCTGGGTTCAGTGTCGGCCGCAGGTGTGCTCCGGCATTGAAGCAAGGAAGGCTGACCTCTGCGCCAGCCTTCCTTGCTTGAGAGTAGTCGTGAATGTGCTTTACGGCACGTTCGCGACTACTTCCGGCAACGGAACACTTGTTTCGTCGCCGCCGCCCCCTCAGGATTGCGCTGGGTGTTATTTGGAAATTCTGAAAAATAGCAACTCTTACACTTAAAGCAATAGATAAATAGACAAGCAATAGATTTATTAATAGGGTGCTTAAATTTAGTTTACAGTAATTTATTCCATGATTGCTTTATATTGGTTATAGATAATTTTGTACCTTTTCTTTGTATAAAGTGTCCAGTGTTTAGCATAATGCTTTATGAGAGATTAACACATTTCTCATGGGTAACTGGTTAACAACCTGCTGCCAGTAATACTGTGTTGGTTTCTCTTCTTTCATTGCGCTACAAGGCTGTCAAGATGTTCAGGCTTCCTGCTTAGCTTTGAACAGGGAGCTCATAAAGAAGTTCTGGTTGCCGCATCTCAAAAAGGATATAGTGGAACTGGAAAAGGGGCAGAAGAGAGCAACCAAAATGATTAGTGGGCTGGGGCATCTCCCTTATGAGGAAAGGCTACAGCATTTGGGGCTCTTCAGTCTAGAAAAAAGGCGGTTGAGGGGGGACATGATTGAGACATATCAAATTATGCATGGGATGGAGAGAGTGGATAGAGAAAAGTTCTTTTCCCTCTCACACAACACTAGAACTAGGGGACATCCACTCAAATTGAGTGGAGGGAGTATTAAAACAGACAAAAGAAAATATTTCTTTACCCAGCGTGTAATTGGTTTGTGGAACTCCTTGCCACAGGAGGTGGTGATGGCACCTGGCCTGGATGCCTTTAAAAGGGGATTGGACAGTTTTATGGAGGAAAAGTCCATCACAGCTTACAAGCCATGATGGGGATAAGCAACCTCCTGGTTGTAGGAGTAGGTTTTCTTTGTGCCAGGTGCAAGGGAGTGGTGACGGGAAACAGGTATCTTGTTGTCTTGTGCTCCCTGAGGCATCTGGTGGGGCCACTGTGTGATACAGGAAGCTGGACTAGGTGGGCCTTTGGCCTGATCCAGCAGGGCTCTTCTTATGTTCTTAAGAATTTTTAGCCTGATAAGTTCTGTTTAGAAAACTGAATGTCAAACTGTGACCTCTGAGGAGAGATCTGGTTTTTAACCTCTTGAAAGCTGCTTTTAAAAATAATAACTGAGTGGAAACCTAATCAGAGTCTTACTATGATAGTAATACAGGTTGAGTATCCCTTATCCGGACTACTTGGGACTGGAAGTTGTCTGGATTTTGGATTTGTCTGGATTTTGGAATATTTTTATAAATATAATGAGATATCTTGGGGATGGGACCCAAGTCTAAACATGAAATTCATCTATGTCTCATATACACCTTATACACATAGCCTGAAGATAATTTTATACAATATTTTTTAATAATGTTGTGCCCCAGCATGCCTTGTGCTATGCCAGCCAGGTGCTGGAACTTTATATCTATCTATCTATCTATCTATCTATCTATCTATCTATCTATCTATCTATCTATCTATCTACACAAAAAAATCTTTGTCCAAAAAATGTCTGAATTTTGGAATAGTCTAGATTTCGGATGTCCGGATAAGAGGTAATCAACCTGTAACTTATATTTGGTTGGCACCACCTCTAGGATTGATAACACCAGTCAAAGATATCTTCGCATAGGTATTCCAAAGTAACATCATCCTGGAACAAGCCATGGCAGTAACTATTTCAAGATCTGAGATACTTACTACAGCACAATCGTATCCTGGGCTTATAGTGGTGGATCTCACAATCTGCCACCATAGGTCCTGGACTGATGGCGCAAAAGCCACACCACTCTCATGTGCGCTGGGGATGCCATCACAAATGGCCAGATGCCACAACAGTGGCTCGCAGAAGCCCCACTGGCTGAACTGGACTGTGGGCACTGTTCAGGACAGGGAACAGTCTAGGCAGGAGGTGGGAGGAGAGGATCCTGACGGCAGCCACGCATGCTGAGATCCTATCCCCCTTTCCCCGCCCCAAATTGCTCCCTGAGTATCCTTGAACTTGGTGGCGTAGGTCCAAAGAGACCCATTGGAGGCCAAGTGGCCTATGGGGAAGTAAGTAACAAAGGTTTTTACTTACCTGTCCTGGGCTGCCTGGTTGCCCCCCCCCTCTCAATAGAATGCAGCACACGCTTCGTCCACAGCGCTGTGTGCTTTGGGATGGTGGGGGATAGGATTAGGCCTTAATAACAACCTGAATTGTGCTTTCCCCTTGGCTTAATTAAGCATAATATTCTTGTAGGGAAGTAAGTCCAATGTCTCCTTCACAAAGTTTGGTTGCAAACCAATAACCGGTAAAAATTGCATGTGATGTAGGAAAGCAATTTTAATAATAAAAGGAGGCACACATGTTAGATTTTTTTTAAAAAATCAGAAAAAAATATTATTCTGTGCTGTTGCTCACCAAGCACATTGCTCACCAAGGTCAACAAGATTTTTAGAACTTGCGCTTACATCACCAGTTCTTTCCCAAGCCTTGTGAAAGAGTCCCAGGCCAAAGTCACATGTGTATTTTTAAGAGCTTCATTATCACCAGGGAATCTTTCCCCACTTCAGTTTATGCAGATTACTTATAAGTTTTACTTCTCCTGGTTAAGATGTCATTATGACCATTCTAGCTAGTGCAGGAGAAGATACTTCCCTCCGTGAATGCTGGCCCATGTGTCTAGACGTGGATGCAGTCTCACAGATACGCTCTGTACGTATATAGTGTGACTTGCACTACAAGGATTTCTTTCACCACGTACTTGGTTTCCAGTAAAACTGAGAACCTGGTGCAAAGAAAGTCATGTCAGTTTCACCAGTGCTCTGCCAGTTTATTTTTAAAACATCAAAGTATTACTGTGCATATTACTGCTGGTGTGCATAAAAAGGTGTTTTGAAGTTTCCTCCTCCCCAAACTCTCTTGCCCTCCTAGAAGCAGCAGCAGTGACAGTAAGGAAGATTGGGGGTTTATACTTCTTAAAAATGGTATGAGTCATATCAGCTCAGATCTATCACAGCCCCGAACTACAGATATGCATGCAGAGCAGTAGATTTTACAAGCATATCTGCAAAAACCCAGCTAACCAACAGATGGTCGGTGGTGTTGATAGTGTCAGTCATCCAGTTGGGACAGATCTGGTGCCTGAACATTCTCCCAATTTCCTTACATTTTCTGTATACAGACAGTTCTTTCCACAGAGGACTATTCAAAAGTGATTTATTAGCTACAATCCAGTGATACAGTCTGAAGAGGACTCTACCACATGACTTTGCTGAACATGTACTATCACTTCATTAGGGACCGTACCACATTTGCCTGTTAAAACATGGAGGCAACTTAATGATTTGAAAATGTACAGCATCATCAAGTTTCTTATCTAGCAATCATAGCTGTAGTTGACACACAAAGATGCATGCTAAATTAAATTAAAAGCTGCTGCAAAATGTCTGACCTGTACTAAGTTCTTGCAGCTGTGGAAAGGGAAGGAAAACAGAGATGTAGCTTTCAGAAACTGAAAACCTTCAGTTGTAGTAAATATTTGATACATTCTGGAACTGGACCCCTCAAAGTTTTTTTCCCTAGTTTTCTACACATAAAATTTACTCCCCTCCTTTAGCTGAGAATACAAAAAACTTTCCTCCATAGTTTAGTTCTTTGAGCACCATGACGTGCACTCAATCACGCTGCTCTGGCTCTTTTGTAGTGATATAAGCTGCTTCCATTTGTTCTGCTTCCTTACAATTGAACTATCCACAATTTACAGCATGTTTTAAGGGCATATCTTGCATTCTTTTTTGAGGGGGAGGGAGAAGTTAGCTAATAAATAATCAAGCCTGGAAACACAAATTTCTAGGCATCGGAATCCGTTTCCCCACATGTGCATGGAGTTTTCCAATCCACCAAACAAACAAATGTTTGGACTGTTCTACAGGAGCAAATTTCCAACAACACAAGAGGCGACTCTACACATGGACATCACCAGATGGTCAATACCGAAACCAGATAGATTATGTGCTTTGCAGCCAAAGATGGAGAAGCTCTATACAGTCAGTAAAAACAAGACCTGGAGCTGACTGTGGCTCAGATCATGAGCTTCTTATTGCAAAATTCAGGCTTAAACTGAAGAATGTAGGGAACACCACTAGACCAGTCAGATATGACCTAAACCATATCCCTTATGAGTATACAGTGGAGGTGAAGAATAGATTTAGGGCATTAGACCTGGTAGACAGAGTGCCTGAAGAACTATGGACGGAAGTTCGTAACATTGTACAGGAGGCAGCAACGAAAACCATTACAAAGAAAAAGAAATGCAAGAAAGCAAAGTGGCTGTCAGATGAGGCTTTACAAATAGCTGTGGAAAGAAGGAATGCGAAAAGCAAGGGTGAAAGGGAAAGATATAAACAACTGAATGCAGATTTCCAGAGAATAGCAAGGAGAGATAAGAAGGCCTTCTTAAATGAACAATGCAAGGAAATTGAGGAAAACAACAGAATGGGGAGGACTAGAGATCTCTTCAAGAAAATTGGAGATATCAAGGGGTTTTGTGCAAAAATGGGCATGATAAAGGACAAAAAAGGCAGAGACCTAACAGAAGCAGAAGAGATTAAGAAGAGATGGCAAGAATACACAGAAGAACTATACAAGAAAGATCTTAATGTTCCTGATGACCACGCTGGTGTGGTCACTGACCCAGAGCCGGACATCCTAGAGAGTGAAGTCAAGTGGGCCTTAGGTAGCATTATTAACAACAAAGCTAGTGGAGATGATAATATCCCAGCTGAGCTACTTAAAATCCTAAATGATGATGCTGTGAAAGTGCTGCACTCAATATGCCAACAAATTTGGAAAACTCAGAAAATAGTGAATAGTATGCTAGTAGGAAACCTGTATGCGGGTCAAGAAGCAACAGTTCGAACCGGCCATGGAACAACCGATTGGTTCAAAATTGGGAAGGGAGTACGGCAAGGCTGTATATTGTCACCCTGCCTATTTAACTTATATGCAGAGTACATTATGAGAAATGCAGGGCTGAATGAATCGCAAGCCGGAATCAAGATTGCCGGGAGAAACATCAACAACCTCAGATATGCAGACGATACCACCCTAATGGCAGAAAGTGAAGAAGAACTAAAGAGCCTCTTGATGAGAGTGAAAGTGGAGAGTGCAAAAGTTGACTTGAAACTCAACATTAATAAAACCAAGATCATGGCATCTGGTCCCATCAATTCCTGGCAAATAGAAGGGGCAGAAATGGAAGCAGTAACAGATTTTACTTTTTTGGGTTCCAAGATCACTGCAGACGGAGACAGCAGCCATGAAATTAAAAGACGCTTACTCCTTGGAAGGAAAGCTATGGCAAATTTAGATAGCATAATAAAAAGCAGAGATATCACCATGCCAACAAAAGTTCGTATAGTCAGGGCCACGGTGTTCCCAGTAGCAATGTATGGTTGTGAGAGTTGGACCATAAGGAAGGCTGAGCGCCGAAGAATAGATGCTTTGAACTGTGGTGCTGGAGAAGACTCCTGAGAGTCCCTTGGACTGCTAGGAGATCAAAAATGAAATCAACCCTGACTGTTCCCTGGAAGGACAGGTACTAAGGCTGAAACTCAAATATTTTGGCCACCTAATGCGAAGAGAGGACTCTCTGGAGAAGACTCTGATGCTGGGAAAGATTGAAGGCAAAAGGAGAAGGGGAAGGCAAAGGATGAGATGGTTAGACAGCATCACCGATGCAACGAACATGAAAATGAGCGAACTCAGGAAGATAGTGGAGGATAGGAAGGCCTGGCGGGATATGGTTCATGGGATCACGAAGGGTCGGACACGACTTAACGACTGAACAACAACAACAGGAGCAAATTACTGCTTATAAAAGAGAAGTATTATAAATACAAACATTATGACCTGGTTTATCCAGCAGTTCTGGGGTGCATCCAAAATATTCAGCTAAGCAATAACGAATTTTACATTGACAAAGGGCTACCTGCGATTACATAATGAATTCAGATATCAATAAGTAGATGGCTTACTTCTCAAACTTCAACGTTCCAAGTTGTATCTCAATGACTGATTGTCCCAGTGGGTTGCAGAAACTTTGTGGGTTGATCATCAGCCAGCCACTGCAGAGTATTGGGAAAAGTGTGCTAGGAAGAAGCTTACAAGGAATGATCTGGGTCAGGAGGTGGAAGAACAACTGGACACCGAACAAAAACAAAATTCCATTAGTGGATTTAGGCTTAGCTGATACAGTGTTTAGGAACTCCTGCTTGTTTTGTTTTAATGCACCAGTAAAACAAAGCTTCTATTGTATTTATCTTGTGGATTCTCTAGTAGAGATTCACACGGCATTTGGGGAGATGCTGTTCTGCCTAAATGTAATTCCAGTGGTGGAATATTTCCTACAGATGTAGAAGGATTGACCATGTTGTGTCAAAGTGGTGTCCCATTATTTCTCTGACAATGGCCAAATGTGGTTACTTAAAGAAGGAACAGCAGTAGCAAAGCCAGATAGAATTAATAGAACTGCACACAGCACTCAAGAAGTGAATGCACCATTAATTCATTTTAAAATGTGATGATGTAGACTTCAAAGATGTGTGTTCATTAAGAGGCCTTGTTGATTCCTAACCTGACCATATTTTACTTGCAGTGGCGTCACTGCAGGGGGGGAGCTCTAAGTTCCGCTGCGGTCCGACCCTCCATTACACGGGTGCATGAAGCGGCCCCGCCCCCTTCGCCTTTGGAACCATTCAAGTCGGTGAAAGCAACACACAGGGAGTCTCCCTGCGCGTTGCTTTCACCGACTTGAATTGTTCTGAAGGCGAGGGGGCGGGGCCGCTTCATGCACCCATGTAACGGAGGGTCGGACCGCAGTGGAACTTAGAGCTCCGCCCCCCCCTGCAGCGACGCTAGTGTTTACTTGGAATGGTTATTGAGAGGCAATATCTATAGTAATGAAGTATTTCCCTTGGTTTGTATATTTCACATCCTTGTGCTTCTTTATGTTGTAACAATTCCACCTTGGGCATTTGCCTCGGCATAGGATAAGGCGGGATATAATTTTTTAAAATAAATTAAATAAAATAATTCGGGACCTGATGGAGGAGATCCAGTGAACATTTTTTCTTGCTATTCGTTTGTTTTTAAGATTTGTTTCATCCGAGTATTTTATTTTTTTCCTCTACTCAGATCTTCAACCTCATGAAGTACGACAGCTACAGCCGCTTCTTGAAGTCAGACATGTTTCTTAAACTGATGCAGACTGAAGAACAGGAAGAGAACTCACCAGATGCTCAAACTGTAGCAAAAAGAGTGTCTAGAATTTACAACACATGATCCAAATAACAACAAACAATAGGTCCCACTGCAGCTATAATGAAAAACAAATGACTTCTCAGGAACAGTCTTTGAGAGTAACACAGTTGCATTTACAGCTTGAAAAACATAGAACCCTGTTAGGCAATGCTTAACCTTAATTGCTTGAACGACCTAATTGTTTTTGCATGATGGCTACTACCAAATCTGCTTGGCCAAGGCAGTCATACTAAACCCCTGGGAGGACTGAGCAACTTGCAAGTCATCCGCAGACAGAAGACTAGGATGTTTTTACCATCCGATTTTTGTATCTTTCCCTGTGAATCTTGAGAAATAATGTAGCATAAACCGCCTGATAAGTCTGAAAGCAGATAAGAGAAAGGCAGCATGTCTGTCTGAATCCCGGGTCTCAACACATACGCTCTGCAAATGCAAATTTGTCAAGTTATAACAGGTTTAAATTCTGCCTGAATTCTGCATTCTTGGTGACGAAACTGAATTGAAAGACAAAGAGTGGAATTTTTTCCTGTTTCTCTGGCAAAATTGAGAAATCTCTGCTAAGGAAAGGAAAACACAAAGTCAGTGCAATATGCAGGTGAATCATAGCTTTAACCACGCCTGCCTTTTCCAGTAGCTAATCAAAGTAATTACAAAAAACAGTTCCTTGTTCTCTCTGTAATAAAAACACTCTTCTCTCTGAAAGCCGCTTTCAGAATGGCTGTGTAGGGCTTTCTTAATAATTGATTGTAAATCTTTGTGCAATATGCAAAAAGTGCATATATTTCCATCTTTGTAAGCATTTTTGTTTTGAAACTGAGCTTCTCTAGCAATACATTTTAATTTCAGTGCTATGATAGGGTTTTTTTTCAGCATATAGGAGGAACTAACAGCTAGCTGATTCCTGTAATAAACTTATGCCACAACTCCTTTCCTCTGCACTTGAAATGGACTTCGAGGTTTGCCTGCCACAGTCCCATGAATCATTTTGCCCACCAGGGTGAGATGCACAGCTTGCACCGCACCCAGCAAGTGTGTATTTCCAGTTTGACGGCAAGTATGAGCAAGCTTTAAGCCTTTCCCATTCATTCAAAGGAATTCTGCCTTAGTTGCCAAGATTTTTTTTTAAATAGATGACATTCTAACCAGACTACATATCCCCCTGTTTTTGTTTTACTTTTTATGCTACAGCAGAATCTTAAGATATAACCTGATTTACCAATTTACACACTCCCCTCCTAGGAGTTGTTCATATTGGCCTTTATCTAGACCTAAGTCCTGCACTGTGTCACGTTTGGATTTACAACTTCTGTTCTGAGACCAGTTTATTTGCAATTAGAAAAACAGAATTGCAGTGTTGAAGGAACCAAGTGTCATCCATTCCAGCACCTGCTACTCCACTATTTGGGGCATGTTGCTTCTGTCTCTAAACAAATTACCCCATGCGTGTCAGTAGCATTCTTAAATCCCTGGGAGCAGCATAGGTAGCAACAGATTTCATGTCACTCACCTGTGACATTAAATCTTTTAGGCTGCTAAAAGAGGGGATAGGATATAGCGCGCACCATTGCTGTCGGGTCCACCCCCTCCCACAGCCTCCCCACCCCCATTCCTCTTCCCCGCCCACCCCCGCCGCTATTTTACCTGGTCCGATGGGTGTGGCAGGAACTGGCAATGGACATGGAGTTCTGCCGCCTCTCGTATCCCAAAAGATATTTGGGATAAGTAGGGAGTTGCCAGAGGTTTATGGAGCTTGTAAGAATATTAGGGACCAAGAGAGGTGAAAAGTGGCAAGAGAACTTTCAGACAATTGGGGGAAAATTCCCAGATAGAGGCTTTTTATACTGGTGTCTTGGTGCCTTGAACTTTATTTCAGTATTTTATAGACAGTATTTTTTCATATTTTATCAATTGACAATAACAATGATATTTAATAATGAAATATGAGGAATAATAAAGTAAAACTCTGATTGAAAACCTTATTCAAATAGCCCCCTTCTCTTTTTCAGGCTAGACTTGTTTCAGAGCCAAAAAGCTTTTCTGGCACAAATTCTTTCATGTGTTTATGTTTTACTCTCATTAATTGGATGCCAAATGACTACACTGCTGTTAAACCTGAGGAAAGCAGATTGGCTGGCATGCTTTATTTACAAGTTCTGCCATGTGCGGTGTAATACTGGCTTACATTTTCTTCTTATTTATGCTTTCTTCCCCTGTGTGTGGGCCTAACTACCATTTAGCTTCTGAATATTTGAAACTTTTGTTTACCTGGAAGGTCAGTTATGTGCCATATAATGATCTTTCCAGCAATGTTTTCTCCTAGTCACTTGTAGTACTGTTTGCTATGAGAAGGTGCATACTTCTGTGGCCTGTTGGAGCCAAGGCAGCCCAGTGCATTTCCTTGCATATGAAAGATGGCAGCTGAGATGTAAGCGGAGCTGTTTTTGACCTCTTTGTCCTCTTGATACAGTTATATATGAGAGGGCTGCGTTGTAATGCCAGCAATGAGTTCCTGTGCCCATGTACTGTTTCCTTAAGTCAGTGTTTCCACCGCCAGGGGTAAAATGTACTGCTTTCACTTACCGGGGGGTCCTACAGCTCTTTGGACGGTGTGGGGAGGCTTGCAGATCCCTCCGCGGGCCTCCCCAAAAACCGGAAGTGGTCGTAATTGCTGTGGAGTAGTGATCTAAAGCTCTGGGAGGCCCGTGGAGGAGTCCATAGGCCTCCCCACACCATCCAGAGGGCTGCAGGACCCCTGGTAAGTGCAACATTTTCATATTTTTCCTGTTGGCGATCCCCGGGATTGCCGCCGCCACTGCCATGCGGTCCCTGCCCCTTAAGGAGGCAGGGGACAGCATCCGGTTCTCCTGATGGGGCGCGACCGACCAGTTTGAGAACCGATGCCTTGTCATTGGGTACTGAAGGGTAGCATTGGTAGAAATTGTAACCATTGGCATTCAGACACAGCCATGAAGTTTTCCTTAATTTGTGCTATCGCCAAGGACTTGTGCAAACATATCCTGGATTAGCTGATATCTATCTTTATGATATATCCTACAGCTAGAGGTGTTTTTATGGTGGTTTTTTGTGTGTGTGCGTGCAGATTACAGTGTTTAACCAAAATGCAATAGCAGAAAGTAATTTTCCCCATTTAACTACTAGGTAGGTGGTATAGGTTGTACAGTGTCAGCAGATGAAGAATGACGCAAAATGACTTGGGTTTTATTTTATTTATTTATTTGCAGATTTTTTAGCAGAAAGCTGTGTTCTGTGTTTTTATGCGGTTTTATGTGGTTATCAAAAAAAAAAAAACCACCTCTAGATATAGCCTGATAGGCAGCACCAATAAACCCCTAGTTCATTCTTGTTCAGTTACTGCATTGTACAGCAATCGGTAATAATGTAACATTACACAATGAAGGTATTTTCAAAATTGATGTAGGAAAGAATAAAAGAACAAAAGCAGCTTTCCTTCCTCCACCATCCAGACTGAAAATTCTTGTTTTAGCTGAAGTGATGAAGGAAAATCCAGAAACTCTGGCCCTGTAAGTTTAAGAATGGATGGAGGAAACAGCAGCACTGAGTATTTGGCCTGGTGTGAGTAATCCCTCTCCTCTAGTAGCAGCAATACAAACTGCAGTAACTGATAGGCACAATAATTTTTTGTTGCATTTTTCCTCCCTGCAGTTATTGTTGGGGTAGCAGAGATCAATGAAACTGTGCAAAATTAGCATGTTAAATAGAGTATTTACAGTGAGCCAGCGGGTGGCGCAGTGGGTTAAACCCCATGAGCTGTCGATCGAAAGGTCGGCAGTTCGAATCGGTGCGACGGCTCCTGCCAACCTAGCAGTTCGAAAGCAAGAAATTGCAAGTAGATTAATAGGTACCGCGTCAGCGAGACGGTAACAGCGTTCCATGCGCCTCGGTGTTGAGTCGTGCCAGCCACATGACCATGGAAACGTCTTCGGACAGCGCTGGCTTTTCGGCTTTGAAACGGAGATGAGCACCGCTCCCTAGAGTCGGACACAACTGGACTTAATTGTCAAGGGATACCTTTACCTAAAGGGAACAGTGCTGTATTTGGGATCATTTAAGGTACATTCTGCTGTCATGCTATCAAGATGATTTGTGCAATCTTGATCACCATTTCCCCTAAGCTGCACGCCCACACAGCTGAAATCGGAGCCCCGTGCAGCTTCAATCAGTGTGGTCCTGAGCTCAGCGATGACAGTGACGTCATTGCCAAGTACTCTAGAGCTGTCCCCGCTCAGCCACCGTGAAGCTCTGCGTGTTCCCTGGAAACATTGCAGGGAACATTGATCTTGATAGTCATGTTTCTTACTTCTGTTCACTTCCTTACATGGCGTTGTGCGCTTCAATTAGTGCTGGAGACAGAACAGAGCAAACGGCTAGATTTTATGTTTTCCAAAAATGGAGGTCCAAGCATCATTTACCCTTCATTCCAGAAGCCCTTTATGCAGATCATGTCTAGTACTTAGCGGGTCTGCATAACTCCTCGACTCCATCCAAAGACTTCAATCAAATGCAGATCTTTGAGGGCTATTTCACCAAGGCCAGTTCACACACCCCTTTCATTTTTATTATCACATAGCCTGCTGAAGGAATGTCATTGAATGTGAAAGGTTGCTGCTTAAGATTTTTTGTCATTTTGGTTGGTCCTAAAAATACTATATCCTTAGAATGTGGCTTTTGGGCATTTTTCTTATGGACCAACATGGCTGTCTCTAATTTTTATATATAAAGCTATCACTTACTGATAGCATAAAAGGTTATATTTAATCTTCTCTATTCCTTATTCAAGTAACATTCCAGAATCATATTAACCTCAACCAATACATGTGCCTCCTTAAGCCTCCAGATTGTTCCAATTAACATTTTTCTTCTCCAATTAAAAATGGGGGTTGGGGATAGGATCTGGGTGTAAGTTGCTGCCCCCAGATCCACCCCCTTCCTCCCCTGACAACATGGCTACCTCTACCACCAGTTCCTCCCCCAAAACACCCGTTACTCCCCCTCCCCACCCATAGCCTGCCACTGCTGCCAACTTAGTGGCACCTGCAGAGCTTCCTGGAGCTGCTACCACATGCACTGCTCCCTGCCACTGGTGGCAGCGGCCTGACAGTGCGTGACAATGGCCTAGCTTTCATGCCACCATATACAGGACCTTGTGCTCTGGCAGCCAGAGCGCCTCGATAGGATGGAGGTCTTGGTTACTGATCAAACAGATTAAAACCTGCAACTGTATTCAGAATGGTTATGTTAATTCAGATTGCTGAGGATAATAGACAGTATAATTCCAGCTAAATTCAGGCAGGTGTCTGGATGATACCTGCATCATGTTCTTTCAAAGAGGGGAGTGGACTAATTTATGATGTGGCAAAGAATGTGATGCCAAATTGAAGAGCACCCTCTACTGACTTCCTAAATAATTATTAAAAGGACATGCTTTCTGTTTTTAACTGAGTTTTTTCCTACTCTTCTTTCGAAGTGTGTATATGTTACCGTATATTTTAAGAGAGATCTCTATGAATTATCAGTCATCCTAGAACAGCAGTGTGTTCACATGAAGGCAAACACTCTCAAGCAGGGTTGCCTCCTTATCAGCTTGCTCATATGCATTTAACAGCAGCCTGATGCACATACGCAGAAATATAGCAGAGTAAGGTTTCTGTTGCCATGAAGATAAGTGGTGGGAACAAATTGTATTGGTGAAATTTCTGAGTCTCAGAAACATGTACTTAAACTATAAAGCCAAATAAGCTGACAGGCTGCTATTTAAAGGAGGAGGGTCAATGAAAAAATGACAACACAAAGAGCCTGAGGTTTCTTTGGAAAAAAGACTCTCATCACACCATGGAATCAATCCTCAGCTGGCAGGAGTTGCAAACAGGCCCTAATACATCACTACCGCAGTGATACTCATGCTTCAAATGGTATGAACAAAATGAGAACAAGCCTGTGAGGTACGCAGAGGCTGGTTTTTAAAAGTAGAGATGTTGGGCATTACTACAATTCTTCAGAATATTTATATACTTATACTTTATATGATACACTCTCAATTAAAAAATGTTCACTAAGACCTTTTGTATAGCAACATAAATGAGAAAAAGAAACAGCTCCCTGTTCCACAGGAATTTGCAATCTAAAAAAGGCACAAGAAATACCAGCAAACCACCACTGGGGAATATATACTGGGATGAACAGGGACAATATTTCTCCCTTATTTATAAATAAATCACCTTTCTCAAAAAAAATGTTTTTTTTGCGAGGAGGTTATGCGAAGTAGTGACTATCCCGGTTCTTTTGGTCCTTTTAATGGGGGGAGGGGAGGTTCAGGCATCTTGGACTCGAGCTGTTTTGGGCTTTAAAGGTCATAACCAAAATCTTGAATTGCACCTGGAAACATACTAAATATGTAAGAACCACCACTGAAGGTGCCTCTTTACTCAGCAGGGTTCCTCCGTGTCTTGACTGAATCCCTACCTTCTTTTTTTTTTTTTTTTAGACCATGCACACCCATTCAAGATGAGTGCAGGTAGACTGGGGATTCAGGGTATGCTTAAGTAACTTCTGTCTCGATTTCTCATATGTTCCTGTGTTGGCATTTCAACAGCCTCATCAGAGCTGAGCGTTGGTGGTAGATTACTTATATTTTCATTTTACAGGCTGGGGACTGAAAGAAAATCACTAGCCCATGGCCAGCCAGTATGTGGGCCATGATGGGTTCTGAAGCCAAGTCTCGTTCTCTGCCCCCACCCCCACCATAGAATCAGGATCTGAAGGTGCCAAAAGACTGTTGTATCATCTGCTGCCTAAAAGGAGTTTGTATATCCACCAATAGTCAATCCTCACCACAAGCAAGGCGCAGGTGCACTGCAGAAGGAAAGTAAAGGGCAAGTACTTAAAGTGCCTCATTAAAACTAGTTGAACCACACAATACTACAATACTAGGAAAGGCCAGAAAAAACTCAAGGTGGTTGCTGTTCTTATTTACTGGAAAATACCTTAGCCTCAGATATGGCGATCAGTAAGATCCTGAATATGAGCAAAACCCATGCACCAAAACATCTCAAGCGAGGTTGCCAACCAATATCTTGTCCCAGTTTTAATGCCCCCACAAGAAAATATGGGGGGAGGAATAGAGTGGGTGCTTCTTGACCCCAATATACAGTACTTAATAAATGGAACACTTGAGCCCAGTAATAGTCTTTGCCCTCACAACTGTTGCAGAGAATAATTAAAAGCCTCCCTTTGTTTCCCCCCTCCCCTATCTTTTCCTTTCTAAATTTGACGTTTGGAATGTCCATTTCTAGTAATTGGTTTCAATACCCACTCTGCAGTCTGCTATGTTAGCTATTTTGTATGAACCAGCAAGATTCATACACAACATCAAGAAAAACATGTTGGAATCACCAAGGAAGTTCCTTCATGTTCTTAAAAATTCCCATTTTAAAACATTTTTCCTACCCATAAATTGATTTTCCATTCTTCTGTGATGCTCCTGCTTTCAATTGCACTGGAAGAGAAATCAATGAGCAACAAGCTTTGATCTGTGTTTTTTATAGAATTCCTCAGAGCTGATAATAGCCGGCTAAGTGTACAGACTGCCTGCAAGTCACAGCACAGCAGCCCCTGCAAAGAATTAAGCAAATAACTTCCATTTTAGGATTGGCCTCTCTTGTTTGCTGCATGTTCATGTTGAAACCTTTTAAATGTTTCCCATTTGTTTGGAAGAATATTTGTATATCCAAAACACAAACAAAATCACTTTGAACTCAAGTTTCCAACCTAAAAGAATCCTGTTATTTTTGGAGTCAGCGCCAGGTCCTGGGCAAAGGCAGAAAGGAAGTTATAATTCTGTGTAGCTGTGCCAATAATGCTGTAAACTTTTAAATCCCTACTGTCTCATTCGAAATTTAGGCTAAAGCAGTAAGCCAAGACCTTGCTAAGATGCACCCAGCAGTAATGACATCTACTGGGCACAGTATCTCTTTCAATGGTTATATTTGTTGTTGATGACTTGGGAGTTCTAAAAATCTAAAAATATGTACCGTACTTTTTAAAAATATGTAATTCTAGCAAAGACCTCAAACAATCGAGAAAATGAAAACAAATAGGTCATTTCATAATTCATAATACAGTATTTGTATACCACTTCCTTGAGTGTGCAAAATGCTTGACACATATCTTGTAATCTCTACAACAACCTAAGTCAGAGGCGTCACTGGAGCATGGCGGGGGGGGGGGCGGGTCGCCAGGGGGTGACGCGCGCCACGGGGTGACGCGTGCACCCCCACACGCGTCACCTCTGTGATGCGCGCCACCCTTCGGACGCTCCGAGGCCGGCCCGGGAGCCAGCCTCGGAGCATCCGACCCTGTCGGCGCTCCAGGGCCTTCTGAAAGGACCTTTTCGCGCATGCGCAGAGACCGTTTTGAGGGCCTTTTGCCCTCAAAACGGTCTGCGCATGCGCAAAAATTCAAAAAGTACCCGGATGAACACGCTGCATGGGCCTTCTTTCAGAAGGCCCTAGAGCGCCGACGGGGTCGGACGCTCCGAGGCCGGCTCCCGGGCCGGCCTCGGAACATCCGGAGGGCGACGCGGGGGGGGGGAGCTGGGTCACCCCCCCCGCGCCATGATGTCAGAGCGTCACTAGGGTGACGCGCGCCCCCTGCCCCAGGGTGACGCGCGTCCTAGTGGCGCTACTGACCTAAGTAAATTGCACTCCCGTGTTGCAACTGGGGAGCTGAGGCTGAGGGGAAAATGACTTTCTTAAAGCTACCTACTGAGTTGATGGCAAAGACGAACTGAACCCAGAAACTCCTGACTTGTAGCTCGGTCTTCACCGCTATGCCACGCCTGCAATTGTAATAACTCTCTGGCATAACCGTTGGCAGTGTCAAGTCTATAGGAAGTGGCTGCAGTGCAACATCAGCACTAATCATGGCTTTGGTCCCATTCTGATGTGCTTCCAAATTGGTCGTACTTTTTTCCCCCCTCTTTACCCCCAGGATCAGCCGACCATGAGGCTGACTGAGGTGATCGTCTCAGGCAGTACATTGGCAGAGGACACCTACTACCTGCCTGCCTTCACTGTTTCTCCTCCTTCCACTCCCATTCTGGTCTCTGGGGGATAGCCAGCTACGCTTCTGTTGAGATGTGGAGGAGGGAAGAGTGGTGGACTAGAACATGGGACACACTCTAGCCTGCCACTCTCCTCCACACATCCTCTTCCTCTCTGCCCCCCCTCTTCCTTTTCTAATCCAAGGAATGGGAGGAGCAGAGACTGGCACGTGACCAGGGGCAGCATTTGGCACAGTTCCTCAGGTACAGGAGTGGTCTTGGGCCATTCCTATTGATTCCTCATATTCACACCCCCCAAAAGAAGGGCAGCTGGCTTCGGATCTAATCTTGAAATCCAGACCTTTATATTGCCCTCCAGGCCCATAAACATGCAGCAGCATTCCAATGTACAGGTGTGCATCTCTGATACAAACTGAACAGGGCTTCATGAATGTTTAGAGTAGTAATCTGCATTACTACTTATGAACTGTTGTAGGAACAGATGTTGGCAGCTAATGTGGTGTTGGAACTTGCTCTTGTCACAATATTTTTTTTTTTAATTTCTGTTGCACACTAACACGAGCCAGAGAAAAACTCATACTAAGAAGAAATGATTAATCCCAGCCATACAGCAGTTCATAGCTTTGTATACAATAGGAAAGTCCAAACCTGGAAGGAGACTGTGTCAGTGCAACAGAGAAAACACTCAAGCTTTACTTCGCACCTACAGTATTTGCCTGCCACACATACACTTCCCTCACACTGCCACAGACCCTGCAATCTTCTGTGTTGCACACAAGTGTTACACAATGATCTCTGTGCAGATCAGCAGTGTTGCCTTCTGCAGTGGCCTGGCCTAAATTTTACAACTACTACAGGAGCCTAACTGAGTGGGCCAAGGGAATCAATTGAAAAGTGAAGGCACAAGCATTTTCTTTCTTCTATCCTTAGAAAGGTTTCTTTTGCAGATACTGAAAATATCCCAGTTGGCTGTTTCAGCCAGGATAAAGAGAGTCAGTGTGGTACAGTGGTTAGAGCAGGGTTTCTCAAATTTCTCCCCACAAGGCGGGGATAACTTTGAGTACTTGCAGAGGCAGGGACAGTGGCAGCAGTGATCCCAGGGATCACCACTGGAGGGGATAGACAAAACAGGGGGGTTCGTACTTACCGGGGCCTCCAGGGGGTGCAGAGAGGCCTGTGGACCCCTCAGAAGTGGTTGTAAATTGCTGCAGAGCGGCGATCTAAAGTTTGGGGAGGCCTGCAGACGGGTCTGCAGGCCTCCCTGCCCCCCGGAGGCGCCGGTAAGTACGAAACCCCCTTTTTGCCAAATTTTTCCCCAGTGGAGGCGGCAATCCATGGGATCACCGCTGCTGCCGCCATGCTTTCCCCACCCCCTTAAGGGGGCAGGGGAAGCATCCGGTTCTCCTGGTGGGTTGTGACCCACCAGTTTGAGAACCGCTGGGTTAGAGTGTTGGATTTGGACCAGGAAGATCTGGTTTCAAATCCCTGCTCAGCCAGGAAACTAACTGGATGACCTTGTCATTATCTTTCAGGCTAATCTACCTTACAGGGTTGTTGTGAGGGAAAAAGGAAAGGGTGAATTCAAGCACACTGCCCTTAGCTTGTTGGGAAAAAGTGTGGTATATAAATGTGAAAAATATGTACAATTTAAAGATGTAAGTGAAATGAAGACTATTCAGAATCCTAACATGATTTTCCATGTTAATCTGTGTATGTGTGTAGAACCATGTATCATAACTTTGGCCCACCAAGAAGAGGAAAGTGACACAAAAATATCTACATATAATACACTGGATATTTTGCCAAGGATTGTAGAGTGTGTGAGACTGATAGCAAGATAGAGTCAGCAGGTGGCACTCCAGTTCCATGCAGTGATTACAGATCTGCAGTACTGTCAGCCTGGGGGTCAGCAAAATGGGGATATAGTTTTCTTAGAAATTGAAAATGTCATATACATGTACATCAAATTAAAAAGAACCAACCAACCAAGGCAGAATCATGACTGTACACACAAAAATAACCTTGTGGCACAATGTCCTTTGAGTTGCTTAGGTAAACAAAGGTCTGCATTATTCCATTTTCTCTAGACGTCCTCCATTCCTGATACTGAATATAAGGGTACCAATGGTCTTGAAAGAAGTATGCTTCCTTCCCATATCTGCTTACTTTGCATAAAATTACCTCTTATACTCAGCCTTAGTTCTCTGTAACAAGTGCCCTGGGTTCCTCAGGTCATCACCAGTGGCCTACAATAAGAAGGCGTGCAGCATATAAAACCAGTAGGAAACGTGACCTCATGTGAAGCACAACATCAACACTGGTAACAAGTCTGTTATTCTTTCTAATCTGTATTAACCATAGGAGGTTGTATTATCTAGTGCTTACAGTGCAATCCGACTTAACTTTTGTGCCGGCGTAACCAGCAGGTGGCGCAGTGGGTTAAACAGCTGAACCATGAGCTGTCGATCAAAAGGTCGGCAGTTCGAATCTGCGACGGGGTGAGCTCTCGTTGTTTGGCCAGCTCCTGCCAACCTAGCAGTTCCAAAGCATGTTAATGTGAGTAGATAAATAGGTACCGCTTGCGGAAAGGTAAACAGCGCTCCGTGTTCCAGCCGCATGCTACGTGCTGCGGCAAGGAGAGTCATGCCGGCCACATGACCATGGAGGCGTCTTCGGACAACACTGGCTCTTTGGATTTGAAATGGGGATGAGCACCACACCCTAGAGTTGGACACGACTGTCAGGGGTCACCTTTACCTTAACCAGCGGCGCAGCGAGAACGGGAGGCCCCAGAACAGAAAAGGGATTCAAATCCCCTTTGAATTCCTCTTTTGGAGGGGATTTGAATTCCTTTTCCTTTCTGGGGCCTCCTGTTCTCGCTGCGCCGCTGGTTATGCCGGCGCAAAAGTTAAGTCAGATTGCGCTGTTAGTGTCATTACACTGATGCCAGTTGAGACAGACTCAAGCCTTTTTCATTAAGAACATTTACTTTTTTTTAACAGTATACTGTACCTTCTTTGACTTAGGGCAGACACATCACAGGACTTAAAATGGTTTAGCAGTAATTCACTCTCTTTCTAGGAGTCCTGGAAACAATAGTTCTCTGAATATCTAATTCATCAGTCTCTCACCAAATAAAGGAATGGTAAAGTATAGGACTCTGGGCAGCTGTGTTCTTAATGAGGCCCCAGTTGTAACTTGCTGGTTCCTGTTTATTGATGTCAAAATATGAATAATCTGACAGTCATGGACCATCTTGAGCCTCTTGTGTTATTTAGGTCAACACCTGGGCATTGTTTGTGTAGAAAAGAGAGCTGGGGAGAGAGATTTGTAATGTGAATAGGCATATTCTGGCTAAGACGGGTTTACAAACTCAACTGAGGAAAGAAGTGCTTTAAATCTCATGTGAGAAAATGAGGCAGGCTGCAGATTATTTTCATCTTTTCCTTGTTTTCTGCATGAGATACAGTTCAAAGCATTTTTAAGGCAGGTTATCAGGGCCACCCATGAAGACTAGTACAAAAAAAAAAAAAAAAAAAAGGAAGACTGTCTTCCTTGTGACCCCCTTCTGTGGTCCCCTTCTGAATATCCTAATGTACATAATACTTTAGTTCCTTGCCTCTAAGCATTTGTTATCATTTCCTCTGCAATTATTTACAATCATTTCAAAGCCTAGAAACACAGAGAGCTACAAATGTAATCAGAGTGGATCTATGTTTCTATTTTTAAACAAGTGATTACACTGTAGGAATCTGACCCATCTGGGCTCTGACTCTCGTGCGCTCCAATCAGTCATCATCCGCCATGTGAACCAGCATTTGTAAATGAGCACCATCTGTTTCAGCCGCTGAGAGCATTAGCTGTCTAATAAAGGCAAAGAGATGTGCGAAAGTTTGCGTGGAGCGAAAAAAAAAAAAGCCTAGATTTAAAGGCTTTCCTGCAATGGAAGATTTGGGAAATGACAGTGAGAGGAGTGAAATCCTTTACCCACAAAGTCAATGTTATCCAGGTTGACCCATGACCCCCACTGCCTAAGGCCAAATACTGCCCCCTTCCTTGGCAGCACAACCACTGCCCACTTCTTCTGCTCCTTCCCTGCCCTAGATTCCAAAAGGAAGAGGGGAATGAAGCAGAAGAGAAAGTGTGGAGAAGAGGAGAGTGGTGGGCTAGATTGTCTCCAGGGCTCTTGCCCATCACTTTCTTGTTCCTCTTCCACTGTGTTCACCTTTGTTCATGAGGTCTGGCTCAGTTGGTAGAGCGACCATCTCATATATGCCTGAAGATCTGAAGGATGGCAGTTCGAGACTGCCGAAAGTATCTGTGTCTGTCGGAGAGCTGCCGGCACGCCGAGCTGATAAGTTGCAGAGCCTCTGTGGGGGAGAGAAACTGCAGCTGCACTTGAGTGAGAGTCAAGGTCGCCTGTCAACTGAAGCGTGGTGAGGTGAACATCTCAGAGAGAGAGAGAGAGAGCTGGACTGTGAAAGAAACCATCTAGAATGAAGGGTTCTACGAAAGATTAGAACATAATTATTGTATTGTAAAAACCCCTTGGGGTTTAGAAAGCTTTCCCATGTAAACTGCCTTTGATTTAAAATCAGAGGAGAAATCCGATGACCAAAGAAAAGGCGGTATATAAATACTGGTTTATTATTTATTTATTTATTTATTATTTTCCTTTTCAAAGTCAGGGAGCAGGAGGAAGAGGAGTGGTGGAGGCAGGTGGGTGGACAGAGGGGGGCATCTCTACCAGTCAACCACCTGAAGTGACTTTCTCAGATAGTCTCATGGTACAATATAGGAAGAATAGTTCCTGGACTGGACTAGATGGCCTTTTAATCATCTCCCATGCAGACAAGACTGCCCCTTGCCATCTTGCAGACAAGACTCCCATGCAGACAAGACAAAACTCCCATGCAGACAAGACTGTCTCTTATCAGGAGGCAAGACCATTCGTGCACTTAGTGACCCCCACCCCATCCATGCAGATCAGCCCCAAAAGTTTAAAAAGATGCGTTGCAAAGATGCTTACAGAGCAATAAGTTGATGACTTAAGCACATGAACCAAACTAGAAAGGAAAGTGGGCTGTGTCTGTTGTCCTCCTTAGAGAAATGTCCTGATCTGAACAGCAGCAAATGCACAGATCGTTGTAGATCAAATGCAAATGTAGATCAAAACACCTGCCTGATCTGACCTGGGAATTGGTTCTGTACTAGAAGCATGGCCACACCTGTGTGCTATGTACACAGTGCGCTTGTGATATCACTGTTGGCTTTTCCTGCTCCACTTTCCAGAAATGCACATTGTTCCTTTTTCAACAAATATATTTTTCAACAAATATACCGTATTGTCCCGAGTATAAGACGCACCTGATTATAAGACGCACCCTTAAAGTTTGGTGCTATTAAAATTTTTTAATTAAATCACTGGCATTATTGCAACAGCCTGATTATAAGACGCACCCCTAGTTTAAAAACTTAAATTAGGAGAAAAAAGTGAGTCTTATACTCAGACCAATACGGTATTCCCGCCACAGGGCAGGTCAGCCTGCAATAGACGGATATGTCATTCATTAAATCCTCTAATCTCTGGCTCCTAGCTATACTGTCTGCTTCATTAAGAAAACATCTTTCTAGGGATCTAAACTTTATAGGTCTGGAGGTAACCCCGTTACGTTTGAGCTTTATCCCTCGAAACTGTGCAGTCACCGACTGTCCGGATCTAAGACGAGCACTAAAGCAAAGTGACTCTCTCTTTGTTGATGAATTAATGACCACACAGTTGCTAAGCTGCTCCCTTTTCTCTGCCTTATAGTGGGAGTAAAGACAGGCTGAGAAGGCATGTCATTAGCCGGATGAAGCTTGTACTTAATCTTCTGTTGATGCAAGCATGCTCCTCCTACTGCTTCGTTTTCATGCCTTCTGTCTGGGCTGTTTAGGTTTCCTTCAGATACCTGTCATTACTTTGCTGTACATATAAAAACTAGGACATAAAAGCCAACAAAACATGGCTTCAACCAAGGGGGAACATATACCTTGTGATACAAGCACTGTGATTCAAACATCCTTTACAACAGAACAGAGTTACAGCTAAATGTGGAATATACATGGTTGCGAATTGTGAACATTTTTCCAGCTGTTCTATTCAGCTCTCTTACAGCACAATCCTATGCATATCTACTCAGAAGTAAATCTTCAGCCAGAAAAATAATAGGGAAAATGATCAAAATGCAGCCCCTCTGCTGCTTCCTTGGGGTGGGAGCTTTTTTTGCCTGCACCCTCCCTGCATGAGGCAAGGCAGGAAAAATAAGCACCTGACTGGTGCTCTGGGTTTGCTGGGGGCAGGGCCAAGGCAGCATTAGCTGCACGTTCTGATCTTGGAAGTTTCTCACCTGCGGGTTGTTTTCACTGCTTTGAATGGGTCGGAAGGCACGGGGGCGGGGCGCTTCATTCTTCCATGTAACGGAGGCTCCGATCACAGAAGAACTTACAGCTCCACCCCCCCGTACTGACGCCAGTGAATCCACCCATCCTTTTGGTTAATCTGAGACTAGTTGCCTGCCTGTTTGGGTCCAGGTAGGATTTTTTGCTTCCCATTTGATTGGTTGTTGGCAGGAAGTTTTTTCGCCTACCCCAGTTTGTCTTTGATGTGTGGTGGTTTTAGTTCATCAGTCACTACTGGCAGGTATAATGCAGGACAGGGAGTAGGGTTAGTGCACCCTAAAGTAAGAAAGCGTCAGAGGGAGAACCAGAACCAATCTCAAGAGGCCTTCTGACTTGGTGGTGCAGGCTGGTGACCCCTCAGACTTGAATTTCAAGGTTCATCTCAAAGGCTGTCAGGCTTGGAATGGGCGGAGCAATTTGGCTGCCTTGACCCCCTTCCCAAGGGTTGGTGTGGAAAACCTGGGGTCGGCAAAAGGATTGGAACCAGGCTGGTAGCACCCAAGGGGGAAGTGACAGATGCATCCGTCTCCTCCAGGGTAGGTGCCCACACTAAAGGGGGCGGAGTTTGCCCAGATAGGAGCCGCTGCAGGATGTGCTGAATTTGATGTTATAATTAGCAAAAGTGGCCCATTTCATACCAATGTCAAGGTCATTGGAAGAGTGACAGCATGTGAGCAAAGCCACCCAATATATAGTTAGAAAGGGTGTGGATAAACCTCTCAATAAACCCATTACGTTCACTATGCTGAGAAATAGTAGCTGGGCCAAGGTCACCCATTTCCAAGGCTTGAAAGAGAAGGGACTTGAACCCAGATCTCTCTAGGCCAACGCTCTGTCCCTTGTACAATACAGAGGAGGAAGAGGAGAGGCAGAAGTGACCCCTCTCCCTCTGTTGCTTCATGGACAGGCTGGCCCTGCCATTCATGTAAAAAGCATTGACCTTTTTTTTTACTTCCTATATCAGCTATCTATTATTTTCATATTTATTCTGTTGTTCAGTGAAGCATTTCCAGGGCAGTTAACAAAACAAAACCACATACACAACAACCAAAAAATAAAAGCTTGAAAATGACAACAGATGCAAAAGATAAACCAACAAGTAAACAAGAACAACAACACTAAAACATTCTCTTCAACTATTAGAAGCCGGGGAAAAGAAAAAGGTATTTGCCTGGCACTGAAAAGGCATTAGAGATGGTGTCAGGTGAGCCTTACCCAGGCACCACCCACCTCACCGCAGATAGTTATTGGCGCCATGTGAGAAAATGGTGCCATGTATGGCTTCATTATGATGCATATTAGCTTGACAAATAGAAGGAACTAAAATCACACAAATGCCTATAATACCGTTTTTTTAGTTGTATGGTTGCAAGAGTTGGACCATAAGGAAGGCTGAGCGCCGAAGAATAGTGCCCTTGCTGGGAGAAAGGCAGGGTATAAATTCTTTAAATAAATTAAGGGACAGGTACTGAGGCTGAAACTCAAATATTTTGGCCACCTAATGCGAAGAGAGGACTCTCTGGAGAAGACTCTGATGCTGGGAAAGATTGAAGGCAAAAGGAGAAGGGGAAGGCAAAGGATGAGATGGTTAGACAGCATCACCGATGCAACAAACATGAAAATGAGCGAACTCAGGAAGATAGTGGAGGACAGGAAGGCCTGGCGGGATATGGTTCATGGGATCACGAAGGGTCGGACACGACTTAACGACTGAACAACAACAACAATATTTGTGATGGTTAAGGAATTGGTTGGGATTCGGCTGTGGAGCAGAGATCTTGGGAAATTGGTAGCATGGAAACATAAAGGGCCTAGAAGATTTGAGTTGTGCAGTGTAGTCCTATGCATGTTTACCCAGAAGTCAGTCCCACTATGTTCAATGGGGCTTCTTCCCAAGTAAGTATAGAGTTGCAGTCTAAGGCTGCAAATGTTAAACACATTTTCTTGGGGATAAAACCCACTGACCGCAATGGGAGTTACTTCTGATTAAACTAGTTTAGGAATGAGATTATAAGCCTGTGCAAATGCAGTATATTAAATAAACCAGCCCTCAAATGACAAATTGGATTGGATGCTAAAACAACAGTCTTACTCGAATTCTCTTTTTCATGCAACAGGAGCATAGCTGATATGACAAAGACTGCAAGTTTTTTTTTTTTGCCCCATGATCAAAATCTGGTTATTTAATTATAAAAAATCTCAAAGTTGAAAGGGAGCCTACATGGCATGGAAATCCACATTTCCTTTCATCTGAGGACAAAGGAGTCGCAATAACAACACTAATGATAAGCTTTCATGTTAAACAGAATACATATTGCTTTACTGCAGAGACAGAAATGTATTTCCTGCCCCCCTCTCTGAGCAGTAATGGTATAGTGCAGAAGAGTGTGTGGGAGTGTAAGGGAACCCTCACTGTGGACTCTGATTTCAATCTCTAGGGAACAGAACCCAAACCTCTGATTAAACTGAGACCCCACTACTTTTCTTCCCCCTGTGTAAGTGACAGCCTCTCAGTGGCTTCATCACACTCTCATTAAACACAATGAGCAATTATAATGGAAAGATGCTGATTTCTCAGTACAGGCAGGACAGAGGTTTGGGGAGGACTTGAAATGTCTTTTGATGATGAAGGTAACAGTTATAATAACAGGTTTGGGATCCACAGGCTTCAATGGAAGGAGGAAAGTCTTTTCTGTGCTACATGTGTAGAGACCCCGGTGAAGCCTCTTGGCTTACAATAGGCTTCCCTTCATAAAAGCCACTGTGTCAACTGCAGCTATTTTGTAAAGCAATTAATTATTCCTCTGAATCAGATGACAACTGTGAGCAGTATCATTAGTATCCTGATCTCCTGCTCTACAAGGGAGAAATAATTCTTTCTTGTGTCACATGCAGAAATAGCTTGACTCCTACTGTTGCTGTTTTTTTTTCTTTTTCCTCTGCTATGTAACATACTTTCTGTAACAAAGCAGATTTCATGTGACTTGTCCTGCAAGGACTGATGATCAGTCCTTACAGGACAAGTCACATGAAATCTGTTTTGTTTGATGCAACGCGTCACCGTGACCACAGTGCTTACCTACGTAGGTGTGGACAGTTCCGATCTGACCGGAAACCATTCACAGAACAATCACCCTGAAGAATATAGAAGAACTGTTAGGGCTGCACAGAGAAGGGCAACTGAGGATGAAAAAACAAAAAACAAAAACAGGCTGGGTGAAAGCATGATCCTGAGGAAGCCATCTGCTAACCTTCCAGTGGATTCCATAGACTCTGAATTGCAGCAGGGTTTTGTTTTGTTTTGGTCTTAACCCCCCCCCCCCCAAAAAAAAACACTCTGTGAAATTGAAGGCTAAAGGCTTCCTAGAACATCAAAATCAGAACTCCCATCCCTGCCCTGTGAGGACAACTGCATCCAAGCGCTTGCATGGGTTGGGTAGGTTCCTCTCTTCTTTGAAAAACATGACATGCAGCAAAATGGAACCACATGGCCCCAAACCGATCCCATGTCATGTGCAATGAACAGTTGTGGAGGTAATAAGCTGACACAAACGGTGGCTTGAATGTTCATAATCTGAAGCAGGTTGAAGGCTGCTTCTTTGCCACCCTCCATTTCACATAATTGACCCATGCTCCTTCTGACTATGGAGGCTACGGACTTGACTGCTCCAGTCATTGGGGCACTTCCATTTGCGGACAGCAGCCTAGGACAGTCTCTTGCCTACCTGACGCCTTCATGCTTGGGACTGGGAGGTGCAGAAGAACTTCAGAGGAGCGGATGCAAGTTCAGAATTTGTGTGAGCTCGATGAAGAAGAGCTTATGGCTAGTTCATAATGTAAATATAACACCACTATTTTCAGGCACGAACGTACGGTAGTTAATGTGCAATGAAATGACAATTGAATTGCTTCTGCTTATTTCCTAATGATGAGAGCACAAGTCTGTATTATAAAATAGATTAGCACGGGGTAAACTATGCCTGCATTCTGAAAGAGATGTGTCTCAGATCCACTTTCAGACCCTCATTTTCTTGCATCAATAGGTATCAGTTCTACTGCGACAGAAAAGTGAAAGATAGCTTGATGACAATGGTGCCCTAAGGGAGAAAGGAGCCTGCACTGTAAAGCTATAGATACGATCAGCTTCTTTGTTGGAAGCTGTCTCAGGATTTGAGTAGGAATTGCAGAGTCTCCTGCTAACTGAGCAGAGGCACCTTCTAAAGTGGTATATTTAATACAGGGGGAACAACCGTCCCAAATCAATCCAGTATAGCATATGGTTGCTGGTGTCTCCCACATGTCTTTGTTCTAGATTGTGAGACATTGAGAAAAGAATCATTTCTTTTGCTATGAAACCACTATGTGAACTTTGTTGTTGAAAGGTGGTACAAAATATTCCAAATAAATGAGATCACAATCAGCTGGGTGATGTGTCATGCCTCAAAAGGTTTCCCCACACAGTATAACTGTCGCTCTGTGCATTTCATATACTGTATGTAACCAATGTACTGTTTTCCCAGGATTATGCATTGCTATTTTTATATGTTGGATTGTTTATTAGATCTGAAGTGTGCATATTTACTGTGTGCTGTAGGCTTGTTTTGAGACTGTGCGTGCGCATAAGGTTTAATGTTTTATGGATTGGTTTATAAGCAAGACTGAAAAGAGAGATACAGGAGATGGTGACCACATAAGGATGACCACAAGATGGCCATATAGATGACCTTGAATCATGGAAAAACTAGACTACAAGAGGCATGAAAATAAGTAGTAGTTAAGTCTGAGGCTGGACTAAGTGCCAAAGGAGCTG
Source organism: Plestiodon gilberti rubricaudatus (assembly GCA_026170595.1). Lineage (NCBI taxonomy): Eukaryota > Metazoa > Chordata > Lepidosauria > Squamata > Scincidae > Plestiodon > Plestiodon gilberti. Next base: position 61,035,248 of record JANXHW010000003.1, on the reverse strand, counting down.
ATAGGTTCCACCTGAACTGTTAGCTCTGTCATGGCCTGATAAGGATAACAGGCTGAGGGCAGGTGGGGGCTTTTGGGGAAGTGAAAAGGAGAACAAGCCTTTACCAATTACCAAACCGAATTACCATGATCCAGGAAAATGTTGAATCAACTCCTCTATGGCTCCATTTCTGTTGGACAGTGCCTATTCAAAGGAGGGTTGTGGTCCATAGATCAGTATGTCTGGAAGGTTGAAGATCCACAGATCGTCAACACCTCTGGATACATGCCCAGGACAGTGCCTATGTCAGGGCCACCTCTTTCACACTTCTGAATGCTCCATCCTCATGTTGATATTGGGCTAAGGTGAAAAGTTACCAAGCCAAGGCTAGGATGTCAGGAAGATATCAGTAAAGAAGGGCTCCCTCAATACACTTTGCTGGGTCCATACTACAACAAAGGAAAACGCTCAACACCATCCTCTGCCTCTCAATCAAAGCTTAAGATTGCTCTGTCCAAACAGTTTTGTATACTAAGTAAGCATGACGATAAGAACGGATAAGACTCAAATCACATGGGATCTTCTGAAAGCTTGGAAGACACAGGGGACACATTCACAGGCACCAATTGTTCTCGAACATAGCTTTTTATTTTTCACAACAAGCAATTCATGAGTGTTCTAGGTTTGTAGACTGATCACCCTCTGACCTAGAATACTAGAAATCATATTTAGGTGTAGATGAAGAAGCATTGTATCAGTGCAGGCTAAGGGTACCCAGAATCGGTAGGCAAAAGAATCATATTCTCAGTGTGCTTCATTCTGGCCCAGGTCAATAGGTCTACCATAGTCAACATTCCTAGGCTGCAATCCTATACAGGTTGATCCAGACTATTCCGAAATCCAGACACTTTGGGGGCTATGACTTAAAAAAAAAACACCAACTTTTTCCAGCACCAGGCTGGCATAGCACAAGGCATGCTGGGGCACAAAATTATTAAAAATATTGTATAAAGTTACCTTCAGGCTATGTGTATAAGGTGTATATGAGACATAAATGCTGTGTTTAGGCTTGGGTCCCATCCCCCAAGATGTCTCATTATATTTATGCACATATTCTGAAATCCAGACAAATCTGAAATCCAGACAACTTCCCATCTCAAGCAGTCCAGATAAGGGATACTCAACCTGGGAGTAAGCCCTATTGGGCACAATGGGGCTTACTTCTGAGTAGACATGCATAGGCTTGTGCTACTAAAGGTCACCAGATCAAACTATGTGATCTGTTCTAAAGGATGCAAATAGAAATGGGCTCTTAATTATAGTTTTCCATGAAGTCATGTTGCTGAACAGGTTTCCTTCCCTTAAGAAGCAGTGTTGATTTACACTAACTGAAAATCTCTCAATTGCACTGCATTTCATTAAGAATACGCCATGGTGTACTTTTTGACCTGTGGGTTACTAAGGCTCACATTCTGGCAGGCCACATTTAGCATAAGCTCATAAACGTTTTGCTAATCTGTGGAGAAGAGCGGCAGTTGTAAAGGCTGTGATCTATGCGCATTGATGTCATTCAAGAGTATCAGCAGCCTGCTTGCGTGTGTAGCCTGCTGCTGATCCTCTCTAATTGTCAACCTGTCGTCACTTGCATCAGGTTATGCACGATTTGACGGCAAAAGGGAATTTAACACCAGAAGGCAGAGCATTCATAATCCCTGCAAATTCCTCAACACCTAAACCCCATTTGCGTCGGTGGCGACTTGGCTTAGTTGTCATGCCATAGGGAGGTGGCACCTGATAAATGTGCATTGAGGGTCAGTGCTCAAGACTTCTACTCAGGCGCTCCAAAAGGCTGCACACATCTGCAACCTCCCAGAAGCTGCCTGTTATTGTGATCGCTGGTGCCCTGGCACAGAAATTTAACCACTGCTTATCAACAGTTTTAAATGATTGAAAGTTAAAGTGGTGGCTAGAAAGGACTTTTTCTGGTCTTGAAATTTTTGCAAAGGTGTTGAAAATGGAGCAAAGCAATTCAAGAACATACATAAGTACCTGCCTTTTGAAAGACTGTAAAGGGTTTTACTACAGTGAGAAGTCAACCGATCCAGGTCAATGCCATCTTTCCCGGAATCGGAATCGGCGACTCATGGCACGGAGACGGTCAAACAGTATCAGCATGTGCACCTTACCGAGCATCCCAGAATATCCAGGCTTCCAGGATATTAAGGTGTGTATCTGAGATATTTCTGCAAGAATACAGACAGTTCAGGCAAGGGACTTGTATGTATTTCCATAAAAAAAGGATCTTGGAAGTATCTTACCCTATGGCTTCATCAAGAGATTGAACAAAAATTGTCCTCAATGTTTAGTTGGTTTAAAAAATATTATTTTGCTGGTGACCAGATCAAAAAGTAATTTGTTAGTTTGGAGAATGGTTAATATATAGTTCTATATGTCACTTATGTCACTTAGCTATATGTTCTATAGCTTTATTGGTAGTTGATAAGAAATATCTGTAGCAATGGTTGGTATAGACCAGGGGTTCTCAACCTTTGGAGGCCCGGGTGCCTGCTATCATGGTCCAATTTTCTGAAGTACCCCCTGCTAATTAATTGCTAATTAATTGGATTAATTAATTAGCTAATTAACTGTTAAATAAAAAGTACTAAAACAATTTTACATGAAAAAATGTCTTACTTAACTCGTGTGTGTGTGTGTGTGTGTGAGAGAGAGAGAGAGAGAGAGAGAGAATCAGACAGACAGAAAGACGGGATTGTTCTAATTAACAAGTAATTAACTACTGATTGATGCTGATAAGGGGTAGGCTCTGGTGTACCCCCTGCCATTGGTCCGCGTACCCCTAGGGGTACTCGTACCACAGGTTGAGAAACCCTGGAAGTGAGTGTCCAACTTCATACAGAATAACAACGTGAATCAACTCTGATGAAAATTTTTATTCAAGGCAAGTTCCAATTGCTTCCTCACTGCCTTACTGGGGCTTGTACAAAAGTCAAGCTCAAGACGTTTTCCCTCATTGGTGTTAAATAGGAATATTGATTAAAAAAATCAGGACTACTTCCCCCTCCCCCCACAACATAATCAAATAGCCACTTAAAAAGAAGAGTAGGAAAGTTTCACCTTTGCAACATGGGCTGTGCATTTTATAAGTTTAATGACAGAGCTCCAATTTGGAAGGGCATGTTCCATTTTGCATTACTGTTCCTTGAGAAAGAAATTATCAAGAGCGTGTTAAAATTGACTTTCTTTCAGCTATTGTCCTTTCCTCTATAGTCACATGCTGTTTAATGTAGTACTCAGTTTGTTTAATTTTGAGTACTCAGAATGCTATATAGCACATGCCGGTTGTGAAATGTAGTACAATGGCACAGGAGGCTGGAAGAATAGAGGGATAGACCTACCAGGTGCCTCAAAGAGAGTGTTGTGAATATAATTAACTGCAAAATACCTTGGGATATTTAGGGGGAGGTAGAATACAATCTCAGAATTGCCCCTTCAATATTAGCTTTGGCTCTAGTTTTTGAATGAGTTATTAAACTTTTGCAATTAAAATAAAAACTGAATACAAATAGATATCTGTTCAAGTCAGCCTGAAAGCCATCCTTATTTTGACAGGAAGGTCAACTAAGGCTACGTTAGGTTGCTGACTCTTAAAACACATTCATGAGGAAGCAAGTTGCATTGTTTAAATGGAACTTTGAAGTGAGGGCCTCACATCTCAGGTTTATACCTAGTACAGTATAACATGTAAAACTATGCATCTAAAAATGTGAGGGATGAATGTGACATATACATCTTTGCTTACATGTGTATTTATTTATTTAAAACATTTCTACCCCACTTTTCCCCAGAAGGTGCCCAAAGTGGCTTACAAGCTAAAAATATTATATAGGAACACTCATCAAGGGATTGGCCACACTTGCCTATAACTGTACACTTGGTCTTTGCTTTGCATAAAAATGTGCAAAACAGTCATAAATTTACTTGGGATCAAAGAGTTGAAATTATGGATTCCTGTAATAATATAATACGTATATAGAGCCAGAAAATTAGATGCTGCACAGCTGGTAGCTAGGACAGGAGTTAGGACCCACTGCAGGTTTTTGACAGTGCAGTGTTAATTGGCAGTGATGTAGACTTGAGTCTACAGACTCGGACTCGAGTCGGACTCAAGTCGCGTCAATGACTCGACTCGGACTTGACTTGGCGATTGTAAAAGACTCGAAAGACTCGACTTGAGACTTGGAACCTTTTATGACAAATCAAATATTTATTCAGGCTTAAACCCATTTTTCCCATTAAATAAATAGGAACTCACAACTTGGAACCAAAGACTCGGGACTTGGGGGCAAAGACTTGGGACTTGACTTGAGACTTGGACCCAGAGACTTGAAACTTGACTCGAGACTTAGATTCAGAGACTTGATCCACATCCCTGTCAATTGGCATTGATTAATAAAATGTGGGCCAGTTATAATCCACAACCCTGTCCTGTGTGTGTGTGTGTGTGTGTGTTTGGGGGGGGGGGTACCAGAGCAATCAGTATAGCTTCCAGGGCAGCAAGCACCTTAGCAATACCCATTACAACAAAGGAAGAATAAGTACATTTTATGCACACCCATGGTATTCAGTGATAATAAATGCCCTGAAAGCCTTGGAGAGTGCAATTGAATTGCAAGTAGCAGCCACAGGAACGGTTGCAATAACATTTAGTTGTTAAATGAATTAGAAGGAAAAAAAATCTGAACATGATCCAGTGAAAAGCAGACATACCTAAGCCCTATTGAAATAAATGGGATTAAGGCTGCAATCCTAGACACACTAACCTGAGAATAAGTCCCACTGATCTTAATGGGGCTTACTTCTGAGTAGACATTCATACTACAAAGTGCTTAAACACTGTTGGTTCAATGGCATTTAAGGAGGTTTACTTTTCTCTTGATTGTGTCCTGTGTCTTTACATGAAAGTTTGCTATTCTTTGGCCATGATCCAGCCAAAGTAAAGCACAGTGAAGTCCTATTTATTTCAGTGTGGGAGAGTTAGGATCATAGAAGCTGCCTTACAGTATATGAGTCAGTCCATTGGTCCATCTAGCTGAGTATTGTCTGCTCTGAGATCAACAGCAACTTTCCAGAGTTTCAGATGTGAGTCATTCCAAGGCTAATTTGGGGATACTGGGGATTGAATGTGGGACCTCCTGCATGCAACATATGTACTTTGCCACTGAACTACGGATTGTCCCTTTCAGCCCTTAACACACAGTTAAGCATTTGTTCAAACTTTGCTAGATCATGCACTTATGCATAACAAACTTGCCGTCTTTATTTATTTTACTGCCAACAGAGACGGATTAAAAAAAAACCTTGAGTTCCTGAGCGCTAAGAAGACTGTCTTTCCTGTTATACCCCAAGTTGGCGGTAACAATTTTTATGAACCAACTAAAAACAGCAAAACCAATAGCTTAGATTTCCCAGATGCCATGAAGCGTGGGTCAGGTCCTTGCTGGGTAGGCTCTCCTCAGTGTGTTCATGTTTGTACCACCATAAATACATGCAATGCCCATTTTAACTCACACTTATGACTTTGTTTTCAAAACAGAAGAATTATTCCAGAAGCTCCAACTGCAGGATCTCCATGCTGCAAGATCTGGGGAGGACAGGACTTGAACCTCCTCCAAATACAAGATCTGTAAACCAAAACCGAAATCTGGGATACTCAACTGATCATTTTACTAAAGGTCACTGCAAAAACAAGAGTAGTTTTTGTGACAAACCTTTGCAAGAATATTTCAATGATAGGCTCTCGGAGCTCAGGAACTATGAAACAAAAAAGTCTAATGGGAAGATGAAAGGCTATCCTAATGAGAACCAGAAGCCTAGCTTCACCAACAGGGCGTTAAGGCGCAGAAGCAGCTGCAGTGCCGTGTTACAGGCAACCCACCTGAAGTTGGCTGAAGAATCCTATGACTCAACAGATCAAGCCAATGAGAGTGACCAAGATGCCAGTCAGAATGCTCAAGATTGTTGCAAGAGAGACTATTTGGAATGTTTGACCTTGAGTGTTAATGGTCCCTTAGAAATGCTTCTGCGGAGGAAATGATTTTGGAACTTTCAACAGGTTTGTTTGAAGATGAAATATCTTAGGCTGCATGGTGGATAAATGCTTGGATTTTCTTGCCTGCCATGATCAGGTGCTATTTCAGCTGTAATTTGGGACAATATACAGAAATGACTGTGCTGGTCACAGCCTGAGGGCTGAATCCTATCCAGCACTGATGCAGCCACAATGTGGCCTCAAGGTAAGGGAACAAACTTTCCCTTCCCTTGGGGAGGCCTCCGTGACTGCCCCTGAACTGCAGGATGCAGCGCATGCCCCATTGGCACAGCTGCATCAGTGCTGGAAACGTGGATAGGATTGGGCCCTGAGTATCCTACAAATCCTCGAATTAGTAACAGGGGTAGTTAGTTTTCAACATGTATCTGCTATGTTTCTTATTCTAAAAACAAACAAACCATAAACAAACGTTATCTAGTTTTGCTCTGTAGTTCAAATTATTGTATTTTGTATTAACTTTGCAATTTTATACAGTCATTCTTATGTTTTTCATAGATGGTGATATTGGACAGAAGCAAGAATTAAAATGAATATATTTTATGACTATAAAATGAATACTTACACATTTTTTTAAACTTTACTGAATTTTTCCAGTTTTATTAGTTTTCAAATGAGAAAACTGCAATGTTGAGACTAGTACTCCAGAACTGAATATTGCTGATGTCCAGTACTGTATATTTGACTTTGATAATAAACTTTTTATTGTAATATTGAGTTATTCTTGGGTGCATCATTTATGTGATTTCCATGGTTTGAATATGGTTATTTTGCAGTCTCTGTCTAGGAAAGCCTTAAATTTAGTCCTATTCTTATAGAGTGGTCACATTGTGCTTTAAATGCTCATCTGCCCATTTTCAATAGAGCTACAGCTCAATCCTATGCATGTGCACTCAGAAGTAAATCTCCTTGTGGTCAGTGGCTTGCTCAAAGGAAAGTCTGGCCACAAACATTGTGGTCACAACACAAAGTGACAACAGCCCTGCAGACTAAATTTTGTACCAGTGCTAGCACCAAGTTGCTGAGGTCCCTGGGGCAAAGCCCTGTACTGGCTCCCCATGGCATCCACCCCCAATGGCACATTGGGGACCATCAGTAGGGGCTACCACTGTCACTGGTACTGAGGATTTAGGGCAGTGGTTCCCAAACTGGGAGGCCTGGCTCCCAGGGGAGCCATGGAAACTAGCCAGGGGAGCCGCGGAGCCTCTCAGAAATCAGTGCAATGCTAATTAGCAGGCATCATCATGTCATGGGGAGCCCCTGACAATGGTTGCCAGTGGTCAAGGGAGCCGTAGGTAGAAAAAGTTTTGGAACCACTGGTGTAGGGGTTGGCTTGGTCAGGTTAGAAAGCTCTGCCGCTCTAAGCCATCAGAAATGTTTGTGACGACTCTAGAGCAAGGGCTGCTGGCGCGGAGGCCGGCAGCCCTCACTCCGCCGCCCTATAGACCCAGCACCCACCGGCGGAGGTAAGTCCTGCACTGGTTGGTGCAGGGGTGGGGGAAGGGCCGAATAGGGCAGCCAGCGGGTAGCCATTGGTCAGCCCAAGCTGGAGGAGGGCGGGCATATTGGCAGCGCACTCCACCGATATGCTCGGCCCATTGCTGGGCCTGGCTGGCCTTACTCCCCCCTCTCGGATGTACGTCAGCTTCATAGCTGGCGTACATCTGAGGAGGCCCATAGGGCCCCAGTTGGCTTGCACCCAGGGAAGGGGACGAACGTTCCCTTCTCCCAGGGTGCTCCCAGCCCGGGAACTGCACAGGATGCAGCAGCCAGCTCTTTGGGCCAGCCACCACATCTTACACAGGATTGCGCTGTTAGTTCCAGAACAATGAAACTGGATTCGGCCAGCTGGTTTGACAAGTGACACTTTCATCGGTTTAACTGAGACTATGATCATGCTCATTTATGAAGACATAACAGATAGGAGGAACCTTAGGGAACATGTAGTAAAATACTGTACATACTTTGTATATACTTAAATAAAGGAATTTATTTTTTCTAAAAAAAACCAAAACAAATTGGAAAACAAAACAGTGGTTTGATCTAGATACAGCAGCACTGCGATATTATTAGACGTGTACAAAGAATTCAAGCAGCCAGAAAACACAGAAGCCATTATTGTCAGTAACAACCTCAAAATGAAAACAATTTCCATTCAAACAATGTAAGAAACTCCCTGAAAATTAAAACAAAATGAAAAACCCTTTGGATACCAGAATCATTATTATTAATATTATTATTTTACAATACCAACAGCCACTAATTTAGGTAATTGAGAACATTTGGTTCCATTTATTATAAACGTATAATCTCTTGACTAACTTATGAAAAACTTTATTGTTTGAGAAGTGCCTGTTTCTTTTACAGAGGCTACAGTATGAGAAGTGCGTTGAAACATTGACTCATGAATATGCTTTTTAAACTGGATCCATAATGCGCGATTAGCAAATGTGAATCTTTTAAAAGTCAGTGATACAGCTAGTCCTAATACGGATCTCCATCTAACCATTTAATTCATAGTCATAGTTATGGTCAAGTACATCATGGGGTAATGAAAGTTTTAGTTGCCCAGAAATGCAACAGTGAAATCACATCCATTACCTACTTGGCAGAGATGAAAAATTCAAGGATCTTTACGACTGTCCAGCTGTGGCATTAATAGAAATGAAAACATCCTTACTATCTTTGTTTCCTGGTAACAATTTCTGTTGAGAAATAGAAAGTTTGGGATTCTTTCCGACACCCTTTGATCCTAAACATATGACGCTTGCATGCTGAAGAATATACACAGTCCTGTTTTAAATAAATTTGTGTGGTGGAGCTAGAAATTTTTTACACAGGGTCCCAACCCAGCAAAGACAACGTTTGCGTGGAAACAGAAGTCCATCATGTTCCACTGCATTCGGTCCTGAATGTACAAAAAACTGATGTGGGAGGAACGATCCCCACATCCAGCACCAAGAAAGAGATGTGATCATGTTGCTCGTGGTTCTCTAACAGCGCTGATGCATTCCACTAAGGGACAGAAGGATTGGGGGGGGGGCACCTTTGAACCTTAAACATCTCAATACTCTGCTTCACAGATATACTGAGGAATAGTCTTAATGGGGGGAGGAAGAAATCCAGCACCTGCTTCCCTCCTTTCCCCACTCCCACATAAGCTATCAGAGCTCATAAGACAGCACCAATCACCTACTCAACAGCAGGGGGAGGGGAGAAGTCCTTTCTGCATGCAACTAACAGCGTGCTCCTATGTGTATAATGATTTCTGGATCAAGACAATGGATTTATCAGCCTAAGCCATTAGAATAAATATGGGCAGATATGATTTTCATTCTTTCCTCTATGCCTGCTGGTTTAACAAGGCAAAATGCTCAGAGCTAGTGCTGCTACAATCCCAAGTACTGAGTAGTCATTATGACATATTTGCAGGAACGGTGAAATGAAAAGCTCAGGTCTAGTGTTTCATTAATGAGTTAACTTGCTGAAGTTCCATAAAGGGTATGTATGGTTCCAGATGCTACCAGATGCTTCAGTCATGTAATAAAAAGAAGCAATGTTGATAGCTGGCAAATTTTATTTCCACAGGGTTTGAATCAATCTTCCTAATGGTAGCTTGGCGCCACAGAATCCCATGTTTTATCACCTGGTAGCTTCCATGCTTTTACTGCTAAGCAGAGATTGAATGGATAATCAAAAGTTATTATTTCATCAAAGATGGAAAGAACTGAGAGTTGTGAGAGGACAACCCAGAGCTTCTAGATTCCTTTTATGAATGAGGAGCAAACAGTAAATCTGAGATTCTATTTAAAGAAACAAGGGTTCCAGTTTAAGAATCCTGTAATGTATGCCAAGTTATGATTTTCCATGTAGTCCTCCTTTTAAAAAAGAAAGTCAATACTGTGTCCTACACAACTGTATTAAGTTGCATTCTTATTGCTGTAGCATGTGTGTGTTATAATTGTTAAAAGAAAATAATGCAAGGATGGGTAAAAGAACTGTGGAGGAGATGAGAGAAAATTCAGACTTTCGGGATGTTCTTGAAGGGGAAGAATGCTTTATCTCAAACCAGGTGGAGCAATTATAAAGGCTTCCAAGTTCTTTTCCCACCACCCATCTTAGCTCTGTTCTTGTCAAAGCTAGGAGAGGTGGTCAAAATTTTATTCAGCCCAGCTAAATATACCAGTAATTATGAAAAACCATCCAACTAAACCCAAAGAAAACCCAAGTGGGACCACTGAGTTGGTGTAGAGCAAAGTCCTTAGAGCAGCAGTTTCAAATCCTCCACCACTGCAACCTACTGTGGTCCCAGTGGAGGGCCCTGCGACCCACCTCATCCCCCTGGTGTGGCCTCAGAAAGTAAGCGTCAGAAAGCAACCAGAAGTGACTTCCGTGAACCTAGAAGTAAACAGGAAGTCACTTTCACGTTGTTTCTGGAGGCTTTCTGAGCCCTACAAAAGCCTCTGGAAGCTGTCCCAAGCTTGGCACGATGCAGGAGCAGCACAACAAGGTGAGTCATGGCTTCTGGTTGGCTCCAATTTGGAGCCAAACAAAGGCGCAGGAGGGCAGGTGAGCCCAACTCACAGTTTGAGAAGCGCTGCCTTGGAGGAAAGACAAAAGCAAAGAGAGAAAAAACAAAGACCAGCTGGAGATGGAAGAGATCATGATGGGCTCCAGGCTTTTGGCGGAGCAGGAGGATGAATAAAAAAGCACTACATCAGTAGATGGGATACTCGCCACTGGGTAGCTTTGTGAATGCCATTTGTTGTATGTGCCAATTTCTCTCTCACACATATCCCTGGAAATTCAACTGCTCATACCTTTTGAATACAGGACATAAAAGATGGCTAATAATCTGAGTCTGCCACAGTAAACTGGAGTTGGTGATCCACTAAAAATTACGTGTTTAAAGTAATTTCCTCTTGCGCAACATGAAATCTGCTTCAGAGCAAGTAAGAAGAGTGATAAGCACTCAGTTCCCCTGTATTTACGATCATTTTAATTCACAGTGCAGGAACTTATTGGTGAAGAAAGTCACTAGCTTAGCTGGTCATGATATATGAAAACTACATATAAAAAAATTGAAACCAATTAGATTTCAGCTCTGAAATATCCAGAGTAGCTGAATAGAAACGTATGTAAATTCTGTGAAGATAAAAAGAAGCATTTATGATTTAAGTCCTATCAACATACTTGGGCTTCAACATATTTCTGACAACATTGTGGTTAGATAAAGGAACCTATGTTTCTTAGCACTGCTACTTGTCATGAACAGCCCAGGGTCACTTTCCTGCGAAGAATTATTCTGCGTAAGGGTGGAACCAGACCATATAGAAGACATGGGGCTGCCAGTGACAATGGGGCTGCCAGTTCTAATATTTCAAGATCCGCTCCATGTGTTCCTAGTGCTAGTGCTACCTAGTAGTTTTCTTACAGTCTAGAGCAGCTCCAACCCAATTTTTATTCAGACACAAGCTAGACCTGGTCTGGCAGCAATTAAAGAGTCTTGTAGGCTTCACTCTAAAGACTTGTTGCAACCCAAGTGGTTCAACAAAACACACATTTACTTTGAATACAGTCAATTCTCGCTATCTCTGTACTCGGTCCCCATAGAGTCACTTATCTGCAGGCGCAAAAGTGTAACTCACATTGCACTATCCGCGGCCTGTTCTCAGCTATCCGCGGCTATTCCGAAGCTCTCCGCAGACTGTAAGAAGCGATTTGCGGGGCCATTTTAAGGTATCCGCTGTGTCTGCAGCCATTCCCTGCAAAGCTCTAGTCACTTTCACTAGTAGCACCCTAGAATGCCTTGCTAAAGTTCTCACCATTCTGAAGTTCACTGCAGCCATTTAGGAGCCCTCTGCAGCCATCCCAGCGCTATCCATGGCCTATTTAGGGAGCCCTCTGCAACTATCCTGAAGATCTCTGCGGCCATTTAGGAGCCCTCCACAGCCATCCTGAAGCTATCTGCACCATTCTGACAGTAGTTTGTTCTGGCATTCCTGACCAAGTTAGCTACCCCTCTCCCTAAGGCCATTGATTCCCATAGGATCAATGATTCGGTATCCACAGATTCGGTATCCGCTGGATTTTCCAGGAACCTAAGCCCTGCGGATACCAAGAATTGACTGTATTCCTCAGTATCTGCACCATTCCTGTATCTGCACCATTCTGACAGTAGTTTGTTCTGGCATTCCTGACCAAGTTAGCTACCCCTCTCCCTAAGCCCATTGATTCACATAGGATCAATGATTCGGTATCCACAGATTCGGTATCCGCTGGGTTTTCCAGGAACCTAAGCCCTGCGGATACCAAGAATTGACTGTATTCCTCAGGCTTTTCTTAGATCAGATGCCCACTTCCCTCTGTATCATCATTGCATGTCCCAATGCCAGCACATGGAGCATTTCCCTGCCTCCATTCCAGATCATCCGCTGCGTTGCAGGGACACACCAATATGCCAATGTCTGGACTACATGTTACTACACGTTACAGAAGATGCAGGGAAGAACTCATCATGTGGCTGCCATTTGGGCTAGCAGCCTCCTAGTCTTTCATAGCAGTCAAATCTGTCATGGTGAAAAGATGCAAAGAAGGTAAATTTGTAAACAGCTCTCTCAACCTTTAGGTATTTCTACATGGAAAGGCAAATATGTTATGATTACATCTTACAAACCCAGGGATGCATCCCACATCTTTCAAACATATCATGAGAAGCAGTCCTAAGAAAAAATGGGTTCATATACCTCAAATAGAGATAATTTCAAAAGTACTTTATATGGAATGTTTGAAATATTGTGCCCTTCTGCTGGTCAGAAATATATAAACCAGTTATGCTGATCTGGCTAAAGCAGTATCTCTGAAACATTATGTGGGAAGCAATCATTTGTAGATACTTTGAATTGAGATGGTAGAATTCTGTGACAAATGCTTGTTAATTTCACTTTGCATGTAGTTTATAGCTCTTAAAATTTACATGAACAGAGTTTTGTCCAGAAGACAAATGTGAAAATGGATATTCTTCTTCACTACTGCAAAAAAGGCTATTTAGGCTTACACACACTTACCTGGGAGGAAGTCCCATTAAACTCGATATGACTTCCTTCTCAGTAGACATGCATAAGACTGTTATTTGTAATAATTGTTATTTATAAATACTTCCACACAAGAAATTGTGTTGTGATTCATTCATTATTATAACCTAATGTCAAAAATTTCAGCCATTCCATCAGAGTTAAGGAGTTAAACATCAAATGGCCAAAGTTCTGAAAAGAACTCATAACACTTGAACATGTTTTTCTAAACTATTTGGCAAGGATATGAAATATAGGCACATTCTGTCTCTGAAGCTCCTGGAAAAATGGAGATGGAATCAAGGAGAAATACTGCATATTAAAAAGCAGCCATTCAGAACTAAGCTTCATGCTCTGGGATTCTCTTCACTTCTCCCACTTCATTATCTTAGAAGCAGGAGACACCAGAGCACAAGACATTGCACCTACAAGAGAACGAATGGTGAAGAGAAACTGGTGGTACATTAATTGCAGCACCCGTCCCATGCAAAGTCTGCTCTTACCCTGACCTGCAGCAGAGAATAGAGGGCAGGTAGGAAGCAGCATGGGTGGTAGATCAGTGCAATGGGAACTCCAGGAGACAAATGCGCTTCACAGCACATCCAGTGTGCATCCAACCCCCTTCCCAATGGCCTGTGCAAACCCACCCAAAGTTGAAATCAAAATTTCAGAGACAAAACTAGCCTCCCAGTATCTTCTTGATGGCAGCAGTAAACGTTGAGCTTCACATGGGAAAACAGACTACCTGTCTTTTTGTGTCTGCAATCAGGAGCATTTGTTGATCTTCTCTTTACCAATAATAATATAAACACTGGAGACTAGTAGGGGCGGGGGGGGGGGGGAAGAGGAGGGAATCAAACATAGTTGACTTTTCAGCAACAGACATTAAAAGGATGACCTAACTACAAAAAGTGCAAATAGCAACAATGCTGGTCCCATGACATTCTGAACCTCAGACATAGTGTATCAGCCTCTTCAGAAATAGTGAACTTGTGTTTGAGTTTGCATTAAATGCAAGACTTTCAACAAAAAAGAGGGAAGACACTAGTCTGCAGTGTTGCTGTAAACCAAAAAAGACCAATGAAAAAGAATGAAGTATGCCATAAAAAATTCGTATCGACAGAACTAATATGAAAAAATGGACCATGTGAATAATTTTCTACATTTGTCAATAAAATAAAATAAAATAAAATCTCATTTCAAAGCTCTGGAAGTCTTGAGTCACTTTTTTTCTCTTTAAAAAAAGTCTTAAAACACATGGCTTTACAAGCTGCTGCTCAGAAAATATACATCCCCAAGTCCGACTTTCATTAAATACAAATGTACAAAATGTAAACTGAGACAATAGAGAAATTTACAAAACCTTTTCTTTAAAAATAATGACAAAATTCAGTTCTAGTTATGATGCTATTTTAAATACGTGCAAGTTGTCAAACTCCAATTTCTATTGCAATGTCCTACAGAGACAACGTTGAGTCACGAGACCTCGAGTGCCACCTCCAAAAACAGACCTGAGAGGAAATTTCTTCATAAAATGGGAGGCTCCACTGGAAGGAACAGAGAGGGGGGGAAATTCTCCCTCAGTAGGAGATTGTTGATCTTCTAGCTCAACAGCGGGTGCTCTTTCATCCTTGAAGCTCCATACATCATTTGTGGAAGGATGCGAAGTGAGGGTTCGCAGTAGCCAAGTTAGAACTAGCTGCTCCCAGTGGAGTTTGAATTTACATGGTTGGAATTTATGTGATGATTTAAACTGGCCTTTGGGTTTGGAGAACTCTTGGAATTATTCTGGTGCTGAAGGGGTTAAAAAGATAATTTAACACATTAGACTTCTAGAACACTTCACATTTATCACATTTGTCTGGAGTCCCCAGAATGGAATTATGGAGTCCCCAGAATGGAACTAAGCCAACGTGCAAGAACTACAGTGTCTTGGGTCCAAATCAAATTTTCAACCATTTTGCCTAGGACAGGATTTCTCAAAGTGTGGAATATCTTGTTTGTTTGTTTTTATCATCTGCCCTGAGTCTTTGGGATGCGATGGGCTATAAATATCAAGAAATGATATAATTCCTAGGACTGAGACGCAGGAAATGCTGCTATAGCATCTCCCGCCTTGAATCTTTCCAGTATCTCTTCCTTTCGTTCAGCTTTGTTCCAGCTGAGCATGCTGCCTTGCTTGTTCCTGGCTTCTGCTCCATGTCTTGCCTCATTGCTAAACCTCTCTAACACGAGACCTTAACAAACAGCAACAATTCAATGTAGTAAAACATTTTCTGTAGTTCAGAAAAAAAGATTCTTTCTAAGAGAAACAAGGTATAAATTCTAATCAATAAATTCCTGCCAGTTCATGTCTGTTAAATAGACTTGTTCAGAACTGTTTACACCAGGATGGTGTAGTGGTTTGAGAGTCGGACTTAGACCTGGAAGATCCAGGTTCAAATCCCCGCTCAGCCACGAAGCTTCCTGGGTGACCTTGGGCCAGTCACTATCTCTCAGCCCCACCTACCTCACAGGGTTGTTGTGAGGACAAAAAGGAGGGGAGGAAATATGTACACCACTCTGAGCTCCTTGGAGGAAGGGCGGTATAAAAATGTGAAAAATAAAAATAAATAAAATAACTTATATTTGGGGAGAAAATGTGCCACTTTACGATGTGAATTTTCATCCAAATTAGATGACATATCCAAATGTAATTCTTACATTAACACAGGCACTGCTATATGGTTAAAAATGCATTTCCTGCTAAATTCCACATCAGAAACAGTGCTTAGATGAAAGGCAAATGCATATTCATATTTCACAAGAAAACCTATTTGCATATAGAATGGCTCTTACCCATGTAACAATAGAAGCTCTCACCTGACGTTTAAATATTCTATGCAGCAAGCCTTTCTTGGGTGGTTCCGGTGGGTAGCTTTTGTTAAGGTCTGGCGAGATAGTACCGTTTGGTCCAAACACATTTAGTTCTTTAAAACACTCTGTTTCTATCATCTAGTAAAAGAAAAAGGAAAAGAAACAGGTCTGTATACATTTTGCCCAGAAGCCTCAAATCTTGGACATGCTATGCAAAGAGAAAAAATACAGCCTTCATTCCAAGGAATGCATTGTTAAAGCAATAAAGACAGTGCATGTAGATAAGACAAAATGGCCTACTTACAACTCACTTATCTGAATATTATCAGCAATCAGTTTGCAGTGGCTGTGGCGTCGTTAGGAGGGTTGGGGGGCATGGGCCCCTGGGCGCAGAGGTATTGAGTTCGGAGGGGGTGCGCTGCTGCCGCCACAGTGCTGGAGGACTCAGTCAGCGAGACTAAGGGAGCTAGAGAGGCTGCAGCAAGTTTGCACAGGCGCAGCCTCTCCAGCATCATCTTTGGTACTACCGGCCAACCAGGAAGGACGCGTCTGGCCGCCTGCCGCCCGGGGGGGGGGATGCATAAATGTGGTAAGAAGGAACCCCCCAGAGTGCACCACCACCCCCGGCTGCTTTCGCCTCTGCTTTTCAGCTACTTTTCGACAGATGGGGGGTGGAAGAAGCAAAAAACGGCTTAAAAGAGTCTTTTTAAAGCCTCTTTTTAGGCCATTTTTGCAGGTCCAGTTTTTTTTTTCACCTCTTGCATGAATGTATTCTCCTTTCTTCGGCTTGAAGCATACTAACATAGATAATCTCTTTTGAATGTATGTGTAATCTGGTAGAGAGTGGTTGTGTAGTACATTATCTTTGAAGTCACAACTTCAACGCTGAACATAGTCTGTGCTAAACTGTGCTTAATCACATTCCCTTCCCCTTCTTCCCACTTATTTTGATATGGCTTGTCTCAAACTCCAAGAGTTTGTTTTGTAGTGTTGAAACAGGTGGGAGGGGGGGATAAGGCGGCAGGGTGGGATTGATTGCGCAAGTGACATTTTTAAACTCTTTTGGAAATCGAATAAACCTTAGTTTAAAAAGCAACCTGATTGCAATGGAACTTGCATAAGCATAACGGTGCACAGAATGGCAACCGTATTAGAACTAACTTAATGTCCTGGAAACAAACAGCACATATAATTTCTTCAAAAAAACAAAACCACCACACAACTAAGGGGAAATTGATTTGATGGCCATGAGGCCAACAATAGCAGACTTGATAGCTTATGGAAGGATCTCAGTGTTCTAGCAAGTGAGGCAACTCAGTTGGCTATACTCCCATTTTTATTGGTTCCCATGAGGTATTGTCAGTATAGTAACAAATCAATACAATGTGAAAAGAATTTGCCACCGTGCTCCCGTAGAACGGAAAACAGGTTTTATGAGAACAAAATGCTCACAGCTGAATCCTGAACTATTGCAATAGGAAAAAAAGTCTCATAAAACTCGAAGTGGAATTCTAATCTTAAAGTCCTGCAATTTGTCACTGTTTTCTCATGGGACCAATTAAATCGGTTTCCTGTAATGTGGCAAATCCTATGATGGAAGAAGACTATATGCTTTATAGCAGACAACAAAGTCCATATTCTGGATATCCCAAAATTATGCTCTAGCAATTGACAACATCATGGTGATGATATATAACAAAGAGCTGGATTGGACTATCCTGGCATTCAGAGTTAGTCTGTATCCTTGTTTAACTGCTTCATAGTCACCATAGAGCAGTTTCTTGCATGTATTAGGATTGATTTCATATTGGCATGCTGCTCCCATGCAAACAGACCACCAATAAAGAAGATGCAGGGTGTCTTTAAAAAAAAAAGTACACATTTTATTGAGCTCCAATTCATACATACATCATTGTAGAACACCTGCAACACACAAACATCTAAGGGAAGCAATTGAAGAGATGTGTGGAACCAGTCCAGCACACACGTTGGTGGATGTCTGCAGGTTCTGTAGTAAACGATGTTAGCGGTGTATAGACGCCAAGGCGGAACATTTTGAGCACTTGATCTAACTCATACCAGGTCAAACAACTGCTTCTGCATATACTGTTATGGTATACTGCATACCATATGCAGTATATGTGTGAATTATAGCATAATAAGTTTGACACTATAAAGTGTGTGTACATTTTCTTGAGATGCTCTGTATATTCTGCATTAAACACTTAATGGTAAAATTAGTAATAAATTAAAAAACAAACAACCAGCAACTTTTCTTCTGGTGCTCTTAATTGGGAAACTTAACTAAAGATAGATTCTGTAGCCCTCTTTACTCATGTTCTCTACAGGATGAGGAACATCTAACAGAGGGAAAATTAACACAGCATGCATGGTCAAAGGTGCTCTTGGATAAAGAGCATGTGAGCATTGGGACTCTTTCAGTGGGGGGGGGGAGAGAAAGGATACAGTGGCCCTTGCCAACATACTTATGACTTCACAGCCAGGAGGGAGAATAATCATAACCCCGTACCTATGAAGAGCTCCATTTGAAATAATGCCCACTTGGAGGCAGAGACAATTCTCTTAAAAATTAGTCTAGATTAGCATGTGTCGCAGCTAAAAAGCAAGAATGACCTAGATGCATCCTGCTCGGGACAAACCATGCTCGGTTTATCCATGCTCTATATTATACCAGTTCCTGATCAGGTGATTCTTGAAAGTCTCTGAGCCTTTCTGATCACCTGCTAAATGTCTCCCTCTTCTTTTCCATTGCTCTGGCATTCTGGTCCCCACTGCCATGTCTTACTGCTGATACTGTGTACAAGTGCGCACATCTGTTTCTATATGGTAGCATTTAATAACCGACAACAGTATGCATGCACTTGTTTAGTATCATATGATGAAACATGGTCGGAAGGACTGGGACACTTGCTGCTGAGACCAGGGTCACTGAGAGTGGGTTTTGGCCCCCCAGCAACAGCGGACCAGCTAAAAATCTTTACGCGGGATTTATATTGATGTGCCAAAAAAATATGCAACATAGACATGGCCCCCTTCCAGACCCTGGTAATTTGTACTCCCCCCCCCATCAGCCCTGATTGAGAGTAGCAGAACTGCAGTGAGGTGATCAGATCAGCCTGGGACTGTAACTGACTTGCATGATAGCTTAATTGATGTGTGCTGATGGAAGCAAGACAGAAAAGATCCAGTCATTAACTAGTCACTGGTACCAGGTCTAATAAGATCTAAAGAAAAAATATTTCCTAACCACAAACATGGACATTAGCTCAAAACTGCAGATGAAAGCCACACAGATCCATCAGCAAAAGAATGTTGTTTTAGCTCTTCATTATACCCTTTACTGTGGTCCATTCCCAGAAATGACCATGACCGAGTCTTCAAGATAAGTTAAAAATATAAACCAACATTGAGAAAGAAACACCTTCCTTCATTTTGATAAGACACGGCTGAAGTAATACAGTCTTCAAATCTATACAGTTAAGTATTAAAACATCAGGCTTTTTTCTATAATGGCTGTTACAGCGAGAGTAGTTCAAAGTCCAGGAAAGAAGACTATTCCAAGGTCCATTAGACAACTTCAAAGCATGCATTTGCTATTTGTGGAAGTTTAAAAGCCTGATAGTGGAGGCATTAAGACAGTCTGATAAAAAAAAAGTCATTACCTCATTTTGCCATGGAATAGATACAGAGCCTGTAGAAAACTTGGAATAGAAATCATCATCTGTTTGGTCCAGGTTTACTCCCTTGACAGTTGAAAATTGTTCAATGTCCAACACATCTTTGCAGTACACTGCTCTTGGCTGCCTCAGGAGAAAAGGAAAGAAGACGGAAGTGTCTGAACATGTGGTTGAAGTGACAAGTGAGAATGTTTAAAGGTGACGTTGCATTGTTTTACACTGTTCCTGCTTCTGAGAGGGGTAGCACCATCAGTATCTGCTTTAAGAAAGGACCACAGTATTTCTCAATCGTTCAGTGCACTTATAGCCCAATCCTACCTAAACTACCATGCTGCAATGCAGTGACACCAGCGCACGTTGTGCTGCATCACACAGGGGAGTTTTGCATGCTGGACGTCTCCTCTGAGTAAGGGGACATTTATCACCTTGCCCTGGGGGTAGGTCCCAACATGCACAACGGGTCAGCTCTATAGCTGGCACAAGTTCACCTTGATTCATGTTGGCGGATCAGGCCCAGGAAGGGGGATAGGATATAGTGCGTACTGGTGCCACTGATCCCGCACCCTTCCCGGGTCCGATCCACCCATCCCCTGCCCCATCCTGCCCCTGTACAGACTTACCTGCTCCGGTGGGTGTCCGTCTGATTGCCGGTGCCAGCGGGAAGGCTCTGGCTTTCCCGCTGGCATGGCAAGGCCCAACACTGTCACAAAGCGCTTTACAGCGCTTTTGCAACAGTGTGTGATGGTAAAACTAGCATTCCACTGGTGCAGGTAAGGGATAGGATTGGGCCATTAATTGATGAATATGTTAACCACAGTTTAGCATATTTGATTAATTTGATTTCCATCTGAGAGGATGTGTAATGAACAGATTTGCATACCTTGATTCACACAGTGCATTCAAGAGATTCATCAAATCAATACATTGATTGATTTTAAGGATTTATAACCTGCCTTTCACACAAGCCTTAAGGCAGCCAACAAATATTATATAACACATTAAAACAATGATTAAAAAAAAGATAAAAAGCAGATAAAAAAGCAATGAGCCAGCAGTTTAAAACATCAGTCAATCAATTCTTGTCTCTGCAGACAAGCACTGAATGGGGAGAGAGCAGGGATATGGCCATAGAGTGTAGCAGCACAGGGGCCAGTCTAGCTGGCACACTCAACGTCCCCCCTCTAGCCAGGTTCAGGATGAACACTGAAACAAGGCTACCGTGAACAACAGAATGATCCAAGAGCAACTAAAGGAAAGGTTTTCAGTACTACTTTACTCTGGTTAAATGTTCCACACTGTAATCCAGATCTGCACCCATTAGCTATTTTCTATATAGTATGTCAAAATCTCAGTGGATGTTAGAACCATACAAGAACTTGAAGGCACGATTGGGAGGCCAGGGAAGAAGTGAGTCATGAAACTCTGCCTGGTGGTTTGGGAGTATATTTCACGAAAAATAATGTGCCTCCCCCCCCCCCCCCGTTTGGCTGGTATTTCACGAGAGAGAAAGTTGCAGTGTCACAGAGCTTTTCTAGGTAAATTAGTGACTGACAACTCCCAGGAGGGTCTTAAACAGGCTGTGTTTTATAAGTATGTGCTAGAAGCAGTTTGACTCACCGCTTATGGATGTGGTTGAGGGGACAATAAGAAATAATTAGAAGTGTCCAATCCACAAGAACTTTTGAACAGATACCATTGAAATGCGTGGAAACTGCACAAGTCCCTGATGGGTTGAGCACAAGGACTGAAAAGAATTTTAGAAGCGCTATTGAAACGAAATGAAATCGGAATCCAAAATCCATGGTTATTCAAAATCAAACATCTTTAAGCAGAAATGTAGCCCTCTATTTGTAACAGCCAAAGAGCTTTTAGTTATGCAGATATCCTAACTGCTACCACGGTAGAACCATGGTAGTGCCAATGCTTTTACTATTTTGAGAAAGGAAAATGAGATTTTTAGATCGAAAACTTTCATGGCCAGCAATTACTGTCAACGATTTAGGGAATACGGGTAAAGAAGCCATGTCTAAATAAAAAGTCCAGTCAGAATAAAAACAAAGTCCGTTTCTAGGCATCTAGAAGACGCAAGCAGAAACGGACTTTGTTTTTATTCTGGCTGGACTTTTTATTTGGACATGGCTTCTTTACCCGTATTCCCTAAATCGTTGACAGAAAATGAGATTTTTTTTTAAACCACCAAGACTGAAAATAACCCAAAACTGGACAATTTCAATTGACCTGGCATTAGGGCCCGTTCAGGGCCCAGAAAATCAGAAAGCTTGTTTCATATATCAAGTGGAGCTTTGTGTCTGTCTCTCTCAAATGGCAGCCTCTATGCTGCATTCATAGCAATCCATTTGGGGGTTCCAAAAGCGGTTTGGGATATGACTGAGGATCTGCTATCCAAAGAAAAATAGTCAAAAATCCCAGTGGTACATCTAACATAACTTTTTCTGTCTTGGCCGAGGGCCCAAAGAAACACCAGAGGGCTAGTTGAAAAAAAATAATTGAAGTCAATTACAAGATATGACTATATTAGAAAATATACAAGCACTCTAAAGCTATTCTTCAGTATTGACACTTTAAATAATTTTGTGGGAAAACAGGCAAAACATTACACATTTTACCACCACCAAAACTGCTTTTGGGTCCAATAGGGGAAAATAACTTTGATTTGTTTTGATGAAATATTATTCCCACATTCATGTTTTGGTTCAGAAGCACACATATTAGCTGAAATATGCTTCTATGCATTCTATGTCATAGAGATGGAACAGAAACCTAACTATAGCGGTCTGTCCAAAGCAACTAGCCAAAAGTCAATTCATATGACAACTTCTGACAAAGTTCAGTCACTATGTGGTATCTTTGTCCTGGAATTTCTGATGAGGGAAAGTGATGCAGTGAATGCTCTAACACACGATAAGATCACAACTCACCACGCTTAAGAGACAAAACAACAACCCAAAATACCTGGATTAATCTCAGACGACATAAATTGTACAAATATATTGTAGCATTTCCAAGATCACTTCCCCAGGGCATAGTTGCCCAGAAGAGAGACTTTGCATTTCAACACTACAGTCAGTTTCCAGTTTTTACATCAGTTAAACTGTTATGGCTTCATGCGATGAATTCTGGGAATTCCACTTTGGAACTGAAACTTCCCTGTTCAAGATCTTTAGATAACCTCACAGAAACTATTCCTAAAGGTTCCCTGGGAACATAAGTTAAATCTATCTGTTGTACTGTGAGTCACATCACAGTATCCATTGTACTGTGAGCCACATCAGAAGTCGTCTTCTGAAATAAGCCCTCAGTCTGTGACCGAACAGAGAGAGTTGTTGGACCCAGGCACCCAAGATAAACATATTCCCACTTAACAACAACTCTGACTCTCTCTCTCCATCTCTAAAAATGTCTTCACCAGGAAAAGAAAACAAACAAGCAACAGGTTAGAGGACAATTTCAAGTGGCATGCAGCGGGTTGCTTTCAAGTTCCACTTCAGCATCTCTTACATCAGGGACAAAAGGAGGGTCCAGCATTCCTGCTTCTAAGCGTTTGAAATTCATGCTCTTGAAAAATGGGTGCCTCTTGACTTCAGCTGCACCTTCCCCCTGACAACCCAGTCTCTGCTTCACATCTTTGGTCAGTAGCTGAAGATGAGAAAGAACAATGTCAGAACACTTTGGGATGTTTGTTGTATGTGCAATACAGAGCCGCTATACATTCTCACACACCTATAGGGTAAATATATTGCATTTCACAGCTTCTCCAGCTCCACTGCCCTCGGGTGTCCTGAACCCTCAGATGCCTCCTCCATTGTTGCCTCAATGCCTGAAACTCCCTTCCAGATCACCGGTGTGACGCCTCCTCTCTTATTTCTTTCAAATCTCTCCTCAAAATCCACCTTTTCTGTGAAGACTTTGGCAGAACTCCCTAGTTCCTTTACTGCAATTAAATCTGACTAAATGAACATGAAATAATCACATATTCTGCTCCCTTTTACCTTTATGAGATTTGTGATAGACATATATACGTGATGTTTTGCTCTCTTTAATAATTGTATGCTTTTAGAGTCTAAAATTTAGACTAATCACTGGACAGTCTGTAATACTGCTGAAGTCCAACAGTACCTAAGTAGGAGACCCCTGGTAACTGGAAAGATGCTCTGAGCTTTCTAAAGGAAGAGCAGGATTTAACTGTAAAGCTCAACTATAAATGTCATAATACATCCAAAGTTAAGCACTTTTTCATCCCACTGATTTTAACAGCACCTCCTGGATTCCCACTGGAATCAATGGGAAACAAAAATGCTTAACTTTAGTATACACAAGAAGTAGAATAGCGAATCACTCACTTATACTGCCTGAGATTTTAGTATCCCCTAAGCTGTTGATACAACAGAGGCAGAGGGGTCTGGCTCAGTCAGTAGAGCCGCCGCCTTGCAAGCCCGAAGATTGGCGAATAGCAAGTTCGAGACACGCCGCTGACAAAAAGCTGTGAAAGCCTCTGTGAGGAGAGATAAGAGCTCCCAGCTGCGCCGGTCGAGTGTGGGAGGCGACGGCCAGCGGAAAAAAGTCAGAAAGGATACCACCTGGAATGTAGTTGTTCACAAAAGACTGGACATTTATATATTGTAAAAAAACCCATTAGGGGGGTTAGGAAAGCCTGCCCATGTACACCGCCTTGGATTAAAGTCAGAGGAGAAATCCAATGACCAAGAAGGGCGGTATATAAATACTGTATATTATTATATTACAATGGCCCCTCTAGTCTCCTGACTACAGGCCCAATCCTAAGGGTGCGTTATGCCAGTGGAACGTGTGTTACATCAGCATAATGAGTTTTGTGGCTGTTCACCATGGCTACTCCCAGAAGTGATGAGCTTCTGGGTTTGCATGGCGATGGACGGCGGATGTCCGCTGCCTCAGGTAAGACTGTGCAGGGGCTGAGAGGGAGGCAGGTGGAACAGATCAGGCCCGGAATGGGGCAGGTTCAGCAACAGCGGTGCCCACTGAATCCTGACTCCCTTCCTGGGCCTGATCTACCTTCATGGGTCAATGCGGACTTACCAGTGATATCGCTGGTGTAGGTCTGAGTTGACCCACCATGCCCACAGGGGTTTACCCTGGGGCAAGGGAACAAATGTTTCCTTACTCTGAGGAGGTCTCCTGAAGTCAAAGTCGAAACTCCCCCATGGGATTCAGCCGATGCCACATTGGTGCTGCTGCATTGCCATGCGGGGAGTTGCGGTGGTTTGGGCTGTATGCCAACTTCAGTGTTCTTACTTTGTTTAGTCCAGCCCATCAATGCTCACAAACACCTACGCATGTGATGTGTTATGTGACTGCCATACATGCACAAGAGAATAAGCTGCATTTTCTATACAAAAAGCAAGTTTCTAGTACTAAAATATATAATGGAGAAAAATGAGAAAATAGCATGGGGATATAGTCTATATATTATATGTCTTTGACTGGTTGGGCTTTCAATTTATCTTCTAAGTTTAATTTTGAAAAACTGCTAACAATATTTGACATTAAAGTCTTAACAAGTTTAAATTAGCTCAGCCATCGAGTAATAACTTTGAGCTTCTTTGAAAATACATAGCAATTAAAAAGAAATGTTTGTAGATTTCAAAATGTCTAAGAAGAAAAAGAACAAAAAGCCAAACTCTGTTGTTTGTGAAAGGAAAATTATTCCACAGGCTATAATTCAGTTTCCTTTTGTCCATCAGAGGGCAGCAGCAGAAATGTTAACAGCTAAGACACTGTAATGCTAAAATGTTTGTATAGGCTTGCAATTTAGAAGTCATCTTAAAAAAATAATAAAATGAAGAGATGCAATCGGGTCTGTGCTCTACTACGCAAGAGAATGTTCAATGCAATTGGTTTCCTGTACGTGTTCAGACTGATTATTTCTAAATATATTCTTCAACATCAATAGACAAATGCTTATTTGCTCATGTTCCAGCAATGATTTGGCTAATCCTTCTGGAAAATTCTCCAGCTAAACAGTTTCCAGAACTGGAAGAATACAAACATAGGCATCGTTAAAGATATTATACCCACACAGCACAATACTATAAAAATGGTAGGGGGCTATGCTGGTCCATAAGAAAGAATCCCAAAGTCACATTCTGGTAATACCTTTCTTAGGACAACCAAAGGATATGTCTTTTTTGGCTGGTCCTAATTAAGGCCTTACAAGAAGGCGGCTTTTGGAACATAATACTAACATCGCTTACTGAAAGTAGAAAATAGAAGTTAGGAAATAATGCAGCAAGTCTTGCCCCATGACTGGGTCTGTTTTTGCTAGTTCTGCTCCAACAGTTTGCAACATATGAGAAAATCTAATTGAATGTGTTCAATCCCACATGTGGGAACAGGCCGGTCACTTGTAGTAAATGAAACAAATCCCAACGTTCGTCTTCAGGTGTCAATGTTGACGGAAAACTCCACATACGCTCCTCCCATAGGGAAGGGATTTATTTACAATAAAGCTGTTGCCGTACAATTCTAAGTGGTCTGCACCATCAATTTAATCCCAGTACAATGCCTGTGTCGCTCCTCTGTTTTACTTGGCACTTGCTTTGTAATTCCCCCTGGTCTGCTTCTCCCACTTACATTGCCGTATTAGGAGGTGGGTAGGTAGCCCATCCTTAGTGTAGCTCTGTCACCCCCAAAGAGTCTCAGCTCTACCTATTGGCTTGAGGCTCCGCAGCTGCAGGCAATCCAATCCCTATCCAGCACATGCTCCTTTCCTGCCCTCCTCCCTTCATCCTGTCAATGTCTTACACGGTCTCCTTTTCTTTACTGGATGCTGCTGTTTGCTCCTCCTCTCCTGCTGTCCGCCTTTCCCTCCTCCATTTTCCAAACATCTCTCTTTCTCAGGGTCTCCCCACTCATCCTCAGCTCCTTCTCCTCATTCCACCCACCCCCGCCTCTCTCTTCTCTCCCTTTTATGCCTCCCAGCCCCCCTTCCTCTGCTACAATCTGGCAGCCACCATCTTTGGTTCCCTGAGATCTTGTGAGATTCCTTGAGACCTTGGAACAGCAATGGAGGCCTCCAAACCTTGGCCATGCAAAGCTCCGCAGTTGTTGTTCTAATAATAATAATAATAATAATAATAATAATAATAATAATAATAATAATAATAATAATATATTGGATTTATATCCCGCTTTCTCCCCCCAAAGGGGGGGATCCAAAGCAGCTAGAGCTTTGAAGAGCTCTTCCATGAAGAACTTCCATGGGCCATATCTGGCCCACAGGCCTTAATGTTTGACACCCCTGTGTTAGAAGTGAAAGGGAGAAAAATAAACTTAAATGACCAATCGTGCAACCTTCGACCTGTGATTGATATCCAGGCTCCTGGTATCATAGAAGAATTCTGATGGATCAGACCAAAGACCCTCTACCCAAGCACCCTGCTTCCCACAACTGCCAACCAGATGGCTCTATAAAATTCAGACTTGGAGCATGGAAGCAAAGTGTACTGCACTCCCCAGCAATTGACATTCAGTAGTATACTGTCTCTGAACATGTATTTTCATTACTAGCATGACTAACCGTCATTGTCAGACCTAGGCTTAACTCTGGATTATACCTCATCAGCCCAATGTTTTATGTTAATCAATTTTGAATCCCAACTCTCAAACAGAGGAACCATTTACCATTTTGCAGATAGACTTTGCTTCCTCAGAGAATTTATGGGAATACACCTCTTCAGTCTCCAAGACTCTCCTGTCCACCTCTTCTCGCTTCACCTTTTCTTTCCTTCCACGAAAGGGCGATTGTCCTGCAATCATTTCATAAATCAGGCAACCTAATCCCCAGTAGTCAGGGCTAAGTGTGTATCGCTGGTTATTCAAGACTTCTGGAGCTGGAAGAGAAAGAAAGAGGAGATCCAGGAAGAGGTTTGGCATTTCTATATTGACCTTCCATACTTATAATGACAGTCCTCATGCGCAGTGTAAACCACAAGTGTCTACTACAACAAAAGTCAAATATGGCGGGGATCAAATGAGCATTACCTTATCTGTTTATACATATGGGACCATGCTTTATTGTTAAATGTCATCAGGTAGCATAATGTCATAAGAAATGCCATAAAGGTAGCATAGCAGCCAGGGTTGAGGTTTTAGCGGCTTTTAGTCGCTACCAGAAGCAACATACTGTGTTGGGAAAGGGGTAGGGATAAGGATAATGGAAAGGGGGCAGATTTTCAGCATGCGTGCTGTGATGGTTAGGCTACCTATTGAGAAACAGGGCCATTGGTTTTCCATGCCATGCACAATCTCCCTCCTATTCCTCTGACACCACTGATCCAGGTCTCTATACTCCTTCTTCCTTGCTGTATGTCACCACAGTTCTGTCAAAAAACATTCTCATACCTTCGAAACCTGGGACCTGTTTGGACAATACCACCCGATTTGTCTGCTGAACCATATGAGGAGTACATGTGCACTTCTTTCCCCCACCTGCATGCTGCCCTCCTGACATAATCATGCGGGGGACAGACCAGTCAAACAGCCCCTCTCCGTACTATAAGAATACTGCTTTATTTGTACTTAAATGCTACTTTATTGTCTCAGATTATAGGACAATTCACAGGGAAGTTTCCTGTTTGAGGGAAATGCCTATAACCCGAGTTACCATGCTAGGGAGACCCTCAGCTGAAGGTGAGGTGAGCTGATGGCTGAAATCGAATAAAATACCAAGGGATACTTAAAGACTAGACTTTTTTTTGCCACACTTTGTATTTCAGAGTTCAAAATTCAGGGTTGATAGCCAACAACATGAGAAACCAAACCACTTACCCATATAACCAACTGTTCCTACCCTTCCACGAATTGATTCACTCTCAGGGATTTTAACAGCTAGACCCAAATCAGATATTCTGATATGGCCTAAAGAGAGTAGAAAAAAAGGACATGTTCTTTCTAGCATAGCCACAGATCTATAGAAAACAGTCATGGTTCTATTCAACATAAATCTAAACATTGCAAGACAGAAAATAATACTAGTCCTACAGAGGAACTCATTAAAACATGAACATGTCTGAAAAATGGTTAAGTCTGCTTAGCACGGAAAGCAGAAAGAGTGACCAAAAATGTGGCTTCCAGTTCTCTCAGCAGGAAGCTGTGAAGCACAACTGGGAGCTTGAGAATGGCCTCAAGTAAAGGCAGGTATCCTTTGCTTTTCTCTCACACAACATTCAGACCAGAAAGCCAGTTGTTCCTATTGGCTAGCCCATATTGATCCACACCAGCTATGCAGACCAGACCAGACCAGACCAGAGCGAAACATCATATGCACATGAGCATGGTGTTTTCACCTCTGCAATGGCACCTCGGATAGTTGCAATACTGTCATTATGAGCAGCAGGGCACACCTCATGACTAGCCCTGTTTCTTCAAGCCCAGAGCGTGTTACTTGCCAATGTTTACACAGGAATACACATCTTGAAAATGACTCCAAAGAGGAGGATGAAGTGCATCTACAAGTGAAGACTGAAAGATGCCATAATTGTGTATAAATAAGGAAGACACGTGGGATTCTGCAACAAAATGCTGCAGTGTTTTTCTTGGGAGTAAGTGCCACTGGACTCCATGGTAAATGGAAGTGTTTCCTTACTTTGTAGTAAACATTTTGTACAACACAGTGTTCGGCTGCAGGGGCTGGTTGGGATCTTTGGAATGGAACAATCATTCTTCCTCATTTCTCACTCTCCATTCCCAGTCTTGCCAGTTCTTATCGTTGGTTCGTTTCCCCTCTAATCTATCTCCCCCCTCTGCTTCAGACTTCAATTGCATTTCAAATGGTGTTTGTACTTATGTCAGAAATTAAAGTTATTTTCCCCACCCTTGAGTTCTCAGGGTAGGAAGCAAGCGTTTCAGTCCACAGGGGTACATCTCTAGGGAATCCAGACATTTTTCCTGTAACACTCAGATTTCCCAGGAAAGAAATAGTTTTGGGGTTTATTTGCCCCCTTGGAGTTTTCTGAACCTCTGGATTTCAGTGAGTACCCAGAAACCTCCATCTTCTTTGTGTCCCATTTTGGCTGCAGTCCTATTGGGACAGGACCAGGGAGTTCAGAAATAGGAGTAATTCCCAAAAGGAACAACAGCCACACAGCTAGCTATGTTATCAATAACATAACCTTCATCGCTTTTTAGAACTCTCTCTTCTAAGTTGTGCAAGAGTCACTGGGCAAAGTTCTATTATTTTTTGTAGCCCAAGACAAGTCTTGGTGATTGCTCAGCCTCTTACTTCAGAGAACGATTTGTCTTTGTACATACCATGTCGCACAACTAAATGTAAGCTACTTTACTGTGGAAGAAAAAGGCCCTGCCTAAAGCTCTCAGACTTACCATAATCATCTAACAGGATATTTTCTGGCTTCAAATCTCTAAAAAAAGAGAGGAAAAGACAGCGTTACTTGTGTGAAAGCAGCTTTGCTAATGTAAGACCAGCAGGGCATCATAATGCAGTTTCTTACCAGGCATAAAACAAAGGGAGCCAACTTAGACAGTAAAGAACACAGTCAATTAAAAAAAAGTAATCTTACATGTTTTTGAAGCAAGATAAATGTACCCCAGTGCTTGAAATACCCTACTCCACTGGCAGAAATCTATCCACTTCAATGGGATAGATTTGAATAATTATGAAAGTACTATTATTATTATCACCACCAGTACCGCAAATGCATCTTCCACCCAGCCAGTGGGTGAGGGAGTAGCTAGAGCATTACGACTGGACATAAGAACAGGCTGCCCACACATAGGCTTGTCTGCGCAAGCCTGCACATGCACAGGAGTCTATTCTCAGTCTGCCACAATTACACTTCGCCATGTGCATTCAGTCACCATTCCTTTGCTATCGAAAAGGACTACTATCTCTTATTCTAAGGCACTGCCAAAGTTCTGTGTGAGATTAAAGAAAATCCATTCTCAACTCCTCAGAGCAAGATGTAAATAATATGGAAAAAACAATGGAAAAGTTTGAGGCAGGCAGCTTACAAACAGCTTGATACAAATATCACACACACACACACACACACACACACACACACACACACACACACACACACACACACACAATATTAATAAGGTGCTCATATGCAATTGTTCATGGTTGTAATCCTATGCAACTTCTTTTCTTACTCATAATCCTTACCTAAGAGTTTACATTATAATTTATTTTGCTTTACATCTATTCCACCCACCATCCATTCATGTGCAATACCACCTGCAGCCAGGCAGCAGCATTAGATAGCAAGGCAAACAGGCATGAGTCAGAACAGGGCCAACAGGAAATGTCAGCCCTCTTTTCATGCAAGGCCAAAAAGTGCAGTCGATTCTCTCATATGCTGTTTGTGACATACGTGAATGCTGTTTATGCAGCACAAAATGCAGAAACGAAACCAAATGCACATGCCTTATACTGAGTAGGATCCACCTTTTACTCTAGTTTGCAACATGGGACCCAGTTTTATTTTTTAATGTATAGATTCCTCTTCCTTAATACGACGACTAAAACCAGTCCAAAGTCTATATGAGAGTATGGTACCACCTCATCTTCATATGCAGGGGTATTCCAAGGTGAGACATCACTGAAGCCACTATGTAATTCTGCCACCCGTCCCCCCCTCCATTCCACTGCCCATTCTCCTACCCCCACTAGTGCATGCACAGGCATGTCCATTCATACACCCCGCCACTTCAGTGGCGCTATCCTCTTCTTGTGCACAAAGAAAGGAGGATGAGAGGGTTTGCTTTCTGCTCTGACCTCCAGGTCACTTGTCATTTTTGTGTAAAATGTCTTGGCAGGTAGAAGGCAGGGAGCAGAACCTCTCTACTCCTAGCATTCTCTCCATCAGCCACTTTACAAGTGGGAGATGTGAAACTAAAGTTGTAGGATAAGAAGGTAAGCTCACAGGCATCACGGGTGGGGGGTTTGTGCTACCAGTGCACGGCGGACCGGGTGACACCAAATTTGGGGGGTCACCATGGCCGCCACTGTGCTGCCCTTCCACTCGTGCTCTGAGCTGCTTGTTTGTGGGAACAAGTGGCTCAGGGTGGCAAAAAACGCTCACCTGTCTTCGTGTTTGGCGGCTCCACCCCGAGCCAAAGCTGCGAGATGCTTCTTCACAGAGCCAAGGTGGTGTCACCCCTTCCTGCTGCCTCTTTCAGTGTCATTCACCCCTCCCTGCCACCTTCTCACGCACTTCACACTCCTCCGGCAGCTGCTCCGAGCTCTGCAACCCAGAACTAATTGGTGTGGTGCGATGACATCATCAAGCCACGTTAATCGCTTCTGGCTGCTGCCGCACTGGGTGCAAGGAGAGCCGAAAGGAGTGCAATGCTCCTAGCCTCTTAAGTCCCGCCCCGCAACACCGGCAGCCAATCAGCTGCCAGGATTCTCCTGCCCTTGTCTTGCTAGCTCGGGACGATCCGAGCAACAAGTGCCAGCCCTCCGAGGGTGGGGGCCAACGCCTTTCTCTCCAAGTACACAAGAAGAAGGGACTGCCAGACAGGCAGTGGGCCAGGGGAGGTGGTGGGCAGGTATGGGGCATCCCGTGTCAGCTTCCCACCTGCCATAATTTGCCACCTGAGTCAAAGGGTTCAATTGGCCTCATGGCTGGACTGGCCCTGTTCACATGGGCAACCACTTCTCTAATTTTACTCAAAATACCACATCAGAGTAGTGTAGCATCTGCTTTCTCTATCATGAAAAGATACTGTTTAAAGTCTCAAAAACATTACTCAAATTAGCACTGCAAGAAAGCCACTCACTGAACAGGAAATTTCTTCCCCATCATTTTAAGTTGTTCTCTTTTGATAATTTTAGTTTTGATATTTCTTAATAAGAACCTTAATGCTTTTTTTCTTGCTAATCATGGGAGATTTTTTTATTTGTTCAAAATATATCATGCATATTATTTATTATTGTAAGCAAAGGCGCATGTACCCAGGACATTTTTGTTCCTTGTCTTTTGTTGGTTTAAATCTCTATTGACCTCACAAGATAAACTTTGCAGGATAAACCACTGGTACTAGTTCCACTTTTCAAACAAACAATACGGAGAAAATATGTGAAGGGCAGGAGGGCACAGAAGAAAATGGATGGCTTTATTTTAAATACTACTGTATGCTTATTCTCAGTGTTAACAGAAAGACTCATAGCGCTGGAGTGATGCAATAAAGGTCATTCTCCACATACCTTTTTGTTCTAATTTTAAACATTTCCTTCAACAACGTACATTTCTTAATTCGCTCACATTACACATTGGCTGTATTTGGTGACATTCAAGCTTACAAAAAAATAAATAAAAATGCTGAGAGATGATCTGTGTGTTCATGAAAAACTTAGCCCACAAAAGCTTATGCTTAAGCAAATTTGCTCCTCATTAACATGCCATAGGACTCTTCGGAGGTTTAAAAACCAGTTCTGGTTGGAGAGGGATGTAGGTCAAAAGATATCTTACCAGAAGAGAATTCTGAGTTTTAACAGAGAATAACTTCCAAGATTAGGCTTACCAGATCTCCAACCGGGACAGAGTGCTAAACCTTTAGGAGAAGGAATGTGGGCAGGTGTAGCTTGTTAAGTCCTAGAGCACAATCCTAGGCATGTCTACTCAGAAGCAAGCCCCATTGTGTTCAGTGGGGCTTGCTTCTGAGTAGACATGCCTAGGTTTGTGCTGTAAGGTTTAACAAGCTGCACCTGACCACATTCCTTCTCCTAAAGGTCTAGCACTCTGTCCCGGTTGGAGATCTGGTAAGCCTATCCAAGATCAATAATCACCACATAGTTATAGCTCCTGTTTTTCCATCAACAAAATGCAGCCTACATTGTTTCTCTTCTTAGGGCCAAGCTAAGTATGATGTGAAAGATCCATGACTGGGTGAGATTTGGAGTATGATGTCACCGATATGCAACTCTATTCCATGAGATGCCAGGAAGTCAGTGGAAGTCCTGAATCAGTGAAGGACTGGATGTGGGCTAACAAGCAAAAACTTAATCTAGGCAAGACAGATGGTGTAGTGGTTTGGGAGTTGGACTTAGACCTGGAAGATCCAGGTTCAAATCCCCGCTCAGCCACGAAGCTTCCTCGGTGACCTTGGGCCAGTCACTATCTCTCAGCCCCACCTACCTCACAGGGTTGTTGTGAGGACAAAAAGGAGGGGAGGAAATATGTACACCACTCTGAGCTCCTTGGAGGAAGGGCGGTATAAAAATGTGAAAAATAAATAAATAAATAAGTGTTTTTGGTCACTAAGAAAGCCAATATTGGGGAAGGCATGCAACCTGTTATGGACTCCCCTTAAAGAACTGCTCTGCAGGTTGCAAGGGCTCTTAGATGGTCAGGGGTGCTTTTGTAGAGCTACGCCATCAGAAGGCAGATCTGACCACCCACACACATGCATGTAGTGCAAACTGCTGCAGGTAGACTGGTGACTGGGGGATGTTTTTCAGAGTACATCCTAACACTGTACAATCTGCATTGGCTCCTGGTCAATTTTTGGGCCCAGAGAGAAATGTTGGCTATTACTTTCAAAATTCACAGTAGTTTTGGGACCAGGATATGCATTTTTCGCTGTGTGATCCTGAACACCCACTTAGGTAGGCTTACCAGATCGCCGACCGGGACGGAGCGACCAGCCCTTAAGGGGCGGGGCGCGGGGGGCCCCAGAACGCGACACGTTCTGCCTCCCCGCGCCCCGCCCCTTAAGGGCAGGTCGCTCCGTCCTGGTCGGTGATCTGGTAAGCCTAGGCTTGGGTTTTTGATGCATCCCATCACCAATAAAAATGTGGTTGGTGGGTAAGTGGAATGGAGCCTTCTCTGTTGATGTGCCCCAACTGTGGGAGGCAAAGTTTGCTCCGTCCCTGTTAAATTTGGGTGCATTGTTAAAACCACTCTGTTCCAGTGGGTCTATGCAGAACAATGGAATAATTTCCCTTTACTGGTTCTGGTATTGGTTCCTTTGATACTTTTTGTTCTTGCTGCTGATGTTGTTTGTGTTTAGCGCAAAGGCTGGCAGCCCTCACTCCATCTGGACCCTGCGCCCACTGATTCAGGTAAGTCCTGCACCGGTTTGTGCAGGGGCATGAGGAGGGTGGGCAGAGACAGCCAGGGGGTGGCCATTGGACAGTCCGGGCTAGGAGGGAGTGGGGATAGCGGTGGTGCACACTGCCGATATACTCTGCCCGTTCCCAGCCCGGTTTGGTCTTACTCTGCCACCTCAGATGTACATTAGCTAGCTGGTGTACATCCGTGGAGGCCCATAGGGCCCCGGCCAGCTTACACACAGGAAGGGGATGAACTCCAGGAAATGTATCAATTTCCTGGAGTTAATTTTTCCTTGCAGCAGGAGCCTAGATTTCCAGCCAGGTGCTATTTATGGCTTGCATGAATGAACAGTCCCCAAGTAGTCCATCCTTAATGGACTTACATGGATTGCATTACACCATTACAAACCATGTAATTGTTTACATGGATTAGGAATCCTTCATAACAATTCTATGTGATCTTAGAAAAAAGCCTATCATGAACACAAAACATTATAATGGATGCGAATCTGTGTTGCACCACAATTTATGTTGATTGAACTTGGCCTACAATTCATTTCTCTCTGGAAAGAGGAGAACCATCCAATACACTTCTGAAGGCAATGGAAGAATGCTTACCTGTACACAGTATTCTCTCTGTGCAGATCTTCTAAGCCACAAAGAATCTCTGCTGCATAAAACAATGCTCTTTCTTCCTCGAAGCCTGGGTTTCCCATGTTATAGATGTGGAATTTCAAGTCACCCCCATTCATTATGGTTAGAACTAAACAGAGTGCATCTTTTGTTTCATAGGCATAGGCTAAGTTGACCTAGAAAGACAATTGTGACTGTTCAGGCACAAGAAAATTCCTGATGTGTACATCTCGTTCATGGGTAGCATCTTGCAGTAGAACTATCATAACATGCAGTAAAAGGAAGAAACACGAGCAGGGCAAACTGTCGACTTTAAAAGCTCAAGATTTAAAAGCATTTGGAATTACATGACTGAAATGTACCTACATTTACACTTTTATGTAGGCGCACACATGCTTTTATTAAAAATAAAGCTGCTGTGGACAAAAAAAGAAAATTTAAAACTTTTAAGTTAAATGTTTCAGCTTCCACCTTCTTCAGTAACACACATATTTGCTGAAAAATGTGGAAGCCAAAACATGTAAATCAGAGTTTTAAATCTTCTCTATTTTGTTGCCACTGATATGATATTACTATTTTATGTTTGACAGCATCCCACAAAGATCCAGAGCCTACTTTTCTGCAACATTGCTTTTCTGCTCCAGATATTTTTACTCTTCAGATACTCCTCACAGTATGTATAATAATAAGATGGTAACATGTATTACTGCCAATTCACACTTTCCGGCATACTTTTAGAAAATAGGTAACTATTTTCACAGATTTGACAATGTTTTCTCATTTCATTTCATTTCCACCCTATCACATCTGCAGCAGCTCAATAATTGACAGAGAAAAAAAAATTGAAATCTGATCCTTGACTAAGTATTGGAAGACAACCCACCATAGGAACATTCAAAAGCACAGGGATATTTGTAGGAACACTCTAGTAATACCTTTATTAGGACCAACCGAAATTATTTGGTTGATTTTAAAACAAAATATTGAGCAGCAAGCTTCCAAGTTCAGTATAAACCTTTTGTCAGTCAAATGAACCTGGAAGCTTCTGTTCAAGAACTCGCGTCATTTTGGTTGGTCCTTTTTAATATATATATATATATATATATATATTTATTTATTTATTTATTTATTTATTTATTTATTTATTTATTTATTTTATTGATACAACAACAACAACAAACAAACAAAACCATATATAATTTCAAAAAGTTACAGCAAGCGCAAAGTATATATCCTACTAGCATATTATTTTCTATTTTCAACTTATAACCAACCACAAGCCAAATTAACTAACATACTATTCATCAAATCTACAAGTCATCAAATCACTCTTCACTCTCTCACCTAAGAACTCAATAAGCTGCTTCGAATTATGTCATTTTCGTTGGTCCTAATCAAGTTACAGTGAACCCTCAATTTAACAGACCTCAGTTTAATAGACTTCAGAAACAACGGATGTTTTCTACTTCATTAAAAACTACTAGTCATATATGTTTTGCGCATACATGTCTCCACTGACTTCAATGCATTAGGACTTAACAGACTTTTGACATTAACAGACACCCTTCCCTCCTATTAGTCCATTAAATTGAGGGTTCACTGCATTACCAGAATGTGGCTTTTGGATTTTTTCTTACGGGTTAACACAGGATTATTTACAATTTCCATAGGAATGGAAATGTGCATTCCAATATGGAGAGTGCTCTGCAGGGAATAATGCACTTGGGAACTACCCGATTCAAAGTCTATCAGTTCCCAGAGAATGATTTATAGAAAAATCTGTACTAGCAACAGTAATGAGCAAATAAAATAAGCAGGCTGACTTGAATCAAGATGCACTCTGGAAGTACTGTACACATCCTGTGACCAATGGCACTTGCTGATGGCTGTGCAACAACTAATGGAAGGCTGCTGCCCAATGAAAATTCAGCAATACTTACTACAAATTGACTATTGACTTTTTCTAGAATCTGCTTTTCGTTTAGGGCCATGGATTCACCTTTCCTCTTCTTTATTCGTTTTTTCTCTAATCTTTTGCATGCATACATTTTCCCAGTTGCACGCACTTGGCAAGCACATACCTGAAACAAAGAAATTATGGGGGGGGGGGCAATAGAATTGATGAAAAATAGTAATGTAATGTAGACAAAAAGAATCATGACAATTCCGCTAAATACCTCAAACCCTCATCTATTTAAGAAATTATTTTCCTAGGTAGACTTGTTCAACCATAGCTGGCACTGAAAGACTTGGTTAGGGGATGAGGAGGTAAGAGAGACACAGAGACCACTGACCACCACCCTACGTCCAATGTCCTCAATTGACTTACATGGACCAGAACAAACACTACAGAAAGACAAGGGAGGCAAATTCTTTCTCCATTAGGTTTAATACCACAGCTCAGGAAGGTCATAGAGCAATGAACTGGGATGCACTCTGCACAAGTTTTCAAGGATGCAACGAAAAATACAGTGATGTGGATTATGAAGTAAGAGAGTCTCTAAAACTGTGCTCTTCACAATGCTTTATATATTTACTTCAATTAAAAATGTACTATCACCAAACCAAAACATCCAGGAGCCACGTTTAAGGAGTCTCATCTCATGAAGCAATACAGTACATGAAACTGTATTGAAAATAATGCAGTAATACATGAAAGTAATGCAGTCTTTAACATTTTCATGCTCGGATTTCTTTGGCTGCAGTATAACCACATGTTCTGAAGAGTAAAGGGTTTTTAAAAGACGTTTTCATAATTACTCACCTCCCCAAAACCACCCTTTCCTAATACTCTGTACTGTCGAAATGTGTTTTTTGTGACTGGTTGTCTGAAAGAAGAAAAAGAAGGGGTGGGGGGGGAGATAATCAGTAGAATACTTAAAAAAAACACCTTTGCATTAAAAGCTGATACTTTACACAATCACTTCATTTCAAGGCATTTGAGTTGTGCAATATTTTTGCACCATCCCCACTTGTCCAAACAGAAGTTTCAAGGGTAGCATGACCAAGGTTTGGCTTTCTTTGGATGAGTGTGCACTGGAGACAAAGTATTTTGAACTATATGGAGGGCCGGCCGACTCAAGACCTTCTGGTGCCTGAAGTGGGGCATGCAAAAAACATTGCTTCCCTATACCTGGTGATATGCCAACCTCTACTCCTCCAGCACTCTAGTCCACTATTCTCCTCTCCTCCCACTTCGTCTCCATCTTCGTTTTCCAGTTCAAGGAGTGGGAGGAGGAGGATCAGTAGAGATGGATGGAAGCAGGAGCCCCCTGCCAGTCTGCTCCCTGAGGCAATCCTTTCAGTTGGCCTCATAGATGGGCCGTCCCTAAATATATGGTTTATTGACAAGCAAAGCAGAGGCAAAGATGCACTCCTACAAAAGAGGAAATCAACTACTGGTACTCACATTATACCTCCAGCGAGAGAGATTCTGAACCTCAAGATGCCTTTAGCCAACCTCAGCTCTCAGCCAAAATCCTGCTATAACACACACCCTTCCCTTTTACAGCTGTCTCTGTAAACACTGAGATTCCCTACATTTTTAGAGAAAAACATTTCTCTATTAGCTCACCATTCTGGGCTATTAATCTAACAAAGGAATAGTCAGTGAGCCACCATAACAACCAGTAACAGTGGCATCACAGTACAGTACCAAAGTTCCAAAGTGTTTCATGTTTTTTTTTAGATTTCTCAAACTACATTGTCCTTTTTCATCCTAGTGATCAGTTGGCTGTGTGTGATACTCCCTGCTCCTCTTGGATCGTGGACATTGGCAACTCTGTTGTCCTTTACTGGAAAAAGAGTAGAGAGCGGTTTGATGTACAAATTGTTCCTCCTCCTTCCTTTCTAAACACAGGAGAACCGTGAATTAAGGATCAACCTACATGTTACTTCAGCAAAGGTGTGTTCTCAACTCTGCATTTGTTAGCGTTGCAGTGTCATTCATGGGGGCTTTCGGGGAAGAATGGTGGTCTGGTGACCACCTTGTACCTACGGTAGTCTCCAAGAGGAGGATTGCTAGCAGTAGTGAGTTCTTTGACCCCCAAACCCTCAAAAGAGCCCCATCTCCATTTTCATCATCTGTAAATGGGTGGTGAAAATAGACAGGAGGGATTTGAGAAAGCTCTGGTATTTGCTGAGGTAACATGGGTGCAGGGAGAGGGAATTTGTAGAAAATAATAGGTGGAGGGACACTTAAACTTCTGATTCTCCCCTGTAAATACCCCAACACCCCTCGCTTTTATTTTTTCCCCAGCTGAACTTAGTTCAGATCCTAGAGTCTAGCTGAGAAAACTGCGCTAAAGATGGCGGGGGAGGAACATCTGCAGTCAGAATCAATAGATAGAGGAAGGATAAGGCAACTCCCTCCCGCCTGTAAGTTTTTTCCTCTGATCTATTCCCCTACTTCACATTAGCATTACATGAGAAACATGGGTTGGTAACCCTGTGCCTGTCCCATATGATGCCTTTTTTGAATTGTGTTGCTCTGGTTTTGGTGTTTTTGTTCTCAGTTCTGGTTTTGTTGCCTTGTCACTTAGTTTTATTGCATTATTAGTTTAATTTGTCCAATTGATGAGCTTCAATTTGTTTTGATTCCTGCCCAGATTGTTGGCCACCATGGGTTCTCCAATATGAAGAGGAAAGAGAGGGCAAATTTTTACATAAATAAGTACGCCAGAACCCTCTGAATGAGAACACAATGTGAGCATCCATATTGAATGGCATTTCATGCATTTCTCCCTTGTGTGGTGTGGTGTAGAGTAGACTGTGCCAATCCCCTGAATTTTCTGTAATTCCACTGCCTAGTGTACAGGTTGTTTGCATCAGGGTGGGATGTAGAAGAGACTTAAAAAAAATACATGCCATCACTGGTGGATGGAACAGTGCAGTGTGCTTGCAAATGTTCCTGGTGATGCATTAAATAGCTGCAAATCAATATCTTTGGAAATCATCCTGAACTACAGAATAAGTGCGATACGTTAAGAACAAAGATTCTAAGAGCATTTCTAGACCAGGTCAAAGGCCCGTCTAGTCCAGCATTCGGCTTCTCACTGTGGCCAACCAGATGCCTCTGGAAAGCCCTTAAGCAAGAGATGAAGACAAATCCTTCTCTTGCCATTGCGCCCCCCCCCCATGACTGGTATTCAGAGGCATATTGACAAAAGACCTATAAGACTTCATAGTAAATAAAAAATCAAATACAAGTTCTGGTCATATTTGAGAACTAAATAGAGGTTCAATCAAGCAGAAATGAAAACCTGATTGAACACACAGGCTTCGAACAAAGGAATCCTGCCTTTTCCATCTCAGGTGAATTTTTGCCCCCATCTTGATGCTGAAGTTGGGCAGTTGTAATCCAGCCTTAAGGGTTTTTTTTTAAATTGAAAAACCATCTGTATCACCCTCTCTCTCCAAATGATGCTGAAAGCAACTTGATTCTCACAATGATTCTGCTTGTTCCAGTTCTATAGATCAGGGTGTAACCCCATATTGCCGTTGTCTGACGTCAGTTGCTGTACAGAGAATGTGAGCTCAGTCAGCAAACTGAACAGCCACATTTGCAGTTTAATTGCTTACTGAATCGGACTGCTTTTCTGGAGGCAGGCAGACTGACTGTGGAACGGATTGCTTTCTACCCCAGCTTCTTTCAAGGATATTTTGTAGAAAGGTCAAGCCTGGAACTGGGCGACCTAGGTGCCACCTTTAATTGGATTTCTTTAATCTAATGGAGATTTCGCTCGCTCTCTCCCCTCTCATTTCCCTCTCCCCACTCCTCCACTGAAAAATGAACAATTAAACAAGAATCCATTGGCAACCTACTCAAAAGAAGCCTTCTCATTTCTGTTTTGCTGCAAAAGCACAACCAATTCACCAGCAGAGGGCACTGTGCTAATACACTGAGGGTCAGCCACAAGGTATCAGAGACCAACATTATGGGAGGTTACCAGGACCACTTTTTATTTTCTTTTATTAAAGGATGAAATCTGAAAGTGAATTTAAGCTTCTGAGGAAGTACTCATAAACCCTGTGAGGGGTTTTAAGGCTTCCACATCTGCAAAGCTAAATTTCTAAAGTGAGATGTGCTGGAGGCTTCAGCCAGCTTGACAGTTGCACGGCCCTTCTCTCTAATCCCCTACGTGTGGGTGTTGTCTTGTCTGCGGTTACTCAGCAATGAAGGAAAAGGATTTATGCAAGAAGCTATGCTAATCAGAGATACTAGAAAACCAAACGAAAGCTGGTGGGCAATGTTTTAACAACAGGAAAAATGCTTATTGATTAAAATATTGAACAGCAGAAGTAGATCAATAGCTGATTAATGGTTACTGAAACTTGGGCAGATGATGACGACGATGATGATGATGATTTATATACCACTTTTCAACAAAAGTTCACAAAGCGGTTTACAGACAAAATCAAATGATTAAATGGCTCTCTGTCCCAAAAGGGCTCACAATCTAAAAAAGATGCAGAACACCATCAGCAAACAGCCACCAGAAAAGACACTGTGCTGGGGTGAAAGGGGGGTAGTTAGTCTCCCCCTGCTAAATATACGAGGAGCACCAATTGAAAAAGTGCCTCTTGCCCAGTTAGCAGGGGTAGCACACAACATTATGCTAATGCGTGCGTGACTGCACGTGCATATGTACAGACAGGGAAAGATAATGCGATGTACCTGTTTGTGCAAAGACAGTGAACTTTTCCACAAAAGGAAAAATACTACATATGCAGATACTATCAATGCTATAATTGCCATAGCAAAATGTTTTTTTGGATGCGAAAAGATGAAATTGAGATTTTTTTTTCATGATTACAGAACATTTCTTACCCAAAATCAAATATTTTCTTATTTGGATCCTTGTCTCATTTGGACTCTGTGGTTGCCAAATAAAAGTTAAATGGGACTCTGCACACACTCA
Source organism: Plestiodon gilberti rubricaudatus (assembly GCA_026170595.1). Lineage (NCBI taxonomy): Eukaryota > Metazoa > Chordata > Lepidosauria > Squamata > Scincidae > Plestiodon > Plestiodon gilberti. Next base: position 60,992,883 of record JANXHW010000003.1, on the reverse strand, counting down.
AATATACTTTCTGCTTTAAAATCAGTATCAAATATCCCCATTACCTAGGGAAGGCCAAACAGGTTACCCAAAAAAAGTCGGTTTTTCTTTGAGAACGATGACCATTTGCAAGCAGTAAAAGCATCACTGTCCTCCCATGTTTCATCGTAACTTAAATTCATGCAGAGCCCACAGGCAGTACTTACCTTTCCAGCCATTTCCACTGGAGAAATCTATCAAAATGCATGCTGTCTGAATATTCTTGAAAAGGTTCTCCACTTAGGTAGTCATGGACAGATCTGTCTCAGATGAAAAAGACAAACATTTTATAATCCTGAGCTTCTTCACTCCAAAAGAATCGTTCCAGTCCAAGCAAGGGTGCTTAGCTTAATTTCCACAACTTCTTACGTCAGTAAGCAATAAATGTTTATTGGCTCAAGGGATGACGGAACAGAGTCCTGCTCATTCAACAGAGTCCTCCACAATGCTCTGTACTTCCAGTGCTCTCCAAAAATCCTGACCTGAGAATTGAGAGAATCTCTGGGATAACTTAAGACGGGGCAGAGGAGACTGCAGTGGGAGATGGAAACATGTGGATATTCAAAGGCAGGGACACCTTGCAGGAGCAGAAGTGCCTTTCCACTCATGCAAGGCATTAGGCGCCTTTGGAGCCAATGTATTTGTATAATGCATTATGTATAATGCATAACGGGAAATGTCAAAATCAGTGAACGTTGATGGCACCAAAAATTCTTAACATTTGACAGATTAGCAGTTCTATGGGACCTGGATTTTCTGACAAACCTCAAATGCCCCATCAACCCTGTACTACCAACATCACTAAATCCTTTATTAATGGCCTTACACTTACACTGATTTATCAAAAGACAGACACTGTTGCTTTGTGTAATCCTGAATATATATTTTAAAATGGACAAAGATTTCAGTATGAACTTTCATGGTCAACAATTCACAAAAGCTTATGCTGAAATAAAGTGGTTCATCTTTAAGGTGCTGCAGGAACCTACTGTTTTTACTTGTAATTCAGCAGTTCACAAACTCTCATGTCGAGTTGCACATCACTGCATGTTGCCACCCCCCCTTAAGGGGGTAGCAACCAATTCCTCCCAACTGGGGCATCACAACACCCCAGTTTGGAAACCTATGCTGCAAGAGATTAACATGGATATCTTTTTTTTCTTCTTCACATTTTTATACCGTCCTTCCTCCAAGGAGCTCAGAGTGGTGTACGTATTTCCTCCCCTCCTTTTTGTCCTCACAGCAACCCTGTGAGGTAGGTGGGGCTGAGAGATAGTGACTGGCCCAAGGTCACCCAGGAAGCTTCATGGAAGAGCGGAGATTTGAACCTGGATCTTCCAGGTCTAAGTCCGACTCCCAAACCACTACTACACCATCCTGGCTCTGGAGTTTTGCAAATTAAACATATATACTTCAAGAAAGGCTACGCAAAGTAAGTTTTTTCAGCAAGGTAACTAAAAGAAGCTCTTTTATTTTTTGTTAAGCAACAAAAGCTACCTGTCATATCTCTATTTGATTTCTAGTTTCTCATTTTGATATAAAGCAAGTTTTTTACAAAAAAAATTCTAAGCTTTGAAATTGGTCTATACCAGGGAACAAGCAACACCTTTTAACATCAAGCCTAGCTCTGTCTTTGTCATTACTGTAACTTTTCCATGCATCTGGTACATTTTATAACTTTTCCATTCATCTATCCCACCATGATACAACAGCCAACTGAGGCAAAACCAGTTTCTTGTTACTGTTTCGAACAATTGTCATTTTCTTCCATGCCAAAGAGAAAAAGAGTCATTCAGTCACATGAGAAGAACTACTGAATGAAAGCCGGGTATATTTTACAAATACCCAATTAAATCATCCAGGAAGAACAAAATGTGCCTAGCGCCAGACTGTATGGCGATAGCTTTCGATAATCCTCCCTTTGGGTGTTTTTGTTGTTTTAAGGCCTTGTTGTCCTGACGAACATTTGAGCCAGGGTTTGGTAATCTTTTATGTGGAACTTTACAGTACAAGAGCAAAATTGCCGTGACTTTGCAAAACTGATACGTCCTTTTCCCAGACAAAAGGACAACACAGGGCATAAGCCACAGTCCTAATTCAATGTCATCCTCTTTGAGGCATTCTGGGAGAACAGGACACAGCAGTATCTGGACATTCTAATGTTCAAGTGTGCTGGAGAACTGCTCTATTTCTAGTTCAAAAGGAGGGTGGTTTGGCAATGTGTCTTCATCGCGGCTTACTCCCTGCTATAGGTAAACTGGAGAAATCTTGCCTTAAATTAACTTGGAAATATTGCTGCTCTTCCTTCCAAAACGGGGGGAAAAATCAGATATTTTCTGGGCCAGTTTGAGGCTTGGAAAATGCCAGCCCCTAAAAAACTCCCATAAGACCATCATCCTTCAAAATGATGCAGGCACACTTTTCCTTTACTTCCAGGTCCTCAATGGCAATAAGCATACTGTGACGGCAGTGAGGGAGTGTGGGAGGATTTTTGCAAGTGCCATTAGAAAAAGCATGGGGGTGACACATTAAGGACATGCATGGGTTGTTGGGGTTTTGTTACCTGGGGATGGGGAGGTAACAAAAATACATGGGGAGATTCTCTCCCTGGGTACAGGATCTGTGTGGGAGTGGGGTTTGTTGGTGCACTCCCATTTCCTGTGTAACCGTGAACACTGTCCATCCATGGTTACAACAACATCTGCACAAGGACAAAGTTCCCATCAGTATAACACTTCTATGCAGAAAAAAGAATGTACACAGCCAATGTTTCCAAATTCATGGGACAGGAGTAACCTTTACTACAGAGCGGAATAGATATATCTTTTCCTCTATTTTTAAATAAACGTTAGATGTGCATTCTTGCCTCTGAGAGGGAAGGAAGAAAAAGGTTTATGAAATTGCAGGGGCAGTAGTGCTTCAGTGGAGAGAGTTGCCTTATTGCTGTCTCCTTCTACACATTTTTAAAAGCTAAAGGAGTGCTCCCAAATGAGTGGCATGGCAAGCAGCATTCACCAAACAAAGTTAACCCTCCCCAGCTCCTTTGAAAGAAAGCTCCCAAAATGACAAATGCATGGTGACGGTACAGGCACTAGCCAGCAGGTGCTCATGGCATTAAAAAAAAAACCCAAAGAAATATGTAATAAACGCAAATCATTGCGTTTATTATTAACAAACATGACAGCTTGGTGAATCTATTACTTATTTCCTATCCGTTTTGACTGAATGGGCATTTCCCTCTTCTTGTGCTCATGACAATAAATGTGGCTATTGAAAAAACAATGAGGACAGTGGCGTCATCAGCGGAGGGGGCCTTGGGGCAGTGGGCCCCCGGGCAGCAGGATCGGGCCCCAGGTGGCACACGGGCAGGGGGTGTCACAGCGGCTGGCGGAGGCACAAATCGTCCCGTTCGTTGGGGCGAGCGAGGAGTGTCGGTGGCGTGTTTGGCCCTCCCGCCTGCCCTGCGCCTCGGCGCGGGGGGGGGAGTTGTAGCTCCGCTACTGAACGAGGAACCCACATTTCCAGCCACAGAAATTTGCAGTATGAATGCTGGGTCTCATAATGAATGCAGGAGCTGTGGAGTGGGGGGGGGGAAGCTTTGGAACCCACGAACCCTCTGCACTACAAAAATGAGTGTCTGCTCTGAATTGCACGCTCCAGCAGCATAGAGCACTGTTCATTCTAAAAATATATAAAATAAAAAGAAAACCCTTGCCTGGAAAGATGCTAAGATTACAAATATTAGTTTTAAGCAGCCTAGGCAAATTAAAATTCTCCTCCTCCAACTGACACCTCTCTGGAAAAGAATTGTATGGATTGCAACAGGTTAACAGGACCTTTGAATGTCACATTATACTTACTTCACACAAGAGGAGAAGAGCTCTTTACAGGGACTGTTTTCAAGTTTTTCTTCTGTCTGTTGGATAAGATCTTGACTGACTTCTGCTACATAAGTTGGGGACTAGGGGTCAACCAAGACAATAAACAACACATCAGCTTTGTGACAGAAAGAAAGCATTTCCTTGATAACCACACTCATATTATGCATAACCACACCAGAAATAAAATGGAAATATTCATATTACCTACTAAAATTTGAAGCCTGTATAAAATCTCCCCAGAGAGATTACAGAGAGCCCCTGCGCTTGAGCTCTGCTGGCTCAGTAGAGCTTGAAGCGCCACTTTTCGGGCTCTGACGTGGTGCCGTGTGGCCGAGATGGTGGCCGCCATCTTGGCTGCCAGCAGGCCGTGTACCACTAGCCTGTAGTCCGCATACTGCCAGTGGTATGTGTACCACATGTTGGAACCTCTGCTCTAGTGCATGGACCTAAGGGTCTTGTGAGTGGAATCTTGCGCACCCCCTCAGTAAACATATGGAGCAGAAGGACTGAACAGAGTATGGAAGGCTCTCTCAACACAATGCAGAACTCTTTGCAGGATTCCCACGGCAAGCCCTCCACTCCACACTCACATCCGCAAGCACGAAGTTCTAATGAATATGTCTGGACTGGAGCGGAGAATGCTGCGCACCATGTGCATCTGTTGTAGCTGGGATGCACACCTCAAAAGGGCCCACCACATACTTTTCTTAACCAGTTCACCACAACGAACCAGAGTAAAGGGATTGTTCTGAGCCCCACGTAAGTAGAAATGTTAAACCACTGTATAGATTTCAAAATTTAACTGCACAGTTTAGGAGACATGTTTTCAGCAGTGCTTCCACTTTCAGGAAAGCAAAACAGAACCAGATTCTGAAACCATTTTCAGAACTTTCCTGAACAAATTTCAGAATGCCTAGCACTGCATGGATTGTTTCTATTTAAGGCTTTTGTTGCCTTCTCAAGATGCCATATTTGGGCTACCATTTTTTTCTCTACCTAGAAGTTTCTGCAAGTTTGCCTCTCTCCACTGACATCATATTACTGCTCTATACAAGTCTGAACTGTTTTCTAGTCGATCAAAGAACCGCTTATTTTTGCTTACTTTGATGTATTTTTTACAATCTTTAATTCCAACTTCAATAAAATTATCATTAGGAAAAATGCCTTTGATTGGATCACACATTTTTTTTTCATTTAAGCTTTCTAAAAAACCAAACAGAATTCAAGGTAAAACAGAAGAGAAAACGCCTCCATACACCACTCGCATTGCCCCTTCCCACTGCAAGTTCATGAGTCACAGCTGAAGCTTCATTTTTCAAATCTGCTTGTGATCTAATCTCTCATTTCCCCTCTTTCCGAGCCAATCCATGCATACTTAGAATGTGTTTATCAGGATGAGTCAAGTCTCTTCAGAATGCTAGCATTCCCCTACATAGGAGCGCATAAAAAGAAACATATGGATGGACTTGATCCCACAATGAAATACTGCAAACTATTTTACTGGACAATGTAGTATTAACAGGAATAATTCCCCCACCCCTTCTCCCGAAAACCTATTTACATAGCAATTGTATATCTGTGAAAGCAAACTGTGTAATTGTGCAGACTTTGAAACCATTGCAGCCTCGGGCCAGAGGATTCATGCCAAGCAGTTAGACCCATCTACTAACTCATGCCGGCCACATGACCACAGAGGCGTCTTCGGACAACACTGGCTCTTCGGCTTTGAAATGGGGATGAGCACCACACCCTAGAGTCGGACACGACTGGACTTAATTGTCAGGGGTCACCTTTACCTTTACCTTACTAACTCTGTAGATATTTTATAGTCCTGAACAGAGTTCTACATACATTAAGCACCAACATCATTCATGCTTTCACTTTTGCTTGAGACCCAGTGCAAGCCAGAGACGTAGACAATCGCACGCACTGACACTTTCTCCTTTTTTTCCAAAGCTATTAGACATGTGTTCAAATGTAATGACTTAAAATAATGAAAGCCACCGCTTTTTTTTGCTCTGGAAAACCAAAGTCATCAGCATCCGCCACTGTTACGCATCTGCATGATAAACCAGGACCCACCGTCCAACACACAGTTATAAGCACACTCAAATTCACTGAACTCAAAAGTCGTAAGCACACCTCCATTGGATTGTGGTCTGCGTCTCTCTATCAGCTCGAATGCCATTATTTAGAAGGGGAAAAAAATACTGCAATAAACAATAGGTCAGAGTTATTATGATTCCTATGTAGAACTTGTTAGGATTTTGTTATGATTGTGCAACTGAATCTCTCCCCTTCCATAAAAAGGCTACTTTGTGCAATTTTTGATTAACTTAAGCTGTATGTGAAATATGAAGCAATCCTCAGAAGTGCACCCACTCATAGTTTAATTGCCATCTTGCCATGTGTTTGTCATATGTGAATACACATGTTGGGGCGTCTCTGATCAACCCATGGTCAAATTCTAGCTTTTACCAAGATTCTTACATCTGCTTATTTGAATTATTGCAGAGGGCCTACCGTGATGACAAGTTCAGAGGCGTCACTAGGGCGCACGCCGCTCCAAAGCAGGGGCGCGCGCATCACCCTAATGACCCCTACCCAGCCCCTAATTGGTCATTTGGCGCAGCCACCAGGTCGCGTCGCGGTTTTTTGGGGGGCGACCCGACGGGATGCTGTCCCGGGTGCCCCCGACTCTGCCTTTTCCCTCAGGAACAGTCTGCGCATGCGCGAAAACATTATAAATTACGTTGTGATGCAGTGGGCCTCGTCTGAAGGCCCTGGTGCGTCGGCTGGGGAGGTCGCTCCGAGGCCTTCTCCCAGCCTCAGAAGCCTCCGAGGCCGGGAGAAGGCCTCGGAGCGGAGCCTCCGGAGAGCGATGCGCACAGGGAGGTGACGCACGCGTCACCCTCCGGCGGTCCGCAACACGCCTGGACATGTTGTGCCTTGCCACCATTTTCCCTATTCATTTTCATTCTACCACGTGACCAAAGGTAGCAACAATGAAAAAACACTGCATTTTTTTTTCATTAAACGTACAGATAATACTGCGTCCCTAGGAAGGAACAGTTAAGAAAAGTGCTTATAGGAAGTTTGGAAGCAGGAATACACATTGAGCTAAGAAACAAATGAATTAATGTTGCAAACAAATTAGACTACAATCCTATAAACCAGTGGTTCCCAAACTGTTGCTGCGGTGCCTAAGGGTGCCACGGCAAACTCACAGGGGTGCTGAGGGTTGTTTCTTCTTACCGGCTCTCCTGGGCGCCACCAACTTGAATCAGGTGATGCAAGATGGCAGCACCCAGGAGAGCCAGGCCATGATGCTGCCGTGCAAGAAGGGTGCTGTGTGACTGCGGTAAGTTGGGGAACTGCTGCTATAAACACATACCTGGGAGTAAGCTCCATTGAACATAGTGGGACTCACTTTTGTGTAAACATGTATACGATTGCACTTTCAATTAATCATGTTTCAGGACTGACTTAGGCTGCAATCCTATATAAGCTTTCCTGGGAATAACAGCCCTATGCTATCCTCATGCTATGCTGGCGAACCAGAAGATATGCTGTCACGACAGCCTGCCAGTCTGTGGAGCACTTCCACTGGTGCAAAGGCTGGAAGGCCGAGCACCACCAGTGGTGCCACGCAGACCAGCCACCAGTGAGTTTCTGCTGGCAGAGAGACCGAAAAGGGGCAGGGATCAGGGTAGATTATAGTGGGACAGGGGCGGATCCCCCGGCGTCCTTGGTGTCCACTGTATCCAAATACCTGTCCTGGGCCTGACATGCTCTCAGCAGGCTCCTCAAATCTATGCCAGCTAGTGTAGATCTGAGGAGACCCACAGGGGACCAGGCAGTGGCCAGGGAGGTAAGTAACGATCTTCTTTACCTCTCCTGGCTGGCCTGGTTCCCTGCCGGCACGCAGGATACAGCAGCCACTGCACAGGCAGCCCAGGGCACTGGCATGGGATAGGATTAGGTCATGTCCCACTGAACACAATGGGGCTTACTTCTGAGTAGACATGCATAGGATTGCACTGTTAAAGACTTCTCATCCTGGACCTCCCCATTGTGGATGCAAAGTTCAGGATAACTTACCTATCTGTTTGAAAAATGTTATATACCACTCTTCCACAAGAAAACTAAGACATCAATTTACACTGCCAAAATAACAGGAATATGTTCTAGCTCCTGCTCCATGTAATTACAGTACCATATGCTTCTGGGAAAGTTTCCACATGTGTTTCCATTTGCTGGCATACTTAACAGAGATCTACAAGCTCAAATATACTAATTGAGCCAAATGGTCCAAGTTACATCCCAATGGTTTGGATCAATTAGAAGTGTAAATAGTAAGAATATTGTGCATATGGGTATATACTCACTGGAGCACAGGATAGGTGCATATTGGATACAGATATAACTAGGGTTAGTGCCACTGTGTCACGGATGAATGACTCTTTCTTATGAATGACCGTTTACCAGGAGGTTGCTCTGCTTGCACTGATGGCAACTTTTGTCATATGCTTGCCATAGTGTTTATAAGTAGCAAAATGCAGCAAAGGAGCCAATGTTTAGGTTGGATTTCCATACACGTGCAAATGAGCTTATTCCATTAACATCAACATTTTAATGCTGGAGGAGGGAAAAGCCATGTTTATTTCTGGGTTTTGAACACGCACCTATGTCTAAATTCCGAATTTTGCTTCAGACTCAGATGAAAATTTTAGACCTCATTTATTTTTAGGATTGAAGGTACGAGTTGATTAACTGGTATGAGTTGATTAAGCTGTAATGAATCAACTACAACTTTGATCGTGTATTTTTTTTAAAAAAAGAACTTCAGTTAATTGAAGCTTCTAGCCTCTCTCTCTCACGGCTGGGTTGTAATGGCTGAGTCTTATTTTTCCTTTTTGGTTCCTTCTCCAACATGCCCAACAGGTAGGGGAAAGTCTTAGCCACAGGCAACTGCTATCTCTAGGTCTGAGAGAACAGAGAAGAGAAAATGCTTACAATGTGTCTGTGGAAGGAAGTGTCTGTGGTACCAAGATTCTATAATCTTGAGGTTTCTAAGTGACTCATACATGTGATTTATCAGTTAAAGCAGTACAGTTCATCAGGGAAAAATAAAAGCCTTTAATTTACTGCCAACATTACTCATTTTTAGAGCCAGAAGAAGCTTGGCTCTTTGATGAGCAAACTCTTATTTTATGATATCTGCACAAGTCTTATGATAGCTTATGTTTCCTGTTCATTTCTTATTTGAAAATAATGGGTATTTATTACGCACACGCACGCACACACACACACACACACACACCCCACTCCTTACAGGAACATCATTGATCTCTATACTTCAGATGGCCTCAGTACATATTGGGTTAAATCCTCTGTAGTTCACTTTTTAAAAAACTATTACTACTGCTACCATCACTACTTCCTTCTACTAATTGAGGGCCAATGCAGTCCCAGGACATGGTCTGAAGGCACATGATGCAGCAACTGTGTCAAAGCTAAACAGGTCTTGTCCTGATCAGTGCCTGAATGGGAGACTACCCGGGGACCTTATATAGGCAGCCTCTGAATTCCACAGATGAAAGCTAGGAAAGAAATGAATTTTTTTAAAAATGAAACAAATAAAACTTGTGGACCAAACATGTGCAGGGTGCCCTGGAAAGTAGATAGGATGCCTACCTTGAGGCCCTTCCACCTCTTACTGACCTTACAGGGCCAAGGGCCATATTCAAAAGAGGGGGACAGTGTGCTTATATCTTTAAAAGCTAACTAAACCATTGTAGAGAAGAGGGAATTTGGGCAGGTGCAGCTCAGCATGGAAGGGTGCAACAAGCTGCACCTGCCCAAATTTCTTCTTCTCTACAATGGATTAGTTCGCCTTTAAAGGTATAAGCAACCTGTCCCCCTCTTTTGGATATAGTAAGCTCTGTGGACATCAGAAAGTGTCCATTATTTCTTGAATTGAATCAGTTCAATTGAGGTCCATTAAATCAAGGGTTCACTGTGCCGTCACTCAGGAGAATCACATCAGCGCTGCTGCAGCCTAATCTGCAATATGAAAAGGAGTAAAACACTAGAAAAGGAGTAAAAAGCAGTTTGCAGACCACAGGTTATGATGATGAACATGGAATTGCTGCAGAAAACCCCAGCAGCCTGTGGCATCTTTGCAACATGTAGAAAAATGTACCCATGACGTTATGCAACTAGGGCTGCTAACTCTGACTGAAGCTATTCCTGGAGATTGTTTTCCCAACATGATATAATGCTGCTGGAAATTCCTAAAGGCCCTGTTTAAATCTCCAGGATTGCTTTCAATAGACAGTGCTACCTGGAAACGAATGCTGCTTCCTGGAGATTTTAGCTAGTGCTGGAGAGGACTTTGCTGGTGGGGGCATCTAGGTCATGGGTAGTAAATTCTATGTTGTGAAGAGGATGGGCAGAAAGGGATACAGGCTGCCATTTTGGAGGGGGAGAGAAGCAAAACTTTTAGAGGGGAAGGTGGGATCTATCTATTTTAAATATAAGCTTTGACACAGAGCTGCTGTTTTCAGTGGTGATCCCATCTCTCTTGTAACATATACTTCTGCTAGGAAAATGGGCATTCATAGGCTCCTAGGATGAATACAGACAGACAGTCTGTCTGTCATGGCAAAGTATGGTGAATGTGGTTTATTGTATCACACATCTGCTGCATTCCAAGGCGTTTGTCTTTAAGGCAGAGAACGTGTCTTCAAACCACTTCCCCCATACTTAGAATGTCTGCCATTATCCTTACTTTTGCTATAGGACAATTCTCCTTGGAAACAATCCAGGCAGTTTGAGGTCCAGATAAAGAGGAAATGTGATCAGAAAAACCTGAATGCATCTGTAACCCTGCCCCCTTGGGACTTGTAGATAGAAACCCCTGTAGGATCTACTCTGGGGACTATTGTGCCTTCTTGCCAATATTAGCTAGGAGAGATGGTGTTCCCCTACCCCCTATGAACTGGATTTGTGACCCTGGGAGGACACAGCGGGGGGCGGGGATGCCACAGAGGGCTTAGCCAAAACATGTTGAGGATGCACATGCTCAGCCCTGTCCATCCTGTGAGCACTGTGTTTGCAGTCACAAGTGCTGCAATCACAGGGAGGATTTGGACAGGGCTAAATGTGCATGTTTAAACATGCATGTCCTCAACCCTCCCGCCCTTGCCCATTTGGTTCCAAATTGAAGCCAAACAGAAGCCACTGGAAGCCACTCACCTTGCCTGGCTGGTCTGTGTTGCACTGGGCCCAGGATGGCCTTCCAAGGCCTCATGTGCAGGCCTTTGAGGGCATCCAGAAGTGACTTCTGGGTCACTTCCAGTTTCATTGACGCGGCTTCTGGTTGCATCGGCAGGCCTTTCTGAGGCTCACAGAGGTCTCTGGAGGCTGTCCCCAGGCAGGCACTACGCGGGAGCGGCCAGACAAGGTGGGACGCAAGGTGGGAGTGACCGGAGAAGGTGGCCGGGCGTGCGCCATTGCCGCTGCATCCACCCCCTTCCGCCTCCTCCTCACCCCTCACAACCCGGTCCTAAGCTAGAAAGGGCTTTCCTCCCCCTCCCCGCCCAGAATGGCTGGTCCTCTCACTCCCTTCCTGCCCACAGCCCATCCCTGCTGCTGCCTTACGGGTGCCGGGGGCTCCATGGTGGCTGCTGTTGCCTGGCTGCTGCCGCTCACTATTTGTGGCAGTGGCCTGGCTGCACAGAATGGCAGGTTGCATTTTGCGACCACTGTAAAGCACACTGCGCCACCAGAACACGCATTCCGGCGGCATAGTGGCTCAGTAGGACTGGGCCCTAAGTTACTAAGAACTAGCCCTTTTCACAAAACACATCTGTGTTCACTGAACGCGTAGAGGGGGATGCAGGATCACACCTGAAGCTCTGAAGAAGATGTATGTACATGTGCATAATAAAACTGTACATGTGTAGGCTGTGAATGCAGAATCAGAGTCCCTGAATTTTGCCAGGGTCCCGATTACACAGAGCATGCCTACATGCAGACAACTTGTATGGGGGCGCAAAGGCGCCATTCAGATCTTCAGCTGAATGCCTGAAGCTTAGATCTGTTCCTTACTCACGTTCATGAATGTCTTGTGGAAAAGGCTTGTGAGGAAGAAGTTAAAATAAACCAACAGCCTGGATTCTCTTTCTTCAAGGCCTCCCACATTAAAGGTTGACCTTCCCTTAAAATGACCCCTGCAATCATTTGCTCCACCCAAGTGCCAGCACTCATGGTAACAGATATTGGAGTACAGGAGAGGGATGATGTTTACTGTGAGAGACAATACACAATTACAGTGGCACAATCTGTTTTTCCTCAGTTTTGACTGCTGGGACAAACAACAGCTGTGCTAGAATATTTGAACTGTGATGCTCTGGATTTTGAACAGAGTCCAGGTTTAGCCTGATTAAACTATATTAGTTTAATTTACATGGAGAGGCTTGGCTGGAGAGCCAAGAACTTTCCTGCACATAACTCTCTTAACACTACAATAACATTCCTTTTAATTTAAAGTTATACTGTATATGATTTCGAAAATAAGTATTCTAGGGCACAAGGAAACACTCTCTTTAACTCTACAGTAGGAACAACGTTCCCTAGGAAGCATAAGTGTGGAACCCACATTAATCTAGGCAAGAAAACCACTGAGTCCATCTGCCAAGGCAAATTGCATATTTTAGTCCAAACTACATCTTACAAACATGTGTAATGGTCACCCAACAGCCCTTTGATTGAGAAACGTTACTTCCATTGAGTGTGATTGAGAGTAAAGAAGTGGCAGGGGGAGGGAGAGGAAAGTGCTGCAGCTGAACCCTTCCCCACCATCAACCATTTTCTCTCCAGCTATTTCGCTACTCCAGCTTGTGCCTCCTGAAGCACCTTCCCCACCCCCTTCTGGGATTTCATATGTGAGTTTGCATGGAACTGGATGCCATCTCAGCAAATGCATGGTCCAATGGGAATGTGGGTGGCAGGGTGGGGACAACTCTTCCTGCACCCACGGCTTGGGGCTTGCAAATGTTCCCCTCCCCCAGCCAGTTTTTTTCTCCCACCAGGCTGATTTTCAATCTCTGCTCCGGAGACCGAGGACAAGCCCTCCAAAGCGACCGCCCAGTTCGGCGGTCGAGGGCTTTCTGAGAGGGATGAACGCGACGCCGGCTTTTATAGGGTCTGCGCATGCACAGAACCTTTCTGAGGGCAAACGGGCTGCCCGTTTGCCCTCAGAAAGGTTTTGCGCATGCGCAGACCCTATAAAAGCCGGCGTCGCGTTCGGACCTCTCAGAAAGCCCTCGACTGCCGAACTGGGTGGTTGCTTTGGAGGGCTTATCCCCGGCCTCCGGAGCGGAGCCTCCGGAGGCCGGGGACGCGGTGCGGGGGTGCGCCAGCTGGGCTCCGCTGCCATGCCGCTCTGCGCAGCCCCGAGCCCGGCTGCCGTGCCCCCATGCCCACTCAGCGCTTGGGGTGGAGCACACCAGCTCCCCCCATGTTAGAACGCCTCTGATGCCAATACAGTTTTGAGAGAAAAAAGAACGGTGCATTGCAAACGTCTTGTTGGAAGATGGGCAGTGTTTAGCTGCTGGACACTGGGGGTGTGGTGTACTGCCTGGTCACATGTAAAGACCTCCTACTCTAATCCCTCTGTGTTCCAGGAAGGGGTGTGGCCCCTGACCTTTATTTCCTCCTTCTTGCCCCTCACTCAGTCTCTTCTTCTCTTGATGCCCACCGAGCAAGATGATGCCATCGCTGCTCCTGCAGCCCAGCGGCCATCTTGCAGCCTAACCCCATGCAGGGAGCCCCAGCTCTAGGGGGGTTCTATCTTAAGTCTAGGATGTACCTCTGATTGATGGTCAGATGCTATGTATATATGCAAACTAAACTGTAAATAAACTCTTCTTTTTGCAACTACAAAGCAATGCCTCGTGTATATTCATTTAGCTAAGCAAAGCAGTCTGCCTGGGTGGAGGAGGGAACTCTGCTAATAAGTGGGAACGCACCTCCCAATATATGCCTGAGAGCATCTAATTACCCCATCGTGTCCAGCTGCTGCAAGAGGAATGGTCTTTCTTGGCTGGCTGTTGGAATTTAGAAATAGGTGGAAAAGAAGAAGAAAGCACCAGAATGTCTAGGTGACAACTCACAGTTAAAAGCTGAATGATCCAGGAGTTTACCAAGTTGAGGGGGGGGGGGGGGAACGACGACTGTAGACTAGACTAATGCATATGATGCATTTTGCATATTTCCATTCTTCTTCAAGGGCAATTCATCTTTTCATGTCCTTCTGTAAAACAATGCTGCCACCTAGAGAAAATACACCCTTGTCTCCAAGACGGGTGGGTTGATTTTCCTCCAATAATAAATCGGTCCACAGCACCTTTTGAGATTTGCCTTTTGTTTTTTGTCTTCCCTGTGCCTGAAAATAAATTGCGCAAGTTTACACCTGTGGTAAGGCTAGGCAGCTTTCATGAAGCAAATTGCCATGAAGAGGCAAAAATGAAATGGAAACCACAGTGTGGATGCTTGATATGACCAATCTGGTGCACGTAAGTACTGTCGGAAGTTTTGACAAAGCAATGACGAGAGCGGCAAGGAAAAGAACTGTCAAGCGTGTGGCAGCTGACCCTTGATCTTCCCTATTGCAGTGCTTTCCCTTATAATGAAACTAAAAATCAATGAGAAGTGCCTACTGAACAAGCTGGTCTTCTTGAACAGGACATCCAGAGATTTCCTTCCTTGTCTAGCAGAAGCACAGCAATTGCTTCTGGTTGCCCATCTACCACAGCTGCCACTGCTGTAGGTTAAGGAATAAATGTTCCATTGGGGATGCTGTTGTTCCCTGTGCATGCTATCTTCATTGCCTGTTCAACAGCTTTCCAGGACCTAGTGCTGCAGAACTAAGCCATAAGCGAGGAAGCGCATGGAAAGAGTTCCTTACAGAAAGAAACTCCCCTTTGATAGTCAAGACAGCAGCTGTGCAGACTGAATGACTGGTGGGGACGCTTTCTTTGGTAAGGATCACTGAGGCACATGTGGAATCACTGCACACTACGGAAACCCCATGTGGTCCACTCCACGGTTTTCACTCCATCTTAGGAAAATAAATACCATGGTTCAGTTCATTAAGTGCTTTAAGCTTTTTTTTTTTGAACCCTTTTCCACAACCCAACAGCCTTCTAGAGCTTGTCATGATCATTCGCTGGGTATCTGATGGAATTATTGTGAATAAGCCAGGGGGCAGCTACAAACGGGATCCTTGCAGTAACAGCCAGTCTTTGCTTTTCCACTTGTGTCACATGTGAAATTGCAACGTTCCTTCTACACCAGATTAGATATAGCACATTTGGGGAACACAATACTAACCTTTGCCCTTTTACCCCTCCTGTTTCTGCCGTGATCCGTAGGGTCCGTTCATTCACCTCTCAAAAAAGAGGTACAGCTGTTCTCAAAAAAGTTGGATTTTCTCCGTTAATAAAAATTATGATTTGAACACAGGGAACACACAGGTGGACAATGGATAGATGCCATCATGTGACTCCCCCAGAAAGAGTGAGTGAACAAACAGTGACAATTCCAGACTCAAACGCCCCATCTGGAAGTGCCCCATGTGGAGGGGTAAACAGGGAAATCTACTACCCTAAATGTGAGAATCAGGGTGGCAGAACCAGAACCCCAAATTAAATTCCAGCATTCACTCAGTCGCTCACTCTCTCACACAAATGCCCAAGCACACTACACACACACACGCACGCACGCACGCACACTTCTATATTTGATTTACTGATATTTATTTTCCTAAGATGGAGTGGAAACCATACTACCATCATTACAGATACACTCAGGTACATTTAGTGCAACTAGCATTTGGCTCACAGGGATTAGAAAACAGAGCCAAAGACGGCCGTGAGAAAAGCACCGACTCCAAGCAAAATGAACACTAATCAAGCTGGCCTTTTCATTTTTTAGATTCCAGTGACATCCTATATTACAGAACAACCCCTCTGATGGGAGAAATGTGTATTAATAATAATAAAAAAAATCCTGGTTGAGGAGAACTGATGTGAGGAAGAAGGTTGCCAGTCTACTGCTAATGGGATTATTGTCAAGTCCAAAAGGCCTGTGGGAACTGGGCATGATATGGTGCACAAGGGCACAAAATTTTAAGGGTGAGTAAAACCCATTGAAATGCGGGAATACAAACATACACACCCATTCCCTCCTCTACTGTGATTAACCTTAAGTGTGTGTATCTGAAGCAATTGCATATTCTTTACCTCTTTACTCTCCCTTCCTCCCCTTCCATTCCTCTGTTGTCTCCCTTGCATCAAATCTAGACTGTAAGCTCCATGAGGCAGGGACTCTCAGTACAAAGTATCATGTATAATAATGGCACTACAGAAATTATGTCCTGCTTTCCCATTTTTTCTGCAACACCCAAGGTGAACTGCAACAGCAAACAAACAAACAAACAAAACAAAAACACAGAACAAATTAAAACAACACCAACGGAAGTAATAGATTAGATACAATCAATTAAATGGAAACCAAAAATTATATTCAGGAAACAGACAAGCCACAAGCTTTGTTAGAATAAAATGAGTTTCAGTTGATATTGGAACACCACTAAGGAGGGTGGCCTGAACATTTCTCAGGGCAGGAAGTTCCACAGCCTGGATGTTGCAACAGAGGAGGACTTAAGGCATTCTAGGCAGCAATGGGCCTGCGCCGGCAGAGCTGGAGCACTCCTTGGGGGAAAGGGATGTTTGTCCTTTCCCCCCAAGTAGAGCCCCAATGGTAGAGTCCACATCCTTGGATGTGTGCCAGCAAAATGGCCGGTCAAATTGGAGGAGCCAGTGTAAGGCCGGCCAGGCCCAGGATGAGGGATAGGATTCGGCAGAGTACACCACCAATTATGATCCCTCCCCCCGTCCCTGCCCTGGTTGGTCAATCGCTCCTTCCCTTTCCACCCTGGTCCGCCCTCCCCATGCCCCTGCCCCGACTGGCAGAAAACCTATCTGTGTCCGCTAGCGGTGGCTGCGGCCCCGGGCAGAGTGAACAGCACCGGCCTCTCCACCAGCATCGCTTACTCACCGGGTGTAAAAAATGGGCCTTATGGCATGTTTATGACACCCGGCGCCAGTGGAGCCATCACTCCGCCAGTGCTTCTTTACACAGGATTGAGCCGTTAGCCATGTAAGTGGAAGGGGAAAATGAAAAGTGTTATTGGTCACTAGTGATCTCCTGGGCACCACTCAACAGGCATATCCCCACAGTATCAGAAAGAGCACAGGAATGAAGCAGAGAGTAAAAGGGGCATCGCTATGACAAAACGTATTGTGGTTTGTGAACTGCCAAAATGTGATTCTTCTCACTAGATATGAGAATGGTGTTTGGGTCATCCCCTCAACAAGGAAGATGTATTTATTTATGATGCTTATATCCCGCTCTTTGGGAAGCAAAAACTTAAAGCAGCTTATGTGGGATCCGACTAGCCCAGTGGTGGCCAACCTTTCAACATGAATGCTGGCCCTTTAATTGTTGCATAGGTGAGGGCATTTCAGCAGGTGCAGCTGCTTTAGCAGCACCATCAGCACTTGCAGCTGCCAAGATTCTGTCTTCTGCACAACTCTTAAGAACGCAGAGGCCCTAATGGTGGAAGGTTGGCCACCCCTGGACTAGGCAGTCTGCAATCCAAGGCACTGACCAGGCTGAGGTCAGTTTAATTTTAATGAAATAAAATCTGCCCTCAAACTACTTTCCATTGTCATGCATTCCTTATGTAAAATTATCTTATGGACATTTGTCTGGAAAGGTCCTAAAGCTCCCTTTGATCAGCAGACACTTCCCACACATTTTTTGTTTGCTCTCCAACAGGCACAAGGACTATCAACTTTTCAAAAAAAAATCTATATAGTGTATAAAAATGTGTGTGATGAAATGATTATTTTGGGAAAACAATCTCAAGAAGGAGACAAAAGTTATTAGCCCTAAGCACTCTGAAAGGCTGTTCTTTTGCCTTTCAGAACTGCATTTCTAGCAAACTTTAGTGGGGTTTCTTGGCTGTTCCAAAATGTAAGTCACTTAAAAGACTTGTATTGGAGACTATTCAAGGCTTTGAGACAAAACCTCAAGACATAGGCATTATTCTGTGTACTAGTAAACCTAAGACAAGATAGCAGTTAGAAACTGACAAAATGTACAAGAAATCTAAAAACAATGATCCTACACCATGCCACAAACAGAAAACAGAATGCATCCGTTTGTACCAATGTAAGAGTTGTCTCTAGCACAGAAATTGGTGAGCCTACTCCTGCTTACATTGTGTGTATAATTAAGAACTGGTGCTCTGAATGACCCTGGCTATGGCAGTCATTGGCTTCTCGGTCATGGCCAACAAACTTTGACTCATTCACCATGTACAGAACACGTCGATTTTGCATGCCACCAATTCACTCACACTGAGAAGGTTTTACAGTGGTGTTTGGAATTGCAGGTTCTGCACAGTTCATTTAGCATCACCATGGAGCTACTGCAGGCAGAAGAAGAGTTACGTGGGCAAATTGAGGACATGTGGATGTATTGCATGCCTGGCATAGCTGAATATGTGCACCCAGAAGCCTCCAAACCCTGTATTCATACCTGCCTCAATGATATATGTTGCTTATGCCATTCAGGTGCGGAGGATGCCCAGTCAGCCTCACTCTTGGTCCTTCCCTGTTCTGTCATGCCTCCAAAATAAAGGGGGTTGAAAGAGAGAGCAAGATAGCTCCCCCCAAAAAATAAGGAGTCTGGGGATGAGCTTATGAGGAGGGAGAGAGAACCAGTATTTATTTATTTATTTATTTTTTAAAAATTATATCCCGCCTTATCCTATGCCGAGGCAAATGCCCAAGGCGGCTTACAACAAAATTAAAAAAACATAGTTTAAAATACAGAAAATAAGTTTAAAACAATACATACTTAATTTAAAAACAATAAAATCCACTGGGTGGGGGGCGACAGTATTGAGCTCAAAAGCAGCATGGCAGAGCATCTTGAGACACAGGAGGCAGACTACAACCCATCACCCAAACGCTAGACGAAACAAAAACGTTTTGAGCCCTCGCCGAAAAGTCATGAGGGAGGGGGTGGTTCTCAGATCCCCTGGCAGAGAGTTCCACAGTTGTGGCACCACAGCAGAGAAGGCTCGCCCACGTGTTGCCACTCCCCTAACTTGCGATAGAGGTGGTACACGCAGGAGAGCCCCCTCAGATGACCTAAGAGAGCGGGCCGGAATGTATGGGAGAAGGCGGTCCCTCAGATATCCTGGACCCAAACCGTGAAGGGCTTTAAAGGTTGAATTGGCACCTTGAATTGGGCTCGGAAACGAATGGGCAGCCAGTGCAACCGCTGAAGCAGCGGTTCAACAGAGTCAAACCGCCTAGCTCCAGCGACCACCCGGGCCGCCACATTCTGCACTAATTGCAGCTTCCGAACCGTCTTCAAGGGCAGCCCCACGTAGAGCGTGTTACAGTAATCTAGTCTTGAAGTCACTAAGGCGTGGACCACCGTGGTCAGGTCCGATCGACTCAAGTACGGTCGCAGCTGGCGCACCAGCCGAAGCTGGGCAAACGCACCCCTGGCCACGTATGACCAGCTCCTCACGGGTGAAACAAGAGCATGTGAAGGAGGGCCCTTGAGAAGGGAAATGGGGCAGGAAGAGGCGGGGCAAGCTATTAGCTCCAGGGAATATAAACACCTGGGCATGGCCAATGAGAAAAACAGTGTCCAACTGGAGGACAGGCAGGCCACTGAGGTCTGGGAGGCTCTTTGGACCAGCCCAGTGACAGGAAGAGGTTGGGACAGGAAGAGGACCAGGTTGGGCTGGCCCAAAAAAGAGACCTAACGAGAGAGGCCTTGGGTTGGCTGGCAGGGGAAAAACCTGAAGGGCCTGTAGGAGCTCTGACTTACTTCGGGCCCCCGAGGTCCTACCTACACCATCAAGGTGGACATAAAGAAAGGAAAAGCAGGAGGACCAAAGAAGGAGCCACACACTTCTAGTTCTGCATGGGTGCCTCAAATGCGCTGGGAGAGGAGATTAAGGTCTCACACTCCTCCTTACTGGGCTGTCTCCCAAGGCCTGCAGAGTCCTCAGCCTCTGGCCCATTCACCTCATTACTGGCTTTAGACTTTTAAAGCCTTCAGTTTCTGCAGCTTCCAGCTCTTTCCCTTCCCAATTTGTATCTTAGATCAGGCTTCTCTATTGCCCTCCACCTGAACTCTCACAACAAGCAAGGTTCTGCCCATTCGGTGACTTTGGGGGACAGCAGTTCGTGGCATGGTGTCTTTTGCCTCACTGCGTCCTTGGGTGGGCAAACACAGACATACCTATTGCTGGACTTCACTCTTTTTACCCAACCATAATTAATGCCATCGACATAGTGAGACAGTATATAACAGTGTGAGCATATCACACACACACACACACACACACACACACACACACACACACACTGCATATACTATACTAACATGCATTATAACACCAGGGCAAGGTGACTCTCTGGTTAACAGCTGTGATTTTCTCCCCCTTGCATCTCTCTAATACCCAAGTGAAACAAAGCATTATTCAGCCGGTGTACCAGTATCATGCAATTTCCTTCCCTTCCTAAGCCCTTCTTTCTTCACCCTATCATTGTTTCCAAAAACAAAGGGAACCATTTCACTGCTCTCCCTCAGCCTCCTCCTTCTGGGGGGGATTCCATCGATCCCCATGTCCTGCTCACATCCTGCAAGTGTTTCCATTATAACGCGCGTTTCCTGAAGAGGATGATAACAAACAGGAATTCAGATCATAAAGCTGCCGCAGTCGTTATTCTTCAGAATCTGTAGAGTACATTAATGGCAATAACAGTGCACATTAGCCTGGCTATTCAGTAAGGTTTTTAGTACCCAGCTGAGTCCGAATATAAGCCCTAATGGCATATAGAGAGTGTCTTAATAGCAATTTCCAATCAATTTGCTTTTGTATAGCATCTTTCAGACAAAGGATCATAAGAAGTTGGGGGGGGGAGAGAGAGAGAGAAGGTAATGAGCTCATGATTTAGCTGAAAAATGGGGACTCTTACCCAGACAAGCAAGGCTATACCATGGCAGCATGCAGTTTAAAAACGTGATTGATGCAGGCATGCCTGCTAGCCTATTACAGCCAAAGGAAGGATACAAAAGTTAAAAGGGCGGTGCATCAACTTTGGCTATAACCGTGTCAAGCACCTCTTTCTCTAGGACTTGATTCCACAATGGAAGTTCAATCTGAAACCAAAAGAGCATTCACTCAATTGATGAGAGTACAAAAACTGACAAAAGGACGCTTGTTGACATTTTCTACCTTGAATCCGCATGTCAACAACTTCACCAATTTGTACTCCAGTCAAGAGTCTTGAACAGGTAGGTCACCACCCTGCATATCTCTCTCTCTCTCTCTCTCAGCTAGCTTTAGTTTTTGCAGGCTTTGTTCCATGTTCTTTTTTGACAGGGCCCATGTACTCAAGGTCATAGGTTCACTCACCTGAGGATGTGTGTCACCTTTTCAGCCTTGGCAGTGGAGGTCAGAGAATGGGAGGCAGAAGGACACAGATGTACCATATAGCCATGATGGCCCTTTGGGGAGTTTCTGCCCATATACTGTATGTTTGTACCACTGCAACAGAATTATCCTTCCAAAGGTGCACAGTCCAAACCATGTCCACACCTACACACATTCCAGTACGTGTTCAACACAGATGCTTCACATTATCTGTGAGCTGAATGGACTGCTGATCTGCAGAAATCATTTTCAGTGTTCTGGTGTCTTTCAACACAGGAATATTCAGTTATAATATTCAAGTATATTAAATTAGAATAAAAATTCTATGAAGCCACAGGAACCTCATACCCTGCTCACAGACCTGTCCTGCAGAATACACAAGGATTTATCCTTTTGGCCTAAAGGTCTCCACATGTATTCCCTCCCCCCCACACACACACACATTACGCTGGCCCCTCATTACAGTGAGTGAAGCCATAAATCAAACTTCAGCTTGTGCATCCACAAAAGATTGCAGCAGCAACATTTATACAAGATGTTTTACAAGCCTGGAAGTATGCACACACCCTTTCCTAGAGATTCCTATCATACCCAGTCTATGTTTGCTGATATCTGAAATATTGCCTCAAAAGTACAAACCTTTTTCAGCCTCTCTCATTTTTCGTGGTGTCATTTAAGAATGAGTACACCTGAAGGTTGCTCTAAAAACCCTGGTATTTCTATGGAGCCTCTTTGACAGCTTTATGTGTAGAAAGCTTGAAAGACACACTTTTTAGCTATTATTATTCCTTTTCAGTCTACTTCTTAGGCCAAACCAGGGTGTGGATTTTGCTCTTTTATCTGAATCAGGATTAGTTGAACCATGCCTTCTTGGTAGCTGAGCCCCAATGTTTTGTAGCCTGGGACATAGCATTTTTCAGTGAGGAGAATGCTATATTGGCACAAGTTTCTGAACATCGGAGAGAACTCCCTTACCTTCACTAAATTATTGGGTAAAGTTCTCCAGAAGTTTTGATATTTGGGTGATCAGGTCTGTCAGTAACAGATACGCAGCTTATTTTGCTAACTGTAGAGTGAGTGTGTGTGTGCGCGCGCGCACGAGAAGGGAAAGAGAAAGTATAAAAAATAAATGAGATTTATGTAAGGTTAGTATTTATTGCACAGTAAATGTTTTCTCCAAAGCAACTTCCACTGAGTTACTGCAACGGTGCTGTTAGTACACGAGAGCAGACCAGACCAACATTTTTCTAATGAACTTGCAACTGAAGATTTTTTTAAATAATTCATTGCAAATTTTCATACAAGGCTCATACACAGAGCCAGCCCATCCATGAGGCCAACTGAAGTAGCCACCTCAGGTAGCAGATTGGTGAGGGGGTGCTCATCTCTGTCCACCTATTTACCTCTGCTACCCCCTTCTTTTCCTTCCACTCCCTAGATTAGAAAAGGAAGATAAAAACCAGAAGTGGGTCGCAATTGCGTTCTGGAGCCATTTTGAGGTGCGGGGAGGCCTGCAGAAGGGTCTGCATGCTCCCCGCAGCCCCTGGAGGATCAGCAAGACCCCCAAGGTAGGGCTAAAAAAACCTTTTGTTTCCCCAGCAGTGGCACGATCCCGGAAGCCCCGACCCC
The DNA here is from genome assembly GCA_026170595.1 of Plestiodon gilberti rubricaudatus. Lineage (NCBI taxonomy): Eukaryota > Metazoa > Chordata > Lepidosauria > Squamata > Scincidae > Plestiodon > Plestiodon gilberti. Next base: position 60,969,753 of record JANXHW010000003.1, on the reverse strand, counting down.
ACCGCAAATACTAACAAGGGGGGGGAGGAGATTCGGGAACCTCTGCTTTAAGGATTTGTTTAATCCTGCCTTGCCATTTGGAACACAGAATGTTCAAGGTGGTTCATATCAACACAACACAATCCAGATGCAGGTGGGCTCTTGGTATTAGTGAGTATTAGTGAGGATCCCAATATCTGCAGATATAGCCCGCGAATAAAGGGGGGCTGGATTCCAGCACCTGCTGTCTCCATTACAGCTGATTCCGCGATGTGCCAGCCTGCAAACTCTCCAGAGGCCTCTCCCAAGCAATGGGAAGTGACTTCCAGTTATACCGGAAGTAACGTCTAGTCACTTGGAAGAGGCTTTTGGAGGCCTCTGGAGCAGTTTGCAGGCTGACATGACATGGAACAGGTCTCTAGAGGGTCCCCCTGAGTAATGGAGACATTGGGTGCTGGACTCCAGCATCCGCAGATCCTCGTTATTCACGTGCGGGGTGGGTGGGTGGGTCCAGAACGATTCCCCACGGATGACGAGGGCCCACTGTACATCCAAAAGTATGACCAAATGCAAACATATGAACGAACTGCTTTATACCAAATCAGATGAATGGGTCCATCCAGATTTATGCATACTGACTGGCAATGGCTCTCCATGGTTTTAGACAGGGATCTTTTCCTAGTCTTACCTGGAAATGCCAGGGATTGAACCAAGGACCTTCTGCATGGAAAGCATGTGCTCTACCACTGAGCAACATCCCCTGAGTGCAGAAAGGTCAAGAGAAAGCAACCCAAGTGAACTACGATATAAGGAAAACAGTGGAGAAAAGCAGCCCAACTATCCTGACTAAACAGTCTGCCTTTACTAGTCACTAACTATTCAGTCCGTCTCCCTCTGCAGCTGACAGTTTCATCTTCAAAACCAAAAATGTCACCTTGATAAAACAAAACTTAACTGGGGCTCAGCTTTAGTGCTCATACAATGGCAAAGGTGAAAATTCATAGAAGTGCATCATGTCCTCACATATTAGTAATTAACCAGACTAAATAAATGAAAACAGGTTCCTGAGAGCTCCTTGAGAGAAAATGTAAACCAATGAAAAATTTATGGTAGGAACACTGTTGACTAAACAAAACAAAGCAAAACTCAGCCTTTTCTTCTGCCAAAAACATATTGTATCATTTAAAATGTAAATGGGTTTTTTTAAAAAAAAGTAACAGTGTTGCCAAGATCAAACATGTTTTGGCTGTAAAAGAATCTAAGCAATGATCAGAGAATCCATTTCTTCTTTCGGAGACTTCAGGAAGCTGAAAACGTAGGATAATTCCTGTGCTCAATGCTCAGTATGAGTTTCTTAAAGGTAAAGGTTCACCTCGCTCGAAAGCTAGTCGTTACCGACTCCAGGGGCGCTGCTCATCCCTGTTTCAAAGCCAAAGAGCCAGCACTTTCTGAAAACGCTTTCCATGGTCATGTGGCTGGCATGACTCGATGCCAAGGTGAACGGAACACTATTACCTTCCCGCCTTCCCGGTACCTATTAATCGACTTGTAATTTCTTGCTTTCGAACTGCTAGGTTGGCAGGAACTGGGGCCGAAGACGGTAGTTCACACCGTCACGTGGCACTTGGGTCTCGAACTGCTGTCCTGCCTACCTTCCGGTCTGCAGTTCAGTGTCTTAACCACTAAGCCACCATGGCTCCGTAGCATGAATTTCTTACTGGTAGCTATTTTTGCATGGCAGGGGGTTGGCAGACCAATAAGCAGACGCAACAAGGTCAGTCCGTACAGCTGCAGTCAGATCTACAGTATTGGGCTGAACATCAAACTAGGAATGCCATCTAATGGATACATCTTAACTCTACATATGTCTCCTTCATAAGTACCAAAGTTCTAAAACAGAGGCTCACAAACATTCTCACATTCTCCAAAAACAACAGTACACCCAGGTTTACCCAGGTACATGATGAGTTTACCCAGGTACATGATAGCTAATCCAGAGTGAAAGGAAGTAGCGACTGCTGAGCAAACGGGAAGAGCCTGACTACATCCCCCCGCCCCAATAATAAGAACAATATGAAATTGCTTCAATCTTGAGGGAAGGGAACTGTCATAAGTAATCTGTCTCTCCTGAGCCCAGAAGCTTTACCTTGGCAGTGCTGTTCATGCTTGATGCAGTCCTTCTTGTGGACGGAATATTATCTTGACATAAACCAACAGTTCAAGAGTAGGGAAATACTCTTGTTTCTTTAAACAAAGGAGGAAGCTAAACTACTGACTCATTCCTCATTTCCATGTCTGTTTCTCAAGGTGTATTTACATGCAGAAAACTGGCTCATTTCTTTCTATTTATTTTTAAAGTTCCTATGTGGCTGCTTTTCAGGGGCCTGGGATCTTTTAAGTGTTTTCTCAGAAATAGATACATAACACTTTCCAATGTGTACATAAAGAGAGTGCTACTTATCTGCCTAATGGGAATTGCAACAATTCAGGACAGTAGCACTGGTAGGTCTAACAACTAAAAGCTACAGCAAAAATCCAACGTTATGTTAATCAAGAGGTTCCGATGTATTCTAAACACAAAGTTCTTCTGGGAGCTCTTCTCTCTGGTGGTCTAACTTTCCACAGGCAGGATAGTTTTACATGGGGAGGATTTAACCACTCAGGGCTGGCCCATCTATGAAGGGATTGACAAACGGCACCCACCATCCACCCACCACTGGCATTGCTAGAGGTGGGGCGGAACAGTATGTCTTGCACAGCGGTAACCGCTCCGTTCCATGGTGATCCCGCCCACTCGCCATTGGAATAAGTCGAGCAGCAAAGGCAATGTGCAGGAGACTCCCTGCGCATTGCCTTCACCGCTCGGACTGGTTCCAATGGCGAGTGGGCGGGATCACCTCTAGCAACGCCAGTACACCCACCCACATTGACTGCTTCTTGGATTAGAAGATGAAGAGGGAAATAAACAGAAGAGGAAGTTCAGAGGAGTGGAAAGTGCTCAGCTAGTGTGCCCCCACAGGGAGGAGGAGCAGAAGCCACTAGCACACTGTCAGGTAAGGCACTTGGCACACCACCTAGGCGTCCGGACAGAGCCTTGGACCACACCTGAAGCGGACTAGTCCCAGGAAGGCTTACCATGTGATATTGCTAACCTTATAGATCAGTTCTCAATCTCGTTTCCTGCAGGTTATTTACCAATAACCAATTGCCAATAACAATAATTTACCCTAAACCAAGTCTTGGTTGCTTTTCTTCTGCATTTCTTTAGCAAATGTCTTTCTAGGTGTTTCTTACCTCTGGGATGAGGTACTTCATCACAATTTCTTTTCCTTTCTCTCCCAGTTTTTCATCTGGAGTAACTTCATATTCTGCCTGGAAAAAGAATGTGAAAATCAATCAACACTTATGCTTTATACTACAGCCTCACCGTGGAACAGTTCATAGCAGATTATTGCATTGGGATCAATATTTTATTATTCTTATTATTACTACTCTTTAATTGGTGCCTATATTATGTCGCTATATTATAAATGCCAGTATAAATGTTGTTGCCAGTTAACACAAGGACCAGCTTTCTGTGTCAGCACATATGGATGCCAACCAGAACTCATCCACACAAAATGGACTCAAGGACAATGTTTTTCTGAGCCACAGCCCACAGGCTAAGTTCCTGAAGAGCTCTGGCCAAGCCTCAGATTCCCCTGAATGTGTTATCCCGTCCAGTAACCCTGAGAAGATAATCCAGTTTGTGTGAACTCTTCCTATGCACCTGTCTGTATGGTCCCCATTGAATGGTCCCTTTGCTTCCCCATAACATCTCAGCCAGTATTTGCATCTCCGCCCCACTGAATACCATCTCTGTATTTTTCCTGTAATGCTGTAGTGTAAAACATCTGCAACTTATATGGTGTAAATGTCACAGTGCAACCTCCTGCTCATATCTGCTTTTGCTACAATGTAACCCTATATTCCCATACATCCCCCTGGCATGTGAGCATTTGCATTTTAGCTGTTACCAGTATTCAGCCTTGGGCAACATCCCCTGAACATCCACATTCTGATTAGGAGGGACTCCCTTGATTGTGTGCCAGCAACTGGCACATCAGCACCCATCTTAAGCCCATTCACCGTCCAAGTTACACAACTGCACACTAAAACAGGATTGTATTATACCAATAAAAGATATTGATCGACTAAAACAGGATCCTCCAGGCCCCATTCTTCCATCCTGATAACATAGTTAATGAGCTTATCCCCAGAGCTGCATGTAGCAGCAACTCTAAAACTCCTTTAGTACAAGATCATCTTGGACAGCAAACTGTTACTCTTCCTGCGTGTCTCCACGCTGCTCAAGAACACTGGATCCTGAACAAGGCAACTCCAAAATCCCATTCTGGAACTCTGCTATATTGCGCTTCGAAACCTTTCACTTTCCCTCTTTACCCCCCCCCTTCCCACCTCTAGCCCCATCTCTAGGGGCTTGCAGCTAGGGTGCAAGGGCCAGGGACTCCTAAGCTTTCCCTTAAAGTGACCCTCTTTCCCACTAAATACACATTTCACGCACCCACCACTATAAGACAGGAACACACTGCACCATGTTAGGGCATAGAAATATATCTTTATTAATTCTTGAAGGTGAAGAGGGCCTCTCTTCATATCTTTATTCTTCTGTAATGAAACTGTGATTCTTGATTTGAAATTATCTCTCTTGGTCTCGATTTGAAATTATCTCTCTCGGTCTCGGGAGGGGGGATTTTCTGCTGTATGATGGTTTGTTATCCAGACTCAGATCCTAGTTCCAATAAATCTGTGTGCTTCATTGTATTGTGTTTACAATAATAATTCCTCTAAAAACCAGCACTTTGGTAACAGTTGCACTCTAAGAAAGTAGAAGGCAAACAGTCGCCTTCTGGAGATTTGTCCATATGGTGCAGCTCATCCTATTAAAAAGTAAATGTTAGGCCTCAACACAGTGTGATCTCAACCAAGTTTATCGTTTTGCAGTCATGGGTCCATACAGTAGCGTAAGGACGGTGGAGCGCGTGGTTCAAGTGAATCAGGCGCCCCGCCGAACCGGGCGCAGCGAGAGCAGCGGCGCGTGGCTCCCCAGAACCGGGCACTTCGCCACTCCGCCCGCCCTGCAGCGCCTGCCACCCAAGCTCTGCTGATGACAGGCAGGCAGCTCAGCTGCTTCTCTTCTTTGCCGATCTTCAGTGTCTTTTTACACACCACGGCGCCGGGGCCGGGCGGCGGTTGCGCGACGCGACCTGCCCATTGAGGCGAGAGGCCGGGTGGGCGGGTCCGGGGTCACGCACTCTCGCGCCGCTGGGCACCTGGCCCGGCGGCGGCATTGTATGGACACGGGATGCGGACGCGACGCTGGAGGTGGGGGGGGTGCCCGGTGCAGGGTCCCGCTGGGTCGCCCCCCGGAGCGCGGCGCCCCCACCCCCGGAGCACGGCGCCCCCACCCCCGGAGCGGATATTTAATATCTAGTATAGATCCTTCCTTAGGGGCGCCAAATTCCCCCCTGAACCGGGCGCCAAATGATGTCGTTACGCTGCTGGGTCCATACACAACTTGTGTGTATGCACACTTCCTCTGAAGCCATGTGGATCTCATGTTGCTCTTTAGCAACCCACTGGCAGACAAGGGAAACCGCAAGATTGGTAGGAGTGGCAGAATCTACATGGAAGATGATATACAAAACCCCATACAATAGGATACCTTGTATCCTGGACTGCTTTCCATACTTTCAGTCATGCACTAGGGACTCCAAACATAAGGCCCAGGGGCCTCACTGGGTACTTTATGAGTTGCCAACGTCAACATGACTACCACACTTCCCACAAATTATTCAAAGGTTTTCAAGGCTAGGAAACTGACTCCTTTGCCAGGCAAGAAGAGCTACTCTGGGGTATGGTAGGCAGGTGATAACTTTCTTTCTACAGGTATGATTTTTCATTTCATTTATCTCAAGCCTGTCTTTCTTCCATGAAACTCAGAGCTGGCACATATAGGGTTCCCAGGCAATCACCCATCCTGGCACTGACCAGGCCCAAACATGGTTTGCTTCTGTAAGGTTACTGCATCTTGTGTTTTACAGAACATGACCTAGGCTCATTACATCATAGTAAAGCATAAGCATGCACATGCAACAAACCATTCATTCATTCTATTTAATTAAGGATGGATCTCTTTCCAAAACAAGAATGAAAAAAGTCATCATTTTGCATGTTAATGCCTAATTAAGATAGAATCAACATTTGGAGTTTTGACATACAGTTGTGTGATCCCTGAGCATCTGCTGGGTGGGCAATTTGGACCTCCAAAGCATCCGAGTTTGATATCCTTGTACAAAAGGGCACTCTTCATGAAAACAAAGAGTCATGAAGGGTGCAGCAGTTTCCTGCATCCTTTAATTTGAAATAAAATCACTATAAAATACAGGGGGGTATCCGCTGATTTGGCATCCGCGGTTTCACTTATCTGCGGATGCTGAATCCCACCGCACCCCCTTGTGGCCATTGCAGTACCTCATTTAAGTTGAGATCGCTGGTGCAAAGCAAGCACCGTCACAAATCTTGCTTAAACCAGATGCTATAAGCAGCAGCTTGCTGCTTATAGCACAGCTTGTGACTCAGTAGAGCTGGCAGCCTCAATGTTAGAGAAGTTCTAACATTAACAGGAAGTTCTTGTTAATGTCGGAGCCTCTCTAGTACTGAGGCTGCCGGCTCTACTGAAGACCCGCGCTGGCCTGTTTCAAGCCATTGGTGCATTTGCACACCAATTTTGCACATCAATAAGGTAATGGACACGGGGTGTGTGTGGGGACTGTGGAAGATAGCATTCTCCCCTTTCCATGGGTTCCCGGTACCTGCAAGGGGGGGGGCAGAAACCTATCCTTCACAGATACCAGGGCCCTACTGTACTATATTTTTGATATCTGACTCCAGTACAATTAGCAAACATTTATGGCCACAGCCAGGAAAGTTGTTGGGAAACGTACAAGACCAAATTCAAACTATATGCATTATTGGCGGGACTACAAAACAATGTGCAAATTTCAAATGATGTTGTTAATGTGATAACAAATTATAGAGTACAGTACATCATTCAGGTAATACCTGTGTGTGTGTGTGTGTGTGTGTGTGTGTGTGTGTGTGTGTGTGTGTGTGTGTGTGTGTGTGTGTGTGTGTGTGTGTGTGTGTGTGTGTGTGTGTGTGTGTGTGTGTGTGTGTGTGTGTTGGGCTATTTGAAGGGTGCTAATCAGAGCATGCTTTCATGATCTGTTAAGTGCAGTTAAAATATAAATAGCTGTTAAATGGCATAATAAAAATGCCCCATCAATTTAGGAATAACTACATAAAACTTGGCATATTGCCTCTATGATTAAATTGACTGCATTTATTCATAATTGTAAATTGAATATTTTTTGAACAGATCTGATCACCATTTGTGTGATATACGATGTCTATAGACAGATATAGATCTTTCTCCTTGGTAGAACAATCATATGTCTGACAAAAATTGCAGTAGATATTGAGTAATTCAAAAAGTCATGGGGTAGGTAAGTGTGAAAGCCGGCTTATATTTATATTTCTTGATGGATGATTTTGCTGTATTAATATTACAGTATATATTAATGTGCATATTTAACATTAAGTTTGTCTGGTTTTGTATTTTGAATTTAAAAAGAACCACCACCAGCAGTCCAGCTACTAGTTCCTATTAGTTCCACATATATAAAACTTCTGCCCAGCCAAAGCATTATTCCCCACATATATATGCCATTCAGCATGAATTACGCTGACAACTCAAAGTGGACAATGGGCAGCTGTTCATACGGAACTGACACAGCAAACTGGCTTGCTATTATCACTGGGCCACGGTTGGAGGATCCACGCAGCCTTCTAGTCAACCTGGAATTGGCCCAGGTCAGTCTGTCCCATCTGGAACTGCAAGCTGACATGCTGTATCATTTCTGCACGGATGAACAGCTCAGCATTTATAAATGGAGTGGCATTCCCTAGGAAGCTTGTCAGTTTAGAACTAGAAATCATTGACGAGGCCAGAAGCTGATAATGTTAGAGGTGAATAGTTTAATATGTATCTTTGAATATGGAAACAGAACTGTTTCACCCAAACTCAGAATCATTCTCTCAGGCACATAGATGAAGACAAACCACAACACTGCGCAAAACTATCAGATATGCTCAGGAGGTCCTTCCTCTCCCTCAATATATTTTTTTTCCACATTTTTATACCGCCCTTCCTCCAAGGAGCTCAGAGTGGTGTACATATTTCCTCCCCCTCCTTTTGTCCTCACAACAACCCTGTGAGGTAGGTGGGGCTGAGAGATAGTGACTGGTCCAAGGTCACTCAGGAAGCTTCGTGACTGAGCAGGGATTTGAACCTGGATCTTCAAGGTCTAAGTCCGACTCCCAAACCACTACACAATCCTGGCTCACATGCCTACTTCTTAAGTGCACTCCATATATACATGGATGGTCACTAATAACACCATTATGAGGTTAGAAGCTAGGCAGACCATTGGCATGAACAGCCATGCACATGGCTTGGCTATCTTTTCCCATCATCCACCATTCATTGTGGGTGCAGGATATTACTGGCACCAAATGGGGAACACTTGCAGGTGTATTGCACAAGAATTAATTCAGTTGTGGCACAAGATTCAGTTGCACAAGAATTAATTCAGTTGTGAAGGAGCTTCAACTCTGTGAAGCTCCTTCCATTTTACAGAATGGAACATTAGGATTCAACCCCAAAGAACCAAACTTTTGTAAAGAAAAAAAAACTGGTCCTAGAGCTCTGTACGTACATATGCATGAACCATACTGTATGCAAGGAGCTCCATAGGGTAAAAACACATTTCATCTGGCTATCAGGTGGATATTGGTATATAGAGACAATTTATCAACCAGTTCAAATGAAGCAGACCAGGTCCTGCTGACTTGCAGGAAAAATTTCTTGCAAATAAGTGTACATTTTATTGTTGTTGTTCAGTTGTTAAGTCGTGTCCGACCCTTCGTGATCCCAATTATGCATACATTTCTTTAAACTCAAGATACCCATCAAGCGCATCTTCCTGAAAAATCTTTGCTGCATAGGCTAGACAGATCCTATAACTCATGGCATTACTTTCATAAGATTCATGTAGGACATTGTGGGTATCCTTTTCAAATGCCTCTTTATGAACTTTATCCTCACCAACATCTAGGAAGAACGTGGTAAGTTTTTTCAAGCAGGTTCAGTTGATGCTGAAGTCTCTAATTGACTCCTCTTACAGCTCAATCCTATCCAACTTATGCCACCATTGTAACCAGCGGCGCAGCGAGAACAGGAGGCCCCAGAACGGAAAAGGGATTCAAATCCCCTCCAAAAGGGGAATTCAAAGAGGATTTGAATCCCCTTTCCGTTCTGGGGCCTCCCGTTCTCGCTGCGCCGCTGGTTACAACGGTGGCATAAGTTGGATAGGATTGCGACCTTAGAGATGATTACGAGCAAGTTTTGATACCAGAAGCCCAGAACCATGGATCTTTGTAAGTGTAAAGTCCTGCATGTCAACAACTAGTTCATTGAGAACCAACTTAAACATGGTTTCAAGACGATCTGGTTTTCCATATTCGATTATGCCGTTTGCTCTTCTTAACAAAAGTAAGCGCACACAGGTCATAATTGAATTCCCCAACTGTCTATGGGTCTCCACACTCATCCTATGTCTTTCTGAAATGAAGTTGGCCATGAACATACATTTGAAACAGATGCTCACAGGGCCAGCTCCAAGTTTCAGGGGGTTCCCAGCAGACTGCCCGTTTGGGGGCCCACCACCTACTTAGGTGGGCCCAAGCAGAGTTGCTCCGCCACCTCTAAATAAAAACTATGGGCACAGAGTTGGTCTCAGTTTTTGAGGGCCCTGGGCAGCTGCCCCAAAAGGTCAATCTCTGGTGCTGGCCCTATATGTCTACAATGAAAATAATGCCATCAGTGTTGGGAACTGTCTAACCCATTCAGCAAAGCTATGTTTGATGGATATCCCAAGGGGTCTTTCACCATAAAGATGCACATTTACTTTTAAAATAGAGCCCATGAGATCAATAGGACCTAACTTGCTTCATCTGGACTGACAAAGTGTCAACTGTGCGTTTTATGTGCACATACTATATGCACATACTTTCAACTTGCAATATGCAGCTGGTAGCAAACGTGAGGAACCTGACCTACATTGGCCATAATTTCTAAGGTTTGGACAGTTTGACATTACCAGGTTCCACTATAAAAAGACAAAGCTAAATTTTGGCAGACAGCAAGACGCTCAGCCCTAAGGGTTATGTGTATTGCTTTGTCTGTCACCTAGACAACAACTGGATGAAACTGGTCAGACGACCCAGAGAGGTGTCAGGTAGAAATTCTATCCTTCCTGGAGTCCTCTTTTTAAAGATGAATAAGTTTGCTGCCTAGCAGATATGGTTACCAATTCTAATGCATGATTTCATATATGAGACCAGATTGAACCAACTTAGGTTCCTAGAGATGTGAACAGGTTGTCTTGTTGGCTGTGTGCTCCCTGAGGCATCTGGTGGGGCCACTGTGTGATACAGGAAGCTGGACTAGATGGGCCTTTGGCCTGATCCAGCAGGGCTCTTCTTATGTTCTTATGATCTTGTGGCCAAGGTGAACATAAAGAACATAAGAACAGCACTGCTGGATCAGGCCAAAAGCCCATCTAGTCCAGCTTCCTGTATCACACAGTGGCCCCACCAGATGCCTCAGGGAGCACAAGACAACAAGATAACCTGTTTCCCGTTGACACTCCCTTGCACCTGGCACAGAGAAAACCCACTTCTAAAACCAGGAGGTTGCTCATTGCTTGTAACCTGTGATGGTCTTTTCCTCCATGAATCTGTCCAAACCCCTTTTAAAGGCATCTAGGCCAGATGCCATCACCACATCCTGTGGCAAGGAGTTCCACAGATGAATTACATGCTGGGTAAAGAAATATTTTCTTTGTTCTAACTCTCCCTCCACTCAATTTTAGTGTGTGTCCCCTGGTTCTGGTGTTGTGCGAGAGGGAGAAGAATTTCCCTCTATCCACTCTCTCCATCCCATGCATAATTTTATACGTCTCAATCATGTCCCCCCTCAGGCGCCTTTTTTCTAGACTGAAAAGCCCCAGACACTGTAGTCTTTCCACATAAGGGAGGTGCTCCAGCCCACGAATCAATCTGGTCGCTCTTTTCTGCACCTTTTCCAATTCAACTATATCTTTTTTGAGGTGTGGTGACCAGAACTGGACACAATACTCCAGATGTGGCTTTACCATCGATTTGTACAAAGGCATAATGATATTGGCCATTTTATTCTCAATCCCTTTTTTAATGATCCCGAGCATGGAATTGGACTTCTTCACAGCCGCAGCACACTGGGTCGACACTTTCATCGACCGGTCCACCAGCACCCCAAGATCTCTCTCTTGATCCGTTACAGACAACTCAGAACCCATTAGCTTATGTGTGAAATTTTGGTTTCTTGCCCCAATGTGCATCACTTTGCACTTACTTACATTGAAGCGCATCTGGCATTTTGCTGCCCATTCTCACAGTTTGGAGAGATCCTTCTGGAGCTCTTCACAATCCCTGCTGGTCTTCACCACCCGGAAAAAGTTTAGTGTCATCTGCAAACTTGGCCACCTCACTGCCTATCCCCAACTCCAGGTCATTTATGAATAAGTTGAAAAGCACCGGTCCCAAGTCCGATCCTTGGGGCACACCGCTTTTCACCTCTCGCTATTGTGAACACTGCCCACTGACTCCCACTCGCTGTTTCCTGGTCTTCAACCAGTTCCTAATCCACAAGAGGACCTGCCCTCTTATTCCCTGACTGTGGAGTTTTCTCAGGAGCCTTTCATGAGGGACCGTGTCAAACGCCTTCTGAAAATCCAGATATATAATATCCACGGGTTCGCTCGCATCCACATGCCTGTTGACCTTTTCAAAAAATTCTAACAGGTTTGTGAGGCAAGACTTCCCTTTGCAGAAGCCATGCTGACTCTCCCTCAGCAGAGCTTGTTCTTCTATGTATTTTAAGATTTTATCCTTAATGAGACTTTCTACCATCTTCCCTGGAACAGATGTTAGGCTGACCGGCCTGTAGTTTCCCGGGTCCCCCCTCCTTCCTTTTTTAAAGATTGGTGTGACATTAGCTATCCTCCAATCCTCTGGCACAGTGGCCGTTTTAAGGGACAAGTTGCATACTTTGGTCAAGAGGTCAGCAACTTCATTCTTGAGTTCCTTCAGAACTCTTGGGTGGATGCCATCCGGGCCTGGTGATTTATTGATCTTTATTTTGTCAATTAAGTCTGAGATGTCTTCTCTTTTAACCTCTATTTGACTTAATTCTTTAGTCAGGGGAGACCGTTCCGGCAGCGATATTTGCCCGAGGTCTTCTGCCGTGAAGACAGATGCAAAGAACTCATTTAATTTCTCTGCAGTCTCCAAGTCCCCTTTTATCACCCCTTTCTCTCCCTCACCATCCAGCGGACCAACCGTTTCCCTGGCAGGTTTCCTGCTTCTAACATATTTGAAGAAGCTTTTATTATTCCCTTTTATGTTGCCTGCCATACGTTCCTCAAAGTCTTGCTTGGCCTCCCATATCATCTTTTTACATTTCTTTTGCCACAGTTTGTGCTCCTGTTTATTTTCCTCATTAGGGCAAGACTTCCATTTACGGAAGGAAGCTTCCTTGCCTTTTATAGCCTCTTTAACTGTGCTTGTTAGCCATGCCGGCACCCTCCTGGACTTAGTCGAGCCCTTCCTCCTTTGTGGGATACACTCCTGCTGGGCCTCTATGACTGTTGTTTTAAACAGCCTCCATGCACTCTGGAACGATTGGACTCTTTTTACCTTCCCTTTCAGCTTTTTTTTAACTAGTCTCCTCATTTTGGGGAAGTCTGCCCTTCGGAAGTCAAAGGTTTTTGTGTCAGATTTGCTAGGCACTCTCCCCCCGACATGCATGGCGAAACAGATCGCAGCATGGTCACTGTTCCCCAATGGTTCGGTAACATTTACCTCCCTGACGAGATCTTGAGTGCCACACAATATCAAATCGAGAATCACCTGTCCTCTGGTCGGTTCCGTGACAAGCTGCTCTAAGGCACAGTCATTTAACATATCCAGAAATCCAGTCTCTCTTTCATGACCTGAGCAGGAATTGACCCAGTCGATGTGAGGATAATTGAAGTCCCCCATGACTACAACCCTGTCTCTCATTGACACCTCCCTGATTTGCTTCCTCATTTCAAGATCCCCTTCAGGTTTTTGATCTGGAGGACGGTAGCATGCCCCTACTATTACATCACTCTTTGAGCCTGGTATTCTAACCCACAATGATTCTACGGAGGAGTCAGAGCCCCCCTCCAGCTCAACTCTGGTGGATTCTACCCCTTCTTTGATATAGATGGCCACCCCACCTCCAACACGCCCCTCTCTGTCCCTCCTATAGAGTTTATATCCGGGAATTGCAGTATCCCACTGGATCTCCGCATTCCACCAGGTTTCTGTTATACCTACTATGTCAATGTTTTCCCTAGCCACCAAACATTCTAGTTCTCCCATCTTTGCCCGTAGACTTTGGGCATTTGCATAAAAGCACTTATATACCTGGTCCCCCAAGAAGGGCTGCATGTTTGCACCTTTATCCCTGCAGCCTTCTGTCCTGCTAGACTGGCTGTCATGTCCCATCACGCTACCACTCCCAATTTTTACTCTGCTATTACTTGACTGTTCCCCATCCTCTGCACCCTCATTCCCTAGGGATGAGGAGTCCCGAACCGGATGCCCCTCGGCTCCTGTCGGCTTTCCCCCAGGGGTCAGTTTAAAAGCTGCTCTGCCACCTTCTTAGGGACATTTAAGATTTAAAGAAAGGTGGGACATTTAAGATTTAAAGAAAGGGGGGACGGGACGGTTACACTCTCCTTGTTAGATTCTATCTTATGCCTGTGTAAGCAACATACTTGGCAGAAGGTGCTCCAAATTCAGGATGGCCTATACGCCATGCAATCAGTGCCATCTTGAACTTGTGAAATGATCTGAACTATGGACTTTCACAACACTAAGTTTTCTTGATAATTCCATTCAGTGAAGACAGACGTCTACGTAACCTTTTATTTTTCTATTTTTGGTGCTATTTCTATTTTCTCTAGAATTAACTACCATTATTTCACATGAACACTATCAGTTTTGCATCTGAACATGCCTTGATTGCTCGATTATGCGCTTTTGGAAAAGGGGCTTTATGCTCAGGTTGACAAGGGGGACACAAAACCTTTATCAGGACCCAATGTTTGAAGGGGACCCTCAGACCCAAGCCCTGTGGGGTTCCCCTTTAAGTGTGCACAAGGGCACCAGCTACCATATTGGCCAGTAAGCGTCCTGTGGCTTACTGGGCGATGGGGGGAGAGCAGCAGCCACAGAGTTCTGTCCTCTGACTGTCAGACATTTTTAATTCGTAGATGCCCCAGCCCCAATGTTGCTTGGCGACAGGACATCTGGGCATTATGAAATGGCTTGTTCCCAAGATAGACTGCTTCCCTCCTCATGCCCAAGACGTCAGGTGACACTGGGTGATGGGGGAGCAGTGGCTACAGTGGTCATGTGGGGTGTGGCTATCAGCAGTATAGGCCCTGGGCATGTTTCCAAACAGGGCTGACCTGGGCACATGTAACCAGTCTATCAGAATCAGTGCTGATGCCAGTCTGTTGTAACTCATGGGGTAGAGCCTGGCCCTGGGTTCACCCAACCCCATGGCTGCCACTGCCCCGGATACCAAGACTTCCAGGCTCAGCCAGGTAGTTCTTCCCAGGGGGTAGGAATCCTCAGTCCATGTCGCACCTGGCTGACCCCTGATACCACCCTTGGTCAGAACAGGCAGTGTAGCGCAGAACTTTTAAGAGTTCTTCCTAACAGATTAAATTGCTGCTGGACTCAGTGTTTTACGCCTAGGCCAGTGTTTCCCAAACTCTTTTGACCTGCAACTCCCTTGACCATTGGCAACCATTGGCTGTGGCTCCCCACAACATGATGTTGATGCCTGCCAATTGGCATTGCACTGTTTTCTGAGAGGATTCCGTGGCACTCCGCAGCTCCCCTGGCTGGTATCTGCGGCTCCCCTGGGAGCTGCGCCTCCCAGTTTGAGAACTACTGGCCTAGGCAAACACAATAGAAAGTTTACAGCCAAAAACAACAACGTTAACAAAATTCATATGACCAGAATGTGTTATTTTGTCCCTATCTGGAACACTTGTTCTGAGCTATAGCTTAGTACAAGGAGGTTGCCTTTGAGAAAGCCTCAAAACAGAAAAGATGCAAAACAACAGACATCTCTCTCTATAGGACTATGACTGAAAAGCCTATCATCTGCACACAGCCTAAGTGTGGGTTATCCCATTCTGAAACCACCAATGATCTGAACTTTGCACTCAGGTCTACAGAATTGTAATGTTTTTAGAATTCAACAAAACGCAATTGTGTAAAAAGTGAGGTGCTACCAATCCACTTTTACCAAGTCTGTACACACATGTGAAAAC
This sequence comes from Plestiodon gilberti rubricaudatus, assembly GCA_026170595.1. Classification (NCBI taxonomy): domain Eukaryota; kingdom Metazoa; phylum Chordata; class Lepidosauria; order Squamata; family Scincidae; genus Plestiodon; species Plestiodon gilberti. The sequence goes on along the minus strand of JANXHW010000003.1, from coordinate 60,954,172 downwards.
TTTACACAGAGAGCTTAATCGCACTTGGACAGATTTCAACATGCAGGCACTTACAAACAAATGATCCTTCCCTCCTTCCCATGTGAAACTTAGTATGAAATTGTATGAAAGGACTACATCACATGACTAACCAAAATTTTGAATTCATCTTCACCACTGTCTTCTAAAGTAATGCCATCTTCCCTTCAGGGCTTGAAAACTAACCTTGCCTCCCTGGTATGCTAAAAGCTGTGTTATTCCCAAGGTCATTTTGCTGCATCAAAACTCAGGGGGTACAGTCCCTGCCCTTTTTGTACCATCTCAGCAGCCAGTCCTCAGCTGCTGCTGTTTTAACGTTACTACAGGATGTCTTCAGAGTGCAGTCATATAATTAGATTTTGCTTGTTAAATGGCAACTGTGAAATAATCTTTAACATAACCATACTTCAGACAAGAAACACACTGTTAAAATGCATGGCTGGAGCCCTGCCGCTACCATAACTGTATGGGGATGAACCAATTATATACTCGTAAAATAGAATACAAAGAGGTTTGCAAAGTTCTTTCATCCAATTTCCTGTCCATTTAGATACTATCTGTCTACAGGTCATTTTGCCTCTTGAAAGCATGAACAGCCAAGAATGTTTATGGCATCTTAACGACATTGTTCCCTCCTCCTACACCCGCTCTTCAGAACTTATTCGGAAGGATAAAACCACACGGATAAAAGAGTTGTTTTAAAAAGGTTAGCGACCTGGAGCCTTATCTCAGCTGTCACAATTTATGATCAGTGCAAAAAGGATGGCAGGCTGCAGCAAGATTAAAGAACTATTGATATACCAAATATTTTTAATAAGAAGAGAAAATATGTGTATTTCAATTTCCCTATGCACTGTGCTGCCAGACAAAGCCGCAGAATATTGAGCAGTGAAGTAGTTCAGAAATGCAATTATGTTCTAATCCCACATAATTCACAGCCTAATCATTATTGTTCCGTTTTCTCTGCTCACTAGCTTTTCAACTCCACATTTATCATTGTTAAAATCTGATAATCTCATAGAGGGATTTATTTATAAACTACTGAAACAATTTTCACATTAATTGCATTTACATTCCAAGTGGTCAGATCTATCTGTATAATGTTCTGCATTGGCAAGTCTGCCGTCCACTTCTCAGCTGCTTTGCCAGTACGGGAACTTTCAGAAAGCTGGAAGGGAACGTAAAAAAGGATAGCTGAGATCCAAAGGACTGTGTGGTTGGGTTTTTTTGAGCATCCCAGAAGCATTCCTCCCATACACCTAAATGTAGACCGAACCCCTAGGGCAGCATTCCAGTAGGTTCGGTGGCTGCCATTGGAAGGGAAAATAGACAAGTCCCCCAGTGCACATAGAGTACAGCTTTAAATGCCACATGGGCCTCTTTGGATCCTGATGGCACTGTTTGGAAATGGCAGCATTTCATCTTTGAGATACTGCCTCACCGCAGTATCTTCCCACTGGGATGTGCACTGGAGAAAAACGCAGCAAGATTTTCTGAAGATGCAGTCATGAGTCCATTTGTGCCATTAATACCAACAGCAGAGCCTGAGACACCCCGCCATATTGTCCCTTTTGATATTCAGCTGGCCTCCTCCTTGTCTAGCTTTAAGAAATTATTTAACGGTCATCTTTCCTTATGTTACTTTCCTGTTTGTAGTCGAATTGTTGCATACATTTTAAGATCAAACTAGACATGACATTAAGAATGGCATTGTTTTTTCCTTCTTTTTTAAAATGGCACTATGGGGGTCCTTAGGCCAGCGGGTGGCGCAGTGGGTTAAACCGCTGAACCATGAGCTGTTGATCGAAAGGTCGGCAGTTCGAATCCACGACGGGGTGAGCTCTCGTTGCTTGGCCAGCTCCTGCCAACCTAGCAGTTCCAAAGCATGTTAATGCGAGTAGATAAATAGGTACCGCTTGCGGGAAGGTAAACAGCGCTCCGTGTTCCAGCCGCATGCTACGCGCTGCGGCAAGGAGATTCATGCCGGCCACATGACCACGGAGGCGTCTTCGGACAACGCTGGCTCTTCGGCTTTGAAATGGGGATGAGCACCACACCTCATGGTGGAAGGTTGGCCACCCCTGATGTAGACTGTAGCCTTTACAGGGAGGTTTCACAATCGCCAAAAATACCTGAGAGTAGCAGGGAAAAATTCTTCGCGCAATGACGGCAATCCATAAGGCAAACCACCACATTCTATAAACCGTCTTCAAGAGAAATGTGGCTCTCACATAACAGCCATTATCTGTAGATAAGGTTTTACATTTCCATGAGAGAAATTCCTTCATATGTTTCAAGTTAAACCAGGGGTGTATAACTCATAAACAGCAGAGTGGTTGAAGTGGGGTAACTATAAGAATGTCGAGTTGCTGGGATTTTCCCACCTTTTCACCTCCGATGCCCTCTGTCATGCCACCTCTCCGCTTCCTTTTAAATCTCACCTTTTTTGTGTGAACCCTTTGGCCCAACCTCTTAGACCCCATATTACACTGTAACTAGCAGCACAATCCTATGCATGTCTACTCAGAAGTCATCCCCATTGAGTTCAATGGTGATTACTCATAGGTAGAGGTGTTTGAAAATGGTGAATGCAAAATAAAAACACACATCACTTTCTGCTAAAAATCTGCAAAAAACTAATAAAATAAAACCATGTAATGTTGCGTCATTCTTCATCTGCTGACACTGTACACCTATACAGTAAACATATACCACCTATCTAAGTACACTTTTTAAAGTGTTTACAATTGATAAAAATTGGGAAAATTTGGAATAAAAACATAACGCTTTTGACATCGAAATCTGGTTAGACACCAAAATCTGCAAAAATAAAAAAGTAAAGCCACTTTCACGCACCTCTACTCATAGGTAAGTGCAGGGCTGGCCTATTCATGAGGCCAACTGATGCAGTCAACTCAGGTAGCAGACTGGCCCAACCCTTTCCACCTACTTATCTCCACTGCTACTCCTCCTTCTACTCCTTTGTTTGGAAAAGGAAGAGGGAGACAGAGAGGAAGAGGAAACATGGAGGGGGAGAGAGTGCTGGGGTAGAACATTTGAGAATGGGAGGAGCAGAAGCTGGCACATCATCAGGGAAGGGGGGCAGTGCTTGACATGCTGCCTCAGGAGGTTTTGAGTCTGGATAAGTGAGTATAGGATTGGAGCCTTACTCTAAGAAAGCATATATGATCAATGATTGCATATTCTGTCCCTGTCTTTCCCAGTCCTTCCCTGCAACTGGGGAACTGATTCCCTCCAGTGATGTAGACTTGAGTCTATTGACTCGAACTTGAGTTGGACTCAAGTTGTGTCAATGACTCGACTCGGCAATTGTAAAAGACTTGAAAGACTTGACTCGAGACTTGGAGCCTTTTACAAGTCGAATTTTATTCAGGTTTAAATCTGTTTTCCCCATTAAATAGATAGGGACTCGCAAATTGCAACCAAAGACTCAGGACTTGGGGCAAAGACTTGGGACTTGACTCAAGACTTGGAGTCAGAGACTTGATCCACATCGCTTCTTCCATCCTCTTCCTTATCTACCTTGTGGCTCTTTTAGATGGCAATTGTGAGGCTTCAGGACAGGGGACCTGCTATTTCACTCTATGTAAAGCACTATGCACACAGCTGGTGTGTAAGAATAATGAATTAAATGCAGTTGAGCCCAGTTTATACAAAATTGTAGTTTTTCTTTTAAGTTGAGCACAAAGGCTGAAGCTTGGTTGTAAAGATACTTATCAGGAACAGGTCCTGCTAAACCATGTGTGGCTTGCTTCTGAATAAACATGCTTAAGATATGAAGTGAACCTACCATCCAAAATTTATGCTGAGTTGTAAAGCTAATTTAAAAATGTAAATATGCTCAGTGTACTTGCCTCAATTTACTACATAAATCCTTATTAACCTCCCCCCCCCCCAAAGATCTACAACAAAAGCTTTCAAAGTGAATAAAATACACGCAGGTTAACTCTGAGAAGCGTTGGGTGGGGGCTATCCAGGGGCGGATGTGTGGGTCAGTAGAGGAACCAAGCCATACTATGATACCAGCCCAGGTATCTATGATACCAGCCCAGAACTAATGCTACAAAGTCTAATGGTACAGGCATGAGAGACCTGTGGTTTCCTGTCCCAACCACAGGACCATTATAGAGCAATGCACATTTATAGAAATAAACCAAAACAGCTACTGTTCTCATGCATCTGAATGCAAAAGCGGTCTGTTCACCTAAGGTGTACACCTACTGCATGCTCTCAGAAGTTATCTGCTATGAAACAGGGAACTTTCATACTAAGTATCAGGCCCCCACATATCATGAAACAATCCAAGCAGCAAATGTGTCACAATATGCAGTATACGGATGCAAGCAATTAACAGCGCAATCCTCCCTAAGTATACATGGCTGGCCTAAAGGTATCCTATGCCCATCACGGGTTGCCCGGGAGTACCTCGGGGGCTGGGGGCCTATGGGCCTCCTCAGATGTACACCGGGTCCAGACCTCGCGTACATTCAGGGAGGCTGTGTAAGGCCGACCCGGACTGGGAATGGGCATAGGATATTGGCAGAGCGCGTCGCCGATATCCCTGCCCCCTCCCAGCCCAAGCCACCCAATGGCTCCCCCTCCCTTGCCAGTCTGCCCCACCCATCCCTGCGGCGAGCAGCCTAGGCCTTACCTGGGTCATCTGGTGCAGGTTTGGTCCATCGTGTGTGTGAGCAATGTTGGCCTCAGCGCTGGCACTGCTTAAAGCCGAGTCAGTGATTTAGTGTAGTGGAGCGCATGTTCCGCCGCTCTACACTTAGTGAGGATTGTGCCGTAAGTGTATCGAGAAATACTAACATTGAGTCCCAAAGACAGTGAATAAATCCATGGCATACAACTCAAACCCATGTATAGCAGATATCATGCAGAGATGATGACTTCTTGGGGGGGGGGCTAAGTCACACATGTGCATTTTATGTTCAAGTAATTAAACATGTAGAAGAGGGAGGAAGCCAGCTGGGTGAACCAAAAGCTCCACTTCTACCACTGTGCCATGCTACTCCAGTCACAGATGGGCAAGGAGTGCTCATGGGGGACAGGGAGGGTGCAAGCCAAGTGGGTAGGCAGTAAGCCAGTTAGGTCTCCAAACCTGATCCCATTGCTGCCATGAACCCACCCAATCAGGTCAAGGGAAGGCAAAGATGACATGTGCTGCTGGCAGTAGGGCCTCCGAGAGGAATTTTATCAGGGGGTACAAAGTTGGGCCCCTTCTCAATGGGGGAGGAGTGAAATGGGATGGGGGAGTGTGGCAACAGGGGTGGGAGAAACAGAGGTGGGGAGGGGGCAAAACAGGGCAGAAGAAGGCAGCAACGGCTGAAAAAATCTCCAGAGCCCAGGTCTACCAGGCTTCCTGATGCAGAGCCCAGATCCACCTGCCTGGTAGACCTCGTCCCTGGTCGGAGTCGGCCTTCCTTTTCATCTGTGGATCCAGGTTGAGACTGGGTGAATTCAGAAACTGTTCTGGGTCCCTTCTTTGGCTCCTGGGCCCCCTTTTTGACGCAGGCCCGGGTACAATTTACCCCCCTTTTACCCCCCCTCATGGGCGCTGGTTGGCAGCACAGACAATCTTGCACTTTTAACTGTAGCTGCATCACCATCTACACCCATCACATTAGTTTGTGCAGTACTTGTGCCCTGGCCTGGCACATATGCACAGACATTTATAAAGTATATACAGTCTTGTTGGAAAAAGTCAAGCACTCCCCAGTAAACACTCGAGTCGGTAATGTGGGTGTAAAGGGCCACTTTTATTAAACCAAATAACAGGAAGAGAAAGATCAGGAGACCAGCAGGATTTTGGGTAGGACAAAGAGGACAGTGCACGGGCCTGCAGGCTGTGTGCCCAATGGGCCTATTGGCCTAGGGGCTATCCACTGTTTGGGATTAAATACAAAATTACCTGCTTGCCAGACAATAGCAGCTCCAAACTCTCAGGAAAGAACAGCAACCTCTGGAGGCTAGTGGAGCTGAGATGGAAGAGCCAAGAAAAACAAAGACCAGTGCAGATGCAAACTGTGGGGACACGGAAAAACTCTCATTCCCATGCTAAGGATTTTTATTTGGGGCGGGTGGGTGAAGGTTCTGGCAGTTGCCAGCGGGTAGCAAGTGCAAGGGAACAGTGAGGACAGCCCTCCGAATAAGGTCATTAGCCGTAACTCTTGTTTCAGACCTCCATGCCAAATGAACAAAATTGTCAATCCAGTAATTGCAGTTTAAGATTTATATACGTTCGTAGGTTATCACGTGGCCTCAAGTGGTTGTTTAACTTCTGATGATGCCCCAGATGTTTGGGGTGAAACGTAAAGTTTGTTTTAACATCTTGTTTATTTAATAAAAGTTTCATAAACGACGGAGTTTACCCGACGATATGCGGATTTTTAATTCTAAGATTTATATGTTTATTTTGATCTGGAACAGTTTAATCTTAATTCCAAAAGGAGCCTGGAATAAAAAAAAACTGCTCCGTTTTCTAATTGGAGTGATGATGAAACCTAAGGAGGAATATTAACCCTTTAAAGTAAATGAACAAAAATTAGATTTTCTATGAAGAACTTTCTCCTGAAGCCACTTCAAATTACATCAGCAGCAACAGACAGTCAGGGATAGGGTTTTTTCCCCCACTACATGCCACAAATCAATACTGACCTTTAAATAAGAACAGTGAGAGAGATTCTTCTGAATTGGGTTAGAAGGTGACATGGTCATTTAAAAAAAGGGGGGATGGATACGAAGTAGGTCAGAGACTATGATCTAGAAATCAAACCATGGCTGGCTGAGGCTTTGTCTGCAGTACTTTTCAAAGTGCTGGCTGTAATTTTGTCTTCAGGACCTTTAGAATAGAAATCTACTATATCACGTTTAGATCTCACTCACCTGTGTATAATGCCTCTTATAAAGAGAAAAAGCGCGGGAAACTGAGAAGTTCTCTTTTAACTGAGAAGCACTGAGATAGGACAATTTCACCTTTAATCCTTCAGGATTTCCTTTGAAGAAGTTCCGAGTTTCGGAACGAAACGTTGGACCTAACTTGCAAAAACCTTGGATTTTAATATATTATCCCGTTCGCGACTGCCAGCTGTTCCTTGGAAACTCGTGATCGGCGTAGGATATCTATTTTCTTCCAGGCTGTTTACAGACATGGCATCTTCACCCGGCTTACCCAAATCATGTAAGATAATTGCTGGCCATGAAAGCTTCTATGCCTACCTGAAGAACCAAAGAGTTTACTTTTTTAGCCTTACAATGGGAAAATAGGAATCATGAACCCAGGTCAAATTTCAAAGTGTCTCCACTCCTGTCTCTGCAAACTTCATTTACAGGAGTTCTGCCTGGCTCTATTTCCTTTAACAACCAGCTGATCAATCACGTCTTTCAAATGTGTCCCTCACCTCCTTCTAACCTGAGTTCCTCCAAATCTGAGTTGGCTGGAAGAAGCAGAGAGAAGTAGCAAGAATCTAAATGAAATTTAGCACTGGAGCGTTGGGGAGGAAGGGTGTTGTGTGTGTGTGTGGGGGGGGGGGGTTTGCAGAGGAGGTAGAATCAGCATTTGCATTTAAAAGGATACTGAGTGTGTGTTTCCTTGCTTGCCTCAGTGAGAATTTAAAGTTATATAATAAACAATACATAAATTGCTTTTAGCATCACAAGATGTTTATCAGGAATACTGCATTTATATACAAATTTGGTGGGAACCTAATTATGATCCTACTCCCTTCATAAAACATGTAGATGCTTCTTCAGAACTGGATGATTGAAGGATGGGGTTTCTCGGGCTAGGAAAATGCACTCAATTGGGACAGTTAGAAGTGGTGGCTAACAGATTAATTTCCTAAATTGACATTTGTATGCAGCCATTTTATGCAGTTCACACTTATGCAGGGGTGAAATGTCACTGAATTGACTACAACTGATTGCTGAGAAAACAGGATCAATCACAGGATCAATCTGTTAGATTTTGAAAACATCAGCATTAATATAACTTCTTCATAGGCAAAGTTTTATTCATGGGACCATTTATTGCCTCGAGCCTCAAGAGGGAGTCTGTAACTTCAACACATCCAGTTTTTCTACACAGTGTTGAGCATCTTCTAAAACCAATTTGAGCAAAGATTCCTTTTTTAAAATCCTTTATATACCTTCATGCCTCACAAATTCTGCTAAGACCAACTACTGTATTTGTCTACCAAATAGACCAACTACAGTACAGGGGGGCACCGGTATCCACTGATTCCTCAACCGCGGTTTCAATTATCCACAGTTGAGGAATCCCCCCGCACCCTCCACAGCCCCCCCGCACTTACTTTTAGCAGAAACCTCCGTTCTTTTCTTCAAAAGTTCCAGGTTTCCATCTTTCTTTTAGGCCTGACCAACTAGACTTAGGTGATAGCTAGAGTCTCAGCAAGGTGTCAGAGACTCTAGCTATTAACTAAGTCTAGTTAGTCAGGCCTAAAAGAAAGATGGAAACTCGGAACTTTTGAAGAAAAGAATGGAGGTTTCTGCTAAAAGTAAGTGCCTGGGTGTGTGTGTGGAGGGCGCGGGGGGTTGCGCCCGCCCCCGCACTTTTAATGGAGAAAGCTCCGTTGTTTTTTTCTTCAAAAGCCCTCGTTGCAGGCATTCTTACCAACAAGTCTTTGGTGCTTGTTGGTAAGAATGTAGAAAGTCTCAGCAACCTCTCAGCAAGGTTGCTGAGACACTCTAGCACCGAAGACTTGTTGGTAAGAAGGCCTGCAACAAAGGCTTTTGAAGAGAAAAAAAGGAGCTTTCTCCGTTAAATGTAAGTGCTTGGGGGGGGGGGTTGTGGAGGGTGCGGGGGGGTCGCGCAGGCCCGCGGGGGGTCGCGCTGGCCTGCGGGGGGTTCGGGGGGCCCTAAAAACCACGGAAATGGGCATTCACCCATTTCCAACGTTTCAGGTATCCACGGTGGGGGCTGGAACGTATCCCCCGTGGATGCCGGTGTCCCCCTGTATTTATCCTAAGACCAACTATTTGAAAATAGCATTTGGCAAAGAGGATGCTAGTTGGCACCTTCTTTGGAAGAGTGTTCTGGGTTTGCTGAATTTACCTGTTCACTCACCGTTTTGCTCCATATGTACTGAACTCTCCTATTATCCAAATATAACTTTGTCAGCTTGAGTAAGGACTGTATCTGAGCCTATCTGAATGTAGCCTTAAATATCTAGAAAAGTGTTTGGGCCAAAGGAGGAAACTGATCACCCACACACTCTAATACTTAGCATTTGTAAAACATTTTAGGTGTTCAAAGCACTTAACATATATTATTTTGATGCAGTGGCGTCACTGGGTGGCGCGTCACACCCGGCGGGAGGTTGCTGTGTCACCCACCGCTGCCGCCCGGCCCCGGTATGAGCCAGGAGAGGGTGACGCGTCTTCTTCGGCCGGCAGCTGGGCAGCTTCCGACTAGGCCAAAAGCGGCGTTTTCGCACATGTGCACAACACCACTTGAAGCCTCTTGACGCGTTGTCACCCTCTCCCAGCTTGTACTGGGCGGCAGCAGGGGGTGACGGCGAGGAAGGCGAGCGGTTCGTATGGGCCAGGGGGTGACGCAGCTCACGACGTCGGGCTCGTCACCCCCTCCCGGTGCGTCAACCCCCGGAGGCCCGCTCCCCCGCCATGCATCAGTGACTCCGCTGTCTTGATGCAATCCTTCCAACAACCCTGTAAGGTAAGTTACAGCCCAATCTTATCCCCCACCATTAACGACAATGCAGCCGTGGCGAGGGAGAGTGCAATGCATTCAATGTTGGGGGGGGGGATCAGGAGGCCTGCCAGAGGTAACTATTTTCTACTTATCTCTGCATAGGCCTCCTGGTGGCTTATGTTTCTCCTTGAACCTGTGCCAGCTACCGTATTGTCCCGAGTATAAAACACACTTTCCCCTCCTAATTTAACCTTTTAAACTAGGGATGTGTTGTATACTCGCACCATTGCAAAAATAAAAAATAAAATAAAATGGTGAGAATAGCGTGAGACATTGCTGGAAGAAGCCGAGGCTATGAGGAGACATGTTGTCTTTAAAGCAGCTAATTGAAGTGATTATCGGATGAATATTGCTGCAGTTTGCAGGGCTCCGTTTGCAGCTCCGAGATGCAGCGGGCTCCTTTTCTGCCCTTTTCTTTGTAAAAACAAGACCACACACACACACACACACACACACACACACACACACACACACACACACACACACACCTCTCCACCAGGCTGCCATAAGTTGTTAATTTTCATTCTCTGCTCTGCTGGGTTTTGTGTCCTCTTGTAAAGCAAGATCACATACACTTTCATCCCCCCTCCCCAGGCAATGAATGGTTTAGGCTGCAATCCTGTGCACACTTTCCTGAGAGTAAGCTCCATTGAGAACAGTGGGACTTGCTTCTGAGTAGACATGCACAGGATTGCACTGTTCGTTTAAATCACTGGCATATATTTCACGCCAGTGATTTAATTAAAGTTTTTTAATAGCACCGAACTTTAAGGGTGCGACTTATTTATTTATTTATTTAAAGAATTTGTAGCCCGCCTTTCTCCCGAAGGCACTCAAGGCGACTTATAATCAGATGCGTCTTATACTCGGAACAATACGGTATATAGCTGGAGCAAGTCTGAGTAGACAAAATGAGTAGGGCGAGTTTGAAAAGAGGGGACAGGATCCTGGTGCATGCTGGTGCTCTCTCTCTCTCTCCCTCCCTTCAGGAAATAAGAATGACCGAGGACGGAAGAGCGTAGATGTATTGCAAAATGTCGAGCGAGTAATGACAAGTGAAAGGTTTGGGAAACATACTATGAAAATTTTGAATAGTTTTGGAAAAGAAGGGAAGTGTCTATTTTAAATGAAGTAAGAGTGGAACTTTTTTAAAATTATATGTTTTGTTAAAAGGAAATCAAGGCAGGCACCGGAGGAAGATGGACATTTTAAATTAAATGTTCCTAGAAGGCGGCACCCTGTGCAACTGAAACAATACACTATACTATTTGCATTCATTTGGCTCCACACACGTCCAATGCAAAACCCACAGAAATCCAACATGGAAATGGTCTGACTAACCCACAAAACCTGTCAAAGTAGCTTTTTCCAAACTAAAGCATGACATATGCATGATGGAACCTGACAGTTTTACAGTGCAGTATTAGAATGTAGGTTTGCCGGTCTGGAACGTTCACAATTAGATTGCATCCGATTTGCCGCAAGAAAATAATGCCATCCAGCTCATCTGCTCTCTAGCCATGGCAGATGCATTGTAAAACAGGAAGATTGTGAAGGATACACTCTTTAAACATGGCACGGTTTCTGCTAAACTCAGCTGATCGCCAGCCTAATCCAGGGATCTGTAACAGCTCACATGCGCACATTTCATAATACAGCTGAGTGGAGGGATTTGAACCACAGATATACAAAACAAACAGAGCAGTTTCTGACAGTGACATAATTCCCCTGGTTGTGAAGTGTATTGTGCACTTTCCAAACATATTTCACACATGAAAAATCTTCCTCAGTGTTATGAATTATAAATTGATATTTATGCTGTCCTTGAGAAATTGCCAGGATTGCGCCAAGCTCCAAGAACCTTTCCAGACAGCAGTTTCTCCCAGCAGTTTCATAATACAGGTGGCCCCCCATATCCACTGATTCGCTATCCACGGTTTCAGTTATCCACAGATTGTGGGGACCCCCCCCAGGCTTTTACTCTTTTCCCAGTAAGCTTCATTTCTTCCTTAAACAAACAGGAGAAGCAGCCTCTGGCTGCTTATTGCAGGCAAGTAGAACAAGACAAAGTCCTAGAGAGGCTCTGCAAGGTTAACAGAAACCTTGCAGAGCCTCTCTAGGACTTAGTCTCATTCTACTTGCCAGCAATGGAGGCTGCTTCTCTGTTTTAAGGAAGAAACAAAGCTTGCTGAAAGAAAAATAAGAGCTGGGGGGGGGGGGGCAAGCATGCCTGCCTGCAGGGGAGGCAGGGTGGGGGGGCCCTCAGGAAACCATGGAGGGGGTGTTCGCTCTTATCCACAGTTTCAAGTATCAACAGAGGGGCCTGGAACATATCCCCAGCGGATATGGGGGCCCACCTGTAGTTTATGCTATTGAGGAGAAATCAGAAGTGGGGAAATGGTAGCAAATACCACAGTAGTTTTGCTCCACCGTCATTATTTTCAACTCAATTCAAGCTACTTCCCTTCGGTTGTCCGTTTGAACTCGGAGCGATCGAAGTTATCGCAACCCCTTCATGATGACGTGGAAATACCAGTTACGTGAATCAGTCCCCTTGATCCTGAAGAGAAGCAATCTAAGTCTGAGGCTCCAGACAAATTAGATGCATGTGAAATTATGAATGTGGCTAGATGGAGGGGCAGGATTTTCTCTGCAAATAGCAAGGGAGTACATGGAATGTCATGAAAGCCTGGTGTGGGGAGGGGGGCTTTAGTACTTTGCTCCACAACAGTATTAATCTCAATCATAAACCTCTCCCTGGCACTATTTTTAAATGAGAATAAACTTCTTCCATTAGCTTTTCAATTGAAGTGTATTTCATCTAAAAATACTGCAATCTGCAGTATGGTGGTGATCTGCAATCAGGATCAAAATCATGGTGAGGGCAAAGTGTTAAAAGCTCCCTACTCTCCTGCCCCAGTTTAACCTCATTTCCTGTCCCCCTACTTGATACCGTATTTATACAAAAACCTAACCTCCTTCCCCGCAATCCAGCCACACTGTGCAATTATGCACATGTCTAGTTTGATCCTCAGCTACTGAGTGACTTCTGGGCTATAGTAATAACGCTGCATATTTGGAATCCTGCCCCTTTGTCCTCAGGCAGCCTACCTGAGATTGCCCAGGTCAAGGCAGCGCTAACCTGTTCTGCGTCATGGCAGACCTCCATGTTGGACTCATAAGGAAGCAAAAGCATTACAGGTGTCTCAAGTAAGATTTCCAATCAAATGAAAAACATCTTCAGAGATTCTCTAAAAAGAAAAATGGATCATGACTTTCCCATAGAAAACGTAAACATATTTCATAGCAAATGTTTATATTTGAATGGCAAAATAAAAAATGCTTTCTTGAAACAATACAATTAAAACACACACACAAATAAACATAGGCTAGTATTACTGGAAATTGATTTATCCAAGAAGAGCCCAGCTTCCCCCTCAAAACATCATACAATACAGGCTGGTTGGATAAGTCAGGAATAAAAAAAAGGACAGTGGCATCTGACAGATCTATAGTAGCACATGTTTTTGCGGACTAGGGCCTACTTGATCACTAGAACAGACAGACAGACAGACAGACAGACAGACAGACAGACAGACAGACAGAAAGGTATAAATGTGTAAAACACAAACAACCAACCCTGTAAACAGTGGAGCCAAAAGGCTGTGAAGGGCAAGTAGTACATGAATTCAATGACATGAATACAAAGTCCGGGGTCATACACAGGGAACATTATCCTCCAGAAACAAGGATTGCATTCTTTGTACCTGCATGTAGGGGCCTATAAAATTTTCCCCAGGGCACAAGGTGCAATAAAGCGCTGCAACAGTCATAAGAACCAACTTACCACCGAGTCAAGAAACCTAATACAGCACTCAAGCTCCGGGCGAGTCTCGCAGAACTGGCGAAAGAGAAGCCTTCCTATTGGTTGCTTGTCACATAAACTGCAGTAATCTCTCTCTAGAGGAAATAAAGAGAAGAAGGAGGGAAGGTAAAAAAAAAAACCTGAGGTACTTTTTTAAATGCCTTTTGGTCTGGTTAACTTTTTCTTTTTTTTTTTAAGGATCTGGAAAATAACTCAGCATGAGAAATACAAAATGAAACGTACACAAAAAACAGCTCACAGAGACGAAGGCTATGGCAAAAGCCAGGGCCACTCAAAGGAATTTCATCAGGGGGTACAAAGTTTCTTTTGGGCCCCTTTCCTTCATGTAAATTTGGCTCCTGGGCCCCCTTTTTAACCCATTTTTGGCCCTGAGCCCGGGTACAATTTATCTCCTTAATTAACCCCCCTCTCAGAGTTCCTGCCCAAAGCTATGTGTATTTTACAGTCACACCATGGAAGCACCAAAGTTGGTCTTGGATAAAAAACATCCTGAGAATAAATCAACGTGTTGTTTTTTTTAAAAGAACACCCATTTCTGACTCTTTCGTTGGCAAAGATAGGCTTTAAATGCCTGATCAAACCTCAAAAATCAGATCTTAGAGAAGCGAGGGGCTAGGTTACAAGGTGCCCTTCACAGCTCCTTACTCTTCCTTCCTATGTGTAGCCGAAATCATTGATTATAAATGGACCACATAGGCTATAGGTAATAAGAGAATCGTCCAGTTTATTTATATGACAAGCACAATAAAATTACAGTCTACCTCCCCAACGCTGACTGTTGGAACTGCCAGGCAGCTGCCAGTCATGTCATCTGCAAGAGCTCCAAGCCTGGGTTGCTTGAGATCTCAGACTTCTATTAGATACCCAAATAGAAGGTGATTTACATGGTCTGTGTTGCCACAACTGTCACTGGATGTGGATGCTGCTGGCTCTGCATATCCAGCCCCCAGTGTGACTGACCGTCTGCGTCATACTATTTGTGCCCCACTGGCTGTTGGAGAAGTAGAACTCACACATGCGAATTTGCTAGCATGTGAATACCAAGTTAACATCTTCCTAAAGCACTGCATGTCTAGAAGGCTCCACATGCCAGTAGTGGTTATATTTATACCCACTGTCCATGTTACTTCTAGAGTTGGGAAGATGAATCCCCCATCCACCCACACTGTTCTCCTCTGCTATGATCACATACATATTTTTTTCTGAACAGGATCATTAATAAAAATAAAGAATGGGAAAGTGTATGAGTACCGTATTTATCGGCGTATAAAACGCACCGGCGTATAAGACGCACCTTCCTTTTGGCCCTGGGTTTCAAGGAAAAAAGATTTAAAGCATTTTTGGGCCACTTGGCCACTTACTGCTTGGCTGCTTAATTAGCTAATTTACATAAATTGCACAAAAATACCAGGATCTCTTTTAAAACACACAGCAAAAAGTCACATGAACAAAATGCACCAGAACATAAATCCCAAGTACAAAAAAAAACCCCAGACTCAACTCTTTTTCCCCCAACCCACCCCACCCATGCACAGATTATGTACAAAAAACAACAACACCCAGACTCAACTCTTACCCCACCCCACCTATGCAGGTTCCAAAGCCTCCCCAACTAGGCCCAGTTCAGAAGCTTACCCTTCCGAGGAGAGCTGGGAAAGACTAGGCCCTCTGCAGCTCAGCTGAACTTAACTGAGGAGCACAGCACCCTCTGCTGGCTGCTGAGAAGCTCAACTCACGCACGTGCATAAATTAAACCCGACAAACAGCTGTAGATCGGATAGATTAGTTAGGGAAGAAAGCACAAGGGAGCTCTCTGGCTCCGGAAAAATGCGGTAAGCCCGAAAATGCTTTAAAACGGGCAAGGGGGGAAAAGGGATTTTTTAGTATTGGCGTATAAAACGCATCCTACTATTTTGGGTCACAAATGTAGACAAAAAAGTGTGTTTTATACGCCAATAAATACGGTAAATCTGTTTTAAAAAACAAAACAGAACAAATTTGGGCACAAGTAGCTGGTGCATTCAGCTGTTAAAATCTGGAGTGAATACCAGAGAATTTGCAATAGAAGGTTCCTTATTCAAGATATATTCATCCCTTAAAAAAAAATCCTCACGAATAATGAGAATTACAGACTGTTTCTTTAAACAGTCTTGCCCCTGCTTTTCTCAGCACCATATGGCAATGTCTGCTATTGCAGCAACAACTCATTCCTTAAGCACATGATGTTGTATGGCAGGCAGACAAGTTATCCATTGGCACCTACAACATAGAACTGTAGAAGCTTATAGAGGCTGAAATCTTTTTCCTCCTACTTGAGGAAAACATACTACATCTCTTGAATATTGGTTGCTAGAGATGAAGTATTTTTGTATTCGTTGGCCGTTACTGACTTCTAAATGGCTCTGAGTGACAGCTGTTGGCTGTCCAGATTGGTGAGGCATGTGGAAACCCTGCTTCCCCCCCCCCCAACACATATTCAATAACTGAATTTTGAAAATAGCATAATTTGGGTGAATAAAAAAGGTCCCAGCAACTCTGCATGTTACTCCAAAATGTCTGGCAGCCTTACAGACATCCTCAGTGGTTGTCAGAGCTGCTGTGAACATTTATAACAGATGTTTCAAAGCTTTTTCATAGAGCAGCAGCAAAGCTCATTCTCCATTATTGTAACATTTCCTTTAAACCCCCTTCCCATCAAGCAGCCTCATACTTTTGCCTGTTGTAAATAGCATTGTGCCACACCTTCCCAGGGAAACATACAGCAACAAATAATGTTGTCTTCTCACAGAAATGGGTTCCCAGCTTTTAAGAAAATAAAAATGGAAACAGTTCTCCTAAGGCTTTTGAAAAAATTCTGCTATTCCCACAGACCAACTGTGCTATCGCTAGTGATACAAACCTCTAGCCACCATCCTGTGGGTTCTGATAAGGCCCTGCTTATCCTGTACACAGCCCTAAAATGGAAGACAAGGAAAGATTACCAGCTACCTGGATTACCAGGTAGCTTTTACAAGCTGTCTGTGTGATCTGTGTGATCCAGCAAATGGGCTATTCTTTCTGGCTCATACTCTTCTGAATTCCTCATGTAAACAACTAGGAGACCAATACTATGCAAAGGGTCATGGATGCTTCTAATGCTGCAAACCAATTCTCTATTAAAAGAACTCTAAAAATGAATGCAACCAGAGAGTAGCCAAAGGCACAGACTACTGTAATATTACAATGGCCAGGTGTACACAGGACTGGTTAACTGAAGTAGTTACCCTCAGGCAGCAGACTGGCAAGTGACACCCATTTCTGCCCACCTCCACTGATTTTCCTCCTCCCACAAATGAAAACGTGGAGGAAAGGAAAGCAGTGGGCTAGAGCGTGGGAGGAGCAAGGCTGTCACATCACCAGGTAAGGGGGGGGGGAGCATTTGGCAAGTCACTTCAGGCACCAGGATGTCTTGGGCCAGCCCTGGGTATAAACATTAGATGTGCAAACTCTAGAGTCATCTCAAAATTCCAGAGTGCATCCCAGACTCATATCAGACCATTCTGATAGTACAAGGATGATGTTATTACAGGTTGAGTATCCCTTTTCCGGACTGCTTGGGATGGGAAGTTGTCTGGATTTCGGATTTGTCTGGATTTCAGAATATTTGCACAAATATAATAATGAAATATCTTGGGGATGGGATCCAAGTCTAAACATGAAATTCATTTATGTCTCAAATACACCTTATACATATAGCCTGAAGGTAATTTTATACAATATATTTAAAATAATTGTGCCCTAGCATGGCTTGTGCTATGCCAGCCAGGTGCTGGAAAAAGGTTTTTTAAAAAATGTTAAAGCCCCCAAAATGTCTGGATTTTGGAATAGCCAGGATTTCCGATGTCCAGATAAGGGATAACCAACCTGCATTACAAGCTGTTATCTGGTCTCTTTGTTATTTGCAAGTTCAAACTGCAAGACAGGGAAATGTATCATGCGAAGGAGATCCCAGAAAAGCCATGGGGCACATCTGCTGTGGCTACTGAAATCAACATACGCTTAGCTAGTGGCTAGTTCTGGCTACTTTATCTTACACAGCATTAATTTCAATTGACACAGCCTGACCCTAGAGATATAGGCACTGGCTTGCTTGCTAAGGAGGAGAAATCATTCCCCAGCCTCTAGAGAAGTAGCACTGGCAACTCATGGACCTGCCAAGGGAGGAGTATGGAAGATAGACAGCAATACGCAGGGATGCGACACTTGCCTTGCCTTACTATGGTCCACATGCAGGGCTGGTCCCAGGCTATTTTGCACCCTAGGCAAGGCTAACTACTTGCACCACCACCACCCCAAAAACCTGCCAACTTCAATTTTAATAAGACTTTATAATTAATTACTGTATATTCCACAGCACTGTTGTCTTTATCTTAAAATAACAAAATATATAAATTGTCAGTTGCATTTTTTTACATGGGTTAAGAAACGAATCTGTATAACATGGTGTCCCTCAAAGGTCAGTACTGCATCCCTTTGAGGTCTGCACCCTAGGCAGCTGCCTAGTTGGACTAAAGATAGCACTGGCCCAGGCCACAAGATTCAGAGGAGTGAATCCACAAGATTCAGAGGGGAAAAAAGTTTCATTATTCCATTCATTCTCACCAAGATAAAACATCATTTATTTATTTATTCATTCATTCATTCAAAACCACATTCACAGTGCTATCCTGTGTAACTCTGCACCGGTGTAACAGTAGATGCATCAGTGTAAGTGCACTTATGCTGGTGCATCTGCTGTTACACCGGTGCAGAGTTACACAGGATTGTGCTGTGAGTTTGTAACACATATGATTTGGTTTTGTTACTTTCTTTCATTTCGTTTCCTATTACTTTCAGTGTAAGATGCGGTTGCTTACAGGAAAATGGCTCCTGGAAACTGAAGACATTTGGAACAAGAGGATCTTCAAGGGTCGATTGCATCCCCCCCCCCCCGGAGCCATTCCCCACTTAGAGTTGGGTCTCCCACTGAATGCACCAAAATATATACAAATGAGAGTGATGAAAATGAATTAAGAAATGGAAAGATAAGTGCCCTTTACACTCTCTGCTGGAATGGGGGCACTTTTCTGGGTGCTGAGTTTGAGCTAGCCTGGCCCTGCACAGGCAAAGACAGGGAAGCTCAGAAATCATTCTGTTTCTTATGTAACTCAGGCCAACCTAGCTTGTTGGATCCTGTTCACTTTCCACGCTTCACTTCGTGTCGGTTGTCACACTTTGCTACTCATTCGTTCAAAATTAAAATCATCATTTGCTTCATAACAAATAGGAAAAAAAGAATAATTTTATGTAAAGGTAGATCGGTTCCACAGCAGACTCCAACACAGTGCAGCACCCAAACCATAACCAGATAATTGTCGAAGCAAATCCTCATGCCCAGTGGGCATTTCTCTTCCCTAGCAGCAGCCCCTACTTGTGTTAGAAGTCTCCGTTTTTCAGAAGAGCTCCAAAGGCAGCTTTCAGGGCACTACAGATCTTTTCATGTCTAAAAGAGCTCACTGGATTGTGGCTATAATGATGTGGCCAACCCACAAGAATGTTCATCATTTTTGATTAAGAAGAAGTGACAAGCCAAAAGAATAAACCTGGATAAATTCAAGAGCATGTACTATATCCTCAAGTCATCCCGTTCTTGGCAGCATTAATTTATGAGAACAGGATGAACTCGTTGGTAAAATAATAAGTGACATTATTAATTCCCTTTAAGAGGCATAAAATCATTCCTAAAACCTAAATCCTGCAGGATTGAGGAACTTCATTAGTGTATTATGATCGTGGGGCTATGCTCAGTACACACACAAAAATCTTATCAATTAACTAGCACACACATTTTTGGTTTATTAAGTGAACACAAGATCCTTCACACTCAAAGTGGCATAAACTACAACGAAATCATCCACACTCTTCACCCCCTACTTTATTGGTCGTGACTGAAAAAGAAAACTAGCAAGCAAAGAACTGGAGAATAAGAATCCTCCCTTGGACTCAATTATGTCGCTTTCTGTACAGGTGCCAATAAAAATAGCAGTTCTGATTCAAAAGTTCAACAAATACAAAGAATGATTTCCTGAGGAAATGGAAATCTTAAATGGAAATGAAACCAGATGTTTGCAATGATGTAGTGGACCCAACAATTCTGGGGGCAAAAGTTAGAGAAGACAACCACCCCATGCAGTTTGGAACACTGTTAAGACAAAAACTACTGAGTCAATGAAGACTGATTTTCCGACTACAGGGTCTTCACTAAGCTTTGATTCTGTTTAATCAAGGTGATCAACGGCCTGCTATCATCAGAGGGCCTATCTAGCCAGGTCAATCTTAGAACCCCAACTATCTGTGGTGGTGGTACTGCCAAACGCATCATCAAGGGTTGGATCAAGGGTTGGATGGGGGACACAAATGCAGGACTTTATACCAGGACCCCCAACACCCCAACAATGGTGTTTAATTATAATCAAAACGTCCTTTGACCTGCTAAGTTTATTCATATGCAAGCCTTTAATATTTTTCCTCAATTTTTAAGAATCTGACTTTCTTTAACAATACGTAGCTTTTTTAAACTACTGATTCACTTAACTTTTCAAAGTCTTTAGAAAATCAATCAGAGGGTTTATTTAGGTTGATTCCAGAGTAGATTTCCAACCATGGAATGGAGCTCTCCTGCTTCAGCTCTTTCCACCCTCTGAAAAGCAGTGATGTAGACTTGATTCTATTGACTTGGACTCGAGTCGCATCAATGACTTGACTCAGATTTGACTCGGCAATTGAAAAAGACTCAAAAGACTCGACTCGAGACTTGAAGCCTTTTAGGACAAGTCGAATTTTATTCAGGTTTAAACCCATTTTCCCCATTAAATAGATAGGGACTCGTAACTCGCAACCAAAGACTCGAGACTTGGGGACAAAGACTTGGGACTTGACTCGAGACTTGGAGTCAGAGACTTGATCCACATCCCTGCTGAAAAGCCACTTCTGGGGACAGGAAAGTATCAAACCCTAATCTGATACTTTCCCAATTGTCAAACCCTAATTGGGAACTATGGAGGGCCATCAGAAAGGTTCATTGCTGTACTCTGAAATCAGCTCTGTACCCATACCCTTCAGTGATCATGGCAGTGCAACTGCTTGGCCCAGAGCTCCTTTGTCACCTCCTCTCTCCTATCCCATCTGCCACTGCAACCCTTTGAGGGCACCAAGGGACACATGGAAAATTTTATTTACAATATTTTTACCCCGCCTTTCTCCCCAAAGGGACCCAAAGCAGCTTACAACAACAAAAAAGAAAATACA
The DNA here is from genome assembly GCA_026170595.1 of Plestiodon gilberti rubricaudatus. NCBI lineage: Eukaryota > Metazoa > Chordata > Lepidosauria > Squamata > Scincidae > Plestiodon > Plestiodon gilberti. The sequence continues at coordinate 60,933,185 of JANXHW010000003.1, read as the reverse complement.
GTACAAAAAATACAATACGAAAATAGTCACATTTTAAAACAGTAAAAAACAATTAATGAAAATTAATAAAAACAGTAACTAAAAATCAATTAAAAAGATCATTGCTATAATTAAAACAAGATGAAACTTGTAGTCATCCCTGTTTAGCAACCCTAGGGAATACAACCCATCCCTGATGCAATATTGGGGGTGGTGTTCTTGAGCCATCCCCTTGCACAAAGTGCAGATGGAGGCAAGCCATTGGCAGTAGTGGTGGGAGGGCAGAATGTAGACAGCTATTCAGGTTTTCTCCCCTTGCTGGCATTCCTGTGCTTGTGTTGGGTGAAAACAGCCCCACCCATCTACCTAGGATAACAGTCGGGGACTAGGTAGCTGCCTTATGGGGCAGAGAAGGAAATGTTTGCTCTTTATCTGAGTCACCTACTCCAGGCTGATGGAAAGGGTGTGGTTGCAAAGGCTTGTTTGCTCACAATTGGCAGATATAGTGTAGGTCAGGGAGTAACAATAGGAATTGGTATGCTAATGGGATTGGCCTGAGGCCACCAATGAATTGCTCAAAAGGTGGCCCAAAACAAATCCCAGAGGACTTTGCAGCTTAGGATACTCACTGTAGAATCCTCACAGTTTGGGAAGAAGGATGCAATTTAGTGGCTTCCTCAATTCTCTTTACAGGGGTAGGTGTGGATAAGCTTAGATTGTCACAGAAAGCCACCTACAGGAAAGTAGGTGTCCACATTGAAAGGGAGTGAGGGGTTAGGACAATTAGCTCCCGCTGCAGTGTCTATTGCAATAATTGAAAAAAGGTGTGACCCATTACAATGCATATCATCCTCGCATGTCTTATTGGAGTATGCAGGAAATGGGCATGGAATATGCGGGGGGGGGGGGCTACAGTGGGAAGAAGAAATCACCCAGTGAAAAACAGAACACACTTGTGTGAGCAGAAATTTATGTGAACAAATATCATTACACTTAAATTGCCCCATAGAGAAAGTAAAGTATGAAGCAGAGTATAATTATCTTTCTACATTTTGTCAAATACAGCCTTTATTTTCTCATCCTTTGGCTAAGTGCTGTAGCAGTTCTGTAATATTAAGAATGAGTGTTATACTGAAACTGACCTCTGAAACTGACCTTTCCTCCGATGGGGGATAAGGGGTTTATCTTATTTGAAATTATTTTAAGAACAGAACAGCACCAGCCACTGACAGCTAAGTTTGATAAACTTGGCCCGTCATCATTAAGTGGCACTTCATGTGATCTTGAAGATTATCAGCCCTGAGCAATGACTCCAGCCTGCTTTCCTCCTCTGCAAGTGGTAGCAAATGCTACAAGAAGAGCTTGCTATACATGGGGGAAGGCCAATGGACTCAGTGGAATTACATCTGCTTTGCATGCTTTGAAGGCCCCAGATTTAATCCCTGAACCATGAGTTGTCGATCGAAAGGTCGGCAGTTCTAATCCGCGACGGGGTGAGCTCTCATTGCATGGCCAGCTCCTGCCAACCTAGCAGTTCCAAAGCATGTTAATGCGAGTAGATAAATAAGGTACCGCTTGCGGGAAGGTAAACAGCGCTCCGTGTTCCAGCCGCATGCTACGTGCTGTGGCAAGGAGAGTCATGCTGGCCACATGACCACGGAGGCGTCTTCGGACAACGCTGGCTCTTCGGCTTTGAAATGGGGATGAGCACCACACCCTAGAGTCGGACACAACTAGACTTAATTGTCAGGGGTCACCTTTACCTTATCTATCTCCAGTTAGGGCAAAGACAAAAAAAATCCTATCTGAAACTCTGGAGAGACGTTGCACAGTGCTGTCTTGTGTGGACAATACTAACCTAGATGGATCAATGGTCTGTTTTAGCAGGATACCAGTGACCTCTGGCAAATTTGAGGGCATTCAAAATGGCAAGAAATCCATATTTAATGCCAGGACATACTGCATGCTATTTGGAAGCATCTAAGACAGGGGTGTCAAAGCCTCAGCGGGTAGCATTCATGGCACCTGCTGAGGGCTAGAAGTGACATCATCAAGCAGGAAGCGATGTCATTAAGCAGACGACGGCCAGAAACAAAACACTTTGTTTTCACATAGAAACTCATTAGCTGCAAATGACATAAGAGAAAATGTGCAAATCTTGATCATATTTTCAAGATGAGAGAGCCCAATTATCACACTTAGAGAGCCCAATCATCATGTTGGGAGAGCCCAGTTATCATACAGGTCACCCTTTCTGCAGCACCACTTCTGCCGTGGCATCCCCGCAGCTCAGCAGCTGAGAGGTGCTCTGAGAAATTATGCCCAAGCAGAAGCGGCACTGCTGAAAGGGCTGCCCGTGTGATAATTGGGCTCTCCCAGTGCCCTGGCAGCATCTCCCTCTCACACCCCTCTTAGTCTGCTCCTTCCCACTTCCATCTCTCCCTCCCAGAGCCTCAGCAGAAGTGGCAGGATAAAGAGATTCTGCAGGCCTTATGTTTGACAGCCTAGGATGATGAAGGCTGTAATTCTCAGCTCATATATTCTGAAACAGACCAACTGACTCAAAAATGTTAATTACCTTTCATTACAAGTACTATTTTGCTCCCAATCCAACCAGCAGATTACACTGGTCAACACACTTTTTCTGGCATAAGGTATTCCAATGGTGTTAAGGTAATTTTGTGGCGCTGATTCCAAATCTGGCATCAGTTTTTGTCTATCACATCAGGTTTTTGAGATGTCAAATATTGCATTTGATAAAATCAATGAAAAACAGCAAATTTACACTGGTCTACAAATTTTTTTTTCTGGCCTGGACTTTTGCAGCTGTTTTAGACTAATTTCAGGGTGCTGATTCCAAATCTGATCTCAGATTTGCTCTATCACATCTCATTTTTATGCTATCGGCATACCCCATTTTCATGACGCCAAACCTGATGCCAGATTTGGAATCAGCGCCCCAAAATTACCTTAAAACCATTGGAATACCTTATGCCAGAAAGAGTGTGTTGACCGGGTACCCCCTTATCACGGTCCAATTTTCTGAAGTACCCCCTGCTAATTAACTGCTAATTAATTGGATTAATAAATTAATTAATTAGGTAATTAATCGTTAAGTAAAAAAGTACTAACAATTTTAAATGTGAAAAAATGTCTTATTTAACTCGTGTGTGTGTGTGTGTGTGTGTGTGTGTGTGTGTGTGTGTGTGTGTGTGTGTGTGTGTGAGAGAGAGAGAGAGAGAGAGAGAGAGAGAGAGAGAGAGAGAGAGAGAGATGCAAGGATCTTGCAATCATAAGTGACAAAGTGTTAATTTCGGGTAAGATCAATGAAAATGGAGTATGCCGATAGCATAAAAACAAGATGTGATAGAGCAAATCTGAGATCAGATTTGGAATCAGCACCCTGAAATTAGTCTAAAACAGCTGCAAAAGTCCAGGTCAGAAAAAAAAATGTTTTGTAGACCAGTGTTATTTTTCTAATGTATTTTTTGCTGGGCCACAAAAGCATCACCAGAGCTTTGATATCCATGCTCAATAATGTGAACAGTCAGTGCAGCAATATAAACCAAACGGCCTTTTCAAAAGCTGAATAACTTCGCCCACCTGTGTCAGAAGGCATTAAGAAAATGTTTTGCACAGTGGTGGCAGCATCGGGCCTTGCAAATACCTGCCAGGCAGCTTCTATGGCACCTTTTATGCAGCCAAATTACAAATGCAACTGCAGTTGTCTCCATGCAAAGCCAATAAAGAACACACACTAATCCACCTTGATTTAAACGATGATGAAAGCTGCTTCCCATCAAAAGCTGCTTTGTGGACTTTTTTTTTAAGCTTACACATTATGTTGCATCATTAATGCTGCCTTTTAACTGCTGGATTTCAGACTAAAATGCAAAACTGAACATGGGCTATTGCATGTGGTGAGGGAGAAGAGTTTTATTTCATGTAACAACAGAGTTTAAGTACAGAAGTTCACCCTGCCATTCATTTCAAGGACCCACCAGTGCCTACAGGTTTACTCAGAGGTAAGTCCCATCGTGGTCAATGGGGTTGACTTTCAGGAAAGTGTGTATAGGATTGTATCCCAAGTCATTTTCCCTTTCACAACCTTCATCACTCTCTTACACACACAGATACCATGGACAGGATCATGCTCATGTTCAAGGGGCTTAAGCATCCCCAGTGAAACTTGTGACTTTCTTCCCCTATGAACAGCAGGTCCCAATGTGCCACGTCGTAAACTGTTCAGATGCAAAAGTGGTTCCCACGAAGTAGGAAGAGCTGCTATTCACGTCCAAATCCCCCTCTTGAGTGCATGAAACTCACTGTGCAGCTCTTTGGATCTTGCCACATACCTTTTTACTTTCATTCATGTTTGTAAAAACTATATTGCTTATTGTTTATACACCTGGCTACACACAACATGCTGTTGGAGGATCATGTGAAAATGCAAGTTCTCTCCAATCCTTACCCACAAACTAGGGCAGCCAGTGCTGCTGCAGTAACTATGCATAAACATTTTGTTCAGCTTTTATGGAAATCTAATACAGTGTCTCATCGCTGCAGAGAAGAGATTCTCACTCACTCACTCACGTTTAGAAACCGTTAACATATTTAACTGGAAATTATTTTGTTGTACAAAAAAGGGAGTGTCACATGTACATGACATGTACCTGAATGTTTATAAAGCCAATACATTTATATATAAAAAAAAAAACAATGTGATGCTACCAACAACAATGTGCTACAACAACCTCTCCACAACAATGTGCTACAATTTCAGGCCTCTTTACTAATATTGTAAGGACATGCCCTCTCAATCTTGGCACTGGATTGAACATCTCCTTCAAAAGGGCATGTGAGGGAGGATTGCTGGGATTAGCGCTAAAAGGTCACTAAGATATAATGTTAAGGAAAGCTTGCTCCTTATGGTAGCTACACCAATAATATGACTCCAAAGAAATTTCCAGAATAAAAGGAGAGGTTCATGAAACTCTGGAACCTGACCAAGATGAATAAGTTAAAACAGTATACCCAAGTGAAAGAAGGGGAAGTCATCATAAATAAGTCTGAAGGAAAGTGGAGATGCTTTCCAGACATTTGGAATGCTAAACAGAGTGCTAATGAGGAAATCATTTCCCTTTATTGTAGGCTGAACTTAAAAAAAAACTTTTAAAAATGACACTCTATCGGGACCCACCTAGCTTTATGAGACTTTAGAAAATGTGATCTAGAAAGAAATAATACATTTATTTACTTACAAGTAATTTATTTGCAAAAAAACTCAATCCATTTCTTGTAATAAGGCAGCCCTAATGAACAGCCCCAAGGTTTGAGGGGCTTAGTTATGTGACCCAGCCGTCACCTGCCCCCACTGCCTGCCATTGAAAGACTTTGGAAAAATGCACTAGAAAAAAGACGCTCAAACATTTATCTCCCTATATTTACACAAGCTTGCAAACGGCAGGAGCTCAGCTCTTTGAAGGGCCATTAGCAGCCATCTGATTTTTGAATAGCCTCAGGGTTTGAAGCAAATACTTATCTGATCTTTCCATCACCTGTGTTTACATTGGAGGCTCTATGGGACCCACCAGAAATCAGGTCGCGTCACACCAAGTGGGTCCCGACCCACAGTTTGAGAAACACTGCCTGAGAGGCAACAAGTCTTAATTTTTCACTCCATTTTCCAAATTCCTCATTCTAATGACTCCCCAAGGGGAAGTGAAATTGACTAGACCAGAGTGAAAGCAGCATTTGATCTAGTGCAGTGGTTCCCAAACTGGGAGACGCGGCTCCCAGGGGAGCTGCAGAAACCAGCCAGGGGAGCCGCAGTGTGCCACGGAAGCCTCTTGGAAAAACCAGTGCAATTGGCAGGCATCAACACAACGTAATGGGGAGTCATGGACAATGGTCAAGGGAGCAGCAGGTTGAAAAAGTTTGGGAAACACTGATCTAGTGTATTTTACTCCAAAGTGAAACAGTGAAAAGGAGCTATTTTCCATTTCAAAAAGGGCTTTATTAATATATATTTGGATATGTTATATATACTCATCCTTACTGTGCTTAAAAAGATCAAGCTCTCCAAGAATGAGAAATGGAAAGAAAGTGTTTTGTTACTCACTACTCATCATAAGCACTTTCCCAGAGGCACTTGAGACAGTCATACCAACATGAACATGTTCACTGCATTAGCACCAGTCATACGTCTTTGGGCTTGCTTTAGATTTTCCAGGGTATGGTTTGATATATGTTTGAAAACCCATCATATACCTATACTGGAGAAAAGTGGGTTAACAGACAACTGAATGAGCCGTACAAAGCTTGATTCACTTCCCAACATAGTGGAAGCAAAGACAGGCAGTGACAGCTCTGTAACACAGCCTCTATTTTTTTTTAAAGCTATCATCTATGCATGGAAATTTCAACTGAAATTATTCCATAAAACGAACTAAGCATCCTCGGGATTTGTGGTTATAAAACTTCTCTCCCATTTTGTTTTATACGTATCAGTTTATCCCATGCCTTGTTTATTTGGGTCTCTGAATATCCATTGTCTAACAGAGCCTCTGTAACTTTCACTTTCTCCTGTTGGAAAGAAGAAGAGTCACAAATGTTAAGAGCCCAGTACATCAAAGAAGTCATTACTGAATTTTTCTGACCAGGATGGTGATTTGAGGAACTATTTTGAAATTATTCTGTGTTTTTGAAGCTTAAACGTGCACTGTAGTCTTTATTCCTTGCTTGTTTCATAAGTCCACGCGGTGGGTGTCTAACTCAACTAATTCTCTTGTCTCACATTGTTCTCAGCCTGAAATAGAAGCCAGGAGCACTGTCAAGAAGACTAGACAACGTATTATGACACACTGTCAGTGGCAGGGCTACACAGGTATGGAAAGCAGGTTCCAAAAGCAGGCCCTGTGACGAAGCTACCAGTACTAAACACTGCTACATCTGTAATTAAATGCTTCGTCCATTTCCATTTTTAATTTACAGTTACACACTGAAGTCTATTAGGCCACTTGAAGAGTTAATTGTTTGCCAAATTCCTTATACGAAACTGCAGCCATTTCCAGTTAGCGGCATGGTAAAAGAAAAGGCTTTTATTTTTTTGGTCCATTAGCACTTGCATAATTCAGAGCTGTCTAGACCTGGTATGGTACAGCTCCAGCCTGAAGCACATTTCTATGCCCAAGTTCTTATTTCCCTCTTGAATGCAAGATTTTATAATGGAAACTCTGACAGATCCTTAACTAAGCCCCTAGAGTGGGTGCAACTTTAATGTCTATGATGCTGGTCTAATGAATTAAAAATTTAGATGCAATCGAGATTGTTACAATGCAATTCTTTTAAACTGGTATTTAAGTCCCACCAGTTTAATTTCATCTGGTTGTCAAATTGTCTCCCTTCAAAACAAAATGTTTTTCCCTATCTTTATTTATGAAATTGAATTATTCAGATCCAGACAACATTTACTTTGTGTATCCTCCTCTGTTACTTGCTTTTTATATCCTCCTCTTCATTCAAGGCACTATGCTACAGGAGCTAACACCACGCATTACAGAACTATTACGTTTAAAAGGTGGAAACATTCCAAGACAGAAACCAGGCCAAGATTGCAAACAGTGTTTGGAGAATATTTCAACGGCTTCCAAATTAAATGTGCTTCAGTGTTGCTCACAAAACGATTTTTAAAATTTGTTTTCTGCAAACATTTGGAGTGATGTTTTCCTTCTTATGATGCCATTGGAAAGTAGGAATCTCACACGCACTTGCACAAATGTGTTCATACAAATATTTGCACCAGAAACATTTATGGGAACAGCTTTGCAGATTTTGGAAAGCAACAGGAAGATGAATGAGCACATAATCTTTTCAAGACATGCTCAATGGCAGCAGAGAAGTTTTAAAGCTCCCATTCTTCATTTATTTGAACATTCATAGTTTTTCCTTTTAGTGCAATAATCCTTTGGACAGAGAAAAATAAACAAACAAAACAAAGACTCAAGACACAATTTAAAACACCAATAAAACTATCTAAAGAAGATTAGAAGTAGGAAAAAAGCAACCAATAAAACCATATAGATGTCACATTAACCATAAAACCTTTGTCCCCCAAAAAACAAAAAGCTCCAAAGTCCACTTAAAAAGGCCAAGATCTCAACTCAGGCAAATAGACAATAGGCAGTTGGTTCCAGGGGCCACCACCTAAAATGCCCTATGCATGGTACCATCAACTTGACAGAAATTGGAAGTATCAGAAAAGTATCTGAAGATTATCAGAAGACTAGAGGAGTAGCAGAGCATGTGATTTGCATGCAAGAGGTTCCAAATTCATGCAGTGTCTTCAGGTAGGACTAGAAAAGATCCCTGCCTGAGCCACTGCCAGTGATGTAGACTTGAGTCTATTGAATCACATCAGTGACTGAGCCAAGTGGACCAGGGTCCAATTCCGTATTGGGCAACCTCTGATATGCTAGATCTTGAAGAGCAGGAAGGTACAAATGGGAGAAGGCAATACCTCCGGTATCCTGGAGCCTGACCACAAAGAGATTTATTAATAATTATTACATAACATAGTACATATAATTATATAATTATTATTAGCAGTGTGCGAAGTGCTTCACATGTAGGCTTACCATCCATCCCGGAAAACCTGGGACCACCCCAGTTTCAGGGCTCTGGTCCCAGGTCGGACCCGGCCTTTCCGGGCCCGGGGAAGCCTCCTCCTCCACCGCTTGCAAAGTGCCAAAAGGTGTAGAACTATTTGGGGGCGCAGGAAACCTTCAGTTGGTGGAAGTTGGAGGAACTGGAGGAGCAAAGCTTATGGGCAAGGATCTACCAGGATGAAACAGTATGTATTATATGCACTTGGCATAATCAACTGTTGCCATTGCTGGTTTTGGAAAAGGAGCAATGTTGCAAATATTCAGTATTCAAAAGAGAAGAAGAAAGCTCATAAAATGTAAAAATTGGGCAGATTAGAATACGGTAGTGTTTTGTACAATCTGTTCTGGTTCTGCTAGCCTTAATGGCCATGAAAGCTGCTGAAGGCTTACCACTAATGCCCTGCTCTGTTCCTGGCCTGGCTTCTAATGTAAGAACATACTGTGTATGAAGCTGATCCTTGGTTCATATAGCTCAGCATTGTTAGATCCAGTAGCGTCGCTGGAGGTGGGGCGGAACGCTAAATTCCGCATCGCCCTGACCTCCGCTACTCACCGGCACGAGGCGGCCCCACCCCCTCGCCTTCGGAGCCATTCAGTGGGGCAAAGGCAATATCTAGGAGACTCCCTGTGCGTTGCCTTTGCCCCACTGAATGGCTACGAAGGCGAGGGGGCAGGGCTCATTGTTGTTTGCATGCTGGTTGTTTGCATGCTGATGATGGATAAGTGAGTGAGTGAGTATGTATATACACATATATGTATATACTGGACATATGTGTGTGTGTGTGTATACACACACACACACACACACACACACACACACACACACACACACGTATGTATGAATGAATACCACCCAACCAAACTATGGAAGGGAAGATAAAGTTTCATGGTATTTCTGCAACACCCCACTAATCTTATTTTATAAACTCAGTGGAACTGCCTGGTGTGATGGTATTTTTGTCTTTGTAAGTTTTCAACAATATGCGAGTTGAATGATCCTACGACTGGAAAAAAATAAAAGAAATATTAAAGGTCACCTCAGTGTTCTAAGGAGTTCCTTGGAGCTGTGTGAATAAAGGTTCTGTAGTCTCTATTTGTCGTGGTTTTGGCAATGGCAACTGTGTTAAGTAGCCTGTCATCAAGGGAGGCAACTAGTAAAACAGATTGTCCACCTCCGGACGCTTGTGTCTGGTAACAGATGCTTTGACTCAAATGCATTTCTTGTCTAGTGTTTTTATTTAATTTTCTGCGTGATAATATTCACTTACAGAGTATTTTAGGGCAAAACTCTGAATGCTTAAAAAGGTTCTGAAACTGCTGTATCCCACACAAAACAAATATTTCGGTGCCAGGAAACTAGGAAGCATATTGCAAATAGTTTTGTTCACTCTAAAAAGAAGTCTGCAAAACTACTCAGTGCTACCTGGAAAAAAAACAAACCACTCTCGGAAGGCATAGAGAAAAGCACTAAAATTCCAATAAAGGCGCCTTACTTCCTATGGTATGGCCTTGCCTTGCCTAGGAGCAACAAGAATTGGGGTTGAAGTTTGTTGTACATGTTGCTCTCTGACCCTACAGACATTGCTGTTGCCAAGACCAAAGACATATTTGATGGGATGTGTGTTCCAATGAGGCTGGACATGTTAAATGACTATATCAAATCACCTTCATTTAAAAATGACATGGCTTTCTTCAGAACTGTTTCCACTGATCTGTGATGCAGGGGGCACAGTGCATAACAGGGATGTGGATCAAGTCTCTGACTCCAAGTCTCGAGTCAAGTCCCAAGTCTTTGCCCCAAGTCCTGAGTCTTTGGTTGTGAGTTGCGAGTTCTTATCTATTTAATGGAGGAAACGGGTTTAAACTTGAATAAAATTCAACTTGTTGCAAAAGGCTCCAAATTTTACAATTGCCGAGTCAAGTCATTGACGCAACTTGAGTTGGACTCGAGTCCGAGTCATTAGACTCAAGTCTACATCTCTGGTGCTTAATGGATCTTCCCCTACAGCAGGGGTGGGGAACCTTTTCCCTGTTGAGGGCCGTTTTGATTATTTAGAATTTGCTTGTGGGCCAGCCGTGAGGCCACCCGCCATTTTTATTTATTTAATTAATTTCCCTCGCCCCCTGGTCTTTGGAGGCTTCGCGCTTACCGTCCGAGGTTGCGGCCGGCTTCGCGTGTCACCTCCGGAAGCCAGGAGAGGGCCTCTCCACCTCCGCCTCAGCCACTGTCTCTGCCTCCTCTGACCAGGCCCTCATTGGCGCTTCTGCCCATGCGCACAAAGCCGATGAGGGCAATAGGGCAAGCTCTTACCCTCATCGGTGCTGTATGCATGCGTGAAGTCGCCGATGACGGCCTCGAGGAAATGTTCCTCGGGACAAGAGGAAATATTCCTTCATGAAGTGCATAGTTTACAGTGTGCAAGACATGGCAATCGTCACTAGCATAGATGGCTTTAAATGGCTGCTTTAGATTACTCAAAAAGGGGCACTTTTTTGGAGGACAAGTCTCTCAATGGCTAATAGCCATAATGGCTATATGCTGCCTCCAGAATTAGAGGCCTCTAAAAAACAGCTGCAAGGGAGCGGGAAAGGTATGCCTAGATCTCCTGCTTGTGGTTATCCCAGAAGCAACTGGTGAGTCATAATGAGAAAGAGGATGCTGGACTAATAATAATAATCTGTATTAGTCTAGACTACAGTAATTAGACTAGACAGGCCTAGATTTGGAGTTTTATTGGGTTCTGTCTGCTATGAGCATCTGCCCAAAATCTATGATCTAATGTCCAATATATCATGGGTCGAACAACTGGTTGATCTTAGTAGTAAATATATTAAACAAGGAAGGCCTTACTCATATAGCAGTATCTTGGGAAACATCCTTTGTGACTGGATAAATAGGTTATTTACAAAAGGATACACGTGCAAAGTAATACCTCCATCAATGTGGGGGATCTGTTCCTTTGAAGCAGAGCGCTGTGTGAAACAGTGCTAAAAGAGATGCCATTGAAGACAGTGGGAGCTGACTGGCCCCGTCCTACATGGTTCCCATTGGCTTCAATGGCTGCCTACCTACCTGGGATGAACAGCACTGTAACAAAACCGGGCTAAAGGATTCAGTTTTATCAGCAGACGGTATTACTGCATTGTGAGCTACAGGTAAGATGAGGCTGGGCTGGAGACAACTAGTCATCCAACTAAAAGTTCTGTATGGTTTTTTGTTTTGTTTTTTAGATGACATACAAATGTGTATGAAAACGTGATGTCAGAGGTTGGCTAAATGGGGCACTGCCCAAGGCTCCATGCCCATATAAGGGTCCATGTGGCTAGACTAATCCCTGAATCCTCAGTACAGTCAGCACCAACAGCATCATTAGGGAGACCCAAGGGACCATGGGGTGTCCATACAGATCTTTGCCCCTAGCAACCTGGTTCCAACACTGTGTGTACATATACTGTACTTTACCATGTAGGATTCAGTTTTCACACAACAAACTGATTCTAGGAGCAAGTAGAGCACCACTGAGATTTCCTTGCACTCAAAATGTTTTCTCACATGGGAAGGGCTTCTGAGGTTACAACTCTCAGCACAGCCCAACTTCAAAAATTCAAGATTGAGTCATTGACCATGTCTATAAAAATGCAAGTAAAAGCAAAATGTGAAATATCAACATGCCTCAACGTATTTCTTTCTAAGCAATGAATTACTGGTTCAGTATGCTCTAAAGATACAGCTGGAGCGCTGAGGCTTGGGAGAACAATGTCTGATGGAAATATTCTGGTAAGGTTTGTGTTATGCCAGCAAAATGGATGGAGGTGAGAATTGCTGCAGCTAGCATTGAACCCACCCAGTCAATGGAAAGTTTCACTGGCACCTGGGATCTGCTGCTTTGGGTAGCTGCCTAGCTACCACCACAACCCGGCATATAATACTGTCATCAGGTAGAGAGGAATGTGCAGGCCAGCAAGCCAGACTTGCATGGAAAAGTACATTTCCTCCAACAGATTATAAAGCCTCCATGCAATGCCCATTTTGCTTTCCACTGATCTCATTTGTGAAGCGATAGAAAAGCGAGGAGAACGACACCAAATAGCAGGGATGTGGATCAAGTCTCTGACTCCAAGTCTCCAGTCAAGTCCCAAGTCTTTGCCCCCCAAGTCCCGAGTCTTCGGTTGCGAGTTGCAAGTCCCTATCTATTTAATGGGGAAAATGGATTTAAACCGGAATAAAATTCGACTTATCGTAAAAGGTTCCAAGTCCCGAGTCGAGTCTTTTACAATCGCCAAGTCAAGTCCAAGTTAAGTCATTGATGTAACTTGAATCCGACTCAAGTCAGAGTCAATAGACTCGAGTCTACATCACTGCCAAATAGCACATGACCACTTCTTCGCTCTATAGGGCCATAGCATAAGCTACTGAGTCCTGGATTTCTTGAGTAAGGGACCTCATTGTGAACAATTGCCTTGGATATCTCTCTGCTATATTCAGGGTTCAGAAAATAAATTAAGACTGTGTTGAAAATTGCTGAGGTCTGACATGACAAGACAGTTAGACAATGCCTCCTTGTCTTCCTTTTCAGGAGTTCATTCAAAAGTGTAAACAACATTAACAATTATCTGAAGTAATCTAAAAGCAGGAACTACTCAACCATTATGTTTATACAGTTGTTGCCAGCAAACCCACCATAATTAAATTCATAAACATTATTTTAAATCCCCACTTTGAACTTCCTCTGAATAGTCACCTTTCCCATTGAAGTTAGTATCTGGGGGCATTCACAGGCCAGTTACAACAGCATGTTCCAATCCTCTTGTGTACTTTGGAGTCTACAACATTGGTGACCAATACTGAAGAATAGCTTCGTTCTTGGCAACATTCAGACTGCGTGCCTAGAACGGCCACTTCGTTTCAATCCAGGGTTGTGTCCCCAAGCCAATGGTGGGTACCAGGGCTAGGGAAAGGATGGAAACAGGGGTAGGGAAGGGACGGAGGGATAGACTGAAGGGGAAACAGGATAAGAGTCTGGAAGAGCTCTCCATCTTCAATACATCCCCACCCTGTGACATTTCACAAGCCACTCACTGGTGCTAAAAAAAGAAAGATAGGTTTTGCACTCAGTTTAAAGTACCTCCTTTCACTAATTAGAAGACTAGATCTTGAATTAAGAAAGATCATGTTACATACCAGAATTTCCCAGGAGGACCATCTTTGGAAAAAACTAGTCACATTCAGCAAGGAGTACAACTCAAGGTCTACCCTAAAGAAAAGCTATAAGAATGGCTTGCTCCAGTTTTGGGAAAGTGTCTGAGTAGAAAGATTTAATGCTAGATTTGATTCATCATCCCAAACAGAAAGAGGGCCGTTCACATCTTCATATACTGTACAAACATGCTTACATTTATACACTTCTAAAGCATCACATTGACCATTGAAACAGAACTTCAAAATTGTTCTCTTGTGTGCCCAAAAAGCAGGAAGAAAATGTCATACAGATGACTAATGGGATACTAGTATAAAACGTTCCTCTATCAGAAGGTAGACTATTGGATCCCGTACCAGATAAAGTCTAAAGCCATATTTAAAAGCAATCCCATCAAACATATTACGGAAGTCTAATCTTAAGTTTACCAAAAGGACAAACTTCAGAATAGATAAATGACAAGATAAATGAAGTGCCATGCGAAAATGCAGACGAAAGGGCCACAGATCCCTCTTTATCTTGCAGAGCTGGTGAGTAAGCAAGTATAAAGATGCAAGGCGCTTTTTTACCCTATTGGTCTATCTAGCCCAGTGTACACACTCTGACAGGCAGAGATCTTCCAAGGTCTCAGGCAGTACTTTTTCCCATCTTGGTTGTCTGCAGCCTTTTATCCAAAAATGTTTGGGATTGAACCAAGGACATCCTAGAAACAAACCATATGCTCTTACACTATGACCCCTCCATAAAATGCTAAAATAAGAAAGACTTTCTTCAACGTGAGAACTCACAGACAGGGCCAATTTTGATGACCGTCTTTTAGTGGGTGAAGATATCAGGAACATACGTTTTCCCATGGATCTGCTTATCTCATCTTGTAAATGATTTGGCATGTGTCTATTTCATAACATGATGCTACAGCACAAAACCTTCCCAAACTGGATTAAATTTCAATATGTTTGCCAATGTGTTGCAACATTTATTGTGACATATACAGAAACATGTACACAATTATCCCCTTGATTTAGGTGGGCCTGCTATGAGCACCCTTGATCTATCAGGTACCTCATTTCACTACCCTCAATAGACTATTGTTCTTGTTCCTTTCATTAGGAATTTTAAGGCCCAAGAATGAGGAAGCAGCAAATAATCATCATGGGAACTGTCTAAAAATATAACAAGTATAACCAGTTCCTTGAGTTAATTATGTCTTGGCTAAAAATAAACTGTAAGTGTAACATTAACACACACCTAGACTTGCGCTGAATTGATCAAGTATTGGCTCCAACTATCATGCCAAGTTTCAGGGATTGTTTTTACTGCCAAATTTCAACATTTCTCTTTTACCATTTCTTCAAGCTTTACAATAACCCAGTCTATTATTGCTGGACATTCCTAAAAAAAACACTGGATGCTGAGGATATACTGTACATAATTTTACCAATATCTTAACTTAAGGGTTTGCTCGTTTCTAATTTTTTTGCCTCACCAGGAAGGGGGGGGACACACACATTATTACTGTCTTATTACATTATTGCTGTTTTATTACTGTCCAACATATGTACAGCTGTTTTTGTGGCTTGTTAGTCTGAGAGAGGGTGTGAGAGGTCCCGAGTTCAAATGCTAGTAAGCCCCTGCCATGGGTGAAAGGGCAGCTGTACCTTTGGAGAAGGCCAATAGCTCAATGGCAGAGCACATGCTTTGCATTCCAAAGCCTTCTGGCATCTTCAGTGAAAAAAGAATCTCAGGCTGGAGGGAAAGACTTCTGCTAAGATCTTGGAGAACTTCCGACAGTATTGAGCTAGGACAGTGGATCAATGGATCTGTCTCAGCTTCATATGACTGATCTTCATATGTTCTCTGAAGGAGAGACAAATGCTTTTCCTTCTGCTAGCACATTTGCAGCAGAGAAATGACATTTTCTCATTGTTCAAATGGGGATCTCTGATTTGGACAGAGGGATAGGGCAAATTCATATTTAGGAGGCAGCCCTCCACTCCACAGTTTTACTGTTACAGACAACATCCTCCAAGGGAAAATCTTAAAGTGAGCCATATGCAACACCTAACAAGCGGTTTGTCCAAAATACTTGTCTTAACACACTAACAAGAAATGCCAGGCAGGCATAGTCTGATGCAGAAACCGAAGAGACAGAAACCTAGTGTTTTGCCTCCTCTGAAAGATCCACATACAGCAAACCGAACAGACCACAATTTGTATGCCTTGGAATTGAAAGGAGTTGTGCTGACCCCAACCATCCCGAAATGTGGTACAGACTGTTGAGTGACATTTGTTATAGAGGCAAGTAAAGTTATGCCGCTGATTTTCGTCCCGGGAATAGTTGGGACATGCCCCATAAGAAAGAAACAGAGTTGTCTGCTTTCACCTCCCTCTTACTGAGTTTTTCGACTCCTTGGCGCTATGGTGCTCTCATTTGAACTCCCTGATGATGTGATGACAGCCTCCCACCCCCTGGAAACCAGACCTAAAACTAAAGGAAATGAGGGTGTTGGGAAGGTTGTCGCTTTCACTTCTGCCAAAGGCCAGGAACATTTTCTTCCCTATTTTCTACAAGCAGCCAAACCACTATTAAATCACATGCTCAAAATGTCAAATGCAAAAAACATTCTGTAAAACAATATTCATCGTACGGATTTTGTTCTGACTTTTTGCTCCATCTTAGTTTGCTCTCACCTCAGCTTCTAAGGGGACACAACAATATCAATATTTTGTTCCTTTTTCTGCACCCCACATTTAAAAAATGTTTCCAGTGCTAAGACAATTATTTATTTAATTTATTTAAAGCATTTATACCCCGCCTTTCTCCTGAGGGCACTCAATTCATTCTTCCCCTTTATCCACACAGGATGAAAAGCCCAATCATATTTCTTAAAAACCAGTTTACTACATTTTAGCCTAGCTGTTTTTCCTGTATTTATTTTTAGTAAAAGAGGCTGCAAACAATTTTAGCAGAAAGAAAATTAAACCTGAAATCAAAACACTTACAGTTCAAAGTTCTGAAGATGGCAAAACCAGAAAAAAGAGTTAAAGAAGAATTGTTTAGACATTTTCCAATGTCAGTATTATTTATCATAAATAAAAGTTATATATTACCAAATGTTTTATTGTCGTAGCTATAACTTAGGCTCCATTGCTATCCATACTTATCTGGGAGCAAGGCCCACTGAACATGGTGGGATTGACTTTTGAGTAAATACTGTATATGGTTAAGATTGCACTGTTTATAAACATACACAAAACACCACTTGAAAACAGCATAATCCAAAGATTTTTTTTCAAATACTATTTCTAAAATATATTTGTGTGGCTCAAAACATTGCATTTAAAAGAAGAACTGGATTTGCTGCCATCATTGCCAATAGCATGGCGCCGCCAGCAATCCCGGGGATTTCCACTGCTGAAAAAGCGCCCGAAAATGTGGTGGTTGCTGTTTTACTTACCGAGGCTTCAGAGGGCTTTGGGGAAGCTCCACTGAAATTTAAAGCTTCATCTCTGAAAATTACACTTCCATTTTTATACTATTCCTACACATATGCGTGCTCGCACGCACGCACACACACACGCACACAGGATTCACACACTGCAAGATGACACTACAGTAGTCCTATTAAAGCCAATGGAACCATAGCAAAATGAGTGAGTGGCTGATTACCATCCACGATCATAAAAGCAAAAGATATGAGAACGTACTTAAATTGATATTTATTTTTTTATTATTTTTTAAATCAATACTGTACAAGAAAATTGACAAGTCTGCCTGTTGTTTTTTTCCCCCAATGCCAAATTTTCAGTTTTACCTTGGGTAATTTCAACAGAAGCTTATTAAAAGATAGCCTAATGAGTCATGCCTTTCTACCCTAGGTGGTGCTTTTTCAGGTCCATTGCCTGGAGAGATGCTGACATGTTAGAGACAATAATGTAAAGGTGAAGGGCTGAAGAACTCAATTCACAGCTCTGTTATTCAAGGTCTACTTGGCCAACCTCCACTGAAATAAAGGAATTTACAGCCCTGTTAAATCAAAGGGCTGTTGTGACGGCTCAAGTTTTCATTTATTTCCTGTGTGCTCTGCTATTTTTGACAGCAACACAACGAGCATATGGAACCTGTGAAGACATGCCTCTCGTGCATCTGTTTCTACTCACATCACCATAGCCGCCATCCTGCTTATCCGTAGACTAGGAAAACTGTTTATAATTCATTGATAACAGCTGGAGGTCTGCTCTTACAGAAAGTTCATCATGCTTTGGGTTGAAACCACCTCAAATCAGCCCTTATTTCCTGTGCTGTGGAAGTTGCACTGTAGCTCCCAGAAAAAGATATATTTGCAAAAAAAAAATAATTAATTAAAAAGTACTCCCAGTGGAGTCTTGTGCCTGCTTTATAAGTACAGCTGGAAAACTCCCAGATGCTTGGTTGCTTGGGCTCTTAGGAATTTCATGTTGGCATATAGGAATCCAAAGCATTTATTGAGCCTTGTGCAGAGATGACACTTAAAACCTGTCATTGGCTTCTAAGAAGTCCTACTTACGCCACCGTTGTAACCAGCGGCACAGCGAAAACGGGAGGCCCCAGAATGGAAAGGGGATTCAAATCCCCTCCAAAAGGGGAATTCAAAGGGGATTTGAATCCCCTTTCCGTTCTTGGGCCTCCCGTTTTCACTGCGCTGCTGGTTACAATGGCGGTGTAAGTAGGATCGGATTGCACCCTGAATTCCAGATGCAGAGAACAAGCAACTGGGAATGGTCATGGCTTTCACACCTTACTTCTGAATACCTGGAGCTATCTTGTTGGACAGCTATAAGAAGAACATTAGTCTCGTCCAACAACAGCTCATGATCCATGTGATTAGCTGATGTTGCATAACTTGTAGTTTCCCACAAGATCAATGCTACATGCTGTTGCATACATGCACATCACCACCAAAACTTGTCCAATGACATTCTTCTCTGATCCATAATCTGCCTTAGCAAATTGATACACTGAAAAAGACTGATCTGTGATAATAATGGCTTCAATTACACAATCATATAACTTTTAAACGTTAGAAGAGCAACTACATTGCGCCTGCATTTTATATGAGGGTACGTTCCGAGGTCAGAGCGTAAGGGGAAAATCGCATATACAGTGGAGCCACGCTTTACAATGGGTTCAAATTACAATCATATCACTTTACAAAATGACCCTCTGTGGTAAAACAAGGTTCACTACACACTAAGGGCCCAATCCAATCCAACTTTCCAATGCTGGTGCAGCCGCAATGCAGCCCTAAGGGAACAAATGTCCCCATACTCTGAGGAGGCCTCTGTGACTGCCCCCCCCACCGCAGGATGCAACGCATGCCCCATTGGCATGGCTGCATCAGTGCTGGAAAGTTGGGTAGGATTGGGCCCTACGTTCACTTTACAATAGGCTCACAATTGCCAGCAACAGGACTTCATGGGTGCTAGATATCACCCAATCAGTGATGTGAATGCAAGCATTTGGTAGCATCTCAGCCAATAGTAGTGTTTTTAACATTGTGGCTGTGTGTATGAAAGGAAGTATATAGCTGATGCAAATGCCAGCTTCTATGTAGCGTCTCAAACAGTAGCACTAGCAGCATTTTTAACATTGTGGCCCTGTGTATTGAGGGAAGAGCTGACGTAGAACCGAGTAGCCCTATTGCACAGGCTGCGGGTTTATCCGCTTGCCCCGAGTAGACCTCCAGCCATGGCCTTCCCCAGATAGGATTCACAAAGAAAAACACAATCACA
This sequence comes from Plestiodon gilberti rubricaudatus, assembly GCA_026170595.1. Classification (NCBI taxonomy): domain Eukaryota; kingdom Metazoa; phylum Chordata; class Lepidosauria; order Squamata; family Scincidae; genus Plestiodon; species Plestiodon gilberti. The sequence continues at coordinate 60,913,570 of JANXHW010000003.1, read as the reverse complement.
TTTTATCTTTTGGGATAACAGCATATTGATGTGGCCTTCATGGTGTTCTCTGATTACATTTACACTGTAATCAAGAGCAAAGAATAACCTTAAGAATTCTTTGCTGGCTCATTTCCCCCCCCCCCTCCCAAGACCTTAGCTGTGATGTGGAGCTACTGTCAGGTAGCTTGCAGATAGATGTCCTCTCTTCATCTACCTTTTTCAGGCATGTTTCTTCACTCGTTAAATCATTCCATCATCTTTACATCTGATTTCAGCTGACAAGCATTGCCTTCTCTCTCTCATATTGCTGTCCTTGCCAGCCTCATATAAATTCTATTTAGAGGAGTGCAGATAGCAAGGAGCAGCAAACACAGCCTCACTGTAATTTTTACAAACTGAACTAACAACCTAGGGCTAATTCACACACCCAGAACAGGCTTCTTGGGCTTTGACCAGCCCAGCTCCAGCAAATCTCCTGCTTTTATGTCCGTATCAGCAAGTCACACTGCACGGTACTATTTTTGGTTCCAAGTGGAGGTGTCCCATCACCCACAGCTAGGAAATGCATTCAAGTACACCATTTAAATCACTTTGGACTTTTAAGAGCCTAAAATATAATTTACTGGGTAGTTTGTTCCAGTTTGGAAAAGCATTTGGCAAATTACGTTTATTTATTTTATTCATTTATTTCTGTATTTATATACCGCCTTTCTTATCCTCAGATTGCTCTTCAGATGTTATTCAAGGCGGTTTACATAGACAACCATACCCCAAGGTGTAAAAAACACAAAAATCTCAATACGATGACTAGCAGGGATGTGGTGGTGATGGTTTTGGAGGGAACATTGCTCTTTTAGGTGTGTTCTTTCCAAGCTACTATGACCTGACGAGAAAGAAAAAGACAAGAATAGACCAATCCCATTAATTTAGGGGGGGGGGGAGGAGAAAGGCTGGGAAAACTCCACAGCAATCAATATGTCAATCATTACCAGTGTTAGAATTCACAAATCAGAAAGAAATAATAGCCATTGGGGCATATTTTGACACATAATAAACTCTTCAGAAATGTTTTTGTTTGATCTTCGAAGCTGCCATCTTAACAGGAAGAGCTCCTTCACGAATAGTTTTTGCGGCCTTTCAAATTAACACTTTCACTGAAGACTGGACTGAGTCAACTTCCAGACATAATACTGTACTTCCAAAAGATGGGAGGCAGAGTAACAACCATTTATTTTTTGGTTCTTCAGGCTAAGCACATGTGCATTTAGAAACTCTCTCACACCTTTCACAAGGTGCTCCAAGCCTGAAAAAGGAAAAACAAAACAAACCTAAATCCCATTTTTTTTTTCAGCTTTACAAACTACAGACTGTTAGGACACCTACAACACGGCCCTAATCCTATACCTCCCATTCTTTTGCTTACTGTCTTCCTGATGAAGAGTTCTGTAGAACTCAAGCTTGCTGCTTGATACTTTGTCACTTTTAGATGGTCCTGAAGCAGAACCCTACTTTGGATTCTGTGATTTTCTTCTCATGAAGAAGGCCACCAATGATTCTGTGATCTCACTACCTGTCCAACACATGTCTAGCTACTTACCGCAGAGATGCTGCCGCCTTTTGGAATTCGAACCCTGGTTTACTCAAGCTTTTAACTGCAATAATTACTGACTTGCTTTTAGCTACTGTTGATCCTTGCAGTTTATGGTCTTTTTAGCTTTTTTTTTTTAAAGTAGCAATCTTTTATTAGTACTTTATATTGTTTTGAGATGTATTTGTAAGCTACCTCACAGACCAAAGTAGTGGAAAGGTGGAATATATCATCTGTTAAGTAAAATAAAGAGCTCTGGATTTTAGTCACTGAGATTAGTTTTATTGAAGTCACTAGTCTGACATAACTCGCTAAATGTGGCAATACTCATTAGTGCTGCCAACTCGCTAAATGTGGCAATACTCATTAGTGCTGCCAACTTTTTTCTGGCAAGCCCCATGTGCCTTTTAATACCTAAAGCAATGGCTGAAATTGAGCAGCAGAAAGATAGAATTACCTTTCCAGGCCAAGAAAGGAATCATCCATTAGATTTCTGCTAGCTATGTAACTATTAATGGCACAAGAGCCTTGTCAGGAAAAAAAAATGGCAATCCTTGTGCATTGCCTCATTAAGGCTACAATCCTATAGATGCGTACCTGGGAGTAAGTCCCATTCAACTTACTTCTAAGTAGGCATGCATAGGATTGCACTATTAGTTATGTCAGCAGGATTACGTAGTTTAAGGTAGCCCTGCAATAATGAGTTATTGCATGCATTGCCAGTGCTAGCTTGCTAGGGTACCTGGAGCAAAGACCTCTATGGTATCCCTGCCCAACCTTCAGGAGTATTAGGCACTACCACTGCAACCATTATGGAGGGTTCAGTCCAGCCTGGTGGATCTCCGAATGGGCATACCCAGTATCAGACCTGGCAGATTGCCGATACCACCCGATTGCATGCACTGATCCCAAAGCTTGATTACCTGGCAGCTGTCAGAACAGGAAGAGACAGAACTCCTCCCCTGTAGAACAGAGTATTCATTCAGTGGCCATAGCATGTGATCATCTATAAAATGAATGTATTCTGCACTAACAGCGCAATCCACTGTAAGTATCCAGGGCCGCCCGCCAGATCCTATCCCTGTTCCTGGCTGATCGTGATCAGCCTGGAGGTCTACTTGGGGGAAGGGGACGGTGTAGCGTGGGGAGTTGCCGTAAGTCCGAGGAGGCCATGTAAAGGCTGCGCCGGCTCGGGAACAGGACGGGGATATGGTGGCCGCCATCCCCGCCCCCCCATCTGGCTTGATCAAAGGCCCCCCTCCCTCACTGCACAGACTGCCCCTGCCAGGGGATCCCTTACCTTCTTCTTCGCAGATGCAGGGATGATCTGGCGCAGGAGTGAGGGCTCCCTTACTCACGAGTCATCGCAAACGTGCTTTATGGCACATTTGCGACAGCTTAGAGCAGCCGAGTGCTCGCTCCTCCACTCTAAATTTGCGCTGGATTGCACTCTAAATGAACTTGCTTTCTTTTTCCCCCTCAACAATCCCTCCTTTCTTTTGTATCTTGTCTATGAAACTGTAGACCTCCCTGGAAGGAACCTGTCTATTCTATTATTTGGACAGGTTTTGGTAGATTTTTTTTAAAAAAATAATATCCTGGTTATTGTTAATTTGACCAAAATACCTTATTCAAGTCCAATTTAAAACTGGATGCGATTATGTTACAAGACCAAATTTCACCCCAGCGCCTCTGATGACAGAAGAATTTCAAAGGACTTGGTAAAGGGCTCCAGTTACAGCTACCTCCATGCAGTGTCATTTTATGCAAACAACCACATTGGGTTTGTTTATATTTACACAGTACTAGGTACAAAAGGGAAGAATGATTCATATGTGCATTTCTGAGGTGGTAAAGGACATACTAAGTGACGTGACCTTACTACCTTTTCTTGAAATAAGAAAGAGTTTGCTTACAGTCACCACCATCCCGCCCACCCACCCCCGCGACACAGAACTTAGGTCCCAGAGAAGGCTTGAATACTATTGCACAACAATGTACCCATGCTATGATATCACATCACCACATAGCATGTTTATGGACAATACAGCTCCATGTTAGCAGAAACAGATGCTAAGGAGTCAACAGCTGTAGGGACTGAGTTTGCAACAGCAGCAGAAGTTGGACAAAGAGAGCCAGATGCATAGAATGTATTAAGTTACTCTAGGTCTCACAGACCAACCATACAAGAAATGAGAGAGCCAGGACACAACAGAGCATAATGGGAATTTCAATTTGCATGGTGACCAGTGAAAGCTGCCCCTAAGCCAATTTGGGAAAATGTTTACAGTATTTCTATGTGAACTTTATGTAGAATGTCATGTTTTCCAAACTTGGAATTGCCTTCTCTCTCAAAAAGCAATAAATTGGTTTCAAGGTCAGTTCATTTAACAATTAGCTAATACTGTATTACTCACAGAGGACTAATATATTACCTTTCCATTTCAAAGCTCTGCATAAGTACTAATGAAAGCTAATGGCTTATATTACCCAAGGAAGTCATTACAGACCCAACAGAAACTCTCAATCTTTCCTCCCTATTCTGAGTAATAAATAAAATGTCATTTGTAGAGGTCTTTTTTGTTGTTGCTGCCTAGGATTGTATTCGATTTTGGAGGAAATTCAGTGTGACATAACATTTAAGAAGACCATGTGGCATGGGAGTTCACGGCAGGAAACTTACTACTCTTGACCACAAATAAAATAAAATACTGGTAAGCTATTTTGTGGTATTAGCTCTAGGTCTGGGGTGTTGAAAATATGTTGTCAAGTAGTGGGTTCTCCAGCTTTGTATTGGGTAGGAGGTGGGGATGTTGATGCCTGACCCTTTTTGGGAAAACAGCAATGGCTTTCTTGGATTCTCCCTAGTTCACCACTGCCAAGGTAACTCTTAATGGATTAAGTTTTGTGAAATAAATTCTGCAAATAGAATGTGGGCTGAGATCATTTAAACTCATTTCCCCTGAGACTCCTTAAAGTCCTGGAAGCTGTCAAGTACAGGCAGCCCGTTCTTTCAGTGTTAGTTTTCAGTCTCACTAGATGCATAAAATGGCTTAGTTTTTTTTTTTTAAAAAAATACTTTCGCTGATGGTATGAAGGGGGGGGGGGAAATACATTTTTTCTCCTTGATTCCATGCATTGCAGTGAAATAAAATACATCCAAAGTTTGCAATGGCAGAAAATACTCCACGTTCTGTCCAATACTAGGACAACATTCAAAGAAAATATATTTGAGCTTCAAGTATTTTAAGAGCTCCAAGGATATTTAAACAATTGCACTTAGCCACAGCGAAACACTATATCAAGTACTACAGAAGCTGACATTCAATAACGTCAGTGTTTAAAGGATTTAACAAGGTACTCAAGATATTTGTTAGAAACATGAAAGCACTACTCTCATTTTTCAATAGATTTCTAGCTCTCATGATTATAAAGAAAAATGTGATTACCACTAGTCCTGAGCTTCAGGAATAGGATTGTGGGAAACATCATGTTCTTTGGGGAACACATGTTATCCGATAGCATTCTTTCCAAACTGGCATGTCAGAGAATTGCTTAGATTAGAAGGAAAGGCAAGTATTTAAATAGAATATTTGGTAGCATGCAGTGATATCTGGTAAGGATGGACTACTGAATGTTTTTGTTGGATGAGTCTAGTCAAGCCCATTCTTGTACCCGTGGGAAGTGCAAACAGCATGAGTCAACAATGTTGGCTGAAGAGTTTATACTGTAATTATATTTCAAAAAATGCAAAAGCACTTCAGTGACCGGTTAAGTCCAAAGATTTACAATGATGCTATTTTGGGTGACATCTATCTAACAAAGTTTCATGGAAGGAAGTATTTAAGAGGAGAACAAAAACAATGCCTATATCCATGAAACCGATCCCCCCCAGAGAAGTCAAGCTGCCCCTTCTGTAAAAAGATTTTGCAAGTTCTGTCTTAGTCTTCTCTTCTCAGATATACTACAAAGGTATTGAGTCACCACTGGACCTATATAGCCCATGTGAAGAGGACGACAAAAAGGAGGGAAAGCCTGCATGGCAGAGACCCCATGCCCCATCACCACCTCCACCTGCTGGTGTCTTCTAAAGATGAACTGTGTCTCTCCCCACCCACAGAAACTCCCAACTTCCCTGTGAAGAGGAGGAAGAGAGGAAGCTAGAGAAGCACTCCCCCTTCCCCTTACTTCTGTATCCTACTAATGTGCAGAAAAAATACCATAAGTCAACTTGGGAAAAGGTGGGGTATCAATGTTTTACTCAAATAAATAAATTCTCTTGGAAGGCTTGCCAAGGAGGGCATACTCTGGGTGCAAGATCTACTACCCATACGCATTACAATGGGTAATGCGTATGGGTTTTCCAACCTCACTGAACACCTACTCCTCTTCAGGCCCATACTGTTACTCAAGTATCTCTACCTGTGGTGTTATTTCTGAGTTGGACTAACCCTGAAAGGTTTTATTGGTAAAACGCAGAGAGAAAAAAGTATCAACAAATACAAGCAAAAGAGAACACCATATCTACTCATTTACGGACTTTGCTGAGTTGTCTCTAAACATGTTTATAAGGTACTAGGATAAGAATCAGCATGTATAGATTCACAACTAGATCACAGTTGCGCAAACAGCCCCAGACAGGCCATCTCTGATTCCTGCTCATAGGAAGAGACATTCTTTTTCCAAACAGCAGTTTGCAGGGGACAGAAATTTCCTTTGGACTTCTTGGCCAATTGGGTCTAAGAGTTGGTGACAACTGTAGTTTTAGGTCAAGCCAGTGAGGAAGTTAGCTTTGAAGGCGGCCCTTCCAGGTGGTGTTAGTTACTAAAAGCATGTGAAGCAGGATGGGAGATTACCAAATCCTCCACAATCACCTTCAACTGATCATCTCTCTATCAGGAAGAAGTACAATGCAATTGCAGAAATAATTATTTAATCCCGTTTTCTGGGATGTGACTCATTCAGCATTCTTTCGTGGCACTTTTAGGATCAGTTCTGAGTTATGGATACCTGAGCTACCTCCAAAAAGGAGTTTTCCCAGAGGCTGTGGCTTAGTGTTTAAGACACTGAACTGCAAACCGGAAGGTCGGTAGGACAGCAGTTCAAGACCCGAGTGCCACGTGACGGAATGAGCTCCTGCTTCCTGTCCCAGCTCCTACCAACCTAGCAGTTCGAAAGCAAGAAATTGCAAGTAGATAAATAGGTACTGCAATGGCGGGAAGGTAACAGCGTTCTGTTAAGTCATGCCAGCCACATGACCACAGAAACGTCTTTGGACAGTGCTGACTCTTCGGCCTTAGAAATGGAGATGAGTACAACACCCTAGAGTCGAACACGACTGGCTTTCGAGCAGAAGATACCTTTACCTTTACTAAAACACCAGAGCTTAAAAGCAAAAAGAAACTATGGGCAACGTATGAAAGATGTTTTTGATTCTTTAAACCAGAGGGGTCAAACATAAGGCCTGAGGGCCAGATATTGCCTGCAGAAGCTCTTTATCCGGCCCACGTGATAATTGGCCTCTCCCAGCAGATGGTGCTAGGTTTTTGGCTTTGGTGCTTTTGTTTTCTTGTTTTCGTTTTGTAGAGAAGAGCACCAAATTATAGACTGGTTCCGTCTTTTTGACTTTTTTTTTCAAAATTAGTCACCCAGTTTTGTGGAGGTAAATTATGGAACCATCCAACACAATAATGATTAATTTACATGATTTTTATTGATCTGTATTTCTGAGAAGAAACGTTTAGCTCATTACTGCAAAATCCGCATCTTCTTGTTCATTTACTGGAATTAGCATGCTGAGAGATCAGCTACAGATCTTCATTTGTTGCTCATCCAAGCTCCCTTTGTTTGAGAACAGTTCATACTTCTGAACAGGGCCAGCCTCACCATGAACTGACCTGAAATGGTCATAGGGAGAGGCACCCTTGAGGGACAGTGAACAGATGAGCACCCAGCCCATCTGTCCACTGCCCTCTCCGACCTGCTGCTCCATTGTTGCTCCAATCTGTGTTGGGAGCAAGTCAGAAGAGGATCATAGCAGTGGCAGCTTCCTTCTCCCTCCAGTGCTACTGGAAGGAGAGAGGAGAAAGCTGTCGTGGCTCCAAATTACTTCTCCCCACCTACCTGGGGCTTATAAAGCATCAACTAGGCAGGGAGAGATGCTTTGAGCCCACTCCCCCCTTCCTTTTACTTATGAAGGGTGTAGGTACAGCCTCCCTGCTCTGTACTGCTTCCGTTTGCGATTAATGGAAGCAGTGCATGCTGGGTTCCCACGATTCACTCACCCACTCTCCCCCCCATCCATGGGGGGTACACATGCAGAGGCGGCATTTGGGGAGTCAGGTGGTGTGGGGGCGTGCACTGCCCCTGCTTCCGAGCACAATGAGATTTAGATTACAAGGCAAGGAGGACTGTTTTTAATCTAACTGTTCTCAGTTTACATTGGAAGAGACATTACAGTACGTGAATATGTATTCATTTAGCAGCAGCAGAGCCCAGCACAATTATGATTTTTTTCTAATCACTACCTTTCTGTAGTTTAAAATGACCCTTGTTTCTATTCAGCATCAGGTATGAAAAACAACTGTTTCCATCTTCTCTCTTACATTCCATTCTGACAGATGTTTTTAAGCATCTTTGAGGACTAACCGAAACTTCTGTTTGGAAAGCTCTTGAAGTAGAAAGGCATCCATTTTAAATGTTTATGTAAATCTTTCGTCTGCTATGTACATCCTCTTAGTTGTGGGCATCACTTATTTATGATATAATCAGTCAAACTTCGAGATAACCAACTAGGCATAATGCAACCCACTGGTGTAAACCAACAAATGCTTGACACATGCTGTAATGTGTCCTGTAATCATTACAATGCAATCTCCTCACAAATTCTACTTTTGGTACAAGTGTTTTAGGGAGTGTTTGTGGAAAGTCTAGTTTTTCTTTCACTATACAAACTGCTTTGTAACTATTTTACCATATATAAATATTTTTAATCACCAACAACGTTTTGGGAAAGGATTAAAAAATGTGTGTCAAAAGATCTCAATAATATTTCATCTATGCATTTTTTAACTGAAAGCTTTATGTACAAACTAAACGTGGCAAAATCAGAAAGAATTAAAGACTTTTCACTAATCATGTGTGTCTTTCAGCAGGGGGGTAGCCAGGCGCCCCTGCTACTGGGGCGGAAAAGCCCGCCGCCCCATTATGCAAATTAAATAATTAATTTGCATAATGAGTTTCGGTTTTTTTAAAACTTTTTTTAAAGGTTTTTAGCGCTAACGGGGCTTCTAACAGTGTGTGTATGCTTTGCGCCTACTTATCTTGTTCTAGGACGATGTTCAGGGGCAACGAGCTCCTCCGGGGCTCCTGGGCGCTTGAATTGCAGAGTTAACGCATGCTGAGAGTGACGATGTTTCCAATCGTCGCTCTGCGCATGCGTTAACTCTGCAAAGCGCCTAGGAGCGTTTTTGCAGAGTTAACGCATGCGCAGAGCGACGATTGGAAACATCGTTGCTCTCAGCATGCGTTAACTCTGCAAGTGCCCAGGAGCCCCGGAGGAGCTCGTCGCCCCTGAACGTCGTCCTAGAACAAGGTAAGTAGGCGCAAAGCATACATACACTGTTAGAAGCCCCGTTAGCGCTAAAAACGTTTTAAAAACCCGAAAATAAGCGAAAATAAAAACGAAAGTTAAGGAGGCTCCCGGCCCCCCCCCCGGAGCCTTCCCACCCCTACGCCCTGGGGCCCACCGCCCCATATCAGACGACGCCTCTGTCTTTCAGAAATGCTGGCAAATTGCACGCCAGATCCTAACCAAGCACCTGAGGAGCACAGCAGAGGTCGGCAGCACTGTGGCAAATTTCTTGTTGCAGATTCTCATGACAGCAGAGAATAGCCAAATAACGTCTTAACTTTCACTTAAAAGGCTGATCTAAGGCTGGGACAAGGGAAGAAGTGAGCAGTCTTCTTCCCTTGTAGCACTGAGTCAGTGATCAACTAGGGGTGGACGCTAGGACCATTATGCATGTAATGGATAGAGCAGGGGTTCTCAACCCCTTCTCAGCCGAGTATCCCCTCCGATGCCACTCTCCTGCTGTGTACCACCAGAAGTGACTGGCAATGACATCATCACCAGTTACTTCCAGGTTTTCAGAGGCCAGAAAATGCAGGTAGGAGGCTCTGGGCGGGTGGAAGGGCCCTTCTCAGCATTCCCGAGAGGCTCAGTCAAAGGCAGGGCTGAAAATGCACCACCTCTCAGGACCGAAAATGCCACGTAGGAGCGGGGTTCTGGTGCTCCAAGTACCACCAGCAGTCAGCCCAAGTACCACTGGTGGGAATAATACTACTGGTTGAGAACCCCTGGGATAGCATTGGATGGTTCAAATCCTCACTCAGTTGTAAACTCACTGGGGTATTTTGGGAAAGCTACTAATTCTAATCTATCTCAAAGTGTTGTACTGATAAAATAGCCCCACATGCTCCATCCTGAACAACTGGGAGAAAAGGTGGGATAACAATAAGCAGGAGACTGATTTTCAAAACTGAGGAACTTTCTGAGACAGTTGGATATAACTGGGTGGGCACTGTTCAAGGACCTAATAAAGTGAAACATCCACCAGGCATGAGCAAATTCCCGGACTCCCATTAACAGGGGTTGCTTCTTTGTTAAATGAAATTTCTTTAACAAGGATGGAGGGGAGAGAATGGGGAAAAGAAATTTAAAATACTCCACTTGCACTACAAGACATAAGGATGAACACATGAAATAATAATTCAGTCACCTTAAAGTAGGTCTCCCCCAACTTTCTACACATTAATGTGCCAACAGAAACATTCGGTAAAAACATAAAGTTCGGGAAACCATTCTTACCTATTGTCCTTCGAAGATCTTCACACTGGCTAATGTGAGGGAATTTCAGGATTTCCTTCCACTTTTTGCTTTTACCTTTTCGCTTTCCTCCACCCCCTGAAGGAGAAGAAAGGATGCCAAGATTAAAGTCTTACATGATAACAACCCATTTACATGCCCTGCAGCATTAGCTGTGGATTGATACATTTATGCATGCACAAATATGTGCACACTTAAACATTGCTTTCAGTACCATTGACGGGTGGAGGTGGGCTTATTCCACATGTTTCTAGATTGTGAACATATTCAGTGGTTGTTAGGCAGCCCGAAATACTTCCTCCTCCCAGAAGAAGGCAGAGCAGCTAACTGGCCCAGTCAGTCATATGTATGATAAGAGCAAACAAGTCTGATGGAAAGTACCAAGTGAATTCCCCAGAAAGCGGCAGGAAGATATTTCTGTACTGTCCCTTCTGCCTCTTCTTCTTCCAGTGTTGCAGACCCCTTGTGATAATACAGTGGACCCTTTCTATCCATGGATTTGGGACCTGCGGATTTGTCTCACCACGGGGGTCCGCTGTAAAAAGAAAAAAAACGCTGTAAAAAGAAAAAAAAAGGAAAAAAACATGGTGGTGTTTTTTTAAAACCTTTTAGCAGTAAACCGTGCCGTTCTGAAGCCTCTGCAGAGCTTCTGGAAGCTTAACAACCCACTTGTGGATTGCGTGAAGGCTCTTTCCCCCTTCCAGCCTTGTCCCAGAATGCATCCTCCTGGGTCAAGGCTGGGGGGGGGGAAAAGAGCCTTTGTGCAACCCAGAAGTAGGTTGTTAAGCTTCCCAAAACCCTGCAAAGACTTCAGAATGACACGGTTTGCTGCTAAAAAGGTTTAAAAAAAATGTTTTTTTTTCTTTTTACAACGTTTTAAAGCAGACCCCAGTATCCACAGATCCTCACTATCCGCAGGTAGCGAGGGCCAAATGTATATAGGTCATAATCCTTTCGTAGAAGCAAAGAGTTTTAAAATCCCAGTCTTAACAAACCTTGAAGCCCAGCTTGAAAGTATACAGGAGGTAGCCCGGCACCTATTAGGCTCACACAGAATTTGAATACAGCATGGCTGAAAGTGGCTATAGTGAATAGCAACTACCGTTTTAGGCCTGATCTAAACGCCCAGGTGCCTCCCTCATATGCAATGCATTTGCAAACACACCCATGGAGAACACATCAATACAGCAAAAAAATGTGGCTCCCTCTCTCCCAATCACACACATTACCCCCAACAATTTGATGTCAGCGGACTGATTAGCAGATGTCTCCAAATTATGGCTAGGACTAATGACTGAAGCCAAGGCAAAATTAAATGTACAGTACTTCGATATGAACTTGGCTCAGCACATGAATCCATTTCTTCACATAACCATTGGCATTATTATTGAACTACTTGGTCATATTGCTCTTAGTATAACTAACTTATAAAAATAGATTTGAATTCATGTCCTGGTTTAAAAGCCATGCTAAAAAAAATTAAAAATTGTCTTTATAGTTAAAATTAATAAGCACTGATTAAAAACAAAATAATCAGTGCTTGTTGATTTTAACTATAGACATTTTTTTTTAAAAAAAATAGCATTGCTTTTAAAACTGGACATGAATTTAAATCTATTTTTATCAGCGCTGGCCATGAAAGCTTTCGTTCTTACTTAAAAACTAACTTGTTTTCAGAAATCCTCAAGAAACAGAAAAAATTAAGTGCAGAACAATCGGTTTCCAGGGTTGGCAACTAGTCTACCCACTATAGCAATGTGAATGTCTACCTACCAATGCCTACCAATCCTAATTAACCTATTAGAACTGATCAAGGTAGCAGTTTTGAGAAATTTCATGTCTGACATGTCTGCGCATACAGATGGAGAACTTTCAGATTTGGGAGTGGAATTTCTTCTACCTTCAAATTCATTTTACCAATAGATTATTTTTTCTTCTTTGGTTGAGTGATCCAAACCAAGTGATTTTGGTTGAGTTTGGTTGTTCTATCTTTGGGTCCCTTTTCACCTCACTCACTGAATTCATGCCTTGTGCACTTTTTTTGTCCAAGTAGTACATCACTTTGCCTCTCTCTACATTTCTGGCTTTGCTTACAACTGCATCTACATTAAATACCATCACATGCATTTCCAAGTTTCGATTTCCAAGACAATTTGCGTCTTCCAACATACACCCATGTTTCTCTTCCTCATTAAGTAACATTATTTGTAGCCCTCTGCCTGTTGCCTTGAGCCTCATCTTACCTTAGGTTTCACAGTTTCTGAAAGAACCCTCCTCTCAGGTTGTAAAAATCACCCTGGGGAATTCACAGAGCTATATAAACATTAATTACCAAACAGAGTAGGAATAGTTGGCTACAGCATCCTTATCGAATTTGGCAATCTGCATAGTTCCTTTGTACTCACAGTAGCAAAGAGACTATGGAACAGCTATTACAAGCATTAAGTACAGAAGACCAAAACCAGTAAAAATAATTATGGTACAAATGAAGCCGAAGTTATTTTTGTGGGAGCAAAATCAGATGAAATTAGCCCGAGTGATAGAAGGTCTGTACAAACATACTAAAACGATGCATTTTTAACAAGCATTTCTGCCAAGATCAGGGGGGAAACTGAAGAATCCCCTACTTACAAACATGATTGGTGCACAGTATAGCCAATGACTTCTCCCCTCTCGTATTCCTTGTCCTACAAACCCAAGCGTGATGACTCATTTGCTTGTATCTGAGCATAATATAGCAGACACTCTTCTGCCTCTGACGTCTTTACGGTAAGGATTCCAATCAACGGCTTTAATCTGCCTGACCTTTCTAGCTCACAGCTTGGAGCCATTCTCTCTTGCCTGCTCCAAATGCAATTCGGCAGGATAGGCATATGGGTGCTTGCACATGTGTGTGTGTGTGTGTGTCTGTCTGTCTGTCTGTCTTGAAGGACAGAATGTACCAAGACAGCAGAGACTAGTCCACCTCTGCTGAACTAAAAGCCAAGAAGAGGAATCTCAGTGAGCAAGCTGGTAATTGTAGAGGTGTGAAAAGAAGGTTCTTCAATGCCTGCCTTGGCTCCTGCTTTCACACGGTCTTTTCCCATTGGGAGGCTTTCCACAACTCCACTGCTGTCTTTTGTTACACAGAGAACCGACAGTTGCACCACGTCTTATGCCTGTGCTGTTACCATTTGGACTTGGAGCAGCTACTACACCATTGTGACATGTCAGTTTTCTGACAGCACCATGTGGCAATTACACTATTAATTAAGCCAAGATCGCTCCGTGCTTCTTATTAAAGACTCAGCACTTTGACAGAGGTCCTTTTATTGAATTAAGCATATCAGATACTCTCACTGTATCGAAGTAACAATAGCAGCAAATACGCAATTTTCATCATTCAATGCCGTCATCTCTCCTCCTCCTTCTCTCATGGGGAAGGAGTTCTGCAATGTCATGGGTTTGTGGACAAAACAGCTGAGGTGAGACAGTCTGGGGTCATTCTCCACAAAAATATCAACAAAAGAGAATGAAGGGGGTCTCCCTGCAGGGCTGCTTCACTCTCATCCTTGTGAAGGTGGCTGCCCCTAACATCAGGTGGAGGCCTTCCTCCTCGGGACTCAGTCCTGGGTATGGTCTCCAGGGAACTGGAGTTCCTACCTACATCACCTGCTGGCACACTGCCTCTCTAAGGTCAGCATGCAGGCTGCACACAGAGTGCCAGGGCAGGGGTCCTGGTTGGCAGCCTGTCCTCACTCCTCTGGTAGTAGTCCACAAGAAGGCAAGGAAGTCCTTGGGTGTTACTGCCCCTCCATTACTCTCCCCCTCTGCCTTGCCTTCACTCCTCCTTCAATCTTTCTGCTCCTTTTCGCTTTCTTTTTGCGAGAGTCCTCCCCTTTCCTCTCTACCTCTTCCATGATTCTTTGCTCTCTCTTTTTTCCCCCTCTTCCCGTCCAGTCTCCCACCTGCTTTTCCTCTCCATTCCTGTCTCTTCCTCCTCTCTCCCCTGCCAAGGGGCGCTTTTGAAGCCTGCCCCATGCTCTAGCTGTCAGCTGGTTCCATTTGTAGTCAAGGACAGGCAACGGCCAATGGCATCATTGGCCATCACTCCATGCTCCACTGACGGGACTCCACTGATCAGGAATGTCTGTGTCTTCAATTTGATGGAGTACCATGGTTAGCAGGATGCTACAAACATGTACCTGCAATCTGTTTCAAGCAGGGTTGATACTGTCTTGGAGTTTCCTGACTATTCAAGGAGTTTCGTGGGCCATTAACATATGTTCACCTTATTTTGTCCATTACAGAAAATTGGCTAAGCATTGCCTCAGGACCGTGCTAATATTTATTTTTATTTTATTTTTCACATTTCTATACCGCCCTTCCTCCAAGGAGCTCAGAGTGGTGTACATATTTCCTCCCCTCCTTTTTGTCCTCACAACAACCCTGTGAGGTAGGTGGGGCTGAGAGATAGTGACTGGCCCAAGGTCACCCTGGAAGCTTCATGGCTGAGCGGGGATTTGAACCTGGATCTTCCAGGTCTAAGTCCGACTCCCAAACCGCTACACCATCCTGGCTCCATGCTAAACCATGCTAATTCAGAACATGAAATCTCAATGTCACACCACATGATGAGAGAGAGAGAGAGAGCGCCAAATACACCACACAATCATGCCTCCAAGCCCCATCCCAGTTAAGCACCCCAGAAGGATACCAAAGTTGATAACATTAAAAGATTCTCAGATGTCCAGCAGAACCAATGGAGACACATTTCTTCTGTCCAGTTCCCAACTTAGGTCATTAACCACCAGGGTGACCAAATTGGTTTCTGTCGCTAATCCCAGTCGAAAACCAGACTGGAACCAAACAATCAATTTCATCCAGGAATTCTTGGAGCTGAGTTGCCACTACCTATTTAAGTACCTTTCCCCTATGGGGCAGAAAAAGCGAGATACAACTTCAATAGATAAACAACAACAACAAAATGGGAGGTAGGAAACACGCATGCTGTTCTTTCTGCCCATTCTCCCCTTCACTGTGATGCAGGTTAAGTGGAGAGATAGCAACTGGTCCAAGGTCGCACAGTGAGCTTCATAGTTGTGCGAGGATCTGAAACTGGGTCTCTCTAGTTCTAGTCAAACAACTCTAACCACCACACTATACTGTCTCTCTTGAATAGCTCCTATCACCACCAGCCTGTGGGAAGGGAACATATTCCAATTAAACTCCTATGCGGCGAGTGAGAACTGGAACCAATTTGGAAGACACAGACTGTCCTAGAAGTTCTGTTCCCATCTCCCATGTGTGTCAATTGGGCTGGTGTTACTCAGTAGTACTAGAAGGACAATCAACACATGCTTAAAGGAGCTCTTGCTGTGCTATTATTTTCCATATTCCTATGCCAAAACGTTGCGTTGGAAATGGATTCAGGATCCTGTCTCTGAGCTCCTAGCATAAGCAACTGGAAGAACTAGCAGAGGGACGTAAGAAGTGTCTGTATTGCAGAGACGGGCTCGGACGTCCCAGAGGTGAGTAGAAGTGATACAATACTCTCCAGAAGAAATCACATCTATATCATAGATCGGTTGCATGCTGCAGACATCAATACTGATCCTTGCTGAGGTGGAGAACTAGCATTGCAGGTTTGGAGGCATTCAATATAGCAGCCTTGGTAACTGGGGAAAATCAACCCTGTGCAGACACGTATAGATAATTTCTTACAGGTTGTTAACCTTTTAAATCATTCCAATTCTTACATAAGGCATGAGCGAAATAAGACATTAGTGGTAAGAGAATGAATACTTTATGCATTTCTAAAGAGACTTTGAAGGCAAGATCTATGGGAGAATATTTCAAGTAATTAACAGACGCAGGATTGCAAGAACAATTAAAAGCATCTATCAAAAAGATTCCCGACTAATAGATTCTCAAAACAAAAAAATTCAATCCACATTAGCAAAAATGTAAGGAGGAGAACAGAGACGTGCTTTCCTCTAAATTTAGCCTATACACAGCTGTACTTAAACAGATTAAAACATGACCTATGCATTTAAAATGACTCAAGGCAGGTCATCATGATCGAGCTTGAGAAAGCATGTATTTGAGCAATGACTCAAACCTGGCTGTGGCATTTCTTCAGGCATATCCCACATATATTAGGTACAATATCTTTCTTTCCCCCCCCCCCTGCAGAGTACAGGCTACTGGTGTATACTAAATCTATACCTCCTACCTGCCTATTATATCTATTTTGCTGGTACAGTACACTCTGTCACAGCAACTTGATATATTTTATTTTTTTTACAACCACTCTAAAATGTACTGCTTCTTGGCACTTCTTCTTTTTTTTTCCCCTCCAGGTACCTCTTCCAGTTCAAAGCACTTCTTTGTGAAACAAGTGATGGAGGACGTGGCTGTCTGGGAAAGCCCTTAAATGTTGCCTTAAAAGCAGAAAGCATTAATATGAAATGAATCACAGAGCATGGCAGGAAGGGGGAGGTTGAAAACAGTATATTTCAGACTGCGACTGCAAAATCCAGTTTCATATGATCATCTAAACAATGACCACATTTTCACAACCAACATCTCCAATACATCACTTCAGAATGTTACCAATGCTATATAATAAGACTCCCATAGAGTAGACTTAAAATTAAAATTGAATGCACATAATAATTGCCGTGGCTTTTCTCCCCACTTGATTTACAAGTACAAGAAATTCTTAGTATCACTTCAGAAAATGCACCTCCAAGGCACCTTCTGCATCTCCATAATAATCCCACCTTCCTGTCTCTGCCAATTGGGTAATGTGCATGCTGTCAACACAGAGCAAGTGCAGGAGATGTGAAGCTGTATTTGGAACATGAAATTGTTGCAGAGGAACAGGAACCATAAGGCACTTGCACATGTAGCTCCTGAATGGCAAGGAACATAGAAAGCTGCTTTATACCACGTCAGACTGTTGTGTACTAAAGCTCAGTATTGCCTACACTGATTGGCAGCAGCTCTCCAGGGTTTCAGACAAGGCTCCTTCCCACTCCTACATGAAGATATTGGGGACGAGCCTGAGACCCTCTGACTTTTAAGCATGTGCCTTGCCACTGAGCCATGGCACCATCCCTATTACCCGAGTACGCCCCATAAAACACATGAGACCTGATATGGAGAAAAGGGTCACTTTATTGAAATACAGGAAAGCAAGATCATAGGTAAAGAGTAGATCAGCAGGCTGGGGTCAGGGTGTTACACGCGCACGTGAGAAGCACTGACACGGGCATACATCCTAATGACTGCCCCGGGCGGAGTTACAACCCGGACTTCGAGCCGTCGCCCCTCGCCTGAGGAAGCCGACTCATCCATGCCGACCCCTAGCGGGTCAGGGCAGCAGGAACCTCTGCACCTCCCTAAGCCGGCGGGCCCAAGGGAAGCTCACGTGATCCCAGCCAAGGGCCCCCCCCACCAGTCCCCATTCCAGAGGGCAAAGGGGAGATGGATGGTGGGGGTGCGTCCCTCGACCTTGCTGCCCTCGGGTTCACTCCCTCAACCCACCTTTCAGCCTCCTTACCCATGACCCCCAGCCAGTTAGTGACTGGTTTTCTGTCCTTGTGATTGTTTCTTGCAAATATCATTTTATCCTGCTTTTTATCCTGCAATCAAGTTTTCTTGAAAATCTCTCCTGTCCCTAGCATTTTTCTTCCACCCAAGCTCAATTCCAGTATCAAAATTCAACTGGGGAGACAAAGAGCAAGGAGAGAGGAGGAAACAGACTGCCGGGAGGTAACCTACAGATAACTTTGGGACCTTCTCATCTATGCACCACTTTTTTCATCTAAAAAGGTCAGACATTCCCGGCCCACTTTATATGTAACTGAGGCAGAACTGGGTCTGGGTCTGAACAAGCAGATTATAACATCTAGCATGACCATTAAGGTTCAATGAATAAAGTACTTAAATGATAGCTCTTCATTTACATCCAAGTTTCAGATGTCACAGAAAATATAGCAAGCTCTTCTTCTCTTGATAGTTGGTGACACTTCTGTGGGAAGGAACCACAGCTGGCCCATGTGTTCTCTCTTGACAGTTGTGACTGGACTGCCCTGGGACTTGACCATAGAGCAGAGGCTCCCACGCTACGCTACTCCAGCAACATACGAATTGGGCTCAACTCACATTCTTCCTTGGCTCCAAAGGCCAAAGAACTTGTTTTCAGGAGCACTTTTTACTCTGCCCACATCTGAAATCACAGCACTAATTTAGAACCAATGTGAATGACACCAAGTGCTCTGTACAAACATTTCTAAACTAAAACAAACTCCTCTGCCAACATCTCTTCATTGACAGAGAGATGGCCTCTTGTTTGCGCTTGCCCCTGGTCCGCAGACCGCTTGTTAAGAGTTCTCATTACAGAGTATATGTGTTTGTCTGGTTGAAGATAAAGGCCAAGTCTCTTTGTAAACAAAGGCAATTGGGGGGGATTGACAGTGAACAGATGTTCCAATGAAATCCTCCCCAGCACCCAGCAGCTAACGATGTAAAGTCAGAGGTCATGGGCTTAATTACCCAATGAATTAATGTTGATGAGTGGCTGCTTCCTCTCTTGTAGTGGTGTTCACATAAGCCATGATGCCATGTGCTTCCAAAAGGGTGCTTTCATGGTGGAAAATAAACACACTGGAGAAGACTCTAGTCTTGGGAGGCAAACCAGGGACCATATCTTGAGGAGCTCCGGTATTGTTAATAGAAATTGGAAACCACGTTGAGAATATAATAAATTTCTAGCAGTCTCTGAAGAAATTATTTGGGATTGATCCTTCCATAATCAATATTCTATAATAATCCACATTTTATTAATGCGAATGAACTTAAACAAGTATGCCACATGGATGGTTTTAGAGCTTTTTTTCCTAAGGGGTGGGGAAATGTCTATTATAAATAAGTCTCAAATTTACCTGTTCTAGGCAAGGTGCATGAGAATGTGATGACCAGACAACCCCAGGTGTTCTTAGATGAACCTAATTATCTAAACTCCTTTCAGGCTGGTTTCAACACACACTGCCTTGGTTGTCCTTGGATGAGGACCTGACACTGGAAGAGAGACAGGGGAAGTGTGATCCTGTTGATTGTCCTGCACTACTGTCTTCTGGGTTAAGAAGCAACAAACTTTGGGGTGGCTCAGCTCCTTTCTAGAAGGTTATGTTGGTGGACTGTTGTTCCTCTCCATGGCATTTTCATACAGGGTTCAGTTTTGCCTCCCATGCTTTTTAAACACCTGAATAAAACCTTAAAAAGAAGTTTCAACCAAGTGCTGACGACACCGGCAAAGTGATATTACAACAGCTATGCAAAATCTGCATTGATGACCAGGTTCGTTGTGACCCTTAAAGCCCTACACCACCACGTTCTGCCATACAAGTTTCTCAGGGTCTTAAGTACCATTGACAAACGTCTGTTCCAAGTGCCATTCTTCTGGAAACTGAGAGTACTTTTTACTCTCAGATACAGTAGGAGCAGATACTTTTTTGGTGTGGCCTCAGAGCTGTGAAATACACATTTTAGAGGCCTGGCAATGTTTTTCCTTGATCTTGGTTCAAGTGAGAAGTGAATTCTGCCATCACTTGGGATTTAACTGGCAGTGTGTTTTGATTGTTCTCTCTCAATTGTCATACTAAAGTGGGTTATAATTTTATAAGTACTAAATTATAAAATTAATTTCACTGTGTGTAAGCTACTTTGGAAACATTTGGGGTCAAAAACCAGTCCAGAAATGTGTTAAATAAGACCACTGTTTGGACGAAAGGGCGGTTATGTCTCTAGCCCACAAGACTTCAAATATTTGTAATATGTATTCTATATCACACTGACTAAACCAAAGCCTTCTGGGACCTTTTGTAACTTGTTCTTGATTAGAAGGACATGACAGAACGTTGTTTTTCCTAACATTCTTGCTTTTTTTGCTCCACCTTTCAGCTTCTTTGTCCCTATTCTGGAGCACCTTGGGACTCATAACCACGTCAGCCTCCTGACACATCACAAACACAAAAATGGCCAGCAACCTGCAGCTACTTACAGTGTTTCCAACATTCCACAGGAACACAAAGACATTCCTCTCTGGTCAGGCACTGGGACTCCTTTAACTACGTCCTGATGATGTCTGCTCTGTTGCTTTGCTATTCTTCATGGCTGTTCTTACTGGTTGTGCAGTCACTGTTTTTAATTTCTGTTGCTTTTATTGTCATAATGAGCTGCCTTGAATTCCTCCTGATGGAGGAGAAAGGCATAATATATATGTTCATAGCCTTCAAAAGATCTAGACAGAACAATTTTTTTTAACAAAAAGGAATGGAATGACGAGGCATCACATATGGGGGAAAGAGATGACTTTGTTGCTGCCACCTTGTTCTCAGAAGTAGCCGAGTGACCCTACAGATTACTATGTCAGGTAAGCATTTAAAATTAACACCATGGTTCAGAAGTCATCTCGTCATGCACATATTCAGTGCACCCACACCATGGATCCTGGTCAGCATCTTGACTGGGCTGTAGTGGGTGCCACTCACCGATGCATACCCAGCTGTGGAAGAAATGAAGTACTGGGGCCTGGTAATTCTGGCTCTCAGAATTGGTAGACAATGGCGTACCTAGTTTCCTTGCCACCTGGGGCAGCAAGAATGGATGTCAAACCCCCCCCCCCGCCTGCTGACACCCGGAAGTGACGTCACTTTGGCCTGGAAGTGACGTCACTTCCAGAGCAGGCACGAGGTAGGGACTGGTGTGGCTGCGTCTTCGGCTTCTTTTTCTCGATTGCGGGGAAGAGAAGCCAAAGACTGAGGTGCCCACATCTTCAGCTTCTCTTCTCCACGAATGGGGAAGAGAAGCTGAAGACACGGTTGTTGGCAGTCTGGGACACCCGCTTCTTTGGCTTCTCTTCCACGATAGCGGGGAAGAAAAGCCGAAGATGCAGCCGCCGGTAGACTGGGAGGCAGCGGGCACGTCATTCCCTCCTGGCAAGTCACCTGGGGTGGCCTGCCCCCCCACCGCCCTCCAGTGACACTAGTGTTGGTAAATGTTGCACAGCTGCTAGAGTATCATTATCCCAAATGTCAGGTACATCTGAGGTTTGGTTACTTACAGAGGCAGGGGTAGGAAAGGGATGCAACATTAAAGGAAAGAATGTTATGGAAGGCCAGGGAATTATGTAACTTTTTACTAAAAGGCATCCACAGTAGCAAGAGGAACCCACTAGCCAGATCCATGCCCATGTATCAAGGGTGCCATTTAGGGCCAAACTCTACAACAAATGCATCATAAAGCTTAAACCCAGAAGCTTCTGTTAAAACAAAACAAAAACAGCCACAGATGGGAGCGCAACCAAATAGGGACTGCAGCAGGGGTGAACCCTTTCCCCCCCGACCCATTTTCCCACAAAAAAATTGCAGACTTGTTTTACTGAAAGCGTTTTTCTTCTGTTTTTCTTGTTAAACACTTAACATTTTTTTCTTTTGAAAAGAGGGATAAAAATTAAATATACCGTATTTATCGGCGTATAAGATGCACTTTTTTTGTCTAAATTTGTGACCCAAAATAGTAGGGTGCGTCTTATACGCCGATACTAAAAATCCCTCCCCCCACCTGTTTTAAAGCATTTTCGGACTTACCGCGTTTTTTCCGGAGCCGGAGAGCTCCCTTGTGCTTTCTTCCCTGACTAATCTATCCGATCTACAGCTGGGGGTTAATTTATGCACGTGCATGAGTTGAGCTTCTCAGCAGCCAGCAGAGGGCGCTGTGCTCCTCAGTTCAGTTCAGCTGAGCTGCAGAGGGCGTGGTCCTCCCAGCTCTCCTCTGATGGTGAATGAATGCAGTTTGGGTAAGCTTCTGAACTGGGCCTAGTTGGGGAGACTTTGGAAACTGTGCATAGGTGGGGTGTGGTAAGAGTTGAGTCTGGGGGTTTTGTACTTGGGATTTATGTTGTTTACTTTGGAAACTGCATGGGTGGGTTGGGGGGAAAAAGAGTTGAGTCTGGGGTTTTTTTGTACTTGGGATTTATGTTCTTGTGCATTTTGTTCATGTGTCTTATTGCTGTGTGTTTTAAAAGAGATCCTGGTATTTTTGTGCAATTTATGTAAATTAGCTAATTCAGTGGCCAAGCGGTAAGTGGCCAAGTGGCCCAAAAATGCTTTAAATCTTTTTTCCTTGAAACCCAGGGCCAAAAGGAAGGTGCGTCTTATACACTGGTGCGTCTTATACGCCGATAAATACGGTACTTCCAACTGAACTTACCGGTAATATTTAGTTGATGTTTAATTGACTTTTTAAAACAACTGTTCACATGCCCCACCTTTTGAAGTAGTGACTCTAATGTTTGGAAGAGGGGGATACCAACCGTCTCTATTTTTCCCAGCGCAGTGTCCCCCTCAGGGGCTGTTGCTGGCGTGTTCCTATTTCTTTTTAGATTGTGACCCTCTTGAGGAGAGGGAACCATCTTCTCATCCTCTTGCTATCTAAATTGCTCTGAGAAGCATTTCTTGAAGAGTGGTATATTTCAGTGGAAGATAAAAAGCATTTCTTGAAATCGTGCCATAAAGGGGGGGAAAAATAGAAGCCTGTGCAAATATAATAATACTTCACTAGAGGAAATACTAAGAAGTATCACTCTATAGAGTCTACAATGTAAACACATTTCTTTGAGACTTCTTTTAGGGGTGGGGGAAGTTTCTCTTTTCATTGGTTTCCTGCAACATCTTGGGTATCAACAGGAAATGTCATCATAATAGAACAAAAAAAAAAAAAAAGGAATTTCTGTACCAAATATCTTGCCAGCAACTATTATGAACTCTTCTAGTAATTTGTTACTACTCTGACCTAACCTTTTGATTAGAAATTAGTTCAGTGTTTTCTTTTTTTAAATTATTTTTTGAGTTCTATTTTCTTTTTTAAAATTATTTTTTGAGTTCTATTTTAATGTGGAAAATGGATCTGAAAATATATTCATACTTATGCAGGATTAAAACATCCAACGTTTGTTGAAAAAGAGGCTGGAAAAAGTAATTATTGCTTTTTAAGTATTCCTAAAAGATAATATTTCTTCACAAATACCAAAAAGGTCACTGGATGATAGAAAACACAGCCCCAAATCAAACAACATAAATGGATTGCTCTTAAGACGAGGAGGATAAAGATAATCAAATGACTATGAAGTAGGAGATAGTCGAGGCATGCTCAGCTCTGCATGAAAGACAAAATAATTCATATTTAATGATAATAATAATAATTTATATTTAATGATAATAATAATACCAGTTGAGACAAGCCCAGCTCTGCATGAAAGACAAAAGAATTCATATTTATTATCCTTATTAATATTATTAATATTAATATTAATATTAATAGCATTAATATTATTAATAATAATACTACCAGTATTTATATACCACCTTTCTCTGGTCATCAGATTTCTCCTCCGACGTGAATTCAAAGCGGTTTACATAGGCAGGCTATCTAAACCAAAGTGGTTTTTACATACTACAAATGTTCTACTCTTGCATAGAACACTAATTCCACTATACTGAAGTGTCTTCCAACGCTTGAAACCTCCCTAGGTTACCGGAAAAAACAGCAATAAGTCATTTTGCGACAACGATATCCTGTTGCAATACCATGTTTGGATTTGACAAGCCTCCTTTCCCTTTATTCCTATGGTGACAGCACTTCTGTTATGGAGTAGGTTCTCTGATAATACAACAGTGTTTAATGTGGGAATCTGATGCTGCCAGAGTCAATTTTGAATTGTAACACAGACACTGCAATCTACTAGCTAATGGTAACTACTGTAGGGCTGAAATGTTAGTTTTATTAAAACAATTATTTTCAGCAACGTTTGACCTGATGCTACAGAATTGGACTCCATTCCCCATGATCACCCCTTGATCTGGGAAGATGTCAGACCACTGAGGCTCCTGTGTCCCCATGTGAGGCTCAAGGTTAAAGACACCAAAACCAACCCATTCCTAAAATAGACTGTGTTCAGTTTAGGATTCACTCCTAAATCTTTGCCCATGAACTGAAGCTTTTTTTTTAAGCAGGTGGAATGAATATCACACAGGTTGAAAATTAAGACAGGATGAAGGCAATTTTTCCCTTTGCATGGCACACTGCTTATGTGAAATTCACTGTCCTGACAAAGGCCAACCATGTACTAAATAAAGACAACAACATTTATGGATAAGAATGTAAATGACCATTAGTTAAAATAGTCAGAATGTCACCTATAAAACTGCTTGAAGTAACCAACAATACAGTAGTTCCATTCTTGTTCGGTACTATTGTATACACTCCTTTTGCAACATCCATTCATCTCTTAGAGAAAAATGTAATGGCCACCGGAGGCGAGATGGAAAAACAGCAGTCTACCATGATAGTTCCTGAACATTTTATTGGTCATAAAATCTGAACCCTCCATTTCAGGGTTTCTCAAAGTGGTGGGTCACAACCCACCACTTTTTCCGGAAGTGGCAGATATCCCCTAAGGGGGGTGGTGGCCAGCAAGAATGGTGGTGGTATTCCAGAATTGTGTCCACCCCAACCCAAAAATGCTTTTTTAAACATACCTGTTTGTTTTGTTATCTCCCCGGAGGAGGGTCAGTAGCAGCCCCCCCAGACCCTTCGGGGAGCTGGCAGGACAACCAGGTATGTTTAAAAAGTGTTGTTCGGTCAGGGCTGGCATGATCCTGGAGTGCTGCCTCTGACATTACCCCACTGCTGCCAATACTTACTGGGGAGTAAACTCCCCTGTAAGACTTTGAGAAACGCTTCTCCATTTAATCCGCCTTAAAATGGCCATGGGAAAAGTAGGTCGCAGTCTTCACCACTCCTTCAAAAGTTGGTACAAATTAGTTGAAAAATGACAGAAATACAATAGTTTAAAATCTTACTTGAATCTTGAGAGAATTAAAGATTCTCCCCAATATATGTGACTTTTTTTAAAACCAATAACTCAATTCCCTTTGGGTTTGTGTGCCTGAAATTATTTACAAAAAACAAATCGTATTTGTTTTAGAGTATGTTATTTTTTTACAAGAACCATCACCTACTTGTTTGAGTAATTGGTCTTTAAAATCTTAATGTTGATGGCCAGTTGTACTAGTATTTATTGCATCACATGTTTGATGGGGGGAGGGGGTTGATAATTTTTAGAATCTTTTCTTGGCACTTAAACACGGCTGCTGCTTGCCAAGCACAAAGCAGACCAAGTTTAAAGTTACCTTTTTCATAAAATCAATGCTGTTTGGCCCATCTTCCTGAAACTTGATGAGGATTAACTAGAGGTTACAATCCACCAACTCGCCAAATGTGGTGAGATACAGCACTTTCAAAAGATACCAACTATACTTTTGTCCACAAAATGAAATTTCCATTCTAATCCTCCTGAAATGTAGTACAGGTCAAGGTCCCCTGAGCAAGAAAACCACCAGCAGCTAGCTACTCCAATTACAGCTAAACCAATTAAGTGGGATGGGGGTGAGGTGTGGTTCAGAAAAATGTTCATGTCCACCCCAAAAGCACCGCAATTTCTTTTGTATTCAGGGCAATGAAGTGTATCCCCCCCCCAGCTGAGGCAACCATTCAACATTCCCCATCTTCTTGTTCTGCATTGTAGGGGGAGACTATGCAATAAAACACAGAGCACCAAGCAATGAAAACTGGCAATCTTTCCTCTAGGGTTGAGGACCACGGAAGCCCTTCCACTACCCTCAGTCTAAACGGGAGTAGATAGGCTCACTAGTGCAGGGTAGAAACTGCTACTCCTGTAGAATTTCTGCCCGGACATTTATTATAAGTAGTATAGAAGTAAATTTCAGGGAAGCACTGTATCTTGTAGAGATACATCAAACAGATGTTCAAGTGTATCTCTAGCAAGCAATTGGGGAAAGTTCCAACCGTTGCATTTTTGCCTGGACAAATCACTTCCCAGCCCAATGTCGAGCTGAAAGATCAAGGAAGACTAGGCGCATGAAGCCTAACTTGTAGAGCATAATACAGTACACGAAACTACCAAGACTTTACTACTTACATGGCATGAAAGTTAAGGTGAACACCTTGTACAAGGAAAAAAGTGTTAAGGTGAACACCTTGTACAAGGAACCTTAATACTTACTGCTCTTAAACCAAATGATATCTAAATATTGATGATACTAATAAAACAACTGATGATAGTTTATACCCAAATTCAGTAAAGTTGTAGAAGCCAAAAGAACCTAGATTTCTCAAGAGACTTGTAAAATTGCTGCATGTTGATGAAATTGCCTAGTATCACAGTGGCCCATTGTGGATAAAGCACTGACCAGTCTCCAAATCACAGCCTGACAACCAGGAGCACTCATACACTCCTCCCTGTCCCTCCCTGTCTTAGAGATAAACTATGGTTGGTGTTGCATCTGTATCAATATTTTTATTAAGCATATTTAGCACCAAGCCACAGACTGAAGCCATGGTCCTTGCAAACTGTGGTTTACGCTAATTACATTTAGCAAAAACAGTAGCGCATCTGCAACTCCAAAACTGAATCTTCAAAACTGAAAAGGACGGAAAAAGCACATGAGCACATATGGCAGCATTAACTCTGACTTGGCCCAGAACTGACATGACATTCACTAGCAAACTCCTGCAACATAGATCGGCCAGACATAACTCTGGATATTAGCCTATCTCAGAAAAAAATCAGTCTCTTGCTTACATTAAGGGTTTTCAAAAACTGATTATTTAGTCTATTCCACTGGGAAACTACACAATATAATACATTATCTACTTTCGGAAATCAAGCCTTAAGAACACATTTCCTGTCAGCTGCAGGTGTCCCCTGTTTTAAAGTAAAATTTGCAGAAACTAGTTCCTGGTCATAGTGTATTTTTGACAGGGGGAATTAATAGGAAACAAATGACCAAGGACTGATCACATGTGGCCATTATGCTTTTGAGGAAGAGGAAAATGACTACAGAATACAGTACTCTGATAGGTAGAGAGCTTGTTTCCTGAGGTAATATGATGTCAGGGAAAGGGACTCCCAGGAGAAGTAAGGCTGACCAAGGGGAGTCGTGCCCAGTGGTTAACGAATGCACATGCGCTCCTTCCTGCTTCCTACTTTCTCTTTACTACACCAGCAGCTGAACAGGGAAAAAACTTGGTAGTTTTATATGCTGCCACCATCCCAGGCTACAGAGACCAGGCAGAGGAGGACATCTAGGAAAACCCTCCTCCCAGGAAAGCACCGAGCCCCAGGGGTCCTCATTACAAAAATCAAACCCACAGTACAATCTGCAGGGCGAAGTGACAACCCACTGAATATGGACCAGGTAGACACAGGGTCAAAATATAACTAGTTTATTAAACGTCTAAATAAAAGGGGAATTAAACAATATGGGGAAAGATAGGTGGGTAGTAAAAGTACAAGCAGGCAAATGGAAAAATGTCTGAGCTTGGCTGGAAAGCATAAAGATGTTTAAACCAACTGGATGCATTGACCACTAATGCTCAGCAGATGGAGCTGGGATGCTACTCAAATGTCTCAGCCCACCCTCACTCCCAAACAATTGCTGCCTTAACCCAGGGAAGTTATCTTTGGATATGCATGGTTAAGAAAGACAACCAGCCAGATTCCAGGAGGGGGGGGGGAGGAGAATGTGCCCAGGAACTGAAGGTTTAGGGCAGGTTCAGATGTTAACAGGAATTTGTGTTACCTGTTGTATTTATGTACTCCTCCACTCTTCCTCCTCTGCACACTAGAGAAGAAGACTGAAAGCTTGAACTGGGAGTCCTGCATTATTTTTTTTATTTTTCACATTATTTTATACCGCCCTTCCTCCAAGGAGCTCAGAGTGGTGTACATATTTCCTCCCCTCCTTTTGTCCTCACAACAACCCTGTGAGGTAGGTGGGGCTGAGAGATAGTGACTGGCCCAAGGTCACCCAGGAAGCTTTGTGGCTGAGCAGGGATTTGAACCTGGATCTTCCAGGTCTAAGTCTGACTCCCAAACCACTACACCACCCTGGTTTATTAACTAGCATTAGAACAGAGAATGTTAAACCATGGTTTGATCCTATTTGTTCTAACTCTAGTTAGCTAAAGAACTACAATACCCCATGTCTAAATACAACACAGTAGTTTGTTCTAAAAGTGAAAGCAAAAGCTTTTGCTCTCCTCTTGTGCAGACAGAGGAAGGAAAGCATGTGAGTGAGCCCACATGGCTCTATAACTATATGAGGCTCATTCTTGAAGTGGGGAAACCATAGTTTCCGCTGCATCCGAACCTAGCCTCAGATTTAAATTAACCACAGAAGGTTCTTAGAGTAGTCCCATAAGAACAGTGTAAAGAACCATTCTATTTAGAGTTCTAGATTGCCAGGTTGACTTAGAAAATGTTATACAGTATTTTATATACTGAAACAAAGTGAACAGTGAAAAAAAAGTACTTACTAAGATTGTCATGGCAAAGTTGAGCATTTGGGGAGCCCTGTACCTTGGAGAGGGAGAAGAAAGAAATATTTATAGACTTTCTAGTAAATAAGATCCTCTGTAAGCAAAAAGAAAATAGCAGCATGGATTCAAAACAGCAGTTTTCCATCTGTTTATCCATTCAGCATCTGTAATAGTACTTAACCATTACAGAACACTTCGCATTTTATTGCATACTATAAACATTAATTAATTCTCACAGCACTTGTGTACAACAAGCAATTACTATGTTGGTTTCATAATCATTAGTCAAAGACCGTTGTTATGATCTTATAGGCACAATCTGTAAAATTCCTTTGACTTGCACCACAATCCTAACCATCTTCATTCAGAAGCAAATTCAATTTGTTTCAACAGGATTCTCTTTCAGGCATGCTTAGGATTCCATTCTTGGGCTATCATACTATAATACTGTACTTTTACAGTAAAACCTTGGATTGAGAGTAACTTGGTTTGAGACTGTTTTGCATAACAAGCAAAAAAAATTAATAAATTTTAATTTGATTAACAAGCGATGTCTTGCATTACAAGTAGGTTTTGGAGCCCGAGGAGCAGCTGCTCCGGGCATGGGGCGCTACGCTCAGGCTCCACCACTGAACGGCTGCCTTCTCACGCCGCCCTCACGATCGTGCATAGAAGGAAAGGTGCGTGGAGGCAGCCCTGTGAGGAAAGGTGCCGGTGAGTCCCGTTACACCTCTGCGAGTAGTCTCTCTTGCTGCGGGATTGTGGGTAATCGTCTCCCAGTCTCAGTCCAGTGGGCCAACAGATAGCAGTGATCCTGTTAGTGATAGACTTCCTACACAATAACGTTCGTGATAGACATCCTACACTCCTCCTTCTCTCCTCTCTCTCGTCTCCCTCACACCAGCCACGATTCTTTTCAAAGGTAAAGTGCAGGTTAATTTGTTTTATTTTGACTTTATACTGTATTTTGTATTACTGTAATCATTTTATATGATTAAATGGTTGTGGAACAAATCATCTGAGTTTCCATTATTTCTTATGGGGAAATTCGCTTTGATATATGAGTGCTTTGGATTACAAGCATGTTTCCGGAACGAATTATGCTCGCAATCCAAGGTTTTACTGTACTATGTGCCATTCGGTTGTGTGGATATTCAGGTCAACCAATGCAATGCTGTCCATTTGCTCCTCATCCAGCATGAATTGCAGAAACCTGTGGGTCATTTTTGTCATCCTTCTCTCACTCTTCCAGCATTTCCTGATCCTCTTTGAAATCCTGGCAGCAAACTGGACACAGTATCCTAGCAGCTGCTTTGCTACTAGCATGTGTAGTGTTTATAGTATAGGTAACATGTTTCCTGGCTGTTTCTTAATACTTCCATTGTCATACATTGGTTTAGCCTGCATACCCACACTGAAAACGTCAGCTGCCACATTTGCAATGTGGTCAACCTTCCCCTGCCTAATATGCATATGTTTGTACACAGTACCACCCAATAGCTCAGAAGACTGGAAATGGAGAGGAGGTGTTCATCCACCCACAGTAGTCACACATTCAGCGACGACAAGCAAGGTACTGTACAAGGCTCTTCTTACTAGAGGGTGATGTGATCTGTGAACAGCCTTAAAAGGAATCCTAAATGCCACCCTTTCAATGCAGATCTGTTGTTTTCTTCCTTTAATAAGGATACAAGTATTTACAGTCAAAGTATTGCATCTGTGTACTGCATCAGAATGTAGGAAATGACAGAAAAGTTTTAAATGTTTCATATGAAACTGTGCTGAGCTACAAACGTTTTAACAGAAAACTATTTGATTCAGCCCCACCACCAACAGCAGCTGATTAGTGGGGTTGTAACCAACATTGGCTGTTTGCATTGCTGCTATGGGTCCTGCAGCATGATCTCCAACAAGAACAGCCTGCCCGGGGAATAGCTATTTTCCTTTGCTTCCTCCTAATCGCTGCCCCACGAAGTCATGCCCCTGCAACATTCAAGCACCACTAGGAGGGACAATGCAAGGGCAGAACTAGAAGCAGAAGGGAAGAATAAGTCACCTGGACACAGAATAGTAGGCTTTCCCAAACAGTCAAGAGTGTACATGATTTGGGGTATTATTGCAAGAGTGTCCATAGTTTTTGATCAGTGGGAGTAAAAATGGCAGAGACTGCTATTTTAATGAGCAGTCTGTCCCTATTTCCCCCCTCCCCATGTCTTCCCAAGCATGACTGGGGAGCACGATTCATAATTCATATCTAATTCCATGAAAAGGTTCTACTTTCTGTTAAGACTGGAGACAATTCTGGCAGCTGCCTTGTTGTCTGAGAATCTACTCTACCTGTAACCATTTGAACACCACATTACAAACCCATCAGAGAGGGCTCATCATCATGTCAGTGTTTCTTTTTGAGTGCAGGGCTTGCTAGAAACAAGATGTGAGAAACCATCTGAGTACCAGCCAGCTAAAGGAGGCAGCACTGCGACAGCAGACAAAGCAATCTATTGAGAACTTAATTTGCATACTGGGAGGGGTTATCATAGCATCATGGGAGTTGCATTCAGGACTATAGGGAGAACTATATTTGGAATGTTTTGAATGTGGCTCAGCACAAAGAAAGAGATCTGCCTGAGGGAGGCCTAAAGTACCTCCGAAACAAAAAACTAATGCGGGTAGGCAAGGTAAATGTTGTAGGATGTTTTGGAGGAGAGCTTCTTGGTTGCTAGTTGAAATTGCTGAGCTACAAATAGAAGGTGTCTGGAAGAGTCAGTAGGCAGATTAATGGTCATTTCTTCAACTTTCTGAAGGTCAAATCACTAATTCCTGGAAATGCATAACATGACCCATAGTTTTTGGGCGTTTCTTTTTTCAAATAAGACACCATCGGGAGCCCAAAATGGCATGAAAACATCATGGGATGGGAGCGTGCTTGAGGCACATTAGATTGAAAGAGTGATTTGCCTAATACTACCCAATGAGCTTCATAGGGATGGATTTCAATTATTTTCCCTGTATCACAACCAAATATTCTTTCCAATATACTATAGTGGCTGCATCATTCATTCATTCAGCAACTTCCTATCCAAATCACCAAGCCAGCCTTCCTTCTGAAAGCTAACAGCAGTTGTCAATACAAGTAAAAGGAGTTGGAAAATACATTAGGTAGGTAGGATTGGGCTGCCCAAAATTCAGTTGATTAGTGTAGGTTTCGCTCTTACTGCAAAGGACAAAACTTCCTGTTGTTCATCCTAAAATTTGCACAAGTCAGTTTAATTACATATCCTCTTGTTCTCATATTATGAGAGAGGATGTCTACCCACTGTCTCCACACCATGCCTAATTTTATATATCCTAATTCTCCCCTTAGTCGCCTCTCTGTTTCTTCACCCTTTTCTAAACTACAGCGTCCCAACATGTTGCAGCTTTTCCTCATAAGGAAGATGCTCTGACCCCTAGTCAGTTTGGTTGCCTTTTTGTGCACCTTTTCCAGCTCTACAGTATCCATTTTGAGATGTGGTGAGGAATATTCCAAATGCAGTCATATTATAAGATTTGTATATTATACAATATTTGCAGATAATATTATCCTTATAATATTCGCCGTTTTATTTTCAATCCCTTTCTTAATTATACTTGGGATGGGTTTTGCCTTTTTCACATTCGCAGCACACTGGGTACGGCCATTGGCTATCCCTATCCTCAACAGAAAGAACTACAAAGACGTCCTCCTCAGACTGGAAATTTGCCTTGACAATGATAATCTTTCCTTACTCTTGGCTTGTTATCCGATCCCCCAGTCCTTATTCATGACTTGAATCCCCATTCCTGATCTCCCAGACATCCATAACTTGAATTCCACTCCACACTGCTCTATGGCTCCACTATGACATCTACTGAGAGAGCTCCTACCCCCAAACATCCATAAACTGAAAAGCTTCCTTCTTCATGTAAGCATCTGATATGTTGTGTGTGGCCATGAATATTTTTAGTTTGATCAAATTTCCAAAATAACAAATACCAGAATTCATACAACTCTGAAAAGATCTACGAAGGTGAAAATATAGGCAGTTTTATCAAACTCCAGAATCCAACTAGCAATGTGGATCCTAGGAGATCTTGAATCACGTTTCTTCATAGCCACAGACGTCAGAATGGGCAGTATGCA
Source organism: Plestiodon gilberti rubricaudatus (assembly GCA_026170595.1). NCBI lineage: Eukaryota > Metazoa > Chordata > Lepidosauria > Squamata > Scincidae > Plestiodon > Plestiodon gilberti. The sequence goes on along the minus strand of JANXHW010000003.1, from coordinate 60,880,501 downwards.
CATTTGACTCCTTGTAAGACTTCAAAGGGTGATCATGGTTCTGACCAAGACTGAGTGAAAGTTGGATATGTACATAACCTATTACAACAAGATACTTGCATCTAATTTCAAATTGTCACATGTAATATGAGAAGCAATGCTGACCATCCTCTCAGTTTTGGTTTCCCATCTGCAAAGGAGAAATAATTCCACCTGCATCTACCTGCAAGGACTGTTGAAAAAATTAGTATGATTGATCATAAAAAATAGTTTGCATGCTAGAAGTCCAATAGAGAATCTTTACTTTACAATCAGTTCTCATCAGGTAATAATTAGTAATTACAAACACAATAAATCAGAACACTGCAAACTAGGCATATGCTCAATACAATAGTACACAGATACTAGAGCTGGTCTGTAGTGATCAAGTATTTGAGAGGTACTTTCATTCATCTAAAATATGGTTGTAAATGTAATAGACTCTATAAATAACTTCCCAGTCCTCTAATGCTCGAATTGAACAGAGTTTGACCTTTAGGGCTCAAATTTAAATGCCAAGGGTTATGAACACAGTATGATGCAGCTATTGACTGCTGTCTAAGGCTTTAATGTTGACAGATGTGCCTTTTTTTTTAAAAAAAGGAGTAGGCTGGAATGAATGGAATGTTTCCATACAGTTCTCAATTGCCAAAGAGAACATTTTCAATGCAAAAAAAAAAAGAGGGTATGTCCTTTTAAAGCTTGCTGATAGAACTAATTAACTGTGTCCATAGCAGAGCAAAAAAAAAAAAACAACATCATTGTATTTATTGAATGTTTGACCTCCACAACAAGCTGTTAGATGTGTACACACACACACACACACACACACACACACACACACACACACACACACACACACACACACACAATAACATCATTGGCTTTCATAGCGGAAATGAAACAATGTAATTGAAGAAAATTCCCCTCCTCCATTCTAAATTATTGGATAAAGCTCCCTTGACAAGTTGAATTGAAACTCCAAACTTCTCTTATCCCTGAAAGACTGTATCTCTCTCACTGACGTCAATAGGAGCCCTGCACACGTAGGGAGATAGGCATATCAGAGGCGAGATCTGCCATGCAGATCCAAGTAGAGAATTTGCTCTAGGAATTTACAAGCCTCAGGAAGGTTAGCTGATTTAGCTATCTCCTGATTAATTCAAGAAGAAATATTACACAAACATGACGGCCGTTGGCTCCTGCTGAACTGGACTGTGTGGCAACAACCTGCTTTTATGGATGTGTAATTATTTCAGAAGAGAAAATATCACTTAATAATTAAGGACCAACACCATGTTAAAAAAACACCTAAAACTAATGAAACGTTTGTATTCCCGATCGCTTTTCCTACTGAGATTCTTTTCAAAATGCCTAAGATAAGATCAGCATTAGTGGGTCAGACAAATCTGATTCAGTCAGTCGTCTGTCTCGAACGCCATCTAGTTCTGGATCCTTGAGGGCTTTCCCACACTATCAGTGGCTGGAGATAGACAATCTTTTTGTGTAGAAAGAGAGAGTGTGTTTACAGAGTCAAAGCTGGTATGACAGAGGCATTGTGTCCCATGAAGGAGAGAGTCATTTCTTCCAGTACACTGCCGTGACTGCAACCCTTCACCTATAGTCCAAAATACAATCCAGAATTCTCTGCCTCATTCTGCTTCACTTGCAATACTTTCTGAATTACCTTCATAGCATGAGAAGGAGCCATGCTTTTATTTCAGGCAAACCTCACAAAGTGGTTTACAGAAAAAAATACACTACAACAAGAAGCATCAATAAAATATACAATATAAGATCACAGGATAAACTTTATAAAAGCCAGAGCAATCAAAGCTAACACACATTACAAAGCCTGGGCAAAGGCAGAAGGTCTTCACTGGATGACTGAAAAGATAACAGAGGTGGCAACAGGCAAGCCTACCGAGGGAATGCATTTCAAAGACAGGGTGTCACAACAGAAAAGGCCCTATCATCCTGCATCTATAGCAAATTGTACAGACTTTATTTATTTGGGGATTTCTATTATCACCTTTCCCTAGATAACAAAAACATGGTACTCAAGGCAGTTTACAACATAAAAAGATAAAAACATACGTAATAAAAATATTTTAAACCACTGTAGCCTAAAAACACCAGCTAATATGGAAAAGCATGAGACTACAGCCCTCCCGCCAGCCCCCACACAGAGGTGTTGGCTGATGTGGGGCAGGGGGCCCCCGGGAGCAGGACGCAGGGTCCCGGGGGCGGGGCGGGGCTCCCTAGGTTTTGGTTTATTTTTTCCTTTTTTCACTGTTTTTTTACTGTTTGCCGGGGGTTTTTAGTGGTAACGGGGCATCTGTGTGTGTATGCTTTCCCCCACTTAGCTTGTATATTTCCTATACAAGCTATATATATTTCCTATAGTTCCTTCCAGCAACGTTCTTCAGAACTTCTTCTATCTGCCGCAGGCGCGAACTCCGTAAAGCGCCCAACAGCGCTTTCCACAGCTCGTGCAGGCACAGAACGTTGACTGGAAACTTCGTCGTTCTTTGCCTGCACAAGTTTTCCACAGTTCGCACATGCGCAGAACGACTAAGTTTCCAACCGATGTTCTGCGCCTGTGCGAGCTGTGGAAAGCGCTGCTGGGTGCTTTACGGAGTTCGCACCCGGCGCAGATAGAAGCTCTGAAGAACGTCGCTGAAAGCTTCCTATATACAAGCTAAGTGGGGGAAAGCACACACACACACACACACACACACACACACACACACACACACACACACACACCCCGTTACCACTAAAAAACGCGTAAAAAACATGCGAAAAAAGGAAAAACGAAACCGAAACCTAAAATTTGACACTTTTATTGGGGGGCGTCGGGGGGGCACCCCAACCTCGCGGGGGCGTAGCGACGCCAGTGCCACAAATATCCCCAACTATCAAATCACTCCCCACCCCTACCCACCAACAAAAGCCATATGAAATAAAAGTCTTCAGGCCCCATTAGAAAGTATCCAGAGAAGTATCCAGATACTGATTGTAATTTGTTCCGCATTTGGGTGGCCACCACCAAGAAGGCTCTTCCTCTCACTGCTGCCCCCCTTGCTTCAGTCAAAGTACAATCCAGAAATCTCTGCCTCATTCTGCCTTCTTTGTGTGCCCCCCTTGCTTCAGTCAAGGGGGGGCACACAAAGAAGGGGTCCCTCTGATGATCTAGGGGATGAGCTGGTCCTTCAGATAATCTGGCCCCAAAACCTTAGAATGGTACATGTGAAGTTGCATACAGTCAAACTTTCTGGTCCATCTAGGTCAGGGGTGGCTAACCTTCCACCATTAGGGCCTCTGCAATCTTAAAAGTTGTGTAACTTTTTTTGGCAGCTGCAATTACTGATGGTGCTGCTAAAGCAGCTGCACTTGCTGAAATGCCTTCACACCTATACAACCGTTAAAGGGCCAGGAGCATTCATGGTGAAAGCTTGGCCACCCCTGATCTAGGTCAATACTGTCTAGTGTTTGGTGGCCAACAAAGGTGTAGTGTACAGGGGTGATCAACCTTTCAACATGAATGCTCCTGGCCCTTTAATGGTTGTATAGGGGAGGGCATTTCAGCAGGTGCAGCTGCTTTAGCAGCACCATCAGCCAAGATTTGGTCTTCTACAGTGTAGAATCTACACAACTCTTAAGAACGCAGAGGCCCTAATGGTGGAAGGTTGGCTATCCCTGGTCTACACTCTACAATAACTGGCAGTGGCTCTCCACAGTTCCAGGCCTATCTGGACTTTCCCTGTCCTACCTGGAGACACCAGGGATTGAACCCGAGACCTTCTGCAGGCAAAGCACATGCATTACCACTGAGCTATGGCTTCTCCCATTTGCTGACTCTGAACAAACCATGGGCAAAACTAGGTTCTCTCTAAGGCAAGGCAGGAATCTCACTACAGAGGAAGGCTGGGGAAAAATCAGGCCATGGATAGAGCCCTGTCCTCCTTTCTGTTTTCTTGCCAAGTTGTTTTTCAATACCCAAATCAGTTACAGCTATTTCTTTGGTTTTTTTAAAGCCAGTATTGTTCAGGTGCTTTATATGGAAGTCTCCCGAGTTGCAGGTCAGATATATTGCAACAGACTGTGTCCTTTTTGATCCATCCATGCTCAGGCACTACAGTAGAAAGTCCAAGGGATGTTTTTGTTTTGGACACAGCAACCTTTACAGATGACAACATTCTGCACTGCTCTTCTGCTTTAAGGTCAGAGATAAAGACTGCAAATTGAACTGGGTTTGCCAAATGGGATGGAATGGAGGACGGAGAGAAATGAAGCAAGCCAAAAAAAGCAGGGAGAAAAGAGTACAGTATATTTGCTTTGTTTTGTAAAAAGGTTCCATGCAGTTGCTCATAACCTTGGTGGCGGAGGAAATACGCTATTAAATATAGCGCTGCCCGAAGCTTCCTCCAAACTCATTGCTTGAGCCTGTGGTTTCAGTCAACGATGGGGCTTTCATATGGTTTGGGATGCCCTTGGAAACCTTCTACAGTAGAAGCTGCAGCCAGTTAAAGGAATGTACCAATGAACCACTAATCCTTAAAGACCAAGAAATTCCTCCCCAAACCACATGGATTAACAGCGATAATATTAAACATCGAAACAAATATACACAGATAGTTTTAATATTTAAAAGTTCAAGGCCAGATTCCATCTGTTGGAATGGCTTTCCCCACACACACGCATGCACACTCCACTGACCCAAAATTATGTGTGTGGGTTTTTTTAAAAAAAAATTTCATTGTACAGCACCTATCAGAGTGCAATGCACTATACCGAGCCAAGAAACAATTCACACTCCATCCGAGGAGGTTAAGGTGTAGAGTGACCAATGGTTTCCAACTTTCAGGAAACCCTTATTTATTTTGTCTATCAGGATTTCTGGCTTGCCTTTCCTAAGAATAGCCCAAGGTGGCTAAGATAGACTAAAATACATTGTAAGAAAGTACAAATTCTGTTAAAAAAAATTAAACTATTTTTTAATTTATTTATTTAAGGAATTTGTAGCCCGCCTTTCTCCCGAGGGCACTCAAGGCGGCTTACAACATATTAAAATACATAAAATACATAAACACATTAAAATAATTAAAACAATTTAAGTTAAAACAAACAACCCCAGTGGGTCACATTTACATATGTTAAAACCATTTGTTAAAAGGTCAGCCCACCACGTCAGACATTAAAAGCAATCCTAAATAAAAATGTCTTAAGGCCCCGCAGAAAGGCCTCTAAAGAGGGAGTCATTCTTAATTCCAGGGGGAGGGAATTCCACAATTGGGGCGCCACCGCCGAGAAGGTGGCGCCCCAATAGCTATAAATAGCTATTTAAAAGCAGCAGCATTAAAGTCGATCTATCTATCCAATTAATTAAAAACACATTTACTGAAAGTCTTGTAGAATAAAAATGTTTTCAGCAACAGCTAATGTGGGAAAAGAAGCCACCCGATGTATCTCTTCAAGAGCTGTGGCACCATCACCAAAAAGGTCCCGCCTTTCATGCTGGTCAAGTCTCAGTTAACAGCAGACCTGCAAGCAGAGGCTCTTAAAAGAGCCTAGAGAGAGTTTGCAATAAGTACCTTTAACAAGCATGGACAATAGTAGACCAAGACTGGGGAGGGGGAGAAACACTATTTCTGAACCCAACTATGATTCAGAATTGTTCTAAGAGATAAACTGCAAGCACAATGTTCTTTATTGAAACGCAAGAGAAGAAACTTCTCCAGTCCCTGTGGGAAATTTGTCCACAGCAAGCAGACATCATGACCATCTTCAGTTTAATTTGGTCCAGTCTGATGTCCATCCGTTAAAATGGCAAAGTGCACCATGTGAAATTGGTTGAAGGCTTGCCCTTGGACACAGAAGGCAAGTTAGCGCATGCTGCTTAAACGGACAGATCCGCTTGCATGCATAAAAGTGTTAAGGGAACACTTGCACAGAAATGGGACTAGGTGCAGCATTCTGCATAAAAACGATTGATACTGTCTGTTGCAAGTTGAACCTAAACTAGATCCTAAACGCCCAGGTATGGAGGTGTGACTGCCACTACCATATATATGGCCCTGGAAACCTAGATTGACTTATACTAGAGGGAATACGGTAAATATGGTGAATGAGAGCAGAGCAAGGCCCTATACCCTGTGGGTGGAGCAAGGTGTGTGTGTGTGTGTGTGTGTGGCGCTAGCCTCCTATAGCCCAGTCCCCCCTCCCCCACTTTGTCTTCATGAAGATGAGATCTTATCTTCCCCCTGAGAGCAAGTTGTAAAACAGCTTCCCTGCAGGCTACTTACAGAACAGGGGGATGACCTGGCTGAGAAGAAACATTGCCTGTAAAAGGTAAGGGGGGGGGGGGAAGAGAGAGAAGCTGGCTTCTGACTCTGCATATACCATAATCATCTCCTGCTGGTTCCTGAGAGCACGTTGCAAAACAGCTCATTCCTGGGAGAGGTGTGTGTGTTGTGTGTGTGTGGAGTGAGAGAGAACACACAGTTCAACCATCTATTTGGAGATTCTGATGAAGAATCAGACTTTGAAGGATTTCAATATGACATTTAGAGCCACTTTAAATATCCATTGAAGTTATACGTTAAATATACTGTTAAATTTGTTGGTTTGAATCAGTTGGTTTGAATCCATTTCTTTAACGTGGCACCAAATGGCACACAGACTAACAGTTGAAAAGGCACTCTGAGTATGCTCTGGAAGCTAAAGCTTCCAACATACAACAACAAAGAAGGCACTTTAATTTTGGCTCATAGGCTTGTTTTAGGGTTGAGTGTTAAATGAAGATTAGAATTAATAAAGTTAATGAATGAACATGTATGTTTACGATTTCAGTTTTTTATTGCTCTTCAATAAATTAAACTGTACAAGTTGTTTTTCAGGATCTGGCCTCAGGCAAAGTCAGACAACATAATCTATGGTAATTCAAAAACATTTCATATATCACTAAGTTTTACCTCCAACGTATCCACAGGTCATAGCAAATTCCATGATTTTGTGCTTAAAACTTGCCCTCGACTTATCCATGAGATCGACTTATACACGGGTACATATGGTATGCAAGCGTTTCTAGACATGAGAAAGGACATAGGACATATTGTCACACAGGCAACTGCGACAAGTAAGGTGTAATGGCAAATAACCCTTGATGTGCTTTAAATGAACAAAAGTGAATAGATGGAGACAAAACAGAAGATGTGTATACAGGGTGGGTATTGGCAACAGTACTGCCTTGCATCCATACCAGTGGTCCCCATGTTGGTGGCAACAGTATAAAAGAGAAGAGTTCCACTCTGAGTGCTAACATTCTATAGACACGGAATACACAGCAGTGGTATGGAAACTCTCCACATGTGGCAATCCATGCAATACGTTGCCAGATACATTACAATCTTGCAGAGGCTGGTTCGCTAATCTGTTGGGATGATAAATTCCATTAACGAGAATGAGAGGGCAATTAAGGGCAACAGACAGAAACATGTCTTACAAGATGAATGTGAAAAAACAATAGCAGGTAAACAATTTAAAACCACAAGTCTGACTTTAATAGTTTATGTAAGCAAATAATTGTAGCACTACCCTTAAATCACAAATGTTTCCTGGCGGTGTTGAAATCCTACCATCAACTGAGTACAGAAACTGGAAAATATTGTGCATGACATGAATAAGCAAATCAATCAAAAGCATTCTCTGTAAATGCTCCAGAACTTTTAAAAGAATAAACCTTTAATAAATGGCTAGCTTTAAGCTGTAGTATCACACTAACAGCGCAATTCTATCCAACTTCCCCCACCAGTTTTACCAGAGGCTCCTCTCGGGGCCATGTACGTCGAACGGGCAAGCGCAGCAGTAGCACCATGGATCATTTCAGGCAGCGGGGGAGCGGCCTCCACCACGGATCCACCAGGCAGCGGCAGCAATGGAGGCAAAGGTGGCGGCGGCAGCCGGGTGGAGCTGCTGGTCTTCGGCTACACCTGCAAGCTCTTCCGTGACGACAAGAAGGCGCTGCAGCAGGAGCAAGGCCGCCACCTCATCCCTTGGACGGGAGACGTTTCCATCATGATTGATAGGTCGGTGCACGCAACCCCCCACCCACCCACCTATTGCCGCTTCTTCTCCTCTCTGTGCCGGGCTTTGTTGTTGCTGTTTTGGGGGCGGGAGGTGTTGGAGTGCCACGTCTGGCCACTGCCCCCCCACCCTTCTGCCAGGACAGGAACTGAGGAGGAGAGGGAGAGAAAGGGGGGCAGGAGAGGCCCGCTTCAAGGTGGGGGCAGTGATGGGGACTCGAGTCAAATGACTCGACTCGCAAGTGTGACTTAGCCACTTTTTCCCTGACTCGTACTCGTGACCCACTGACTCGCACTCGTACTCGCACTCGTGACCCACGGGACTCGTACTTGACTTGCACTCGTGGGGGTAACGACTTGCCATTTCCAAGTCATTTTCCTTTAATGGCCAGCCTCAACACAGGCAGGCAGGCAGGCAGGCGCAGTGGAGACCTCAGAGGAGGAGGGCAGCAGGGAGGAAGGGTTTTCAAGGGGGTGGGAAAGCAAGCTGGGCTCTGAGTCCCCCCCCTTTTGTTGCTGTCTGTTTGCCATTGGCCACAACTCCGAGCGCGAGGGGTGGGGAGGAGTGAGGGAAGGCGAAGCTGCCGCAGCAGTTCTTCCTCATTGACCAAAACTCCGAGCCCAAGGGATGCTCTGCTCAGCAAGGGGAAGGTGCAGGGAGGGAATAATAAATGGTTTGAATGTAGATACACTTGTTTTTCCCAAACCAGATGGGTGGTGACAAGACTGAGAGGTGAGGGAAAGGGCATAGGGGGAGCCAAGTGGGTGCTTTAAAAGTCTCAGAGGTCCCCACACACACACCCCCACACACACACAGACACCCACCCACCCCATTTTCAGGGGAAAAGCCATTTTCCCCAAAGTGACTCGACTCGTGGTTTCTGGCCTTACTCATACTCGACTCGAACTTGTGCAAAAATGACTCGCACTTGACTCGTACTTGCCCAAAAATTTTGACACTGACTCGCACTTGGATTCGCACTCTTGCAAAGATGACTCGTACTCGCACTCGTGACCTAGTTACTTAGATACATCCCTGGGTGGGGGCTGTGTGTGCGCATGTTTAGCCATATGTACAGTATATGCTTGTGTGGATGTGCGTGTACATGTTTCAAAATGGTGCGTGCATGCATGGTTATCCATATGTGTGTGTGTGTGTGTTGGTGTGCGTGTTTATATTTATCACGTTTTTCTGCAGTCCTTCCTCCAAGGAGCTCAGGGTGGTAAGTGGAGGATCAAAACGTGCAGGGTGCCTCTTCAAAAAGCCCGTGAAGCTAAGCAGAGGCTGACAGGGTGGACCTTCTGCTCACAGAGCTCACCTTGCAAAGTGATGCTCCTCCTTTCTAGTCCTTGTGTGTGTGTGTGTGTGTGTGTGTGTGTGTGTGTGTGTGTGTGTGTGTGTGTGTGTGTGTGTGTGTGTGTGTGTGTGTGTGTGTGTACGTACACATCTGTGCGCCTTCCCCTCTCCTTTTTAGTGCATTGTAGTGGTGGTTGCTGCTGATGAGGATCTGCTCCTGCAGATCCAGGTGGGTGCCAGGTTTAAAAATGTTTTCTCTTGAACAGATGCTTGCAAGAAAGGGGGGGGGGAGGGAGAGAAAAGAACAGGGGATTTTGCTTTTCTGTGACCAAAGGGGCTTTGTTTGCTGCAGGGAGTGGAGGATCAAAGCATGCAGGGCGGCTCAAGCTAAGCAGAGGCTGATAGCGAGCACCCCTTGCAGAGCTCACCTTGCAATGTGATCCTCCTCCTTTCTAGCCTTGCCTGATTGTGTGTGCGCGTGTGCGCCCTTTCTAAGGGCGGAAGCACACTGGGCGCATTCTGTGCGCGTGCAGCCCATTGCAGCTGGCTGCGTCTGCGTTCTATCACTGACACGTCCCTTGGGCTATTCCCAGCTTTTGTTCGGAGACGCGCCCGGTGTGCTTCCGCCTTAAGCATTGATAAGCACTGGTCTCTGGGAGGGTTTCTGGGCGGGAGAAATGGGGGAAAGGGTTGGGCCACCCCAGAGGAGCGGCATTTCTGCTTGGGCTGTGGTAGGAGCAGGAGCTGCCTGTGATCTCTGGAGAGATCACAGGCCCACAAAGTCCCCCCCCCCTTCAATTAGTACTCTAATCTTTAAAAAAAGTTCCAGTGTGGGTCTTACAGCTCTGCTTACGCAGTGGTCATTATTATTAATTAAATTGTTGTGCAGCCCCCGGGTTCTGTGTCAAAGTCCGCATTCGGCCCTTGAGGTACGAAAGGTTGGACCACCCTCTACTCCCTTAAGTACAGAAACACTACATCAAAGGTATCTTTGAAATGTATTTCTACTGTACAGGTAATTTGTGTGTGTGTTTTAAATGCATACATATATTAGAATTTGGCTGTTGGAATGAGAAAAGGTGGGGTAGGGGTAGGAGAAGGGGACACACACACACACACACACACACACACACACACACACACACAAATGAGAGTGGACTCTCATTTCTTTATACTGAAAATTATGGGGAAAAGCTGTTCCTTTCCAAGTGTAACAGGGATATGATGGGAGACTGCAGTTCAGTAGCAAGGGAAGGCAACCTTCATATGTTCAGAGGTACTTTGGTCCCCATGTTCCAGGATTCAGCCCTAGCATTGAAAGCAGACTCCTGAACTGGTGAATCCTTGAACAAATTAAGTGGCATTGGGGAAGAGAGAGTGTGTCTATAAACATACCCATTCATCAATATTGCTACTAGAAGCAGGATTTTAACAGGTCAGCTTTGTTTACACTGCACTGGCTTTTCAGGAGATGCATTTGTTGCCTGCCTGTTTTCCTTCCCATATCATCAGCAGTAATCCCCACTTCAGTAATCAATGTTTTAAGCAACCATACACTTCTGCTGCCCTAGGACTTGCGATGTCCTCAGTGACCTTCCCAGGAGCATGAAACACGGAGCTACAGTGAGTCAATGCCAACGCGCACCTACTACGTCTGCATTTTCGACAAAGCTGGTTAACCACTTCATTGCATCCACCATCAGAAACAATGTCAGAGTATCGGCGAGAGCTGTCTCCGACCTATGTCCAATAGAAACCATTTCACAATATGAAATGGCATGGATTCTCTCTCGTCTTAGCTTGAAAAGCAGTAAAAGTGGTAGTAGCCGAGACCTTCTTTAGTGACAGAATGTACCACAATCCACTCTATTCTCAGACTCTCTATTTTCCAGTCATGTTGCATGCAGCACATGTTTGGGATAGACCCACTGCATTTTGTGACTGTCAGTAGAAGCTCTCCGTGTGTGCCGATTCTGCAATGATAATCATGCATCTAGTGGGAGGAACGATTCTGTTGCATGTTTGAAGGCAGTGAGCAAATAGTTGTTCTGACTTTTTCAAGACACCCCTTGGTACGAAGAAACCTGGCTCATAATTAGGAGGCACCGAGCAAATAAAAGCTCTAACTGGGTTGTAGCTCAGTGGTATAAGCAGCTGTTTTGCATTCAGGATGTCCCCGGTTCAATCCCTGGCATCTCCAGGTAGAGCAGGGAAAAACCTAGAAAGATTCAACACCCTGTGTTTGACTTGCCTCCTGCTTGTAACACACTGCGGTCTGAAGTGCATATGTTGATGGGGGGGGGCGGGGAGAGACTGGTAGATCTCATCCTGGGGTGAGGTAAGAATGCATGATGTGTGGACAATTAGGCTGATCAGCCTTTTGGTTTCTTTCAATTCTATCCTGTAAATGTGGGTCAGAAACATACCCACAATAAAGTTATGCCGTTATTGTTTCCAGAAAAGAAAAGCGATGCATATATTTGAGCACGACCACCACCTTGGACAGCCAAGGCACCATTTGGAGCTTACAGCTGCTTAAGAACAAAACTACTCTAGTACAAAAGCTACCCAAGCCAAAACAAACAGAAAGGAAGAAACCAGTTGCAAATGAGAATTAGTGGCTCAAGAGGTGATTTGAGTGGAAATGCTTGGATTTTCAAGAAAACCATTGCGTCATTTTCTGTTCATTGATAAAATAAAATACAGTACGCTCCATGTGTCTTCTGTGTGAACAGTAGATACAGACACAGGTCTGGGTCCTTTTCAAATCAGTCAATCCTAAATGAAATCCACCCTGACTGTTCCCTGGAAGGACAGGTACTGAGGCTGAAGCTCAAATATTTTGGCCACCTAATGCGAAGAGAGGACTCTCTGGAGAAGACACTGATGCTGGGAAAGATTGAAGGCAAAAGGAGAAGGGGAAGGCAAAGGATGAGATGGTTAGACAGCAACACCAATGCAATCAACATGAAAATGAGCGAACTCAGGAAGATAGCCTGGAGGACAGGAAGGCCTGGCGGGCCTGGCCTGGCGGTTCATGGGATCACGAAGGGTCGGAATAACTTAACGACTGAACAACAACAACAACACGAGGCGTATTTTCAGGTAAATAAAGGTGTACTATACGATCTACTGTGTGGCTCTATCTGTAAGGTTCTTCTCAACTTATATGGTCCCTAGACAGATTTACTACCCATTTTGAGATTTTCAGTAGGAAATTAGAGAACACTTTATCAAAGGATTGAGCTGCTATTTCTGGAACCAACCCGTGGGCAAAAAGACCTATTTTTATTTGGGCTGGTAGACATATTGCTGCAGTTGCAATTGGACTCTTGAGGGAGATCACAGAGTAATGGGCAACAACTCTTATATGCTGTTTAGGTTTTGGGTTTCTTATGTCCAAAGGATATTGGAGCTACATAATGCATGGCGGATGATGCCAACAGAGGCAGCATCAGAGATCAGCCAAAGTCAGGCAGTGGCTGAGCGTTCCCACCCATTAGGGAGCCAATCTGGCTGGGCCAACCCCTGAAACCTCAGTGCTGGTGGCAGTGGTAGCAGTTAGTACATAATCAGGGGTGGGCAGGGGGCACCATAGAGAGCTCAGTGCAGGACTTTGACCCAGGGCCTCCAGCAATCGGAATGCTAGGGGGCCATTGGATGTTTCTTTTTTCCTGATGCAATTTCTACCTGTAGTTTCCCTTAATACATGTTGTCTTGTTTAAGATTAATAATTGGGTTGTGATTTTGGATAGTTCACTCAGGAAAGAGTGTTCAGATGGTTCTGCTAACATACTACTTCGTGTGGTAAGGTTAGCTGGCTAAGCTGAAGGAAGCAGGGTACAGACTGATTTATTAGCTTTTTATAGGACCAATGTGTGAACCCCATATTTCAGAATATCAACAGTTCTTCAGGTCATTCTTCACCCAATACTGTACAGTACTTCCTGGACATACATGCAAATCAAGCAGTGCAGCACTACTACAAAAATATTACTTAAGAATTAAATTAATTCTCATGTGCCTTTAGCTTTTTAAATAGCAAGATACAAGATAACATGAAATGTTTTAGAGGAAGATTAGACAGACCAATCCCCTAGCACTGCTGCTCAGGAGGCAGTGGAAGAAAAATTAATATGACAATAGCAAAAGTTGCAAAACTTGGATGTGAAATTCAATGTTGTAATAGGTCAAGAACGCTTGGAATCCATCTTGCCGTTTAAAAAGTGGGCAGATCCTTTGCCGATCTTATTCTGCAGTTGTTCCCAATGAAGTTGGTTAGAGGATTCTGGCAAGTCTGTTTAGAACTGCTCTGCAGCTGGCACAAAATGAAGGGTTAAATGAGGACTGAAACTCCAGTAAAACCTGTCATGCTGTTGAAGAAGGCAACGAACAACACATGCCCAAGCTCTTTAGAAAATAATACCTAGAATTAAGAGTCCTTACAGTGCCAAAAAAGCCCCTTGTATTTCAAAACACCTAAAAACAACATTGGCATATTAATTTTTCCAGCATGCAGATATGCTTTAATATAAAGGTTGTAGCTAGATTCAGCTCATTTTGTAATTGCTTAGGTCAAAAATCTGTTATTACAGCAAGCAAAGGCATTATGAAAAACAAATTTTCTGTTGGACAGTATAACCCCAGAAAGCATTAATAATAACGTTGGAAAGGTGTGGTTACCCAGCTGGCCCACAAATACCAAATTTAATTGGAAAATTTAAAAGGCAATATCTGTATCCTAAGTTAAATAAACCCAAAGCTTGAAAAGAGAGTCAAGTTCTAGTTCCTCAGTAAATTTAAGACAGCTGGGTATTTTTGTCCAATCCACACCAGCATACTAGTTTGGAAACCCAGAAGTTTCAAAACTTCGAATTTAACACTAAGAATCAACTGATACACTGTAAAATATTTGAGCGATATTTAATGTATTAGTGGTTCCCAAACTGGGAGGCATGGCTCCAAGGGGAGTCGCAGAAACCAGCCTGGGGAGCCACAGAGTGCCATGGAATCCTCTCAGAAAACAGTGCAATGCCAATTGGCAGGCATCAACATAATGTCATGGGGAGCCATGGCCAATGGTCGCTAATGGTCAAGGGAGCCACAAGTTGAAAAAGATTGGGAAACACTGCTGTGTATGCAAGAGTGGACTACATGAAAAATAGAACCAACAATTTAGCATATCTTAATTCATAGAAGCAGTATTCTTTCATGAGTTACACCCTACAGCAGTGGTTCCCAAACTGAGAGGAAACCAGCCAGGGGAGCTGCAGAGTGCCACATAATACTCTTGGAAAACAGTGCAATGCCAATTGGCAGGCATCAACATAATGCAGAAATATTGCCGGGGGGGGGGCTGTGAGCCCCCAGGCAACAAGCAGGGGAGTGACAAACCAGCAGGTGGCGGCATAGCGACACCACTGACATAATGTAATGGGGAGCCGTGGCCACTGAAAAAGTTCAGAAACACTACCCTACTGTGTTACACTGTTCACATGAGTAGAGTACTGTACTCACGTGTCTGGTCAAATGCACAAGTGAACTTACTAACATATGAACTGCCTTTGAATCTGTCCAAGAAGTGTGCTTATACTACTAGTCTTCCATAACCAAGTGATTTCTCCAGCAACATAGCTATCTTGTCTACTCCATAAGTTACACAGAGATTGAATGGAAAGCACAAGCCAGAAGGAGGGCTGGACTCGGAAGGGAAAACATCTCGAGCATGGAAGGTTCTATATAGAAATAGAACAATATTATAAAGACCCTTATCAGGTCTAAATATAGCCTGCCTATGTAAGCTGCCTTGAATAAACCTGATGAGAAATCTGATGATGAGAAAGGCGGGATATAAATACAGAAAATAAATAATAAATAAATAAATGGATCCCCACTACTGCTTCGGTAGCACTAAATATTTTTCAAGAACTTAAGGGGGCTAGCATGTTGTTTAGCAACTGGAAATATCTGATATCCCTGAAATACTTTCTTAAGCAAAGACATCTGGATCCAATGCAATTAATAAGCAACTTCACATTTGATGTTCAATAAACATATATTCTGGAAGGTAGGGAGATTAAGGAAGTTTTATTGCACAGCAGCAGTTAGGCAGGGTTGGTGTCAGGTTGCGGGGGGGGGCAGGGCAGTAGCGATGTAGAATGCTTTTTCAAAACACAGCAATGCAATGTACCTGCCCCATTGTTGTATCACAGTCATGCATGCAGCAGCAATGGTGGTATAAATGCATTGCAGTTTTGTTAAAATAAGCATGGTGGTTACCAGTTGGCATGTTGCTCTGGATTCCACTGCCTAGACTCTCAACCAAGCTGGGCACTGGGCAAGAACTCAGGGCTGGGCTCTGGGTCTTCTGGCAGTATTGAGCCCTTGGCAGTGCCCAGCATGATAGGCCCCTGACACTGAACCCAAGTCAGGCCATTTTGCATTTAGGGTTGCCAACTCAGATTGCAGCTATTTCCAAATATTTTATTTTTCCAATATGACATGATAGTCAATATACATGATGTCATGAAGCTAAGGAGACCCTGTCAAAATCTCCAGGATTGCTTCAGAGGTTGTCTGTAAATCAATGCTGATTCCAGACAATCCCAGGCCAATCCTGGAGGGTTTGGCCCCTGGCAATCAGTCACTGATCTGAAAAGGCCTGAAGTTAACAGCATGACAATTGTGGGTGACCAGCTATAATGTAACTACCATGGTTCCAGTCAACAGAGAGCCATTCTTTGGATCATTGCATTATTGTATTAGCTCTAAAATGGTTCATTTTTCTATCTTCACAAAAGAATATTCCTCCAGACTTTTGCAAGCAACAGCTACTGGCACCATTGACATTGTTACTGTGCAGCAGCCAAGGACAAACGCCTGAATGTTTTTCTTGTGTAAAAGTCTTTATATTTGAAAAGGCATATGTAATAAAACAACATTTAGCTATGGTGCTAGCCATCCATGTCTAGAGGCCAAGCCAGAAGCATTAGGTGGAGTTAACTTTAGCAGACCTAATAGTTTTTTTACCATTTCACTCCCGCTAGCTCTCGATAGACTTTTAAAATGGTTGGAGTTCTGCCTCCATCCACCAACGAAAGCTGTTCCCTGTTTCTTTAGCCATGGCTGCGCTTTGACACATCTGATTCACAAGGTTTTTGTTTTTACAACCGCAGCAACCTCTTGGCACACACTTTGCCTTGACAAATGTGTCACCCGTTATTTTTGGCAGGGTACCCTTTTGCAGATAAATGAAACACAAACTGAACGAGCTTCAGCAACTACTCAACATTTTTTGGCCACAAATGAAGTAAGATTCTCTCGCTTGGACCTGTAGCAAACTTAAGGGCAGCAATCCATAGACCTAGCAATGTGATAAGACACGTCTTCAACAAGGAGTGGAAATGGAGTGGGGATGCTGTCCAAATTCTGTCCAAACATACTGAGCACACACCAAAGATCTGATGGCTCCCTGTCAACTCATCCTCACTGGAACATACACATTGCTGAGAAAGGCAGGGAGCACGAATAGGAGGGACGGCACAAAATGAGGATAGCTTCCATTCCCTGCAGAGAAGGGTGGGGGTTGCATCATCAGGATACAACAACCAGGTGCTCAGAAGGTGAGCTAGCAAACCCTCCAAAACTTCACATCCCAGTTTGTTGCCAGATGATCAGTTTTGAATTTTCACCCCAGGGCCTCAGAATACAGTACTTTCATTGTTGTTGTCTAGAACCCTTGTAACCCTTGGCAAGGGTTACAGCAAGAGCAGTGTTAGGGTCAGCCATACTGAGGACCCATGCCCATCAGAGGGCCCACCTGGCTGGGTCTCCCCCTGAACCCTTAGTACCTATGACAACCACCAAAGCACCATCAGAGGATGGGGAACGCCATGGGGGATCCAGTGCAGGGCTTTATTCCAGGGTCCTCAGCAAGGTGCCTGGTGCCAACATTAGGGCAGTAGCCCCAACACTGGTGTCCCAAGGGTGGTACAGAAGAGTATGTGTAGCAGGATGCCACTATGCACGTGTAAGCGCTCCTCCCACTCGCCGGGGAGTCATTCCCAACGGCTGATGGCTACTCGTACAGTAGCCGTCGCCCACTGGGAATGGTTCTGACCGGTGAGGGGGAGGGGCGCTTACACACGCATAGCGGCGTCCTGCTACAAGTATGCTTCCGCACCACCTTTGGAACACCAGTGAGCCCCAACCTTAGAATTCTCCGGCATCCTTTTATCTTTCACTTGGAGGACTGCAACGACAGACCTGTCAGCTGCAAGATAACTTACAAAGGATGCAGGAGAATGCAGTTCCCGTTGGGAATGAATCAATAATTTCATTGTAACTGCAAACATTTAGGCCACAAAAAATTGAAAATTCAGATGAGGCTAGAAACTCAGTTAAGGAGCACCGGTAAATGGATAAACTGATACATTTTATTAGTTTCTGAGAAGGGAGTAAAGAAATAGTCCAAAGCTTTGTAGAATGCTGGGGTGTGTGCATGTGAAATATTGGTAATGTGCAGTAAAGTCAAGGTTATCAGATTGGAAATCCTTAATTTTTTAATACAGAAAGAAAGCAAATTAACCTCTGAAGACTCTTATGTTTTCCTATGACTATCATAGTATAATACGTGATATCTGACTATACCGGTCATACATATTTGTCATATTACATATCCATGTGCTTCGGATTACCTAGCTTATGTAGGAATTTTGCACATTGCATTTTGGATAACCTCTTGCATATTTTAAAAAATAAATAATGCATTTTGCACATGCTCAAATGTACTCTGTTTCACATATGTCAGGATTGAGTCTTGGCATTAAAAGCTAGAGTAGGCCTAGATAAGACCTGTCTCAAACTAAGCCCCGCTATTGCACCCAAGGAGTAATAACCGACTGTGGGCTGCATTTTAAGTATGCTTACTTACAAGATTCATGGATACCAAAAAGGATTCTAAAGATTATGTGCTTAACGCTGGAATTTCAGCAAGTTAGAACTCAAGTTGCCTGTCGGTCTTATAAGTTATCTGTGTATGTTGCATGAGACTTTAAAAAGAAGCTAGAATAATAACTGTTGCTTTGCTTGGCCTCCCCTGCTTCTTCTCCATATTCTTTACCCCCTGCTGAATGAGAAATGAATGACCTATAAAGTAGTTCTACAGCTTCTTTCAAAATATCAGATGTCCAACACATGGGTAGGAAGAAACACCCCGTCTCATTTGAATTTGTTATCTTCTGGCCTTTGCTCTAATTTCCCTTGTGGAATCTGGTAGTAAGTCATGGTGGGTGGGCATTTCCTTAGCAAGGACACCTTCGCCATACATCCCAGCCCAAAGCCTTGAGGACTGGAAATGAAGTTCTGCCAAGCCAGAAATCAAAGAATATCAGTTATCACAAATGCTGAAGGCTCCATGTATCTGACCTATTCACAAGACAAGACACAACAGTTACAAGTGTGTAGTGTTGCATTTAAGGAAACGGTATTGTTTCCATCCTTGTGGACATCAGCAGAAAAGGGCATCTCTCTCTCACACACACACTCACACAGGATTAGAAGAGAGACTGACAGTATGATGTGCCTCAAGGTCTTATTTTTGCTAGGAAGCATTAATAAAATAAATTGCCAATACATCAAGCATCTGTATGGCTTCAACCTCACAATTTTGATGGGGAACAAAAGCCTAGGCTAGCGTCTTATTAGCCAATTGTTGGCATTTGAAAGAAAAGGTACGAAGAGAGTTGCCAAACCAACCAAAATAAACCAGCCTGGACAAGTTTTGTTTGGGTCATTCCATGTGAAATCAACCAATGTATGAAACCTTGATGTCACGGATTTTGTTCATTTTTGGTACATTTGTACCTTACCATGAGATGTTTAAAAACTGTGTTTTTTTTCAAAAAAAATTATCCATCTGTTTTTGAGATATTGAACTTTCAAAATTGCCTAAAAATGCCAAAATTCACTTGTCACCAATTTTGAACATTCAATATCTCAAAAACAGATGGACAAAAAAATCTGAAAAAAAAAAACAATTTTTAAACATCTCATGGTAAGGTACAAATGTACCAAAAATGAGCAAAATCCATGACATCAAGTTCCAAAATGGATTTTTCATTGGTTGATTTGACATGGAATGACCCGTTTTTGCTTTTGCCCTAGTTGCTAGGAGAAAGGCCATTCTACCTGCCTCCACCTCAATATTTCATTCATGTTTTAAGATGTATACTACTGTATAGGCTTGCAATCCGTCCCTGAAAACCCGGGACCGCCCTGATTTCCAGGCTCCGGTCCCGGGTCGATCCCGGGCCCGGATGAAGCCTCTGCCGCTTTTAAAAGATTTTTAAAACTTACCTTTTTTCCTGTTGGCCATCTTGGATCTCGCAAGATCCAACAAGAAAAAAGGTAAGTTTTTAAAATTGGTAAAAGCGGCGGCAGCAGCTCCAGGGGGCTCCAGGCGGCGGCGACACAAGGATGGCGGCAGCGGTGACACAAGGGCGGCGACAAGGACAGCAGCAAGGACAACGGCGGTCGCAAGGACGATGGTGGCGATGATGGCGGCAGCAATAGTGACAGGACAGGTAAGTGGCAGTGGCGATAAAATGGCCATTTTCATGGCTCAATTTTTTTTTCGGCAAACAAAAAATATTTAATTAATTAGTTAATTAAAGATGGGGGGTGTCCCAGTTTGAACTCCAAGTACAAGTAAGATCTTGCATCTGCAGTATCAATTTTCCTCTTAATCACTAAACTAAGTTGCCATAATGGGTAGTCAAGACCACATGCAATTCCATTCAGTTCAAAACGCCTGCTAAAAGGCAAGGGCTATCTGTATGCTGAAGTGTGCATGTGGCTGGGTGTTGGCCATCAGCTTGGCACTACTTCAAAGTGAACTTTATTGCATTGTAGAAATTGTGGGACAGGGCTGTACTGACCACAGAGATCATGAATGACCTGAATATGCTCCAGGTCTGAATCTAGTCTAGAGGA
Organism: Plestiodon gilberti rubricaudatus; assembly: GCA_026170595.1. Taxonomy (NCBI): domain Eukaryota; kingdom Metazoa; phylum Chordata; class Lepidosauria; order Squamata; family Scincidae; genus Plestiodon; species Plestiodon gilberti. Next base: position 60,860,107 of record JANXHW010000003.1, on the reverse strand, counting down.
AGGAAGGAAGCTCTTAAAGAGGACATGCACATTCCTGCACTGTCTCCAAGATTGTGGCCATTGACTATATGCATATAAGTGTGCATAAAAAAAGCATGTGGAAGCACAGTGTTGAAAACCAAGATGGCAACCAACCAGAGTGAAATATGGTCATGTTGCACTGTTATTCAATTCATTTTTTTAAAAAAAATAGATGGGCTCAGTACTAACAAAAGGAAGAACGAAACCGTACATGGAAACTGTACATTCCTGCACTGTGTGGGGTGGGGTAAACCCACAGAGACTACTTAAGAGATTTTCATATAGATGGGAAGCACTCTACAACTCCCTCGTATCATGCTGAAGGACATCTAACATTCAGGGCTTGCAAAGTGCTTAGGAATCCTGGCATAGTTGCTACCTTTCCTAGCACATTTCACTTAGGAAATAGCTAAGCTGTTTCAATGATTAAGACACCTAGGACTGCTCAAGTGAGTGCAACTTTAAAGAGGAAACACAGAAAGGAGTGAGTGAGGGGGGAGGAGGAGAGGAAGAGAAAAAGAACCCTGCTATGTCAGTGCGATGAAAGTGACCAGGTGGTCAGCTCTGGGTTTAATTACGGCTTCATAGAGAGTACTACCTGAGTGACTGCCTAGCGACTACCCAAACTGTACAAATAGCTAGTCATGCTATCCCCAGTTTGTTGCCCCAAGAGTAGGTGTCACAATATCCCCAACAGATACGCTACACAGGCTTAATGAGATGGTGGGGGGAAAGACACGTGTTGCAACTCTTTCTGAGTAGCTTTCTCCTGACAACTGGAAAGTGTCCAGAGGATGATGTAGCCAAAGTGTTCCCGCACGCAGGACTCCATAAACTGAGGGCACCAGGCCAGCTGACATGTAGGACTTCTAGGTAAGGGTGGATGCCCTTGGGCAATGTCCAAGGCAATGTCAATACAATGCTAAGCCCCCCAAGAACCATGTTTTCCTGCTAATGCAAAACACTTAGGACATCTACTGAAAGGCAACACTAGCTAGGAATAATTCGAAGTGGTCAAAAGGAACAGTGGGTTTAGAAGTTGAGACCATGAAGAATTTTTAACTAAAGCTTGCATTCTGAATTGTTGAGGAAAAGGTGTATCTAGTCTTCCACTACTCAATCACTAGCTGGTTTTGGGGCACAGCTGCTATGTATGATCACCTGCAGTCACAGTTTTAAAGGGACATCTTGCAATAACTGAAAATGTAACCGACAAGAGCGGACGTTTATGCAAAAAGACTGTCCACATTGGCCCAAATCCAAAGCCTGGGTATCACACAAAGTCTCAGCAGGTCCTGTGCAATCTGTATCATGGTAGAGGCTGGTTGTCCATGGGCAGATGTGGAACCAGGCAACAGGATCCAGAATGTAACCTGTAGTGATAGCTGCACAGCTCCTACAGGAGACTAGGGTGATGCCAGTTCCGGGTCATCATATATCACACCATTTTAAGTTGGTACAGTACTCCTCCTGCCTCTTTGGTTGGGTCAAGGCAATGGAGCATATCGATGCAGCCTTGAAGCTTGAATTTTGCACATGGATTGCATCCGCAGGGTTTTCAGAAAAAGAAAGCTAAGAAATTCCATAAGCCCTGAATATCTGTTGGCCCAAAACTGCTTTCATTCTTACTACATTCTGTCAGACTGTTCCATAATGAGAAGAATTTGAGTTTAATTAGTTCCAGTTGTGTATGCACCACTACACTCTTATACATGAGAGAGGGGGTAGGGTGTTGTGCAGCTGTGCTCCTCGTTGGCTAATTGCTTGTTTTCTGTTTGTGAGCAAAAGAGATAAAGCAAAATTCAAGAAGACGTACCACCACATCTATTAAGGGGACACACATTTTCAATCAGCCTCTGTTTTTATTCAGCCTTCTTGGAATGAAGTACTAGACCCATGAAATTCATAGATTATATATTACTCCTGTGGTGGAAGCCTGCAGTAGTGTACACGCTGAATGAAAAATGACCCTGTTTTTGTGCCGAACCGCAATCAAGTTAAGACTGGGAGGGATTCGGTGTGAAGAGGAGAGCCAAGCCCCAACCTTGCACCAAGTGCAATTCATGTAGCTAGATGATGTGACAATATTTGAGAGGCAGCCTATTCCTAACCAGCCAGCGCACCAAATGACTGAACTTGTTACAAAGTATGCTACAAACCAACAATTATGGTGCATGGACACACAGTGGCCCATGATACCACAATAAAAATAATAAGAGGAAAATGCTGAGGAGCGGAGGGAGGTTTCTTGGAGGTTTCCACCACAACCGCTGTCAGATGTTACAGCTGCCAGTCTGTCAGCGAGGAGCTGAATGTTCTCCCAGCTGTTTGATAATGGAAATCAAGGTCAGGCATAGCTTTGATGTAGCCCAAGAAAAGGTAAATTCCAACTGCACTATCCAGCACAACTCGAAGCTTTCCACTGCTCATCACACTTATTCCATATATGCTTGTCAATGGGATAACACACTGGAAACGCTTAGAAACGTTAAAACGTTTCATTTATAACCTCAATTATTGCATCTCCAATGTGTGAACTCACTAATACTGCACTGGGGCTTCTGACAGGCCCTACTGGCTGAGAGGGGAGGAGGAGCAAAAGAACAAATGTGTTAAGATATGAATACAACATGACAAGTTTCCAACACTACCTACAGCCCAATCCTACATAATCCACTCTGCAGCAGCTCGGAGGTCTACTCGGTGAAAGGGGACGTTCGTTCCCTTCCCCTGGTGTAAACCAGGGAAGGCTCAATGGGCCTCCTCAGATTTCCACAAGTTTAATAGCTGGCAGAAGTAAGAGGAGGCTGTGTAACGGCCAAGCCAGCCCGACGGGAGACAGGGATATGGCGGACGCCATCCCCATCCCCCCCCGGCTAGATTAGTCAAAGCCCCCCCTCCCTCACCGCCCATGCGGCCATTGGAGGATCTCTTACCTTCCTCTGGTGGCCGCATGGACGTCCCAGTGGTGGAGTGAGGGCAGCCAGCCTCGCGCCAGCCTCCCTTACTCCCGAGTCGTCGCAAATGTGCCTTACGATACGTTTGCGACGGCTTCCGGCGGGGGAGCACTCGCTCTGCCGCCAGTTTTTTGCGCGGGATTGCGCTCCTAATCTCCAAGAAAGCTGCAAATGCCCACTAACAGAAACCTTTATACTTAAAAATCATTTCTCCGGAGTTATGTAGAAAAATTCTTTCCCCGTTGAGTGTCTGATGTTGTCTCCCGTCTTTCTGGCCACCAGAGACTCAAGGCAGCATCCCTATAAAACTACATGTAGGCTGAGCGTGTAGTTGGAGACAGTAAATCCTGGTAGTAAATCCTGTAGTGCAGAAGCTCAGCATGACACCCCATAGGCACACCCCACATCAGCTTTGAATTTCTTCATTAGAGAGTGTTTTCTTCTCCCGCAACATACTGTAATCATACTTTTAAACTTCTTATACTTCATTTGAAGATCTTTCTAGCTCATCTCATCTCAGACTAGTGAAGTGGGTTGCAACAATTAAAAACAAGTGCATAAAAATGGTATTTAAAAATCCCCCCCAAACTATAGAAGCTATATTAGAGTGCTAGCCCAGGCATGTGTACTCAGCCCACTGTGTTCAATAGGACTGACTCCCAGGTAAATTTTCATAGAATTATAGCCTTAGTTTAACATGAGCTACATACTGTCTCTCGGGTAGCCCTTGGAAGAGACCATGATCCAGAGGTGAATATGTGCCCCTAGGAAAATGTCTCAGTTTGCTTCCTGCCAAGCCTGATGCTTCTTTTCCATGAATGTCCTTTGAAAGTTTCACCTGAAAGCCTCTGCAAAGGACATCATTCTCCTGCTGTAGGAGAAGTCCTGATGCTCTACTCCTCCCTGCCTCCCCACCTATTCTTCTGGCAGGACGAGTCTAAAAGTTTTTACTACACAGCTGAAGTTCAAGGAAACTGTAGTTTTGCATTTGCATGGCTTACCTCTTCAGCCACGCGAATAGCTGCAGTTAGAAATGTGGATGTTTCCGGTTTGGTGCTGTTCTCACAGTTTTGTAGGTAGGACTGCAAGCCTTTGTACTTGTTTACCTGATGACCTTGCAAATACACACTATCTACACTAAATGGTGTGCAGGCCCCTTGCAAGTCCCACTGCACCCTGTTCCTACAGAACATAATGGCATGATTGAGGGAGGAAAATGTCTTTTTTTGCAGGTACTGTAACTGGCCTTTTTACAGTGGGTCCCGGTGTTAGAGGATAATGTGATAATGTTTTTGGATGGAAAGTGCACAAGTGAGATGCCAGATGATCCCAAAATTTCCACCTCTTCTGGAGAGAGAGGGGTGGGGGTGAACTAGATATACTACTAATTCATTTAAAAAGTCATCTGTTCACTGACAGCAATTCTGCATATCAGTAGGACACTTGTTTGCCAAAAAAAACTGGCACAAGAGTCGCACCAGCTCTGGGCACAAAGATGCAGCAGCCCAGTGAGGCAAGCAAAAGGATGTTGATTTCACTCTATCTGCTAGAGCAGTGGTTCTCAAACCTTTTAGCACCGGGACCCACTTTTTAAAATGACACTCTATCAGAACCTACCTAGCTTTATGAGACTTTAAAATTGTGATCTAAATAAATAAATAAATTTACTTACAATTAAAGAGCTCTGCTGCTTGTAGGGTAATTAGCAGCTATCTTGCAAACTGCAAGAGCTCAGCTCTTTGCAGGGCAATTAGTAGCTATCTGATTTTTGAATAGCTTCAGGGCTTGCGGTAATTACTTATCTGATCATTCCATCCCCTGGGACCCACCAGAAATCAGGTTGCGACCCACCAAGTGGGTCCTGACCCATAGTTTGAGAAACACTGTGCTAGATAAATGTTCATGTTCTTCTATTATAATAGATCTTCTAGCATTCACCAAATATTGCAACATCGTGCAGTTTACAGGGAAGAAGATATGGTTCGTAAGTATTCAAAGAACCACATAATAGTACAGGCACTGGCCACAATCCTGCATTTAGGAAATGTCAATGACAGCTTCACGCTTACTGTAGGCACAACCACATGAAAGAAGAGGGTTCCTTTCCCTTTCAGAAGCTGAAGAGTAACATTAAAGGTGTCATTTCAGTCCCATGTTATCTGCTCACTGCATGAACCCAAGAGCCAAACTAGACGGGATGTTTGTCCCACCATTTGCTCCGGTGTGTCTGCTTTTTCTTGTGTAAATTGCATGTGCAGGGGCTCAATGTGGATTGAGACCAGCAGGGGAGCTTTGACCCCATCACAGTCCTGATCTAGATCAGGCCCTCTCTGCACATGCTATTTACACAAGGAAAATACTTTCACCTGCTCCAATGAAAGCTTTTTTCCCCTGTGTAAACATGTGTATGGAGCAGTCTGCATTGGGACTACTGCAAGAAAGGAACAGTCAAGGCCCTCTATCCCCCCCCCCCATGATCCCAATTCTGATCAGGCTCCTCTGCTCATGCTATTTACACAAGCAAGCCAGGACTAATGATCCAACTACCATCACATCTAGTCGGACCCCAAGACCTCTTTTTACCCACTCCAGTCCTGCTAAATATTTTATCAAGCCCAAGGCTGCCATCTACACTGCAGCCTACTCCAAAGGGCTCATGCAGAGGTTTGACTACTTCCACAAATACAGACACAAACTATGGAATGAAGGACTTATACAGAGGATCACATCAAAATATCTCCCTACCCAAATTGTGGGAGAGAGAGCCCTGCAAATCCTGCTCCAAGTTAAAAGCAGAATATCCAAGCCAGATGTAATGAAAGGAAGGAGTTGCCTTGCTGTGGGGCTGGAAGCTGATGCTCCCTTCTTGTGAATGTACAGCACCTTGCTTTTTTGGCACTTAAGAAATAAGTGTGTCGCTATTAGGATTATGCTGAATCAGGCCTGTGGTTCAGCTGCTCTGACTCACAACAACTCTCAGATAGAAGTCTTTCCCAGGCCTGCTGTTCTCTTTGTTGAGAGACCAAACCAGGGAGTTTCTGCTGGCAAAATGTGTGTTTGATGACTGAGCTGTGATGAACCCTCTAAGTCTTTATTAAGGCGAGGAAAGGGTTCTTGCTACAAAAGGGAGGGCTTACAATTGGGAGCAAGAGCTGACTCATCCAAATGCAGAAGCACCTAGTTATTTTCACACTGGCAAGCGGTCTCAAAATAAAGTTGAAAGGTTCATTTCAGAGAGAGTCAAGAGACTCCTTTCGTTTTTTCTGCAAGTTTCTTCTTTGCAGGTTGAATACTGTACTGGGGTAAGTTTCACAACAGAGCAAAGACATGGGTGGGTTGATTGTACACCATCTTTTTCAGAAAATTGGATTCAGTTCAATACATGGACTTCTTTGTTTCAATTAAAAATTATGTGACATTATGTATTGTGATTCTCTGATATCTTATTCTGATGGCCAAAGAATCTTCAACATTTAATGCCATTTGATTTTGCAGGGTTTTGGATGGATGGCACACTTGAACCATTTGGAATAATGACGCTCAGGGTTTTATTATTGCACCATATCAGATTTTTCACAAGTCAGACCATTTGGTTCTCCATGTGCTACATGGATTTCCCTTACTCACACCAAGAATACCAACTTCATCACATATAATCACACTCTTAGTACTGCATACAGTGACTGTAGGAAAGGACACCTCATGCAAATAGCATGGTAAGAATTTATGAAGCATGCTAAGTACAAAATACTGTCATAGCATACAAGTTATCAGTCCATTACAGCAAAGTTACATGAACCATTAAAACCATCTATGAGCTGTGATTTCAGGGAATGTCCTTTTGCTAAGCACAGGCTGTACGTAGTGTTTTAGAGTTCTTCTATTTAGGCCATAGGTCTTCAAGAGGTAGGTAGATCCAGAAGAGGGATGTGACCCAACTTTGGATGAGTAGTAGCAGCTTTTGTTTGAGGCTCAGGCCTGCACAGTTTGAACTGTGGCAGGGTCCTCCCTTTGCCTTTCAACATTGAGTGCACGTTGTTGCCATGCAACTGGCTTGGTGAAAAGAAGGGGCAGAAGGACACAGTAGCAGTGCATGCTGATTGGTGGACACAGGGCAGGAAAAGAAGGGGAACCATGGCCACCCGCCTCACTTGCCCACCCCCTCCACTCACTGGACTCCTGAAAGTGGGTCCCATGCAACAGTCTGGGGTTTGAGGTAGCTCCCACCCAACAATTGACAAGCTTAAAGTCACTGGTTAAGATGGAAAAGAGTTGCTGTCAGTTGCCTTCCCATGCAAGAGTGATTGAATAGCAATAAAGCATGCAACTCCAGTGTGCCTCCGTGCTTGGTAGCCTGAAAGATGCCTTCACAAGAAAACTTTTATCATGTCAAAATTATAGGAAAAACTTGCTTCTCATTATGGTTCCACATTTTTATATTACTTACTTACAGAGAGAGAAATTTGAGGACAGAGATCATTGTATAATTTTGGTTCCTGCAATAACTTTTTTTTGACGCTGAACCACCAGCAAACGGGCAGCGCAATCTGTCATTTTATTGTAATTTTCCTTGCTAATGAACAAAGTTATTTGTTCAATATTGTTCTGCAGAGGGGCAGAAGGAAAGATTGAAAAAGGTGACAGATTTCCCCCTGTTACACCCATCCTCTAGTCGGCTTCCCAGTTGCTGTACCAACATTTTAACCTATATCTCTCACTTCTTAAACATCAAGGCCTCTGAGCCATGCTGTTTTCTTAAATGTCTGGGCAAATGTCTTTCAGAACTTTGGCTTGTAAAAATGTCATGTCATAACTTGGTTTATTTTTCACATCCTTCTTGGCCTTTCTGACTGAGCTTTTTCAGACACCAGGATTGCCTTCCGTGTGTCCCACTATGAACATCCCGAATTAGTTTTAAAGCATTTTAATAACTTACAGACACTTGAGCAGCGTATGCACTAAAAAGATGTGATTGCAGAGAAGTTCACCACACAAGCAACATTTCCTTGAGTTTTGATAATTGATGCATCAGACACCAAAAAACAAAAGACATGCTCAAGCCAAGACAGCAACACTTTTTCGTACAGTAAATGATTCACCATAAATCTTTTTGCAAAACTAAATTAGCTTAACCATGAATGTTCAGTAAAAAACTATGGTCTGGGGTTTTTATGTTGTGGTGTGGGTGTGTTTTTCTTGGAATATTTCCTTTTTTGGGGCTTTATAAGTTGTGGCTCAGCACTTGACAGAAGACTGAATGAATGACAGGGGAGGTCAGGACTGTTCCTGTAGTCCAAGCTGATCTGTATAATGATTTGGTTTCTGGTGACAGTGCAGCAGGACAAATTGCTTTTAAAACTCCAGCTTTAAAATGGCTGCTTTACTAGCAAGATCCAAACCAGAGCAACTGGCCACAAATGATGGGCAAAGCCAGGGATCAAACTAGCTTGTGCAGGGAAATGGTTGAATTTTGGAATGTGAAGGCAATGTTCAGAGAGGATCTGCGTCTTTCATACCCAGTTTGCCACTTTCGTCCCCCTGCCATAAGGGAGACTGTGACACCGGCGATCACCCTGCGCTTGAACTGCTGCCCACACCATCTCCATCTGTTGTACAGGTTTATGAGGGGCCAATATTATCCAATGCTCCAAAATGCTCCCGTGTAGATACACTCTTACCAAAGAGCCCCACTTATGTTGGATTTAAAAGTCAGGAAATGTCTCTCAGAAGAAATGTTTCAAAAATGTGGAATCTGTTATTTGGACAAGTATCGTGGACTGAAACATTCTTTGGCCAGAAATGTGCTACTACGGTTTTTTCCATTAATATAGTGGCATCCAGGTGCGTGGAGCTTTACATGCTAAAGGAGTTGTAGTTAAGATAACTACAATCACTGGAACTAAGTCAGTTTTAAATTCTTCTGTGAAACATTATAACTAGGTAAGTATTTCAGCAGAATTCAAATGTTTACACACACACACACACACACACACACACACCAACCAACCATATGGCAGTACTACACTGACACACACTCACACACTAAAAATGACAAAAGCACGTATTTCAGGACCCAGAAATTTTCTGTGGGAAATAAATTTAGTAAGCACTGCTAAAACAAAACAACACATTATAATCACCCATGAGACGCAGAATACCTAAACCCATTACCAAAATGCTCAACCAAGAGCCCAGTCAAGCAGGGGAGGGGATGTAGCTCATAGGTAAGAGCACCAGCTTTGCATGCTGAAGATCCCAGCTTCAAACCTTGGCAATCTCGAGTGAGGACTACGTAAGTAAGGCTCCTGTCTGGAACCCTAGAGAGCTACTACCAGTCAGTGTAGAGACAATACTGAGATAAACGGACCAGTGCTCTGACTCAGTAGAAGGCAGCTTCCTATATAAGGCATTGCATCTTCCTTGCACAGAGATGTCTTTCATGTGAAAGAAAAACTGCAGGACACACAGAGCAGCGTGTGTGAAGACATGCAAGTGTCTCATTCATCACAACTGCATGTGTTGGACATCACTGCAAACATGTCATCTCCATTCATAAAAATGTCATCATGAGTTATTCTTGAGCCTCTGTTATTTATGCAAGGCTTCAGGTGTCCAACAAACCATTTAATATCTGCCAACTTTACTTCACATGCTTCCAAGGGAAATGAAGATGCTTCAAAAAGGGTCTCCAAGAGGATCATGCGGGCACAAGCTACATTTGCAGCAACAATGTTGCAAATGAAACGATAAGCTCAAACAAAGAGAACGATCATATTTCCACCTCATCAAAATAATTTCTCCCTCCACAGCCACTCAGCCTATATCAGTATCAGAGGCTTGGTGTTTTGTTTTTTTTCTTAAATCTGCCGAAAGGTTCAGAAGTTTTCTCCAAGCCCTACAATGCATAACCATGTCTAAACACTAGGTGGCCCCCACCACAGATGTTCTCTGACCATCTCCCTTAACATTCAGTTGGCAGCGAGACTGTATGCTGCCCCCTACACAAATACTTGCATTGCTTTTACTACAGAAAAATGGGCCTGAAGCTCTGATCTGTACGTGAGGATGTTCACCAAGTGATGACAGAGTGGTAAGCAATGTCTGTTTCTTGTCTTGGATGATGCATTCTGTGTCGTTGACACAGAATCACATTCATGATCTCTCTCCTTTTTTGTTGTTTTACTCAACTGAAATACTGTCATGGCCTCAAAATTATCATCTATATTACATAATGTTTATTTTAACTGGGCAATCAACTGCGCAGATGCACAACATTAACTGGACACCCGTTTTAGCAGGTGTGCTCTTAAGAGTTTCACAATGTTTGATGTAACTGGAGGAAACGCAGTTGCTCTGTTCATAAAACGTAAAGGACTGAAGGTCCGTCTAATGTGGTGAATGCTGTTATATACAGGGGTGTTCCATCTGGCAGCCTGATCACATCCACTTCTTATGCAATCCAGGCCACAATCTTAAAATACCAGTGACAGACCATCAGATGTACTTTTGAACAGATAATCGTACAGACTTTATTTTTGTTTTTTTCTTCACCACCACCACCACCAGTGTGTCTTAGGGTTAGAGGTAAGGAAACAAAAGACTGATATTAAGTGCCCCACCCACCCCTTGATTAAAGGGCACCAGGGAGATGTCACTGGAAGCGATCAAAGCCGTTCGTTTCCGCTTGTGCCAGCAAGCAACGGCACATCTCCACCTTGGTTAGATAATGTAGTGGAGTGCTCTTGGTCTGGTTAAAGGGGTTGCTGAGCCTGAACATGGGGAAAAGAAATTAGAGATCAGGAGCCTCCGGTTTTTGGGCTGTGCGGCTTTTCATTCATTAAACGCTGTGAACAAAAACCTCAAATGCTGCAAGTCACACATTCAGAAAAGCAGTTCCATCCTGAGCCTCTCAGTTGTGACTGCCTCTCAGAGGATATCCTCTCTCAGAGGTTCAGTTAGAGTCAAAGGGGGGGGGGGAGTTGGGAAGTGGGAGAAACAGCCAGTCATTTAAGGGCAGAAGGCGACTTCCCTTGCCCAGAGTATGTTGGGATTAGAGTCAGTTTCAGTGGTGAAGCTAGAGATGGCCGTCATTCTAGTGATCACTTGGGGAGGTGGGCATCATCCCACTCTTGTAGTACCCTCCCCCTATGAGCATTAGACCTTTATTTGCAATATTACACACACCACGACAACGCAGCATACGCAAAACCCGCCTCTCTCTTTAGCCTTGTTCTGCAGCTGCAAATCTGAAAGGAATCTTTTGCATATGCAGTATGCACAGCACGATAATTGCTTCTCGCCTCACTCCGTTTACATCCGCCGCCGCCCCCCGTTTCTGTCAGACGGGGTGACGTTTTATTAGACTTTAAAAAAAAAGACACACACGCCAGGAACCCAGAATCCAAGCTTTAGCACATTCCCCGATGCCATTCAGTCAATCCAGACCAAAAGCCCACAGACTTGTGCGAGCTTGATCTCGCTACAGAGGATCGGAGCATTTGCATATGTGCTAATCGTGAACGTATGCATTTGCTAGCGACCTTTTAAAACAAAACATGCTGAAGTCACACGCGCTGGAGGGACAAGAAGATTGTAGAAAAGGAGCGCAGATAAGATCGGCAGTTTAATTTATTAGCGCGTCTCAACAATTTCTTGACACTCCCCCCCCCCCCCACGTCCTTATGACTAGCGAGTATCCAAATTCCCTCCAAAGGTGCATCGGTTCCAACCAACCAATGCAGCTTCAAACCCACATTCACAGACGATGCCTTACGCCTCACCATCCCCTTTCTCCCTCCGCCGCTAGGCTGGCTTTGTATTGCTTCGCAGAAGGGTAAATGCGACAGGCAAAAGATGCTCGGTGCAGCCCACTGGCGCTTACCTTCCCTGGCTTTGAGCAACACCGTGTTGGCAACAATGTTTTCCAGCTCCATTGACAAGCTCCGACAGGCTCTGCAGCGGCGATGTTGTCAGTTGCAAGAGGCGCTCCTCCCGGGGCTCTAGCCTGTGCTGTGCGCGTGAGAGCCGGACTAAGCAGCCCCCTGTCCCTAGTGCATTATTTCCCTTCCTTTCTCCTGAGTCCTCCGCGAGTTCCCTCCTCGATGGAGAGCCACTGCTTGCTTCCCTGCTCTCCCCTCCCCGTCCAGCACTGAGGCACCCCCCCCCCTTCTTCCGTATCTCGGTTACTCCATTCTCCGCGCCTACATGCAAAACCCTCTCTTCCCCCCCTCTGATGGTTTAAGGTTTCAGATGTTTCTGCCTCCCTCCCCGGGGGTGTGGCACTACGAAGCTGGTTCCGCAGCATTACGCAGGCGCCATGCTCAACAGCTGGCTCGTTCCTTAGCGCTTGTGCGACAGGCATGCTGGGAGATGTAGTCTTGGTGCGGGCAGCCAGCATCAGGCTTTGTGGTTCCTACACACGCGCGGACGATTTGTTGGAGGGAAACGTGCTGCGGTTGGTTGCCTTTAACTGGGGGAAGCCAGGCGGTAGAGAAATGGAAACACGTTAGACATGGCTTGGTGACTTGCAACATAATCTGGCATGTCTATATGCAGACGTAAACCCAACTGAGTTCAATGGGACTTATTCCCTGGTAAATTTGAGTAGGATTCCAGGCTAGAGACACGCGGTACAAATTATTATATGTTCATTGTTTTTATTATTATAAAACACATTTCCTTGCAGTTTAACGGAAGAGGGGAGAGGCCACTGCTATCAATTTACAGGCTTATTGATCAGCTACCTTGCTTAAATTAAAAGATATGCTGATGAAAATATGATTAAGTACCGGTACCTTAAAGTAATGTGTACCATTAGTTTACTTTGACTGAACAACATGTACCTAAGTATTTATTTAAAAGGTATGACATCTATTTTGAATTGTTTACAATCATGATCATATATGTAAATATGAATGTACTGTATTATATACATGTGATGGGCACTCAAATGGTGTAGCCTCATTGCAGCTTCATATTGGGAAAATATGAACCTGTTTAATTTCTGCCTCACCTACAGTTTTAAGAGAACATCTGTCAAGAAAAGAAAGTGATACTTCTGCCACCAAATATATGTAATTAGCAGGTAGAAAAATGGTTTTCTTGCTATGGCATCCTATCTAACGTGTGTGTGTGTGTGTGTGTGTGTGTGTGTGTGTGTGTGTGTGTGTGTGTGTGTCTAAAATATTAATATTTGGAAGATGGACCTTAAACATAGTGGTACCAAAAGCACAAATATATTTTTAGAGGGAAGGAAATGGACATTTTGAAGGAAAGGTTTCTCCGACTTCTTAAAAGGGACGTGCAAGCTGCCAGAGCGCATGAAATGGCATGTGTCACTACTTGCTTTCTTCTCCACTATTAGGAACCCCTCTTTCATGTTGTATGGAACAAGAATACCTAATTTCATTTCATAGCTGCTATTAGATACAAAATAATCTTCTGCTCATAGGATGAATCAAGAGAAAGAGGTTACACAATAGCAAATAGTTCAGATCCTGTTACAGGCACTCTCTAACTTTATAATTGATACTTTAATCTAGGAGTTCTCAACTCCTTTCTGGGTGAGTACCACCTCTGGCACCACTCTCCTGCTGTGTACCACTGGAAGTGACAGGCGATGACATCATCAGTTACTTCTGGGTTTTCAGAGGCCAGAAAACGCAGATAGGAGGCCCTGGGCAGCTGGGAGGCTCTTCTCAGCGTTCCTGAGAGGCTTGGCCAATGGCAGGAGCTTCTCGGGAGCAAAACCTCACCACCAAAAAGCACTGAGTTGGAGCGGGGTTCCAGTGGTCCAGCAGTCCGAGTACCATCAGCAGTCGACCAAAGTACCACTGGTTGAGAACCCCTGCTGGTTGAGTACCCCAATGGTTGAGTACTGGTTGAGTACCCCAATCTTTATATAAAACATCATGCTCTTTCCACTTCTTTCTGCTAACAAGAAATGGCATGGGGTTAAGGAAGAAATTCAAAGGCTTGTGATGCACAATGTAATAACGGGTTGTAGGTTCAGGTCAAAGATTTCTGCCTTTTACCAGAGTATCCCTATTAATAGGGCTACCAGATCGCTAGCTACGCTACGCTAGCGTTACCGGCCCTGCCCATGCTCCGCCCCCTTAAGGGGAGATCGTTCCGTCCCAGTCGATGATCTGGTAGCCCTGCCTATTAAGGTTGCAATCCTATGCAGACTTTCTATGACGACTCAGTAAATCCCTTTGAATTCAGTGGGAGTTAGTTCCACGTAACATGCGTAGAAACTGGCTGCTTGGGATGAGACTGTTCAGAAATAGGCCATTTAAAGACTACAGTCAAAGGGCTGCTTCACACACTATGCAAAAGAAGAGTTTCCACCATTAATAAACATTTTTCTGTAATGTTTGAAGGCCACTTGTATGTCAAAAAATGCAGGGTATGCATGCCTTGGAGAGCCATGATTGGAAATGCAGAAATTTGTCTCTTGCTATAATGTATGATGCTGCCCTCCTCAGCTGGAGTGAGAGAGTTTAAAACCATTATCTTATTGAAATAAAACAATGGTTCATATTGCAACACTGTTATTATCAGGAAGGATTTTGCTGTAGGTAAGTAATGAGAACCTGCTTACTCTAGAATAGATCCACCAATTTCAGTGATGTACTGCAATTTGTTGGTTTAAAACGTACAGCTTCTGTCTGTACTTGCAGCGAGAACCATCAATGTAGCATCCACATTTTGTTAATGACTGTTCAGTTAAGTAGCTTTCCATGGGAACTCAACCCAAGCATTGCCCAATCTGGGCACTGACATTGGAGATTCTCTATGAATGAATCGCATGGAAAGCAGCTTTCAAACGTTACAGCCACTGTTTGGGTCACATGGAAGTAATTTCCAAATGCCATAACATCTGAAGCAATGCTTGGTTGTTTTCTGCACCCAGAAACTGGCTTCTTCTTGTATGTGTTTATATACAGGCTCTTAAGACATGAGAGACCGTTACATTATCTCATGAGAAATGTGATTCAGATGCTTACAGTTTGGCCACAATAGCATTGAGAACTTCTGTCTCTTCTCAGAAGTGATTAATAACATCACTTGAGAAACAGCTGTGCTAGAAGGCCAGTTGGCTGACCACAGCAATACAGATGGTAGACCTTGAGCTGTACCATGGTGCCATCTAGTGGCTCTCTTACCTGACAGGAAAAAGAAAAACTAGCCAAAATGCCTCACCAGCGCAAGCAGTAGACACATGCAGCAACTCCCAGGTGCAAGGTTTAACAAGGGTTTAACAAGCTACACCTGCCCACATTCCTTCTTCTAAAGGTCTAGCACAGGGGTGGCCAATCTTCCTCCATTAGGGCCTCTGTGTTCTTAAGTGTTGTGTAGAACAGTGGTGGCCAACCTTTCAACATGAATGCTGGCCCTTTAAATGGTTGTATAGGTGAGGGCATTTCAGCAGATGCAGCTGCTTTAGCAGCACCATTAGCACTTGCAGCTGCCAAGATTCTGTCTTCTGCACAACTCTTAAGAACGCAGAGGCCCTCATGGTGGAAGGGTGGCCACCCCTGGCGTAGAAGACAGAATCATGGCAGCTGCAATTGCTAATGGTGCTGCTAAAGCAGCTGCACCTGCTTAAATGCCCTCACCTATACAACCGTTAAAGGGCCAAGAGCATTCATGCTGAAAGGTTGGTCATCCCTGACCTATGAAACCAGAAAATTGACATTTGTGCACCATGGAAAGGGAAGGCAGGAGTGCAGGCCTAGTTATGGCAAGACCAGGCCTGTCTGCTCCTGTCCAGATGTGCCACAAGTCCCTACTGCCTGTGCCACAGTTTTGCTACACACCCCTTGTGCTCAGTGTTTTTCATGCCTTTTGTTTCTTGAGCAACACTGCCCCACCACAGAACCTTCAGAGTGGTTTACAGATACATCAAAAATAAAAAGCAGCAGTAGAGGAAATCAGTAAAAATGTTTAGAATCAGGTAAGTATTCTAGCTAGCTAGAGTGGTCCAGGGAACACCATAACAAAACTGAGAACATTCACAGCGTGGAATGTGGGAGTTGATCTGCTCATGCAATTTAACAAAGAGATGTCTAAGTTCCTCTTTCACCCATTTCCCCCCCTCCCTGGCCCAACGTTCTGAGTGTCTTGTGTCCTCTCTCCCTCAAAGTAAAAGTTCATAGATTTTTTTAAAATAATGTATGTATACATTACAGCAACAAACAGCACAAATCACAGAAAAAATGAATACATAATATCAGATAACGAGGAAAAGATATACAAAAGCAAAGGAACCAACATAGGCTTCATATCACTACCCATTCACATTCCATAGCAACATAATAAAATGAAGATGAATATCCAAATGTAAGTAACCGTGCAATTCTGGGCATGTCTATTCAAAAGTAAGTTCCACTGAGTTCAATGGGGCTTATTTCCAGGTACATTTGTATAGGAGCCTATGTATTCAGTAACAAGTGTCAATATATAACACTGTTATTGCAACACTGCAACTAGGAACTACAAATAGTGAAACTGAGATTATACAGAAAACAATTAGACCTCTTCCAAAACTATCTAAAATAGAGGTAATTGCCACTGGCTTTGTTATATGGACCACTGTTCATCTGTAAAAGACTGTTTAAATCCAAGTTATACGTTTGCTTTATATATTATAGAGTTATATTACTCTATAACTGGGTCCCAGAGCTGCTTTTTTTATTTCTTTTGGACAGCTCCTTTTTTCCTTCTCTCAAGCAGATAGTTTCTGCAAGTTTTGTCAGTGATGTTTCATGTTTTGATCAGCCATTCCTCCAAAGCTGGGGCGAAAGGATTCCTCCATCTTCGAGATATAAACATATTGGTAGCTGTAAGAGGATTCTGTACTGACTTTTGTTTTCTGATTCTATCTGCTTGTCAACATACCTCAGAAGTGAACAGTATTGAAGATGCAATAATAGAAATGGCAGAGATCTGCTTTTTTCGGAAGCATTTCCTTATAGGACACTTCCACTACATATGAATCAAGACCTTGTATGATTTCTTATGTTACCAGCAACTATCATTGTACTGTAAACCATACTCGGTTTGTAGGGGGTTAGATACCATTGATAAAATATTTTACTTTTTTTTCAATTTTACAATTGCTATTAACACACAGTGAACATGCAGAAAGCTGTGACGTTCTTTTTTTCAAATGTGGTCAGAAATAATATATCCTGCAATTTTATCCCACTTCCTTTTGAAACATTGCCCAACGAGAATAAGATTGGCAGCTGTAATACACAGAGCTTGCAATTCCATTGCATTGTCCCTGATATTCTGTTCAATATGTGCTCCAGCTAAAAATACTGTATCTGCAATCACAAAGAGGCAATTCCATTCAGCTTATGGGTTATTTCATCCAACAGTAAACAGCTCCAAAGGTGTACAGCATCCATAAATCAAATCACTCCACATCTTATCCAAAGAGACAGGTTACTTCCTCATACAAATTTCTCAGTGTAGATAAAAGATAATAGAATTTGGAAGGCAAGTACGTTCTTGAATTAATGCCATACCATTGTTGCTGCAAAGACACAGGGTTGTAGCTTATTGGTATTGATACAGCTTTTTTTTTGGGGGGGGGGGAGGTTACTATGCCAAATACTGTACTATACCAACTGAAAGAGTGTTCCTCTGCTGTTCTAAGACATATCACGGGGTTTCTGCAGGAGCATTTATCCACTGCACAGTTATCTTCAAACCCCTGATATCTGGGCACTTTTTAAAGTGGTGCACTTCTGATCTTTAGCAGGGGAAGAACACCTGTCCCTCTTCACTCTAGCACAGGGGTGGCCAAGCTTTCAACATGAATGCTCCTGGCCCTTTAACGGTTGTATAGGGCATTTCAGCAGGTGCAGGGGTTGTATAGGTGAGGGCATTTCAGAAGGCATTCACCATCAGCAATTGCAGCTGCCAAGATTCTGTCTTCTTAAGAACGCAGAGGCCACAATGGTGGAAGGTTGGCCACCCCTGCTCTAGCATAACATCTTTTCAAGGAGTTGTTTGCTGATGTTTTTTCTGTATCTGTTTAGACTGTGTGAGCCATTTCTTTAGTTAGCTGTATGTAACTGCTTTGTTGACTACTTTGATAAAATGTGGCATATACATACTCTTAATAACAATCTTTCTTTCTCTTATGGATCAATGTCCTTTTATTGTACCTGGAGTCAAGTATTTTAGCATATCTTATTTATTTATTTATTTATAGTATTTCTATCCCGCCTTTCTCCCCGAAGGGACCCAAGGCGGCTCACAACAGAGGAAAAAAATACATACATACAAAAGACACAGTATAAAAAATATCACATTTTAAAACACTAAAAACAATTAATGAAAATTAATAAAAACAGTGTCTAAAAACAATTTAAAAGATCATGGCTTCAATCAGAGCAGGAGCATAAAAACAGCAGCACACCCACCTGTACCAGCGAGATGTTAAAAAAGGCAGGGGCTCAGAAGGCTTCTTTGAACAAGAAGGTTTTTAGGCCTCGCCAGAAAGTGTCCAAGGAGTTCTTCAAACAGACTTTTCAGTATGACTATATGTAGTCAGTATGTCCGAGAATGCTGTATAAAACTCAACTGGAAGACCATCCCTTTACTTACCAAGACCATGGCATGCAGCCTCTCTCCTCCATGCTGCTTCTGTTTCCAACGAACAGAAGTGATGCATGCTGGGAGCCCAGCATGCATCACTTCTATTCACTGGAAATAGAGGCAGCGTGGCATACAAAGGGTGCACACTGCACTCCCGAGAAGGGAAGGTGGGGTAGACTCCAAATCACCTATCCCTGCCCACAGTGCTTCGTACGGTAGACAGAGAGTAGCCATGTGGAGCTGCAGCACCTTTTCTCTTTTTCTTCTTCCTTGTCACTCCAGCAGCACTAAAGGGAAAAGGTGGTGGCCATGATCCTCTTCCAACCTGTTCTCAGCAAATCAGAAGAGGATTGAAATGCCCAGCGGAGGGGCTGGGGGCTCATGCATTTGCTGCCACTCCAACTGTGCTGCTCCATGCAACTGTTTCAAGCTGCTTCATAGCACGGCCGGCCCTGTTCAGATCACATCAGGGGCTCCTGTGAAACCTCAACCTTCTGAAGAGGCTGAGGCTTCACAGGATGCAATAGGGATGTTTACTCTGTCAGGTCCAGTCAAAACTCAGGTGCTGCCTGAGGCAACCTAATTCTTCCTCCACCTCCTTGCCCTCCTCTCCAGGGGTGGTCAAGGCAGAGAGCTCCCAGTAATTCTATTAGTAGGTGCAAAGCTGGAGTTAAAAAAAACAAACAGATCCCAAACTCTTGTGCTGAGTAACTGTTCCGATTAAATGCTTTGATGGTGGTTGGGAAGAAACTCTGGCACCTCCTAAGCAACATAAACACTAATGTTGATTGAATTTGCAATCAACACCTCGATATCCAAATATTTAATTACAGAATTTCAATATTTGCTTACATTATCTGAAATTAAATGTTTACTTAGTGCCAATAACTGTTTCATGTTCTTCATGGGGATGAGCTGAAGCTCACTGATAGCACATGCTTTATCTGCACAAGGGTTCCATGATCAATCTCCATAACCAATCTCAGACAGGATGAAAAAGATTTAGAGAATATTCCTGGTCTATAGACCAATGGCCTGGCTTGGTATAAAGTAGGTTTATAACATCTGGAAGCCTTTGGCAATCATGGCTGCAAGAGATTGAGCGGCTGCTCTTTTAAAATTACCATTTGTGTGCTAGTTCAAGGGAGCCAGAGCACACAGATCCACATTCTAGGGCAGAGGTGGCCAATCTTTCAACACGAATGCTCCTGGCCCTTTAACGGTTGTATAGGTGAGGGCATTTCAACAGGTGCAGCTGCTTTAGCAGCACCATCAGCACTTGCAGCTGCCAAGATTCTGTCTTCTGTACAGAGGCCCTAATGGTGGAATGCTGGCCACCCCTGTTCTAGGGGCTGCCCCACAAGTACAGAATTTGCTTTCTCAGATACTTATTTTAAAAAAGGCTGAGCTTTGGAAATTTTAATTCAAGAGTTTCTATTTGGTTGGCTTTTGGGGTGTAGGCAGGGCTGAACTGGTAGAGGATTTGAAATGCCTGTCATCTATTGTGTTATTGAATTGAATTTCAATAACCTATATTCTCTTGTGTTAAAAGGTATAGACTAGTAGCTGGTTACATACTTGTTACCAGCCCTGCATGTTTTGGCATGGATGAAGTAGAAATATTTAAACGTTTGTCATGGATCTTTGATGGGCATGATCCTAAGCATATTTACCTAGAGTCAAGTTTCTCCAAGTTTAATACAACTTACTTCCAAGTAAGTATGCAAAGGATTCAACTATGCAAGCCCATCCTATGTTTGTTCACTCAGAAGTACCGTTGGGGATTTCTTCCACCACAGCCAGGATGGTGTAGTGGTTTGGGAGTTGGACTTAGACCTGGAAGATCCAGGTTCAAATCCCCGCTCAGCCACGAAGCTTCCTGGGTGACCTTGGGCCAGTCACTATCTCTCAGCCCCACCTACCTCACAGGGTTGTTGTGAGGACAAAAAGGAGGGGAGGAAATATGTACACCACTCTGGGCTCCTTGGAGGAAGGGTGGTATAAAAATGTGAAAAAATAAATAAAATAAATAAATAACATGCATAAGTATTTACCCTTTAAACTGGCTTTAAATCTGCAGTCAGATTAACATTTACCTGGAAGTAAGTCTCATTGAGATCAATGAGGTATGCTTCTGAGTAGACATGCAGAGACTTGCACTGCAATTCACTGATGTCCATCCACTGTGTTGGGAGGGCCTCAGTAGCTAAAATCTCCCCTGCACTTAAAAAAAAATTTAAAACCACATCATTCACTCTAGATTTCATTTGAGGAATATCTCTAAGCCTTGAATTATGAAGGTGGGAGACCCTCAAGTAAACCTTTAAAATTTATTTCAACCCTTCTTTAAAGAACACAGATACTTTTCCTCTGCAGCTGAGCAGTGACACTTCATAAAACACCGTTTGATAAACACTGGCTGTGAGGGGGTGTCCAGCAGCCATCTTTCAGAGGGCTGTGAGTGAAGCACCGCTAACATGTTTTTCAGTACAAAAGCTGAAATTCGGCCTCGCTGTAATAAGAAAAGAGGACGCATAAATGGAGGGCTGTGTTATGAGCTGTTGCAGCTGATGAGTCACCAACTGAGTGGGTTTGCAGGTCTGCAGCTGTGAATACTGCAGCAACAGACTGTCTCCTGTCTCCAGAGGAGAAAACGAAAAATCCTGATTCTCAAGGCAACATTTTCAGAGACAACAAACACCTTTATAAAGACTGTGCATGGGAAAAGTCTCCCACTCCCACTCTTCTTTGTGTATTTCACAATTGAATCCATTTACTATAGAGGTGGACTGCCCCAGCTTGTAGGCTGCCTAGCCTTCACCCCCCCCTCCAAAAAACAAACAAAAAAAATCATACAGCACAGAAGGCTTGGTTTCCATTTTAAAAAAATCAAGTTATTTCTCAACTTCAGCGAGTACATAATGTTTGAAAAATGTGAGACACTGGCACAGAACGCCTTTTAACTTACTAACTTGGTAACATTTATACTTGTGTGCAAATATTTTCCAAAACTCAAATTTTAATGAGTGCCATTTGAGAGCAAACGCTCACACCCACAGCATCTCATGATTTGAAACTACTACTGACATATCAGAGATTGCAGACAAATGACTGCAGCAGAGTGCAGTCATGTCTAGCATTTGTAGTCATTGTTCCATCAGGCTCAAGTATGTGGGGAGGGGGGGAACAGTGTGTGTTCCTCCCCTCTTTAGAGTAAAATCTGCACATTTCACTGCTGTCCATGAGATCACTATGTATTTGCAATATCTCCAAATGATTAATGATTTGCCTGCCTTGAGTTAACTGTGATGGCTACAATGAGGTTATGATCCTACAAATTGGAGAATTGTCCCACATTCCATGATATGTCATAACAGTGGGTTAGGAGTAAGCTGGCTTCAGGCAAAACATCTGGCAAGCAGCCTGCATCCTATAAAATACTTGTAGGTTCTCCGTGAACAAGGAAAGAATCTGCTGCCCCCTATGTATAACTATAGGGTAGTGCACTTTACTTTCAAACATTCCAAAGGCTTTCAAGCTTCACATTTTATAGTTGTTAACTTGTGAGGCTTGCATGTCATTGCTATGCTACACCCACGTTGCCCATTTCCAAAATCCTTTGTGAAGTTATTACTTAATTTTAAGCAGCCACTGCCAAATGATTTCACTAGCAATTAAAAAACGTCAAATTGTTTCCAGAAAAGCAATTTGGAACGGCCGAGGAGGGAAGTCAGGAAATTCAGCCAACTGAGATTCTGACTGCCTCTCCTAAAGCTCCCAAGCTTGAGTTTTAACTTCCAACAAGAGGCAAGGGAAGAGGCTGGGTAAGGAGGAAAGGGGTGGGACATGCAATGACATTTGGTCCTTTTTGGAGCTTTTTAAAGAGGCAGGCAGATCTCCAAGTTGACATCTGGCACTCATAGAGGGAAATAAACACATGAAATGAATTGCTGCTTTGAGGCCCAAGATGACGGCCAGAGGTGGTGACAGTCATTCCTGGCTGTCCCAGGGAGCTGCAAATGGGGGCTCATTCCCAGCAAGAGCCTCTGGGGATGAGCTCTCTTTCCAGATGGGGGGCACATGGAAGAGGCAACAACCCAGGGCAAAGATGCAGGGGCCTCTGAGGAAAGCATCTATCTGTAGATGGGATAGCCTGTCCTCAAGGCAGTGAGAGACTCTTTCAACCAAGCGCCATGCTAGTGCAATTGCTGTGTGCCACCTTAGCAATCACCCGCAGGGCCTCTATGGGATCAAGGACCCACAACTTCCCTGATCCCAGAGTGAGAGACACGGTTTTTCAAAGTACTTTGTTATGGATATTCTCATTGAGCAACCTCTGATTCGTGTCTAAGGAACCTCAGCATCCTCTGGATCAAAGTCTGAATAAACTACTCTATCCCAGAGACTTTGGGCAAATTAGGCTTGGCCAAGCTCAGCCCCTGCTTGAGGATTAGTAAACCCAGCCAGGATTACTGTCCTGCCCCCAACACAGTCAGGGCTTGATGGCATAAGCCCTACAATCTGTTTATAGTTAGCCCCATGAATACTGGAGTAAGTGATACAAACAGATGGAATTACTGTTATACTGAATCAGACCAGACCACTGATGCGTCGCCCAGTATCACCTACTTTTATTGGCCATGGCTCTCTGGAGTCAGAAGTACAGGTTTTCCCAAGCATTCCTAATACAGGAAGCCTTTTAGCCTGGTACCATATATGGAGATGCTGGAGATGGAAGCTGGAACCTCCTACATGCTGCAGGCAGGCAGAGCATGGAGTCCTCCTCCGAGTTAGAGCCACTCATGTGTTGTCAGTAAGGGTGATTGAGGACATACAGGTGTCTTCAGGCACTTTTAAATAAAGGCAGCCAGCTCAATACATGTCAGGATTAACTGGGAAGTTTTTCAGGTAAGGTATTTATTTCTAGGAAAGTTCCAGCTCCAGCACCTCTCCCTCTTTTTACTGCTAATCATGGCTACATTCAACCAACATTGCAGTGGCAGATATGGTACTAACTTACTAACAGCATTTTAAAATCCATAATTTCTTGTTATTTCACCCCCCCCCCATATTACATGATTGATTTTACTTGCTTCTTAGAAACTTACAATGCAATCCTACATGTTTCAGTAAGTCCACTACATTCAATGGAGCTTACTCCCAGGAAAGCGTAGATAGAATTGCAACCCTAGAAACCATCCATCTCACATTCAGCATGGATGGTTAAAAAGCTGCAGTCCTATGCACATTGGCGTAGCAGTAAAGCCCCCTTGAACAATCCATGTCAATGCGAGTAGATAAATAGGTACCGCTTGCGGGAAGGTAAAACAGCGCTCCGTGTTCCAGCTGCATGCTACGCGCTGCGGCAAAGAGAGTCACGCCGGCCACATGACCGCGGACAGGGGGGTCGGCTGATGTGGGGCCGGGGGGCGGTGGGCCCCAGGGCGCAAGGGCGGGAGGTGGTGCGGGGGGGCGGGAGACATCCTAGGTTTCGGTTTTGTTTTTGATGTTTTCCGGTTTTTTTTTCGCTTTTTAAAAAGGTTTTTTAGGTGTAACGGGGATTCTAGGTCTATGTGTTTGCTTTGCTGCACTTATCTTTTGTATCTAGGGCCTCCCGACGATCTCTCCAGCGACGATCTCGCTCCTCTGCTGCCGCTCTGCTAGCGCGAACTCTGTAAGCCTAAAGGCTGATCTACACGACAGCGTCGCGGAGCGTTTTTGTAATCCGGCGGAGTCGCCGGACCTCCGCCCCACTGCCGCGTACTCCAAGTCGAGTGCTCTATTTTTTTGGAGGCGTACGGCAGAGCTTGGAGGTGGCTCGCGGAGCTGCTGCAGCCTACCAATAACAGAGAGGGGGGGGAAGAGAGCTACCAATCACAACGGCGCGTTCTTAGGAAGGCGGGACAACATGAGGGGTAACATGCTTGAAAACACTCCCCCTGCTTCCAGCGCGGAGGCGCCAGTCAGAGGCGACGGCGGAGCCCCTCCGCTGTCGTGTAGATCAGCCTTAAGCGTTACAGAGTTCACGCATGCGCAAAGCAAACAGCCATCACGCATGCGTGAACTCTGTGATGGCTGTTTGCTTTGCGCAGAGCGGCAGCAGAGGAGCGAGATCGTCGCTGGAGAGATCGTCGGGAGGCCCTAGATACAAAAGATAAGTGCAGCAAAGCAAACACATAGACCTAGAAGCCCCGTTACCCCTAAAAAACCCGCTGGAGGCCCCGTTACCCTAAAAAACCTTTTTAAAAAGCCGAAAAAAAAGGGGGAAAAACGGAAAAAAACAAACAAAAAAAGAAAGTAATTAGCATAATTATGTTAATTAGTAATTATGCTAATTACTTTGGGGGTGGGCCCCACCCTGTTCTGGGGCTAGGATCGCCACTGACCGCGGAGGCGTCTTCGGACAACGCTGGCTCTTCGGCTTTGAAATGGGGTGACACGACTGGACTTAATTGTCAGGGGATACCTTTACCTTTTTAATTCCAAGTAAACATGCATAGGATCAAGTTGCTAGGCTGATTATTAAACAGGGTAGTTAAGCGCATACAGTTGCGATCCCATCACGTACACTTTTGGGGGAGTAAGTTCACCCAAACAAAGCGGGACTCAGTTTCACGCTGTCACTGGGCCTTTCTTTTACCTTTTAGGGAAATCCTCAATTTGTGCTAAGAGAACAAAAGTTCCTCGCTCTCTCTGCCTATCGAAAACCTTCCGGCCCTGGGCTACGGACTTTCGTGGCCCCGCCCCGCCCCCTCCATGTGTGCCGCGCATAGGCCGGTTCCACCCCCTTCATTCACGCTCCGGAGTGGAAGATGGCTGCTGCATTAGGAAGGTTACTCAAGCCCTCGGTAAGCCTGAGCTACGTTTTGCTCTCTGAAGTTCAGCAGGCCCGGGGAAGACAGATGCTTAACGCCCTGGTTTTGTTCTGCCTTGGGCTGTATTGCTCTGCCTCTTGCGAGCAACTTCCCTGTTCCTGAGCAAAGGCGGCTGCAGGCCCGATCACGCCTCCCTCCTCTTCCTTCCGCAAGGGCGCGGGCTACTTTGTTTCTGCAAGCATGGTCCACTGACAGAGACCTGTCCTGTGCATTAGGGCCAACCCGGATCTCTCTCTCTGGCTGCTCTTTCCGCCCGTCCCCGTTGCTAGTTCTTCAGACCCGTCTCTGTTTGTTCGGGGGTGGGAAGAGCTGGGTGAATCGTACCAAAATCTGGGCAAACGCGAGTTGCAGGCAGCCTACTGCGTCCCGTTCTTTTCCTGAAGGCTGGGCTACACTATAGCCGTGCGGCAAGCGTGCGTCCAACGTGCGGGCACGCACGGGCACGCACGTCAAGTGGAGCCTGCCGACGGCAGCCGGGGCTGGCCCGTCGGCAGCCAACGTCCCCGCAAAGAAAGTCGAGCTCGGCTCGACTTTTGCCCGTTCTGCTGCGTTCCGGCTGCGTCAGAATGCAGCCGCGACGCAGCCGTGGACAATGTAGCCCAGCCTTAAAGGCTGATCTACACGACGTGTCGCGGAGCGTTTTTTAATCCGGCGGAGCCGCCGGACCTCCGCCCCACTGCCGCGTACTCGAGTGTTCTATTTTTAGGGGGCGTGACGGCAGAGCTTGGAGGTGGCTCGCGGAGCTGCTGCAGCCTACCAATCACAGGAGAGGGGGGGGGAGGGTGGCTGAATGCCAATGTGAACAACCAATCACCTTGGAGGTTACATCCACACAGCAAACACAGCAACTCCATTCCGTCCTGTTTGCTGGGGATTTTTGAATGAAGCACTGGTCAGGGAGATATAGAGAAGCCTGGGAGCCCATGGCGACCCAGCAAACCCATTAACAGTGCAGATGAAGCTAGGTTACTTTTCGAATACTGTCTGGGAATGGGTGAAGATATTGGGGTCCGTGGAACAGTTGGACTCCTTTTAACTTTAAATTTTAAATTCATGCCCCCTTGCCTACAGTCACAACTCAATAACTTCTGTGCATGGATAAAGGTATGGACGCACGGGCAGAGTGCTTTGCATTCCCTCCCAAAAACAGCACTTATTTATTTATTCATTCATTCATTCATTTATTCTCTCTCCTTCTTGGCTCGCTAGTGCTGCCTGGCTGGGGCGTCCGCTCCTGACTTTCACCTTTTTGGTGCCGTGGTTAGCAAAAAAAGGCATCCTGGCAAACTGGCAATGGTGAACTGTGGGTGGGGAGGGAGCAGAGCAGAGACTGATACTCTGAAGGGCTTCCCCTGCTTTGCATTCCCTCCCAAAAACAGCACTTATTTATTAATTAATTAATTCATTCATTTATTTATTTATGGACTTCATATCCCGCCTTATCCTATGCGGAAGGCAAATGCCCAAGGCAGAGCGAGAGAGGAAATGGGCTGGGGTCACAGACGGTTCACAGCCGAGGTTTCGGCCAATCGTTGCACGGTTGAGTTTAACCAATCACAACTGCGCTTTCTTAGGAAGGTGGGACAACATGAGGGGCAACAGGCTTGAAGACACTCCCCTGCTTCCAGTGCGGAGGCGCCAGGCAGAGGCGATGGCGGAGCCTCTGCCTGTCGTGTAGATCAGCCTTAACGCATGCCGTGCTAGTCCTATTTTTTTATGCTTCTCCCGAGTCCCCCAGGCGCTCGCTACACTACGATCTTCCCCTTGTTTTCCCACCCATCTTCTCCCTACCGATTCTCTGCCTTCTGTTTCCTTCCAGGTTGGGGGGGTCGCTGCTTTCCCCTGGAGGGCGTGCGCAGCTGCCAGAAGGTCTCTTGCGGTCGCTACTGCTGCTGCGGGCTCGCGAAAGTGTGTGGCCCGCGCTCCGCCACTTTGCCCTCGGCTCCATTTCAGTACTAGTGAGTGTGTCTGGGAAGGATGGGGGGGGGGTGCGCTTATGCTGGGAGAGGGGCCTCTCTTGCAAAAAGAAAATACAGACACTCTTTTCTAATCACATCAAGGACCAGTCTTGGAGTGCGCGCGCACGTCCCTAAAGGCTCTCCTCCGCGTCCTGGTGTGTAGGGGATGTAGTCTGCAAGTGTGTTGGTCCTCAGCCTGCAGTGATTCCTAAGGGGAGGGGAGAGAAAAAATATTAAATTGCTTATTATCAACCTCACTAATCAAAATGAACCTCATCAACTTGTAATATATGAAATTGTGGGGTGGGTGCCCTTACTGTTAAGATATGCGCTCTGTGGACAAGCACCTTCCCCCTAGGAGAACCGGAGGAAAAAAAGGATTGAAACCTGAACAGCAATTCTAGCAACTGTTACTAACCAAAAAGATACTTTACTAACCCCTAAAGGCAAGATAGGAACAAAAACAAACAGCAGTTTATTAGCAATAAGGCACAGGAGAAATAAGGGCCATCGGAGTATTCACCATGCCCACCAATTTTTTTCTAGCTTCCCATAAGGAACTCCAGCAGAAACAATTTAACTCCATATTGTTTTCAATTAGAAACACCTTGGAAGTTCTGTATATAAGCATGAATGTATATACTGTACTGCTTTTAAAACAAAATCTAAGCTGTATATTGAGAAACTAAATTATGCAAAATTTGCATGCTTTTGCTTCACCTCATCATGAGGGAGGCAAGAAAGCAATGTAGGCTGCTGAAGCTTCCCTCACCTGAAACTTTGAATGCTCCTACCTCTCTGGTATCTGTGAGTTAATTGGGCATTGCTTGCACATTGTTAAACTGATCTCCACTGCCTCATGCTCTAGATTGAAACTTGTTTTTTTTTAAATGAACGTTAAGATTCTTGTCAGGATACTGAATTCAGAACCCAATCCTGACTAACTTTCCAGTGCCGATGGAAAGCCAACGGGGTTGCGCACTGCATCCTCCGGTGGGGGGGGGGGGCGCAGTCACGGCAGCCTCCTCAAGGTAAGGGAACATTTGTTCCCTTACCTTGGGGCTGGATTTAGGCTGCATGGGCACTGGAAAGTTGGTTAGGATTGGGCTCTCAGTTTATGACATCACACCCCCTGTTTGTGTGTTGAAATTGTAGTGTATGCCTGTCTGCTTATAACTCTGTTAGGATTTCTCCTTTCTGAGCTTCTACAGTGTATAGTATAGACAGGTGCGTCACCAGGACGTGCATCACCGGGAGCGGGGCGTGCACGTCACCCTTAATGACGCGGCCCCGCCCCCGCACGTGACGTCACGCGCATGCCCGGAACACACACACCCCGCGCCGTTTTCGGCTCATTTCAGAGCCAAACGGACGCGAGGGCGGGCGGGCCCAGCCCCACCAGCAAAAAGTAAGTGGGGGGGGTCGCGCGACACCCCCTGGCGGCCCACGCTTCCCCCCCGTCGACACCCATGAGTATAGAAAAATCAGGCTCCTGTAGCTCTTCCTTATACTCTCAAAATGCCAGCACACACACTGACAATTACTGTGTAAGGAACGATTGATTTTTAAACTCATGGAAGTACTTTTTAGCTGGATAGTTTCACCCACTCACATGCTTGCATGTGAATCAAGATACCTGCAAAAGATTTATTTAATACGTCCTTGTTCTGTCTGTCAGGGTCGTCACCCTGTGTGCCTATGTTCTGGCTTATTCCCAATATGGGTGGCTGAGGTACCTAATGGGGGGGGGGGGTCCTTGGGATAGGGAGTGTGTGACTGTGTGAAGCGTCCACCCGAGTGCTGCACAAATTGCTGTTGTGTGTGTGCTATTCTTACCCTTGGGACAAAATGGCTGCAAGAGAAATTAGGCATGTCTTTATTTATACTTGAGCTTATTTTTCTGTACAGTACCTTCTACTGCCTACTCTTTATGTAACTTTTCCTAGGTTCGTCACACTTTGTTCCTGCTGTCACCCAGCATGCACCCTACTTTAAGGGTACAGCTGTGATTAATGGGGAGTTCAAAGACCTGAGCTTAGATGACTTCAAAGGGAAGTATCTGGTCCTCTTCTTCTACCCTTTGGATTTGTAAGTAATGTCTTCATGGTCTATCTCCTTAAACAGAAATGACCTGCCCATATTGTAACTGGTGGGTTCTCTTATCTTTCGAAAAGTTATTGCATTCTGTCAGTCCTTGAAGAGTGTAATGGGTACCTTTTCATAAGGAATGTCAGTGATAAGACTTTAACTGATGGTAGTCTTATATGGCTGGTATATTAGTGAAAAGTAGTAGTTGTATCTTGGTAGATATTTAGTTATCGTCAAACAACACGCATGGAATAAGCAAGTAGATTGTTCTGAAGGCAAGTCAAGATATTAGAGGACTGTGTTTGTCTGTGTAGAGTAGAGAGCTTGTACAATAGAAAGAGGGACCATTAAGATATTTTAGACGAAGGTTGAACTAGTACTTTGCATAGTACAGAGTTATTGGGGGGGGCAGTAATGTCTCTTACTAATAAATTAGAAATTGTACCAAATTTTAGGAAAATGTCTAGTAATTCAAAAAATACAATAAAACCATCATGAAATACATCAGGATGGGTATTTATTTTTATAAAATATAAATGCTTGTTTCCAAAAATGTAAGCAGGTAGTATTGGCTCTTATAGTACCACGACAGGGTATTTGGGGGGGGGGCAGTGGTGTTGATGAATTGGCTTTAAGAACTCAAACTCCCTGGGCATCCCAGAGACAATTGGTCTACTATTCCTGATTTTCATTACCCAGCTGTACCAAAGTAGATGTTGACCTTTGTCTAACTTGAATACCACTGCATGTATGATCAATGCCCAAAGCTCCCTTGTGTCAGATTTGCCCTATGTAGGGTACATCGGTGTTCTACAGCCCAATCCTGTGCAAGTTGCAGCAGCCGGCCAAAATGGTATTGTTAACTTAGGACTGACTGGTTCCTCCTTTACATTCTAGCTGTATCTCTTCCTCCCACTAGCACTTTCGTCTGCCCGACAGAAATTGTTGCTTTCAGTGACAAAGCAAATGAATTCCACGATGTGAATTGTGAGGTCGTTGCTGTATCGGTGGACTCTCACTTTTGTCACCATGCCTGGATCAATATGCCACGAAAGGTACAAACGGGTCCTTTTGCTTCTCATTATAACACCTATTCCTAGTTTTTTGTGAGGGCTCCCACTGGAAAAGGAGATTAGCTTCCTTCACCTTGTCTACTCTAGAGGAATTCGCTGACAGCCCTGGATATTACACAGGCGTTGTCAGCGTAAAGGTTATGCTAGACTTCTCTGAGTGACAAATGACTTGCTACCATACAGATCTGCGTTTAGTGAGTACTGTTGAAATTTCAGCAAAGAGCAATTCCTGCTTACTCCCTAGTCCAGAAGGTTATAACGTATAGTTGGCTCACCAGTTTTCCAGAACTTCTCAGTTTTGCTGTACATGGTACTGGCTTGATGAATGTGCAAGAGCAACATTTTTTGTCTCCTTCTATGTTCTGAACAAAACCTAGTAGAGAATGACTTTGAATCAGGTGAGAGGAAATCTACATGTGCTTTTTGTTTTTCTAAACCTGATCCTGTCCTGGCTGCATATTCATGTGGAGGGCAGGGATACCGAATAATTGCAATCATGTCAATACATAGCTTTGAGTACTAAGCATGAGTAGAACTCTTTTGTCTAAAGAAGTAACCTCTGAGTCTTGATAATGGAGAGTATGGCGCTTATCCATACCAGTCCAGCAAGGGCAATCTGCATGCAAATGTTGCCTTTGGCATTTGATTTCACTGCTGTATTTGGCCCTTTGTATGCTGGCAACTAATGTTCTGTGCACTG
Source organism: Plestiodon gilberti rubricaudatus (assembly GCA_026170595.1). Taxonomy (NCBI): domain Eukaryota; kingdom Metazoa; phylum Chordata; class Lepidosauria; order Squamata; family Scincidae; genus Plestiodon; species Plestiodon gilberti. The sequence continues at coordinate 60,828,820 of JANXHW010000003.1, read as the reverse complement.
TGCTCCTGGCTGGATTTGGGAGGGGGATACACACATTCACCCACTAGGCGGATGAATAGTGCATTCTGATAGCGCTGGCTGCTCCTTTCCCCCAATTTGTAATCAGCATTGTCAAAGCCATCACTGCTGGCCATCCATCTGGCAGTACAGTCTTCACATGCGACCTGCTAATGTGCACAGTGGCAATTTAGATCAGGATCCTGATTGGTAAATGGGGCTTTTTAGGGTGGGGCCATAACCCAATGCTATTTGCTGAGTGCATGCTTGGTGTGCAAAGGATCTCGGGTTCAATCCCTGGCATCTCCTGGTAGGACTGGGGGTTACTGACACTTAGTGTATGCAGTATTGGGCTAGATGGCTAGATGTTCTGTATAAGTAGGCTTACCAGATCTCCAACCGGGACAAAGTGCTAGACCTTTAGGAGAAGGAATGTGGGCAGGTGTAGCTTGTTAAACCCTTAGAGCAAAATCCTAGGCATGTCTACTCAGAAGCAAGCCCCACTGAACACAATGGGGCTTGCGTCTGAGTAGACATGCCTAGGTTTGTGCTCTAAGATTTAACAAGCTACACCTGCCCACATTCCTTCTCCTAAAGGTCTAGCACTTTGTCCTGGTTGGAGATCTGGTAAGCCTATGTATAAGGCAGCTTCATGTGTTCGTACAATAACTGGACATTAAGATGAATAGAAGTTGAATACAGATATTAGCACTTCTGCTGAAAGTACAGTACTGCAGATAAACTTGACCAAAGGCAAACTGCTACTGATGTAACACAGATACAGTTTTTAAAAAATGATACTGATTCTCCTTCATTTGTCTGGATAATTCTTCTGAGCCTAGACAGACTCTGGAAGGGATCTCTTTGTCTATATTGTATATCTGTGTAGCAGAGGAAGTTTAGGCAGTGACATTCAAGACCAGCTACCCTAGCTCTTTTAGAATCTTTCTCCTCTAGCTGTTAACAGATGTTGCCACTGATTTTGCAGGCAGTGAGGTTTGGAACTCCCCATTTGAACGTACAGTGCACTTTGAAGTTTACACAGTGTTATAAATATTTAACTCTTGAACTGTTGCAACTCCAGCCTAAGTATTGTGATTAGTGCCGGTTATGTCCATGAGGTAGAATGTTGCTTCCAGTTAAATAGCCATACCATTTATATGGTATGAGCTGGAACAATGATATTACAAGTGGCTTAAGGAAGGGTACCACACATGCACTAGCAGAAGGCCTGGTTCTGTCCTCAAACAGAGCGAGAAATCTGGAAAATATTCCCGGAGGGACCAGTCAGAGCCACTAAAACCAGTAGGTTTTGTCATTGACATTAGTGTGTGTTGCTTCTAAGCACCAGCAACAGTTTGAGTAAGTGGAGAACAACTAGCTGGTTAAAATACAGACAATTATTTTAATAATATTTTAGTTGGAGGAGGGGGGATGTCATTGGGTTTGAAGCTGCTATAGAACAGAGATGGGGGTAGCTTGCGTGGAACAATGCTGTTACTGCCTTCTTCTCTCTTCCATGGAAGAATTTGGAATGCTCGAGCCAGCCTTAGCTTGAGCTAGACCTTGTTGATTTTTCGAATCTTTTCCTACCTTGAGGATCTATTAATGCTTCTCCTAGTATAAGTCACATCCTGTCGTATAGCCTTTGGAGTAGTTACGTTTAACATAATTTTGTCCTGTAGCAGCTGTGCCTGCACATCTTCAAGGTACTGGTCCAACTTCATACTATGGCCAACTTCATGATTAGGCCATAGCACTGAAAGATTCCTTATTCTTTTAGCGCAGATGGGAGTCGATATGACCTGATGGTTGCATGCACCTATAAATGGTTTTATTTTGCTGACATGTCCAATAGCCTTGAAGCCAGCCTATTCATGTGGGTAAATTTATGCCTGTACAAAGTGTTTGCAAAACTGAAGTGCCAGTGATTACCAAGGTTGTCCAGAGATGGACCCTGGATGGTCCCTGAACACTAATGAAACACATCAGCCTTGTTTCAAGGATAGGCCGTTTATCTTCCTGGCTGTGGAGATGTTGTGAAATGCAGTAGGTGCACATGCCTAGACTAATAACTAAGGCTGCACTGTGAACACTGGTTTATACACCTTTACAGCTCAGTCCTTACTTGTAAGTAAGTCCCAATATGTTCAATTTATTTAAGATGTTTATATCTAGTTTTCCCCCCTTTCACACAGGAGATACTCAAGGCAGATGTTTAAAAGAACACAGTAGAAGACAATTTAAAAAAAATCAGTATTAAAGTTCAGAATTCAATGGGGCTTACTCCCTCGTAAGTATGCTTAGCATTGCTAGCTTACACATGAATAGCTAATACAGGTTGAGTATCCCTTATCTGGACTGCTTGGGACGGGAAGTTGTCTGGATTTTGGATGTCTGGATTTCAGAATATTTGCATAAATATAATGAGATGTCTTGGGGATGGGACACCAGTCTAAACATGAAATTCATGTATGGCTCATTTATACCTTATACACGTAGCCTGAAAGTAATTGTATACAATATTTTTAATAATTTTGTGCCCCAACATGCCTTGTGCTATGCCAGCCAGGTGCTGGAAAAAAAAATTTTTTTTAAAGTCATGGCCCCCAAAATGTCTGGATTTTGGAATAGTCTGGATTTCTGATGTCTAGATAAGGGGTAATCAACCTGTAGCAGAATTGCAGCCTTGAGGTACAAGAGTGAATAGTAGAAACTTTACTTGTTCAGTAGATGTAACCGATTCACTAAATGTAGAAGAGAAATAGGACAGAGTGACTTCCAATAGGGTTTTAACTAGATCCGTTCCCTGTTTATGGAAAAAATTAAGATGGTATTATGTAAATAATATGACTAGGTTTTATGTATTAAACAAGATATGGTATTTGTGTGTGCACTTACCGGTAAGTAAAAAAAATACCCCATTCAATTTGTTAAAAGAAAAATGCCTGCATGCAATAACAGGTCTCCAATGTTACTGATGCAACAAACATGAAAATGAGCGAACTCAGGAAGATAGTGGAGGACAGGAAGGCCTGGCGGGATATGGTTCATGGGATCACGAAGGGTCGGACACGACTTAACGACTGAACAACAACAACAAAATGTTACTTCAGTATTATTGTTTATACATATAGGTGTCTGTATGTATGATCACATTTTTGTGTGAATAACTGCACGTGCATTCATTTTTAAATGTCATTATAGGGACTTGTCCTCTCAAAAATGTAGAGTACAGATCGTGTATACTGCTACATGTGTATTCTGTGCATGCATACTGATCAGCAGCTGTTTAGATTGTACTTGTGGTATAACCCTGTGTAAATTGTATTTATGTTAAATGTAAAATAACATGTGAATAGTGTTAATGTTACATTTAAATGGATTAATTGACGGAAGAAGGTATTTCAGCGGCAATTTTAAACCTACGGAAAGACTTGTAGTGCTTTAAAATATATGCAGTGGGACATAGCTAAAAAAGACGACTTCAAAGTGTGTGTGTTTTGCTTCTTTGTATGCAGTTGGGTGAATTTGTTTTTCCCAAAGGTAGGCCAATAATATGTGACACATGCACATTGTTGAGTTTTAGCAAAAAGATGTAGCTCTAAAAGGGTGGTCCTTGGCAAAAGTCAGTGATTTTCTAACACTGACACTCAAGTTACTTGTACCTTATTAGATTGTACTGGCTACTCCTTAGATGAGTTGCAGTAAAACCCTGTGTGTGTCTACTCAAAGTAAGTCCTATTAAGTTTAATGGGACTTACTCCTGGTAAGTGCGTGTAGGATTGTAGATTTAGACCATGTTAGGTCTGACTCCATACAAATTCAGGGATGATGACTTTGTTAAATTAGTCGTGTAAAGCCTATCTTAATATTGTACTGATAAAACCAGTAGCAAAGATGAACCGAGATTTAATCATATGCTCCTTACTTTCCCTCCTTCATTAGAGTGGTGGCTTGGGCCATATGAATATTCCACTTCTATCAGATTTAACTAAGCAGATTTCTCGAGATTATGGTGTGTTGTTGGAAGGGCCTGGTCTTGCATTAAGGTGAGAGTTTATTAGTTATCTCTAATGCTTCTGAAGTTGGACTGTGCTAAGGCTCAAGCTATCTGAGGATGCTGGCAATATAATCCAAATCCAGTTACCAAAAATTTGGAATAGCATTGGGGCAGTTTTCTAGGTACAGGCTTTGCTTCTTGCATAATTGAAAGGAAAGTGCCAGAGTATACTGTCAGACTCTCATGATGTATTGCCTAATGTCATCTCTGGCAAGCTAGCCTTTGATGTTCAGGAAACTTTTTCATATGGGGATGTTTCCTTTCCTGATACAGTATCATCCAGGAAAATATAACCCATGTGAGTCTGCTGATCATGTGTTCCATCTCTAAGTTTCCTGTTGTGTAATTTTTTTTAAGCTTTCAATTTTTTTGAAATCATTTTTGCTTGAGATAATCCAAGGCTGGGACTGAATTGGGACTGACTGGCCAGTATCACCAGAGACAGGTTATGCCAGAGAGTCGGTGTAGCATGGGCTGAGATACTGAGCTATGAACCCAGTTCAGATCTGTTCAGTTTTCCAGTTCAGATCTTGCCTCTGCATTTAACTGGTTAGATGGCCTTAGGCATATCAAACCTTCTCAGCCCCACACCTACAAATCTGCAATATGGGTATAATAGCAATTTATCTTACAGAGTTGTTGTAAGGATTACTAGATTATATGCCTGAAGTGTTTTGAACACATGAAGGCACCATGCAAATGTGTATTAGTCCATGCTAAAAAGCCGAAACCCAGAAAGCTTCCTCCACTCATGTTAGTTACCTTCTATGAAGAGTGGAAAGGTGGCATTTGTTGCTGATATGTAATACAGTATTGTCTTAGAGGAACTGACACTATAAAACCACATGGAATGCTATATTTCCAAATTTATTTGAAATTGATCAAGTCATAAAATACAAATCCCACTACCTCATAGCTGCTGTTTGCCAATGAAAGAGATATGGAGGATGATCTGTATGCAGAGTCAGAGCATGCTTGAAACAGAAAAATGGCTTCAGTGGGCAGTGCTCTAAGAGGTTTGAAACTCAAACGACACATTCTACTTCTGTTTCTCTGAAGGGGTCTTTTTATCATTGATCCCAATGGAATTATCAAGCATTTGAGCATCAATGACCTCCCGGTTGGTCGCAGCGTAGAAGAAACACTTCGCTTGGTGAAAGCGTTCCAATATGTAGAAACACATGGAGAAGTCTGCCCTGCCAACTGGACTCCAAACTCCCCCACGGTGCGTTAGTAAACCTAATGATCTCCAATGTAAATGTTAGCAAGCCTCCCAGGCTCAGAATGAGGGTAGGGTTTCGTCCCTGGGCTTACTGGAATTGCAAACTGCTGATCAAACTGTAGGAGGTTGCTGACAGTTGCAGGGACTTTGCTGGGGTCACTTGAACAACCTAAATAGAAGCGGCAATGGTGTGCCCTCACAGTGTGTTGCCCACCCTGGTTCTAGCCAGAGGGAGATGAGATATATGCTCGCTTTTTGTTTATTAAAGGAAGTTGCTGTCCTTTTGTTTGGATAGGATTGGAAGCAGAGCCTGTCTCAGTAAAACAGTTATACTGGTATGGGGTCTTGTCTGGACCCCAAGTCCAGTGAGTTCCTGCAAATGCACAATTGTTCGTGTTTTGCGATTTCCGGAATGAAGGATTCAAGGGTAAAAAAGCCATGTAAAAAGTTTTTATCTAAGCCACAGAATGTATTAAAAACAATTTAAAAATACAGGTTTCCAAGTTCTTCCACATTATTAAAACAACTAGATGTAAATTAAAAATCATTTCCATACGAAGGCTGATGAGACCGACGTTTTGTCCTAAATCATAGGACATTTACTTAGGTCAGAAACGACGAACGTGATGATAGACACAACATGGATATAAGTCTCCAAAAAGTGCGCGAAGAGTAATCAAGCCAGGAGAAAGAGGAAATAGAGTTCATCTGTTGCATGGCCTCAAACGACCTCTTGGGGCAGACTTTTCAGGAAAAGTCTCTTAAAGGGCCAGACCTAGGATTTGTGCAGTATTGGGTGCCAAATCTGACCTAAGTAAATGTCCTATGATTTAGGACGAAATGTCAGTCTCATTTTTTACCCTTGAATCCTTCATTCCGGAATGCTGTCTCTGGCCATGAAAGCTTTCACACAGTTTTGCGATTTGTCAGCTGTGAAACAACAAAGCACTGGCAGTTGGTTCGAATGCTACCATGTGTTCCCTCTGTTTGTGATCTGTGGACAGAGTAGACGGTGAGCAGGAAGGGCAATGATTCAAAGAACTCCTACAGCAGGTGTGGCCAACCTTTCCACATGAATGCTCCTGGACCTTTAATGGTTGCATAGGTGAGGGTATTTCAGCAGATGCAGCTGCCTTAGCAGCACCATCAGCACTTGCAGCTGCCAAGATTCTGTCTTCTACACAACTCTTACTAACACAGAGGCCCTAATGGTGGAAGGTTGGCCACCCCTGTCCTACAGGGTCCCAGACCTTAGAATGCTGACCAGGAAATCAAAGCTTGCTGAGCTCTATCTTAACCATGGTCCCTCAGAAGTAAGTGGCACTGATTTCACCAGCACTTAGTTCTGATAGTAAATATGCTTTTCTGAGAACATGCATTTTAAGTGTACATTAGATGATTCCTCTCATGGTGCTTCACAAACTGTCACTTAATTTCAGTCAGTCAAAACTATTTTCAATATTGTACATTTTTCTGTCTGGAACTGTGCTTAGTTAAATGGGCAGGTTTTCATAGCAGATAAGCACTTCAGATTTCTTTAACTGGCATTTGCCCATTTTATCTTGTGCCAACAATGTGGTGGAATCTTAAAAACCTTATGGTATTTAATAGCTGTTTTTACTGAAAATACTTCTAGTGCTGAACTTTTTACTTTTTTTGCTTTGCAGATCAAGCCAAGTCCAGAAGCTTCAAAGGAGTATTTTGAGAAAGTAAATTAATAAAATGAAGGCCAATAAGAGATTAGTCGAATATTGTTCCATCAAATCATAAGCTGACTTCCTGAGAGAGCAGCCTGTAATAAAAGTGCAACGTTTTTATTTTGGAGAGACGACAAACTTCTATGACTTGCTCTCGCTCCAGGTAGATTTAAGCCCCACTCACAAGTCCTTGGCACTTCCCATATGATATGTACAAGGAGAAAAGGCTTCTCATTAAAAATTGTGTGAAGGAAAATGAAGCCTTTTGCCATATTCTCTCTGATGCTCCTTTGATCACACAAAGGAATTTTAAAAATCCTCCTTTTCTTTGAGAAGTTGGTTCTTTGTTGTTGTTTTTAAAATCGGTTCTCTACAACAGCATTTCTTGGAAATTAACCCTGAAAAATTTACTTTGGCACATACTGTCCTTCATGTGCTTTTAACTGGCTGCGGCGCTACTCTCGTAGACCCTAAGCAGGTAGAGCAAGTTTCAAATGTGTATGTTCCCACGTAATGTATATCCCCCATATATGAAATACATTGCTTGATCCTGAGCCTTGTTCAGAATCATTGGCGTTGCTAGAGGTGGGGCGGAACGGTAAGTCTTGCACAGCGGTAACCGCTCCGTTCCATGTGGCCCACTTGCCATCGGAACCAGTCCAAGCGGCAAAGGCAACGTGCAGGAGACTCCCTGCGCGTTGCCTTTGCCGCTTGGACTGGTTCAGACGGCGAGTGGGTGGGGCCACCATGGAACGGAGCGGTTACCGCTGTGCAAGACTTACCGTTCCGCCCCACCTCTAGCAACGCCAGTGTTCAGAATTCATAGGATATGTACAGTATGTTGGAACTCATGAGGTTACATCCTATCCATCCTACCTTTTGTTATCCGCAGACTGTGTGGGTAGGTATATTAAAGTGCAGATGCACGTTCATGGGCCCGTTTGGCAAATGGGCTTGTGCACACACATGTGTGCGTGCATCATAAACATATTATAGCACGCCACACTACAAGTAGAACCAATACACTGTACCACTGGGTGAATTGGCCATGAATTAGAGCAACTCAAGAGCAACTTCTGCAATCCACAATCACGTTGATATGGAGGGTATTAAATGGAACACAGAAAAAAGAAGAATTAATGCATTTATTTTATAAAAGCAAGGGGAGTTGTGAACCAAAATCTCTGTTGTTGGTACTGCTTAACGGGTCTTGCATGCCTTCTAGGATATTCTGTTATCATTGACTTTGTTGATGCTTTGGATGCAGACTTTCAGACACTGTACTATGGGGTATTTGTAATTATGTAGAAGATTCATTAATGAGTCTATGTGAATTAATAGAGCTTATTTCCAATATTATTTTTAACATCTGTCTTAAACTATGCAATTATGAATAAAGGAAGCTTCAGAAAAACAGACATGTTTGTGTTAAGCTGTGGTTGTGATCAAAAAGAGGGATAACAGGCATGGGTGGTCTACTACAGGACACTTTAATATAGCTTTGGGCTCCTATTGACCCCCTAAACATTTCAGCTTTTATTTATGTTTTTGGTAACACAGGTAAACCTCCAATCAGTTCAGGTAATTGGTAGCCTGTGGGATTATGTTATGTGGAGGTTCTTTTGTACGAATAGGTGCCACCATAGGGCCTAGCTATAGAGCTGCTGTGACTTCAGAACATGTAACAGAGGAAAGGGAGGGATGCTGCAATTGTACAAATAAAGGTAGTTGCACACATAGGCCCCACTTAAGGTTCTGGTTCAAATCAATAGAAATAAGGTGGGGGGGGGGGGGAGGTTGGGCTGACACCCAACAAACTCCAGAGGGTGCAAACAATGTTTGTTTGTTTGCAAATAGGGTGCAAACAATATGTTTTTTAAAAAAATATTGCACTGTTTTTCTTTGGTGGTGGAAGCCCAACATGTTTTGATACAACTGACTTCGAGTCAGTTGTACCACTCCTTGGTACACAGATTGGTGAGACATGAACTCACACCAGCTGTGTTGGCCCTAATACTGTACAATTTTTCCCTCAAGATGGTTTTCTTCAGATCTTTGATGCATCGGCTATTCCCACAGACTTACTGTGGGCTATTGATCACATGTGGGCAGTTACTGACTTTTGGGCTATAACCAAAGCTGTTCGAAGGGAGAATGGGATATTGAGTTGTTCAAGGCCCACAGCTCTACTGTTCACACTTTGACTTGCCCATGTCTTCATGCAATCAGTACTGAACATGTTTCTGGATGTAACTTGTAGAGAACCGACAGGTACCTATGCACCTTTGGCAGTGGCTACCTGCTGCCATCATTGTGAAAATTCTTCATAAATGTAAGAAGTAGCAGATCCACTGTTGTGGTTATCATGTGACACTTAGCACCCCTTAGGGCCGGAAGTTTCTGGGTTCTGGACAAGAGGGAGGGGGTGCAAACTCCCCAACCCCCTAACTTTAATACCAGACTCTGCCTTCCTCCAAGCTTATCCACCCAGCCAAACTGCTAGACCCTTTCCTCCATCCCTTATATTCTGTGGAACTTCAAGCCAGAGAAGATGGGGGGGGGGTGAGGAGACAGAAAGGGGGATGCAATAGCAACTGCTTGATCCAGTTAATCCAACAGGTCCCATGGGAGTTAAATTCCTTTCTGGTCAATCAAAACACACACACTCAAAATGACATAAAAGAAGTTTTATTAAAGCTTAAATTGGTAAGTTTGGGATCAGTCCCCCACCTCATGGGGGGGGGATAAAAGGAGGGATCTGGAGTGGATCAGTACAAGCATTTTTAAGGCAGCAAGAAAACAAAGACTTAGGGTGCAATCCAACTTACCTTACCTGCTACTGTGGAATAGCTCAAAGTAGTTGCAAATGTGCCGTAAAGCATGTTTGCGGACTACTGCTCCGCCAGCCGAGGACTTCGCTCACCGCTGGACCCAGGTAAGTGTGGATCCAGCAGGCGGGTGGGTCGCTCAGTGGACGGGGGGAGGGACGGCGGGGACATGGTGTCTGCCATATCCCAGTCCCTGCCGGGCTCCGTAGGGCGGCTGGGCCGTTACACGGCCTCCTCCGACTTCCACCAGCAATATAGCTGGCGGAAATCTGAAGTGCCCTATCTGCCCCAGCCACTGTTACACTCAGGGAAGGGGATGATTGTTCCCTTCCTTGAGTAGACTTTCCGCCGCGGGTTGCCTGCTGCAGGCAGCCTGTGGCGGAGCACTGGATCAGGCGGACGGCCTCGGATGGCTGCCCAATCTTTAAGTTGGATTGGGCTGTAAGCTACTTACTCCTACGGTACATTCTGATGTCCCAGTGCAAGATTAATAGAGAATCCAAGCATCTCACAGCACCTGGGTGCCAAGGAAGACACCTATTGGCTCATCTCACCCATTTATATCCTAAAAAAACCACGTTGGTCCAAGCCAAAGACCCCAGAATTATGCTGAATCATGCCTCTCCCACCCATCATCCTATCACTCTCCTTCTCCTTGCATATCTCTTAATTCTAGCACCTGATTTTTGTGTCCTTGGAGGTGCCTGGTTTAATCAGATAACTGGCCACCTGGTGGGTCTCTTAGCGGACTCCTTAGCTGTTCCCAGCAGTATTTCTCCTCCTTGGTGTCTTCTGGCAGTTTTATTCTCTCATAAGAACATAAGAAGAGCCCTGCTGGATCAGGCCAAAAGCCCATCTAGTCCAGCTTCCTGTGTCACACAGTGGCCCCACCAGATGCCTCAGGGAGCACACAAGACAACAAGATAACCTGTGTCCAGTCGCCACTCCCTTGCACCTGGCACAGAGAAAACCCACTTCTAAAAACCAGGAGGTTGCTTATGGCTTGTAACCTGTGATGGTCTTTTCCTCCATGAATCTGTCCAAACCCGTTTTAAAGGCATCTAGGCCAGATGCCATCACCACATCCTGTGGCAAGGAGTTCCACAGATGAATTACACGCTGGGTAAAGAAATATTTTCTTTTGTCTGTTCTAACTCTCCCTCCACTCAATTTTAGTACATGTCCCCTGGTTCTGGTGTTGTGCGAGAGGGAGAAGAATTTCCCTCTATCCACTCTCTCCATCCCATGCATAATTTTATAAGTCTCAATCATGTCCCCCCTCATGCGCCTTTTTTCTAGGCTGAAAAGCCCCAGACGCTGTAGCCTTTCCTCATAAGGGAGGTGCTCCAGCCCACGAATCATTCTGGTCGCTCTTTTCTGCACCTTTTCCAATTCAACTATATCCTTTTTGAGGTGTGGTGACCAGAACTGGACACAATACTCCAGATGTGGCCTTACCATCGATTTGTACAAAGGCAGAATGATATTGGCAGTTTTATTCTCAATCCCTTTTATAATGATCCCGAGCATGGAATTGGCCTTCTTCACAGCCGCCGCACACTGGGTCGACACTTTCATCGACCTGTCCACCAGCACCCCAAGATCTCTCTCTTGATCCGTTACAGACAACTCAGAACCCATTAGCTTATATGTGAAATTTTGGTTTCTTGCCCCAATGTGCATCACTTTGCACTTACTTACATTGAAGCGCATCTGCCATTTTGCTGCCCATTCTCCCAGTTTGGAGAGATCCTTCTGGAGCTCTTCACAATCCCTGCTGGTCTTCACCACCCGGAAAAGTTTAGTGTCATCTGCAAACTTGGCCACCTCACTGCCTATCCCCGACTCCAGGTCATTTATGAATAAGTTGAAAAGCACCGGTCCCAAGACCGATCCTTGGGGCACACCGCTTTTCACCTCTCGCCATTGTGAAAATGGCCCATTGACTCCCACTCGCTGTTTCCTGGTCTTCAGCCAGTTCCTAATCCACAAGAGGACCTGCCCTCTTATTCCGTGACTGTGGAGTTTTCTCAGGAGCCTTTCATGAGGGACCGTGTCAAACGCCTTCTGAAAATCCAGATATATAATATCCACGGGTTCGCTCGCATCCACATGCCTGTTGACCTTTTCAAAAAATTCTCAGGTTTGTGAGGCAAGACTTCCCCTTGCAGAAGCCATGCTGACTCTCCCTCAGCAGAGCTTGTTCTTCTATGTATTTTCAGATTTTATCCTTAATGAGACTTTCCACCATCTTCCCTGGAACAGATGTTAGGCTGACCGGCCTGTAGTTTCCCGGGTCCCCCCTCCTTCCTTTTTTAAAGATTGGCGTGACATTAGCTATCCTCCAATCCTCTGGCACAGTGGCCGTTTTAAGGGACAAGTTGCATATTTGGGTCAAGAGGTCAGCAACTTCATTCTTGAGTTCCTTCAGAACTCTTGGGTGGATGCCATCCGGGCCTGGTGATTTATTGATCTTTATTTTGTCAATTAAGTCTGAGACGTCTTCTCTTTTAACCTCTATTTGACTTAATTCTTTAGTCAGGGGAGAACGTTCCGGCAGTGGTATTTGCCCGAGGTCTTCTGCCGTGAAGACAGATGCAAAGAACTCATTTAATTTCTCTGCAGTCTCCAAGTCCCCTTTTATCACCCCTTTCTCTCCCTCACCATCCAGCGGACCAACCGTTTCTCTGGCAGGTTTCCTGCTTCTAACATATTTGAAGAAGCTTTTATTATTCCCTTTTATGTTGCCTGCCATACGTTCCTCAAAGTCTTGCTTGGCCTCCCATATCATCTTTTTACATTTCTTTTGCCACAGTTTGTGCTCCTGTTTATTTTCCTCACTAGGGCAAGACTTCCATTTACGGAAGGAAGCTTCCTTGCCTTTTATAGCCTCCTTAACTGTGCTTGTTAGCCATGCCGGCACCCTCCTGGACTTGGTCGAGCCCTTCCTCCTTTGTGGGATACACTCCCGCTGGGCCTCTATGACTGTTGTTTTAAACAGCCTCCATGCACTCTGGAGCGATTGGACTCTTTTTACCTTCCCTTTCAGCTTTTTTTTAACTAGTCTCCTCATTTTGGGGAAGTCAGCCCTTCGGAAGTCAAGGGTTTTCGTGTCAGATTTGCTCGGCCCTCTCCCTCCGACATGCATGGCGAAACAGATCGCAGCATGGTCACTGTTCCCCAACGGTTCGGTAACATTTACCTCCCTGACCAGATCTTGAGTGCCACACAATATCAAGTCCAGAGTCACCTGTCCTCTGGTCGGTTCCGTGACAAGCTGCTCTAAGGCACAGTCATTTAACATATCCAGAAATCCAGTCTCTCTTTCATGACCTGAGCATGAATTGACCCAGTCGATGTGAGGATAATTGAAGTCCCCCATGACTACAACCCTGTCTCTCATTGACACCTCCCTGATTTGCTTCCTCATTTCAAGATCCCCTTCAGGTTTTTGATCTGGAGGACGGTAGCATGCCCCTACTATTACCTCACTCTTTGAGCCTGGTAATCTAACCCACAGTGATTCTACGGAGGAGTCAGAGCCCCCCTCCAGCTCTACTCTGGTGGATTCTACCCCCTCTTTGACATAGATGGCCACCCCACCTCCAACACGCCCCTCTCTGTCCCTCCTATAGAGTTTATATCCTGGAATTGCAGTATCCCACTGGTTCTCCGCATTCCACCAGGTTTCTGTTATACCTACTATGTCAAATGTTTTCCCTAGCCACCAAACATTCCAGTTCTCCCATCTTTGCCCGTAGACTTCGGGCATTTGCATAAAAGCACTTATATACCTGGTCCACCAAGAAGGGCTGCATGTTTGCACCTTTATTCCTGCAGCCTTCTGTCCTGCTAGACTGGCTGTCATGTCCCATCACGCTACCACTCCCAATTTTTACTCTGCTATTATTTGACTGTTCCCCATCCTCTGCACCCTCATTCCCTAGGGATGAGGAGTCCCGAACCGGATGCCCCTCGGCTCCTGTCGGCTTTCCCCCAGGAGTCAGTTTAAAAGCTGCTCTGCCACCTTCTTAATGTTACGCGCCAGCAGTCTGGTTCCGTTTTGGTTCAAGTGAAGCCCATCCCTCTTGTACAGGCCCGGCCTGTCCCAAAACGTTCCCCAGTGCCTAACAAACTTAAACCCCTCCTCCTGACACCAGTGTCTCATCCACGCATTGAGACCCCTGAGCTCCGCTGGCCCTGCGCGTGGAACAGGTAGCACTTCTGAGAACGCTACCTTTGGGGTCCTGGATTTGAGCTTCCTACCTAGCAACCTAAATTTGGCCTCCAGGACCGCCCGGCTACATTTCCCCACGTCGTTGGTACCAACATGCACCACAACCGCTACCTCCTCCCCAGCACTCTCTACCAGCCTATCTAGACGAGAGGTGATGTCCGCAACCTTCGCACCAGGTAGGCAAGTCACCGTGCGGTCCTCACATCCGTCACAGACCCCCCTCTCTATGTTCCTGACTATAGAGTCACCCATGACAAGAAGCCCCCTTCGCCCCCTCCCCAGAGGAGTATCCATAGTGCGACTGGATACGGGCCCATCACCTGAAGAAGGGGTCCCCACTGTGGGATTGTTTCCCTCTTTTCCAGAGCAATGTCCTCCAGCCCTGAGACTCCCTTTCCTGACAGCTGAGGAGCTGGCCAACTGAGGGTGGGACGATGCCTCCACGTCCCTAGAAGTCTCACCCTCGTTCCTCTCTACCTGTCTCTGCTTCTCCAGGTCAGCAACCGTGGCTTCAAGGGAGCGAACCTGTTCCCTGAGAGCCTGGAGCTCTTTGCACCGAGCACACACCCATGACTTGTGCCCAAGAGGCAGATAGCCATACATGTGACACTCAGTGCAAAACACTGGATAGCCCCCATCCTTCTGCTGGCTGTCTGACTGCATAGCTTTTGAGTGTAAGTTATGGATTTATCAAAGTTTGGGTACCTTACTGTTGTTGGAGCTCTCCTCTCTTCAAGGTTGTTGGAGTTCTCCTCTCTTCCTCTGTCCTCTCTTCAAGGAAAGTGCCGGGCAGTGTGTGGGGCCTGGCTTCCTCGCCCCGCCACTGAACTGGCCCAGCTGCTTAACTCGCAGTGTCTTTTTTACCTTGCCACTTTGTCCCAGTGAGCCACTGCGTCCCAGTGAGGCCACTCGCTGCTCCTGAAAGGGCTCACTCGCAAACCAGCCCCAGATTTAAACTGTTTTGTAGCTCCTCCCCCTGCCTACCTGAAAGTTTGAAAAGATTGGCCTCTAAGGGGGGTGGGGCCTGATGGGGGTTACTGGCAGGAAATTCCTGTTGCTGCCTCAATTTACATCTGGCCTACTATACCATGTGGTCTGGCCTACTATACCATGCGGTCTGTATGTTTTAAATTCTGCTTCAGGTTTAACTCTGCTTCAGGTAGTTTAGCTTGCTTTCTCCCCTTCTTTTAGCCTCCTCCTGTTTTGGGCTCCTACTCTAAAGTAGACTCAGGTCTCTGCCCTGGGCTTTTACTCTCAAGTAAACACTGGTTTTACTCAGAGTAGACCTGTTTAGATTTGGACTGCAATTCTCTTTAGAATCAGCTCCCAGGCTTGTCCAGTTTCTGCCCCTGTCTTTTAGATAGGTGCTTGTTTGTTTATTTGAATCTATTTAATTTCCCCACCTAGCTTCTGTGCCTGTGTCCTAGCTACTGGACCTTAAAATTCCCCTCCTCAGGTTATATTTAGTTCTACTTAGCTAGGCTTAGTTCTATCTTAAGTTTAAGGTAGCTTTAACCAAGTCCTTTACAGTTAATGGTAAATTACAGTTAGACAAAGCTGCACAACTGAGAGAGTTCGCTTACCTTCTCCTCGCCCAGCTGCTTAACTCGCAGTGTCTTTTTTTACCTTGCCACTTTGTCCCAGTGAGCCACTTGGTCCCAGTGAGGCCACTCGCTGCTCCTGAAAGGGCTCACTCGCAAACCAGCCCCAGATTTAAACTCACCAGCCCCAGATTTAAACTTTAAACTCTCACAGGATGTGGTGATGGCACCTGGCCTAGATGCCTTTAAAGGGGGTTTGGACAGATTCATGGATGAAAAGACCATCACAGGTTACAAGCCATAAGCAACCTCCTGGTTTTAGAAGTAGGTTTTCTCTGTGCCATGTGCAGGGGAGTGGCAGCAGGAAACAGGTTATCTTGTTGGCTGTGTGCTCCCTGAGGCATCTGGTGGGGCCACTATGTGATACAGGAAGCTGGACTAGATGGGCCTTTGGCCTGATCCAGCAAGGCTCTTCTTATGTTCCAAGTCTAGCAAGGTTCTGGTCCTGCAAATACTACAAAAAGTGTTCACATCTACATGTAATTGTTACAGGAAAGCATTCCCACTTCAAAGCACACAGGAAGAATCTCCCCATTTCAAAGTACTGTACTTGTACTGTGTATTCCCCAACATGCAAGAAGGATCTCCCCATTTCAAAGCACATTCCAAGCATTCTCACCCTTCCTGGAACATATCACTGGAAAGGGCAAAAAAAAAACAACAACAAAAAACCAAACCAAACCCATCTTTGTGACATATTAAACTGGTGTGGTCCATCCATAGAATAGTAAAATTAGTTGCAATGTCACTCAAATAGTGGACAGGCTGTTTCCCTGACCCATTATCTGGGGCTATCACTTGTTAGGATAGTATTTGTTTGCATAATTCTATGACCAGAAAAATTAAGGTCCGCTGCAAGTGGAGTTGACCATTTTTTCCTGGCTGAGCTTCTGCATTTTGAACTGCTGCTGTTGCATGGCAGGCAGAAATTCAACAGGTAGTTTATCCTTGCATCCACGGTTGGATTTCTGCTCCATGCTGCTGTTGCACGTACAGGATCCCTGCCTGAGGAAAAAATGGCAACTGGGCGTGTTTACTCAAAAGGAAGCCCCATTGAGCTGAATGGAGCTTACACTCCCAAATAAGCGGGCACTGCATTGCAGTCCTATTTGCATATTGATAAGGTTTCTGTAAAAAATGAAAAAAAAAACCCACAGTAAATAATATCGTGGTGAAAGCAGAGATTAATTTCACGGATTTTCTACTAGCAGGAGAAAGCTAATAGTCACCTACTGGCTGCCAGATCCACTGTTGTTAATCGATGCTGCAGAAACCGAGCAGTTAGTAACAGCAACAGTCAAGCACAACTGAAGGCCATTTTAATGACGTCTAATGCAGGAGGCAGAGCCTGAGCAAAGAAGGGAAGTAGCTGCCGATGCGTGCAGCAGCTGGAGCTTCCCGGAGCGGACACTTTCCGGCACTACGCGCTTAGCCTCATGGATTTGAATTTGCAGTTCTGGAGAAGCGAGGGCAAAGTATGAATGTGAAGTGTCGCGCTGGGTTTGCACGGAGGGATGAGGGCAGCGGCGCAAAGCTTAGAGGCAGGCAGGCAGGCAGGCAGGCAGGCAGGCTGGCTGGCTGGCTGGCTGTAAGCGAGGCTGGCATCTGTCTGACTTAAATGGAAGCAGGTTTTAGCTTGCAGAGGGCAGGGAGGACTGCTGCATGGCTTGTATATAAGGACGGCCGCTGATCATTTGCCTTGTATTTATATGCAACATCATCGGCCCTCTGCATTTTTGTGATTCGATGAGAATTATGTAGCAGATGCACCCACCCGGCCCCACACCAAAAAGTATAACATTGCAATGAAAAATCATGCTGTACAACTAACAGCGCGTGCTAAAATGTCAATCCTGCTATGAACAACTGGGGCAGAGCCGCCCAAACGTTGCTTTCTAGTCTTGCAAGGCTGCTGCACGGAAATCCGTGATGCAATACTACACGTGAGTTTGGATGGAAGACATTTTTGTCTCCATTGTTTCAGTTGTCCAGTCGTTAGAATGGACATAGTCTTGTGATTCTGCTCTGGAGAACTAGGAAGTCTTCTTATCTGAAAATTGACAGGTGTCACCGGTGAAGGTCGTACAGTTTGTCCTCGCCTCTTAACGTCCCTGAAGAGATTGTAAGGTAGTGCTGATTTTTACTAGAGGACACCTGGAAATTCTGGAATGGAAACAATCTAGAAGAATACAGTAGTAGTTGCTGTGTGTGGGTATTATCATATTATCATAATCCTCACGCTCACAGTGGCCAGCCCAATTTGGAGCAGGTACAATGGAAGGTGGTGGAGAAGCTTGTGGTACACAGCAAGTGTATCCTTTGTTGTTTCTTCAATTCAACTATATCCTTTTTGAGGTGTGGTGACCAGAATTGGACGCAATACTCCAGATGTGGCCTTACCATCGATTTGTACAAAGGCATAATGATATTGGCCGTTTTATTCTCAATCCCTTTTTTAATGATCCCGAGCATTTACTTGGAAGTCATATTGATTTCAAAGGATGCATGCATGTTGATTTCAAAGGATGCATGCATGTAAATTTAGACTGAAGGATTCATTCAGTTTATTGGAGGGTAGTTTAAGTTGAGGAAATAAAGAAGGATTTGTTGTACAAATAGGACTGGTTGAAGGGAACAGATGAGGGGCTAACTAATGGCACAATCCTAATTTTTTCTTGCACTGGTGCAGCCTGCGCTGTCTCACCAGTGCAGACCTCAATGCACACCAGAGCAGATGAGAGCAGCGCAGGATCGGGGATAGGTTAGGGTAGGGGAGGACTGCAAAGGGGTGGGGGAGGGCGAGGGTGGATTGTGCATGGTAGGGGGCGGGATCTGTGGTGCCGGCGCACTCTGCATCCTATCCCCCTTCCTGGGCCTGAAACCTTGAAATGAGGCAGCTTGGGCCTGCTATTTTGCAGGCGCAGATCCAAGTTTCCCCATTGAGTAGGCTGGGGCTTTACCTTGGGTAAGGGGATGAATGTCCCCTTACCACGGGAGTTCTTCAGCCTGCAGTATTCCCATTCAGGATACAGTGTGGATCGTATGGCCCCGCTGCATCTGTGTGGGATAGGATTGGGCTGCCCGACTGTAGTCCTGTACACACTTACTAGGGAGTAAGTGAGTCCCACTAAACTCAGTGGGGCTTACTTCTAAGTAGACATGTCTAGGATTGTGCTGTAAGTTGGGCTAGTACTAGGAATTATGGCAGTAAGGAATGACTAACTTTTCTAGTGCTCTAAGTAATTATCTTATTTTTCTTCAGACCTTTTTCGAAAGATTCCGTCATTGGGCAGACATTTTGGACCCTCTTCTCTTATTTTCTTCCAATGTGAGTAGCTTGCATAGTTAAGTTTTGTACCTTGACTTTCATATGATGCGAGTAGGAAGTGTGGATATTCAGAGTTCTGCAGGTCACCCCTATACATGTTGACTCAGAAATAAGTTAATTTATAAAAAAAAAAAACCCAAACACCTCTACCTATGGGGAAGAAAAGATGCTGTTCAGTGAATATCAACATGCATGCTAGATACAGCTGAACAGATTCTCTGTGTATATGAAACAAATGTGAAGAGGGGATGGATGACTGGATCTCATGACTATGGTGGAAAACCAGCAGCAGGATAAGCAGGGGGTGCTTGAGAGGGGAGGTTCAACGATTTCCCCCACTCTGGTTCCTGATCTAAATTGCGCCCCCTGCAGGAGATGTACAAGCATAACACAGTTAGATCTTGCATTCACAAAACATACAATGGGAGACTGGCTACAGCAGCAGGATTGGCTAAGAGACTGATACCTTGATTTCTTTTGGCTTTTGTTTGTTTGTTTTGTAAACACAGGCAGAAATTGAAAAATCCAGAGCACTTTTACAAGCTAGTGGACAAAACATTACAGAATCCTTGCAGGACAAAAAGGTATTTCATGTACAGTACTTGTTCCAGTAATAACTTTTTCATATGTTTCTGTGTACAGTGTATATATACTGTTATCGTTGACTATCCTTTCAGCATTCAAAGTTCTTGTATTCAGCTTTGCTGCTTCTTCTTAGGTAGGTTGACACTACAGTGGTGACTGAGTCCATAATAACAGATCTGTGATTTTGAACCCAGGCCTTCAAAAGTCAGGCCTAATGCTCTGTGTGATTTCAAAGGTGAACCAAAATTCATATATTTTGGGTTGGACCAACATTTCTGGGTTTTGAGCTTGAAAACATGATTCTCACATGGGAAGCAACCCTTTAAAAAAAGAATATTAGTTCCTGCTTATCCTCCAGATATTTAATTTTGTGGACATACTGAATAGACCTTGTGTTGTACAGCTATGTTTGTACCACTGATGTACAACATGACTCATTCATAGAAAATATTCAACTTGCTTCCTTGGAGAGTAGCTTCTTCTGAACAAAAATAGGAAAGTCAGGGACGAATTAGGAATGCAAAATCACTGCAGTGTGAATTTGAGTAATACAAGTACTTGTGTCAGTCACCATTGTGAAAAGAAATTGCAAAGTCACCATTGTGAAAAGAAATTGCAAAGTCACCATTGTGAAAAGAAATTGCAAAGTCACCATTGTGAAAAGAAATTGTTTCTGTATTTCTTAGGAAATGCCTTTCATCCCTTTGACCATGCTGACTCTAAGGGGTTCTCAACGCCTTTCTGGCTGAGTACTACCTTTGGCACAACTCTCCTGCTATGTATCACCGGAAGTGACTGGCGACTACATCATTGCCAGTTACTTCCGAGTTTTCAGTTTTTCGGAGGCCAGAAAATGCAGGCAGGAGACTCTGGGCTGGTGGGAGAGCCCTTCTCTGTGTTCCTGAGAGGCTCGGTCAAAGGCAGGAGCCTCTTGGGAGCGAAAACGCGCTGCTGAAAGTACCACATTGGAACGGGGTTCCAGTGGTCCAGCGGTCCAAGTACCACCACCATTCAGCTGAAATATCACTGGTGGTACTAGTACCACTGGTTGAGAACCCCTGCTCTAAAAGATAGTTGACAGCCCAATCCTGTGCACTGGCGTAACCCCCCTCGGACGCCACACACGCGCAGTTCGGACGCAGGGCGGACGCCAGCGCAACTTTGCCAGTGCAGGGGGCATTCTGGGGGTGTCCGAATGCCCCCTGCACCAGCGGAGTTGCGCTGGCATCCATCCTGCGTCTGAACTGCTCATGCACGGCATCCGAGGGGGTTACGCCAGTGTCCGTCCTGCGTCCTTCGGCATACGGCAAGTTACACTGGCATAAGTGCACTTACATCAGTGGATCTACTGTTACACCAGTGCAAGAGTTACACAAGATTGGGCTGTAAGTGTGTGATTGTCTTTTTACGGTTCTCTTGTAACTCTTGAAAGGGCTACTTATTGCACTAAAAGTACAAATGTAGTGGATTGTGCCCTACCGTGAATTGAAAACTAAAATAAAATAAAAATCCAAATGTTACACAATTGTATGTTCAGCTATAAAAATTATTCTGAAATATCATTTCTCAAATATTGTTTCCCACTTGTTTAGATAAAAGAAGCCTGGAAATTAAGCCTGGTGAGTTTATTTTTTAAAAATTGATATTTTTTCAGTTTTAATTTTTAGTAAAATTTCCTAATTCTTTGGGATTGCTTTTCTCTTCTAAGGCCTCTGTACATCCTGGTACTTGTGATGTAATTCCCATCATATTTAGGCCACCAGGTCAGTGAAAATTTGTTTCATTGCTCTTAAACATTTGGGACTGATTATCCTGAGTAGTATTAACAGTGTTCAACTTACTAAAGGGTGATGCCAAGCATTTTTGTGCAGTCTTTGGACACATGTTAGTATATGAAGATCTCAATTTTAATTTGTGTTTCTAGCCCTTGTCGTTAAAGGAACTTCTTAAGAATGTAATTACGGTAATGTTATCTTGGTGACCCAGATGTGTCAGTCTTAAAAATACTGTTGTTTGTGAGATAAGCCTTTCTCACAGTTTTGAAGACGTGACAAATAATTTTTGAATGTCTGAGGTTAGGAGTTCTTGTTGTCACTTACTTCCCATATACTGAATAGTTGTTTGCTAAAAAATGTCAGAGTTTTGTTTCTTACATGGGATTATTTAGTTCTTAAATACGGGGGGGGGGGCGTATCTGTGGATCTGCTATCCGCGGATAGTGGGAGGCCCCCGCCGCCCCGTGTGCCTCACCAGCCATCAATTTAACTTTAGCTTGTGTGTGTCTTCCTTTAAACAAATGCTATAAGCAACAGCATGCTGCTTATAGCGCTGAAGCCGAATGAGTGCTGGAGAGGCTCAGCTGAAGAGTAGGAAACAGTTCCAGTTCCTGCTTTCAGTTCTTCGGCTGACCCTCTCTAGCACTCAGTCGGCTTCAGCATTATAAACTGCATGCTGCTGCTTATAGCGTTTTGTTTAAAGGAAGACACACACAAGCTACTAAGGTAAATTAATGGCCAGTGGGGTGCATGGGGGGCCGTGGGCCCCCCGCGGAGGACATGTTCCTGGAACGAATCCCCACGGATACCGGCCCCCCCCCTGTAATCACAATTTTCACATTGATTTAACTGACTATATATACTATATGTGTGTGTGTGTGTGTGTGTATGTATGTGTGTGTATATATATATATGTATGTATGTATATGTGTGTGTGTGTGTGTGTGTGTGTGTGTGTGTGTGTATATATATATATATATGCGTGTGTGTGTGTGTGTGTGTGTGTGTATGTATATATATATATATATATATATATATATATATAATAGTAAAGGTAAAGGTATCCCTTGACAATTAAGTCCAGTCGTGTCCGACTCTAGGGAGCGGTGCTCATCTCCGTTTCAAAGCCGAAGAGCCAGCGCTGTCCAAAGACGTTATATATGAGAGAGAGTAATTGTGTTCCTCTGAGGAATTGTGTTCCTCCTTCCTCAAGCAGAGGAACTGAAAGGTCCAATTCCACTCCAAGACCTATATATATATACTGTATATGGTATATACTAGGTTGGGTCCTAACTTTGTGCTTCATGAATGGAAGCTCCTCATGAGGTAACATGGCAATTACAGAAGGAAACCTCCCATAGGTGCAAGTCTCCTTCTATGAACAGAAGGCGCTTCCATTTATGGAGCACCAACGCAGGATCCAACTCATTTTTTGTTTACTTTTTTTGTTAGGCCATCAAGAAATCCTCCACAACAATTGACTGTGCTTTAATTAAGATGTTTTGTGTTATCTCTTTTAAAGCTTTCTTACCCTTTACTGCTCCATTGGTAAGTAAGGATGGATGTTTTCACTTTGTTTGTGGGCTGTGGGGTTGCCAGTTGTCACGTGCTGTATTCCAAAATCACGGTTACTGCAGATGGCACAGAGTCTAGTTAGGGCTGTCCGCTGATTAAAAATACCATAGCAGATTGATTGGATGTATTCATTTATTGATAGATTGATCTGCATATATTTCATTTGGAAATGAAATAAAAATTGTTCCAAAGAAAACGGTGTGCTTTCTTTGTTGCAGCAGGTAGTGAAATTAAAGGCATTCCTCTTTTAATCTTGTATAGGAGGGAATGCCTCTTACAAGAGGGCTCTTGCCATCTGGCAGTTTTGTAGGGTTGTCTTCGCTGCCGAACTGGCTCCGATGGCGAGTGGGAGGTACCACTTTGCACCTCCGTGTAACGCTGTGCAGCACTTACACGCCGCCTCCCCTCTGGCTATGCTACTGCTTATGTTCCCCGTTGCCTGACCTTGGATGAGAGCTGAGGCACGGTTGCTTACTCATGAGTAAACGCACACACCTGGCTCAGTTTCGCTTTCCATAGGGTTCAATATATTTTCCTTGTCAGGTTAGTGGGGGGGGGAGACTTCCTTCTCGATAATTTGTTGGGACCTGCGTTCATGGGATTGGGACCATTCTGTTGGCGTTGCATTCCTCTTGGCCTGCCTTTTGAAATAGACCAAGGTATGGTCACCTACTTATGAGTAAATGTGCAGTGCTGCTTTGTTTCGGTTTCCATAGAACTCATTACATTTTCCTTGTCAGCTTGTCAGTTACAGTTTCGTGACCCACAGTTTGAGAAACTGAAACTACTGGTGCTGATATGTGTCCTCTTGATATTGTTTTCAACAATACTCTTCATTGAGTTTTTTCCCCCTACAGATCATTGGTACTTTCTTATCACGCAAAGGAGTGAAGCATATGTTTCTTTGGCAGGTATGAAGTAATCCATTTCGTTTTGATGCTTTGACACGTCTTAGTTAAATCCAGCTTGCATTTTTACCTTTTTGTAATCTGAAAACTTTGCAGCTTATTTTCCACTCGTATATTGGTGGATTCAGCCTCGCAAATGGGAATTCTACAAGAAAGAGAAAGGAAAATGTTACAACAGAGGAAAACATTACAACAGAGGCAAATGTATGTGTTAAACTTTCCAGAGCACCATGCAGCAAAATTACTTTGATATTGTTGAGGATGACTGTTTTCTTATTTGCTGAGTGTTTTTGCTTTTAGGGGTTTCATCAGTACAAGCAGTTGGTTCTCACTATTGGTGCAATCTCGTATTCTGCATGTGTGGGAGTAAGTATTTCCAAGTTCTGCCTGATTTGTTTTCTGATTATCGTGTCTTTGACTAGGATATAACTTAAGGCATGGGTAGCCAACTTCTAGCACTCAAAGCAGGGGCTTTTCATATTCCTGAACAGGTGCAGGGAGACCTGTGAGTTTGGCTACTGCCTAGCAACAAATTCCCCTGGGTTTTTGTTTTCATTTTTTCAAAATACAGGTGGGCCCCCATATCTACTGATTCGCTATCCACGGTTTCAGTTATCCACGGATTGTGGGGACCCCCCCCCCAGGCTTTTACTCTTTTCCCAGTAAGCTTCATTTCTTCCTTAAACAAACAGGAGAAGCAGCCTCTGGCTGCTTATTGCAGACAAGTAGAACGAGACTAAGTCCTAGAGAGGCTCTGCAAGGTTAACAGAAACCTTGCAGAGCTTCTCTAGGACTTAGTCTCATTCTACTTGCCAGCAATGGAGGCTGCTTTTCTGTTTGTTTTAAGGAAGAAACAAAGCTTGTTTTAAGGAAGAAAAATAAGAGCTGGGGGGGGGAAGCATGTCTGCCTGCAGGGGAGGCAGGGTGGGGGGGCCCTCAGGAAACCATGGAGGGGGTGTTCTCTCTTATCCAAGGTTTCAAGTATCCACGGAGGAGCCTGGAACATATCCCCAGCGGATATGGGGGCCCACCTGTATTTTGTATGCACACCTGCCTTTCTCTCTTCTTCTGTGCTGTTGTTTATTCCCTGGTATACCAAAGGCAGAAACATCAAGTAGCAAGGGCCCGAGGGTGCCTGTGTATTGAACCTAAGACTGTAGGGAAATGGTAATCCTACAGTATGTTGTCCATTCACAAGACTGCTTTATTGCACTAAAACAGTGTGGAGTAAGTCAAATCGGCATGGCAAAGTAACTTTGCTATAGAAATGAAAATTTTAGCAGCACAGGAACCTGTGAGGAGTGGGGGGGGGGAGAGAAAATGTATAGAGTTAAGAGTTTTCTTCAGGGTAAAAAGAATCCTTCATTACATCCATTTATTTTAGATTAATTCTTTTTTGAGATTGACTATTCACCAGGGAAGATTTTCTGGATGATATAAAGGAATGGGTGGATGGAAAATGCACCTATTAGTGTATATCATGGAACTTTTTGTGCAGCCTTGTCAAATGTTTTTCTTTCTGACTTTTTCTAGACTGTTCCTCAGATTCTTCTAACGCGCTATAAACTGCAGGGTCCTTCTGCACAACTGATCTTCACGAAAATTGTACCAGGTCCACTTACAGGTGAGTGAGTAGAAATCATTCAGTTGTCACTGAGGTAGGAATTTGTTCTTTCAACCGTTCCAGTGTTAGGATAGGAACTGCTGTTCGTTTATATAAAAACATTTGTTTATATAAAAAACATTTGTTTGCTTATGTTCACATCCCGCTATCACAGGATTAATGGCCTTAAAGGCACCTTAGCATGTATCGTTTTAACCCTCGCCTGTTCCTGGAAAAATAGTAGCAGCCAAGCACTGTGGAGCATTACTGATGTTATCATGATTCTTTTTAGTGAACTGCACTGATATATGTGCTTTATCGACTGCACCATGGGGGGGGAGGGATATATGCACATGCGCCAGAGGCCCATTTGCAATGGAGAATGTCCTTGCCCACAAAATAATTTCCATGTGCTTTCCTACGCTAAGATTCTACTTGGTGCCTTCATGGTTGATTGTGCTTTCTGAGGCCTAATTATTTGTATTTTCTGGATGTGAATGTAGGCTATTTACAGCAGCCAGATGCAATGTTGTTCCTTCCAAAGTCTTATCTGGCCATTTTAGTGGAGTGCCTTTTGAGGAGCGAGTTTATGAATGCAACCAAGGGATTGAATCTCTACAGCACATGCTATTCCATTGTGTATGGTATTCAGATTTACGGTTGTGTCATCTAACTTCAGTCTTACCCTCCCATCTGGAACGCTCTGATATGGATAATATTCGCCTTATGCTTAGGGGTTCAGATGTGGTCCTGACTTGCAGGGTGGTCAAGTATCTTAGTTTAATTATTAAGCGGTGAAGCACAAGATTGGCTTCCAATCCAGGCCTTTTGGGTTAAACATTGAGGTTATCCAGATTTGTCAGTGTTTTTATGATGACGATGTGTGTGTTTGTTATTTTTATTTTATTCTATCCTGTTTGGCACCTATTACTATTATATTATTGCTTTTTGTTATTATATGCCAGTAAAGGTTATAAATGAATGAATGATTGTGCTTTCTGATGGGCAGTGCAGGCATAATGTTGCCTGCTGTCCTAACCACTTTCAGGGTACGCTTGGTGAGAGCAAACACAATAATGACTCGTAGTGTAATTCTGTATGTGTTTACTTGGAAGAAGCAACAATCTTATTTCTTAAGAGTCAGTAAAGCAAATCATAAAAATTTACTTAGGGCTTCTTTTTTATTGCTTTCTTCTCTTTATAATTCTAGGCTTAGAGGTTTTCCACAGCAGATACACACTGATTATGTCAGCGTAATTTGTTTTCCTCTGAAACAAAAATACGTAAAAGGGCAAACTTCAGCTACCATGGCCCTCCCAACACGGTGAATTCACATCCATGAATTGCAATACAATCCTATGCATGTCTAATCAGAAGTAAGTCTCTTTGTGTTCAAAGAGGCTTACTCCTAGGAAAGTGTTTATGGGATTGGAGCCTAAGAGGGCTGCATCTTAATGCCACAAAAGACACCCCAAAAGGGATGTCCCAAACGTGCTTAAGAAAAATGTTTCAATACCAAATAACTGTGAACGTCCAGCACATTTAAAAGCACAGATGCTGCTGTACAGGGGATTCTGAAACTGCTAGAGACAACTAATGCCCTTTCCTTTTTTTAGTCTCCTATGTTAGTAAACCGTTCAGAAACTTGGGAGAAGGAGAAAAAGTCCTTGTTTCTGCTGCTACATTAGCACGTACTTTTCCTATGCTTTCTTCCACCCTAGTTCTTGCCATAATGTTTTGAACTTTGTGAAAACAGAAGCTGAAATCCAGAAGAATTTGATTTATCAAATAAGTCCTCCTTCCTTTGGGACTATAGCTTGAATTCCATTAACACATAATGCAATCAGCACCATTTTACAGAAACTAGTGTGAAGCTTACATTTCCAAGAGCTCTTGTTTCTTTGTTTATTTCACAATATTGGGTCCGGTAATCCAAGTGGGTGACTTTTCCATTCACAGTTAATATACATTGTATTGGATGTTCAATAAAGAATTAATTTTAGACGTGTAATGCTTTTGTTTGTTCTGCTTACCGACCCTGTTCTTCCTCTTTTATAGCCCTCTTGTGTGCATTTAACGTGATGGTAATAAGAGGCAGTGAATTTGAGAATGGAATTGAAGTCATGGATAGCAATGGAAATGTCATTGGATTGTCACAGAAAGCAGGAGAAAAAGTAAGCAAAGCAGCGTGATTTTCTACAGATGTGCTTTTTATTTTTCCATTCCAATAAAGCCACCTACGCCAGGAGCTTTTTACTTCTAATTCTGTAACATTTAAAGGGCTAGAAGAGAAGTTTCTCTGCCTGCAAAAAGACAGTTTCTTCAGCCGTCCCTTACGGCCAGAGGCGTCACTAGGGTTTGCATTACCCGGTGCGAGAGCTTATCATGTCACCCCAGTATTAACACTAGGGTTGGTGTCACCCGGTGCAGTAACTCATGGTATCACCCCCATTAACTTTATTTATTTTAATATATAACAGTACAAGTTCCTCAACAAATCAATAACCAACAAAAAACCAGTGGCCAACTTGATGCCATTCACACAATTGAATAGAACTCTAGTATTAGCTCTGATACATAGAAATGAGAGCTTACTCATACTAACACCTTATTGGTTCCATGCTGTGTCATAACAACACCTCATTGGCTTTTGGAACAATCGGTCTCATTGGTCAGTTTTGAGATAAGGAAATCCACTTTTTGCTGCATAAGGCAGTTGTGTTTTCTTTTTCTGGTTATTTGGCCATAACGTTTGATAGAATACAGATAATTCAATACAGTTTATTTCATTACATTCTGCATCAACTTACATTTCCATTTATATATAACATTGGTTCTCAACTCTGAGTTTTTGTGGGGTGGGGACAGAAGCAGCAGTGATCCCAGGGATTGCGTGGGGGAAGGGGTCACCCTTAATTCACTGGGGGTCCTGACAGCTTCCAAGGGGTGTGGGGAGGCCTGTGGATCCCTCCACAGGTCTCCCCGAGCTTCAGATCACCACTCCGCAGCAATTTACGACCACTTCTGTTTTTTGTGAAAACCAGAAGTGGTTGTAAATTGCTGGTCTGTGGTGATCTGAAGCTCGGGGAGGCCTGTGGAGGGGTCCATAGGCCTCCCGGAAGCCGTCAGGACCCCAGATGAGGTAAGGGCAACCACTTCCCCTCCCTGTGGCGGCCGGATGCCAGGGATTGCTGCCGCCGCTGTCTTGCTGACCTTGCCCCTTAAGGGGCCAACGGGAACCAGCAGTTCTCCTGGTGGGTCATGACCCACCAGTTTTTGAGAAACGTTGATATATAACTTTATGGTATTATTCATAAGTACAAATTTCCCAAAGGTTCCTACAATTTTGACAACACCCACCCCCCCGAGGATGTCACCGGGTGTCCATACCCCCCCCACACCTCCCTAGTGACGCCACTGTTTATGGCCAGGTCTCACATAAATCTCAACTTACTTGATTCTTCAGATTTCCTCAAGGGTCTTCCTCAACTTCCCCCTTCCCCACTTCCTCTTGTAACTATATTCCCTTTTTGATTATGGCCATTCATTTGACATGGCTTTCTTTAAAGGATTGTTTTCACTCTGTTGCAAACAAAATCTTGTTTGTCCCATTGTACTGTGGCGACTTTAGTTGCTTTCTCCATAGCAAAGTGCTGGTGACTTGCTAACCAGACTAGCCTTGAAAGATGTCTGCAATTCCTTGTATCTTTATATTCCTGTGTACTGTGAACTTCTTATGTGTTTCAACGTATATAGAGCACCCAAAACAGAGCATCCCAAGATGGCCTCAGGAGACAGGCAGATTCAACTGGATAGAGATGGCCCTGCAAGTATCCAAATCCCATCAAGCCATGTTGAAATCTGGATACTTGCAGGACCATCTCTCTCTGCTTGAATCTGCCTGTCTCCTGAGGCCATCTTGGGATGCTCTGTAATAGGTACCACCTATGAAGGAGTTAGGTCAGTGGCGTCACTGGAGGTGGGGCGGAACGCTAAGTTCTGCACCGTGCTGACCCTCTGTTACTCACTGGCACGAGGTGGCGCCACCCCCTCGCCTTCGGAGCCATTCAGTGTGGCGAAGGCAACGCAGTGCGGAGCCATTCAGTGCGGCAAAGGGGCCGCCTCATGCTGGTGAGTAACGGAGGGTCAGCGTGGTGCGGAACTTAACCTATCGCTGGAGGTGGGGCGGAACGCTAACAGCCCATGATAGGAGCTTCTCTTCTGTGGTCTATGGAACTCCATGCCTTTTGAGATTAGAACAGCTCCCCCTTTGCTGGTGTTTCATTGTTCTGTTCCAGCAATGCTTTTATTGAGTTTTATATAGGAACTGCTTGGTTTCTTTGTGTTACTTCTCAGCATTGGTTATAGAAGCATTGGCAAACGTTTTGGGGGTGGTGGTGGTGGTGAAAAAGTATTCATTTTTAAAATTTTGTTTTATTATGTTTTTGTTTTATTTGATTTTATTTTTTGATAATTGTAAGCCTCAAATAAGAAGAAAGGGCAGGATATAAACTTTTAAAAATAAAAATAGTTTGCCTCTACGTCCAGTAAGTCCATACACCATGTCGCACATACCCAAATGTTGATAGGTACCCCATATAATGGCAGCCTACATTGTATGATCTTCAGTATTATTATGTACCACATTATGGCAATGAACACCAAGGGCATCATGACAGACGTGTAGTGAGGACCAGGAGTTTCTTCAGTAAAATGATTAGCGCACATCATACCACAATGATTCATTTTGTTGACTTTGAAGTTTTTCCATTGGGCCGTGGATCCATTTTATTCTCTTTTGGAACAAACCTAATTTAACTTTATAATCTATTTTGTTTGTTTTGCTTTTGTTCAGCTGATTCATAAAAATCTAGAATCATTACAAATATTGCTTCCTAAGTGCAGTGTTAGCTTTGTGTTTTTTTTTTCCCCCCTAGGCAGTAAAAGAAACAGCATTATCAAGAGCTGCAATGGTTGGGACTGCAATAGTTATTCCAGATGTTGCTCTGCACTACTTACAACGGTAAGAGAGATCTGCAGTGTAGTCGCTGAGCAAACAAGAATACCAAGGAAGAAAACTGGAGCAGGCATTTACATATTGCATCTGTTTTCATAACTACAAGATAATCTTCTGTGATAGGTGTCTGTGCGACAGCCATTCACACCACAAACCAGTCCCGGCGGCAATACATGCTGCTCTACAGAGAGCATCTGCAAATGTTTCTTGAGATCAGAGAATGCAGACAGAAGAAAGCCAGGCACTTTTAAATTTCCGCATTTTGCTCCAGCAGCGTTGGGATAATCCCAAGGATTGCATTGTGCATAAATATCATGGGAATCTAACCTGAAAGATCAAACAAAAAATGTTTGATCCTGTAGATAGGATCCAGCAGCTCTCATTTCATAGCGTAAGGCAGTGGTTCCCAAACTGGGAGGCATGGCTCCCAGGGGAGCCGCGGAAACCAGCCAGGGGAGCTGCAGAGTGCCACAGAATCCTCTCAGAAAACAAGTCGCCAATGGTCAAGGGAGCTGCAGGTTGAAAAACACTGGGAAACACTGGCATAAGGACAAGTTTGGGAAACACTGGCATAAGGACTTATGACCCAATCCTATCTAACTCCCCATGTGGCGATGCAGTGGCGCCAGTGCAGCTTCCGCTGCATCTCGCAGGGGAGTTTGCTGCTGGAGGTCTCCTCGAGGTAAGAGGAAACTTGTCCCCTTGCCTCAGGGTAAGCCCCAGCAGCCACTATGGGTCAACAACCATGGGGGTAAGCCCCAGCAGCCACTATGGGTCAACTCGGACCTGCGGCAGCTTGATTGCTAGCGCAAATCCACATTGCCCCGGGAAGGCGGATCAGGCCCAGGAAGGGGGTTGGGATTTGACATGCACAACTGCTGCCGATCCTGCCCTCCTCCTGCGCCTGATCCACCTTCCCCCTGCCCTGTTCCACCCCCTGTGCTGGCTTACTTCTCTGGTGGGTCGCAGTCGATTTGCTAGTGTGCGCGAGAAGGCTCCAGCCTTCCTGCTGGAGTGCGCTTTATGGCAGCAGCCAGTGCTGGCAAAACACGTTCCGCCAGTAGGGCAACCCGTTAGGATTGGGCTGTTAATGTATTTATATACTGTCTTGTATAATGTTCACAAAGTGGCTTCCCTTTTATGGGAGCTTGTGAATTGCCTCCCATCCCTGTCCTTTCTAACATGTTTTGGGCTTGCATCTAGCTTTCTGTATCTATACCACACTGCACAACAACATATCTTTGCTATCTCTTTGGCAGCACAAGCGTGTTACTCCGAAACCCGCTTGCTTTGACTTCACTGAGATCTATTTTGATGGTTTCACTCCTTGGAGTGATGATACCAGTTTCATTTAGCTGGAGGCCACAAACAAGCAAGGTAAGTCTTGCATCCTGCACTCCTTTTCCATTTTTAAAATGGTATTTCAAGAAACAAAACTGCGAGGTTGAAATCTAGTTGAGCTAGATTTCCAGGTACAAGAGATGTGTGTTAATAACTTGAGTGTTCTTTGCAGCAGCTTCCAGTGTCAAATTGTTTTCCATAATGGGTCTGCTATGGGCAGAACATAGAGGAAACCTGGATGCGCACAGACCATGGGATGGTCATCATGACTGTCGAATGCTGTCAGTCCAAAAGCAGATTTCCCACTTGTAGAATTGTTGAAACAATACATAATCTTTCAAAAGAAAAGTACAACCCACCCCACAAAAACAGGGGAATCAAAAACCTACGGTTAGAAATATGTCGTTTTGTCTCCTGTCTCTACACTTCTAAAGGCTGCACTTGCTAACAAATAGCAAGTAACATCAAGATAGAATGTATTACCAGATTAATTAAAGCCTACTTCCTACATGCAGGTTTCAGAAGGATTTGGCACGTAGGAGTGAGATTTGCTGTTGCTTAAGGAATATTCTTGTTGGCTTTAGTGCTGCTATTACAGAGTACAGAAGCTCCCCTACTTATGTAATTACAAGGTACGAACATTTGAGGTATGACCGTGGCTGTTTGGGGCTTCCATCTCCAGAAGTATTGCAAGGAGGCATGAAGCCCTTAGTTCAGTAATGCTTCCCTCAATCAGCCTCTCTCTTGCCCCCAGGAATTTAGGATTCCTGTTGCTATAGTGACAGGGTCACTATTTTCAGTGTTATCAAGTGACCTCCTTAGTTTGCCAGTCCATGTGATGATGGACTTGCAGACAAAAAGACCCATAGAACTTAGGGCCCAATTGTATCCAATTTTCCAGTACTGATGCGTCCTCAGAGCAGCCCCGAGAATTTCCCTTACCTTGAGGAGGCCTCTATGACTGCCCCCCCTCCGTAGGATGCAGTTCATGCCCTGTTGGCACTGCTGCATCAGTGCTGGAAAGTTAGATAGGATTGGGCCCTCAGTGTGGTAGATGAGCTTCTGTAACTGGTTTGAGGTTTTAATTGTCTTAAGTGGAAATACTACAGCTTATTGTGATACTATAACATTTTTTTTATTATGTTGGTGGAAAATTTGCAAATCTTGCACACTGAACTGCTATAATGCTCATACTAGTTTGAAACAGTAAGAAGGTTATGTCTGTGTTTCAGATACAACGAAGTGAACTTGAGCCTGAATTAATCTCTGCTACTGAAGAAACAGACTTCTTTTACAACAGGGGTATTTAACTTGGGAAATTTGATAGCTTAACTTAATAGGAACACCATGGCTGGTGCTATGGAATCCGCATTCTTGGGTTTCATTTTTGACCAATAGTGCTGGGCTTATGTGATGGAATTCTCCCGTTTGTTGAAATGAAGTAACAGTCAGCCAATCAGCCTGAACGTCTGTACACTACTACGCTTTGATACAATCATGTCAAAACTACAGCTGATTTTTGGGAAAATCTAACCATCTACCATTGATGCCATTCAAAGGAGATTGTGTGATCTACCTATAATATATATATTATATAATATTAAAAGTCCATGATAGAGAACTAAAGGAGCAATAAACATTTCCTTTGTTCTTGCTGTAACTGCTTAGTGGAATAATGTCACTGCAGATTGTCTATGGCTATCACTTCTGATTGAATTCAAACTGCTACATTGGTTGAGAAGGATCCTGGTAACCCTCAAAGAGCCACAGTGGCTTAGTGGTTAAAAAGCTGAATTGCAGACTGGAAGGTTGCTAGGACAGCAGTTCGAGACTCAAGTGCTGTGTGACGGAGCGAGCCAACCTAGCAGTTCAAAAGCAAGAAATTGCACGTAGATAAATAGGTACCGCTGCGGCAAGAAGGTAACAATGTTACAGGTAAGAGTTCGTTTTAAAAAAATTGCAAGGGGAAGAGGGTAGAAATGCAGTGCTTTATCCACAGTAGCCAAGTGACATTTACAATCTTAAATCCAAAGGGGAAAAAATTGAGTCATAAAAATTCAGTAAGAAAACTAAAGTTGGTTTTTAATCATATGCATTAGTTCCACTGAAATATTTTGTTACAAAAGAGAATGACACACCCCTGAAAATAGGGGAGTAGTAGTCATGCTCATACTTATGAATATTAGATATTTGTACACAATTATCAAAAATTCTTTTGTACCCTCCATGCTGTTACACAACTTAGGTTCCTCAGTTTGTCATACAAGATGACAGATGTTTCTCTAATACTGCTCATGCACAGCAATAATTGAATGGTATTTTTAAAGTGTTATCAATAGAAACAACAATTACGGATTTAAAAATTAAGAAGTATAATATAGTATCTCACCTGCTACGGCATCTCTTTATGAAGACCAGGGGGACAAATGAAATATTTTCATATAGCAAAGTGCTACTGTAGAGGCTCTTTTGTAAGAGCAGTTTTGTAAAATAGGTGACTTATACTATCTATGCTCAGAATGAAAGATGAAGAGCCACTACATATATGCAAATACAGGTATTCAAATTGAGCTTCAAAAGAAATGGCAACACTCCCCACCCAATATTCATTCTGTGGTTTCAAGAACATGTATCTGGAGCCCTAAAGTGGGACTTACTGTGAAAAGGAGGAGGTGGTGGAAGAAATAAGCACCCCTTCCCGCAGCTCCTTTTGCCCTAGAAGCAGGAGCTATTGGGATTGTTAAACATGTGTGCAACGCATAGTTTAGCTATCTGAAAAATGAAAACTCAACTGACTTTAGGCTGCTTGTTGAATCAAAACAGCTACGTAAGAATAAATTTTGCCCCTTTTGACAGCTTTCATAGGTCCATTGCCTTTCAGTATTCTGCTTGTTATTATGATACTGATGTACTGTATTCAGAACTGTAATTCAGATGACACCTCCAGCTGAAAACCATCATCCCCTCACTTACTTCATACTTAGTTGTCTTTGAAAAGTCTGTCCTATTTGGCATAATATCATAAGACAAGAAGTGGAAAACAAGCATATCCTGCTACATAGAGCCTGCATCATCCTAGCCCCCTCTCCTTGAAGATAAAATGCTCTTTCCTGTGGTGAATGCTTTACATGGGGTAGTTTATGTGAAGAGGAATTTCCTTTTGCAGCACAATATTGCAGTTCATTCAAAACATCAGATCTTGAGCATTTGTTCAGCAGCTGCCAAATGATAAAGGAAATTTTCAGTTGCTGGTGGAAACCGCTTCCGTTTCAGTGCTTCAAAGTTAAGAGATGGTTTCTCATTGTCATGCAAGACCTCTGTGAGGGAGGCCAAACTGGTCAAGATTTCCTTTGTCTTCAGGGAAATATCCTGCAAACAAACAGAATGCAAAAGTCAGTACAGGGTGGCCAGAGCTGCTTTGTATTTTTCTTTTGAGACAGATAAATAATGCGCTGAGGTGGGGAAGACGTGTAGCTTAGGAGTTTGAATACCTTTTAGCATTTTTTTTTTAAAAAATCGCACAGATCTTATCTGCTGAGATGGAGCAGATCTATCGGAGGCCTTCCAAAAAGAGAAAAAGAAAAGAAAAGCCAGAAGGAGGGGAGCAGCCACTGTGGCAGTTCCATCTCCTGATCACTCAGTACTTCTAATGTGGGTGTGCCGAGGAAAAGGAAGAGCTAGTGCGTCACCTCTGATGGTTCTGCAGCACAGCCTATGCAAAAGTGGTGCAATGCCTGGAATGTGGCCTCCAGAAGTGGTGCCATGGTTGCTTGGTAAAAGAGCTGCAGGTGTGAGCAGTGCTCTTCTTCCACCATTGTGACAGCACAATCCATTTGTCTTTACGTAGAGGCCTCTTCTAGTCAATAGGGATTGCTCCCAGCAAATGTGCATAGGATTACAGCCTGAGTTTTCACTCCCATCTGGCCTCTCGCTGACACTGTTGTAGCTTGAAGTTTTGCTCGTCTGGTAAAAGGGATGGCAAGCTGTAGCCCTTCAACTCAAGCCACTGCTACCTTTGGAAGATGGGGAGGCAACCTCCCTCTCACAATGAGAGGCCAAATTGTGAATTAGGTATTTCTTTTTATCACTCTCTCTCTCTCTCTCTCTCTCTCTCTCTCTCTCTCACACACACACACACACACACACACAGAGCAAACTTGAGAGATAAGACATTTCTGGATACACGTACCACAGGTTGAGAACCCCTGAACTAGGGCTAGCTGCTCTGTTACCCTCAGTTTTTCATCTTTACAATGAGGCATAACCTCTCTCATGTGACTGCTGTGAAGAACCATAAAGCACTCAAATACCAGCTTAATCCAATTTACTGAGAAATCAATTACATTATTTCTGTGGGACTTGCTTCCCAAAGCCCCCCCCCCACACACACACATGAGTAGAAGAATATGGCATAAGACAAGTGACCCCAAGTCCAGAGCAGGTTCATTTGTGTAAGACTTTGCACATGGTCTTTTCAAACCCCTTTTTGTGTGTTCGACTATCTTCCTTATTCAGGTTTTTATACTGCAATAAAATCCCCAACGGTGTTGTGGCTTTGTATTGCAAAAGGTCCACAGCATTTGCGCAATAGTTCATGGAAGAACACCAAGTCCCTTTTCTCCTGCTCACTGTTCTTGGATCCAAGCCAATTTTTCACTTTAGGCAGCAAAAAAATGTGTTAGATTGAAACAGTCGAAAGATGCTTAACCTTAATAACTTGGCTGTTAGATTTCTCTGGATCTTCTGCAGACTGAACAATGAGCTGACCAATTTCCTTGTGCAATTTTCCCATTGTCATTGCCTCTGGGGAGAGAGAAAAGGAACTGTCACTCATTCCATCCATCCAGCTCCCTGAAAATACACAAGTCCACGGGTGGCCAAGCTTTCACCATGAATGCTCCTAGACCTTTAATGGTTGTATAGGTGAGGGCATTTCAGCAGGTGCAGCTGCTTTAGCAGCACCATCAGCATTTGCAGCTGCCAAGATTCTGTCTTTTACACAACTCTTAAGAACCCAGAGGCCCTAATGGTGGAAGGTTGGCCACCTCTGCACTAGTCAATGATAGCACAGTCATTGGACGGTACAGCTATGGCCACCAACACCATGATCAAGGGGATGCCAAAAGATGCTACTCATCCTGAAAGTTTCTTGACACACCACAAAATAAATACAAATGAACTCAGCCCCTGAATCACGGTTTCTTCATTACCAGCACTCTGTAACCAACTTTTTGCTGTGTTTACCATACCACAGGTGGGCTGGATGAACTCTTATTATTACATTTTAGCACCAAATCTTGCATGCTTCTACTGCTTATTAAATTTTCCTTTCCAGTCAAGACGTATTATTTGAGTTGAAGCCACATTTTTGCTCATCCCAATGGTAAGCAGAGGCAATCACCTCTTCCCCTCCACCCCCACCCCCATTAAAAAATACCTTCAGACTCTGAAACTTTGTGCATGCCTGCTTCGACTGTTTTGGGTGCACCTTCTACAATTTTCACCGCAGTTGGAAATTAGCTTTGGCAATAAATGTATGCCTACACTGTATGTTAATCATGCCTATATAGAGGGATGCACTAGAATAGTGGTTCTCAAACTTTTACAGGCCTGTAAGGGGACCTACAAGTCATTGCAGACTCAGCGGTGACGTTGGCGATGGCACTTCTTGGGTCCCGCTGCCACTGTGGTGGGAAAATGTTTTTTCCCCACTTAGCAGGGGGCGCGCCAGCCCTCTGGGGGTTGTGGGAGGTCCACAGCCCCCTCTTCAGTCCCACCCACCCTCCATGCCTCAAGAGTTTCCAGTCATGTTTGGGAGCTACTTTTTTGCCAAAAAACAGAAGTAGCTCCCAAACACAATTGGAAACTCTTCTGAGGAGCGGGAGTAATGGTGTGGAGGGGCTCTGGAGGGCTGGCGCGACCCCTGGTAAGTGTAAATAACCTTTTTTTCCTGTGGTGAGACCCCAAAAGTGCTATCACTAAATGTCACCATGCCCCTTAATGACTACTTCTGGCTGGTGGGGTGAGTTGCGACCCACCAGTTTGAGAAACACTGCACTAGAACGCTGCCATGGAACCGAGATTGAGAGTAGCATTTTGCCCTGTTTTTCCAAGATTAGAAATTTACAACAAGATCTCCTAGAATCTACTCCTATCAAAGAGCAAACAAGCTGAAAAACAAAATGACAAATCAAACCTTTTGCTTGCTGTGAAATGGTGATTTCACTTTCAGCCAGATTCACGTATACATCATATAGGTCCATCCTGTTGCTCACTTCTGAGTCTATAAATCCAGCAATGTAACCTGATCAGCAAAGATTGACAATGATCACTGCGTGTGAAAATTCTAACTGGGAATGCTTTAACAAAACAAAAGCTGATGTTTGTATTAGTTATTTTTTGCCTTAAAAAATAATAAATCTTAAGGTTCCATGCTGCTCCAGAATTTCTACTAATTTCATTGGAATTGAGTGTTCCACTATCCCACTCAGGACAATCCTAGCAGGGAAAGCAGCCACAAAAATGCAACATCCATTAAAGAGTTTCATTTCAAAATACAGGAGATCTCTAATCCACAATACATTTAGAGACTCTGCCCACCTCAATTCCAGAAGAGAAGAACATACTGCTTTAATACAATGATTTCCAGATGTTGGATTAGGACCCGTCAATGGATCACTGAAAACTGCAGCTTGTTCATAAAGTCACTAGTCAATACAGCATTTGAGGGCAAAGAATGAGTAGAACCCCTTTGCAGCTGGGGACGTTCGTAAACTAGAACTAGGCTTCAAACAAATTAATTATATTTGAAAAGTAGAACATCTGAAAAACTATACCTCTAAGATCAATATTATAACATTAATGGCTGTCATCTGCTACTCTTCAGTTCCTTTACAGCAAAAGAAGAATTCAGCCAATGCGTTTAGCAATTAGTGGACTCTGCCTATTGTTATCCATACCTGGACACAACTTTAATGCTTCCAGTTCATCATCATTTAAATGTACATATGAATGAAGGATTGACCAATCTTGCCGATGCCACACTAAGGCAGGGAGAGTTCTAAAAAACAAAGCCACAGTTAAGACAACGTTTTAGCACAAATAGGTGCTTTCAAGAAATGCAATTGCTTGCGTGCCTCGCTATCTCCAAGCACAAAGTGTTATTGGCATTTAACTCTTTGGATTTAACTGTATATAAATAAAGAGAACATACTGAACATGCAACTCATATCCATAACTAACAAACCTGAAACAAGCTTCAGCGCTTGACACCTAAAGTTTTATTTCATCTGCATGCTATACCTTGTAAATTCCTGGATGGCTTCTATTCTAGGGTGATACACTACAATTCTTTTCTTTAACATGAGTGCAGTATAGAGGATGACTGTTTCCATTCCAAATTGAGATATTATATCTAGAACAGAAAGAGCAAAAATATGATTTTAATATTGCATGATAACAAGATTTCCATACAACTTGCAACAACAAGAATGAAAAGCATTTGCAACGACTTGGTTGACTTAAATCACCACGACAGGGATAGTTAGGATTACCATATTTTGAGGGACCCAAACCCCCTCCCCCCATTTTTTTTCTCCACACCAATTTTTATTTTCTGGCTGTGTCACCGATGACTTTTTTTTTTAGCACCATTTTTTCTTGTCCATTTTCCTGCTCCTCCTGCGGCACTGCTACTGCGCCCACTGTTGTGCCCACCGCCGCTGCCCCCGGCCGGGGCTCCTCGTGGGCTGGATGCTTCAGCCGGAAGCGCGCGAGTCTGAAGCATCCATGTGAAAGGGACTAACAGCACGATCCTATGCATTAGGATTGAGTAGCTTACTACTCAAAGTAAGCTTCATGGAGTTCAATAGGACTTACTCCCAGGTGTGTATAGGATTGCAGCCGGGCAATCCTGTTGTAAAGATGCCAGCAGGCGGCATCCTGAGCTCCGCCGCAGGCAGCCTGCAGCAGGCAGCCCACAGCGGAAAGTCTACTCGGGGAAGGGGCCGAGCATCCCCTTCCCCAAGTGTAATAGCGGCTGGGGCCGATAGGCCTCCTCAGAATTCAGGCAGCTATTTTGCTGGCGGAAGTTGGAAGAGGCCGTGTAACGGCTCAGCTGATCGGTGGGGGTCAGGATTCGACCGAGGCCGATCCCCGCTCCGATTGGTTGGGCCTATCGGCCCCCGCTGTTTGCTCCTGAACCTCCCCCCCGCTGGATCCTTACCTGGGTCTGGCAGCGGGCAGGAGCTGGTCCGGGTGGCGGAGCAGGGCAGGCCGGCCTTGCGTGAGTCTTGGCCAGCAGAACACTCGTTCCGCCATCCAAATTTAGTATAGGATTGCACCATAAGATGTGTAGATGATCTCTAAGAGGAGTTCAAAAAAGCCTCACACGCTGCTTATGACCCAAGCATGAGGCATTCAAATATCATTCAGACCATTTTACCAGGCTGAAAATATATCACATCTGTAACATGGTGTCCTCTGAGGGCACAGGATATAGCCACCTTGCTGAAGTTAAGCTGGTCTAGGTCTGGTCAGTACCTGGGAACCCCTTGAGTTCCATGATGGAAGTAAGAAAGCTGGATACTAATATTAAGTAAGAAAGCTGGATACTAATATTAAGTAAATCAATAGATACAGTAACTTCAACACAACCAGCTGTTGGGCTGCCATCTTAAGTAAACTTACTTGGAAATCAGTTCAAAATAAACATGTTTATAAAGAAGGCTGAGTTGCAACCACAGCTTTAGAAGAATTTCTCCTCACCTTTGATTGAGCCCATAAGATAAGCTTTTCTGACATCAAAATCTTTGCTTAAGAAAGAACCATTTTCTTCATTCTGGCAGATGCCCTTTGTGACAACGGAAATATAACTCTCCATCATTTTCACAGGGCTTCCATATTTCAGGTATATTCTGAAAAATAAGGAAAGTCTCCATCTTTTTAACAGTGTACAAAAACTAGAGTAAGAAAACCCACTAGACTCTAGTCCAGGGATATGAAACAAGGCCCATTGGCTGGGTACGGCCCACAGAACCTCTTTATCTGGCCTGCGTGATGCTGGGCTCTCCCAGCACAACCATCAGCTGCTCTCAACTGCTGAGCTGCAAAGTGACACATTGGCAGAAGTGGCATTGCTGAAAGGATGGTGCTTGGAGAGCCCAATTATCATGCAGGCCTCCCAATTATGCAATTATCAAGCAGGTGATGACCAGAAATAAGCACTTTTTTTCTCACATAGGAACTCATTTGCTGGAGTCACACAAAATATTCAAATCTTGATAATGCTTTCAAGATATGGGAGACCCAATTATCACATGAGCCACATTTTCAGCAGCGCTGCTTCTACCCAGGTATAACTTAGCAGCCCAGTAGCTGAGAAATCCTCTACAAAGTGTCACCTTGGCAGAAGCAGCGCTGCTGAAAGGGCGGTCCGTGTGATAATTGGGCTCTCCCAGCATTGCCCTTTCAGCAGTGCCACTTCTGCCAAGGCACTGGGAGGGAGAGATGGAAGGAGGCCTCTGAAGGTGAGGAACATTACGGGGAAAGAGGCAGACCAAGAGGGGTGAAAAGGGAGTAGCTGGCAAGGTGCTGGGAAAGCCCAATTATCACACAGACCGCCCTTTCAGCAGCACTGCTTCTGACAAGGTGTCACTTTGTGGAAGATTTCTCAGCTACTGGGCTGCTAAGTTACACCTCGGTAGAAGCAGCACTGCTGAAAGTGTGGCTCGTGTGATAATTGGGTCTCCCATATAATAAACAATAATTCCAGTATTTATATACCGCCTTTCTTGTCATTGGATATCTCCTTTGACTTTAATTCAAGACGGTTTCAAAATTTGATTATTTTCTGTCAATTTGCAGCTAAGTTCCTATTTGAGAAAAAAAGTGCTAATTTCTGGTCATCGCTTGCTTAATGATGTCACCTCGTGCTTAATGAAGTCTGGCCCTCAGCAGGCACCATAAATGCTATTCGGCCCACTGTATGAAATGAGTTTGACACTCCTGTCCTAGGCCATATTCAA
This sequence comes from Plestiodon gilberti rubricaudatus, assembly GCA_026170595.1. Classification (NCBI taxonomy): domain Eukaryota; kingdom Metazoa; phylum Chordata; class Lepidosauria; order Squamata; family Scincidae; genus Plestiodon; species Plestiodon gilberti. The sequence continues at coordinate 60,787,018 of JANXHW010000003.1, read as the reverse complement.
TGTTAAAATGCTCTAATTTTAGCACATATAAATTGAGTTACACATAAGTTTAACTGCCTTTCTGAATTCTATGGCCGACATATGATCTTTTCTGGATTTCCTGTTTTTCCAAGTCAGTTAGAACTATGCAACTTGATGACAAACAATCTACTTGCAAGAACAGAGTCCTTTTTTGGAAGTTTTCATGGAAAACAGGGTTCTATTAAGTTCCATAAGACTTATCTAATCGGACACTGCACTATGGCGTTGAATCATTCAAGACCATGACCATGACAAAAAAAGAAAAATATTTATTGTAATAAGTTCCTTTTAGAACAGCATTTGATCCTCTCAAAAAAGCTGACTGATTATACTTGCAGTATTTATAATATGCAACACTGGAAGAAGGGGAAAAAGTCTACAAAAGTCCTCATTTTCTAGCAAAACTAGTGATTAATGCTATTATATAGAATCAGTTACTGTAATTGGAATACAGTAGACTTCCAAACCTAAACATGATTTGCAATAAGATATGCTGGTAGATTTTCAAATCATTAGACCACTAAAAATATTTGATCTTACTTTGGAGAAAAGTATATATAGTATTTGAACATTAATATTAAATAGGTAAATTTTAAGGAAGTGTGGTTGACAACACTGGTCAACACACTTTTTCTGGCATAAGGTATTCCAATGGTTTTAATGTAATTTTGGGGCGCTGATTCCAAATCTGGCATCAGTTTTTGTCTATCACATCAGGTTTTTATCAAATATTGCATTTGATGCCGATAGCATAAAAACGAGATGTGATAGAGCAAATCTGATTTGGAATCAGCACCCTGAAATTAGTCTAAAACAGCTGCAAAGGTCCAGGTCAGAAAAATAGGTTTGTTTTGTAGACCAGTGCAATCAACTATATGACTATTACCCTGTTACTATAGCATACATTTGCACAGAACAAACCATTTATCTGAGCAAAATAGCATCTATGTTTTAAGCTGGCGCTTGTTCAGATACATGTGTGCATGTTAGAAGAGGCATGCCCTTCTGTGACAGCAAAGAGAATGCCTCTACTAAGATGATGCTGCCGCCTGCATTTCTTGTAAATACACTTGTGCTATAAATAAGCATGTTGCAAATCTTTTACCAAACCTTTTTAAAATGTACTGCTCAATTCTCAAGGGGGGGGGGACAACACCTAATTGATCCAAAGGTTTTTAACTGATCAATCAACTTAACTTTGCAGCTCTAACATGAAACAAAGCTTTTGTACACACCGACAGAGTATCCTAGTGAAGGCTGCATATTTCTCTGGGTTAAAGTCTTTGGTTGTCAGGACAATGGAAAAATGGGTCACCTATCAAATACACATACAAAAAGTAAGTGTTATATTCAGATGTTTTATTATAACCTTATATTACAACAATCACACAAAATATTACAATAATGCCAGGAATCAACACAGTATTCAGTCCCATTGAAAAACAGTAAGTGGGCCAAAATTAATGGATTTAGTCTTCACCCACTTTCATCAAATAAGAAAGTTCAGCGTTTGCATAATCTATGGTATATAAAGATGGTTTCTTCCCATCCCATCAACCCCATGAGAACTGCAAAAAGGAGGAAGAAAAGAAATCATCTGTAAGATGAGGAAGCATGGCAATTCTTCCATTTAAGAATAAGCAAGATCATCTACATTTTTAAAGGCTACAATACAATAAGCCTTACTGCATCTCCAAATATGGAGTAAGTCTCAAGCATGCTTCAAGGAACTGAAATCAGTCTGCCTCATAGATCTTATCAGGATTCAAGCATGTATTTTTTCTCTTTTAGCAAAGTTTGGGACATTTGAAACTACTTTATTCAATGGGAATGGAGTTAGGGATGGCTGGAAGCAGACAACGTAACGGAGAAGTTCCACAAATTATATAATCCTGCAGAGTATCTGATGCTCTCTTGGGTCTTGTTTGCTCACCTTGTGTTACTTTCTGTTTGCCTTTTAGTATATCTGTTAATATTAGCTCCCCCCCCCCCATGGAGCTGCTTATGAATACAACTTTAAAAATGTGATTTTTAAAAGTGTGATTTATTTGAAAAAACAATGACACCACTTCCTGCTTACTGACATCACTTCTGGCCCTAGGTCTTAGGGGGGTTCTGATAGATTGCCATTTTACAAAAGGGGGTCCTGGTGCTAAAAAGGTTGGGAACCACTATTCTAGGTCTATATCAACTTCCTCAGAGTCAAACCTACCTTTTTCAAGGCTGAGGAATCCGGGACTTCTGTAGTTGCAACATAGAACCAGGTGAGCCTGTACTGTCCAAATACAAAAGCGTGAAGCCGTTTGCTTTCGTCTGTAAGGCAGCATTTTCTCAGCAAGAGATCCCTTAAGTCAATTGTTGCAGAAGGGTAACACCATACCCACAAGGCATCTCCATTGGTATCTTTTTCTATGGTGGAAAGATGTTCACTGTGAGAATGCCAACAGCAGCAAGGAAGGAAGTTGAGTGGTTAATCAGTTCTGTTTCCTGCTATCACTTTAATACTCCCCATCCCTATATACACTAAAGAGATTGATTTCTGCTCACAAGTGACATATGGATACAGGTATTTTGTTGTCTTGTGTGCTCTGAGGCATCTGGTGGGCCACAGTGAGATACAGGAAGCTGGACTAGATGGGCCTTTGGGCCTGATTCAGCAGGGCTCTTCTTATGTTCTTATGACATTATTTAAACCTCAAGTCAGTGTTGCTGTTTTCAGTCTATGTTGTAACTTATACATTAGATGCAGAAGGATCTGCAGCTATGCTCAGGCTAGAGATTCTGGACAAGCCTTATTAAAGCACCTGAAGCTACTTCCGAATAATTTCTGTATTTCAGAAGAAGTGTGCTATCAAGAATTGGAGACCTCCTTAAAAGTTCAACATAGAAAATGGTGTACAACATGACTTTAACAGTTATTCATCACAAGCCACAAGAATGTATATGGGGTCATGGGGAAAAGAGATATAGCCACCTATACAGTGTCAAGTCTTTATAAACAGGACTGGATAATAGGATTGCAAAACGTATGCACCCAGATGACTATACGTATTTTAAGGGCTTTTTGTAAATTGGCAAGAGAGAAAACATACACAAATTCACAACCTTGTGCTCTGCACTAATGAATCCAGAGTACTGTATATACCCCTGTGTTGCTACTCATAGTCTATTCCCTCCTTTTTGTACGGAAAGGGTGGGCATACGTACATCTTTTGACCATTCGATTATTCTCTTCGCTATGCATTCCTGCTATTCCAAAAGGCAACGAGCATAGGATTACCGGTACCTACCCAGTCGGACAAAAAAAACAAACCTGCCCCCGCCCCGCAGTTGCTTCATCAATTATCATCAGTAAAGGCTACCGCGCGCGTATTCTCAAAAGGGGAAGCAGAATCAATTGGAATTCGAGGGGAGGGGGAAAGAAAGAGAAAATGATCCTGTGTTCCCTCTACCCATCTTTGTTGCTGGTAGACGACAAGGGTGTGCTTACCGATCAACCCCACACCCAACAGCAGCTGAGCCTCCGTCTCTGCCATCTTTGGGCTCTCACAGAGGCCCTCCTCCTGGACCCCGCCTATTTCCCGAGAACCTTGCCTAGCCCTATCATGGGACTCAGAAATACACACAGCCCGGCTTCCGGTTTTATTTGTGAGCTTCATTTTATACGGTTAGAGCGGAAAAAGCACGATGTGTCTCCCTGCTGGAAATGGATGGCGCGCAAGCCCTCTGTATTCAGTTAAATGCTGGCTTTGTTACTATTTTCAGAGGACGATTGAGGTGACAGTTCACGTAGATTTACCTTTGCCACAGTCTGATTTTGGGGGGGATAATATATTTTGCTGTTCTGCCTCTTCAACATTATTGTGGGATTATTTAAGATGACACAGGAGTAGTTAGAGCAATGTGTTTTGTGTAGTTTTGCAGTGGAGATGTGTATCTGCGCTGCTATGCATGTCTACTCAGTAGTAAGACCCATTGTGTTCAGTGGAGTTTACTCCCATCTAAGTGTGTATGGGATTGCAACCCAAGTAGGTAAAAAGCCTTTAGTAAACCACTATCTCAACTCCCATCTGAAATGTGGAATTATAACACAGAGGGGTTATTCCCATTTTAATCTGCATTATGGAAATAACTGTGATTCACCCTTTCCGTACAAAAAGGAGGGAATAGACTATACAGTCTATGAACACCATTGCGGAATTGACATCTGGTAGCCCTCCAGTTTTGCAGGGGGATGTAAACACTGGATTACATTATTTTACAGGAATGTCAAGTCATTCAGCCTCAAAAGCATGCAATATGGTGAGTAGAACACTGGGCTACATCGCAGGGTTGTTGTAGAAGACCATTCTCTTTCAGCCTCAGTCTTTTTTTTTTTTTAAATCTGCTGCCATGGAAGTACCAGGAATTGAACCTGGAACCTATGGCTAGTCCCTAAATTACTGTGTGCGGTTCCCCACCCCCATAACAACCTCAGGAGGTAGGTATGCATTTTTTTACATGGGAATAAGAGGAGATAAGGAATGCTCACCTGTCAAACTGTACCCAACTACAAACTCACAATTTTCGGGGTCAACTCAAAGACCATGGTCTCGAAGAAATACGCACATTCCTCCGTCTCCGACCCTGAAAATTGTGAGTTTGTTTATCTCTCTGTTGGCCATGAAAGTCTTAGATCACATGTACCCAACTACAATCATTATTAGCATGTACCTGAGTGTCTCTTCGCATTAGAGAGGACTCTCTGGAGAAGACTCTGATGCTGGGAAAAATTGAAGGCAAAAGGAGAAGGGGAAGGCAAAGGATGAGATGGTTAGACAGCATCACCGATGCAACGAACATGAAAATGAGCGAACTCAGGAAGATAGTGGAGGACAGGAAGGCCTGGCGGGATATGGTTCATGGGATCACGAACGGTCGGACACGACTGAACAACAACAACGAGTGCAGTTATTCACACGTTCCACTCAATATAGGAACTCAGTATTGATTTGGAAAAATAAATCAAGGTATGCCTTTTTTTTACATGAGAATGCACACTAGAATTCAAACAGCTGCACTCAAATACAGAACCAACATATGAACAGCGACTGGCTCAGGCCTATCCTGCGAGCATCAGGAATTTGAACCTGGGTCTTCTCCAGCCCTAGTTAAATAATGTAACCACAGCACGAGCGAGACATTTGTCCTATGTGGCTAACCAAACACAGCTTATGGCTGGGCTCGAAACCACAGGACCTGCCGTACTTTCTCGCGCAGGCGCTCTTCTAACGTACAGCCTCCAGTGCCTGGCGCCTTCACTTCCGGACACGTTTGTGCGCGCGGATCACGTGGCATCCTCCGTTTCCGGCCTTGCTCGCTGCCTGGCTGAGCGCTCCTTGAGGCTGGCTGCCGCGTGAGGAGAAGCCGTCGCCATCATGCCGGTCTATTTTCAGCGGCCCGAGAACGCCCTGAAGCGGGCGAATGGTGAGTGCGGGACTCTTGTCGGTCGCTCACGTCCTGGCAGCGGCAGTCTCTGTCTTTCTTCGTCTCCGTGCCCCGCCCGGCCTCCGGAGCTTCATTATGCCCAGTAATGGAGGATGAGGCCTAGGCTCCTGAGTCCTCTGACTATAGCCACTCCCCTCCCCGCCAGTCTTGTTTCGCCAGGCGGGGCAGAGCCCTTTCTCGTCCATCCCTTCAGGCCCCTGGCGAGGCAAAGAGATATTCTGCCTTCAGTATGAGGGGAGACTTGTCTGTTTTCCGTTCGCCCCATCGGTGCCCGTCCCATCTCGTTCCCTACCTGTGATGTGGACGGGTGGGGGGCGTGTGAGTGAGGCAAGGAATGTCCATTCATTCCCCACTTGGTGCAGCAATAATTTTGCCTTCCTGTTTTTGGTCTCTCTCTGATGGTTACCATGTTTTGATGGTCATGCTCTTCATAATTGACACCTTGATCAAAAGGTCGACTTTTTCTGGTATAAACGTTCCACAACTTCACAGTCCAATTTTAGGATTCAGAATTCTTAAATCGCACTTAAACAGTCACGTTCTCTTCTTTTTGTGCTGAAACATGGACTCTTCTGTGTTCCTCACAATTCTATTTCTTAATATTGCTGTTGTAAATCAAGTAATTGCAAAATAAAAGGATAGGATGAGACATAGAGGATAATGCTTTCAGACCTTTTGCTTCATTTTTTTTAAAAAAATATTTGAATCAAAATGGTCCATTTGAGTCTCAAGATATGAACTGCCTGATGTGGTAGGATTATTATGAATAATTATGAATAATAATATAATATAGCAGCCTTATGTAATAATTATGAATAATAATATAATATAGCAGCCTTGGTAAGCAACCAAGACTGCAATCCTGTATTTATTTATTTTTATTTTTATTTTTCACATTTTTATACCGCCCTTCCTCCAAGGAGCTCAGAGTGGTGTACATATTTCCTCCCCTCCTTTTGTCCTCACAACAACCCTGTGAGGTAGGTGGGGCTGAGAGATAGTGACTGGCCCAAGGTCACCCAGGAAGCTTCGTGGCTGAGCGGGGATTTGAACCTGGATCAGGACTGAACTATAAACCTATGGAACAATACATGAAGTTAGGCAAAGCACAAATTATAAACTCTCCTTGTTTTCCATTTAATTCAGAAGGTTTTTTATTGTTGGACAGCTACCTAAGATGTCAGCTGATGCAAAAAGTGGGAATTATTCAGGAGACTGGATTATCTGGAGCACTATTCTCACTGTTCATATGTTGACAGGCCAGGGGAGAAGATAACACCAGCTAGCTCTGCCTCCAACCTCTGTAACTTCACCCAAAAGGGAGAATGGCTCTATGTGTACACAAGCAACCCATTTTCACCCTCAGAATGTGTGGAGATTGGGGGCAGTGCTAGCTGACGCGCAACCTGTGGACAACAGGGTGAGAATAATTTACTTTATGTTTAACTGTTGCCCTGAGCAGACATTATAATATACAAACCCATATAATAGTGGGGGAAGCAGCCAACGCAAACACGTGCAGTGTGGATCCGCCTTTAATTACACAAATGATCTCTTCTCATAGAGAACATTTGCTCTTCAGACAAATGCTGTCTTCAGTGGGTCAGAGCTTTAGAGCAGGGGGCAGGGCTTGCTGGCACAATCTCCCCTCCCCCCATCGCGTGCTGCTGTATTGTATAATGTCTGCACCATGCTACTGTGGAATTTAGTTGTGTTCTTGAACATTTAAGTTGGCTGAACAAGACAAAAATTAGCAATAGTTTTAAAACAGTGTTCAGGAAGTTTGTGGCTGCCATACTTAACACGTTATTGTCATCCCTTCTGAGTCTTCTGAGTCTTTTATTTAAGTGCACTAAAAATACCAGCAAAACAACTTGCCGCATTAGTGCTGGGAAGTGTAAATGCTCACTTTGAAAGCTAATTTAATTAGCAAAATTGCTGGTAAGAACCAGTTTTAAATGATAGGGTTGGCTGTAATATAAAATACAGCACATATGGTATGAGCATAGTGTAATTTGATTAAAGCAGGTTGTAATAATGCACAGTAAATATGAAATCCAATTTAATAAGGTCCAAATCTTCACACTCAGGAGGAATTAGGTTCTGATGCTTCAGTTGAAAGGCAAAAATCCATTTCCATAAACATGTCTGTGTGGTTACATTACCATTCTGTGAATTACTCAAACCTAAGTTTTGCATTTGATAGGTACTTGTTCAGAAGCAATGCTAAGCCATGGTTTGATGTTAAAAGAATAAGCCTTATGTATGTTCATATGCTCTGTCCTACTCTCGCATGCCACGATTAGTAATTTTCTGTCCTTTTGTGTTAAACCATAATTTGCCATTGTCTTCAAAATGGAAAGCTATGGCTTATACGTGCTTGCAAACCAGGATCGCAAACTGCAGTTTGCTTCTTTGGACAAAAATGGCAAACTATGGCTTGCTGCAACCAAGAACTGGAAGTTAGTCATTAAAGGAAAGAGGAAGTGTGTGGAAATACAAGGAGAGAGGAAGTGTGTGGAAATGCAAGGCTTGTTCTTCTGGCATCACAGCATGGTAGGTATCGCATCTAAACATACCCCAATGTTAAACTGTTAGGAAATACTTCTATACATTAACAAAATGTACAAATCTTAGGTTACATGCTTACATAGGACTAAATGTCCTGTGCACACTTTCCTGAGCAAGTCAATTTAAAGAAATTTTTGGATTTCAAAATAAGGAATTTGATTAAAATTACCAAGAAGAAAATATTGATTTCAGCCATTGATTAAAATCAAGGTTAAGAAAATATACGAACAAGCGTGCCGTAGTCTAACTCAGTGTCTCCCAAACTTTTTTGACCGTGACCCTAAATATCGTTTTTCTCTCAGTCTTGTGACCCACGGAGGTGGTACATGTTAATAATAATGATTAAAAAGACCTTCCCGTGACCCTCAAGAACACCCGTGTGGCCCTCGTTTGAGTCGCAACCCTTAGTTTGGGAACCACTGCTCTAACTGATGGTTTTAATGATGAAAACGTTCTGGTTTGCAACTAAATAAAACTTGTATACAACTAAAGAACCCACATGATTCTTAACATTGTAGAATTATGCTGTTTAGAGATAAAGGTCAAATTTCTTATTTGGGTCTTCCTGCACATATGCAAGAATATTAAGTGAGATCGTTTTTTTATTTCAGGGTCAAACTAGATTGGGGGGCGACCATGTGTATGTTAAAAACATGTTTGTGGTGTTCACATATAAAATAAGAGTGTGGGCCAGGAAGTGAGGTTGGGCATGGAGTCAGTTGACACTACACAGTGCACCATAAGAACATAAGAAGAGCCCTGCTGAATCAGGCCAAGCTTCCTGTATCTCACAGAGGCCCACCAGATGCCTAAGGGACACTCAGGACAACAAGATACCTGTATCCTGTTGCTACTCCTTTGCATCTGGCATTCAGAGATAGGCTACCTCTAAAACCCCAGAGGTTCCACCAGGGGACTGGAGTTACCGTATTTCTTCGATTGTAAGATGCCATCAATTCCAAGATGCACCTTTAATTTTAGTGCCACCAGCAGGAAAAAAATGCCACTGATTGCAAGACCCTTCCATGAATTCGCCCACTCAGCACCAACTCTCCCCAGCTGAAGTGCCGGCTCCGCCAGAACTTGCCAGAAAATGCCTCCCAAATGCTGTTTTCTTCCTTACTGGGGTTTGGGGAGCTTCGGGGAGGTCTGTGTGACCCTCTGCAGGCCTCCCCGATCTTCAGATTGCCAAAAAACGGTGCTTTTTGGGCACTTCCGGTTTCCGCGAAAACAGGAAGTGCCCAAAAATTGCTGTTTTTCGGCAATCTGAAGATTGGGGAGGCCTGCAAAGGGTTGCGCAGGCCTCCCCGAAGCCCCATAAGGATGAAAATGGCATTTGGGGGGCATTGGGGATGCCCTCGATTCTAAGACGCACCCCATTTTTACAGAAGCTTAATTGGGTAAAAATGTGCGTCTTAGAATCGAGGAAATACGGTAATATACCTCTACATGAGTTCTTTGTTGCTGCTGCTAAATATGCTTTTGGCAGGGTCAGAACCTTCCAGAAACAAGGGATGGTAGTTATTGGTGTAGTGTTTCTTCATGGGATGAAAAGTACATGCCCAAGCTTATTGGTTAGTAGAGTCTCAAGCATTCAGAATTTGAGTCCTGAAAATATTTTAGATAGTTGGAGGACAGACATGCCAGGAGGACAGAAGTGCCTGCAGTTCCTAACTACAGATTTTACCATTCTTCACCATATTCTCTAACACATTGGTTCTCAAAGTTCTCCCCGCAAGGCAGGAAGAATTCTAAGTGTTTGTGGGGGCGGGGACAGCAGTAGCAGCGATCCTGGGGATTGCCACTGCCGGGGAAAAAATGTAATTTTTCCCACTTACCGGAGGGGGGGGGGCTGGAGCCCTCCAGACGCTGCAAGGAGGCCCGCAGGCCCCTCCACAGACCTCCCCGAGCTTTAGATCGCCGCTCTGTGGCAATCTAAAGCTCAGGGAGGTCTGTGGAGGGGGCCGCAGGCCTCCCTGCACTATCCAGAGGGCTCCAGGATCCCTGGTAAGTGGGAAAATTACGTTTTTAAACTTTTTTCCCCAGCGGTGGCGGCGATCCCCAGGATCTCTGTCGCCATGATGTCCCCACCCCTTAAGGTGGCAGGGGACAGCGTCCAGTTCTTCTGGTGGGTCTTGACCCACCAGTTTGACAACCGCTGCCCTAATACACACCTAAGCTCTAACACGCATCAAGTGTTTACTTAAAAGTTTTTCAGTCAGCTCTGCTACAACCTTTGTGTTTCTAATAATATGCTAAGTCAGTGGTTCTCAAACGTTTTAGCACTGGGACCCACTTTTTAAAATGACTCCACACTCCATCGGGACCCACCTAGCTTTACGATACTTTAAAAAAGTGATCTAGAAATACATAAATATGTTTATTTACAAGTAAAGAGATCAGCTGCTTGCAGGGTAAATAGCAACTATCTTGCAAACTGCAGGAGCTTAGCTCTTTGAAGGGCAACTAATAGCTACTGTATCTGATTTTTGAATAGCCTCCAGGCTTGTGGCAATTACTTATCTGATCTTTCCATCACCTGGGACCCACCAGAAATCAGGTCGCGACCCACCAAGTGGGTCTTGACCCACAGTTTGAGAAATACTGCTAAGTCATACAAGAAACTTACTGTTTCAAAACACTTGTTCTGTTTTCCTGAAGACTTACAGTGCAATCCTAACCAACATTCCAGTGCCTTTGTAGCCTTGCCAACAGCGTGCACACTGTATTTTGCAGTGCAGGGGCAGTCATGGAGACCTCTTCAAGGTGAGGGAACATTTGTTCTCTTACCTCGGGGCTGCATTGCAGCTGCACTGGCACTGGAAAGTTGGTTAGGATTGCGCTGTTAAATTGCTAGTCTGAGGTAACAGTCTAGGTAGCAGTGCAAGCCTATGCATGTCTACTCAAAAGTAAGTCCTTTTTGAATTAAGTGGAATTTACTTCCTGGTGAGTGTTAGTAGGATTGCAGCCTTGGAGGTAGAGAAATGTGTTCTGTCTGACCCAACTTTATGTCATCTATTTGTTCTCTTCCTTCCCCTTCCCTTTGTAATACCTTGTAGTTCGGGCTAAAGAGGAACATAAGTTCAGGCTAATGTTTCAAACATTAGGATTACTCAATTTTACTAATATTTTAATCTGGGACTGAATGCCTCTTGAGATAGTATAAACTACGTTTAATTTATGCAATCTCCATGCATGGGGTTTAGGGGGATATGTGTGAGGGACTAAGAGGGTAAAGAGTTCAGTCAGCAGACCCCCACCCCCTGCTTGAAGAACAGTTTGCAATGCTGAGGTTGCATGAAGGCCTGGGCAGTTTTACAGGTTTGGGAGCAAGTTCCATATATTCACTCACCCCCCTTCTTGCACATAACTGTGTTGGTCATTTGCTGCATGTCTTGAAAACAAAAATATTTTTTTTTGTCAGTTTGCAGAGACCCTTGTTTACCTGGCTGCCTGTTGGTGATTCTTAGTTTTCACAAGCAGCCAGGCAAGAAGCTGTTGATGAATCCAAGCTTGCAAATACAGTAGTCTCCTCTGTTCCACTTAGGATATATCTCATGCGAAAGTAATGTCATTCAGTTTTTATTGGGAATGTGAATTTATTTTTCACGGTTTATTTTTTTAGAATTTCTTGAGGTTGGGAAGAAGCAACCCGCTCTTGATGTTCTCTACGATGTTATGAAAAGTAAAAAACACCGAACATGGCAAAAAATCCACGAGCCGATTATGTTGAAGTATTTGGAGCTCTGTGTGGACCTCCGCAAGAGCCACCTGGCAAAGGAAGGATTATATCAATACAAAAATATCTGCCAACAGGTAGAAGCTTTGAAAAGTTTCATTCTGTTAGTTAAGCATTAGCGAAGTTTACCATAACATAACATAATGCAATGTTTAACATAACATAATGTTTAGCATAACATAATGCAAGTGAAGCGAAATATTTTTAGGTGTTTTGAAAGATGTTTTGTTCCTCTGTGTGTGTGTGTGTGTGTGTGTGTGAGAGAGAGAGAGAGCTGTCTATAAAACAGTTTGTAGAAATTGATTGCTTAGAAATTTCTACTTAGTAATTGATTCTTAATATCAGAAGGTTCCTCTGGAATCTGAATAATAGAAGCAATAAATCATTTTTTCTCAGATATTTTGCTACGCTGTTATATTTTACTGCCCTGTTTTGACCTTCCCATATAAATACTGTTTCCTGTTTAAGCACATGTACTTCAACTATTCCAATTTTGATGTAGGTGAACATCAAATCCTTGGAGGATGTTGTTCGGGCTTATTTAAAATTAGCAGAAGAAAAAACTGAAGCTGCTAAAGAAGAATCCCAGCAGATGGTGTTAGATATAGAAGACTTGGATAATATTCAGACTCCAGAGAGGTATGAGGCTGTGCTATGATTTTTTGTATGAGACTTACTTTTGTCTTTAGCACTTGTACAGTATGTGTTGTAAATAGTTTGACCAGCTAACTTATACTCTAAGGTCCCATCATATGGAAGCCTATACCAATCACCCTCTTCGGGGTTTTGCCTGACTCAGCTGGATCATCTTTGAACTGGAAATTTTGTGGCGTATAATGAAATCTATAGTGGATTTACAGCCTAATCCTATGCCGGCAGAACAGGCACGCATGCTGTTGTAAATGTGCCGTAAGGCACGTTGCAGCAGCACGGAAGCTCGCAGCGCTGGCAGAAATGCCTGTGACAGTCTGCCGGCACCAGTTCCTTGTGGGGCCCCTGTTGCAGCAGGTAAGCTCCTGCCAGAGTGCGGAGGGGCGTGGGGTGGGGACATTTCAGGGTGGGGGGAGGGTGGGTCAGGCCAGGAAGGGGGGCCCAGACTCAGCGGAGGATATTCTATCCTCCTTCCTGGGCTTGACAGCCCAACACGAGCTGCTTGGATTTGCGCCGGCCAGTTAGCTGGTGCAGATCCAAGTAGCCCCATAGAGGCTGCTGGGGCTCAACACGGGGTAAGGAGGGGACAAACGTCCCCTTACCTCAAGGAGACCTCAGCCCCGTGCTGGATACAGCAGAGCCTGCCCCGGGTAGGTTAGGATTGCACCATTAATCAGTTATTGTATTTCCATGATGCTGAAAGATGCTTCCCAAATGCATCTTGTTGATATCTCAGCAAATGAGAAATAAATTGTGTGGAATACAATATTCCTTTTTGTTTCTTAAATATAGTGTTCTTCTAAGCGCTGTAAGTGGAGAAGACACTCAAGATCGTACTGATCGGCTACTTTTGACACCGTGGGTTAAGTTTCTGTGGGAATCATACAGACAGTGCTTGGACCTTCTCAGAAACAATTCTAGAGTGGAGCGCCTCTATCATGATATTGCTCAACAAGGTAAAGTGCAAATCACTGTGAAACTTGTGTAGCAAGAGATTTAAAAGTCTTTCTCTTATTGGTAGCTCCTGACAAGGAGAGGATAAAGGCTACAATTTAAAAAGCAAATAAGGAACCTTGTTAAAAATATATTATCAGCGCATCTTTTTCATTGGGTAAAATGAATCCAACTGGACATCTTATCTTGCAGCTTTCAAGTTCTGTTTGCAATATACTCGTAAGGCTGAGTTTCGCAAACTCTGTGACAATTTGAGAATGCACTTGGGTCAGATCCAGCGTCATCACAATCAAAGTACAGCTATTAACCTCAATAATCCAGAGAGTCAGTCAATGCACTTGGAGACTAGGCTTGTGCAGCTGGACAGTGCTATCAGCATGGAACTGTGGCAGGTATGTTCTTACACAGTATTGAGACACTGATACCTGTTTCTTTAGGTCCTCAGTTTCATCAAACTTTGAATTCTGTTTCATCCTTCAAGCATTCTGATTGGTTAGCATTCTGATTGGTTTGCACAGATGCAAACTTTACAGCATGTTCCTAAATAAAATTCATTAATGGAACTTTCCTGTTAGTGACAACTTTACTGCAGTGGGTATGTACATGTGCCTATCAGTTGGGTCAGGGATTCTCAACCCCTTCCCAGCTGACTACCACCTCTGGTACCACTCTCCTACTGTGTACTAGTACTGAAAGTGACTGGCAGTGACATCATCACCAGTTGCTCCCAGGTTTTCGGAGGTCAGAAAACGCAGGTAGGAAGCTCTACGCGGGTGGGAGAACCCTTCTCAGCGTTCCCAAGAGGCTTGGCCAAAGGCAGGAGCTACTCGGGAGTGAAAACACAGTGCTGAAAGCGCGCTGCATTGGAGCAGGGTTCCAGTGGCCTGACGGTCCAAGTACCACCAGCAGGCAACCAAAGTACCACTGGTGGTACGAGTACCGCTGGTTGAGAATCCCTGAGCTAGGCGCATTGTGCAAGATTTCTCATTTCCCTCCTGTCTCCTACTATAAGATTTGTTCCTTTCATTCTTTATTTCAGGAAGCCTTCAAAGCTGTGGAGGATATACATGGACTCTTCTCCTTGTCAAAAAAACCACCAAAGCCCCAGCTGATGGCAAACTATTACCACAAAGTTTCTACTGTTTTTTGGAAATCGGGCAATGCACTTTTTCACGCATCCACGCTTCATCGTCTTTACCACCTCTCAAGGGAAATGCGAAAGAATCTCACGCAGGAGGAGATGCAGAGGTGACAAAATTTATGATTTGGTCCTTTTATGCTGTTAAATAGTAAATGACATATAGATGCATTTTAAAATTCCAAACCAGGTTTTGGGGATTTGGCATCTTGAGTGGAATGTAAATGTATGGTATAACTGTTTGGAAGTGAACACAAGGGTACTCTTTCTAGTTCATTTTTCCCCACATTTTTTTCTGTAGAATGTCAACAAGAGTCCTTTTGGCCACTCTTTCAATTCCAATAACTCCTGAACGAACTGACATTGCTCGGCTTTTGGATATGGATGGCATAATTGTTGAAAAGCAGCGACGGTTGGCAACACTTTTGGGCCTTCAGGCCCCACCCACACGAATCTCTCTTATTAATGATATGGTAATATTCAGTAAATAATTTTTACATTGTCATCTTTGGTCAAAAGTTACTTAGTGAAACTTGGAGAAGAAATGCAGAACATTATAACAAATATTTAATGCTAATAATAAGTGAGAATGTCATTAGCTGTTTCACTGATGTTGCTGGTGTTTATCCCTTTATTCTTTGTCTTTCTTGGGGCTGCAACAGCAGCTCAACCTCCTTAGTGTATTGTGTATCTACAAAGGAATATATCTTGTGACTGTGGACTTTTCCCCGTATAATCAAAGCTTTAAAGATGACATTGTACACATTGTTAAAGCATGTGGAGATGCGCCCCTGTCATATTACCTGTAGATATAAAGTATGTTTCTTATTTAGCTATTTTGATGGCTTTAAATTATTATGAATGTTTGTTACTTAAGCAGACTTGTCGATATAAATTATTTGTGTCATATCTTTGATACATAGCCTTTTTTAACAAAAAGTCATCATGTGTCCCATAGGTGAGATTCAATGTGGTACAGTATGTTGTCCCAGAAGTGAAGGAACTTTATAACTGGCTCGAAGTAGATTTTCACCCACTAAAGTTATGTGGTCGTGTATGTAAGGTAAGTGTTGAAGTTTGTATTGAAATTTTGTGCAGGTGACAGTTTACTTAAATGTTGATCTATAGCAAAAGATAATGTTTGCATTCAAGTGTGATGTTAAACCATAACATTATGTACATGAGCCACAGTGTTAAGGCTTACATGCCTTCTTCCACATGTGAAGAGAGGAGATTGGAAGCTCCCAGTCACCATTAGCAGTAAATCATAGTTTGCGGTTTCATCTGAACTCAGAAAACCAGGATAAAACACTGCTGTGCAATCTTGGTTTAAGTGCAGATCATAGTTTGTAGAGTTCAAATGCCATGGTAAACTATGGTTTGCCGTTAACCACAATCAGAAGTTTCTCATCTTTTCCCCTTATGTTTTGAAAGGCAAGCTTGGAAACATTGGAGCCTAAGGCTGGTAGTAAGAATTAGTTCTCAGTTTTGAATTTAAGTACAGTCCTGGCAATGCAATATTTTACATGACTACCCAGATGAAAGTCCTGCTGAGTTTAATGGAGCTTTCTTCCAGATAAGGTTTTCAGCCTGAGCCTCTGTTGCGTAATGGTATTGTGCAGCCAAAAATGGAATATTAACCTGTTAGTGGATGTGGAATGAAAAATAATTTCTCTGAGTTGTACAGAGCACATTTCATTGTCTTTTTCTTAACACTTATAAGAATGAAGATATTTCTGATGTGCTAGATAAATACATGAAGGTAAATTAGCAGAATGGTACAACTAATCATTGCTGTCAGTCACCTTCAAACAACATTCAACTTGACAGGTACATTGTGAAAAATCGGAACAAACTGTAGTGATTGAAGTAAAGAATTGTTCTGTGGCATTATCTTTAAAATGGGGGGGAAGTGTAGTGAACTCAGAAATAACTTGTTTGCAAATTTTTAAGATCACCATACATTTCTGAGTATATACACACACAAGAATAACTGTAGCATCTGAATTGAAAGATCCAGTTCTTGGCCGTGAAATTCTCACAATCTTGGAAGTTAGAAAATGTACTCTTGGTATTGCAAAAGTTGTGCTGACTGAAATCTGACAGTTTCTTCTTTAGCTCCTGCAAACACATGCATGGGAAGAGCTGAAGGGTTCATGCAGTACTTCCACAAAAATGTATTGTCTGAACTAGCCTTGCTACTTTTCAGACTGTAAATTATCCTGTGCAGGTTCTAAACTGGGTAAGAGACCAATCTGAAAAGGAACCAGAACTACAGCTATATATCCCTCATCTGCAAAACAACACCATCCTCAGACTGCTTCAGCAGGTATGATTACAAAACAAAAATCTTCAAAGTAGAATGTATTGTTGGGGTGAATGTTATTAAATTCCTTTTATCTGGAAAAAAAATCATCCGTATTAAAGTCCTTTGAAACAGTTCTGTTCCAAGTGATGTAGATTTTGAAGGATCAGTTAGCTAGAAATCTGTGGAAATGCTTATTTTAATTACAGTGGCTTACATTAGACCCTGTACCTGTGTTCCTTGATTGAACTTATGAAGTCTATTTGAATCAGTCTTAGACTGAGCTGCAAAGCAGCGTTTTCCCCAGTTCATATCTAGCCTCTACCATGAACTCGCTAGGTGGCCTTGGGCAAAACCATTCCCACTCAGCCCCTCAACTATAATATAGGAATAATAATGCTTACTTTGCAGAGTTGTTGTATGGATACATTATTACAATACATGTGAAGTGCTTTGCACGCTCAAAAAGCATGCTGAACAGATATTAAGAACATAAGAACATAAGAAGAGCCCTGCTGGATCAGGCCAAAAGCCCATCTAGTCCAGCTTCCTGTGTCACACAGTGGCCCCACCAGATGCCTCAGGGAGCACACGAGACAACAAGATACCTGTGTCCAGTCGCCACTCCCTTGCACCTGGCACAGAGAAAACCCACTTGTAAAAACCAGGAGGTTGCTTATGGCTTGTAACCTGTGATGGTCTTTTCCTCCATGAATTTGTCCAAACCCCTTTTAAAGGCATCTAGGCCAGGTGCCATCACCACATCCTGTGGCAAGGAGTTCCACAGATGAATCACACGCTGGGTAAAGAAATATTTTCTTTTGTCTGTTCTAACTCTCCCTCCACTCAATTTTAGTGTGTGTCCCCTGGTTCTGGTGTTGTGCGAGAGGGAAAAGAATTTCCCTCTATCCACTCTCTCCATCCCATGCATAATTTTATAAGTCTCAATCATGTCCCCCCTCAGGCGCCTTTTTTCTAGGCTGAAAAGCCCCAGACGCTGTAGCCTTTCCTCGTAAGGGAGGTGCTCCAGCCCACGAATCATTCTGGTCGCTCTTTTCTGCACCTTTTCCAATTCAACTATATCCTTTTTGAGGTATGGTGACCAGAACTGGACACAATACTCCAGATGTGGCCTTACCATCGATTTGTACAAAGGCATAATGATATTGGCCGTTTTATTCTCAATCCCCTGTTTAATGATCCCGAGCATGGAATTGGCCTTCTTCACAGCCGCCGCACACTGGGTCGACACTTTCATCGACCTGTCCACCAGGACCCCAAGATCTCTCTCTTGATCCGTCACAGACAACTCAGAACCCATCAGCGTATATGTGAAATTTTGGTTTTATTGATGATTTTATTCATCAATAAATCAATATTTATCAATAATAATCAATAATATCAATATTTTATATCAATAATATAAATATTATCAATATTATATCAATAATATCCATATTTTATTGAAATATTGATGATGAACAGTCTCTTTTGACGCTCCGTTTATACATTGTGTGTGTTGTGGTTGTTATAATCACATGGTTGCTAACACTGCTTTCAGGAATGGCTGCAGCTTCTAGCCTAGTGGCTGGACCATGATTGTACAAGGTTTGTACAATAGTAGAACTGCATACACTGAAAACTACCCTCAGTCAAGGCTCTAACTGCTGCAGTCTACAGTAGCTGAACCCCCCCCCCTCCTTCACCTCCAAAAGGCAGCCTCACACACATTGAACCACAGCAGTCCAACTCTGATGTTACCAAAGCATGTATAATCATGGTCATGCCCTCTCCAGTAATTGGCAAATTTGATGCATCCACCTGTGCCCCACAAAAGTGTTTCTAATCTGATCAGAACTACTATCTGGCCATCCAGGAGGCACACCCAGAGCATGAACCCTTCGCCTGAATCATTAGTCCTACTAACCAAAAGCACTTGTGTCTTTTTAATGTAAAGGTACTTGTTGTCTTTGATGCTCCTTTTTTCCAAATGCACGTATCATTGACCTGCTTTCTTTGCATTGGTAAGCAGTGTTATTTCTGATGTGCTAAAGAAACAGTTGAAGGCTAATTAGCAGCTTTGCACTATATAGTGACTGCTGCCAGTCTCCTTTGTACATAGTTACTGTTGGGGAGAGCATCAGTTCCTTGAATAAGTGCATGCAGATTTTAAGTATTCCTTAACTGTGAATTATTCTTCATTATTGCTAATGGTGAAGCTGTTGTCTAACTGTTGATCAAGCTAACATAAAAAGAAATGCTTATAGTCATTGGAGTGATTAATTAGAAAGAGAGTTGAATATTCATGTATTATGCAGGTGGCTCAAATCTATCAAAGCATCGAATTTTCTCGCCTGACTACTCTGGTTCCTTTTGTTGATGCTTTCCAACTGGAACGTTCAATAGTTGATGCAGCCAGGCATTGTGATTTGCAGGTAAGTACTATAGAAAAGGTTTTGCAATGTTTAGACTTGTTTATCAACTAAAAACACAAAACACAAAGTGTACAGATAGACCCTCGCTATCTGCTGGTGATCTGTTCCGGACCCACCCACCCCCGTGGATAGCGAGGATCCGCGGATACCGGGGTCCATGTTCAAAACGCGGTAAAAAGGGGGGAAAGGTTAAAAAAACATGGGTTGTTAACCTTTTAGAAGCAAAGCGTGCCATTTTCAAGCCTCTGCAGGGCTTCTGCAAGATTAACGACCCACTTCTGGGTCGTCGTCCCCCCCCAGCCTTGTCCCAGGATGCATAAGTCAAATCCGTGGATAGAAAGGGTCCATTGTATTTAATTGGGTAACAGTCCTTAAGAAACAAAATGATCTTCAAGTACCATAATACTCACATATCTCATGGATAGGAGGGCAGGTTTTGAGTCAAAAATAATGAAATTTGCTATGACCCATAGATAAGTCACGTGCAAAACTTAGGGGTGTATGAAATTCTTTGAAAATGTCTTACCAGTAATTGTTCTGAGGCAGCAACAAAAGTTTGGGGTGGGTAAAAAAAAGAAGCCATTCTACCTTGTTCTGAAGCAGCACATAATGGAGCTCTTCTCCAAACAGGAAGAAAGGTGCTTATGGGAGTTGTAGTCTTTGTGAGGGCTGCTGCTATGGAAGTACAGTACTGTACTCCTCATGAAGCCTACACCTCTCATAAGCTCCTTCACCTTCCTGTTTGGAGAATAGTGCAGTGAAATTATATATGAAAATATAAAATACAATATGCTCTCCCTATGCAGAAGTTGAGCTCTTTGCAGGGCAATTAGAAGCTATCTTGCAAACTGCAGGAGCTCAGCTCAGCTCTTTGCAAAGCGATTAGTAGCTATCTTGCAAACTGCAGGAGCTCAGCTCTTTGTAGGGCAGTTGGCACCTATCTGATTTTTGAATAGCCTCAGGGATTTACTCCAGCGAACAGCTGATTGTCGGGGATCAGCTTGGCTTTGATCACCGGCGCGTTGATAAGTTGACCCAAAGTTTTCAGAGTCTATTTTAGGGCATAAATTTTTCATCTTATATGTGAGTATATACAGTAACTTTAATTATAGATATTTTTAGTTTGCCATTTAATTTGAGTATGACTATTCAGAAATGTGCTACTCAGTGGCAGCAGATAGGAAAAATGGCAGTAATCTTGGGGGAAAAATTGGTCAGAAAAATATTGTCAAATATTGTGACCTGTCAAAATTGATAAACTATGTACAGTCAGTTCTCGTTATCTGCTAGGGTTAGGTTCCTGGGGAAACCTAGTAGATACTGAATTATTGAGCCTATGGGAAAAATGGGGTTAGGTTCCAGGGGGCCCTCTTTGCTATATGAACTTTGTGAACCTGAATCTTACCTTGAAGTCTATGGGCTGGGTGATAGCGGGGACACCATCCAGTATACCACATTGGCTCTTTGTTATGGAACAATTCCTAACTCTAGCAAATTAATTATTATTCCTTCCGAACAAACTTATGCAAATATAAAAGTATTGTACAGTATCCTGGAAGCCCAGAGAGAGCACAAACAGTTCCCATTGTATTGCAAATGAAATTCAACAGAAAACAGAGAGAGAGAGAGAGAGAGAGTACCTTTTACAGTAAATGCGGCAAGGCAGGGAAATTTGCTTCCAGAGCTATGGGGGGGGGGAGCTAAGTACTGTACACACCTGTGAGAACAATGGTCCGCAAATATGGAGACATAGGTGGCAATTTTTCCCCTCACAGATAAGCGAATTTGCATATAAAGAGAACTGACTGTATGTCCTAACAAATACATTTCTGAATTACTTTTCCTTTCCATTTTAAAAGGTTCGCATTGATCATACTACCCGAACACTGAGTTTTGGGTCAGATTTGAACTATTGCACCAGAGAAGATGCTCCTCTTGGACCTCAGCTGCAAAGCATGCCTTCTGAACAGATTAGGAATCAACTGACAGCTATGTCATCTGCTCTTGCAAAGGCTCTTGAAGTTATTAAGCCACCTCACCTGCTGGTAAGTCATAAGCATTTTGTAAGAGTGCTGATATTTCCTGGAGTTCTGTTTAACGTGCTCAGTCATGGTTTGAATATTTCCCCTCTTTGTTGGTATTCCCAATTTACTTTGGCTCATTCTAATTCAGTGCGTATTTGACTTGGTGTTCTTTGCTGGTGAATTTGTAGTACTACTCAGCTCTTTTCAAAGCAGTTAGTAGCTATCTTGCAAACTGCAGGAGCTCAGCTCAGCTCTTTGTAGGGCAGTTGGCACCTATCTTGATTTTTGAATAGCCTCAGGGCTTTAATCCAGCGAACAGCTGATTGTCGGGGATCAGCTTCAGCTTTTCAGGGGGAAGACTGAAGATGGACATGTGAAGATGGACATGTGAAAAATGAGATGGGTTCATTAGTCATGATGGAGTTAAGTGTTCAATATTCTGTGCTTTTTTGTGTTGAAGACTACACAAATATGCAGGAAATATAAAATATTCCTGAGTAGAAACATTTGCACAAGGTACACAGTTGAAATCTAGTAATCATTAGAATTGTACGCCTGCCTTCCCATTAAAAATGTTCAAAGTGGCTTCCAGCAAGAAACAGCAATAAAATAAGAAACACATGCACAAAAGTGGAGACAGGAGTCTCAGATAGACAATCCAATCTAATAAAATCGGTTTCTGAGACAAAAAATCCTATGAGGCAAAGGCCTGTCTAACAAGGTCCTCACCTGACAGCAGAAGGCCCATAGATGGAAAGCATGGCGGACTTCTCAGTAGGGAGTTCTCACGTTTGGGTGCAACCACTGAGAAGGCCCTCCATATAGTGTGTGTACTGGAGTTTCCTCTTCAACGCTGACATCCGCAATTGTTTTGACTTCTGATTAGTGAGATATATGGGGACTGTGTTAGTTGCAGGGCAGAGTGAAGGAGAAGCATGGGTAAAAACCAGCATTAAGATCAGGGCTGCACCATGACAGCACTGCTTGCCAGTAGTGGCCTCTCTCCTGTCTTGAGGTCTGGTTTAGCTGTTTAATGAAATGGAATGTTAGTCAGGATGGAGCAAGTAAAAGAAATAAATCTGCTTTCAGAGAGCTAGGTCTTAGCAACGTACAGATTTATTTAAATTATTTAAACCCCACCTTTCCCTCCGAATACACGGCACGCTGAAGGCAGTGTACAACATAGAATTTTCCCTTACAGTTTTATTTCTATCTCTAAAGAAAACATGAGTGCCTATAATATGTGTTCCTTTGCATTTGAATTCCCTTACAACCTGAGGTTGTCTGAAAGAGTTCCATCTCAGCAGGCTTCTGTGATGGAAGAGCAGACTTTTCACTTACCGGTAATTATCTGTCTCTATTCAGTTTAAACTGCACCTCAGTTTATTTCTTAAATACGTGTTCCGTTAAGCTAGTCATCGGGTAGCCCAATCCTGTTCTAAAGATCCGACGGGAGGCCAAGGCCGCCCACAATATCCTGAGCTCCTCCACGGGCAGGCACCCTGCAGCGGAAAGTCTACTTGGGGAAGGGAACGCTCGCCCCCTTCCCCGGGTGTAACTGAGACTGGGGCCGATAGGCCTCCTCAGAATTCCACCAGCTATTTTGCTGGCGGAAATCAGAGGAGGCCATGTAATGGCTCAGCCGATCGACGGGGGTCAGGATTTGGCCGAGGCCCCCGCCGTTTGCTACCGAACTGCCCACCTCCTCTGCTGGATCCTTACCTGGGTCTGGCAGCGGGCAGGAGACAGTCCGAATGGCAGAGCAGGGCAGGCCGGCCTTGTGCCGGCCTGCCCTGCTTGTGAGTCGTCACAAATGTGCCTTACAGCACATTTGCGACGTCTTTGGCTGGCGGAACGCTCATTCCGACGGCCGAATTTAGAAGAGGATTGTACCGTGAGTTTCAGATTTGGCATTAGTTTTTTGTAAGACAGTAAATGGAAGAGTGGTCTGCCATTTTTTTTTGCATTGTTGAAAAGTACTGAATCAGTTTAGATATGTTTCAGTGCCTCTCATCTAGTGTGAATACTTAGGAGTTCTTCTCTGTTACAACACCTTATATCAACTTTCCGATTTAAAACCTCATGTCTAACAGCTTTAAGGTAGAATTTTGATTCAAATGGGCCTCTTTCAAATACCTTATTGTACCTTCAATTTTGAGCTGACAAACTTATTGTAGTGTGTTCTTCTAATTTCGGATGTCACCTATGTCAATGCTTTCATTCTGGAAATATTTGTACATGTGACTTAAATATTTAGTTCTATGTAATGTAAATTATGTAATGCAAATGTAAATTATGATACTGGAAGGATTAAATCGATTCTGACAGGCAATTATAAATACAACACAAGTGACAATTGTAATGTACAGTACTCAGCAAGGGTTTATTCTCTTGATGTTTGTATTATTGTGTCTTTAATTTTTCCTCAGGTAGAGAAGGAAGAGCAACATCAACTGGCTGTTACAGCTTACTTAAAAAATTCAAGGAAAGAACATCAGCGTATCCTGGCTCGCCGTCAGACTATTGAGGAAAGAAAAGAACGTCTTGAGAGCCTGAACATTCAGCGTGAGAAAGAAGAGTTAGAGCAGCGTGAAGCTGAACTCCAGAAAGTTCGCAAAGCTGAAGAGGAGAGGTTGCGTCAGGAGGCAAAAGAGAGAGAAAAGGAGCGTATTCTTCAGGAGCATGAGCAAATTAAAAAGAAAACTGTTCGTGAACGTTTGGAGCAGATTAAGAAAACCGAGCTGGGAGCCAAGGCCTTCAAAGATATAGATATTGAAGTAAGAAATGTGTACCTTGTTGTTCTTAATTTCAGTTTGACCACCCACTGAATGCAAATATGCGGAATGTGTGATGCTGCTTTATACAGTGTATAATCCATTTTGGTTAATCTAATGTAGTGCTGTCTGTTATTTCTGATTGCTCAGGTAGTGGTCTTTTCTAACCCTGCTACCTGAGATCCAGAAATTGGAAATGGCATAAACTGAACTTTGCACTTCCTGCATTCATTAAGGCATGGACCCTATGCCTGAAATCTAACTTCACCCAGTGAGCCTTTGTTTTGCAGTAGGGTGAAAACCAGCAGCCTTTTGATTGTCAAGCAGCACTGCCAACCTACCCCTGTAGCCAGCCAACCAGAATCGGAAATTCTATATGTATATGGGTGGTGGAATATGTGCACATGTTATAGGGCAGGGTTTGTCAAAGTGTGGGAGGCCACACGGGAAGAGTCATGGGTCGGGCTCTCCCACCCTCCTTTGCTCCGGTTTGGCTCCAAATTGGACCCATTCTGGAAGCTGAATGACTTACCAGGAGGGTGGGGAGGCTTATTCTGGTTCGCGCCAGACTGGCAACCCACTGCACCAGGCCTCTGCAGGCCTTGAAATGGCCCGCAGAAGCCTCGGAAAGCCACTTCTGGTTTGCGTCTGAAAACAAGAAATGGCTTTCCAAGGCTTCTGTGGATTATTCTGAGGCCCGCAGAGGCCTGTGCAGTGGGTTGCCGGCCTGGCGCAACCTGGAAGAGGCCTCCCCACCCTCCTGGTAAGTCATTCTGGTGCCGCAACCAACCATGGAGGACAAGGTGGGTCGCGGCGCTGAAGAGTTTGAGAACTCTTGTTATAGGAAATATATATGGTTCCCTCTCACCTATTCCGCCCCGATCTTTAATTTTGCAGGAAAGGATTAGGATTAATGAGTTTGGTATACTGCTCATGTTGCATGTGTGCTATATGTATAGCGTTAGGGTGCACTTATCTGTCCAATAGAAATGTTCAGGATACTAGACAAACATGGTAATATTGCCATACAGATTTTTCTATAAACTTGTATAGTTAGACACTTTATAACTTTTATATTACAGTACAACACAGACTAGCACTTGATTTTTTTCAGGCTGCTAATTGTAAGGTGGTAATAGCACCCTTGTCACCACCTAATTGTATGGTGGTAATAACACCTGGGTATACCCAGGATTTGAGGAATACATCCAGGAGGGATCCCAGAACATTGGAACCTTTGACCTTTAGACAGCAAGGATATAGCTATATCTTTCACAACCTCCGACTCCTGTATGCCTGGTATTTCTGTTACTCCTCCCCTGCTAATCTACGTAGGTGCTGAAAGAAGAAATGTCACTTTCTCTTAATATACCATGAGTGAGGGCCCTATACCCTATCCTTCTTTCTCTTACTGAAAATTTGCCAGATGTTCCCTATATTCCTTCTCTTTTTAGATTATTACACGTTTTTTAGATTATTTTTCAAGGGTCAGCAGATTTTTGCTGGTCTTATTAGTTGAGCCATTACCCTTCCCTTCCCTTTGCCAAATTCTGTGGCTTATGCAGAGAACTTGGGGAAGGGGGATCTTTGCCCTTGTGCTGTGATCTTTGCCTTTGTGGGGAAGGGGGATCTTTGCCCTATGTTTTGCATAAATGCACATGAAGCACCTTGTTGCTGTCTGCAGAAACTGCATGAGAAGGGTGATCAAGGAAGTGGGTTTCTTTCCTTTTAATTTTTGCAGGTGGTGCTGTTTGTACCCTTGGAAGAACCCAGATTGTTTCTCTTCCATGTGCTGGGTTTTTGCAGGAAGGGAAGTGGAAAACCACCTTTTTTGAACAATAATCTTTTCCAGTATTGACTGCCCTTTCCTTAAGGTCAACTTCTGATATATTGTTACACATGCCCCAGCCCTCTGAAGTTAGATAAGTAGTAACTGGAGGCATGGCATTCCATTCCTTGTGGTAGTTCTTTTTGGACTTATAAAAGTCCAAGATTTTACAAGTTTGTATTTTATTGATAAGTACATTTTATTATTTCTTAATCACCATGAATGCTGAAATGTAGAAAGGCAGAAGATAAACAAGGCACATTTCTTGCAAGCTGACCCTTACATATATAAACCCCACCCTCAAATTGACTGAATCCCACCTTCAGATTGATCTGATGCTGAAGATCAATCAGGAGAGAACAGGGTTGCATAAATTTGACTGTTCAGGTGCCCTGTACTTCCCTGCAAAAGCGTGGCTTGTGGGACAGGAACTACTACTCCTTTTCTCTGGGGAGAACCTGGCTGGAGGGAAAGAAGCGGTGGCTTCTCTTTCCTTTTAGGAGGCTTTTGCAGATGAGAGTGGTAATGAGGCATGCCTTGTGCCTTCAGCAAATACCATACGTGGGAAAAAACAAGTGATTTCTCCCCTGTGCACTGCATTTGTGCAGGAAGAAAAGGCAGAGAACCCATTGCTTCTTTCTTTTCCCTTGGTTTTTCCATGAAGGCATTACTAGTGTTCAGCTCCAGCTCAAAAGGAGAAAAAGCACTCCTCATTTACTCCACAGAGAACTTGGAGGCAGGAAAGGAACACCTGTCCCAAGTCACCTCCAGTTTTGTGGGTTGAAACAAGCACTTTGAATTGCACCCAGAAACAGATTGGTGACATGCATTCAGAAGGGCAGATCCCAGCTAATAAACTAGGTGCCGTATTCTGAACTGGTTGAAGTTTTCAAGCAGCCCCACAGTAATACATTGCAATGCAATAATCCAACCTGGATATGGCTAGGTTGTCTGCATCCAGGTGGGCCTACAGCTAATGCACCACCCTAAGTTAGGGAAAAGTGCTTTACAACCAACTGTAAACCTGTTGGGTGCAACCCCATTCAGAACAGGTTGAACACCACCTAAATGATCACTTGGAACTACCTACCAACAGTACCTCCAACTTATCTGGAGGAAACTTCCTAGTATTAATAGTGTCTCTTACTTGTTTGGAATGAATGTAGTCTACAATCAATCAATCAAACCTTTATTGCCATCACAAACAAACATCCAAATTTAATACACCAATACACAGCGCAATCACTCCAACAGCGCAAGTTACTAAACAAAAGAAAAGAGAGAAGAAGCAGCCTACTTCTACATCTCTGGGTCGTTAATAAGGCTAGACGTCTGTAATACACTTTGACGGCAAAAAATCAAATAAAGGTATTTATACCAAGTAAAGGTATAATTAGGTAAACCAAATAAAGGTATAATTGGTGAGCTCCTGGTCTATCCCATGTAATAAAAAACGTATGACCTCCATCTCTGGTTTCCAAGCGGGAATGAAAAATTGATCTAGGTATTGTTGTCGTAAATCATCATACAGTTTGCATTTAAGAACCATATGTGCTAGAGTTTCCACCACACAACCATCACATGGACAAATCCTATCTCCTTCTACCATACCCACAAACCTACCCCAAAGGAGGTTTGATGGGTTAAAATTGAACTTAGCCAACGAAAATGCCCTTCTTTCTTGTGGGTTGAACAAAAATTGGAGGTAGTTGTATTTAGTTTCATGTGCCCAAGAGAGTTGAAAACAGAGAGGGGGGACATGTTTGCTGCTACAATTAGTTCCTGACATTCAATGTCCCACAACCTAGTTTTTAACATAGCCTTGGCAGATGGTAATGACACAGAACCCAGATGATCCACTGACAGCCCAGGTTGCTGTATCTTCACTGTTGTAGCCCTGGGGAAGGGAAGGGGTCTGACAAAACTTCACTAAGGAGAGGGTCTTTGTCTGCTAGAAAGCAGATATTTAGCCAGTATAAAAGGAATCTTGTCCAGGCAACTGTCTCTACCTTGTGTTGACCTACCTCTAAACACAAGGCTGCATAGGGTACACAACGTGGGACTGCAAATATCTTAAATAGAAAAGCAGCCTGCACTCGTTCTACCAACTGGGTAAACCCTAGCATCTAAGCTGGATTCTATAGAGCAATTGAGCTATAACTTTGGCGTTGAAGACCTTAAGGGCAGAAAGGATATGTAAATTACCTCTCGATACAAAGAAGTGCATTATAGCCTGCATAGACAGCTTACTGACGTTCACCGCTGCTACGTGGTACGAAGACCACAGACGCCTATGATGGAATATGATCCCCAGATAGTTGAATTCAAATACCTGCTGGATGGGTTTCCCACCAAAGACCCAACTATGGCTCTTGCACGAATTCCCAAAAACCATTATTTTGCTTTTATCGAAGTTCATACATAGTTTCATTCTGGACAGATAGTCAATACAGGCATTTAACCAGTGTTTGAAGCCAATTCTTGTTCGTGAGAGCAGAATCATGTTATCTGCATATAGGAGAATGGGAAGTTTTGGGCTATGAGCATCCACTAGATTTAATGATGGAGCAAGGTCATTTAGAAATGACCTTGAGGAGAGAGGGAGCGAGTACACAGCCCAGCTTCACTCCTCAATTTTTAATAACAGGATCTGTCGCCTCACCACCTGGTGTTGATCTTATGCGACAGGTGTTCTCTAAGTAAAGCTTTTTAATCAGGAAGCGTAACCTAGGTTCTAGACCCATTGTATCCAATTTAGTTCACAACAGCCCCCTATCAACTGAATCGAAGGCGGCCTTAAGATCTAAAAAGGCCACATATAGACATTCTTTATGGTGCCGCATGTACTTGGCGGCTAAGTGGGATAACACCATACAGTTACGCAAGGTAGATTTCCCTGGCCTAAATCCTGCCTGCTCTGGGCCTATGATGTATATTGGCCGATAATTAGACGGCAGCTTTTTGTCCCCCTTTTTAAAGATTGGGACAATTATGGATTGCCGCCATGAATTGGGCATAATTCCGGATCTGTCTACTACAGTAAATAGTTCTGCTAGTGTCAGAGCCCACCAGTCTGGCTTGGCTTTAATTATTTCAGGCGGAACAGCATCAGGGCCTGCGGCCTTGCCCGATTTCATCTGGGCAATTAAACTTTTAATTTCAGTAGTGGAAACGGGGCCACTCATCTAAGTTAGATAGCAAGGCATGATCCTGAACATCTGGTGGAATACAGTCATAAAAAACCCGCCTTGAAATGCTCTACCCATAACAGTCTGCTACAGCCTTCCAAAATTTCCTATGATCTTTGGTAAGGATGGCTGAGTGCAGCGAATCCCAACATGCCTGATTGTATCTTAACTGGCTAAGCTGGACAGTTTTCCTAAGTTGCCGGGTTCTGGAGAAGTAAATATCAGGCACTCGGGAGCTGCCTGTCTCTCTAAACTCTCTATAAATTCTCTTAACCTCAGTTTTAATTTCTATGATTTCTTTATCTGTGCACTCGCCAATCTCCATTCCCTTAAATGGCCTATGCGGATATAAATGGGACTGTACAATTGTTAGGATGTCAATAAGTTCCTCAAACCAAGTGACTCTAGCAACTGGGGAAAGTTCACCACTCCCTACCAAGATCAAATGAATCACATGGTCAGAATACACCAAGCTTTGGAAAGAAGATAGTGTATGCTCATTGACTTGAATCTTTGTGTGCTGTGGATTCAGTTCCTGAAGGGGTGGTTCAATTATATTCTGACACTCTCGTTGGGAAAACAAGTTGACAGTGAAAAGGGAGATGGTCGCTAAGCATAGGGTCACCTATGTAGAACTCAGCCACATGGGGCATCAGTTTTGTGGGGACCAATATGTAGTCCACCACACTATTTCCCTGTGGGGAGATAAAGGTAAAATTCCCAGAGCCTTCCCAATCAATCAGCCCATTGAACCACACCAGGGCCCTGGTGGTAGTCAACTTTGCGAGCCGCAGGCCCGCCAGATTGATTTCTGGATCCCGTGAGCTTAGTTCCCATAAGCAGAAGTTTGGAAGAACAGAAGTATCCAAAATCTCCCACGCTTTTATATACACTTCCCAACCTTGGTCTAGGCAGGCATTAAAATCCTCTGTCAAGATAATAGGTAAGTCAGGGCAGATGTTGTCCAGATTCTCAAGCACATGAGCAAAAAAAATCCCATTGTTGGTTCTTGGCTGTGACTGTTGAAGTGGGAGGAATATACACATTAACCAGTAGCATTTCCTGGCTCTCCAGCTCTATCTTAGTTACTAGTAATTTACAATTTGCATTTGTAGAAAGAATATGTTCACATTTTATATGGGGAGCCACCAGGGTTAGCAAGCCACCCAATGGCCTGCCTTTCTTGAGGCATTTAACTGCCGGAACCGAAAAGGCATTGTAACCTACAAGGTCAATGTGACATAACAACCAAGTTTCTTGTAAACAGACTATATCATGTGCCCTAATTAACTTTACAAAGTCAAGAAAACATAGCTTGGAAAACCATCCTGCCACATTCCATGATAACAGCTTCAGAGAAAAATATTGCCCCGGGTTCCCCGCTACTGCACAGAGTCAATCTAAGTGAGTGCCAATAGATTGGCTATCACTTGGGGCCCTGGTCGGTTCCTGTTGTATTTCCTCCAGTGCCTCTAGTGCACCAGTTGTTAGACCATGGTCCCTGTTGTCTTCACTTCTTTCCACTAGTTATTGAATGATGTACTATTGCCTGTATCACTTCAGTAGAAGGGCACTTTATTTCATTCAGGGCCTTTAGGTTCTGAGATAATTCAGCTCTGGCTTTATCCAAAGTCTTTAAAATGTTCCGTTGGTCTTCCACTGGTAGCTCTTTGAAGGCATTCATGACTCCATTCACAATCTCATCTCCCTCCAGTTCCAACTGCATTACCAGTCTACTTCTGACTATTAAAATATTTGATAAATATTTGATAATAATGCAGAAGAGGACTAAGAGTAGAATAGTAGGTACTGTATTGTGTGAAGCTGCAGAATAATTAGTGTATGGTATATGTGTTTATTAGCAGTAACAGTTTTTATTTTCTTTATTTTTTTAACATCTAATGTCTGATTGTAGGATCTTGAAGAATTGGACCCAGACTTCATTATGGCAAAGCAAGTAGAACAGTTGGAGAAAGAAAAGAAAGAGCTTCAGGAGCGCCTGAAAAACCAGGAGAAGAAGGTATAACAAAGATCATATATTAAAAACCGTGAACTAGGTTAAGAGAACAGCATGTACTGATGATCTAGAAGTTATTTTCTTGTTGTCTTACATTTAAGCCTGAACAATCAATGTTTCTTTTCATTTTCAGATTGACTACTTTGAAAGAGCAAAACGCTTAGAGGAAATTCCATTGATTAAGAGTGCCTATGAAGAGCAAAGAGTCAGAGATATGGAGCTTTGGGAACAGCAAGAAGAAGAAAGGGTGAAGCGTTTGAGAATTCTTTCATTTGAAATAGAATTAAAAATTTCTTCAGTCTATAGAAGTGAGATTATAGATTTACAATTTATTTCACAATAACAGCTTTGTTATTGAGGTATTTATTGCTATTGTTTTTCTTCAGCATGCAGCTGGTCTGCTGTACCTTGAACAAGGTGGGGGAAAGAGGCCTGTGGTGCCAGGAAAGACACAAATCAGATATTTTAATCTAATTTTGACATTGGCATATATTACAGATCACAACCATGCAACTGGAGCGTGAAAAGGCCCTTGAGCACAAGAACAGGTTGTCAAGGATGTTGGAGGACAGTGACTTATTTGTAACTAGACTCAAGACAGCAAGAAAATCAGTTTATGAGGTAAATCTGATTTTACGTCACATTTTCTGCAGTCTGCCATAAGCGGTTGAACCTGTGAGATCCTAGAGAGCCCTAAAACTCTGAATGAGAAGTGGTACTGAACCCTTTTTCCGTCGCTTGGTGTGCGTGTGTGCCTCAGGCATGGAAAAGGTGCAAGGCTACCATAATGAGAGCTGCAGCAGAAGAGAGGTTTATCTAAGGAAAGAATGTGATCAAAGAACTCTTGAGTCGGTTAATAATTCCTTGTTGATTACACTGTGTAACAAAATTCAAACAATTTCATGTTTCACTGAATATTTTGAGGTATATTAATTTTGGTGCGAGGTTTTCAAAAATGCCGCTATTCTTGGCATAGCATCAATAGTTCAGCCACAATTTATGGTACTCGGGGAGAGCTTACACCCTCCTGTCGTGGCCATGTTTACCCTGGTATAAAGGCGAATGACAGTATTTCAGTAGCAACACACAATTTATGGTAACTTAACGTTTTGATGATAAAAAAACCCCTGAGAGTACTGTTGGAATCAGCATTTCTGAATTCTATAAGAAACATATAAAAATAAAACAATTTTAATGTATAATCAAAGGCTTTCGTGGCCAGTATTAAAATTATTCGGGGTTAAAGGTCGCAGTCTATTAAAAACTTGAGCATGTTTTTCCCACATCTTTGGTGGGTATTCTCAAAGGTTTGTGAGCACAGTAACACACTGAAACCGTCCTTCTCAAAGCCTGGTTTTCTCCTGACTGAGGTCAGTTTGAGCGTGTTACTGTGCTCACAAACCTTTGAAAATGCCCACCAAAGATGTGGGTGAAACGTTAGGTGCTCATGTTTTTACTAGACCATGGCCTTTAGTCCCGGATAATTTTAATTGTAATTATAATGTATTACACAGTGTTCTGTCATTAATATTGCATTTTTCTTCCAAAGATTTCAAAGTGACATACATGGGAGCATACCATTTTATAAATTGCTTCTGAACCCTGCCAAAAGCATACAGTTTTGCATCTGCTTTTAATGAAAGTTACAACAGCTCTTTCTGTGGAAAAGTAAATGTTTCCAGGATTGATGTATTTTGACAGCTTGTTTAGTGTGTTCAGTAACTTTGAAAATGAGTATATGATGACCTACTTGTTCTTGGGTGCACTAGGGATTTAAAACTGGGAAATGTTATAATTACATGACAGAGGTTTAAATAATACATTTGTTTTCATGCATTTGCAAACTCTTCCTTTACGATTTAATATTAAATTGAACTTCAAATCCATTCCCTCTCTGCCCATAGAGAGAATCTTTAGAATGGGTGGCACCATGTCTATTCAGAAGTAAGTCCCATTGTGTTCAGTGGGACTTGTCCTGGCGCATTGCTCGTCCTCATTGTGTTCAATGGGACTTACTTCCAGGGAAGTGTGTATAGAATAGCAGTCCAAGTTGTGTAATCAGTAAGCCTGCCATGTGTTTTTTGACGATGGGGTGTGATGCTTTGAGTGTGATGCTTTGTGATGCTTTGAGTGTGATGAGTGTGATGCTTTGAAGCTAATCAGTTTGTCCTTCTAGCACCTTGCTCTTTTTACGTTCCTGTTACATAAAAACAATATTATGTTTAGATCTTTGTCTGCTTTTCTGAGTGTGGGTGTGAAGGAGTGTGGGGCAGCTGCTTGGGTGGCCATCCCTATGTGCCTGCCTTGGGGCATGATTCTATGCCTGCTTGCTAGGAAGCAAGTTCCAAAGAGTGGCTGGGAGCATGCTTGCACAGTAAACGCATGAATCCTGCTGCGCCACCCTTAACCCATCATGTCACTAGCTGGAGCTGGAAGTTTACTGCCATCAAAGAGACAAACCCTCAGGGGGAAAACTCCCACCCCTTTTGACTGGCATGTACTGCATGCAGATGCAGGAAGTCTGTTGAAGGATGATTGACAGTGCCAGAGGAAGGGAATAGCATGGCTTTTGCCATGAAGAAACCCCCAGATTGGACTGAATGTGTTGTTGCAAGTCTCACGTGGGTTGAAACTCATGGATGTGACTCGTGCATGTCTGGGCAGGGCTTTTGGTCAGGCTTCACTTTCTTTGGATACAACCCTTTGTGTGGTACGTTCATAAGCAGCAACCAAGCTAGAACCACTGCTCTAGTTGTTCAAGGCCGTGTATGACCATTGATCTGTAAGTTGTTTGTGCCATTTCTGAGTTCAAGAGGAAGTATTACTATTCCTACATATTTCAGGAAAAACTTAAACAATTTGAAGAGAGACTAGCAGAGGAAAGGTGTAATCGTTTGGAAGAACGCAAGAGACAGCGCAAAGAGGAAAGGCGTATTACTTATTATCGAGAGAAGGAGGAAGAAGAACAAAGATTGCAGGAGGAGAAGATGCTTAAAGGTTAGTGTTGAAGGCTCTAACTAGAGGGAAAAAAACCTTGATGATTTTTGCTCCTATTGTCATGTTTCCTAACAGCAGTAATTTTGCTTGTCTGTAGTATCCCCCAGTTCAAATTAAATGTACTATTTACAAATCAGAAGTGGGAGGAGAGTGGAGTGCGTGGAGCAGCTGCTCCAGGCGCAGGCGGACCTACCGGTCCCGTCCTGGCACGTTGCTTGTCCTGGCGCATTGCTCGTCCTTTTTCCGGCCCTCCCACCCTCCTTGGAGCCCGTACGGCTCCGAAATAGGTAGGAAACCGGCGGGGGGTCGGGGTCGGTGACATGCTGGGCGCGTCACGTCACCTAGGCCCCGCCCCCTTCCTCCGGGCGCCGGGAGGCCTGGTTACGCCTCTGCTACAAATTGTATGAAATGTTAGATGGATGAAGTGCTATTCATATCGTGTCATTAGCTGTGGAGATAACTGGTAGGTGTTTCTAAGCTGGAGATTGAAAGACATTTTATTGATATGCATAAATTATTTTGACAGAGCAAGAAGAAAAAGAACGAGTTGAACGTGAAAAACGTGAGCAAGAAATGCGTGAATATCAGGAACGTGTCAAAAAACTAGAAGAGTTGGAGAGGAAGAAACGCCAAAGGGAACTGGAGATTGAAGAGAGAGAGCGTCGCCGAGAAGAAGAGAGGAGGAATCTTGAAGATCCATTTTCAAGGAAGGTAAATATTCTTTCAAATAAACACAATTTTTATATGTAGTATTCCTTTGAACGTGTAAGATGAAAACGTAGTTAGAAAATTCCTTATTCATAGCCTTGTCTCTTAGTTCCTATGCTACATTGGTATTCTACGTACGTAGTTCATACTAATTCATTTGTTCCACATGGGCAGCCCAATCCTACCGTAACTTCGGCCGGCGGAACGAGCGTTCCGCTGGCCGAAGACGTCGCAAGCGTGCCATAAGACACGTTTGCGTCTACTTCCGAGTAGGGAAGGCCGGCACAAGGCCCGCCGCCAGACCCAGGTAAGGATCCAGCAGACCGGGGGGGCGGTGCAGCCGGGAACAGAGGCTATCGGGGAGGGGGACGGCTTCGGCCGAATCCTGTCCCCCGCTGATCGGCTGAGCCATTACACGGCCTCTTCCGACTTCCACCAGCAAAATAGCTGGCAGAATTCTGAGGAGGCCAATCGGCCTCAGCGCCCTTTACACCCAGGGAAGGGGACGAGCGTCCCCTTCCCCAGGCACGCACCCTGCGGCAGATCCTTACGTGAGAGGATCGTGCTGTGTCTCTGTGAAAGATAGTTGACAATAACTCTTGCGCTTATTTATTTATTTATTTATTTATTTATTTATTTACAATATTTTTATCCCGCCTTTCTCCCCGAAGGGACCCAAGGTGGCTTACAACAGGAAAAAAAGAAAATAAAATACAAAAAATACAATACAAAAATAATCACATTTTAAAATAGTAAGAAACAATTAATGAAAATTAATAAAAACAGTATCTAAAAATGGATTAAAAAGATTATTGCTACAATTAAAACAGGAGCATAAAAACAGCAGCACCCCCATCTGTACCAGCGAGATGTTAAAAAAGGCAAGGGCTCAGAAGGCTTCTTTGAACAAGAAAGTTTTTAGGCCTCGCCGGAAAGTGTCCAAGGAGGGAGCAGTTCGTAAGTCAAAGGGGAGGGAATTCCATAAGGTTGGTGCCACTACTGAGAAGGCCCTGTTTCTGGCCGTCGCACCTCCCTGGGCAACGGCACCCGCAAAAGGGCCCTCTCTGATGATCTAAGGAGACGGGCCGGACTATATAGAAGTAGGAGGTCTCTCAAATATCCTGGCCCCAAGCCGTATAGGGCTTTAAAGGTCAAAACCAGCACTTTGAATTGGGCCCAGAAACGAATTGGTAGCCAGTGGAGCTGTCGGAGGAGCGGCCCGACAGAGGCGAACCGCCTACCTCCAATGACTACACGGGCTGCTGCATTCTGCACTAATTGCAGTTTCCGAACAGTCTTCAAGGGCAGCCCCACGTAGAGCGTATTACAATAATCTAGTCACGACGTCACCATGGCATGGATCACCGTGGTCAGGTCTGCACGATCCAAGTACAGTCGCAGTACGGTTATTTTCTTATGCTAGAACTATCATTTATACTTTTAAAAACAAAAACATTTTTAATGCACAGTAATACTGCTACAGTACAAAATAGCCTATAGATTAAAATATCTTTTCCTTAACTTAAATCTCAATTCTTGGTACTGTAGAGTTCTTTAGTGTATAATTTTCATTCCCTCGTTTGCACTTCACTGTTGCCAAGAATTTACTAAGGAGCCTTAAGCAAATCATTTCTTTTCAGTCCCTCATCAGCAACATGGGGATAATAATACTAATTTACCTTCAGATCATTGTAGGGATTACAATAAGAAAATACCTGTGAAATACTTTGGACTCTTGAAGGAGCTATACAAATGATTATGTTGATTTTAATCATTGTGGATGAATTCTTACACTAATATTTTCATTAGCATGAAAAAATGCTTGTCAAAAAAGCATGTTTGATATAATGTGAAAAAGGTCCTAATATTGGTCCTAATATTTCTTAATTTATATTATATAGGCTTTTCCAAAAAGTGAATTGGAAGTTATTTCTCACTTTGCATATTGTACTTGGGTGCAGATAAGTAGAAAATTGTCCTTTGGAAGTCTAAAGAGCACATACATAAGTACAATGTGGGCGTCCTTTTAATTTAGAACCTCTGCTGATTTTTAAGGGAGCATACGTCAGCCTTTCAGTTTGTCAGATTGGCAAAATCTATTCTGTGTTTAACTAGTTTGACTGATGCACATACATGCCTATAGTATCATCTAAAATTAAAACATTGAAAATATATGCAAAACTATATTGGACTTTTGTTTAATTTTTTTAATGTAGGAATCTCGCTGGGGTGATAGAGACTCTGACAGCACCTGGAGAAGAAGTGCTGAGCCAGAATCAGAATGGAGACGCCCACCAGCAGAAAGGTAGTTATTGGAATATGCCTAAACATGTTAATATTTCCCTTGTGATTATGATGTCCTGTGCTGGACAGTGTCACATACTTCAAATAAAAGAGTTTTTTTGTTAGAAAAGTACAGTTGACAGTGTTTGTTGCACTGCATTATTGCCATTAGAGGTTCCAAAAGATTCTTGGGGCTGTTTGGCTCATCTGTGATTATTTACGACACTTATGATCATTCAAGAGAAGTGGGGTATTTAGTGATTCATGTATTCAACTTTCAGACTGAGCTCCATGTATAAAAGCTTTGTTAAATCAGATTGGATATTTGGCATAGGCTTTCCTGGCATGGGCTAGGGCTGGAATAAGTTTTTGGCATGCCTGTCTCTTCTGTGTTTCATCTCTTCCCCCCATCCCCACCCTTTTCATCTTGTCTCTTGTATTTTTAATTATGTTGTGTAATATTCCTATATTGGGAGCCAGGATGGTGTAGTGGTTTGGGAGTTGGACTTAGACCTGGAAGATCCAGGTTCAAATCCCCGCTCAGCCACGAAGCTTCCTGGGTGACCTTGGGCCAGTCACTATCTCTCAGCCCCACCTACCTCACAGGGTTGTTGTGAGGACAAAAAGGAGGGGAGGAAATATGTACACCACTCTGAGCTCCTTGGAGGAAGGGCGGTATAAAAATGTGAAAAATAAAAAATAAATAAATATTTGTACTTTGCCAAAGTTCTATGTGCTAGTTTAAGTGAGAGCAAATAATCAGCTGCTACTTCTGTTGATCAGGTGCAAATTTCTATGGCCTGTTTAAGTGTTGGAAACTTCCTCTTTTCAAGAAAATAAAATACTGTAAAAAGAAAGGTTCTTGTGAAGCCGAATTCTGCACTCAGCACAACATACCATGCTCTCATGGAATCACAGTGGGGCTAATGTCATCCTTGGCAGGGGGGACGGGTGTAGTCTTGGCCTTAATCTCGCAGTCCAGAACTGTGGGAAGTGGTGCCACCAAGCCTGAGACTGTTGCACATTGAAACATAGCGAATCCTGTTCTTAGAAGTAGTTGGTATCTGTGAGGTTCTTTAATTTGTTAAATACGTAGTCAGTAGCCTAACTTCCCCAACATCTCTGGGAACTGTTTGAAGCACACACACTTGTCAACCTGCTCCAAGCAATCCACAGCACTGTCACCAGTCATTTCAGATTTCCTTGCTCTCAGCTGTTGCTAGGCTTACAATGACAACCTTAATAGTCAGGATAGGTAAAGCTTCTCAAGGCACTTAATATTTAGATTTTCAAATGAAGAATTGTGAGATCTTTTGCACAACACAGTTGGTTAGCAGATCAGATTAATGATTTTTCTACCCTGATTACTGAAGCTTTGATGTTAAATTGTATAGTTTAATATTATACATTTCAATTCTCCCTAAGCTCCACATATAGCTTAAACTTTAGGATTTCAGGAAATTAATCTTAAGAATATTTTTTTTGCTTTGTTCAGCAAAAAAGAGTTAACCACAACGTGGGAAGATAAAAAAAATGAACAGAGAAGGAGCACAGGCATGCAGCCTACACTTCTGCTCAAAATACAATATGCAATTCACATAAGAGTGCAGTGTAAGCACTGCAAGGATATTTACTCTGCCTCCATACTATTGGCATAACTCCCAAGAGTAACGTACTCAGCTCCAACTCACCCAGTTCCAAAGTACCACGCTGGTTTTTCTTCTCTTTTTTTTTTAATCTGCTAGACAAACTGCCCTGTACCACTAACTTTTATTCCTCATCTACTCCTCGTAGGAATGTTCATCTCCCTTTAGCTGTGTGTAGCCTATTTTTCTCACCCACTCAAGAACCACTCACTTTTTCTATCCATTTTGCCAGCTCAGCCTTGTATGAGATTATTATACAGTACTCTCTGAGAGAATGCAGGCTGCACTGATTGGCTGTTGCTTGTGGGAGTTGAGAACAGGCGGGAGTAAGCCCTGGGTCTGATAGGTGCAAAGCCAAAGGGTAATTTTCACAAGCAGAGTGTTTGCTGCTGAGCATCAGATCTTTCAAGGTAGTAAGGGCAAGAGAATTGATCACTTGGAATGTGGGACAAGGTGTCTAAGCAATATGGAGAATTCATAAACAAACTCACAATTTCCACAAACTCACCATGGTCTTTGTCCCCGGAAATTGTGAGTTTAGTTTATCTCTGCCGGCTATGAAAGTCTTAGATTGCATATTGAGGATTCATGTTTTTCTAATAAAATCTGTCATGAATATTTATGACCTGTGAACATACCAAAATATGCTCTGAGGGTGGAATGTGCTGGGACACTCTGCTATTTCTGTTGTTAGCTGGTTGTACATATACTTGCTATTGAAACGACTGCTGTTACCACGCTTCTGGTTTCTTGGTTAAATGTACACCACCATGAAGGCCACTTCATACACTCAGCTTTTCCTATGTAGAAAATACTTTCATATTTGAAATGTGTGAACTATATATAGATGATGATCCTGGCTTGTGAATAGTCATTTGCCTGTGATAAGTCTTCCAATGACCAGGGATGGAAGTTTCTGGAAACTGGATTCCCCTTTCATGCTATTGATGATTCCCCTTTCATGCTATTGATATGCCATAGAATACTTACATTAGTATGTGGGCAATTGACCAGTATAAAATGTGGCTAGTAGTCTTTGGTGTTATTTGTGAGGTTGGTGTGATGAGTGCCATACCAATGCACACATTTTACTGTTTGTATGCACATATCTGGGAAACACTAATTAGCTGTGGCTTGCCAATATGTGGACAAACATGTACAGCAGGGATGTATCTAAGTAACTAGGTCGCGAGTGCGAGTACGAGTCATTTTTGCAAGAGTGCGAGTCCGAGTGTGAGTCAGTGTCAACATTTTTGGGCAAGTACGAGTCAAGTGCGAGTCATTTTTGCACGAGTGCGAGTCGAGTACGAGTAAGGCCAGAAACCACGAGTCACAAGTCACGAGTCAAGTCACTTTGGGGAAAATGGCTTTTCCCCTGAAAATGGGGTGGGTGGGTGTCTGTGTGTGTGGGGTGTGTGTGGGGACCTCTGAGACTTTTAAAGCACCCACTTGGCTCCCCCTATGCCCTTTCCCTCACCTCTCAGTCTTGTCACCACCCATCTGGTTTGGGAAAAACAAGCGTCTACATTCAAACCATTTATTATTTCCTCCCTGCCCCCTCCCCTTGCTGAGCCAAGCATCCCTTGGGCTCGGAGTTTTGGTCAATGAGGAGGAACTGCTGCGGCAGCTTCGCCTTCCCTCACTCCTCCCCACCCCTCGCGCTCGGAGTTGTGGCCAATGCCAAATAGACAGCAACAAAAGGGGGGGACTCAGAGCCAGGCTTGCTTTCCCACCCCCTTGAAAACCCTTCCTCCCTGCTGCCCTCCTCCTCCGAGGTCTCCACTGCGCCTGCCTGCCTGCCTGCCTGTGTTGATGCCAGCCATTAAAGGAAAATGACTTGGAAATGGCAAGTCATTACCCCCACGAGTGCAAGTCAAGTACGAGTCCCGTGGGTCACGAGTGCGAGTATGAGTGCAAGTCAGTGGGTCACGAGTACAAGTACGAGTACGAGTCAGGGAAAAAGTGGCTAAGTCACACTTGCGAGTCGAGTCATTTGACTCGAGTCCCCATCACTGATGTACAGGCAGGAAGAAAACACGTATGATGAGAAAACACGCATGTAACTGACAATACACAGGTTGTATATTCATACATGGAAGAGCTTTTCGCCTGGGACTTTAATACAGTAGTTCTTCCTTGTAGGAATAATGTACCAAGTGACTTCTAAAGAACTGAAAGCAAAACGTTTCTGTATTCAAAGTTCACTATTCTTGTTCTTGAATAGAGAGTGGCGTCGTGGAGAAGCACGTGATGATGACAAACCTTTCCGAAAAGATGATCCAACTCGACCTACCATTGCAGAAGACAGACCACAATCTCCCCATGAAACATCAGAAGAAAAAGTTTTAAAACGTGATCTTGATGAAGACAGAGGTCCTAAGAAAGCCTTGGATGATGAAAGGACAAGCTGGCGCTCAACAGGTGACGACAAGGGACCTCTGCGCGGGCTGGATGACGACAAGGGACCTCGGCGCGGGCTGGATGACGACAGGGCTCCCCGGCGTGGGCTGGATGACGACAGGGCCCCCCGGCGTGGGCTGGATGACGACAGGGCCCCCCGGCGCGGGCTGGATGACGACAGGGCCCCCCGGCGCGGGCTGGATGACGACAGGGGCCCCCGGCGTGGGTTGGATGACGACAGGGGCCCCCGGCGTGGGCTGGATGACGACAGGGGACCTTGGCGCGGACTGGATGACGATAGGGGCCCCCGGCGTGGGCTGGATGACGACAGGCCCCCCCGGCGTGGGCTGGATGACGACAGGCCCCCCCGGCGTGGGCTGGATGACGACAGGGCCCCCCGGCGCGGGCTGGATGACGACAGGGGCCCCCGGCGCGGGCTGGATGACGACAGGGCAAGTTGGAGAGCCACAGATGAAGATAGAGGCCCCAGACGTGGGCTGGATGATGACAGAGTTTCAAGACGTGATGAGGATAGGGGACCATGGCGTAACGCAGATGATGATAGAATCTCAAGACGTGATGATGATCGTGGACCGAGACGTGCTGTTGATGATGATCGAGGTCCTAGACGTGGAGATGATTCCAGACCTGGACCGTGGAGACCATTTGTTAAACCAGGTAAACTGATTAATACAAATTTAGAACCCTTCAGTTTGCTAGCTGTTTTTCAGAACTACAGTGAGACTTTGATTTAGTGAACCAAAACCGGACATTTTCGGCTCCATTAAAAACTAGTCCTATACATTTTGCAAATGTGCGTCTCCGTTGACTTCAGTGCATTTAGATTTTACTGACTTTTGGCATTAACAGACACCCCTTCCCCCATTAGTCCATTAAATCCAGGCTTAACTTTACATGTAGGTTATTTAATAAGCTGTCCATTTTTTGAGAAATGAATGCATCATCCTGACAGGAACCTAATTTTGCACTCAACTTGTCTGAAACTTTTAAAAGCAGCAATACAAGAACATATAGAATATGAAGCCAGGAAGTGTCAGAATTGTACACAAAGTGTGTCTGTTTTGTGATTCTTTACATTGCTGGTGCTGCAGTGTAACATTCTGACTATTCCACTAATCAGTTTGAAGGTATTCCAAAGTGCAGTTCTATACTTTATTTCCTGGTTACATTTAAATAAATAATTCAGAAAAGGATGTGTTAAATGGAGATAATCAAAATTGTAATATGTAATGTGTTCTGATTCCTGAATGAGCATGTGTGCTAGGTGTTGACAAGAAGAAAAGGAAGATCTTTTCCCTTTTTCCTACAAAAGGAAGTCTCCGTAAACTGTGTGTAAATAAAGAACAAGTTGTAATACATGATGTTCAATTCATGCCCTTCAAGCTTTTTAGGAATTCCTACGTTTAATTCCTGCTAAACCAGAACCAGAAAATGCTTAACATCCCTCAATATCTGCATTAAATTTTATGTAACTTGGTAGTAGGTTTTCTCTAATGTTTTTGTGATGACAGCTGTGATTTTGTGATTCCGTCGCCGGCAGCAGTAACGAACGTGCCGTAAAGCACGTTTGTGACTACTCTGGAGCAAGGGAGGCCGGCCTCCCTTGCCGGAACGCCCATGTGTCCTCCGGACAAGGCGAGTCGGGAACTGGCGGGGGCGGTTCGGCGGGCGAGGGAGGGGGGCCATTGGCCTAGCCAGCCCGGGAGGAGGATGGCCTCTGCCATATCTCTGTCCCCACCAGACCGGCTAGGCCGTTACTCGGCCTCCTCTACTTCCACCAGCTATTTAGTTGGCGGAAATCCGAGGGGGCCGATCGGGCCGGCCTGGATTTACACCCAGGGAAGGGGACGAGCGTCCCCTTCCCTGAGTAGACCTCTGGCCCGGCAGCAGAACGGCCGCTGAGGCTCAGGATCTGGCAGGCGGCCGTGGGCCACTGGCCGTATCCTTCACAGGATTGCACTGTCAGTCTTTAGTAACATCCTCTGTTACTAGCTGTGAAAATACAGTTGTTTTCTTTGTGCATGATGTTTGCCCATCTTATGAGATTTCTTGTACTGTTGAAATTAGTCCACAAAAGGGTGAGTTGTTTTGCTCTTGGTAGGTGGATGGAGAGAACGTGAAAAGGCCCGCGAAGACAGCTGGGGTCCTCCGCGAGACTCCAGACCTTCAGAAGATCGCGAATGGGATAGAGATAAAGATCGTGATGAGAATGAAAAGGAACGAGAGTTTGACAAGGATCGTGACGTTGATAGGGAAGATCGTTTCAGGCGTCCTAGGTTTGATTTTTATTCCTTTTAAACAATGTTCATAGATTTTTGTTTTCTTATAAATGGGAGATGTGGGTTTTTTCACAAGCTGAGTACTTCAACACACAAAAATCTTGGGATACTGGGCATCGTGCTAGAGCACATCAGTGGTCAGCAGCCAAAAAAATACAGATGTATTTAATGTAAATGTTATAATTTTAATCAATGTAATCAATACAAAAATTGTATTGATAGCTGTGAAGATATGTCACAAAATAGTTTACTCTAGCCACAAATGTTTGCAGATACATTTTTTCCCAAAATGGCAAGTTCTAATTTTTTAAAAAAATCAAGTTTGATTTTATTACAATAAGTCTACATTTTAAATTAAAGTAGATTCTGGATCATATGACTGGTTTATTCCCTTGCAAGAGAAGCTGGAATTACAGCCTCTTTTTAGTTAGAGAAACAGGTAGTACGGGTAACGCAGCCATATCTATGTAAAAAACACAGCAATCCGACTGAGGTTTAAAAACAATGACGATTTTATCTGGGTTTAACAATGTATTCCCGGACAAACAGAAATTATTAAGAAACCACGGCTGGACAAGTGAGCCCAACGTTTCGTGTCCTAATCTGGACACATCTTCTGGGGCAATCCAAAAAGGAATGAAAGATGTTATAGTTCTCGGCGTCTTGCTTCGTTGTTTTGAACTTCAGAAGCTAGGGAAACACGCTGTCAGTTGAACGGAAACCATTTCGGAACTCCTCTGTCAATCAAAGAGATCGATCCTGCAAAAACGAACAGTGATAGCTTGCAATTTTGTCCTTTAGACCTGGTGGATCAATAACAGTTGCATGTCAGTTCATGTTTAAACTGCGGTTATTGCGAAAACTCCGCAGGAAACCCTGCTGTCAGGCGAAGGGGTTCAATCTGGAAACAGCTTGCCAACATAGAGGTTGAGACTGCAGTTGATCCTGCAATTACTAGGTTGATTCTGCAATTATTAGCATGGAATTCTGTATATTTCCAAGGGGCTGTTGTTCACTTTGAGACCCGGTGTCTATCAGTCACATAGTATCAACTCACATTTTCTGTTGTTATATTATTGCGAGCCTGTCCCTTCATAGGA
The DNA here is from genome assembly GCA_026170595.1 of Plestiodon gilberti rubricaudatus. Classification (NCBI taxonomy): domain Eukaryota; kingdom Metazoa; phylum Chordata; class Lepidosauria; order Squamata; family Scincidae; genus Plestiodon; species Plestiodon gilberti. The sequence continues at coordinate 60,742,452 of JANXHW010000003.1, read as the reverse complement.
TGTTTACGTATGACAGGGAGCCAAATGCGATTGGCAAGATTCAATTCTTGCTGCCTATTCATCAGTAAGTGAGGTGGTTTTTTGCTAATCTCAAGAGCTTCCAAGTTCTTCAAAATCATTCCCTTGTTTTCTGTTCTTATAGAGCAGGTTTCTTTGAACAGTATAGAGTGTCCTGTGGTAAGAACATGTTCAGCCACCGCAGATTGTTCTGGGTGTTCCAGTCTTACCGAAGCCTCTTTTTAATTACTAAAATATATTGTTATGATTTAAAGGGATGATGCTGGTTGGAGAAGAGGACCATCTGAGGAAGTATCTAGCTGGAGAGAATCAGGTCGTCGTGATGAATGGGATCGAGGTGGCCGTGATGTTAGAGATGACCGGGCTGTCCGTGACCTTCGAGATCGGCGTGGCGAAGAGAGAGAAAGGAGGGGGCCACCTCCCAGAACAGATCGAGAAGAAGGTAGAATTGTTTAGTTTTGTTTTTTGTAATTAGGTTTCCGTAATTCACACTCGGCTCTCCTCAGTTATTTCGTTATAAAGTTGTTGAGAAAAAAAACCTGGGCCACTGTCTGTGTGGAGTTTGAATGTTCTCTCCATGGCTGCATGGGTTTTCTCTGGCCCAGAAAGCTCACATTTATTTCAATGTTGTATATTGGAAGTATTTTGGGTTTTTATTTAGAAGTTTGATGATGTTTTTGTGACCAGAAATATGCCATAAACTCTTGTATACGTATATCAATTAGCGTTTTGTTATGTCATTTCTCTTAAAGTTGCAGTTTCCATGAATGTATCAACAAGTTTAAGTGAGGACTATGACTGTCTCTTGTGAATTGCTATAAAATTGTTCAGAATGGACTGGATTTCAGTGTGATTAAACGGTTTCTTCTGAACTGATAATTATACAGAATAGTAAATGAGACAAAATTGAATATTGCCTGTTGTATTTTTAGTGAACTCATGGCGACGTGATGAGAGAAGGGAGGATCGTGAAGAACGTGAACCTATTCGACGACCACCTGCTGCTGCTCCTCCTGTTTCAAAAGAGCGAGAAAAAGAAGGTGAGAAAGACAAGGGGGCCTGGAGAACAGAAAAAGACCGAGAAGCCCTTCGACGTACTAGAAATGAAACAGATGAAGATGGTTGGACTACTGTGCGGCGTTAATTCCCAAACCTAAACATGGTTTTTAAGTTGGTGTTCAGCATTGATTTGATAACAGATTATAATACTGGTGCTTTAACACTCTGATTTGGAATTCTTTAACAACATTTTCTAGGTAATGTGAAAGCATGAAACTCTATTACTCGTATATAGACTGATCATGCACAGAACTTACAACTAAAAGTTTGAAATTAAATACTGGTTATATGAAATTTCAAATGTTCTATATGTCACAGATCACTTGGTGGAAAAATAATTTAAAAAAATAGCCCTGTAGGCATCTTTGAGTGGCATGTATATCTCAGTCAGAAAAAAATCTAATGTTTATTTTGAGTAGCTCTTCACTTGGAAATGGTTATGGTCTACAAAGCATACCGGTATATTTGAAACTACATTTCCAGTTATAAAGTGGTGACTTTGTAAGACCATACTATCTAAAATGAACGTAAGACACTTTTCCTATCTGGGTATTTTGATGGTAAGAGGTTTTTGTTGGTGGTAATTACATGAATCCAATTTATTTTAATTTGAATTGCATACAATAAATGTTATGGACCTTTTAGCTACACTGGGATTTTTTTGGTAGATTTTACTTGAATGCATACACTTATCAAGCCATTTTGCAGTCTTTGTTCCAACAATTAATGCCACTGCAGTGTCAAAAGCAACAAGGCTTTTAAAATGAAAGCATTTGAGTACGTGTACTGCTGAGGTTTTCTCTGTTGCCTATAGACTCTGCTTTTTCTGTTATGGATAGGTCATGCCTTTGAAGCATTTATATAGTATCATATTTCACATACGTGTTCTGGAGGAACTGCTCACTCTTCTTTTTTCTTTCCTTCCCAATTTTTTGTCTTCAGAGTAAGTGCTTTACCTTTAAACCAAGTGCTTTGTAGTAAGGGCTGGGTTGACTTCAATTTTGGTGGTGAAGTACCAATGTTAATGATTGTTTCTAATTGAAGCCAACACAGAACTTGCTGCTGTGTGTTAACTTCAGTGATAAATAAACTTAACAAAATAAGTTGCTATTTTGTTGTGGCTTCTTAATATTGCAGATCTAGATAAGAGTTCACCTGGAGTCATTGTCAGTTTGTGCCATCTTGGTATGGTTAACGCACATGTGACTTTAGCTTGTGGGAAGCTATGGGATGTGGAGGGCCTTCTGACCCAGAGTTATCAATACTCTTTTTAAATAGTTAAGTGGGTATTTGTAATAGAGACCAACTGCTCTCTCTCAAATCACCAACTTCAATTTGAAGGAATGTAGTTACATGTCTTTTTCTCCTGGCCCCCATACTGTAATCTTCTTACACCACGTGTACAAGACACAAGAGTTTTAATAAAGAAGATATGGCCTCTTCCTTTGCTCATCTCTCCTAAAAGAAAAGTTGCATCCCATGACCATTGTTTTTGACATGTCATGGAGTACCATGCATGCTTAGAACTGACCTCGGAAGCTTTCAGAGCTGCTTTGAGCATTCTGCTCCCGCACTCGTGTGGGGATACCACATGCACAGTTGCATGCCTCGAGTGCTGTTAGAATGCTCAGTTCCTTTTCAACTGTTGCTGAAACAGATCATTAGGAATGTTTCCCTTAGTCCCTCATGCTTCACAAAAATAATATGCACTTTATTGAACATAATAGTAGTTAGCTTTTTAAATATTATTTTTGTAAAAACTCATATACTTCTATGGTAAGTAGGGTCACTTTTAAAAAGTGTCACTGTTGTGGGGCAAAACTCTCCTCCATCAGTGGGCACAACAGTTCTCTGCCAGGGAGAGCGTTATCTGGTGGAAATCTGCATCCACTGTAAAGTACTCCAGGCAAACAAAGAAGAGCTGGCAGCTTTGCCTTAAGTCTGCTCACCTGCCCTCCCTCCAGCAATGGCCATATTGCTGTCACTTGCCTGCACACATACTTCACCACCACCAGTGACTTCCTCCAAGCAGATGAAACAGAGAGCATAAATTCTCTTTGGAGAGCCAGCAAGCACTATATGTCCCATTCCAGGCAGGTACTGGGGATCCCCCTATAAAGAGGGCAAAACATCAGCTTGAGGTTGGACAGAAAAAGCCTTCTGAACTTCTGCTCGGGATGATGAAAGGCAAGTATCTTCACCTCTGTTTCTGACCGAACCTCCTGTCCCAGAATTGAGGCTGAATACTTCAGGACATTGAAACTGATGGCATGGAGGATCCAACCTTAGTTGGCATTGAGGGTGAGCTAAAGGACTACCTAAGTCACTTGAGAGAACCTTTTACACGCAAGACCTGCTCAGCAAAGTGGAAATATTTGTGTCTATGTGGCATGTGACAACTTGCAAGCTAGGGATGGATGTATCTAGGATATCTCAAATGGTTGGACCTGGTGAGCTTTGCCCTGAGAGTTCATTTTGCTGCCTTCCAGCTGGTAGTAGAGAATGTCCCTGTTTTTCCTTACCCATTGGTTAAGGTTCTTTAAAGCGGTTATCTAACCTGTACCCACCAATCAAACCTGCAATACTATCATGGAATTTGTCATTGGTCTTGTTGCAACTTTTGTAGGAAAGCTTTTTGAACCTGTGGATACAGTGGACCTAGCCTTCTCACTTGCAAGACTGTTTTTCCGATAGACATTACCTCAGCACAGAGGGTCAGCAAACACTGTCCTTTATGCTCCGACCCTCCATCAGATTTCACCTGGTCAAAGTGGTGTTGAGATTGGATAGTAGCCATTTTGCCTAAGGTGGCCTCAGCATTCCATACGAATCAAGATTTAACATTGCCTTGTTTTATAAAACCAGGTTTCAGATGGGAAGAGAGTTCTGCATATGTTGGATGTTAAGTGAACTTTTTCCTTTATGTTAACAGAATTGCATCACTTTGGGCAGAGGTTTTACCAGGGGCCCCATAAGAGCAGAAATATTTCCACCTCTATCAGTGGGTAACTGAGACTTACCTCCTTGAACGCTTGTGCTATCAGACGTTTAATCCTCCATTGTGAGTCTGAAAAGTGCCCCATTCCTGGAGCTCTGCAAAGCAGCAACATGGCCTACACCAGCAGTTCTCAAAGTCACCGCCACTGCATCCCACCTTGTCCTGCTGCTCCCACGGTGAGCCCAGGACAGCTTCCCGAGGCCTCCATGGGCCTCAAAGGCCTCCGGATGTGACCAGAAGTCACATCGGTGAAACTGGAAGTAACTTCTGGAGGCTGTCCTGGGCCCAGCCTGACACGGGAGCAGCTGGACGAGGTGGGTTGCAACCTGGAAGTGGCTTTGGAGCCAAATGGGTGGGTAGGCCCAACTGGTGATCGACCTCAGTATTGGGCTGCAACCCACCAAGTGGGTCGCGAAGCTCCTGTCTACACTATTCATCTTAGAGCACTATGCTCTGGCCAGGAGGTTGAGAACGGATGCCTCACTTGGGTGTGCTGTTTTGCAGAACAGCTCATGATAATAAGGGGGAAATCTAGCAAGTTTCCATTACGTGTGACTGCACAAAGATTAGGTTTCTTCATTGTTAGATTGCTAGATACAGTTAAAGGGCATAAAAGAAAAGAAGTTTTCTATATGTTCTTTATCTTCTATCCACAATTTCTCATTGTTCTGCATTCTTCAAGAGGAATAGAGAAATTCCTTTATGTAAGATACAGGTATGTTGAATTGCCCTTGGATTTTTGGCACACCTATTTTTTCAAATATTTATAGCCATTACAACTTCTTAGAGACCCTCACAGGGGAGGACTTCCTATCCTGCATTGTCTGGTTCCCAGTGGCACATGCCAGAGGACTAAGATGTCTACAAGCCTTTCCCAGCCCTCAGTTGTTCCAACTACCAATCTATGCTGAATTTCTGGGCCATAGCATTTACCCCAACCAAGAAATGGTTGCCAAAGCAACCAAACGTTCATCACAGGAGGTTTCCTCATCAACCCCTTCCTCTGCATTGTTGCTGTCTCTTGCAGCTTTTGTCTCCTAATGGCAGATGCAAGTGGCATTGGAGATGGGCAAAGATGTTTTACAAGCATGTCCTGAATCAGATGCAAATACAGACATGGTATTCCCTCACACACAGGGGTGTCACTAGGGTTGGTGACACCTGGGAGAAGATCTCATGGACCACTTCCCATACCCATGATATGGAAGACTTCTGGGAAATGCAATCCCTGTGTTAATTGCAGCAAGGATTGGTAAAAACCTGTTTTCATGCCACCAGTAACAAATAGAACGGGGTTCTCAAAATGGTGGGTCGCAGCCCACCACTTTTCCAGAAGTGTCCAATTTACATTTAAGGGGAGTGGCCAGGCTCCACATCGGCAGCAGCGCTCTAGGATCACACCTGCTGCCAACCCCAAAACACTTTTTTTATGATACCTGGTTGTCCTGCCAGCTCCCCAAAAGGGTCTGGGGAGGGGCTGCAGCCACCTCCGCAGGCCTCCCCAAGGCTCAAAATAATGGCGATGCCATTCCGAAGCCCACTGCCGGTTTTCATCAAAGATCGGCAGTGGGCTTCGGAATGCCATCACCACTATTTTGAGCCTTGGGGAGGCCTGCGGAGGTCGCTGCAGCCCCTCCCCAGACCCTTTTGGGCAGCTGGCAGGACAACCAGGTACCATGAAAAAAGTGTTTTTGGGTCGGCAGCGGGCGTGATCCTGGAGCACTGCCTCCATCACCCCATCCCCGCAAAGACTTACGGGGAGTAAACTCCCCTGTAGAACTTTGAGACGCTGGAATAAAAAGCCATTTTTGTGTCACCCCTCCCTAGGGTGTCACCTGGTACAGTTCACCCCCCCCCAGTGATACCCTGCCCACACAAGTTTAACAGAAAAATTGTGAAAAACTCAGCAATTAAAGTCATTATCCAGCCCTCCATGCTGTCATTCATTGAAATGCTCATTTGCAAGGCAATATGAGGTTACTGCTTGCCTTCACAGTATTTCCTAGTTCAGTAAGTGCTGAATAATAACTGCTCAGGTACTTGAAACAAAATGGTTTCTGATGCTGTCCATATTGACACTGACCGACACATACGCACAAGCTCCAATAGGGCTCAAACAACCTTTGATACCTCAGTTGGCTTTATTGACAAACCAATGGGTCCTATAATTCATGCAAAGTTCTTACACATACCCAAGGAATTTTTCCCTTTAACAGCAGCCCTCATGCCATTTCACATTTCTATTGAAACACCCCATAATTTCAAAAACTGGCTTGCCATGTGGCATAAGAAGCTGGTGTTAGAGAAACACCAGCGGACAGCTCTTGGGGATGGACAGATATATGCATATATTTCTTTAGATCCTACCCTAGATTTGCAATTCTTGTGGGTTTGAGGAATGTAATATAACTGGGTTTGAAGAAAGTAATGATAAACTACTGTGGTCATGCTGTTCTATGAATCTACCCCTATTTATTCTTTGACATTGCATCCTTCTAGTGATACAAAATCAGTCACAATAGAAGAACCTTGCTTGTTTGATAAGAATTAGGAGACCAAGAGGATGTAGATCAGGGATTCGTCCAGGCAGGACGTCTGGCTCAGTTGGTTAGAGCGTTCGCCTCACAAATGCCTGAAGATCTGCAGGACAGCAGTTCAAGACAGCCGGAAGTCTGTCGGAGAGCTGCTGGCATGCCGAGTTGATAAGCTGTAGAGCCCTGTGGGGGAGTGGAGCAACTGAAGCTGAAGTGTGCTGAGGCGAACGCCAGAGAGCGAGAGCGAGAGAGCTGGACTGTGAAAGTAACATCTCGAATGAAGGGATCTATGAAAGATTAGAACATTATATTGTAAAAACCCTTTGGGGTTTAGAACAGCCTGCCCATGTACACTGCCTTGAATTAAAGTTGGAGGAGAAATCCAATGACCAGAAAGGCGGTATATAAATACTGTATATTATTATGTACTCTGGATGACTACTGGTGGTACTCGGACCGCTGGAACCCTGCTCCAATGCAGCACTTTTGGTGCCGCATTTTTGCTCCCGAGATGCTCCCGACTTTGGACGAGCCTCTCAGGAATGCTGAGAAGGGCGCTCCCACCCACCCAGAACCTCCTACCTGCGTTTTCTGCCTATGAAAACCCAAAACTAAACTGGTGATATAATTGCCAGTCACTTCCGGTGGTGCACAGCAGGAGAGTGGTGCCAGAGGTGGTACTCTGCCAGGAAGGGGTTGAGAACCCCTGTTGTAGATCATGACTTAATCCAGAAGTCATTCCTGGAACAAACAAACCAGGAGGCATCTCATTACTATAGCAATCAATTCCTACCTTTCAGTATTTGTACCATATGCAAAGAATAAAGCTGTTACTTTTGATACTTTCAGTGTGTTGCAAAGGAAACTTTGTGTTGTGACTTAGAAATAAACTCAGCGTGCTGGTCAGTAGTTCATGTGTTTAAACAAAGATGAGGACCACATTGGAAACGATGGCAGCAGTACAAAAAGTGCTCCTGGGAAGAGTCTGGCGAACAGTAAGGATAGAGAGAATTCAGCATTTGCACCCAGGTGCTCCTTTTGCTATTAAAATCAGTCAGACAATTTGCATTTAAACACTGCCACATCGATGTAGGCATGCATGGACAGAATGGGAAAGTTGCCTATAGCAGGAGACTTGACTTTTGTTTAAAATGGGGTCTTATGCAAATTTGGAAAACTCAAAGTGAACTGGACTAGTGCTAAGTGCTAGAAGCAACAAACTCAACTGAAATAAGATCTTGCCTTAGTCCTACTATCACCACCACCACCCTTTATAGGCAAGCATATGAACAAAGGTAGTTAGTTGACCCTTTTGCATTTAAGATAAAGGTGACCCCTGACAATTAAGTCCAGTCGTGTCCGACTCTGGGGTGTGGTGCTCATCCCCATTTCAAAGTCAAACAGCCAGCGTTGTCCGAAGACGCCTCCGTGGTCATGTGGCCAGCGTGACTCTCCTTGCTGCAGCGCGTAGCATGCAGCTGGAACACGGAGCGCTGTTTACCTTCCCACAAGCGGTACCTATTTATCTACTCGCATTAACATGCTTTGGAACTGCTAGGTTGCCAGGAGCTGGCCACGCAACAAGAGCTCACCCGGTCACGGCTTCGAACTACCGACCTTTCGATCGACAGCTCATGTTTCAGCGGTTTAACCCACTGTGCCACCCGCTTTTTTGCATTTAGTTTACTCTTTAAAATATCTAGCACTCCATTTGTTTAAATGAATTTACTTCCAATGAAGCACATAGCAGCTCATAGTATAAAATGTCCACTTGCATTATATAGAAGGATTTTCCTTGCTAGTTTAAGGCCTGTGTGTGTGTGTGTGTGTGTGTGTGTGTGTGTGTGTGTGTGTGTGTGTGTGTGTGTGTAACAATTTTATGTTTTCATGGCCCACGATAATTCTTGAATTTACTGGAAAAACAGGTGTGAAGCCATGGCAACTTTAAACTTTTTTGCCATGGCTTCACATCCGTTTTCTCCAGTCAATTAAAAAAAATTATAATCTCACTAGAAACTATGCAGCGGTAGCACACCTTACCTTAAGCCTAGAGTCCATGGCCATGCCATATCTTATTGGGCAGCCATGCCTAATCATAACAGATTTTCATTATTACCACTTTATTGATTTAGGGTAGATGGCAGTTACCACCTTCCTGGTGAGATAGAATACGATGAATGGAATTATGCAGGATCCTGAATGGCACTTGTATGTTTTTGTAAAAAAAAATATGAACATGTCTAGTCCTCAGGACCAAACGGGAAATATCAGTAATCTTTCTTTAAAAATAAAGGTGTGCAAGGAGTTCACTCTGTCTCCTACTCTCTGCTTTAAGAGCACTTTAGGATCAAAAGCTGCAAGTTCTTAAGTAACTCTTCCTCAGCCCTGCTTTGAAGGTCCTAATATTTTAAACTTCATCCTATCACATAATCACACCACATTTGTATATTCTTGATGTACATACATTTTGCTGCAAATGCCTTCAATCGAGTACTATGGACTAGAACTGCTTGCTTGCAGAATCCATTTTGAATAAACCCTCTTCCTTTAGAACTGGTGGACTTGTCAGAAGACAACTTATGGAATCAAATGGTGTGGGGAGGGGGAAGGGCAATACAGATAAATGGAAGTGGCTTAGTTTTTTTTACATGTGTCATAAACCCTCTTCAAAATACACCAACTCTGTTTGTTTGATTGACTTACTACTCGGGTTGTGGGACCCACACAGCTGCCAGTCATGTCACTATTACATCAAACCCATAAATCCAAGTTATGTTCTCCCCCACAAAATAAACCCACTTCAGTAATATTGTATGTTGTAGAACTGTAATCCTGATTAATAACTAACTAGCAAGCCAGCCTCACTGAACACTGTAGAACTTTGAGCAGACAATACACAAAATTGCAGTGAAAAGCCTCCAGTTAGACAGAACACACACCAAATACTAGGCTCTCTTAGTTTAGAATAGATTAAGGCTGCAAATCCAGACATTTTACTAGAAGTTAAACACAGTGGAACAGGAAGTATGAAAGTACTGAGATACGGCTACTTTCTTCAGAAAGAGACCGTATTCTTAGGACATTCAGAAAACATTCAGAAACCCCACTGCAGTAGAAGGACCGTGCTCTTTATTTTATCACAAAACAGTTTGGGAAGCTGCCGCGTACCGAGTACTGTAGCTTCTCTAACCACTTGCGACCATGCTGAATAGAGGCATGGTTTTTCCCACAGAAACATGTACACTATCATGCACTAAGCATGTTCTCCACTGGAAGGAACCGATAAGTGATAAAACAAAACAGCCATTCTAGCAGGCCAACATAAGGACTTGCCAGCATCCGTCTTAATAAAGCCATTTAAGGATCACCATTTTGCTCATTACGTTGAACAGGGATGCTCCAGAGCTTAATTGACACTCTTTAAAGCCTCTTTCCAATGTGGCTATACATTGTGGATTTTATTCAGCCGCTGTAGCCCTGCACCATGGCAATCCTTGTGAACCACTTGGACCATTGCATCTTACCTACATCAATGGTACTCTTTTCCAGTTGCTCTACAAGACAGAGTACTAGAAACAGGATTTGAAAAAAATAAAAATAAAATTGATGCATGCAATGTCCACATCCCTTTCATCATTAGCACAGGCATCATTCATGACCCTGCTTTGTTTTTAAAGACTTTGGGTTGAATCCAAGCTTTCTAGTGCACTCACAGAAGGACTGATTTTGTGAGCACAACTCCATTCAAGCAAATACAGTGGTAAGTTTGGATCTAACTCATTGCATAGAGGGAGAGCCATTGCCGTTATTGCCTTTGCTTTAAAGGTCAGACTTTTTTTGCCCTATATGACCCCCATAAAGGGGAGGAATCATTGGTCACCTCCATAACATCTACAACAGGGGTGGCCAACCTTCCACTGTTAGGGCCTCTGCATTAAGAGTTGAGTAGAAGACAGAATCTTGGCAGCTGCAATTGCTGATGGTGCTGCTAAAGCAACTGCATCTGCTTAAATGCCCTCGCCTATATAATCATGAAAGCGCCAAGAGCATTCATGTTGAAAGGTTGGCCACCCCTGATCCACAGCAAACAGAGAGGATTTCTCACTTTAACAACAGAAGCATCGATAGCTATAGACATTCCATCAACTCTCTCCATCCAGGACTTGTCCCCCTGTTAAGATAATTTTGACCTAAGGGTGCAAGTTAGTATACAGGGCAGGACAGGACATAAAAAGAACAGACTGAAGTCAGATCTCTGAAACACCTTTACTTTCACTGTAGAAGTCAATCAGTTTGACAGAAAGTAAACTCAGGGGGGCTACAGGGAGAAAAGTTGGCATTTAAAGAAAAGCAAAGACAGGGCAAATGGAGAAACTCATATTTGGAATGGCAACAAAAAGCAAACATGCACTCCAGACTGAACTCGAATACAAGGAGGAAGACAAAAGTAGTGATTCTACACCATAAGAAGTCCCCCAAACATATAAACTGTTACCTCCAGTTCCAATTTTTACAACCAATATTGCTTATAGACAAACAGTGAAGACATCAATAGAAAAAACAAACAAACATCAGTCCACTGCATTGAATTCCTCAGGACCCTTTCAGCCTTGCTTCTTAACCCAAGGTAGGGCCCACTTAAGTACGTCTAAAAAAATCCTCTTCATTTGGGTAATCAGCCAAAGTTCATGTTGTACAGCTAGTGGGAGCCCTTTTCAGCTCTGTTAAAAATTTATTTTCTCTTTTTAAAATAAGAGTGCTCCCTTTCCAGCCAAGTATTTAATATTAAAGAAAGCCACACTGAGCAGAGCATACTCCCAAAGGATGACCTTAGTCCCATTTAAAAATTAGATGTGTTTTACAATAAACAAATACAGTACCTCTAAACGGTATATGTTATAATTCTTATAGAGTTAATTCAGAAGCCAGACTTCCTGGCTACTACATATACAAACTAGAAACTATACTCGATTATTTGATACATAAATCAAGAACATTTCTCTCTGTACATTCTACCGTCTCCATGTTTAAATATATTAAGTGTTAAAGAGAAACATAATTCGATTAAAGATCATTATTTAAAAAAAAATCCAGAGGAAATGTCTCTCCTGTAGAGGGCGCACACACACGCAAAAAGCACTCCCCGATTAAAAGATTTGTGCGTGTGTTTATCCAGTGTGTCCGCTGTCACTCCAACACCGAAGCCCAAAGGCTCGAGCCGCGCCCCCTAGCGGAGCTTCTTGCCCAGGATGTGCCTGGAGTTTTTGAGCGGCTGTTTGGGGGCGCTGCCGTGCATTTTTGACAAGGGGCAATACTTGATCGTGTGCGCATTGTCCCCGCTTGCCCCGCACAACGGGCACGTGTACCTCCGCAGCACCGGGCACAAGACCCTGCCGTCTGGTCCCTTGAGGATGTGAGTGGTGTACAGGGCAACGGCTTCCTTGTTATTCCTGCAGAAGACACAGACTTGCAATTCCGGCTTCAGCAGCCTAGAGCCGCTTTTCGGGGGTGCCTGCAGCCGACCATCGACCACCAAACGGCCACCCCACGCGTGGGGCGAACGATCCCTTTCCAGATGATCAGCCGCGCAATTGAACACAACCGAGGCCGGGCTGGACCGGCCAGAGAAAGGGCTGAAATCAGCGAAGCGCTCCTCCAGTAGACTCTCGCCGTGATTAAGATGGTGATGGCCGCATAGATCGAAGTCGTGCAAATCCAGCGAGTTCTCGAAATAAGGGGTCCCCACTTCTTCCTCTTCTTCTTCATCTTCCTCTTCCTCCTCCTCTCCTTCCTCTGCCGCCTGGACCTGCTGCACGGTCGCCGCCACCACCACGGAGGAGGGCCCGGTCCTGAAGCCCTTCTCCTGGCTCACAGCCTTGGTGATCAGAGTAGCCAGCCCCAGGTAGTCATTCCACGAGTTGAACGCGTTCCCGTAGGCGCTGTGACTCTTCGCACCGTACCTGCCGGCTCCCTGCAAAAATTCCACGGGCTGGTGGTGATGGTGCTTCTCCAGTTTGCTGGGGTGGAAAGTCTCCATCAGAAAACGGCGACGCCGAGCACTGTTCTCGGGCAAGCGGGATCAACTGCACTTGCAGCGCGCAGAACGGCTCACCAAAACAGCAGCTTCAAACTCCGCCTCTGCCAGCCCCTTAGTGTTTGCAGCTGCTGAAATAGATACATTCGGGGGGCGGGAGGGACGGAGGAGGCGCAGCCCAGGGGCTGCGCTCTAATTGGCCAGCAGCCAACGCTGTCCCACCGCCCTGGCCGCCTATTATTGGTTGATTAGTTTTAGTACCCTTTCATCTGGCTATGGGCGTGAAAGGGGAAGGCTGCCTAATGCTTTGATCCCGGAGCAGGTAAGAGGTCTCGAAGGCTTGAACCCAGTAATGCAAGAAGAAGGCACTCTGTATAAAAGGGACCGTGTCTTTTAGTTGGAACCCCGGAATCTGTTTCCAAACTAAAGCTCTGCCTAGAACGTTACGTGGGGAGTCACAACAGAAGTACCACCTGACACGTTTGGGACGTCTTACCAGTGAGCGACAACAAATTGCCACAGAATAGCAACAAACTAGTCCTCATGCAGCTGAGACGGAATCCTGTTGACACCTTCCCACGGACCACTCCGAACAGTCTAAAAGTAGCCGGTAGCAGAGCGGAGGGCATGCTTGGTGATTCATATTCATTGCCACGTGATGATAACGTATATAATCACTGGTGTTGCCACTTTTTAATTGGCAGAGACTTCAGCTTCAACAGCTGAATTAGCAGGTGGAAAGAAATCAACTGATGAAACTTCCTGGCACAGATGTGGGGATGGGAAAAAGCATCATCACCTGTTGATCTCTGTTATGCAGATATTAATGTTACAAACCCTCCATCTATTAAAAAAGGGAGTGGCTACCCTAACAAGACCTTGTCGTTCTTGTGGTTCAGAACTCTAGCATTAAATAAGTGGGTACGAGGGAGTTGGGACTTTGTGTATGCACAGGAATGCTCTTCCCACACAGGACCTGATTCTCTCTGTGCAGTGCATCTGTTGTGTGGGCAAGGTTGGGGGGGGGGGGAATCTCTATCCAGCATTGTACTGAGGAGCTGTAATGGTTTTTGCAGGGGTGGAGAGCTCTCAGATATTCCTACTATTAAGCAGTGCTGGCCACATTTTCTTGCTGTCCCTAGGGGGACAAAAAGTTTGCCTGCTGCTCCCAATAGGCTGAGGAGCACATGCAGCAGCAGCAGCAGCACATTAAATGATCAAGAGTTGTTTCTCCCTTGCTTCTTTCCATGAAAACTGTGTCTGTGCCTTGGGTAGCTGATGAGAAAGAACAAAGGCTCTTGGTCACGGCGTCCTGCTGGTGAGCAGCCTCTGAGCCCCTCCTCCTTGCAAGCAGATATTGGTTGGCTAGACTAACATCTCTCCTCCATGTTTCCTCTTCAATCTACGGAGTGGGAAGAGGAGCAATGTAGGCGAGTGGGTGGATAGAGGTGGCACCCCCTGTGCCCACTGGCACACTGCTGCCTGAGCCAACCAATGCAGCCAGTTTCAAGGATTGGCCCTGTTGCCTAGTTTGCTCTTTTTAGACAATAGATCCACCATATTTCAGAGCTATTCCAGCTGGAAGATTCTTTTGACACATATAGCATAGATTCACACCGGCACAGATCTGCTCTTTGTGTTATGGGTGTTTTTCACTCCCTACATCCATTGCACAATGCCACTGGTCACGTGTATAGCCATCCATACGGCAGTACAGTAGTCTCTGTTGTTATCACCATGATTGAAATGATGGAGGAAAAGTTACATTGACTGAAGAAAGGATGTCTCTGTCTCCTTTTCTCTCTCTTTCTCTCAGTACATAATAACGGCAATCATAGGTAGTGCCTGAAGGGGGAATGAGGATGCAGGTGACCATCATACAAGTAACTTGATCCTCTCCTCCCCCCATTCCTGGCCCCCTATGGTGAAGGAAAGGCACTTTTCATATTTTCAGAGTGCTTTTCTTTTTAAATATAAATCAATATATAAAAATCACCATACAATAGTCCCTGAGTTAAAGACGTCCCGACTTGCAAACAGCCATGTCAGTGCTCTCACGCAGGTGCAGTCCACCCAGCTTTTTGCTTTTGCACAGGCATGGTAGCGGCTCTTCTGATTTATGTTGGTTCTGACTTTCAAACAAACTTCTTCTGCAATGGAACCAGGACATAAGTCAGGGACTTGCTGCATTTAAAGTATAGTTCCCCATGGGCTCAGTTCTGTTTAGGATGGATGCAATAATGTAAAACGTTGGGGGGGGGGGGGTTTCTTCCAGAAATCTAATATGTGGAACAAAGTAATCTTCCCCCCTCCCCCATATGCAGTTTGCACCTTCCTTGCCTCCCTTCATTTTTTTTTCTGGTGCCACCACTAATGGCAATACATAAATATGTGGAGTCATGTGCAGCAATATGTGCTTGCCTCTTTTGACATCACCTGTTATGAATGTATAGATATGATCTGTCTTCCTTGCCACCAAAATATAGGTGGGCTATTCTAAAGGTCCCTTCTACTTTAGTTAAGCATTAACCCAGCATCTCTGTCTATCGGTCTACTTTAGTCCTTTTCGGACAATCACCTCTGTGTACTGATTCACTGAATACATGTAGGAGGGAGCAGAACCTGCCTGCTGACTGTGTCCTGACATCTCACTGAATGTGTGAAAGGGACCCTACATTTTTGTGCATCTGTACATGTGTAAATGCACCTTTCATGCATTCAGCTGAGTGAACACATGGACATGAGGATGTGTGGCCAGCAGGTGCATCAGTGTTGGAATCTACTTGCAAACATAAGTTGATCATAGATAAAGGTATCCCCAGTGGCGTTCTTACTATGGGGGAGCTGGTGTGCTGTGCCCCAGGCGCCAAGTAGGCACGGTGCTTCCGGGGGGTGCGGCAGCTTGGGCTTGGGGCTGCGCGGCGGGGCGCGGCACCGGAGCCCGGGTGCCGAGCCCCCGGGAAGCAGCATGCCCACTTGGCACGTCACCGGCTTCCGGAGGATCTGCTCCGAAGCCGGGACAAGCCCTCCTCATTGTGACCACCCAGTTCGGTGGTTGAGGGCTTTGTGAGCTGGCCGAACGCGTCGCCAGCTTTTATTTGGGTTTTCTGCACATGCGCAGAACCTTTCTGAGGGCAAACGGGCAGAAGCCTTTCAGAAGCCGGTGACGCGCCGCTTCTGGGGGGGCGGCAGCCAGGCTCTGGCGTGACGGGGGCGCTCCAGCCGCTGCCCCCCAGGCTCCAGAATGCGTTAAAACGCCACTGGGTATCCCTTGACAATTAAGTCCAGTCGTGTCCAACTCTAGGGAGCGGTGCTCATCTCCGTTTCAAAGCCGAAGAGCCAGCGCTGTCCGAAGACGTTTCCATGGTCATGTGGCCGGCATGACTCAACACCGAGGCGCATGGAACGCTGTTACCGTCCCGCTGACGCGGTACCTATTAATCTACTTGCAATTTCTTGCTTTCGAACTGCTAGGTTGGCAGGAGCCGTCGCACGGATTCAAACTGCCGACCTTTCCATCGACAGCTCATGGTTCAGTGGTTTAACCCACTGCGCCACCCGCTGGCTCAAGTTGATCATAACAGTACTTAAAAAATTACAGAGGGCGTTTGTTTGGGTTTAAAAAGTATACCTTTATGTTTAAAAATAACGCCACACCAACTCATTTAAACATTAATCCACTTTCTCTGTGCTAATTCTAAGCGTGGCAAAAGCTTTTATTTAATCTTGTGTTTAATTGAATTCACTCAAGATGTGTATGTGTAACTCTTAGCAAAGCTACGCAAGAGGCTGCAACTTGTTGGGAGAGAGCAGACAGAATGATACTGCCAAATTTGCAACTTTGTTACACCTTCCAAAAGTGAGGAGCTGTGTTCCCTGTTTCCCTCAGCCAAGGCAAATCCCAGCCATCTCTGGAGTCAGGACACAGCACAGCTACAGCACAACCAATGCCAGCACCAGTGAGAATGGCCCGGTGTAAGTGCTGAAGGCCCCAATGGGCCTCCTTGGATGCATGCCAGCTCTGGAGCTGGCGTGCGTTCGGGAAGGCCAGCCCGGCCTGGGAAAGGGCATTGGATATTGGTGCAACCCAGTGCCAATACCCCCCCTCCCAGGCCAGACCAGCCAATAGCCCCCTCCCTAGCCACCCCTGACCACCCTCCCCATGTCCCTGCGCTGACTGGTGCGGCCCTTACCTGGGTTGGCCAGTGCAGGTCCAGATAGGTGGTGGAGTAAGCGGTGCTGGCCTTTGCGCCGGTGCCACTTACTCCAGAGGAGCTGCAAAAGTGCCGTAAAGGTAGGCGAAGCACATGCTCCGCCGGCCTATATATAGGCAGAATTGCGCCATAAATCAAGGATGCCAGAATCCTGCTGTGTGCATTGGATGGAGGAAATTCTGGTCCAAGTGATCCTAGTATTGCACAGCTAATGTCCTACATCCATGCATAGACAATAGGTATTTGCAATGTGTTCTGCACTAAGGCAGGATCAGGCCATCTCAAGATCTCCTAATACCTAAGGCGGCATGCCAAATGGTGCCCCCCTGACCCGATCATGTGCCAGCCTCTGCTCCTCCCACTCTCCAATGTCCCAGTACAGCACTCTGCTCCGCTCCACATTTCCTCTCCCTCTCTGTCCCCCTCTTCCTTTTCCAATCCAAGGGGTGGGAGAAGGGGGAGCAGTGGAAGCAAGTAGGTGGACAGAGATGAGCATCCCCCACCAATCTGCTGCCTGAGGCAACAGCTTCAGTTGGCCTCACGAATGGGCCAGTGCTGCCCAGGATCATTCATGCCAAAGTATTTCTAACCCGTTAGCCAATGTTCACTTTTAAAAATGTGTTTATGTTTTTTAATGCAGGTTAGTCACTGCCCTGTAAAAATGCTTGAAACGATGAAAAATATAGCTGGGAAAAAAGGAAATGGGCCAGGACAACCAAGATGACTGTGTGTTACAAACAGA
Organism: Plestiodon gilberti rubricaudatus; assembly: GCA_026170595.1. Lineage (NCBI taxonomy): Eukaryota > Metazoa > Chordata > Lepidosauria > Squamata > Scincidae > Plestiodon > Plestiodon gilberti. The sequence goes on along the minus strand of JANXHW010000003.1, from coordinate 60,724,853 downwards.
AAACAAGAGTGATCAAGATGCCCGAGAATATACTTTGCAAGACAAATCTAGTTTTGAAACATGTTTATCACATTTTTGAACCAGCTGCAATATATCAAAGGCTATTATTGCTTTCCAATTCAACTGGTCATGCCCAGCAAAGCGAGCTCCCTTTCCTCTTTCAGAGGTGAGATTTCCTTCACTGTTGCTAGGACAACCTTGATTCCTAGCCCTGACACAAGTGTCCTTTATAATTAAATACAGATTACTGTGTATTATTGGACTTTAATCAACTGAAATATCAATGTCAAACACCTCATACAGCAGGAAACTAAGAGTAAAGATATGACCCTGCAGACATCATTGAGAGTTTTGCAATGAAATTGCAGTGGTGTAACAAGGGTGGTGCGAAGGCAAGTAGTTCTGCAAGACTCCGTTACACTGGAGTCAGCGGCCCCTCCCCCTTGCTGTTGGAGCCATTCTGGCAGCAAAGGCAACACGCAGGACGCTCCCCTGTTGCTGCTGGAATGGCTCCAAGAGCAAGGGGGAGGGGCCGCTGACTCCAGTGTAACGGAGTCTTGCAGAACTACTTGCCTTCGCTCCACCCTTGTTTCACCTAGTTCATTCCTCTCTCTCTCTCTCTCTCTCTCTCTCTCTCTCTCTCTCTCTCTCTCTCTGTGTATGTGTGTGTTTGTATGTGTGTGTGAGAGAGAGAGATCAGACCCAGCCTTCAGCTATCGGTTCAGTTAAGTGGCCAGTTTTTAAACCTTTTTGTGCAAGAAGTACTATGACCTACATCATGTCAAACCACCACTGACCTGGGGCATTTTCAGATGGAAGGAATAGTCTAAGATTGTTGCCCTTTGTTCACACACTTTGCAGGGGGTTCCCACGGCATTGTCATCCATCCTTTGTCCACCCATTTGTTCTTTGTATTTGAAGGATCACATTTATTAATGAGGAAAATCCCTGTTCATGATGAAAAATGATGCAGTGCAATAACTGCAGGTGCAGATGATTGTGAGCGCAACTGGTTTGTCTTTTTTGGGGAGGCAATGCCTAGATGATTCAACAGACCACAAGAGTAACAAGGAGGGTAAAGTGGGAATCAGTCTATGCGCCCCCCCCCCCACTCCAGCCTGCTATTATTATCTAAGAAATGTTGCAATTCTGCATGTCACTGCAATCGGAAAGCAGCGACTGCCTGGCAACTGGAAGTGCCCTTGTTCAACTTAAAATGGACCTATTTGCAAGGACAGTGTGGAAACAATGGCACTCAGCTCTTTGCCCCACTCATCTACCTGGCCACCTCTTCACTGCCACCCTAGTAGTCCAGAATTTGTGTTACTTTCTAAAGCTGCACATTTTTGCCAGAATATGTCTCATTCCCAGAGTCCCAAAAGGTATGTTCATGTGGGGAGATGGTCAGGTTTCTTGCTGAATAGAAGGGGGCGGGACAGGCTATAGGTCTCTCTACCTGAGGGTGGGGACCTGCAGATTCTTTGCCAGGGGCCTTGTCTGCTTCCATTCAATGCAGTACATCCATGTGTATAATTTTTGTAATTTTTTGCTTTTAAAAAGAAGCTGCATAGGTGGCATTTTTCTCCAAGCTCGCTGACGTTTGGAGATGATCATCGTTTGCAGATGACACTGTTGTCAATGTAAACAAAAGCAGCTCTGACTGATGTTCAGCTCCTTTGACAACCTGGATGCATCGCAGCTGCATTTTCTCACTATCTTTTTCCATTTGCGCAGATATTGATTTACAGTCGGTTTGAGGAAGTGAATGAACTTAGACTTAGACTAAGGAAGTCAGAGAAGAAAAATCTGTCACTGGCTCTCTGTCAGCATATGAAGAGCAGGGCAAAGAATACCAAGCAGCATCAAGACTTTGCTGTGATGAGAGATACGTTTTTGAATTATATGTCTGTCATTAACGCTGACAGATGTGGGAGTGCTAATGTGCCAGGACAATGCGGCTAGATGGGAATATTAAAAAATATTATTCCACTGGCTCCCTCTTTCTGTGTTTTAATTTAAAATGCTATCATGTATCATGTGCTGAATGAGACACTTTCAAGGATAGTGCTATTTGGAGTGTCATTACCACTCGCAAGACTTTTCCGGTTAACTTTGAAGTTGGTCACCTGGGTTAATGCTAGCTGCTGTGTGACTGAAATAACTCCTTCTGTTGACTTTGGCATTGGCTGAGACAGAAGGAGGTTAGAACTTCCACAGCAGCCTCAGACGTCTTCATGTGGCTGATGGAAAGGACCTTCTGAAAAGACTTTTTTGGGGGGCAAAGCTTTGGGGGCTTCAGCAATCATAGCAAGGGATGTACCAGCTTCTAAAACTATACTGAGGCTGGAGGATGGTTGCTTCTTGCAAACTGTAATCTACCCTATGCAATCTTTCAGCCTTCTAAGTGAAAATGGAACACAGGCATGCACATATAGTGTTGTGAAGCTAGGGAATGGAGTTATGCTTTTTTGAATATTGTTGACCAGCTGTTTTCTTCCTGCCAACTCAGGAAATCACAGCCAGAGGTGCAAACAATCCAGGATGCTTCTTAATGGAAGATTTCCCTAGAAGGCAGAGGAAGGCATAGAGCTTTGTAGAATATCACTCAGTGGACTTGAGGGAGGGGACTGAGAAGGGAATGTGCATGACCCCCCCCCCCCCGCCTTGGACAGTCTAAGTCTAAGAACAAAGAAAGACACTTTCAGGCTAACAGCTTCTGAAGGACAGACAGGTGGGTTTGAGCAAGGTGGGACAAAGACTAGAATGGAGAAGTTGGAAAGAGCCAGCCAAGAATGAGAGCACCTTGGGCCCTATGAGCAGCTTGTTACTGTTTGTCAGGAGTGTTCTCTGTCTTCCTCCATCCAAGGCTCAAGCTCTATGTTTGTCAATAAAACAGATACTACAAGAAGCCTGAAAGTGATCTATCCTCTAAAGAAAGCCAGAACACAGGTACTGCTGCATGCACTCCTGGAACTTCTTGCCACTTGGGCAAGTGGGACATTACACGCACCCGCACACACGTTAGACTTGTAGTATCTTACAGACGAACACATTTATTTTGGCATATGCTTGCATGGATGGCAGCCTGCTTCATCAGATGCATGCTACCACTTCATGTACAACATCTCCTGCATTTGATGAAATGAATTCCAACCCACAACAGCTTATGCTGAAATAAATGTTAGCTTTGAAGGTTCTACAAGACTCTTTATTAATCATGCATGTCTGTGTTTTAGCAGGTCTTGAAATGCTTTGTGTCCATCCATGCCAGGCACTTCACCTTCACCCTAAACCAAACGTTTGCGTTGCTGCAGCTAAAGAATGCTACGTGTGGCACAACTGTCCAGGTCCGCTACACATTTATTTATTAGCAGAACATAAGAACATAAGAAGAGTCCTGCTGGATCAGGCCAAAGGCCCATCTAGTCCAGCTTCCTGTATCACACAGTGGCCCCACCAGATGCCTCAGGGAGCACACAAGACAACAAGATACCTGTATCCTGTCGCCACTCCCTTGCACCCTTGCAGGTTTATATACCGCCTTTCCACAGGTAACAAAAAGATCCATGCAACCCTCTTAGGTTGCAATCCTATACACACGTACCTAGGAATAATAAGTCCCATTGAACTCCATGGGGCTTACTTCAGTGTAGACATACCCCAAAAGAGTTCTAGGGGTAAACCCTGCCTGCCTCAACGGTAGGAACTGCTCCATTCTTCTTTGCCTTTCAGATGTCCTCGAGTGCCAGTGAGATCTTCATGGGAAAGCTAGTGGTTGGGCACTACTGTTTCACCCAAAAGTGATCTAACCTTGGAGCTGTGAGCCCCATCACCACCTTGGTATCAACAGCCAGCCCGCCCACAGTTTGTTGGTTTATTATTCATTTATTTCTTGGAGTTATATCCTGCTCTATCCCATGGCTCAGAGCAGATTGTATATATTTCTTCCTACACGCTAATAGTTGTGCTGAAGATACAGAGGAGGTCAGTCATAGCTGCTGGCTGGGCCTCTTTCCTCGCACCCAGTAGACTGTCCTTCAGCTGTATTTGGGGAATGGGGATAGAGACTCGGAAACAATTCTGTTTGACGTAACTCACCTGGACTGCAATCAAGGCCGGCCCAAGACCTCCTGATGATGCCTGAGGCAGCAGGTCAAATGGTACCCCCTTTACCCAATGGTGTGCCAGCCTCTGTTCCTCCCACTCTTGCCTCCCACTCTCATGTCTCATGTCACTCTCAAGGAGAAGGAGGGGCACTGGAGGCAAGTAGGGAGACAGAGATCAGTGCCCCCCCCCCCAACAGTCTGCTGCCTGAGGTGACTGCTTCAACAATTGGCGTAATAATGGATGGGCCATCCTTGACTGCAATTACTGTGCTGCAGTTATTGGATGCCAGCATGGATTGGGGGCGGGGCAGAGGCATCACTAGGGGTGTGTGGATCGCACCGGGTGACACCCCAGGGAGGGGTGACATCAAAATGACTTTTTATTCTATTTGTTACTGGTGGTGCAAAAACACACCACTGGTAGAAAATGGTATCTTCTACCATTTTCGACTTGCACAGGGATCACATTTCCCTGTGCTGCGACTCACACAGGGATCACATTTCCCAGGAGGGCTCCACATCGTGTGGTCTGTTATGGGAGGAGGTCCATGGGGGTGACACCATGAGATCTTGTCCCGGGTGTCACCAACCCTAGTGACACCCCTGGGTGGGGGATACCTCATGCCCCTTTCAGGCACCACTGCAAAATAGCAACTCGGAGGAATGGATTTGTGTGGAGCAGTGCTGAATGTTTCTGAGGAAGCCAGTATAGGCTTCTGTGTCAACACAATATTATGGAAATTCTATAGAAACAAGACACAGATATTAACAGCATCACTGGGCCCTCCCCCCTCCCCCCCATCTTATTTGCTGCTTATTGGCACCGCCAATAACCTCACTCACCCTCGCATCTTTCTTGGCTTTTGCTTGGCACTGGCAGCCTGAAATTGCATTACTGTATGGGATGTAAACAATGTCTAACTATTTAGTTCAAATGAGAATTTTTCTCCCCCTTGAAAGTTCACAAAAGCTTTCATGACATTTTCAGTTTAATTTTATTTCTTTTGCTTTTCTAAAATTATGACTCTTTTCTCAAGAAACTGGAAAGTTAGACTGCTTATCTTCATATCAGACAGCTCCTTATGTGAAATTTGTTAATTTTTATACTTGTCCTGGTATATAAGAAGAATGTTAGCCTGGGAAATTACAATACACATCCCAGAAATTCAAAAAGAACGATGTCTTTTTTGTCAATATTCGGCGAGTGCATCTATTGTATATCTGACTTGCTGTATTTTAAATGAAAGACACAAACATGGGTTTTGAAGGGTAATAGGATTTCAGCTTATCATTTTGAGGTACATTGCTGTGAATATGAGTGCACCTAGAAACTAATGTTTGTCATGAAAACATTTTTTCCCCCTGAGGATACTATAACTCAAAAAGCTTAGAGGGGTAAAGTGACAGTGGCATAGATATTCATATATTCTCTTTAGATGAAAACCAAGCAGCCTTTCAAAAACTGAAACTCCAAAGGCATCTTTTATTTAAGAGCCATACGTGTAGTCTTATATTTTGCAAATATACCCAAAGAGCAGAAATGTGACATTCTATAAAAATGTCAATCCTCAAATGTGGAAAGAGATTTTCCTTTGACAAGAAAACTGGTCAGAGCGGCTAACCTGACGATGCCATGCAAACTAGTCCACACCACCTGGTCCTTGCAGGGAACCTTGGCTTGAGGCAGCTGGATCGGGAGGGAGAATATATGGCAGTTCCTGAGAGATGCTGTGTGTTGTTTACTTCTGGTTTGCCCATGTTGAAAGATCTGTCGGATTGGCTACATTGCAAAGACTGGGATTTTCTTGCCTTTTTACAGTAAGCCTCTTGAAAGGCCTCAGCCGCTGATCTTAACTGCCCGGCAGGCTCACATGAAAGAAGATGGTCTTTTTAGATTTGATCATCCTCCCTCTCATCTTGCCATCCTTCCAGACCGTCTGGTGCCTGTCTATACTCTGCTGTGGCCACTGAATATAGGAGCTTCTCTTTCCATGGTTAATTTCCCTACAAAAACGATTCTACCACCCTCTGGCTGTTCCCATAAGTGGTGCTGTGGTTATTCAGTGATGATGAGCGATGCACTCTGCACATGTTCTGAGGTTCCCCACCATCACTATATCACAGGGCTGAACTATAGTTTAGATTAATAACCACAGTAATGATAACACTGAGCATGTATATATAGATTATAGCAAAGCGTGTCCAGACCACCTCAAATTCCTTCTCCTGTGATCCTTGCAACAACTCTATGGTAGTAGGTCACTGTTGATAAGCCCTTCTCATTGCCTTTTTGTGCTTCTCCTTAGGCTGTTTGTGCTGGGGGAGTTTGTAATTTTTAAAGGTCTTTGAAAGTGTTCTTCCCAAAAACTAGTTGCAAAAGAATTAGGCAATAAACTCCAAATCATTTTATTGATCTGTCCTCTATGAAAATGAGACCCTTGGAGTATTTCTGGGAGGTTTAATGCTTAAATTGGGAGTTATTGCTGCTGTTAGTTTCAGACCTTTGTGAATGCTAATGCACATTTCCTATGTCTGCTGGGACTGTTGTGAAGATTTTCTCGGCTTTGCATGACTGTTTAAGCCCTGCAGGGACTCCTGCAGCACTCCAAATGGAACCAGTCAATGTAAAGGATGTCAAGAAGCAAGCGGAGTTGGATTTTGGTGTGAATAGAAAAATGGATACGAGCTTTGGGTTAGGATATTGGGCATTAGTAGCTGAATTCAGATGACCGTTTACCAAGTGATAACTATGGGAAAACTAGACAAAGTGAGAAATGCTTCATTGCACTGCCATCTTAAAAACAAAACAAAACACCACAGCAGGTATGGATGGGGAACCCTGATTTGGACTGGGACCGTGGCATGGGGAAGGCATTTCAACCTTTTTTTTTTCTGTGCCAGTCTGTCCCCCCCAATAACCTCCTGAAACTGCCCATATTTCTTCCTCTTTTTAAAAAGAAACTGGTTTTGTCTGACAGTGAGGGATCAAAACAAGATTAGTAAATGGGACAGAAATACAGGTAATGATAGCAGACACGTGTGTGTGTGTGTGTGTGTGTGTGTGTGTGTGTGTGTGTGAGTGAGTGAGTGAGTGAGTGAGTGAGTGAGTGAGTGGGATGCTTAACTCTCCACTCACTGCTTTTTCTCCTGCATCCTCTTTCCCAGGCCATCAGGGGCCCACTGACACAGTTTGCCTCTCCCTCCAGTCCTTCCTCATTCACTGGGTTTTGAAAAGGAAGCATAGAACAGAGTGGAAGAGGAAGTGAAGTTGAAGAGAGTGGTGAGCTAGAGTGTCTCCTGATATATGCGCTAACCAACTATTCTTCTTTCCTCCATATTTCCTCTTCTGCTCTGTTACCCTGTTCCTTCAAATCCAGAGAGAGAGAGAGAGAGAGAGAGAGAGAGAGAGAGAGAGAGAGAGAGAGAGAGAGAGAGAGAGAGAGAGAGAGATATTAATCATCACTATTATAGTTAGCATTGTGGAGTTATACTTACAGCACAGTATGCAAGCAGTAAAAGAAGAGACCACAGACCAATGGACCTTTTCAGTGGATGCAGAGAGTTACATCAGTTATTGATATGAATGTCTTGAATAAGACAAAATGTTGTGTTATGAAGCCCAAGTTGCTTATCCCATTCCTAAGATCTGCATCAATGGCAAACACTGGTGTGCCAGTGAGTGCACTACCACCACAGTGTCACAAGCAATAGTGCTATGCAACCTTTGAGCAACCATTGTGACAGTGATGGTCTGGTGATGCAGGAATATATGGCAGAATGTTCTTGTGAGCAAAAGATCAAAATGAGAGTGCAAAAATACTATAAGGGGTGTCCATTATATCACTGAAGTATGGCAATGACTTCATAAAATGATGAAGATGAGCTAGAGTGGTAGAAATGTATCACACCCCTGATGCTGGCTGATGACCTAAAAGACTTTTTGTGGCACATGCGTTACGATGTTAGATCTCTTTGTGACGACTTAATAAAAGCTGCCAACCCTGCCATTACAGACTGTGAATGATAAATTGAGGGAGAGTCTTGGGAAATATCATAGCGTGGCAAGGAAATGGAAAGATCTAAAATTATTTTATGGTATGTTCTGATCATCTGAGGTCTCATCATCGAGGAAGGTCAGTGTTACTACTGAAAGGAAACAAGCAAGATTTAATTAATTCTCCTTGAAATCAGCCAAATGAATGAAACTCACTTGACTCCACTAAGTGTCATCTCTTGTGGTTATGACGTGCTCTTAGGATGTTCTTTAGCTGGAATTTGTTACTGCTTTGGGAGTTCTACAAAAGGTTGGCTATAAATATTTGAACATAAAAGGATATGCATAAATGCCAACTTCTGGCCATGGGATCTTCCCAGTGTGGTCTGTGTATGGTGGATGTTCCTGCAAGTAATTTTTTGATTAGTTCACAGTTCACCCAGACACAGAGACTGCCTAAAGCGACCACTGCTTCAACTGGTTCTTTCCTTCTTGTGTTACACAATTTTCCTTTCTTGCAGGCAGATGCAGTTATCTTCCTTCTTGGCCTTTTGACAGATCAAGACTGAAGCCCTAAGATCAAGTACCACGTTTCAAAAAGTTATGGATATCATTCAGGTATTAATACATCATAGATTTACAGTGGGCCCTCCTCATCTGTGGGTTAGCCACTCGTGGATTTGACTCAATGCGGATGGCTGACCCCGGAAGTAGAGTCCCACTGGGGGCGGGTGGTGGTGGTGTCATCACAGTACCTTATTTTTAGCTGCACCAGGCCCGCCGACCACTTCTAAACTCCTGCTTGCCTTCTAAATACTCCAAGCTGTAGCAAACAGTAAAAAAAAACACAATCAAAAGCGACTTCTGGTCGCAATGCAAAACTGGAAGTTGCTATTGATTGCTTTAAATAAAAAAAGTTTGCTGCAGTTTGGAGTACTTAGAAGGCGCATGGGAGTTGAGAAGTGGATGACGGGCCCCGTGCAGCTGAAAAATAAGGTACTGTGGCGTTGCCCCTGTCCCCCATTGTGAATTTCATTTTACGTGGATTTGGGAATCCGTGTGGGTTTCAGGAATGGAACCCCCGTGGATACCAAGGGCCCACTATAATGCATTATAGATCAGTATGGCAAACGGTATTTTTTTAAGTACGGAACTTCTTCAGCTTCTGTCTTCTATATTTTGCTGCTGTTTTCCCAGTGCTGCTGTTATGATTTGAGAGGTGGAGGGGAAGAATGGGGGTGAGGACCAGGATGGGGATGGGGTGTGTTGTGGGAGTTAAGGGGGTGGTTATTGGTGGTAGTGGCTCCGCTAATATCCTATCCCCTTTCCTGTCCTGGATCCACCTTTCCAGGGCCACTCGAAGCTGGTGCAAGTCTGGGTAGACCTATCAGGGAAGTGGAGGTTTACCTCAAAGACCTATCAGGGAAGTGGAGGTTTACCTCAGGGACTGCCCCCCCACTGCAGGATACAGCATGCGCTCTATTGGCGTGGCTACATCAGCGGGGTGGTGGAGGATTTAGGATTGGGCTGTCATTGACATGTCATTGACATGCAGACACTGAAAATGATTTGAATCTATTTGCTTTCCTATCAGAATGGCCACAATAGGAGGTAGGATACTAGAGAGGTGGGTGTACAGGTGAGAAAGAACTAATAATAACCTAGGAGAACATTCTTTTACACCAGTGGTTCTCAAAGTGGTGAATTGCGACCCACCATTTGAACCAAAAGCTGTCCCTTGCCCCCTTCAGGGACGGGGGCAGCATGGTGACAGCAGTGGTGATCCCAGGGATCGCCATCTTCATCGCAAAAACATTTTTAATTGAATTTCTGGACTTACCAGGGGTCCTGGAGCCCTCCGGAGGGTTTGGGGAGGCCTGCGCTAACCGTTTTTTGCGAAAACTGGAAGTGACCATAAATCGCCGAAAAGCGGCGATCTGAAGCTCAGGGGGGCCTGAGGAGGGTAGCGCAGGCCTCCCTGAACCCTCCAGAGGGCTCTAGGACCCCTGGTAAGTCCAGAAATTCAATTTAAAAATGTTTTCACGGTGGCAATCCCCAGGATTGCCGCCACCACTGGTCCCGCCCCTGCAAGCACTCAAAGTTCTTCCCCTGTTGAGGGGAGAACTTTGAGAAACGCTGTTCTACACTATAATGATGATGACCAGTTAGGTTCAAAACATACAAGCTGGCCTTGCCAATAAATGCCACCCGAGAGAATATTTTCCTGGGATTTTAGTTATACAGAATTAAAACTCATTGGAAAGCATTGCATAGTCTATGGGGACATTTGTCAAGTAGGTCAAGCTAAAAAAAAATTGACCCACATTTAGTGGAGAAGAAAACTTGTCCTGAGGTTGAGTTGTAAGAGATAAAACCGAGAAGCCTGGCTACCTGGAACAGGTGTGTTGCAAATTTTTCATGTAATGTGTTATTTAGGTCATTATTAAAACACAGAGAGAGAGAGAGAGAGAGAGAGAGAGAGAGAGAGAGAGAGAGAGAGAGAGCGCTAATATTTGGTGCATTCATTGGAAGCTTTCATTTGAAATTGGAAACAGAAGGAACTCCTCAAGGCTACTTTTCATGCAACATTCTAGGTTTGAGGTGTCAAATTTTACAAGCCATTCCTGAAATGGCAAATGGATAAAGGGAGAGGAGCAAACACTCACAATTATTTCAGAAGGAAGGGCCATGAACTGCAAAGCTGTTTCCAGTGAGTATTTGAACATGGGATTTCTCCTTGAGCAAGCCATAAGGGCTGTTTGCACACTATTCTACTAGGGTAGAATATAGGTAAAGGTAAAGGTATCCCTTGACAATTAAGTCCAGTCGTGTCCGACTATAGGGAGCAGTGCTCATCTCCGTTTCAAAGCCGAAGAGCCAGTGCTGTCCGAAGACATTTCCATGGTCATGTGGCCGGCATGACTCAACACCGAGGCGCATGGAACGCTGTTACCATCCTGCTGACGCGGTACCTATTAATCTACTTGCAATTTCTTGCTTTCGAACTGCTAGGTTGGCAGGAGCCATTGCACGGATTCGAACTGCCGACCTTTCGATCGACAGCTCATGGTTCAGTGGTTTAATCCACTGCCCCACCCGCTGGCTCTAGGGTAGAATATACCAGGGTACAATTGTTGTCAGAGTGTATCTGGACATGTTCCCGATACACACATGTTCCATTCAGTGGAGCTACTATCTGTGTACAGTGCCTTGGATTAAAGTCGGAGGAGAAATTCAATGACCAAGAAAGGAGGTATATAAATAATGTATATTTATTATTATTATTATTATTATTATTATTATTATTATTATTATTATTGTTGTTGTTGTTGTTGTTGTTGTTGTTGTTGTTGTTGTTGTTGTTGTTGCTGCATCCTAAGCAGGATGTGGCCTGCGCCGGCGGAGCTGGAGCACACCTTGGGAGAAAGGGATGTTCATTCCTTTCCCCCAGTGTAAGCCCCAGCAGCCCAATGGACCTCCTCAGATGTACATCAGCTAGTTTGCTGGTGCACATCCGAGGGGCTGGTGTAAGACCGGCCAGGCCAGGGATGGGAGATAGGATATTGGCGGAGTGCGCCACCGATATCCCCGCCATGTTCCAGGCTGGGCTGTCCATGGCTCCCTCCCCGCCACCCTGGCCCACCCTCCCCATGCCTTCCTGCCGCCTGGCGCAGGTCTTACCTGTGTCTGGCGGCACTGTCCGTGGCCGTCAGCGGAGTGAGTGGCACCAGCTTTGGCACTAGCACTGCTTACTCCGTAGGTGTTGAAAATGTGCCTTATGACACGTTTACAACACCCAATGCCGGCAGAGCGTTGGCTCCATTAGCATTCATCTACGCTGGATTGGGCTGCCCGTCAAATGAGAATGTGCACCTGTTTATCTACCACTGTACCTCAGGTACAGACATTCTGTTTGCATTCTGTTTGCATTCATTCCAGCACAGCATCCCTTCCAATGGCTGTTTAATGGTGTTTTCCTTTTTTTCCCCCCCAGATTGTGTGAGCCTCTTTGGAAAAGGGACATCTCCTATCCTTTGCAACCCTATGCACAATTTTCTGGGAGTGGGAGTAAGCCCCATCGAACTCAGTGGAACTACTCTTGAGTAGACGCACATAAGATTGTGCTATAAGCCATTTTAGAACATTTTTGTTGAGAAGCAGTATTTAAATATGCTAAATAAATACTGTATGTTCTTCATATGCTGGGTTAGACTGGCCAGTGGTTTGACTCAATATCAGGCAGTTTCATAGGCACACCAATTGTATATATAGTTGCAAGCATCCGCTGTGCTATGTCAATGTCTGCATTGTCCAACCACTGCATTTTTGGGTTCTTGCTGCAGAAACAGCCTGTAAAGGAAGGCCTGGTAAACTCATAGCCCTAATCCCAGGGCTGTGACAGCTTCCAAGCTGCTTATGAAAACACAAAAAAGTAAAACAAAGAAAATCCATGTTGGTTCTTTGTTCTATAGAAAAAACGGAACGAGTGGAGGGGAAAAACTGCTGAACGAGAAAACCGACAAGAAAGGCATCCAAATATTATATCCCAGTTTCAAAGGGATCACCAAGCAGGATTAAAACCAAAAAATTAAACCGTTTTTAAAGAGACTGTAGGGCTTGTCGTTGTGAGATAGGTTGTCTTGCTCTATTGCAATCAATGTTAAACTGGGCTACTTGCACTGGTGCATGTGACTTTGCTAATGTAGGCCATTTCCTCGTGTTTCTCTGGAGAGGCCTTTTCCACTTTGTGGATTGGCTGATGTGCAGGAACAAAGGGCCTTGTTCCTGGCTGCTGTCTGATTCTTTCAAGTGTAAAGGACCCAGGAGGAGGAACTGGAGGCACAAGTGGGCTCCCAGACTCAGATTAAGACAGCTTTCCCAGTACTGACGCACAGAGGGAACAGATCAAACTTGAGGGATATGTGAGCTCTTATGTACTGAGTGGCATCTATTCCAGGATTACATGCGGCCCAGAAAATATCCATACATCTTTACTTTATCCCGTGGTAGTTTATTGTGGTAATCATTGGCGGCATGTATATAAGGTGCTGCCTTATTGCTAAGGCCTTATTATGGCTAAGACAAGATCTCATAAGGGTCTTGAAGATATCTCTGGCATCTTACTTCCTGCACCCTGACCTTTTGGTAACCTAGGCCAAGTAAACATCCCAGGGAAAGAGCACCCTCTGGGGGGCAATACCAGGCTGGATGCTGTTGGGTGACCCAGGCTGAATGTGTTTGGCTACCAGCATTCTTACCCCTTACTGTGGCAGTGGATGCGAGTTCATTCTCAGAGGCAGCAGGAACAGTGCTCTAGAGTAGACATCTGCTGCCGTCTGCTATGTTTTTCTCTCCTGCAATGGTGCATGAAGTGACATGACACTACATTAGGTATGGGATTCTCAACCGGTGGTACACGTACTTTGGGGTTCCTCTGGTGGTACTTGGACCTCTGGGCCCCCCTGAACCTCACTGAGATACCCCAAACCCTGTGAAAATATGGCGCTTTTGGCACCGCGTTTTCACTCCTGAGAGGCTCCTGCCTTTGGCCAAGCCTCTCAGGAGTGAAGAAAACAGCCCACCTGGAGCCTCCTGTGCTGAAAACCTGGAAGTAAGTGGCTATGATGTCATCGCTGCTTACATCCGTGGTACTTGGTGCAGTGGTGGCCATGTGGGTGGTTTATCATGCTGAGTACGTTGAGAACCCCTGCATTAGGCATTGTGTGTGGAGGAATCATGGCAGGCAGTAGCTATTGGTTAGACCCTGTTGTTGTTGCTTCTGCTGGACCTCTGAGAATGAAAGAAATCCACACCCACTGCCACAGAAAGAGGAGTAAGGAGGAGGTCCACCCAGGCAGGATAGGGCCACCAGAGTCACCTTGCCAAGGCCCCTTCAACCTTGGAGGTGGCCCTGATAGGGTCGTGTGGTGCAGGTGCGGCAGATGAGACAGAACCGCCCCATCATAGTCCACAGAAAAAAGCCACAGCCTAACCCTGAGATGGTGTATGCACTCCACCCGCTTACTCAGGTGCAAGCAGGTGGTGCGCCCAATCACAGGGTTAAGCTGCAGCTTTTTTCCCCAGTCCTGGCTCTCCCTCACCACATTTCCCTGGGCCCTGGATGATGTTGTGGATTATCAAAATACTCCCAGGAAGTGCAGCTGTATAGCAGAGTAGCTAAGTGTTGATGTTCTGAGACATGAAACCTTTTGGTTAGGTTTAAAGCATGATGTGTAACCGACACAGGGGAGGGTCTATAGCTTTCCATGCAGAATGCCCTTAGCTGAATCCTGGGCATCTTCAGGTAGGGCTGGAAAAGACCTCTCTCTGAAACCCTGAAAAGTGCTGCCAGTCAGTGTAGAAAATACTAGCAAGAGAGAGGGATCTTTGGTCCGACTCAGTATAAGGCAGCTTCTTACATAATTTTCACTGCTGATTTTAAAGTAACTTTCTACATTGCGGCCAGGTTGCAACCCAAAGATTCCCCAGAACTTTTGTGCAACTGAATCAGGAGAGGAGGAGGTGGTAGCAGCAACTTCTTCCACCTCTTTCCCTAACCCCATTTCCACATGGTCCTTTTGTTTGCTCCACCTGGTGTAGCAAACAAGACTCCAGGTGTGATGCACAGGGGATGGAGGAGGGATGAAAGAACGGTTGGAAAAGCAGATGACAGAAGCCACAGCTGCTTCAACTCCTGATTCAGTGGCAGATTTAAAGCTACAGGAGGAATCTTTGAGCTGCAACCTGGAAACTCTTTTACATTAGGTTAAATGTACTGTATATTACCCGTAATTATTTTCCAATACATTTGCTTTCTTTAATGGCTCTATTCATTTTTCTCTATCCAATCTGCTTCTATAGAGCTAGGCACACTACAACATTTTCAAATTATAGTGCGTAGGATTCTGAAACATACAGAAATAGCAACCAAATTAATTGAAGGAACCGATTATGTGGCTTTAGGAATTTACACTTTGCACAGCATCTTTGATGAAACTGATTTGAATGCAGACTGTTTATGACCGAAGTGTTTTTTTGTTTGTTTGTTTCTTGAATAAGAACTCTTTTCATTCTGTAGTGAAGCTGAACTTCATTTTTACTCAGGGGCCTAAGTTGATTGCATGGTTGAGAAGAGAAGAGATATCACAAGATCTGGATTATAAATTTCCCTGCAGGACACAGCAGGAAAAAGATGGCTGGTGATTAACATTCGTTATTAAAAACCCTAGCACATTAAAAAAATGACAGTAATAGAGGCTGTGGATAATATTATTCAAAGTGACAAATGGATTTCACTTTAAATATATGGAAGTCTTTCTTAGCATCAAGGTCTTTGCTTAATAGCTATATGAGAGGAAGAAAATAAACAGCTGTAGTTTGTCTTAACCTGGAGAAGCAGTACTGGTTACACCCACTGAACTCCTGTCTGTTATGCAGATATTGAGGATGCAGACCTTTGCTCAGAAAAACATGTGGCAACCCTTAATAAGAGAAGAAGAGAGTGAATGGGAACAGTGGACTCTGGACCAATTTTCTTTCACTTAGAAGAAGATAATGATAAAACAATGATGTCCTGAGAACAGAAGCTCAATTCAACAGGGAAGATCAAGAAAGTACTGACTGAAGAAACGATGGGATGAAAATCACTAACCATGCGTAAGAAGAGTCCTGCCCAGTCAGTTCACAGGTCCATCTAGGCTAGCATCCTGGTTCCCACACTGGAACCTGTGTGGTTACATAGTCAGTTCACACTGTCTACACACTCAGTTCTCATGGATTCACTTATCTGCGGGAACAAAAGAAGTGTAAAGGCATTAAGTGTAAAGGCATTAAGATTTGAGAAAAGGAGATTGCCTTGACTTCCTCCAGTTTCTACGTTATGGTTCCCAGTTTCCATTGTCTCCGAATTCAGAGTACTATAAAGTAGGTTTGGCTGCAAGCAAGGCAATTAGGGCAAGGAAATGTCTCAGAATCTCATAGGACTTTGAGAATTCCGCTCTTTTAGACAAGAAGGTTTTCTGTTGACTTTAATGAAAGTGTCATATTTCCTATCCTCTCTTTTAAATCCATACGACTATCCCTAAATTAACCTGGTTCTCTAGGCACACATTATATTGGGGGCGGGGGAGACATTATGATTATTTGATAATCCCTTTCCTTCTTTTTCCGAGGTTTGTAAGACCCAATGCTAGTGTGATCAAGTGTTCCGCTGGTGCTGGTTGAGTGCTGTAAAGTGCTTTGCATCAGAGCAGGGAGCTGGCACACCAGCAAGACAGCCAGAGCCTTCCTGTGTGTGCCGGTGGAGTGATGGAGGCACCCCGGAGCAGGTAAGTCTGGCGCGGGGGAGGGGAAGGTGGGGGGTGGGGGTTGAATGGAGCAGGGGTGGGCGGATTTGGCCCGGGAGGGGCTGGATCAGCAGCAGCGGCACACATCGAATCCTGATCTATCTATGTGAATCAATGTGGATTTGTGCTAGCGATATCGCTGGAGCAGGATCAAGATGACCTGTTGCGGTTGCTGGGGACAAATGTCCCTTTACCCCAAGGAGACCTCCAGAAGCCAAAAATCCCTTGCGGGATGCAGTGTAGCCAGTGCCGGCATCACTGTGAGGGGATTTAAGTTGGATTGGGCTGCTAATCATACAAAAATCATCATTAAATAAGCTAGCTTTTAGAACATTCAATTTACCCTATCTAAAATCTCTTCCTGCAATTTCAGAACTTAATAACTGTGTGAGAACTTACATTACTGGCCCTCTAAATGGTTTTCTCAAATACCTATTAAATACCACAAGATAGTAGTATAGACTCTGGAAGCTGTAGATTGTGTAGCACAATAGATATGATTCATACATCCAAGCTAGATGTATATTCTCTAGTTTAAGTTACAGGTAGAAAGAAACAGAAACAGTATCTCACTGTATAATTTATGAATGCTTTTTGTATCAGTATAATCATAGTAAGTTCTGGCATTATTTAACCGTTTTTTGACACTGTCAAATACAAAAGCTAACACAGCAGAGTCATTTATAGTGGTTGGCTTTGCATTAAATGACCAGTAAAATGCTGTCATCGATAGACAATGCTTTCTTTCAGTGGATGCTCTGCGAGGATCTGCTCCAATTCCAACTAAACTCAATAGTGGCTCCGTCTGGTTTGAAAACGTACAGCTACAGTGATAGTCAATAGTTTAGTAGTATATGTAACTCATGATGGGCAGCATTGGCTTTCATCATTTGTGTATGCAGATGGCACGAGTGAGGCAAGGCAGTTGGACTGCTGGATAACAAGGGAATCAAAGGGAAGCTTAAAGAAGATAGGTTTTTGCAAAAACTGGAAGTAGTTGTAAATTGCTGCGGAGTAGTGATTTGGAGCACTTCGCCGCTCCAATGTTACGGCCCAATCCTGCGTAAAGATACATGGCCAGCCTAAAGTGCCAGCAGCAGTATCCATCATCCTTCTCAGGCCGCATTGGCGCGGCCTGGGAACACCTCGGGAGAAGGAGCCAATGGTCGCCCTCCCCTGCTGCCTGGTCCGCCCCCCATTCCCTGCACCAATGGTGCAGGATTTACCTGCACCGGTGGGTGCCAGATCTTGGGGGAGGCAAAGTAAGGGCTGCCGGCGTCTGCGCCAGTGGTGCTTACTCTCTGGGTGTTGAAAACGCACTTTACGGCACGTTAACGACACCCGGTGCCTGCGGAGTGTGGCACGAAGTTGCACTGGATTGGGCCGTTAGTGAGGATTGTGCCTAAAAGCCAATCTGGCTTGCACATGAATGGTGGGTTTACTGAACACCTAAAATACTCCATTGAAAACAATGAAACTAGCAGGGCATGTGCAGGAGGGAACACATTGCCACCAACGCATCCCTATGAGAGAAGGCAGTGCACTGCCTGTTTTCTGGGCACTTGCATATCTGAAAGGGAGGACAGTTGTATGGCTTCTAGAGGCAATCATGCTAAGGCTGTCTCACCCAATTGACAGATTATACCATTTGTTGAGCCAGCTCTGCAGGTACCGGAGGAAGAGGGATCAGGCAACATGACTGACAGGTGAAAGGTATGCCTTGCTTAATTATAAGTGATATGGTACGTATGATTTTTGTGATAATGTATGATTTTGCCACTGGGGCTCCTAAAGTTTGGAGTATGAAAACTGCACTAGAGCTCTGTTGAAGGCTCTGTTCAGAACACTGAACATTTGAACCACAGTTAATGTGCTTGCTATTCTATGCACTCATCTAGGTGCTTGACTACAGAGTTCTCACTGTCTCACAAGGATTAGTTCCCTTGAAAATAATGAGGCCCACTGCATAAAAGCAGGAACAAAATCAATTCAGTTCACTTCAAAGACATACAGATGAGCTGGATTTACAGGCGGTGTTCAGACAGACACAAGGGCTTGATTGGCCAGAGTGCAATATGGTTACATGTGATAACACCACTAGTCTTCCACTGAAGGGCAAATGAACCCACAATGACAGGGAAGCCTTTCACATACATCCCGGCAAACCATGGGCTCTGGTTGGGATGCAAAGTCTCAGTCCTGAAACATGAAAGGAATGCCTGGTGGAAGGAATGGAATGGATGGAATGTCCGGTGGAAGGCATGACATGAATGCCTGCTTTGCTTTGTACAAAGTGCCTTACCCGGAGAACGTCAAAGATGATGGCTAGTCCACTAATTTACATGGCTTTTAAAGGGGATTAGGCAAACTCATGGAAGACAGGTCTATCACTGGCTGCTAGTCTTGCTGGTTACATGTTACCTCCAGGTTCAGAAGCAGTGTGTGTCTGAATACCAGCAGCAGGGGAGCAAAAACAGGAGAGAGCTATTTGCCTTCATTTCCTGTTTGTGGGCTTCCCAGAGGCAACTGGCTGGCCACTGTGGGGAACCGGATGCTGGACTAGATGGACCCAGCACGGCTTTTTTTATGTTCTTCTAGGAGAACATGCGTGTGGCCCAATTATCCCTCTTTATCAGGGACAGTCTCCATTATTTGGCCCCTGTCCCTGATAAATCAATGATCCTGTCTTACGCCTGTTTTTGCCTCTGGGAATGCCTTCAAAAATGTTGTTAGTGCAAGTTGCCACATGTGTTATTCCTCAAGACTCCCCAGGGACTCTAGAATTTAAATCTTTGAGTGAAGGGAAGAAGCATCTAATCTCTAGTGCACATGTATATAAATGCCATGTGCATGAACACTAAGGCACCATGCAGTACACAGAGGGCAGACCCTTTCATGAGGTGAGGTTGTCACCAAGGTTGTGGTTGCCACCACCCTGCCCCCATAGGTGCCACTCCAACTGCTGCCTGCCTGACACTGTCTCTCTGTCCACCCCCTCTTCTCTCCCTCCACCCACCCTCTCCTTCATCTGCCCATGCTCTCCCCCTATTCCCCCCTCTCTCCTCCCACTGGCCTGCCCCTTTATCCAGTGGTGCACAAGTGCCTACCACTGCCACTTCTCCTGTTCTCAAGTAAGAGTGGCAAGCAGTTTTATAAGGGAAGTTGGAGGGCAAAATTGGTGCAGCGCCTAGTGGTTAGCAAAGGAACCCTTCTCCTTTGCTCTCCACTGCACTCTTCTTACTTGGCTAAATTGGAAATAACTGGGAAAAGGTAGATCTTTGCTGCTGCCACCCAAAGCAAGGAAGTCCAAACAGAAAGAGGCTGCCTGAACAAAGCGTCTTTCCCAGGTTAACGGAGAGCCCCAAAATCTGGGGGAGAAGGCATCCCTTTAAAACCTAGCAGTTGTGGAACATCTGCTTGTGGACAGCCTGAGAGATGTGGCAACCCACTCTCTCCTGAGGAGATAAGGCAGGTAAAACAGTAAAAACACAAGAAGTTTTATTATAAGGCTGAGGAATCAAACCAATGGGTGGGAAAAGGTAAGCGATGATAAGCAAGGCACAAGTCAACTGGCAAAAGGAGAGAAAGACAGAGGGGAAGGCAAAAATGGCAAGGAAGTTTGAAAGCAGGTAGCAAATAAAATACACAACCCAGGCACAGCTAACTGGTAAATCCCTCCCTTATTTTTCACGTTGTTTCAGGGTTCTATTCACTCATGTGCAACATGAAGCTGTAGCTGCTTCCAACAGTGAACCTGAGTAATACGCAAAAAAGATTGTGTGTGCCCCCTCTTTATATAGTCAGTGGACTTTAAAATCTTTGCCTGGAGGACTGGCCATTTGAAAGTCACCTGGTTTTCTGAATCTCTCACACTTGGAATTCAGGTGGGCTTTACAGTTCAATGAACTGGCTCAAATTCAAGGCTCTCTGTTTCACTTTTACTTATTGAAAATATTTCTATCCCCCCTTCCCCTCTTGACAATGGGGTGCCCAGTCAAGGGGGAAGCTGAAGATGCTCAAACAAAGGGCAGCATCCCAGGATAATGGCATTTCACATACACTACAGTGGCGGAGGTACCGTATATTTTGAAAGGTTTAGATTAGAATATATAGGAGAATTGGAGTGTTTATAAGCATACCCCAATTTTCATTTGTGAAATGTTGGAAGGTATGAACATGGTTTCCATCTAGGAGTGAGATGGAACCTTTATCTTTATTTTGGTAAACTATATTGAATCCCTGCAATGGTTGTTGCTAACCAGGAGTTTGGTTTGGGAAAAATGCAACATGAGATTAGTGGCTTGCTGAAAGCCATACTACTATCCCAAGCTGGCAGCAGGCTTGGGACGAAGCAAACACAGTCTGTGTTACACATTTATCGCAAGACTTTCCTTCCTTCCTTCCTTCCTTCCTTCCTTCCTTCCTTCCTTCCTTCCTTCCTTCCTCCTCACTCACTCACTCACTCACTCACTCACTCACTCACTCACTCACTCACTCACTCAGAGAATGCCCTTGAATTCCTAACACGTAACCACTAGTGTGATTCACTGAGTGTGCGCCTCAGTTTGTAGACCTCTTGCATTAAGTAGTCACATGCTCCCATTTAAGTGCCAAGCCAATATTTCAAGCATTGTGATTATTCACTGGAAAGTGGAATGTTGACTTAAGGGGGCTGGAGAGGTGGAAGAACTCGGTTGTCATAATGAGTTGATTCAGACTGGATAATCATGCTCGGATGGTTAAAGAATTTGTGAGTACCCAAAACTGGGTAGGCAGGAGGTGCTTTTGCTGCAACAAATGGTTTTCGGAGGCTGTTATTTCCACAAAGATTGTGAATTATCAGCTGCTTATCTTATTATGAATTTGTCTAGGTCCAAAATAAACAGTCAAACTTTAACTTCAGTGAAGCTGATTTTGTTTGGTGAATAATTTTTAACCTGGTAAAGGATTTGGGTCAGTGTTGTGCATACCAAATCTACAAACTATAGAATGCATGCACATGTGGAAAAAAAAAAGACATTATCAATCTCTAATTTTTTAAAAACATGTTTGAAAACATTTAATTTGACTGAAGACTAAATTTCTACTAAAGGCTGCCATTTTTGAAAAATGTTTCACCTGCTTGTTATTTAGCACCACTTGAGTGCCAAGTTCAGGGTTAGGCAATCTTGCTGTTGGCTTATCCTGAATATCAAACTACTGTATGTGTGTGACAATTGTAGAAGTTGTATTTTGAGGACATTGTCATAAAAACGTAGCAACTATCCACTGGAAGCCCAATTTTGTAGGCTTTCCCTTCCACCCATATTGCACATACATCATAGTGCAATGACATTGACAGCATGGATGGTCATTAAGAATGGACTGAGATGGGTCTAGGCATGTCAAGATTGTCTGTGCTCCCAGCATGCCATCTAGCGTGAGGAGCCATGTCGGAAAGAGGATGTGTACTCTGGGAGAGGAGGATGCAGCCATTCTGAAATAGGATGGGGGAGGGGAAAGGGTAGTGGTAGGGAAGTGGGGATGTTGGCGCATGGATGACACATAGTTAAGCACTGGTTTTCATGCTCCACATCACATCTCTAAATTGGAAAATCCAGCCCTGCCTCCAAGGCTGGCTGATCTGGAGGAAGTCCTGTGGCATATTCTCAGCCCCTTGCTCCCTTAACCAGTGCTTATGAGCAAGTAGAGTAGATAAATATTTAATACCCAGTCATCGACCAACAAATATTCCCCCTGGCATGGTTCTGATTCTGATCATGTGCACCAACTCAAAACAAAATGAAGGCTTGTTTCCTAATATAAACAGCAGTGTGTGTCACATGATCCAGGTCAGAAGCTCAGCAGGGACAAAGTGTGAAAGCACCCCCAACTTCCCTGCTGCCTTGAGTGCTTTGGCAGGAAAGCAGTTTAGTAGTACATACAGAAATAAATATTGCCATTGCATTGTGCGTGCATGCATGTATGTCATAGTGCCCATGAGTCAATAGCCCAAGTTTATTGTTACATAGTTGCCCATACAGTACGCTTCACATAAAAGGTAAAGGTTCCCCTTGCTCGAAAGCCAGTTGTGTCCGACTCTAGGGGCAGTGCTCATCTCTGTTTCAAAGTCGAAGAGCCAGTGCTGTCCGAAGACGCTTCTGTGGTCATGTGGCTGGCATGACTCAACGCTGAGGCGCATGGAATGCTGTTACCTTCCCACCAAGGCAGTACCTATTCATCTACTTGCAATTTCTTACTTTCGAACTGCTAGGTTGGCAGGAGCTGGAGCCGAAGATGGTAGCAAACTCTGTCATGCGGTGCTCGGGCCTCGAACTGCTGTCCTGCCTACCTTCCAGTCTGCAGTTCAGTGTCTTAACCACTAAGCCACCGTGTCACCCTAAAACAACCCCTGTATAATTTCATTGGATTACATCATCTGAGATTCCTAATCTTAACACAGATTGCGGCAAACAAGAATGCTTTATTATTTTGCCAACCATCACTAGTATTGTATTTGTACAGTCACGTTTTGCTCTTAAACAGGATAAGCATGGATTTAATGAGGCTTTTCACAAAGCTCACCTGGCTATGCTCTGCAGTTCTGTTTCATTATACACAATAATGCTTATAAAGGCTGTTAGGGGGAGGAAATGGAATGTTTCTTGCTATGATGGAAGCATTTAATTAACAGCGCAATCCGACTTAACATTTGTGCCGGTTTAACCAGCGGCGCAGCGAGAACGGGAGGCCCCAGAATGGAAAAGGGATTCAAATCCCCTTTGAATTCCTCTTTTGGAGGGGATTTGAATCCCTTTTCCATTCTGGAGCCTCCCGTTCTCACTGCGCTGCTGGTTAAACCAGCACAAAAGTTAAGTCGGATTGCGCTGTAAATCACTTCCCAAAACAATTTTGCAAACTCCTAAAACTCACAATTTCAGGGGACCATGGTTCCATCACCTGTCAGCGCTCTTTTGGTAGAACACTGCTTGCTAGATGTTTGGCTCCTGAGAAGCCATATATTTAGGTTGTGCCTGGAGTCAGACAGCAATTTTGTCAGGTGTCTGTAGCCTTCCGTTAGAATTGGTGGTGGTGGGGAAACAGTAGCTCAAGAAAGAGAAACAAACCAGCGTGGTGGTTTAGTGGCTGCTTTGGACTGAGCCGCTTGTACTGGACTAGGAGCAATCAACACATGGATGGGGGGGGGGAGTGCGTTTCAGATGTTAGATGCACTGACTTACTATGCTTGAAATTCATACCTTTCTACATCTAGAAATGCCCGTAGGACCATTTATGAGCAATGTACTCTAGTACAAGTAAAATGCACAGATATGCCAGCTATGAAGGATGCATGCAAAGTTCATATGCAGCTGTTCTGTTGAAAATAGGTGGATCTGGGGGCAGGTTCCAGCTCTTATACCACATTTACCACTCCCATATATTTTGATGGTAAACCTTTCTGCAAACACCTATTGGGCCAGACTACACATGTTGCTAACTCTGTCTTTGATAGATGGGCCTTTTCTCCCCAGAAAAAAAAATGTAGACAAACATAAAAAGTTCTGTTTTGGGGGGGGGGCATCAACTAACAGCCCAATCCAGTGTAGATTAATGCTGGTGGAGCTGTTGCTCCGCCAGCGTTGGGTGTCATAAACATGCCATAAGGCACGTTTTCGACACCCAGGGAGTAAGCGGTGCCCACCAAAGGGAGACTTCTGAGTCACTTCTGAGGAGAGAGAGCGAGAGCGCGTGCGTGCGTGCGTGCGAGCAGAGGCGGCGTCGCTGTAGCCTGGCGAGGAGTGCGGGGGGCCCCAGGTGACGTGTGCACGTGCAGAAAGGTGACGCACGCACATGCGCGCATTGCCTCGGGGCCTCCCCGCACGTCGCCAGGCTACAGCGACGCCGGTCGGGAGAGCCGGCTCGGGGACGTCTTCCCCAGCCGGCTGCCCGGGGCCTTCTGAGGAAGGCCCACTGTGCAAACATTATTTATAATGTTCTTTTGCGCATGGGCAGACCGTTCCTGAGGGCCCTGGGCCCTCAGGAACAGTCTGCGCATGTAAAAGAAAGTTATAAATAACGTTCGCGCAGTGGGCCTTCCTCAGAAGGCCCTGGGCAGCCGGCCGGGGAAGACGTCCCCGAGCCGGCTGCAACGATTGAGGGGGCTCCCGTTGGGCGCCCCCCAAATTGTGGCGTGACCTATGGCCGCACCAACAGTTGTTAAAGGGGGGTGTCCGGGGGGAGGCGTCACTAGGGTGATGCGCATGCCTGGCCCTGGGCAGCGCGCGCCCTAGTGATGTCTCTGAGAGAGAGCAAGCAATCTCCTCTCATTGCCTCTTGCAACATGAAGGTATATGAAGCAGAAGCAGCAAGTGGGTTTTCCCCCCTCAAGATAACTGACAAGTGGGGCTGGGACTAAGCTCTGCCTCTGCTGCTTACTACTTTGAATCAGTTTCCTTGCTGGCATCTTTGTTTTGCCTCGTTGCTTTCTCAGCCATCGCCATCAGTAGCCACTCCCAGTAGCCTCCCTCCTCAACCCTCCCCCTGTGCTGTCCTGGGCAAGCAGAAGCCGCCAGTCAGCATGAGCGTTAAATGACTTTTCTCCTAACCAGGCTAATCTTATTATTTTCTATGGGAAAAAGAGTTTCAATGAACACGTTTTTGATATATGTGCCGTTTCCTAGGAACATGACCCTTGCATAAATTGAGAGCTGCTTGTTCCTGAAGGGCTGCCTAATTTACAAGATGAGTGTTACCAACACTTCAGATTGACCTGGAGTGTCTCTAGGAATCAGCATCAATACCCAGGTGACTACTGAAAGCAATCCTGGAGGTGTTAACAGGGCCTCCAGGAATTTCCAACATTATACCATGATGGGGAAAAAAATCCCCAGAAGAGCTTCACTCAGAGCTGATAACCCTATAAGATCCTTAGAGAGGACCTCTTGCAGACCCACCACCTTTTGAGGCTTGGCTGGTGGAAATTCATGAGAGGTGGCAGACCCCACAATGTGGAACTCTCTCCCATGTGAGGTGTGGTTGGTGCCTTCTTTTGGGGCCAGCTGAAGACTTAAAAAACAAAAAACCAGGCCTTTTTCAGCCTGTTACAGACTTCTTCCCAGTATGAGATTTATTTTTCTCTCTGTGTCATTGCTAATTGTTGGCCCTCATTTCTGTTATTTTATTGTATTTTGATTTTTTTAAAAAAAAATATTACTTCCATTATCCGCCTCTCAGGTTGTACTGGATGGGGGCTACACCAGCTGATCCAGTTTGAGAGCTATATAAGAAAAGCTTAGTCTATTGATGCATGGAAAAGATAGAACATATACCCATATGCAGTCTGTAATGCTGGGAGCAATATGGTAACCAGGGTTATAATTAAAGGAAGCAATGGGGGAAAATAGCTGAACTGTCAAAAAATCACATCTTAACAATGAGCGTTTTGCTAAATGGATATTGCTATTCTGATTCATTGCTGTTGTGCAAGCTTTCAGCCTCACAGGAGGAATAAATCATTGCACCCATTTCTTTTGTATTAATAAACATGCACAAGCACTTACCCGGCATAATGTGCCATGTGAAAACAACAACTTAATATCCCAATGGGGGGAAAATATGTAAAGGGGGGGGGAGAGAGCACTTTGTACCTGTTTTGCTTATTGAACTAGAATCGTCATTGCCGGGCTTGATATTTTCCATTGCCTTGGAAAAGCATCTCTTGTCCTTCCTCTTGTTTTGGAGGTCTTCCTCTTTTAATGACAATGTGTCCTTCTTTGGTCTCATGCGTTGCTTGAGAATGAGATACAATTAATGTGCATTGTCCTTTAGACTTTAATTGCTCTAGTATTAGAGCAGTGGGAGGGAGTACACTATTGTGACAATCAGATGCATTAAAATATTTCTGCAGATGACAAGCAAAACAGTCTGTGGAAGGGAAAAGAGAAAAAATTGCTTAGAAGTGTGAACGCAGCTCATTTCTTTATAAAATAGTACACCATAGGCTCTCAGAGAAAGAATGCGCTGGTTCTTTATTATTTTGTCAGATAGGACTGTCTTTTGCCGAATAATTTTTTTTAAAAAAGAAACCTACCACAGTATCAGCAATTTGCAGAGAGTCTGTGCCTCATCTCTGTCTTCCTGTTCACTGGAAAGTGCTGGCTAGTTAGAAATTATTATTACAGTCTGATTGAGAAAAATATCACTGCAGCTGTAATGTTTCCCTATATACTAATGAGTTATTACAGCAGGTTTTCACCTGGGCAGATAACAGTTCTCCAGAGGAGCTTTCTCCTTTGAGCTGTTGCATAGAGGTCATATTTTATATGAACAATTTGGATCATGGAAATAAAATGAAGCTTGAGAGGATATTTTGCTTTTTGACCTGTGCTTTTGTTTAGAATGGAACTGATTTTTCTCAGGAAAAAGAAAACAGCAATTGAATGAGTCAGTGATTCAAACAGGCCAGATCTGGATCGTTGCCATTTTGTTGGCATCAGAAGCCAAATACTAAAGGGCACTAACTGAACATGGGGACTGAAACAGAAAACAAATGATGACTGATCAGAGTCAGACAATTGAAGCAAAACGCAAAAGTCTGGAGGGCTGTTAGCACTTAGGCCATGTGGTGCTGAGCACATCATGGTTCCTCTTTCTGGGCATTGTCCTGTTTCTCCTTTGCTATTGGAACCCATTTCATTAATATATAATATAAGGTGAAAGTTTGTTGATGCCAATCAACCAATTTTTCAGAATGGGTGTTTCTGCAAAATCATCTCATTCACCATAGATATCTTGCTAATTTATCGAAATGAAGTGGGTTGTTTTTTTTCTCTGACTCTGGCTACTTCATAGGCTTATTCTTCAAGGTTATTGTGCCCACCTCTGCTTTTGGCTTGCTGTATCAAAGAGCTTGGCATGCATACGAGCTGGATAGTTGGAATGGTGGTGATGGCCACCAGCCGATGTAGCATTAAAAGGGAACTGGATGAAGTCATGAA
The DNA here is from genome assembly GCA_026170595.1 of Plestiodon gilberti rubricaudatus. NCBI lineage: Eukaryota > Metazoa > Chordata > Lepidosauria > Squamata > Scincidae > Plestiodon > Plestiodon gilberti. The sequence continues at coordinate 60,697,432 of JANXHW010000003.1, read as the reverse complement.
GGACAAGTCTATCAATGGCTACTAGTCATGATGGCGATATATGTACAGTTGTTTTTTGCTTATTATTTTCATGTGTCATGCATCATCCTGACACATCACTTTGGGCTGATTCTATCATTCTGGCTTCATGGCGTTGAAACCTATTTCTTACTTGGAGTTCAAGCATACAGCAGTCATGACAATACTGAGCAATATGCATGTTTAAGCACCAAATTTTAATGCAATGTCTAAGCACCAAGATTTCTAGGGAGCAATGGACTGTAGAGACCTCAACAGAGGTGTGGTTTTACGTCTATTCCTGTTTGCAGCAAGAGCACAATGGAAGTTCTCATACAGTGGCATGCATTAACACAAAAGAATGCCAAGATGAAAGCCAGAGCACTGGAAGATCAAAAATCACAGACTACAATGGGAAACCTGGCCTGTCACAAATGTTAAAAACCAGCTGGGGTATCATGTTGTTATACTGAATGTATGATGGGGCAATATAACTCAGTACTATTAGCCACAGCAATGACATTATCCGCAATGGTCCTGACATAATGCTCATTAAGCACGGTTTCATTCAGCTGAACATTGACTAACTGGGTGTGAGAGAAACAGGCCCAGACTGGAACATAGATACCAGTAGTAGTTCTCTAAATTTGATGACTGCAATATTTGTGCAGAATCTCTGCTCTGCTATGTTGCTGTTGCTCACCTGGGACTAATTTTTGCACTGGCCACAATGACCCCAGACTGCAGTCAGGCTCTGCAAAAAGAAAATAGATGAAACTGCTGCTGGCTGGTGGGCAGACAGGTCAAAAACTCATACCTGGATCTCCTTTATGTTTCCCTGTATTCTGACTGGTCCATTTTGTTCTTTGTTTCTCCTTCTGCCTTGCTGCATACACCAGCTGATATCCCTGCCTGAATTGACAGACATGTAGTATCTGGTGTCCTATTTCTTTCCTGAACCCAAATCTGCTTTGAATGAAACCAGAGCCTGCTCTGATTCTCAGCTATCTTCCCTGATTTTATGCATCCTGATCCTGCCCAATATCATACGTTCCAGAGTCAACAATGCCACTTAAACCTTACCGAGCCCACGACAGTCTCCTATGAAGAGCCAAATACTTTGCACAGTAACATGCCTTTGCTTTCAAGCAAGTTATCATGGAAGGAAGGATCTGTATCATATATTCATGCCATGGTTTCAATCCAGATTGGTCCCCTCCATAGCTGCTGTTTAACAACGCAATCCTATCCTGTTCTTCCAACGCAATCCTATCCTGTTCCTCCACCGGTGTAGCCAGTGGAGGAGGGCAGAACGGGAAGCTTTGGAGGGGAAAGGGGATTTAAATCCCTTTTGAATCCCCCTTTAGAGGGAACTTGAATCCCCTTTCCCTTCTAGGGCCTCCAGTTCTCGCTGCACCACTGGCTGCACTGGTGGAGGAGCAGGATAGGATTGCGCTGTAAAAGGAACACACACAGAGACACAGACATGCACACGCGTGCGCACACACACAAGATGGTGATGTATTTACTCTCTTGTCTAGTTTGCTCCTTAGAGGAGGGTTCTGCTACTTGATTGTTTTCTCTTGCCTGTGGAAGGTCCTGCTCAGACACCCACACGGGAAGGAAGATTTTTTTCCTTAGGACAGCATAGAATAACCCCAATATATGTACAAGTAAGACATCTGAAAAAAACCAACCAGTTTTTTTTTTTAATAAAAAAGGAAACTTGTTTGAGACCTAGCTTTTCCCCATCAACTGGTGATCAGCTGCTAAGAATTTTTTTTTTTTAAAGTGGGAGTTGTTGCACCAGGGAAACAGGTACTTGCAAACATACCCAAGAAGGTCTCTCCTTGCTCTTCCTTTGTTGCTGATTCATTGCTCATCTTTCCAAGGTTTTTGAAAAGAGGTTTACTGCACTGAGCATGCCCAAAAGCATGTAGCAGCTGTTACGTTGATGCCATTTGATAATGTGTCCCTTTGAAACGACTGATATACAAGATTTCTTTTCTGTAGCCAGCAGGTCTTGTTTTATTTATTTTGTTAAAAGCTGTTTCGGAGGAGTTGTGTGTTGCTCTGTTTCCAAACTGAGCTTTCACAAAGCACCTGAGGTCAGAAACAAGGCTCATTAGCATAGCTGAGCAATTAAACTCAAGCTCAGTCTGCTGTCCTGAGATAAAGAACTCCCAGCTTATGGCCCAGTTGACTTGCATGGGAGATGAATTGGCTTGGTGTGGCGATTTTGTGTCTCTTGTGTACGACTGGTCACAAGAGTGATCTTTCAGACTTTTTCACAGGCAAGCTAAGAGTATTAACACTAACTAATTATAAGGAGGAAAGCCAGTGGCAATGATTTGTCTAAGAGTGGAAACATCATTGGCTCTAAACAGCTGGGATGCGCCAGTGTGTTTCTGTCCTTTCAAAACAATGGCCCTGCTGGAGTATAGCGACCCATCTGGCAAAGCCTTCTTGTTTTGCTCAAATATGCAAATGGCACTTGCCTTATTTTATTTTTGCTGGAATCTAATGGAGATGGAAAGAAGTTGAATAGCCGTAATCATACACTGATGGATATATTTACATAACCATGCTGCAGGTTGTTCTGTCTCTACTGTTCAACAGCACATGTTTAGAGCTGGGAACGATATGGCAGTGCTTGATTAGCCCCTTCACAAATCCCCCAGAAGGGCTGTGCAGTGAGGCTAGTAGTTGTGTTCTTGTAAGGTGGAATCCCCCTCCCTACTCCCAAATTAAATGGTAAAGGTATCCCTTGACATTTAAGTCCAGTCGTGTCCGACTCTAGGGTGCGGTGCTCATTTCCATTATGAGGCTGAAGAGCCAGCATTGTCCAAAGATGCTTCTGTGGTCATGTGGCCGGTATGACTCTCCTTGCCACAGCGCGAAGTGTGCAGCTGGGACACAGATTGCTGTTTACCTTCCCACAAGCGGTACCTATTTATTTATTTGCATTATTTACACGCTTTCGAACTGCTAGGTTGGCAGGAGCTGCACTGAGCAACGAGAGCTCACTCCATCGCGTGGATTCGAACTGTCGACCTTTCAATTGACAGTTCCATGGTTTAACCCACTGCGCCACCCCTGCTGCTCCTGTATTTACTTTCCTTGCTCCCTCATTCTCATTTGCTCTGTTGGGCTCAGTTCCATGGGACCAGTGCCTAGCCTGAGCTACTCAGCTGCACAGAAGAGTAAGAGCCTTTCTTGACCAGCCACACGACCAGCTGCCTTGCAATGGCTGGGAATGTTATACCGACATTCTGGATCAGACCAGACCTCGTTGTGGGCACTCAGATGATGACTTCTTGTGAGCAAGTCAGGACAGCTGTTCTTTCTTCAGGACAAAGGGCCATTAGGTACTATATCTCCTCCCAGCTTCACTTTTCATAGTCTGTCTTGTACAATTTAAAGCTGTTAGATAGGCCTATATTTTAATCTGGTAGGAGGAACTCCTTACACAAATCCTCTTCAGATGTTCCAAATGTGTGTGTGGGAATGTGAGGAGAACCCCAGGATTACCCCCTAGCTCCAACCTCCACCGGTCACGCACACGCTTAGCCCTGCTCCTTCCCTTCCCAAATTGAGTGTTTGTTGCTGAGGTCAAATTCTGGACACATGGAGGGCAAGTGGTGGGGCTCTAAGTGCACACGTCATTGGTGGAGGGGGGCCTAGTATGGCAGGAACAGCCCTCCCTGTGTTCCGATATACACATTTGGAACATCTGATGAGGGCTACAATAACAGAGATACACACTGTGATAGAGAACAGACCAACTCTGGGTTTGAGGGAACTCTTGGTAAGGTGTTTTCTAGAGGGCCTCCTCCCCTCACTGTAGTAGCAGACCTGGTTTCATTAATTTGCACCACCTCCAGAAAGGTAGCTTTGTATTATGATAGCAGACAGATTTTTTTTAATCTGCCATGTCTCCCCCATAATGTTGCACAATGCTTCATAGGACATTATGGAGGAAATACATGGCATTTATGACACTGTTACTGACCTAGCACTGCCAGGAGCAGCAGTAGGACAGCACAATCCTATCCAACTTACACCACCAGTGCAGTGGTGAATGGGAGTGCAGTAACCAGCAGTGCAGTGAGAATGGGAGGCCCCAGAATGGAAAGGGGATTCAAATTCCCTTCAAAGGGGATTTAAATCTCTCCTCCAAAGCCTCCCGCCCTGCCCTCCCCCGCTGGTTACACTGGTGGTGTAAGTTGGATAGGATTGCACTGGGAATGAGAGAACCAGCATCTCCTGCTGTAGTAATGTAATGAGACCAGACCAGTTGGTATCTGTTTTCTGGCTGGGTCCTATTGTCTCTGGGCTCCCCTGAGCCATTTGGGACCCAGCAGCTGCCTGGGGATGCCATGTGCTGATGCCGACCTTAATGCAGAATCAGAAAATTCTCCTCTAAGTACTGCTTCATGCATATTTATTGTTCACTTGCTGGGGGTTGTGTCAGCCCTCCGGAGGGTGTGGGCCTACTCACGTTTTAGATTGGCTCCCTGAAGCGATCGAAACCCACTTCTGGTTTTGGATGAAAACCGGAAGTAGGTCTCGATTGCTTCAGGGTGCCGATCTGAAGCGTGGGGAGGCCTGGTAAGTAAAAAAAACAAAAAACCTTTCCCCCCCTGGAGGTGGTGTGATCCCAAGAGTGCTGCTGCTGCCATCGGCCTGCCCATGCTAACACGACTTCCCCAACTTGTGGGGAGAACTTTGAGAAATGCTGGCTTAGAGAAACAATCAGATGTTTTTACTTGCTAGACATTTTATAGAAGAGAGGGAGAACTTGTTCTTAGTTGTAAGCCACATGTCTCTTATAACATTTAGTCTGCCCTAAAAGGTGATATATACATACTCTCCACATATACTCTCCACATATATTCTCACATTACACAGAGGCAAACCCAAGATTGCCAATGCACACCTGATATAAAGCTACAGCTAATCCTAGCTCTCTGGTTAGAGTCCTTCAGGTTAGTCACATTCACACATTGTAGTTTTAGGTGTACACTTAAAAATCGAGTGCGTGAAGCAATGCAAACACTGTGGGCCTGAGAACAAAGTTGCAATCAAAGTTAGCAATCAAAGAATGTCTTAATCCTACTTACAGTCTTACAATTTAGGATTAATGGCCTTGAAAAAAGAAGTTGGGAGCAAATAACTGCAGTTCAGCACAAAGCTGGATATGTTTCAGTAGAAAATCTTGTGATTCTGATTGTGAGACACATGTTCTAATAGGGTAAAGAAAGGACTTCCCTTCCTTGCTTGGAACTTGATTTGACAGACTTAATTAAAACACACACACACACACACACACACACACAACCCAGCATAAATAATCTGTATCACTAAAGGGAATTTTTGTATTTTTAAGCCCAGAGAAATGTTACCAGATCAATGTTTTAGAGTTAGCCTTTGTAGTACAGTAATTATTCTCCAACAGTCCTTATTTACAAAGGGCAGCCCCTATTTCCTGGTCCCTAGTAAATCCCTCTTCTTTATTTTGTCTCTTTGTTTTTAATAGTCTTTGTTAGTGTGAGTCAGTTGCTAGAGATGAGTTAATAATAGATGAATTATTAGAGGGACTCCAATACATGTGTTGCTGTTAATATTCAATAACAACCTGCATATAGGGTCTCATAACTACTTTTTTAATTGAATTAACTACTGACAATATTTTCATTGGTACATTCTGAGGTTAAAAATGTTATAAATTTCCCTTTGTGCCCATCCTAGTTTTTAGTTGCCATAAAACACAGTTGGATTATTAAGAATGCAGTTATTAATCCTTTTCTTTTTCTCTCTTGTTGTGCTTTAATATTGATATCAGCTGAAACAGCAAACAAGACCCAAGTTACATTTTCCTGTCTCATTATTCTCTCATACATGATGGTGAGATTACAATTATCAGTACTTGAATCTCTCTCTCTCTCTCTCTCTCTCTCTCTCTCTCTCTCTCGATTTGTTAAATACAGTACTATCAATGTAAAGATTCATGGTGGTGCACAGAATGTAACAGTAAGTAAAACCAACCACAAAGTATCACAGTAAAAAAATGTAACATCTACAATTATCTAAAAAACAGGACAGTATTTCTAAAATGTGAACCTGTAAAGACAAGGAACAATAGTTAAGAAACTTCAAACTCAAACCCAAACTCCATCAATGAATGGAGAATCCACTTTGCCTAGATCAGGTGGAACTACCAGTTATAATAAGGATCTAGTAAAAGCTATACAAAATAAGTGCTGCTTTGAACAATGTTAGCATTTAATTCACTTGCTAGATTTATGGCGCAATCCTGTCTACTATTATGACTGGTGGAGTACCACTCCGCTGGTCTAGGGTGCCACAAATGTGCCGTAAAGCATGTCTGCGGCACCCTTGGGAGTAAGTGGTGCTGCCGGTGCAGAGGCCAGCGCCGCTCTACTCATGCCCGAGTTAGTGCTGTGCCCGCCAGGGAAGGTAGCTTGCTTGCTGGGTGGTGGAGGGGCCAGGGAGGGTGGAATGGGGTGTTCCAGGAGGGGGGGTGATTGGTCGGCCAGGCCTGGGAAGGGCGAGGGATCAGTCGGTGTCGGTGGCAGTAGCTCTGCCAAAATCCTATCCCCCTTCCTGGGCTTGGCCGCCGTTACATGGCCCACTTGAATGTGCCCCAGCAAAATAGGTGGCGCACATTCGAGTAGACCCATCAGGGCAACTGGGGCTCAACTCAGGGTAAGGGGCCGAACGTCCCCAAGGAGTGCTCCAACCGTGACAGTGCAGGAACCTATCTAGATAGGTTCTACATCCGCGCCGCAGCCTAGCTAGACAGGATTGGGCTGCCCACCACCACAATAAACTCAAGAAAAACACTGTTGAGGTAACTTAGAGATACAGATTGAAAGAAAAAACAATGATGATTATTTTTTTACTTCTGCATGTCTGCAAGTTTCTGTCAAAGTAAAAGACAATGTGATGATGTGATGACTGAGGTCTGGTTCAGGTGTGTAAGTTTAGTGTTTGATAATTATAGCATCAAGTAGTTTGTTGCATTTACACTGTCATATCTGACCATCAGATGAATATGGTTACCTTTCCACTCTTGTAGCTCAGTAATTAGGACAGGAAGTGCTGACTGGGGGATGGTTTCAGAAGAGTCGGGGAACTTTTGGATAGTGCCTGTGTGTCATCAGTGACAAGTGCCACAGAGGTACCTCTACAATCCTACTCTATTCTATAAGAGGCTTTTTAAAAAAGTAAAGTCTGAGTATTCCTTGCTATTACATAGTGTGGGAGTGCTCAAGTAGTTTCTCTGCAATTACCACCACCAGTTTCTTACAGGTACCTGAAATAAGCATGAGTTACACAAAGGTGAGCAAATTTGGCTTTCTCTGTACTGATATTTTAAGAGATGTGCCCAGGAGGACTCTTGCCCAGCCATGGAACATACTAGGTAGGCTTATCAGATCCATACCGGGACAAAGTGCTAGACCTTTAGGAGAAGGAATGTGGGCAGGTGTAGTTTGTTAAATCCATAGAGCACAATCCTACACCTGTCCACATTCCTTTTCCTAAAGGTCTAGCACTCTGTTCCGGTATGGATCTGGTAAGCCTAATACTGGGTGACCTTAGGCCAGCCACCCTCTCTCAGCTTAACCTACCTCATAGGGCTGTTGTGAGGATAAATACAGGGTGGGGGGAGCCATGTACACTACCCTGAGCTCCTTGGAAGATATAAATGTGAAAAATAAATTATTTTTAATAATAAAAATGTATTTTCTGCTGTGTACCTGAGCCTATGCATGTTTACTCAAAAGTAATCCCCCTGAATTCAATGGGTTTACACTGAAGTAAGTGCATAATGATTGTAGTTTCCTTTTTTTAAACAACAAAAAAGTGTAGGAAAGACCACAAAGGGGGAATGAAGAATAGTACATCTTGATTTAGCCACCTGTTCCCCTCCTCCTCTGCTCATTATTGTCTATGCTCCTGCTGTGGCTGTTGGAAGTGAGAGGTGGAAGTAGCAGCAAAAGCCCCCCTTCCTATGGTAAAAGGATGTCCCACCATCCAGGCTAGTTGCTAACGATAAAACATACACACAGAAGAACTTAAAAGGTTTCATAAGAAATAGTTTACTCACAGTTCATGGTTGAATATATACATATTCTGATTAGGATCAGAGGCTTTAATACTTGGGAACAGGTAACCCTAGGTAGATGTCCCCTTTGTGTGCAAGTGTGGGGGATGGGGATGCACTTTGGTGGAGAACACACACCTTTCTCCTTCAGTGATCTGGAGCGGAAGAGAGAGCTGAGGAGGGGAGGAAGGAAATAGTTAAGGACCACAACTCCTGCAAGAACCACTGAAAGGGCAGGTAGATGATCTCAGGTGATTGGATGTTACACTGCCCTCCAGAGTCCTGCAGGTGACATTGCGCCGAATTCCAGCAGTGGCTGGGCCTGTGCCCCATCAGCTGCTGCTCTGGAGTCCTGCTCTTTGCTGGAATGCTCAGGAAAATATTGTTGGGGCTCCTCCAGATTTTGCCCTGGGGGACAGTGAGGGGCGTGCCTTGCCACTCGAGTCTCTCGAGTCGGCCTCCGCAGCAGTCAGCGCCTGGTTTGGCTGAACCACGCGCTCCACCGTCGTTACGCCTCTGCTTGCCTCCTCTGCACCTCAGTTCAGAAAGGGAGGGGATTGATGGCACCCAGTTCCTCATTCACTTCCTCAGCTGGCTCCTGGCAGGGGGAGGCTAAAGCTTCAGTGTTTATTTTTTGCAGGGTTTTGGGGGGGATTTACCAAAGGCAGCTGGCCATGGAGTCAGGAGCTCATCACTAAAACATTGCCTCCCTCATCTAGTCCCAGAAGCATGAGACAAGATGAGCTCAGTTTTGCTCCTTTTCCTCATTCCCCACACTGCCAAAAAGCGGTGTGCTCTCACAAGAGGCGAATAGTTGCTCCTATATCCTCCTCACCTAGGCTCTTTCTGCAGGAGGGAGAGCTAGAGAGTGTTTGATTCAACCCCCCAGCGCCAAGCTGGCCAGGGCTGTAGCTTCTGTGGGCCTCCTCACCGAGGCTGTTGTAGGAACTGCTGCTGGCCAGAGATAAAGTGAGGCACCTGGCAAAATAGGCATGGGGGAAGCACCCTACGTCATCAATCTGCTGCCTTCACCAGTCTCATGCCTGATGGGTTCAGCCTGTCTCATCACTTGGTTGGCCCTGGGAAGGAAGGCATTTAAAAAGAAGCAACTTTTTGTGGGCTCATTGCCTTGCCTTTTCTTTTCAGTGGAGAAACTGAAAAATTGTGCCTGTAAGTTCTCCCATTTGTGGCTAATAGCAAATTTGGTAGGAGAGATTTTAGACAGAGAGTTGGGATGTAGGCAAAGGGTTAATCCCCTTCCCTGAACCACAGCCCCAATTCCAATCATCCCCACCCCCACTTGCTTTTTGAGGAAAAAGTAGTTGTTGGGAGCTCCAAACACGCAAAGTTCCCAGTCTCACATCAGGTCTAGTTTTTCCCTGTTGCGATTTACAAAGTCAATAGACTGTGTGTTTAAAGAACTCTGGAAACTGTAATTTTGCATGGTAAAAATGTAGTCTTTAATGAGCTGGCTGGCAGCTTGGCCCGTCTCTCCCTCATTCATTAGGCAGACTCTACCAGGCCAGTAATCAAAGATTTGAACTTTTCTAATGCTGTTTAGAGTGTGTATCAGGAATTGAAATGTCTTCTGTTGAGATGAAAGGAAGGTCCATTTATGTGCCTATAAACCTGTACAGTCCCATTTGCCAGTCACCTTCTTAGTTTCTCTTTTTGTTTTGGAAAAATTCCAAGGACTTTCATGTTGTTTACTTCAGGAAACATTTTGAGCATTCAGTAATAAAACCAAGGGGGAAATCCTTTACTTCCCCTATGCCTCCTAGCTAGTAACCACATCAATGTGAAGCAAATATGTTTTTGGTGCGGACCCAGCGCCAGCGTTCAAAACATCGCTGTAAATACTTTCAAGATGTCTTTGAATCAGATTGGTGACTGAGAAACACATTCTTTCCTTCTACACACACAGGCATTTTCAAAATTGCACAGGCTTGAAATAATTGAAATGCAAAGGTACAGTCCTCAGGCTACTTATTCTGGGGGATTCTGTCTAGTATATAGACTTGTATATGACTGGAGCATAAGCATTGTTCACAGTAGCAAAGTGCATTCATTTCTATAGGATCATTTCAAATGAAAATGGAAACATTTATTTGCCCTTCAGTGCAATGGTTAATAAGCCTCATTTCTTTTAGTGGGGGAAAAAAAGAGACTCATCTATGTTTGTTTTGCTCAAATTACCTGGAAGAAACAAAGCTGTATCTTATTATTAAATTAACAACATTGACATTTTTTAAGCAATTTTGTTCTTGGTAAATAGCATATTATCTGCACTGAGTAAACTGTTTGTTTTGTAACAATATGTGTACCGGTATTTAGATTCTTTTGCGGTTTAACCAGACCTTGCTCATAACTAGGGATGAAACACAGATTTGCAGTAAATATCAGAAATCACACTTCAAATTTCCAAATGATATCTTTTCAGACAAGAAAACTACAGTTGTCGATGTTCATAGAACTATTGTCAGTATTTGGTCATAATAATAATTTTAAACATGTTCAGCTGATGCTGTTAGGTAAGGTATCTAGGCCTTCCAAGATGAACCCAGACTTAGCTGAGCTATGGAAAAAAACAAACTCTACCACAGCAGAGTTGATTTACACACTGCAAAATAAAGCAAGAGAAACAACTGGTCACAGCAGGGAGACATAAAACAACAACAATAATATACAGTATTTATATACTGCCTTTCTTGGTCATTGGATTTCTCCTTCGACTTTAATCCAAGGCGGTGTACATGGGCAGGCTTTCCTAACCCCCCCAATGGTTTTTTTTAAAAACAATACCTGTATTGTCCTGAGTATAGGACGCTCCTGATTATAAGCTGTACCCTTAAAGTTTGGTCCTATTTAAAAAAATACATTTTAAACTTTTTTTTAACTTAAATATACACAAATATACACTTAAATATACACATTAGTAGAACAGTAAAACAGTACAGCTTTAGTACAGTTAAAGGCATAGGCACCCTGTCCCTTATTGAATCTGGGCACTCTAGTATTAGTAGCCTTCCCAGATCCAAATGGGGACAGAGTGCCTACCTTTAACCTTTGGAATTTGGGCAGGTGCAGCTTGTTGCACCCTTCCATGATGATGAGCTGCACCTGCCCAAATTTCAATGGTTAACAGCACAATCCTATGCATGTCTACTCAGAAGAAAGTCCCATTGCATTCAATGGGGCTTACTCCCAGGAAAGTGTGCATAGAATTGCAGCCTAAAGGTTGGCACTCTGTCCCCCTTTGGATATAGTAAGCCTATGCAGGAGCTCTTGCTCTCAACTTTCAAACTGCACTCTCAACTTTTAAACTGCAAGATCAATAAATATCTTAGCTTCCACAGAGTCCTGGGACTGGAACTTAAGGGTTAATTTTTTCAGTGCTTCCTGAGGCTAGAGATCATTGTGTTCGGCCATTTAGCAAGTGATTTAGAGCTGCAAGGAAAGGCTTGAAAACACAGCCCTTTGCAGTTTAAAAAAAAAGAAAAAAAGCCCCATTTTACCTTTGAAAGAGACTTGAAAGTGAGTCTTATACTCAGGTTAATACAGTTAACCAGGGGACATGTACTAAAATTGAGTGGAGGGAGAGTTAGAACAGACAAAATAAAATATTTCTTTACCCAGCGTGTAATTCATCTGTGGAACTCCTTGCCACAGGATGTGGTGATGGCATCTGGCCTAGATGCCTTTAAAAGGGGTTTGGACAGATTCATGGAGGAAAAGACCATCACAGGTTACAAGCCATAAGCAACCTCCTGGTTTTTAGAAGTGGGTTTTCTCTGTGCCAGGTGCAAGGGAGTGTCAACGGGAAACAGGTTATCTTGTTGTCTTGTGCTCCCTGAGGCATTTGGTGGGGCCACTGTGTGACACAGGAAGCTGGACTAGATGGGCTTTTGGCCTGATCCAGCAGGGCTCTTCTTATGTTCTTATGTTCTTATGTTCTTAGTATTTAGATGTCCAATCTTTCATGAACAGCTACATTCCAGGTGGTATCCTTTTGCAGTCTGGCTTTTCTGCTGGCCGGCGCCTCCCACACTCGACTGACGCAGCTGGGAGCTCTTATCTGTCCTCATGGAGGCTTTTCGCAGCTTTTTGTCTGTGGCGTCTCTCGAACTTGCCATTTGCCGATCTTCAGGCTTTGCAACGTGACGGCTCTACCGACTGAGCCAGACACCTCTGCCCAACAACAAGACAGGAGAGGAAAAAAACTAATGAAAAGTCTAATCAAAGTAGGAGAGAGCAATCCATGACTATTTAAACTAGGAACTGAATAGGTAATTGCTCCCCCTACTGGTGGGGATGATACATGCACTGGGCCCAGGAGAGGAGCGGGATTGGCGATACCGGCGTGTCCTGTATCCTATTCTCCTTCCTGGGCCTGATCTGTTCACACAGATCAACGTGGAGTTGTGCTAGTGATATCACTGACGCAGGTCCGAGTTGACCCATTGCACATGCTGCGGCTTTCCCCAAGGCAAGGGGACAAATGTCCCCTTACCCCTAGGAGACTTTCTGCTTGCTAAACTTCCCCGGCGGGATGCAGCGTAGCCTGTGCCAGTGCCGCTGTATCAGCGCAGGGACATTTAGGTAGGATTGGGCTGCCCGTCTGGAGCAATGCTATGTTAGGGCATGGGGAGGGGGAGAATTAAAATTGTAGCACCAGATTCTTCAGTGATAAGAGAAGTGCTGGGAAAATACCACATTTAAGGTGTTCCAGTTGCAGTACAAGTGCCGGTGCCAGTGATAATCCTGGAGCACTGACATTTGCCCAAGGGCGCTGCTTGTTGATGTCAGGCCTGCACTTAACTCATGAATGGCTTAATAAAACCCTATTGAAATCAGTACTGTCTTCTCTCCCACCCTTCTCAGCCTCACTGGGATGAATATTTTGGCCTTCGTAAAACAATTAGTCAGTTACAGATGAACACTGAACTGTCAAATGAATTAACCACAATATTATTTTTGTTTAAATGCTTCCATAAATGGAACTCATGTCAGTTCTGGATCATAAACTCAGTTAAACCACTATGCAAATTCGAATTAGCAAGGAGGGCCTTAAAAACTCAACTTCCATTATATCAGAGGTTCTCAACCTGTGGTACAGGTACCCCTAGGGGTACGCGGACCTCTTGCTGGGGGTATGCCAAGCCCTGCCCCTTATCTGCCCCATTAGCAGCTAATTAAGTGTTAATTAACATGGATTTTAAATATTAATTTTCGGAGAATTATTTTTAAAAATTATTTAAAATTATTTTTAAAATTTAAAAATTTTAATTATTAATCTTGAGCGGAAGCTTTCATGGCCAGCTACGATTTTCCAGGACAAAGGATTTATAGGTTAAAAAGCCATGTATTTATCAAAAAGTCTAAAACTTGCATTAAAACAACACCCAAATTCACTGTGCTAAAAAAAATATTAAAATTAGCAACAATGAGTAAAAATTGTTTAGAATACACATAGATAACAAACAGAAGACCGACGTTTCGTCCTACACATAGGACATTGACTAGGTCGGTCTTCTGTTTGTTATCTATGTGTATTTTAAACAATGTTTACTCATTGTTGCTAATTTTAATATCTTTTTTAGCACAGTGAATTTTGGTGTTTTTGTTTTTAATGCAAGTTTTAGACTTTTTGATAAATACATGGCTTTTTTTACCTATAAATCCTTTGTCCTGGAAGATTTTTAATTATTGTCTCTCTGATTTTGGTTTTGGGCTTATTTCTGTACTTTGGAAAATGTACTTTGGTGGGGTGGGGGAGGGAGGAGCTGATTTGGGGAAGTGTGACTTGGAGAAAAAAAGAGATCCTTGCATGTCTGTCTGTGTCTCTCTCTCTCCCTCCCACACACACACACACACACACACACACACACACACATACACACACACACACACAGAGAGAGAGAGAGAGAAAGAGAGAGTTAAATAAGACACTTTTTCACATTTAAAATTGTTTTAGTACTTTTTTATTTAATGATTAATTACCTTATTAATTAATTTATTAATCCAATTAATTAGCAGTTAATTAGCAGGGGGTACTTAAAAAAATTGGACCGTGATAGGGGGTACCTGGGCCTCCAAAGGTTGAGAACCTCTGCATTATATTGTTGTGGGTTACAGTGTGCGTCAGAGATGAAATCTATCAGAGTAACATAACTTGGAGAAACTGCTGAACATGTTAAGAACCATGTTTGAAAAATGGCCATATCAAGATATACAGTATGCTTGTACTAGGGTTATAAAAAGGGTTTTAATTGACTAACTGCCTCGTTTTCATAGCTGAGTAGTAAATTTAATAAGCCAGTTAAAAATCAATATTGCACCATTTTCAGTGAGTGATATTTTGAAAAGCTTTAGGAAAAGTAACAGTTTTTCTTCTTGACTAAATAATGTAGAATAGGCAGTTAGTGCTTGGAAATTTTAATAACTGCGTTGCTTGTTATAAGAGATATGCCTAGATGGTTTGCAGCACTTCCCAAAGCCTTGAAACACACATGAATGCAGGGTAGCTCTAGATAAAAATGCACATTTTGAAGTTCATGCTGATTGTAGATAATGTTTCAGTTTTAGAAAAGGCAAAAAGAAGGATATGACTGTACTTTGTAAACTCATTAGGAGGCTTAACGCAGTGGGAGAGGGCAGCATTTGTTTAACCAAGGAAGACTACAGGAATATGTGGGTTAATGGTGATAACCTGCCCATTCATAATTTTGAAGTTTGAGTTCAGGAGAAGATTTATAGCAATTAGTGGTATCACATTCTGGAACAACATCCCTAACACACTTGCTGCCCAATCCTATCCCCCAACATTGGCACCAATGCAGCCATGCTGGTGGAGCACATGCTGCATCCAGTGGTGGTGGTGGTGGGGCGATCAGGAGGCCTGCCAGAGGTAAGTGAAAACATTTACCTTCAGGGTTATGGATCAAGTCTCTGGGTCCAAGTCTCAAGTCAAGTCCCAAGTCTTTGCCCCCAAGTCCTGAGTCTTTGGTTGTGAGTTCCTATCTATTTAACGGGGAAAACGGGTTTAAACCTGAATAAAATTCCAAATCTCGCGTCGAGTCTTTTGAGTCTTTTACAATCGCCAAGTCGAGTCATTGACGGGACTTGAGTTTGACTCAAGTCCGAGTCAATAGACTCAAGTCTACATCACTGCTTACCTTTGAATAGGCGTCCTGATGGCCTATAGAATTGGGGCCTTATAAGCCTAACTAACCCATTTGTTCCAAAACTGAACTGGATTCATTTATGTGGGATATGTTATTTTCATTTGACATCTCTGGGAGGGTTAATTGGGTGAAGCGAAACTCTGCCTTTCCCGCAGCTATGGATATCTGTGAGGCCTCAACATAATTTACAGCATGGAGGGGGAGTTCAGATGGGACAACAAGGCATTTCTGTACAGTACTTACTCTCTGAGTTTAGTCTGGTTAGGCTTTTTCAGATATGTTCTGAGTTTCTGTCATAACACTTATTCAGTGGTTCCCAAACTGGGAGGCGCGGCTCCCAGGGGAGCTGCAGAAACCAGCCAGGGGAGCCATGGAGTGCTACGGAATCCTCTCGGAAAACAGTGCAATGCCTATTGGCTGGCATCAACATAATGTAATGGGGAGCTGAATGCAATGGGGAGACAATGGTCGCCAAAGGTTAAGGGAGCCGCGGGTTGAAAAAGTTTGACCTGCGCTTCTTAATAAAAATTATAAAACCAACAAATGAAATAGGTTTTTCAGCCTAGTGTGCATGCTTGAGTATGTGTTCCCTGCCAGTGTTAAATATCTTTTTAAAAAAACAAAATCTAATGACTTGTATTCAGTCAATAAAGCCGTCTGTTGAGCTTTACAAAGAGGTTGTAATTTAACTGTAATTTCTGTAATATAACTGTAAACAGAATGATTTTTCCCAATACTCAGCCGATTCAAAGCTTTGCCGCCAACATCCAGAGAAGTGTTTCTCTGTAATGTGGGCATTGCGGTCCTCTCTGCAGCTTCTTTCAAACCAGCCAGGTGCAAGACATTAATGGAACTGCTAGCAAAACCTTTTTCTCCCTCTTGCATCTACACTCAGGCAGTAAATTAACGGTAATCTATTTTAAGCATCAATAAATCTTGTTCTAAGTGAGCGGCCCAGCAGTTACCAGTACACAATGTGAATACCTTCCACTTATAAATTATTTTATGTGTAATCTGTTTTTATACAAAACTTTTCAATAAAAGAATTTGATTCTATGGCCAAGGTCAAGGCTTTGAGCCCCCCCCCCTACTCTGAATGGCAGCAGACTAAATGATGATGATCTTACTCTTTTCCCTACATTGTAGGGTCCAAATTAGAAGGGCTGCCCTTGAAGACTGATTGGAGGCTGCAGGTGGTTCATAATGTAATGTTTACTTATTTATTTAGTTAAACGTTTTTGATCTCACCTTTCCAAAAAATGCACAAGGTGGCCCTTTCCTACTGCTTTGGGGGAGTCGCTGAAAAAACATAGCCCCCAACACCTGAGTCTTCATTAGGCTGTTTTGACCTATACTGTGTAGACTTACAGCACAATCCTATTCAACTTACACCACCGGTGTAACCCAGCGGTGCAGCGAGAACGGGAGGCCCCAGAACAGAAAGGGGATTCAAATCCCTTTTGAATCCCCCTTTGGAGAGGATTTGAATCCCCTTTCCGTTCTGAGGCCTCCCGTTCTCGCTGCACCCGCTGGGTTACACCGGTGGTGTAAGTTGGATAGGATTGCGCCGTTAGAGCCATAAGTGGCTTGAGCCCTCATCATGTATCACATCTCAAATCCTACTCGAGTCTGGCCAGTCCATGTGGCTGACTGAGGCAGCTGCCTCAGGTGGTAGATTAGTGGGGCATCCCCTGCTCACCTCCACTAGTTCTTGGATTCAAAAAGGAAGAGGGAAACAGAGGCAAAGAATAAGCATGCTTTAGCTAGGGGTGGTGTTGGAGCTCAGCCAGATGGAGCGACCCCCAAGAAGGCCCACCTGGCCAAGCTGACCCCTGTACCTTCAGTACTGGTGGCAGTGCCCAGTGTACTATCAGGGTGTAGGTGGGGACACACACACACACACACACACACACACACACACACACACACACACACACACACACACTTGAAGCCCGAGTACAGGGCTTTGCCCTAAGGCTCTCAGCCATTGGCTCCAGCCCTGGCTCTAGCTGGCCACACTTCCCTTCCCTGTTCCTTTCTTCTTTTCAAAACCAGAGAGTGGGAGGAAGAAGAGCAGCAGTGGGTAAAGGAATGGCGTTTGGCCTGCTGCCTCAGGACTTGGGTGATCTGGGAGGTCTTGGGCTGGCCCTGAGTCCATTGTTACTTCTGTTCTCATCTCAACCCAAAGCAGCCTTTTGCTTGCAGCTCCCGTGAACACAAGTGTTGAGGACACACAGAGAAAGGTTTTCAGTGGCTGCTGTGGGCTCCTCAGTCTTGGAGGTCTGGTGAAGCCTAGGCGTATGCACCTTTTGAAGACCGTGCCATTTTTAAAAATTAGGATAATTAATGTTTAATAGTGGAAGTAAAACATCTTGGGAACAATTAAGACCTTATGTGGCAGATTCTTTTAATGTGTGTACATATTGGTTGCCACAACATGAGGGGGAGGCACATGTCTTGGGATATGCGCTAGGAAGCTGCAGTCATTCTTGGCTCCATGACACACACAGTGGCCACGCCCACTATGTGTTTAAACACACAGACATGTCTCCCTTCACATTTTACAGAGTTCACTGCTACAAACTTGCTTCCTCTGTAAAGTGTAAATCCACACTTGGCTACATGTTTATTTTGTTACCATACATTTATATTTATAGATCACCTGAAACCTATGGAAATAGTGATGTGTACAGCATAAAGAGCAAGAATCAAAGGCTTACCTCTTTCTGCAAAAATGTTGGCAATAAAATGACTGGAGGCACTGGTAACATACCACTGCCAGTCACACCACAGGCTTCATTTCTCCAAACGTACAAGTGCTGTCACTGTCATGTGCTCTGTAGGAGGGGAAGTGAAGGAGGGGAGGAGAAGGGTCATATCCTTAACATTCCTTACCCCCATAGTACAGCAGAAGCATGAATGTGCTGCTATTGCAACAATGACCTCCATTCATACAGGGAAAGCAGAACAGATTTTTCAAAAGCTTTCAAACATGGCACTCATTCACTACAGGTTGTATAACAAAAATTCACAGATTAATTCCTCAGTTCAGTTGCACTCTTGTGTTTTCTTTAACAGTTGAGGAAGGACCTGTAGAAGCTACACATTATGCAGACTGCTCTACAGTACGTACTTGTCCCAATCAGCTTTAGGTTTTGGATCCTAGTGCTGGGACTTGGCCCTGTTCCCAATGCAAAAACAGCAGCCGTCAGCACTACTGCTTTAGTCGTGCAGCAGAAGCAATCGACTCTCCTTGGCGCTGCATCTTAAGGTCTGCTGAGGAAGCCTAGAGTTCCTAATGCCAATGGGAACCATTTTGTGCTCCTGTGGGGAAAGCAGAAGATTTGGAATGGCAGTTCCACCACCAAGATTGCAGGGGCCTTGACAAGGGTTGGCCAGGTCAGGAATCCATGCTCATCAGAGAACCTACCTGGCCAGGTCAACCCTTGAACCTTCGGTACCAGTGGCCGTACCTGGTGTGTCTCCATGGGTGGGTAGGTGGTGCTATGGGGTCCCAATTCATGCTTTGTCCCAGGACCCCAAGTAAGCTGGAGCTGGCACTGGCAGTGACCAATGAGCCTTCAGGGTGTGGGGGTGCCACAGGGGGCCCAGTGCAGGAATTTGCCCAAGAACCCCCCCCCAGCAACCTGCACTGAGCCTTGGCCAAAGCACTCATGGAGTGAGATACAGGTTGAGTATCCCTTATCTGGACTGTTTGGGACGGGAAGTTATCTGGATTTCGGATTTGTCTGGATTTTGGAATATTTGCATAAATATAATGTTATAATAAATATAAACAGTTAAAACACTGTTCCAGCCTACTGTTAAGATAGAACAGATGTTACGAAACCCCAAAGACAGCAGACCCCCATTAACCAATCCAGGGGTCTATGAGATATTTTGCAATTGTGGGAAAAGTTATATTGAGAATACGAAAATACCTATATGTGTAAGGCTCCAGGAGCATGTGAGAGCTACCAGGTTGAACCAGGAAGAAAAATCTGCGATCGCAGCACACGCTGCGCTGCAGAATCCGGACATAACATTGCCATTGATCGCACCCGCTCTCTTTTTAGTGAACCTAAGCATAAACAAAGACTTAACCTGGAGGCTATTGCCATCACTCAAAAGAAATATTCATATCTTCTTAACAGGCAACAGGAGCTGTCATTTGTGAATAAGGTATGGATTCCGATTTTAAGCAAATCACAGCAGCACTATCTTAAAGAAACAGATGCCTGAAGGTTACTTGCAGTCAGCCAAGCGCTGCGCTTCCGCCTTCAATTAACTTTCCCGCGCATTCTAGGATCAACTTCTATTTAAAATCTACGTGCCTCTCCACTAAGATTGTGTCATCTAGCAGCTGTCAGGCTGTGCTTGCTTTGACAATATTCCAAGGGAGGAATGAAACGTCAACATAAGAACTAAAGACTTTTATTTGCCTGTTATTTCCCGTCACTGGATTCTTTGCGTATCTTCGGAGCTTCCTGCTCTGCATACTCAAGACAGTACGTGGTTAAAGAACTCTTCAAACAATGGTACAAATTTAGAGCATCTTTATTTCTTGATTTCAGTAAATATACGTGGCTGTTTTACCCATATCGCCTTCTTCGTTATAATGTGGTATCTTGGGGATGGGACCCAAGTCTAAACACAAAATTCATTTATGTCTCATATTCACCTTATACAAATAGCCTGGAGGTAATTTTATACAATATTTTAAATATTTTTGTGCCCCAGCATGTCTTACGCTATGCCAGCCAGGTGCTGGGAAAAAGTTTTTTTTTAAACGTTAGCCCCAAAAATGTCTAGATTTTGGAATAGTCTGGATTTCGGATGTCAGGATAAGGGATAATCAAGCTGTAACATTCACATGCTGTTTCAGTCTTTCTTGGGTGCTCTGTTTATATGTTCTGATGTCAGAGGCAGGAATATCCAACAACTTAATAGGGCCCAATCCTATCCAACTTTCCAGCACTGATGCAACCGTGCCAATGAGGCGTGCGCTGAATCCTGTGGTGGAAGGGAAGCCACGGAGGCCTCCTCAAGGTAAGGGAATACTTGTTCCCTTACCTCAGGGCTGCATTGCGACTGCGTCGGTGCTGGAAAGTTGGTTAGGATTGGGCTCATAATCTATGTAGGCTGTAATCCAGTACACACTTTCTTGGGAGTAAGCCCCACTGAACACAATGAGACTTATTTTCAAGTAGAAAAGCATAGGATTCTGCTGGTAGCCTCTTTACCACTAGTAAGGGAAGCCCATACTAAGCAGAGGTATGTGATGCTGAAGAATGATCACAGGCCTGAACCCTGGGGGGGGGGGGTGTTGTCTCTCATCCCTTCCTTATTATTATTATTATTATTATTATTATTATTATTATTATTATTAACAACAGTATTTATATATACCGCTTTTCAACAAAAAGTTCACAAAGCGGACAGCCACCAGAAAGACACTGTGGCGCCACTTAGGAGCGCCAGCAAAGTTATTTGCTTTTAGAGGTGTGGGGTGGAACTGCCCAGCTCTGCCCACGTTGCCTGGCCTTGTATAGGAATGTACAATAGTGTTCTGGTGCAAGCTTTTATTTGTTTCATAATATCTTCCTTAATTCGGCAGATGAAAGAGCTGAAGTGGGAGACCAGGCCTTGGTGCAGAGCCACTCAGAGAGCTGGTGTAGCTGCATATAGGGGCTAAGAGACTGGGCTGTGATTTAGGACTTCCCCAGTTTGAATTTTGCCTCTGCTGTGAAGTCACTAGGTAGCCTCAGGCAAGCCACTTCCTCTTAGCCTTAGCTGCAGTCAGTGGGGGGCAATGATACCTTACAGCAGTGTTCCTCAAACCGTGGGTCGGGACCCACTTGGTGAGTCAAGATCTGAATTCTGGTGGATCCCACAGAGCCTACAATGAAAACACAGGTGATGGAAAGACCAGATAAGTAATCGCCTGAGGCTATTCAGATAGCTGCTAATTGCCCTGCAAACAGCTGAGCTCCTACAGTTTGCAAGCTTGTATAAATATAGGGAGATAAATGTTTGAGCATCTTTTTTTCTGGTGTTTTTTTTCCCAAATCTGTCAATGGCAGGTAGTGGGGGCTGGTGAAGCCTGGGTCACATAACTAAGCCCTTCAAGCCTTGAGGCTTTTCATTAGGGCTGCCTCATTACAAGAAATGCATTGAGTTTTTTTGCAAATAAATAAAATATTATTTCTTTCTAGATCACCTTTTTTAAATCTCGTAAAGCTAGGTGGGTCCCGATAAGAGTGTTGTTTTAAAAAGTGGGTCCCAGTGCTAAAACGTTTGAGAACCACTGCCAGGCTTACAGGTTTGTTGTAAGGATTAAAAGGAGATAATAATGTGAAATACCTGGAATACTTGAAAGCACTATACCAACGTTAAGTACTATTAGCCAGTGAATCCATGACTAAGATGAGATTCGAACTCATGTTCCTGAGGCTCAGTGTCCTGTACTAGCTCCTGGGATCAATGCTTCTTCAAGTCACCTTGAAGAACCTGAAATGAGAAATTTTGCATTCCTGTGGGAAAACCTAGGCAGATGTAAATGACTCCAGTGGTTACCATGGGAACGGTAGGAACTGTAGCAAAGACCTACAGCTGTTTCATTAGAATGCGTACCTTAAAGTGAAGTGGTGATGAAATGATAGTGATGCTGGATAGACATGACTATTGCCAGTACCCTAGGATACATAAAGCCTTGCATGCACAAACAAGCACTCTTGGCAGCAAGAGACGGTCTATTGTGGACTTACAGGGCTTCCTGCAGTTATTCTGATAATAACTAAAAACTGTTGCTTCGGCCGCCTACATAATCAGGTTTCAGATTCCTTAAAATAAAATAAAATATGATGATGAACATGGCAGGAGCGTGCATTTGGGGACTGTCACTTACCTCAGAGAAAACTATAAGCCCTTACTTTATTGCATACGTTCTCATTAATCTGAATTCACATGGTTGTAAAATGACGTCTTGCTAACCTCAGTGAGGAACATCCAAGAGGCAATCAAATCAGCCGTGTTGTTTTGAGCAGGGGCCCTGTGTGCTTGTGAATTTCCATCTGGCTGATTGCTGCTGTTGCTGGGCACAGAACGCTGCACTCCATGGACTGCTGGTTTGATCCAGCAAGGCAGTTTTCACGTTTGCATTGGGTGGCATCTCTCTCTCTAGCACACTGAGACATGGAAACACTTTCCCACGTTGCCGCTGCTAACTAGTGCTGGGATAGCTAGTTATGAAAATACTCCTAACACCAACTTATTTTTATTTTCGTTAATGAAAGCCAGGCAGAGAGAGAATTCATGTGAAGCAAATGAGTTTGCTTTATCATTGAGATGTTTTTCAGAAATTACAAGAAGAACAAGGAACTCACTCCCTCATATTCCCCATGTTATATCCCTGAACAGCTCCACCCCCTCCATCCTGGGGCACAAATTTAATGTACCATGGGCAGCCCAATCCTGCCTAACTATCCGGTGGGCAGTCCAGGCCCCCTGCCGGATCCTATCCCTGTTTCCTGGGTTCTGCTCGGTCACCTTGGGGGAAGGGGACGTTCGGCCCCTTCCCCCTGTGTAACGTGGGGAGGTTCCAATGGGTCTCCTCAGATTTCTGCCAGCTATTTAGCTGGCGCAAGTCCAAGGAGGCCATGTAATGGGGGATCCAGCCCGGGAAGGGGATATGGTGGCTGCCATCCCCGCCCCCCTGGGTTGGACCCACCAACCCCCGGCCTCCCTCGCCGCCCGAACCGCCCCCGCCGGGGAATAGCTTACCTCCTCCAGTGGCCGCATGGGCGATGCAGTGGTGTGAGGGTGGCCAGCCTCTGCGCTGGCCGCCCTTACTCTCCAGTCATCATGAACGTGCTTTACGGCACGTTTGCAATGGCTTCCGGCGGCGGAGTGCTCGCTCTGCTGCCAGATTGTCAATCAGCTCACAATGCAATAGCCACACACACACACACACACACACACACACACAGAGAGAGAGAGAGAGAGAGAGAGAGAGAGAGAGAGAGAGAGAGAGAGAGAGAGAGAGAGAGAGAGAGAGAGAGAGAGGCAAAAAAAAGAGAAAAGGGCAGAGTGAGCCACCTATCTGATCTTGGAACCCAACCAAGAGTATTTACACTTTTTCTTGTAGCATGAAGCTATTGTGAGATAATTCATTTTGCTGTTCTTCTACTACAACCTAAAAAGCCTGGTACATCTGACTGACCTGCTTGGCCCAGTTTGAACAGTACTCTGACTGGGCCATTTTAAACAGGTAGCAGTGTAGGGAATAGCATGGGTGCATATGACTCTCCCCTGAGGTACCACACGTCTCCCCTCTAGTTTCCCAAATCAAATACTACTGTGAAATAGTACTACAGTATTTGATTCATGCAATTCGGGGTGGTTCCAATGAATTGCCCTCACATGGTTGTAGGACAGCAGGATGGCATCAGAAGTGGGGGGCATATGCATGCCTAAGCTCCTCCCTATGCATTTGGAGTGGGCTGGTCAGATATCATCTGAGCCAGCCCCTTGTGTTGCCTTTTCCCCATTTGCCCAGAGAGGCTGCCTGACTGTGATGATTGGGGTCATCTCACTCCTTTGCCATGGGTAGGTTGAATTTTTTAGCATACCACTTCACCAATGTGCATTGTGCTCTAATGTTATACAATACAGGTGGGCCCCCATATCCGCTGGGGATATGTTCCAGGCCCCTCTGTGGATACTTGAAACCGTGGATAAGAGCGAACACCCCCTCCATGGTTTCCTGATGGCCCCCCCGCCCTGCCTCCCCTGCAGGCAGGCGTGCGCCCCCCCCAGCCCAGAAGTTTGTTTCTTCCTTAAAACAAACAGAGAAGCAGCCTCCATTGCAGGCAAGTAGAACGAGACTAAGTCCTAGAGAGGCTCTGCAAGGTTTCTGTTAACCTTGCAGAGCCTCTTTAGTACTTAGTCTCGTTCTACTTGCCTGTAATAAGCAGCCAGAGGCTGCTTCTCCTGTTTGTTTAAGGAAGAAACGAAGCTTACTGGGAAAAAAGTAAAAGCCTGGGGGGGGGGGTCCCCACGATCCGTGGATAACTGAAACCGTGGATACCGAATCAGTGGATATGGGGGCCCACCTGTAGTTTAATTCCTTAGGAATGAGAGGATTTTCCACCTTCCATTTCTTTATTCTTCTTCTTGGTTCTCTCTCTCTCTCTCTCTCTCTCTCTCTCTCTCTCTCTCTCTCTCTCTCTATATATATATATATATATATATATATATATATATATATATATATATATATATATATATATATAAAGGTAAAGGTAAAGGTAAAGGTAAAGGTAAAGGTAAAGGTATCCCCTGACAATTAAGTCCAGTCGTGTCCGACTCTAGGGTGTGGTGCTCATCTCCATTTCAAAGCCGAAGAGCCAGCGTTGTCCGAAGACGCCTCCATGGTCATGTGGCCGGCATGACTCTCCTTGCCGCAGCGCGTAGCATGCAGCTGGAACACGGAGCGCTGTTTACCTTCCCGCAAGCGGTACCTATTTATCTACTCGCATTGACATGCTTTGGAACTGCTAGGTATATATATATATATATATATATATATATATATATATATATATATATATATATATATATATATATATATATATATAATTGCATCAAGATTCTTTTTGTGTGTGGTGTTATTCTGTTCATGCATATGATCACATCAAGACTGCTTTTTTGCAGTGTTCTATCAATGCACACATGACATAATACACATTGGTTGTGCAAGGAGGGGGAAGACACAAATGAACGGAAGGAACAGAAATCAGCAGCAGTGCTCTGTACAACATTTAGAAATATTATAAGTGCAATGACTCCTAATAATTCCTAATTCTTAAAAGAATTCTAAGAATTCTTAATGCATCACTCTCACTTTGGAAGAAGACCAGGTAATTTGAAACTCAGAAATCAGTACAGAAATTTAAATTAGGAGAAATTTGGAAGCGTCCCTGTGACGCTCATGGTAAACAAATCAGATGAGCAGCCACTGTGGGCATGGAAGCAAGGCAGCCTCGGCAAACAGCAGTCATCTCATCCTCTAGCCCTGTCCTTCGCTTCACAGTTGCAGCACACTTGCCTCTTTGCCTTTAACTAGATTCTGAGCTGAGTTTTGATAGAAAAATCTATTATTCCAGATCTAAGAGTTATTGTGGAATCTGCACGAAAGATTTTGGGGTTTTGCTTTCCTCTGTTTCTCTCCGCTCAGTGCAGTAAACGGTTTCATGCTTTTGAATGATTGCATGGGCCTTCTCATTCGATTTCAGTTTGACCTTGAACCATTCACGTGCAAGGGTTCTGCTAATGGCCCTTTAAGGATGCTAGCAATGAGACTTGCCAGGCTCTTTGATAAGAAGGTTGGAGTTATGCTGCATATTATTTTAATGTTATTTTTTTTTTTATGAAATATCTGTTATGATATCATAATTTTTCATATTTGGGGGCTCTGCCTTTTGTCACTTCAGTGCTATTTTCCCCCATTTCTGCAAAATGCATTTCTCAGCCAGAGGTAATGTAATGACCAGGCACTGACCCCCATTTTTATGTTTCTCCTACTGTGAGGAGAAATTGAAGATGAAATGTATAGCGAGCTAATAGCTGTGTAGCCTTAGTCAATCTAGCAAATATAAAGAACCAGCCATGGGACACAGTTAAATATTAAAACTGTATTATGTGCTCCAAACAATTTCAGATGCAACTCCCCAGCATGCTTTTAACCATCTCAGAAGTTATTGCATTTATGCAGCTTTAATTGGAAAGTTCCCTGTCTTTTTTTTATTATTATGATTGAATTAAAACTTCTCCCTGATGGTGTTCTGGGTGAAGCTGGATAATCATAATGATATAAACCTTGAAGTGCCATTTCCTCATTATCTTATACATTCATTTAGCCATTCTTGTAAACATCTCATATTTATTAATTTATTTAGCAAGGCTTGAAGAATAAATAAATACAGTTGGTCTGCGTTATCCACAGGGTTCTGTTCCTCTCCCCCCTCCCCCGCAGATGCCGCAAAACAGTGGATGCTGGAGACCCCTTTTAAAAATGTTTTAAAAAGTAAAAATAAGTTTTAAAAAATGGTCTTCTCTGCTTTCGTGCAGCAAAATCGCTCCATTTACAGGGCTGCAGGGCAATCTTCTGTGCTCCGAGAAGCAACTTCCAGGTCATGCGACAGCCTCCCTTTGCCCTCGCTTGCCCAGTGTGATGCATTCTGCGGCAAGCCAAGGCAAAGGGAGGGGATTGTGAGACCCCGAAGTGGCTTCCTGGAGCACAGAAGACTGCCCTGTAGCCCTGCAAACGTTGCGATTTTGCAGGGAAGGCAATTTTTAAAACTTATTTTTACTTTTTGAAGCATTTTTAAAAGGGTCCCTCGTATCCACGGCCTCCACTGATACTGAGATCTGCAGATGCCTATCCACGGCATAAGCACTTTTAAATTAACCTACCACATAAAGCCTTAGCACATAGGTAAGGGAGCAGATTTCAAACTGACTAGGGGGCCAACTGAAGGTTGCACTGCATATTTTGTGTTTTCCATATGATCACATTCCATCTTGGCAAAGGCCCACACTAGAGGATGCACAGATGTTGGCTATTGGGAGTACAGAATATTTTAGCAGACTGGATGAATTGCTGTAATTCTGTGTGGTTTACACTACTTGAAGAAAACCAGAACTTTTCTCACTGCTGGTGTGGAAATTCATTGCTGGCAGAAAGCACTCATAAGAAAAGAGCAGTACTAGAGGATAGATGACAACATCCCATGGGCCATGGCACACAAGCTGCATGGGGCTAGCAAAGACTCTCCTATCTCTTTTCAAGAATATCCTGCCCCTTGTTGATGATGAGATATGTGCTAGTCCCACCCACCCATCTTTAGTTGGGCTAAGTGGTGCTCTGCATGGGTGAGTGAAAATTTGCATAAGGCTTACAAGTTACATTAAACTTGTAGTTTGTCCCTTGCACACTTGTGTTTTTTTTTTTTTGGGGGGGGGGGGAGAAAGCTTTGTTTTTCTAAATAGCAGTCAGGCAAGACTCCAGTCTAGATAGGGATTGTGGTGGGAGTGGAGGGAGGCTTTAAACCTTTTCCTCCACTGCAGTCTGATTCCCCCCTCCATGGCTGCCGTTTCCCCCAAGAAAGAACCACTGGGTACTTTACTCCCTGAGGAACAGCAAATACAGAAGGAGGACCCAGTTCAGGGCCATGGACGGTGGAGGGTGGAACCAGCCCATCCATGAGGCCAACTGAAGCAGTCAACTCAGGCAGTAGATTTGTGTGAGATACCCAACTCTGTCTGCCTACTTGCCTCCACCGTCCGTCTCTCCGTCTGTCTCTCCTTCTTCTTCCACTCCCTGTATTGGAAAAGGAAGAGGGGGACAAAGAGGAAATGTGGAGAGGAGGACAGTGCTGAGCTAGAATATATATATATCAGAGAGTGGGAGTAGCAGAACCTGGCACATCATCAGGTAAGGGGGGCAACATTTGGCATGCTGCCTCAAGCATCAGGAGGTCTTGGGCTTGCTGTGGTGGAGGGAAAGGTTTAAAGGCTCTTTCTACCCTCACTGGAACAGGATTCTGCAGAGCTGATACAGTACTTACAAAAAACTGCACAAGCATGCAAAGGCCAACCCATGCATTTAATGCAACACATATTTGGGTCACCAGTGTTTCTTGTAGCCTGCCAAAAGCTCTAAATACATGGGGAGGAGAGCCACACTTTTTCCATATGTTATGTTGTATGAGAATTTTTCATAGAGTAAAGGCAGCTGCTGTTGTTCAGAAGAAAAGTTGTAGTGTGGCTAGAAGAGGCAGAAGCGTGGGAAATGATTGCTGATGGTGTTCAAAGTTACAAAGCATTTCACAACTCCTGAAGCATTAATTAAAAAAATTCTGTTGCAAATGTTATTGCCATAAGAAACACCATGGCAGAAGAAGATGGCTACAGCCTTTAACCGAAAAGAGTTGAGGTAGACAACCTGATCCAGTCACTGGAGGTAGGCAGTTCGACTCTGTCGTGCCGCTCCTCCGACGGCTGCACTGGCTGCCAATTCGTTTCCAGGCCCAATTCAAAGTGCTGGTTTTGACCTTTAAAGCCCTATATGGCCTGGGGCCAGGATATTTGAGAAACCGCCTACTTCTATGTAGTCCAGATCGTCTCCTTAGGTCATCAGAGAAGGCCTTTTTGCGGGTACCGTCGCCCAGGGAGGTGCGAGGGGAGATGGCCAGAAATAGGGCCTTCTCAGTAGTGGCACCAACCTTATGGAATTCCCTCCCCTTTGACTTACGAACTGCTCCCTCCTTGGAGACTTTCCGGCGAGGCCTGAAAACTTTCTTGTTTAAAGAAGCCTTCTGAGTCCTTGCCTTTTTTAACGTCTTGCTGGTACAGGTGTGGCGCTGCTGTTCTTATGCTCTTGTTTTTAATAGTAATAGTGATCTTTTTATCGATTTTTAGATGTTTTTATTAGTTTTCGTTAACTGTTTTTACTGTTTTAAAAAGTGATTTTTTTTGTATTGTATTTTTTATTGCTGTTGTTGTAAGCCGCCTTAGGTCCCTTCGGGGAGAAAGGTGGGATAAAAATATTGTAAATAAAATAAAAAATAAATAAAAATAAAATAGACGGTAAGCATTGTGAGTAAGTGGGTGGTGTATAGCTTGATCTGTGATGGCTGCACCTTGGTGGATTAAAGCAATGTTAATTTATTTTCCCCAACGGGAGATATTCAACCAGTTATCCTTAAGAGCAGTGGTTCCCAAACTGGGAGGCACGGCTCCCAGGGGAGCCGCGGATACCAGCCAGGGGAGCTGCGGTGTGCCACGAAATCCTATTAGAATATGGTGCAATGCCAATTGGCAGGCATCAACATATTGTACTGGGGAGCCGCAGTCAAGGGTCGCCAATGGTCAAGGGAGCCATGAGTCAAAAAAGTTTGGGAAACACTGCTTAAGAGTCTAGACTATGATGATGATGATGATGATGATGATAGTGTCTTTCTGGTTGGCCTAAACAAACCTATCAGAAAGTTACTCTCTGCTACTGAAATAGTTTGGTCTATTTTAGATCTCACATTCCTTTAGTTGAGAAAATGTCAGGCGAGCTAATCTTCCCCTCCCCCCCGTTCAATAAGCAACTGACCTTCTTAATGCAAGTCAAATGATCGCCATCATTATGACTCTTTTATGATCTTGCTAATGAAGTCCACAGTTTATGCTTCTTGTCTGATTAGTAATATTGGAGAATTAACCAAGCAGAGATAATTCATTAGGCTGAGCACAGTTCTTGGCAAGTGTATTGTTTTGTTTTTCATTAGTTCCAGGAGAATAAGACAGAAAATCTTCCTATCTATGCATATCTGTATGTATGATGCCAATGGAGAAGTTTTGAAATGTATCAAAAGATTTTAAAGGACAATTAAATAATCTGTAAGCAGTAGAAGAGCCATAGAACCAAACAAGAAAGATGCAAAAATCGCTAGATGTGCTGACTCAGAGTAAGGTTAGGGATAAAAGAGTGAATCACTAGAGCTCCAGCATATGGCTGATCTATTCATGTGTCTGTTCTTATTGCAATATTTTGTGATGCAAATTTTAAAAAAAGGTTTCCAGAAATTAAGAGTTATTTTTGCTACATCCAAGACTAATGAAGTTATGCAAAAATGTTTGTATATGTCTTGAAAAATGAGCACATCATTAGCATATTTCTCATATTCTGATTATTCTCATATCCTGAATTTGTTAAGATCAGCACTCTCTTTGTCCCACATACAGTTTTCATTAGATGGTTAAGACAGGAATGGGAGGGGAAGTCAGGAATGAAAAAAGAGCAGTGGAGAACAGGGTCAAAAGTTCCCAACTCTCAGATGTCACTAGAGAAATACAGGCAATTGAAAACTAAGGTGCTTCCCAAAAGGCTTTTCTTAAAAAGTGTGTCTTGTATGGTAGGACTTAAACAAAGAGAAGGAACTGGCTTGATGAACCAAGGAACTGGTTTGATGGAAACCCCCTCCTCAGAACTAATTGAGCCTGGAGAAGGAAGAAAGGATATCAAACGTACACACGATACTGAGTGATACTGCAACTTGGAGGGCTGGTTGGACTGATTGCCCATAAAACCGATCACTTTGTAAAATGCCTGACATCTACAGTTGATTGCATGAGACTGGATTACACATTAACAGAATATGTAGTTTGGCCCAGAGGCGTACCAGCAGCGAGTGCTGCCTGGAGCACTCGCTGCGGTGCTGCCCTGAAGGGGTGCCGCCGCCCTGGGGGGGGGGCGCGACCTGGCTTACCAGGGCGCTCTGAGGCCCTCTCCCCCGGCCTTGGAGCCGGAGAACGCCCCGGAGCGTCCACCACGACCGGCGGCCGGGGCTCCTGAAGGCGGCCGACTGCGTCGCCCGCTATTTATACTTTTTTTTCCTGCACATGCGCAGAACGTTTCGAACGAACGAAACATTCTGCGCATGTGCAGAAAAAAGTATAAATAGCGGGCGACGCAGTCGGCCGTCTTCAGAAAGCCCTGGCCGCCGGAGAAAGCCCCAGAGCGTCCACCGCACGCGACCGCCCGCATCACCGGGCGGGCGCGCGCTCCGTGAGACTGGAGAGAGCGGAGCAGCGCCGCCCGGCGCCGCGGTGCTGCCTGGAGCCGCTGCTCCTCTCGCTCCAGTCTTTCCACGCCTCTGGTTTGGCCCTTAGCATGTAGGAAACAAAAGCCAATATTTACTACAGCAAATGGTGGTCATTTAGCACTCTCAAATGTGTTACACCTGTCTAGTCAATAGGGTCTACATGCATCTGCCCATACGTAAGGTAATGACACCCAACTAATCCTTTTTGTTTATTTGTTTATTTCAATCAAAACTACAATGTATTTATTCATATTTACAATGTATGTATTTAATGTATTTATTCGTAGCAGGAAAAGAAATATGTTTTTAGGATGCCAGTGTTTCTTGTTCTGCCTCTCCTCCTCCCTGTCACTCCTCCCTCCAGTTCAGAGGGGGTGGGGATATTGGTGGCACGCTCTGCCAATATCCAGTGCCTGTTCCCAGGCCGGTTAGGCCTTACATGGCCTCCCCGAATGTATGCCAGGTCTGGACCTGGCGTACATCCGAGGAGGTCCATAGGCCCCGGAGTCGCTTACATCTGGGGAAGGGGAAGAATATCCCCTTCTTCCGAGGTGCGACCTAGCAACCCCAGGGCAGGCCACAATCCGGATAGGATACAGCGGCTGGCCCTTTAGGCCGGCTGTGTATACTTACACAGGATTGCGCAGCCCATTGGAGCTGGCTACAGCTTGCACATAAAAGTGGGGCTTTGGGGGAGGGATTTAAAGGAGATGGCAGGAATGGTGTAGTGGTCAGCCTGGTTGGACAGGGGCTGAGGTCTCATGCCCATCCAAGGACCCACATGGCCAGCTGATCCTTGAAGCCTCAATGCACAACCAGAGGGCAGGAAGGGGCTCCATGCAACCTTGGCCCAGCATTGAGAGGCTGCATCACAGATGTGTTCTTGGAAGCAGTTCCAGTAACAAGGGGCAGCAAGGAAAAACTTGTAGTCATTTGGGACAGGAAACCTTTGGCTGGCTCAGCATGGTGAAGCTGGATGAATGAAGACCACAGGCAGAGATGTATTGGGATGTGTAAATACTGTAAGCCTTGGGCACTTCCCAATGGGAAGTGGAAAGGCTAGCTTTTAAAATAAAGAAAGGGAGTATTTAAAAATAAATAACTCTAAGAGCTGAGGAAGAGTGGAGGGCAAAATCATGGAGGGCTCTGAAGGTAAGGAACAAGAAGTTTGTGCAGGATCTGGGAGCAGATAGGAAGCCAGTGTAGGGATTTATGGTTAAGTGTTGTATGGTCAGACTGATGAAAGAGTAGAATTGTTTTTGCAGTAGAGGGCTGAATAAAGGTGAAGACAATGGACAATGAAGATGAGACAATGGAAGACCAGAGGGAGGAGAAAGTTATAGTCGGCATGAGAGATGATATGGGCTCAGAATTTCTACTGGGGGGACGAGAGAGTTGGTTGCTCCCACTAATAAAAAGGCTGCTATGTCTTTACATGGAATAGAGTAGAGTTATTGAGATACATAGCAATCTTTTTAGAGAACAAGTTGTCTGGAGCCCATAACACACTGCTACCTTGATTCTGAACATCCCTCAAGCCTCTCACCAACTGTGCTTCATTAGCAAACCCCTCCTGTCAGAAAGAATCACCACCAGCATAGTGTTGATATGACAAAAGGTATCTTGTGAACTCCCTGACCCTGGTAGTCAACAGGATTCGTTTATGTTGAGCTCTAAATATGAAAACCATAAGAGTTAAAGAAAAAGCTCTTGACCTGGCTGATGTCAGGGGTCAGTAGAAGTTTACAGACACCTTTGCCTAACATTCCTATCATGCCAGGCAGCTTCAGAGTTTCTCCCTTGTATTCCATGGGCTAGAAAAAAAAAAAACTTGAGAGGTCACTAAACTTGAGTGCTCCGGAGTCACTAAAAAGCACAAGGTATTATTTTTTCGGTGTCCCTTCCAGTTTCTACTGCAGTCTTTCAACATAAATGCATCTATATGTTACAATTATGAATTTGATTTATTATGGTCAAATCCCACACATTCAGATCTGAACTGAAGAGGAGCTTTCATTTATGCAGGATCCATAAGTTGTTCTGACCTGAGTATTGTAACACAAAAACTTACAGTGCAATCCTGTCTACGTTTTAGACCGGCAGAATGCCACTCCACCAGTCTAGGGTGTCGTAAGATGTGCCGCAAAGGCAAGGTGCCGCTCTACTCGCCTCAGATCGTGTGGAGTGCCTGCCGGGGTAGGTTCCCTGCCATCTTCTTCTTTTTTAAACTTACCCGGGCGCCGGCAGCAGCTTGGATCACGAAATGATGCCCTCACGAGATTTGGGCGCTGACATCTTGGATCACACGAGATTTCGTGATCCAAGCTGCTGCCGGCGCCCGGGTAAGTTTAAAAAAGAAGAAGATGGCGGCGGCGGCGAGCGGGTGTCGTTCGCCCACTCTCTCACCGGCATGGAGCCAGTGAAGGAGCGGGCCAACCGACAGCCTGCTGCCCATGCCGCGCGAGCCTCCGGCAGGCTCGCACAGCGCGGGCAAGCAGGCTGCAACCCGGTCTCCCAGCGGTGCCGCTGGGAGACCGGGCCAGCCTGCTTGCCCGTGCGGTGCGAGCTTCCGGCAGGCTCGCACCACGCGCGCAAGCAGGCTGCAACCCGGTCTCCCAGCGGTGCCGCTGGGAGACCGGGCCAGCCTGCTTGCCCACGCTGTGCGAGCCTATGGCAGGCTCGCGCAGCGCGGGCAAGCAGGCTGCAACCCGGTCTCCCAGCGGTGCCGCTGGGAGACCGGGCCAGCCTGCTTGCCCGCGCTGTGCGAGCCTCTGGCAGGCTCGCGCAGCGTTGGCAAGCAGGCTGAAACACGATCTCTGTGCGGTGCCACTGGGAGACCGGGCGCAGGAGCTGCATGAAGCTTGCCGGCGTGAGGACGCGGGGAGCAGCAGCAGCGCAGGGAAAAGGTAAGCTAATTTATTTATTTATTTAATTAATTTTTAATAATTAAATAATTAAAAATTACGGACGCGCTTCATGCGGCATAAGGGGCGCTTTGCACCCCTTTAGAAATTTAAAATTATGCTTTGCGCCCCTTAGGAGAGATGTCATTCTATATATTTAAATTTCATTTATTATTACCTTTTACATTTTTAATTATTTAATTAATTGAATGTGTGTGGGGGGACTGTGGGGGGGGGGTGACCAGGTTTGGGGGTGCAAAAATATGGTAACCCTAGGGTAAGGTGACAAGGAGTGTCCCCTTCGCCCTCTATCTGTGCCTGTGCTGGGTCCTAGCTAGACAGAATTGAGCTGCCCTGCACCTCCAGAAGCAAACTCTGAGGGAAGGTATGTGGTACAGAGGCTCGAGCAAGTGAGGGCTCTGGAAGCCTGAGGGCCTGTGTGTGTTGTGTGTGTTTGGACAGAGAGAGAGAGAGAAGTTACGCTGAAAACAAGGCCTGTGAAGAGAGTTATAGTAGAGATAGTACCGGTAATTTGGTATCTTTGGATCCCCATGTTCATTAGTAACACTTCTGTTGTTCTCAATCTGGATCGTTGTTATCTCTCAGGAGCAATCCACCCTGCTGAGCTGCTAGAGTAGGTCACAAAGCTACGTAACAGATTTAATAAAACATAAAGTACAAAGCAACCTATGGCTTGAGGGATGAACAGCTGAGGTGGTGACTGATGTGTGGTAATGACACCATGGGGGGACATTTTTTGGGTATGGCGAATGGTTGCTTGAGTGCTCTGATAAATTCACTGATTCAAAAGGTATAAATGCTTCTCTGGAGGCCCACTTCTGGCTTCTGTCCAGTTTCATTCCTGCACTACCCTCTCTTTACTCCATAGAAAACTGAGGGCCAAAGCACATGTTACAGTTGCCATGGAGACGCTACCAAAATGTTCTCTCCATAGTAAATGATATCCACATGGCTGTAATGTTTAGAAGCATTTACTGTGAAGAGATGACACCAGGCAAGTCAATGTTCCTGATGACCAGAGGGTGTATGAATGATTTCATGTTTTGATAGCGGTTCGTGAGGTAGTTACTTTTTACATTATATGCTAGGAAGGGATCACTCAGTATGGAGAAGCCATTTTGGGCAGCATCACCACTGTGACAATTGTATTGTGTGCTCCAGTCCCTATGCCAGCAATGCTGACCATATTAGCACACGTGTTTGTCAACAGTTCTGAGCAGCTGGCTACTGTAAAATATATATATCTGACCATATACGCTTCTGAATATTGTCATTCTCAGAGGCACTTAATACCCCCATGGATTCCTTGTCATGAGGCATTGTGGCAATCACTGTAATGGCTAGACAAGCCTCCAGTTTCTGTGGTGTAACTGATTGTTCAGATTAGTTCTGTGATTAACTTGTCAGTCTTCCAGAAAACCTGGGATGTGTGTAGGCAGTGGTAAATAGGTCTTGATCTCCCAAGGTAAAAACAGCATTTCATTTCTGGCAGTGAAATGTGCTTAAACTTTCTGACATTTCATAAACCTAGTTACATCTCAAAGAATAAACACGCAACAAAAAAGTGGGCACTTGGCTAGAGTTCAAAATGAATTTTCAAAGCAAAGGAGGATTCGGCTGTCTGACTTCCTGACGGACTGAGCATTGGGTATAAAAGACACTTGTTTTTGTGAATTTGAGCTTCTAACACTTCTGTGAGACCTAATTTACTGGAAGGAGAATAACCTGCTTAACTAGGTTTTTGGGCTTCTTATTTTTCCCTTGTAGATTTTTTTAAAATCATTCTGGTCTTTGTAAGTGAGACAGCAAAAATGCATTCACATGGTAATGAGACAATCAGGTGTAGAGAAAAGAGGCATCACTACTGTTCAGTAAGACCTGTCTCAAGGTTAATAAATTCAACACACTGACGAGACCATCAAAGTCAGTATGGAGTATAAGAAATGTGATGCTTTTTCTTTTTGCATTTCCTGTGCTATGCCTATAAACTAAATGAACAAGTTAAACTGACCAGCATGGTCTTTTAATTAAAAAATAGCCCTCACACCTGCGCTCTTCACAAAGACCTATCTCACAGCCCAATCCTGTGTAAGATGTGGTGGCCGGACTAAAGGGCTGGCTGTTACATTCTAGGCCCATTGCAGGCCACTGCGGCGTGGCCTGGGCTCACCTTGGGGGAAGGGGACATGCGGTGTGGGCCCCCTCAGATGCGTGCCAGCTCTTTCACTGGCACATGTCTGGGGAGGCCGTGTAAGTCTGGCCCAGGCTGGGAAGGCCTATTTGCTCCGCCAGCTTACTTTTGCACAGGATTGCACCCTCAGTAAGTTAAAACAAGACTTCTGGCTTTCAAGCTTCTGTGACATCACAGCAGCTCAGCCAGTGGCCTGGGAGAACTTGCAGACTTGACAAATGACCACCTAATAATTTGCTGATACCTGCTAAAATCTTCCATATAAGGACCAGGACTCTGACATTAGTTTTTACATGTTTTAGTCCATTGTCTTGATAACCTACAACCAGGGATGTGTGGTGCAGGGGCGAGAAGTGACGCAACTCCGCCCCCTCCTACTCTACCAGGAAAAACATCGACGTAGCCGACCTTTGAAGTGCGCTCGCTACTCAAGTAGTGGGTGATGCGCGAAAGCACTTCAATGGTCAGCTGCGGCAATTTTCAGTAGAGTAGGAAGGGGTGGGGTTGCCTCCCCTATGACAGAGGCACCATACGTCCCTGCCTACAACAGTGTTTTAATATTTGGCATCATATGATTCTAAAGTCTCCAGGCAGTTATAGTGATAAAATTAAAATGAAAACAAAATGCGGATGACATCTCATTAGATGCCACAAATGTTTCCTGTTGTTGCTTTATGAATGCCAAAGGAATGAAATTAAAGGTATGCCACAGAGTAAGGAAAAGCAAAACACTTACATGCTTTGTTATCCCCTTAAGGCAATGTAACTCTTATTAGTGAAATAAAAACCTTCTTGCATGTGCCAAGCCCCCTATGTGCTAACGGTCTGTAAAAAAGCTGTGGATACTACTATGAGTGCTAATGTATTCTATTTGCTAATGTATTTACTTGGCAATTCATAATCTGATGAAATTTGCAACTAGGATAGATATTAAGTAGTTTTACATTGTACTGTCCGACCAAGAACAGTCTGCAGAAGACGTTGCAAATATGGAACAGACAACTCTTGTAAAGCCATTTACGGCGCAATCCTGCTCAAGTTACAGGTGGCGGACCTAGTGTTCCGCCGCCCATAATAGTCGCAAACGTGCCGTAAAGCACGTTTGCGGACTACTTTAGAGTTGGGAAGGCCAGCACAAGGCCGGCCTTCCCAGATCCGCCACCGGAGCTCTTGGCCCGACGCCGGACCAACGTAGGTCTGGATTCAGCGGGGGGGTTGGCGGGGGGGAGGGATGGCGGAGGCGGGGGAGGGACGGCGGAGACGGGAGGGCAGCTATAGGCCCAGCTGCCTCAGGCGGGGGTGGGG
The DNA here is from genome assembly GCA_026170595.1 of Plestiodon gilberti rubricaudatus. Lineage (NCBI taxonomy): Eukaryota > Metazoa > Chordata > Lepidosauria > Squamata > Scincidae > Plestiodon > Plestiodon gilberti. Next base: position 60,660,044 of record JANXHW010000003.1, on the reverse strand, counting down.
GCATGGCGTCCGCCATATCCCCGTCCCTGCCGGGCGGCTGGGCCATTACATGGCCTCCTCCGACTTCCGCCAGCAAAATAGCTGGTGGAAATCCGAGGAGGCCTATCGGCCCTAGCCGCTATTACACTCGGGGAAGGGGATGAGCGTCCCCTTCCCTGAGTAGACTTTCCACCATGGGCTGCCTGCTGCAGGCAGCCTGCGGTGGAGCACAGGATCGGGCGGACGGCCTCGGACGCCCGCCCGATCTTTACGCAGGATTGGGCTGTCCATCATTTGATTTTGTCTGTAAACCGCTTTGCGAACTTTTTGTTGAAAAGCGGTATATAAATACTGTTAATAATAATAATAATAATAATAATAATAATAATAATAATAATAATAATAATAATAATTTGAACTATCCCATAAGCTCTTGAGAGTGGCATCCTGGAAGCTCTGCTCTGGAGCAAGGCAATTCAAAATGGGACATGTGAAATAAATCACTCAAAATGCCTTTACAGATTTGATGGATGAAACAGGCACAATGGCCATTTAAATTCTCATTTTACTGAAGCAAGCATATTTCAGGAGATGGCCCTTGACAAAAAGGAGACAACATGCACTTTCTCTCAGAGATATAACAGTCAAATAAGTTTTTTTTTAAATCTTTGGTGATGATTATGACTACAGTAATATTGCAACAATTGCATTCCCACATATGTTTTTATTCCCCTGTTAAAAGAAATAAATGGGGAGAAATTGTAGGAGCCACAAGTGTTTCTTGAAATTTATTTTTCAGAATTACCTTATTACTAGGATTCAAATATGCCATTGGAATAAATCTTTCAAATTTTACAATTTTATGTACCGGCAAACAGGTTGTTAAATATTAGTATTGCAGGTAAATGATTCACAGCACATTATTTTGCGACTTTCTTTTTTTATAAACCACATTATGCTAATCACACCGTATTCAATTTTTCAATAAAAGGTCAACAGTGCACTGTTTGTTCAGAATATGCAATTTAAACTTCATGTCTGTCATTAGAGATAATCTAGGCCTGCTGTATCAAGTAGAGTTGTCATAGTAACTAGACCTGAGATCTCTGTTTACAGCCTTTGGAGAATAAACATTTTGCCTTTCTTTTTTCTTAAAAAACATACTCAAACAATTAAATAAGGTTTGAAAACAAAACCATAATAGCCTGGAAAGAGAGACGTCATTCGTCAAAAATCAATATGTGTGATGGTACAAGTTGAAGCATTCAAGCAATTGACTGACAGCTATAGTGAAATATTTCCCCTGGGATGAAGGAAGTAACTGATAATGTATCACAATGCCTGGAAGCAGAATTCATTTCGCTTTGCTAATGGGTTTTGTTCCAGCTATTATAACAGTGAAGAATATTTGCTTAAATTTCATTTAATGCTAGATAAAAGCTTTTAAAAATGTTAAAAACATTGAACATTCATAATAGCACAAAGAATAAAATCTGGTTGTCAGTGAATTCCTTGTCTTCCCTCTGAAGATCATGCAGAGCATTCGTATTTTAGGGTGGGTTTACATGTTTTCTGCTGCTTTTTCCTTGGCTTCATATCCAGACTTCCTATTGCACAAATACAGGTACAGTCATATGTGCAAGAAGGTCATCTCCAGTAATTTCTGGCAATACATGTGGATATACCGTGACTTTGAAACAGCCCCAAGACTGTTTCCAGCAGTAGGTTTGCCAACTTTTGATTTCAAACATTCTGGCACATATGCAGAATGCCTTTCCCATGAGAAGAATCGATGTTTGTTTTTTCCCCTTAATCAAAGCTCTAAGAACAAAAATACTACTGTGCATGTGCAGAGTGTGCTTATTTCAGATGGGCATTGTTGCATTTCGAAAATCTGCAAAATTGACACTAGTATGGTGAATTGATGGGGGACGGGAGGTGCCTCCATCCATCGCTCCTCCTTGTCCCACTTACCTTCGATCAGGCGCAATCCGGTGCCGGAGTGAGGGACGATCCGGCACCGGAGTGAGGGTTGCCGGCCTCTGCGCCGGTGGCTCTTACTCGCGAGTCATCGCGAACGTGCTTTACGGCACGTTTGTGACGGCTTAGAGCGGTGGAACGCTCACTCCACCACTCTAAAGTTGCGCTGGATTGCGCTCTTACTGTATTTATTGCTAATTAACTCTATAGAACACTTTCAATCTGGTAGTAGTGGCTTCTTAGTCACCTGCAGCAGGGGTGCAGTAGTACTGCTAACTGTTTGCAGTGATAACCCCATTACACATAATGGAAGAAGGTAGGACTATCTTTCTTGCTGGGGGACTACTTGTTTTAAATTTGCTGGAGAGAAACTCTGGAGCAAATTACCACACACCACCCAGAAAAGATAAATGGGGAGAAAACCTCCCAGGTGTTTACAGTAGTGTGAGCAAACTGGGAAAAGATACACTTAACAGTGATGCCATATTTGTATCAGCTATTAAGAGCTTCCTTACACAACCACTGTCACCATAGCAAAAGTGGAAAGGGATGGGTGAACTCTTGTCTCTCATTCAATTATTTCAAGTGCTACCACCACTGCAGGGTACTGGTGACTTGTCAGTAACAGCAGTGCTTCCAGACAAGTTATCCTGTGGACAGAAGAGGATTGGTCACTCACAAACCTGCACCAGTCACATTTGCACAACCCTTCTGTTGTGGAAATGGTCCGGGGCTCCCTTTGAAGTCGTCTAACATAAGACCTGTTCATATGTTGTGCTGTACCTGGAGACAGAATGTCTGCATCTGGGCACATGCTTCCATGTGAAAGACAGATAAACCGTATCTGTTCCATATACACACAGATAGTAACTGCATTGATTGAAACATGTGAATAAATGTGCCCAGGTACTGTACAGAGTAACAAGAACTGTACCTGGGTGCACAGATGAACCGAGATACAGTTTAATGTGTGAACAGGCCTATCATGTACGTACAACCTACTACTAGCGGAACACAGTGCTAGATTGCCTGCTGAACCATGGTACAACAGATTGACACCAAGGTATGATCCTTACTAAAGACTTAATCCTATGGTCTTTGACCTGAAGAGGCTACTGTTCTGAGCTCTCTGCTGTTAGAATTGAGATCAGGAAGACTATATAAAAGGTGGTGCCCTGTGCACACTAATGTCACATTCAACTCTGTAAGGTACCACTCATACTCAGTAGCATTGCTGGGGTGTGAGTGTGACTGGTGCGGGTTGCACCTGACACAACGCTCCGTGGTGGGTGACACCATAGGCCCCTGGAGGCTCGGAGCGGCGAGTGGAGCTCTGCGTTTGAACAGTTCGCGTATGCTGGATTGGTCCACCCATTGAGCTGGAATAGCAGCACTCCAGAAGCATCATGTCACCACCAGCCTATTTCCGGAACGAGGAGCCTCCACAAAGTAAGCTCTGCACCGGGTTGGGGCTCGCCTCGCTATGCTGCTGCTCACACTTGTGCTGCCAGAAGAGCGTTACTGCAGAAAACATGAATGTGCACTGTTAATGTGTTTGCATCGCGCTGTCTCAGCTAGGAGTCTCCTGACTTTTGTCGGCTGTGTGTAATAAAACCCAAGAAAGATTACTGGTGGTTGATTTTCAACATGCAATTTCGCTTCTCTGCCTAAAGGAGAAAATCTTCCTAGGTCTGTGTTGTTTGTTCAATAGCACAAACTTGCCTGCTAATTATCTGCTCTATTTGTATTGCTTGACCTTGGCAGCATTTATAACACAGGAAAAGGCTGGAAATCAGGTGCAGGTTTGTTAAGCTGCTGTTTTGACAATTTTTGAAATTGGATAGAGTAATCCAGTGCTGGCTGCAGCTCTATGGCAAAGCTGACAGTCTAGTTTGGATTTCTAAAATGATGGTGCTGAGACAGGAGAGAATGGAGCATGGATTGTTGTCCAACTCAGAAAAATAAGAAAACCTAAGAAGGCCAAATTATTACACATTATACAAATTTACGGCGTAATCCTATCTACCTTTGTGCCCTGCGATGCAGTGAGGCTGGTGCATCCTGCGCTGCATCCAGGGCACAAAAAGGCTGCCTGGGAGGTCGGGAGGACGTTTGTTCCCTTCCCCCCGGGTAAAGTCCCAGCTGCCCCACGGCCCGTGTAGCGGCGGCCAGGCCTGGGAAGGGCGATAGGATTTCAGCGCAGCCTTCGCCGCTGATCCCTCCCCCTTCCCAGGCCCAGCCAACCAATCCCACCCCCCGTAAAGCCCCATTCTGCCCCCCTTGCTTCTCCGCCACCTGGCAGGGAACTTACCTTCCCCGGCAGGTGCAGCATTGGAGGTGGGGCAAGTAGAGCAGCACTGCCCTTGGCACCGGCACGGCGTACTCGCTGTGACACCCAAGACCAGCAAAGCTGCACTCTGCCGGTCTATGTAGAGAGGTTTGTAGAGGTTTGGGCTGTAAATGTGTAATGTGGCTCCGCGGCTGCTTTTTTGCAGCCAGAGGGCTGTGTGATCAGCCACAGAGCACAAATGCACCAAAATCGGTGCGTTTGTGGGGCCCTCTCACCCTCCCTGTCTTGGAAGGCAGGGGGTGGAACAATGATGCAAAATGCATCATTGCCCCCCCCATGTGACACAGCTAGCAGTGCAACTGCCCAAGTCCCCGCCACACCTGAAGCAGCATGACTGTGGGCTGTGCATGTGTGTGTTCCCCCTGCTCACTCCCCAGCTCTGCAGAGCAAGCGGGAAGATGGCATCAGTGAATGCAGCTTTTGCCAGGTTGGCTTGTGTGAGCCATCTGACTTTTGATCTGGGAGAAACCGCATCCACCAACACTGCCTTTCCACTCCCTCCCCAGGCTCTGGAAGAGGAAATCGTGGCAGCAATAGCAGCCCTTGTAGCACTGAGAACCAGTCATCTCAACCCAGCAGGAGCTGCAGCTTTATCCTTCTCTTGTTCTCTCCCCTTGGTTGATTTTCTGTTGGGCAAAGGAGGCAGCCGGAGGGCCCAGCTGAGAGCAGATGAGCGCTGGGTTGGTAACATTCACGCTGTCCCTGTAAATAACATCAGGAGCCCCACACTTCTGGGTTTGATGGCGGACTGTGAGGAGCACACTAAGGAGGGGAATGCTCTGCTTCTTGCTTGAGTGAGCAGGAAACAGATAATTGTGGCTTGTATCAGTGGTGACTGGAGGGTGGCAGTGGCAGACTCAAGATCCTGAATTCGCCGCCCCCTCTCAGACCCCTCGCTGTCTGCCACTGATGCAACCCACATCAGCTGGCCTCATGCGTGGGGTCTGAGAGCAGTCCACTGCCAGCAGTCCACTGCCTCCTGCCAACCACTGCCTCAGGCAGCCACAACATTGGCTAAGGGATGGATTGGCCCTGGTCTTCATAATGAAGTGAAACCATTCCCACACAGGGATGTGGATCAAGTCTCTGACTCCACGTCTCGAGTCAAGTCCCAAGTCTTTGCCTCCAAGTCCCGAGTTTTTGGTTGCGAGTTGCGAGTCCCTATCTATTTAATGGTGAAAATGGGTTTAAACCTGGATAAAATTCAATGTTGTAAAAGGCTCCAAGTCTCCAGTCGAGTCTTTTACAATCACCAAGTCAAGTCCGAGTCAAGTCATTGATGCCACTTGAGTCCGTCTTGAGTCCGAGTCAATAGATTCAAGTCTACATCACTGTTCGCACACATCTGGGATAACAGGGCAAGGCCTTTGTCAGAATCCATCTATCTTTCTTTTTTAAAAAATTAACTATTGATGACACAGCTTGCTCTGTTTATTTGTTTTTCTTCTCAACAACAGCCTGGACTGAGGTGAAGGATTGCTGGGATGAGTCAGTGTGAGTCCAAAAAGGAGCAGCTAAAAAGGTTGTGAGTATTTAACTGTGTGTCTTTAGCTTGGAGCAAAAAAGCAGAGTTTAGTCACCAATTGGAACAAACTAGTGGGGAAAAAAATGGCTCAGCGTTGATCAAAGTTATTAAATGCTTCAGGCTTTGTTTTAATGTGAAGTGCTCTTCACACACACACAAAAAGCTACAGGGGGCTGGGGATGCTGCTAGCATGTGTTAACTTCTCATTTACTTCCCCAAATATCTGGTAGCGCCATATGGAGCTGTGTTGTTAAAAGCCTGGCATCTGCAGAAGGAGAGGGCAAACGTAGGAAGCCTCCCCTGGGCTTCTCATAAGAGTACAAGGGAAGTTAAATCTCTGCAGGTAGCTCAAGCTTTTGCCAGGGAAGGTCTTACAATAACAGTGATGATAAAGAGGATTTAAAAGAAGAAGAAAAATGAAGAAGAAAAAATGAGACTCCAGTAAGTGGCGGTGACTTCTGACGCAGTTATAAAATACTGCTCATTTTTACAGCACCCAGAGGCGTGTTTAATCTGATGCGCAATCTAATGTAACATTATGTTGTTTGTTTGAACTTTACAAAAAGAAAGCCCTTCTCATCAAAGAATGCTCAACCACCCAGAGCATATGGACATCTTGGCAAAAGCTTAAGAGTGCACTTAGGAAAGATTTCCCCATTTATCACATTTAGAATCCATCAGTAGCACTTAGTAGGGTCTCTGTGTTAAATGTTCTAGAAAACTGCTTTTTATTGAGTCAGTTCATCGGTCTATCTAGCTGTATCGTTGTCACTGTCTGGCAGCAGCAGCAGCAGCACTTCATGGTTTCAGAGGTGATTTTTTCTCTGCCCTACATGGAGACAGTGGCGTAGTAAGCCACCAAGAGGCCTGGGTCAGCATCGCGTGCTACCGGGGCCAGGATTCAGTGATGCACCCCCGGGCAGTGTCACTGATTCACGCCCCCGCCAGCGATGTTTTCGGCCGGAAAACACCCCCCAGTGTTTTTCAGCAGGATAAGAAAACACCGTCCCCCTGGCGTTTTTCAGGGCGGGAAGGCCAAACCTTGTGGCTGTGGCAACAGGAAAAAAAGCCGCCACCACTGCTTTTGCCATGCACCCCTGCCACTTGCTGCCTGGGGCGTGCAGCCCCCCACTGCCCCATCTATTCCTATGACTCTGCATGGAGATACCAATAATTGAACCTGGGACCTTCTACATACAAGGATGTGCCCTGCCACTGAGCAACAACCGTATTACCCTATCGCTTGCCTTGATGGCTAGGTTTGGAAATCAAAGTAGGATGCTTGTTTGTTAATTGAGTCACTTGTATCATTCATGTATGTGAAGAAGAATGAATCAGAAACGTTAAAAGACTACTGCTGGCACCATGATGTGTTTTAGTATGCATGATAGCAGGAAAGAGCCGCTTTTTGACAAGCTGCTAACACTTGGGTTGTGTGCTTGATTGGTGACGTCAGGTGAGTATTATTTCTAAACGTGCTGTCATATGATGCTTGTCAAATGGACCTTTTATGGGTGGGTCAGGGTGATGCCTTTGTTGGCAGTAGAATCAGTGTGTGGTGTACCGGTCAGAGTGTTAGGCGAGGACTAGAGGGTCCCAGTTTCAAATTTCCACTCAGCCATGAATCTCAGAGAGTGACCCTGGACCAGCCACACTCTTTAGCCCGGAGGTTCTTAACATTTTGTGCCCCATGCACCCCCAGGAGAACTTTGGACTGCTCATGCACACACACCCATTTTTTGTTTATTTTATTTCAGTTATTATTATTTGCTATTTTCCTGAAATTTCATTGAACAGATATGGCAAACTGTGGAGCTTCAAAAAACTTCAGTCATAAAATTTCAATCACAGAAAAAAAAAATCGTTCACTTCATAGGATTTGAAGACATCAAAAAAAAAATCTCACGAGGTAAATCAAGGCCAAAAATAAGGCCAATGAAAGCCAAAATAATAAATATTATTTATGGCCGCATCTATGGCTTCTCTTCCACGATCAGGGAAGAGAAGCTGAAGGCGCAGGTGCCCCAGGCTGCCAGCAAGGTAAAGTCCAGGGGAGGGCCATCCCCGGCACTCACAGCCCGTGCGCTCAAGCTCTAAGCGCCACTTTTCGGGCTCAGTTGCGGTACCGTGTGGCCAAGATGGTGGCTGCCATCTTGGCCACTGGCAGCCTGCGTACCACCAGCCTGTGGTCTGCGCACCACAAGTGGTACACAAACCAGAGGTTGGGAACCTCTGCTCTAGTGCATAGGGAAGGCTCCAGTGCTCCGTCTCTAGTATATGGGGAAGGCTCCACGCTCCGGCAGTGCTCGACTCTGAGTCCTGCTGGAATGCCTTTTATGACTGCTGTAAGGCAGTTAACACTGGTGGAAGGCTCATTTCACCAGCATAAGAGCCCAACAGGATTGAGCTGTTAGGAAAGAAACCAAAAGATAAAAACAGTTGTACTTTTTGTTGCTGGGCATTTCAAATAGTTGGCTTGTCTATCTTGTCTAGCCCTTTTTGGTGCACATATATTAGGGTTTTTGCATAAACAAACAGTATAACAGTGGTTAAGATTGAAATGCTTACTCTGAATGTTAAGGGATGGGGCACATCTATAAAAAGAAAATGCATTTCATCCCTGATCAAGAAAGAGAAACCGGATATAGTTTACATACTCACCACAAAAAACCTTACAGATAATTACACCATAATTATTTTGAAGCAGTCTGTTCGGCCTCCAATTCATCAAAATCAAGAGAAGTCACTACTGTGACTTCTACATTTAATTTTGTGTTTGAAGGAGAACTATAAAGTCAAGATGGCTACTTTATATTTTTCAAGGGGTCCTTCAGGGATGCAGAATTAACATTTGGGCCCGTCTATTGCCCACACATGACTCGGTTTCCCCATTTAAAAATGTATCTGGGCCAACTGGAATCATTTAGAGCAGGTGAAGTATCGCTAGGAGGGGATCTGATCATCATGAATGATGACCCCAACCTAGACAGAAGAGGTAAACCCCTAAAATATGGGAAGCCAACTGTGATGTCAATGACTTTAAAAAAAATCCTCCTGCCATTGGACATATTTCAGAATTGACTATATCTTATCATTCCCTGGGTGGCTTGACTCCTTTGTCAGCTCACGTATTGGTCAAATCACAGGATTGGACCATGCCCCAAGTGCTGCCTCTTTCTCCTTACAGCGAAACAACCTTTTTCTCCCATTTGGTGTTTAAAACGTCTGCTACTACAATGTCAGTTTTCTGCTGAAAAAAAATCAAAGGGAAATTTTAAACATATTTCCAAATTAATTGTACAGGTTCAGTCCACCCTAACATTACATGGGATGCCATGAAAGCAGTGCTAAGGGGTATCTGTATCTCAGAGCAATGCACAATAAACAAGCTTAAAATAGCCATGTCAAAATGTTTACTAGCTGATATGTAGAACCTCAAAAAAGTTCATAAAGAATGAGCTCCCTAAAGATATATAAAAATCCTTGTGGCAAATGAGCTGAATTAACCACTGTAGAAACCAATAAAATTTCAAAGGCCATATTATATACTAATCAGAAATACTATGAACATGGAAATAAATGCTCTAAACGTCTTGCTTCAGCTCTAAAACAGAAAGCCCTCAAAAGCAAAAATTATAGCATTAAAACCAAGTGAAGAGGGCATAATTTATAGAACCAGAGATATAGTAGGGGAATTTGTGTATTTTTTTCTCCCAAAATTCTTCCAATGAATCCTTAAGAACATTTGACAGTTTTTGAATCAATTAACAGAAACCGTAGATCAAGAATATAAAGAATTCTTTGATCAGGCTATCATAGAGATAGAAATACAGAAAGTATTATCAAATATGAAATCTCGTAAGTCGCCAGAAATGGCTGGCTTAATTGCAGTCTTCTGTAAAAATGACCGGGATATCCTGATGCCCCATATGCTGTCTCTTTATAATGGTAATGGGGTTTATAATGGAGTTTATTCCCCTGTAACTCTTTGTGGGAGTGGAGCGACGTCAGAGGCAGAGCTCCAAGGATGCGCCTACCCCCAACCCAGAAATGCTGTGTTAAACAGACTTGGTTGCCCTGCCAGCTCCCCAAAGGGTCAGGAGGGGGCTGCTGCCACCTCCGCATGCCTCCCCAAGGCTCTAAACGGTGTCGATCATGTTCCGAAGCCCACTTCCGTTTTTTGCCAAAAACTGGAAGTGGGCTTCGGAACGCGATCAGTGTCATTTAGAACTCCGCCAGCGCAGGGGGCATTCCAGGGGCATTCGGACGGCCCCAGAATGCCCCCTGCACCGGTGGAGTTGCGCTGGCATCCGTCCTGCGTCCAAACTGCACATGCGCGGCATCTGACAGGGGTTACGCCATGTCCGTCCTGCGTCTGTTGGCGTATGGCAAGTTAAGGCCGAAACACACCAGACACGTCTCGCGCATGTCACGCACTGTGCATCTGGCGGCGTCCGCGTTCTTGCAGTAAGACCTGCCTCCGGCCGGAACGCTAAGGGCCACCGGGAGCCACGTTCGCGTTGACACCTCTCTTGGCCAATGCCCAGGTTTTGCTGCGTTTGTTGCGCCATACACGACGCATGTGAGATGCACGCGAGACGCACCTGGTGTGTTTTGGTCTTTACACTGGCATAAGTGCACTTACACCGGTGGATCGACTGTTACACCGGTGCAAGAGTTACACACGATTGGGCTGCCAAATTATTCCATATGAAAGTAATTTCAAAGCTGGAATGCTGGAGGAGCTGTAAGGCACAAGGAACTTACTATTACATATGGTGAACTTCTGGCCATTCTGGTCAACTCTATTTTCAGACTTGTCCAAAACCTTCCATCAACCATTAACACCAGACCCAGCACTGGCGCTGCTTTCTTTATTCATGGGCACATACAGGGGCGTCGCTGGAGCGTGGCGGGGAGGGCGTGGCGCCACGGGGTGACGCGCACCCCACGTGCGCCACCTCCGTGATACGCGACACCCTTCGGACGCTCCGAGGCTGGCCTGGGAGCCAGCCTCGGAGCGTCCGACCCCGTCGGCGCTCCAGGGCCTTCTGAAAGAAGGCCCAGGCAGCGCGTCCATCCGGGTATTTCCCGGATTTTCGCGCATGCGCAGACCCATTTTGGGTCTGCGCATGCGCGAAAATCCGGGAAATACCCGGATGGACGCGCTGCCTGGGCCTTCTTTCAGAAGGCCCTGGAGCGCCGACGGGGTCGGACGCTCCGAGGCTGGCTCCCGGGCCAGCCTTGGAGCGTCCGGAGGGCGACGCGGGGGGGGAGCCGGGTCCCCCCCCACGCCGCTCTAACGGTAGCGTCACTAGGGTGACGCGCGCCCCCTGCCCCAGGGTGACGCGCGTCCTAGTGACGCTACTGGGCACATATGAATCTTTCTTGCACAAATAACTAATTCAGCTTCTTTTAGCAGTGAGAAATCTGTTGGTTGAAAAACATTGGAAATTGTCTACTCCACCCACACTCAAAGACTGGTACCAAAGAGTTTGGATTGTAGCCTCAGATGAAAAACTGTCATACCAGCTTTGTGCATTAGAGACTCAAAAAAGACTCAGACAAGTTTTATTCCATTAGGTTTCGATTTATTGAGTTCATAAATGTAGAATACTTTGCATATCCACCTCCAGGCAAGCAGTCATCTGTGTAGTGAGATCTTCTGGGATAATAAGTCAGAGAGAGAGAGAGAGAGAGAGAGAGAGAGAGAGAGAGAGAGAGAGAGAGGAAACCTAGTTAGCTCATAGTGCATAAATGATGGACAACATTATATTTCAGAAATGATTTACCCTGGTTATACTACATGTTTCCACTAAAGAGTGTAGACCAGGGTTGGCCAACCTTTCAACATGAATGCTCCTGGACCTTTAATGGTTGTCGATAGGTTCTTCTTGGAAACTGTAATTTTAAGCGAAATGACTTATAATGAAATTTTACCATGGGCTAAATGATAAATTTAACGTTCCCATGGCATTTTCCAATCAACTTTAAATGAAACAACTTTAAGTGAGGACTTACTGTACAGATTAGGTGCTTGACTGCTTAGCAATGGCCCCATTCCCCACTATAGCTCCTGTATTAGTCCCTTGTACTTAGTCAACTGGACCAGCCCAGTCTAAAGCACCTTGCCAGGGTGAACGTTGGGAAGTGGCTACTCTGATATGGTGCATTTGGTTTATCAAATTAGAGTGGTCTGGACATGCCTTAAAGGGCCAAGGCCAAACTGAATATGTCTTGCTTATGTTCTTTGACACTGTGTGTTTGGTTTCTTTAAAAATGAAAATAGCTGTCATGGAGGGCCCCAGTCCAGATCATGACCATGGCAGGAACAAAGAAAAAAATTCACACACACCCCACATGCAGTGGTCCCAGTCCACATCAGGGCCCTTAAGCTTCTATTAAAAAACAAATATGCACTCAGGGCCAAACAACATGATTAATGTCATATCTAGGTAAAGGTAAAGGTGACCCCTGACAATTAAGTCCAGTCGTGTCCGACTCTAGGGTGTGGTGCTCATCCCCATTTCAAAGCCGAAGAGCCAGTGTTGTCCGAAGACGCCTCCGTGGTCATGTGGCCGGCATGATTCTCCTTGCCGCAGCGTGTAGCATGCAGCTGGAACACAGAACGCTATTTACCTTCCTGCAAGCAGTACCTATTTATCTACTCGCATTAACATGCTTTGGAACTGCTAGGTTGGCAGGAGCTGGCCAAACAACGAGAGCTCACCCCGTCGCGGATTCAAACTGCCGACTTTTTGATTGACAGCTCATGGTTCAGCGGTTAGTTTGTCTCAAAAGTTTCCAACAAAGAGACTAATAATAAAATACATTTCGTTACATGCTGGCTTTCGAGAAAAGGCGCTTGCTGAAATTAACTGGCAAAAAATGAGCTAAGTAGCGTGGGTGAAGAGAGGGAGGGTCAAAGCATTGCATTAGACAATTTAAATAAGAGACCATGAGCAGGACTAGAAGCCATTAACCAATTATAGAATATGGATGATGAAAGGAAGATGCAATCTAACACCAGATAAGCATCAAAAGTGTTGCAATTAATGCCCTCGAATTGTTTGAAGACTTACTGCAATTATTCATCATCGAGTTGCCATCTTGGTAGTGGAGGGAAGCAGACACAAAATGCATCATGCTACTGGGGAAATACCTTGTTCCTGGGTTGATTTCAAGTCGCCGTAAAGTCCATTTTTGAACAGTAGTAGCCTCTAGGAGGTCATGATGAGTGTAAATAGCTTATTTCTGCGGTGAGAAGCAGTCCCTAGCTCTCTCCATCAAATTCCCAGCATGTGATCAAAAGGCATTCATTTGGTGGGGATGTGTTTCTCAAAACTGCTGTGAAAACTCTGTTTTTAATAAGAGCATGAGGTGTTAAGCAATAGCTGTGCTGTTGTAGAATTGTCACTCATTTAAGCAAGGATTATGGTCAGGATGAGAGATGGAGTTTATCAGTCCAGGTGAAATAGTAAGGAACCATGAGAGGGAGAGAAGTATAACCAGATTTGTTTTAGGCCAGTTGTTTCTAAGAATAGGTCAATATGTGGACTAGTGGCTCTATTCCCCCCCCCCTTGTCCAATTCTATCCCCTGCCAGCCTATAACATGCATCACTGCTGACGGAGTGCATACTGCATGCTATGGTGGGGAGGGAGCAACCAGACAGCCTGGGAAAGGTAGTAAAAAAGTGTTTTGTTTACCTGTCTGTAGTCTGCCTGGCCTCCAATGGTTCTCCTCAGACCTATGCCAGCTCTTTTGCTGGTGTAAGTCTGAGGAGACTTCTGGGGGTGGGTCCGGGCTGGGAAGGGGGGGGATAGTATCTTGGTGTGCACTGCTGTTACCAAGACCCCCTCCCACCCCTGAATTGCTCCGGTTCAGCCTGATCCCTGCCCCAATCCTCCCCTGAACCACCACCGCTCTGCCACCTGCCCTGCTCAAGCAGGGTGTCTTGGAACCACTGGTGCATGCACAGAACCTCTGGCTGCTTGTGCCAGTGGCACCATAGTGCATGACAGTGGCACAGCATTTGTGGCACCGCATCGGGGCTTACAGCGGCAGATCGTGAGTTCCACTGCCATAAACGCCCGATAGGATTGGGCTGGCTGTGATATACATAATTAGAAAAATTCAATAGCATGGCATCTGGACTGTACCACTGCAGATGGAGAGACTGCATGTTTGACCATATTAGAAACTCTTTTCACACCAAAGGCAGATATGCTATTTATTTAAGTGCAAAGAGCTACAAAATGTAGAGAGCAGGACCATGGACGTAGATAGAATACCCTCAAGTTAAGGAACCACATTATGAATCAAGAAACACAGAGGAAAAAATAGAGCCTAGGGAAGTGCATTTGCTCTAGATTAACAAATGAAAAATTGAAACCCTAACCACTGGCATTATGGAAACAAACAAAATGCTAAGAAATGAAAAATGAAAAATACGTAACAAAAGAATAACTCAAGGAATGGCTTAAATAAATAAAATGAATTGAGTAATGACGTGGGCAAAATTGCTTGCACGCCCCTAATAGATACTGTTCCACAGACCACCTTTTGCCGTGTTATCGACCAATCTAGATGGATGGGGTTGCAGAGCACTAGATGCTCAACTGGCAGCATCTGAGAGAGCAGGAGGAGTGTTTGGGGGAGGCAGACAGTTCAAGCACTGGCTGAAGACCCATTCCCTTCAGTGGACCCACTGGCAAAACTGACCCCATAACTATTAATATCAGTGGCAATGGTATAGCCATCAGTGGATGAGCAGGGGTACCTTGGGGGCCCAGGGCAGGACTTTTCCACAGAGCCCTGTTGCTGTGGTGCTGTGTAGAACAAAGATGCGCCAGATGCCGGCGCCCAGTTGAGGTATTGCAAGATCCCACCCAAAGAGATCTCTTGCAATCTCGGGAGATCTTGGCACCTCCAGGATGGTGGCACCTGAGAAGACCCAGAAATGGAGGCTGAACCGGCCATAAGAGAGGAGTGGGGAGGCCTGCAAGGAAGCCAGCCGGGTTGAGGGAGGCCCAGGGAATGACCAGGGAGTGAGGTCCCAGATGACCCACAGGGGAAGGTTGTCCTGGTCGCCAGCAATCAGTGGACCTCCCAGCTTGGGAGGGTCTAGTGCCTGGCCATGGCCTGGCATGCTTGCAGCCCTGTGTGCCAAGCAGAAGGGGGCTCAAGGCCCATGCTGAAGATCCCAGAAGGGGCAACGTGGGAACCTGCCCACTCCTGGGGGCCTTGGACGGTTGGCCAGACACACCCTTGACTTGTCAGAGACCTACAAGGGTGCCCTGAGAGGGCGAAAGTTTCTAGGATAAAGTTGCAGTTTTGGTTATTTGTAGGGAAGGAAGGGAACGGTCTCTTAAAGCAGTGAGAATAACGTTTTGGTCTCAGTTCACTTCACATGAACGTAAGCCCTCCCTTCATGCACAGTGTAATGGGAATACTTCCTCCTGGCAAATGTGTGTGGATATGACAAAACTTTGGGTGAGGCCAAGTGGGAGATGCCATTCTCATAAGGAAGACTCACCAGCTCAGCCCCCCCCAAAACGTGGTTGTCATATTTGCACACAGGCACACCAGCAGCGGCAGCAGTGTATATACCATAACAGCATAACTCCCATACTACTAGTGGTATGTGTGCGTGCGTGCTTGCGCATGCGAGACAAAGGAGAGAAGAGAGCAAAAGCAGTCCTCCGTCTGCGCGTTGCAGGCTTTTGCATTTGTTACCTTGGTGTATGCTGTAGTAGCAAACACACACAATAGGTAAACAAGTCCGAACGAAAATCCTTGACCTGCGATCATCAGTCTCAAGCTAACTGCCACTATAACAACCCTTGATCGTGTAAGCAAACCTTTTTGTCATGTGTAAACCTATATAAAAGAGGAGCCGAATGTTCTTTTCACAGACAGTAAGAACTAACAAGGGAGCCATTCAATCAGTCCGAATGGTGAAAAAAAAATCGGTTGCTTGCAGGTATGGTTGCGTAGCTCTAACCTTGAAGTTGTTTCTGTTGACCCTAGCCTAGCTGTCACAAGACCATAAATTGGATGAGAACTAATTAGCTGTCAAAACTCAGGGCAAAAGACCATAAACTCTTGCTTCACCTCCTAGTGGGCTTTAGTCCTTTCTTTGATGTGACAAGTTGTCCTCTGTTCCTTTTGCAAACAACTTAGCCCGGCAGAGGAAATGCAGTATACCATCAGGCAATCACTTATCAGCGACAGCAAATCAACATGAAAAATGGGCTTTGAAACTCTAAAGGACAATGATCAGAGAAGCCTCTTCTTTCATCCTAAATCATTATGTTTAGTAGTTGGCTGGAGTGCTATAAGTTATTTATAAATGTCTCTGCTTGTTAGGAGATGGATGTTTTTCTATAGAGATAAATACATGTTTTTAATCAGATGACAAATGTATATGCTCCATATAAAAAGTCCCTCCCATCCCCATTGCTAGAACCATGGTTGGCAATTGACGAATGAAAACTTTGCTGGCTCAAATGCACTTTGGTGCTGTCGTGTTCTTGGGTTGAGTGGGCTCTGCTGCTGGTATTTGGGCAGCAGGGCTGATGAAGTTCTTCATGAAGCACAATGGAATGGAAATGGCATCATACTTTTAAAAGCAGCCTAAAGATTTGTTTCTTCTCTGCTCAACCTCAGGTGCAAAGGATGATTTGGGGTCACCTCCAATGTAATATCTTTCTCTCCGTGAGATGCATATATTTGGAAGAGACTAGTTTTTAAATATTTTTAAGGCTATCACCAAGTAAAGAAATCTCAGTTGATAATTGTATGAGTTCTAGTTGATTAATTGATTAAATCAATTAGATTTTTTGCATGTGGGTAAAAGCAATGGTTTGGAATCCAGAAGCATACTGTCTTTGTTTTTAGGTTATGCACATGATATGAGCCTCAGCAGGCATGGTCTTAGAAGAGGCATTCTCTCTATGTGAAGGAATATCTTTAATCACTGAATGTAACCAACCAATCCATTGAACCCTGTAGTCCTAATTAATTTCTGTAGCACCATAGATGCACATGGAGCTTTACAGAAAGGCAAACAAACAAACCAAAACCCAGGCCCCTGCCCCAAAGAACTTGCAGTCCAAATGCTGATAGTGGGAGAGACAACAGAGGGAGGGAAGTGAAAGTAGCAAAGAAAGAGGCAAGAATAGCAGGGGATGAATATGCACACATTTTTATATATCATTAAGTTCAATTATGCATACTTAGGTTTTATTTCAGTTAGAGGTGAGGACCCAGGAGTTATGCTCAAGGATTTCATGAGAAGGAAAAAAGAACAAAGCAGAATTCACAGATACTACCTGTGAATACAAGCCAGCAGGGATCTAGTATTCTGTTCCTATATATTTCCTGTCAAATTCCAGGGTCATTTTCAGTATGAAACTACATGAAGCAATTATTTGGGGCAGCAGATTCCAGATGGGGGCTACATTTTCCTGCCTCCAATTCCAATGTCTTCTTGGCATCAAAATATAATGTTCCAGACAAGACTGCAGCAGTGTGGAATATAATTAGTCTTCAGATAGGAAAATGTCTAACAGCCCAATCTTGTCTAGCAGAATGCGATGGCGCACATAAGGTGCCCCCCACATCTATGCAGGATTGGGCCAGCCCCGGCACAGCCTGCGGCCTCCCTGGGGTAAAGGGACGTTTGTCACTTTGCCCCAAGTAACATGTCAGTCACCCTGATGGGCCTGTGTAAGGCCCAACAGGCCTGGGAAGGGGGATAGGATATGGCGGAGGAGGCATCCACTGATCCCCGTTCCTGGACCCAATACTCCAATCCCTCCCCCCCCCAGAATGCTGCCCTTCCCTTGCTCCTCTGCCACCTGGCAGGGACCTACCTCTCCGCCACGGTGTTGTGGTGATGGAGGAGTGGCGGCGCAAGCCTCTCCGCTGGTGCCACTTACCCTCCGGTTGCCACAAATGTGCCTTACGGTTCGTTTGCGACATCCTAGACTGGCAGAGTGGCCGCTCTGCTGGTCTCTACTTACACAGGATTGTGCCATAGGTGTTGGATGTTAGTGCATAATCTGATGCATGTCTACTCAAAAGTAAGACTCATTAAATTCAGTGGGATTTACTCCCAGGGAAGTGTGTATAAGATTGCAGCCTAAGCCTAAGAAAATGGAATTTTCAATGTCCATGCAATGTTTTCCATGAATATTCCTTTGGGAGAAAGGAAAAGGGGATATCTGGAAAAAAAAAGTGGGAAAAGGTGTTTGCCATCAAAAAATAAAAAGTCAACAAAAACAGAAAATGGAAAAACAAATGTACAATGTGTTTACAAAGTCAAATACAAAAATCCTCATATTTATTAACCAGAAACTCAAGGTAAGTCTAATTCCATTTGTTTATGCAATCATAGATTCACAGTCAATTCATAAAATGTAACTTCATTACTCTCCTGAAAATAGATTCAATGTCTGCTTGTAAATTATTTCTTGCTCTGTCAATGGGATGCCAGTCTAGCACCCATTTCAGCAAAACTTCCTTGTTATAGCAATCATTGTATACATATGAATACATAATTCTTGATTGCTGTCATGTGGACATTTCATGAATAAGGGGAGATGGCATTTCATTTGTCTGAGCGGAGATTTTGATCTTAAAAAACTGTGGATTGTCCTGTGTGGAACCTCAGACATATAACTGCCTTAAGAATGAAGAATGTTCATACTGTTGAAATGTTTTTGCTCTGAAGTTCCAAAATCCCTCCCTATCAGTTACATCACATGTTGCCCACCAAGAATTTGCTGTTGTAATGTGAATTCTCCCCATTCCATGTGCCTCCCATATATGGCAATGTCATTGTGGTGTTCCTCCTATCACTACAAATTGTTTGGTGCCTTTAATACATGGGTAGTGAGAGAGCATCACAGGTACACAACATTGTGATTGGTAAGTTGTGGTCAGAGATGATGGGGGGGGGGGAAGCCGGTACAAATTACTGGGGCCTGGTGGTCCGGAAGGGGGGCTGGGGCCTAGCTATGTTGCATATTTTTAGCTGGTCCAACCTTGCTGGGGGGCCTGAAAAATTTGTCCCTCACTAGTAGGCTTATCATCCATACCGGAACGCCTGGGACCGTCCCGGGTTCCTGGCTCCGGTCCCGGGCATTTTGGGCCCAGTGGAAGCCTCCACCAATTTTAAAGTGAGTTTAACTTACCTTTTTTCCAGGCGCAAGATCTAAGATGGCGGCGCCTGAAAAAAAGTTAAGTTAAAATCACTTTAAAATCGGTGGAGGCTGCAGGGGCACGACCAGTTGTGAAGACATGCCAATAGGAGAGGAGGAAAGGAGGAAAGGAGGAGGCTGCAACAGCAATGGGGGGCATGCACACAGTAGCACATGCACAGAAAGCACGGGAAACAGCAGGATTGGGCTGCCTCAGGCAGCACCCAAGCTTTAGCTGGGCCTGACAGCAGCAATCAAACACAATCCGAGAATGGCAATTGGAAGGGAACAAATAAGTTTTCTAACATCTCCAAAAGAGTGGCTGGAAGTGGCGAAAACAGACCTCCCATGAAAAAACGTTCCACAGGAAGGGACCCCTACTGAGAGGGCCCTTCTGCATGTCCCCCAAATTGCACCTCAGATGGCATCTCCAGACCATATTTGGGTAGGCTTACCAGATCTCCAACCGGGACAGAGTGCTAGACCTTTAGGAGAAGGAATGTGGGCAGGTGTAGCTTGTTAAACCTTAGAGCACAATCCTAGGCATGTCTACTCAGAAGCAAGCACCACTGATCACAATGGGGCTTGCTACTGAGTAGACATGCCTAGGATTGTGCTCTAAGGTTTAACAAGCTACATCTGCCCACATTCCTTCTCCTAAAGGTCTAGCACTCTGTCCCGGTTGGAGATCTGGTAAGCCTATATTTGGGCATGGGAAGGCTCACATTCCTCTGTCTCAGTTAGGATTGCGCCAAGAAACCGGTACAGCTAGTGCACCAGCTGAAGCTGAGCAAAAGCACCCCAGGTGCACAGTCACCAGTTGCACATCCATAACAAGGCTAGATCCAGGAGGACTCCCAAGCTGCAAATCTGATCCTTCATGGGGAGTGCAGCCCCATCCAGACCAGGTAAATACACTGTCACTGAATCGACGTATCTCCTGACCAGGAGGGCCTCTGACGTGCTTAATCTCAGCTTGTTCTCCCACATCCAGTCCTTCACCGACAGTATTACACTGGTGTTAGCCCTAGGTTAACAGCCAATGGTGTAGTGGGACTGCAAAATTGGATTGCCCATCTCCTTTGTAGACAAGAAAACATCATTTGGTTATCCTCAAGACTCATTTGTGGCTCTGGGAACCCTGGAGCACAAACAACAAGTAGGAAAATTGTCCGTGTACATTCTTCATGTTTCAAATGGTATAATTTGCCAAATACGCAAGAGACTGAGGCATGATTCCATTTTCATCTCTCTTTCATTGCGCTTCTTTCTGTCTGCCTCTTTCAATTTTTCATTTTCTGAGGCTGAAAAATAAAAAGCAGGTAATGAGATGGGTTGCTTTGGACAATACTGGAATTACGGGAAAAGAAGTAGGGGAGTCCTTAATGAAATCCACACGACTCATTCCTGATTCTCCCCAATTTTAGATCAACCATGGCCTCATTGTAACCATTTAAAAACAGTACCTAAATGGGACATAACAAAAGCTTAAAGAACTGCCTCCCCCCAGTCCACCTGTAATTCGAGCACTGGGTTTAGATAACAGTTTTGAATTATTATTATTTTGTCTATTCAAGTATTTATACCACACCTTTGTGCCTCCAAAGAGATCCCCCGAGGTGACTTACAACATTAAAAAAAACCCCATACAATAATAAAACATAGAAAATACAAAAATAAAAACAAATCCCAGCCAATCCAACTAAAAAGAGACCTATAATACCAGGAGAAAACAAACTACAGTGGGGTGAAACTGACTGAACACCAGTCTAAAGAAAAACATGTTTATTAAATGGTGAAAAATCATCAGTGAAGAGACCAGACAGGGCCTCCAAGGGGAGAGTTCCAGATCCTGGGGCCTTGACAGAAAAAGTCAGAAAAAGTCAGAAAAAGAAACACAGAGCAGGGCCCCAGATGTCAGAGAGGGCGGGCGGGAACTGGGCAGACTCAAAGTGGGAGAGATGGTTCCTAAGAATAAGATATTTTTTATTTATTTTATTTATTTATAGAATTTTTACCCCGCCTTTCTCCCACCAGGGCAACCAAGGCGGTTTACAACAAAAATATTAAAATACATAAGTACATTTAAAATCAAGAATTAAAATAATTAAAAACAATTAAAACAAACAGCCCCAGTGGGTCATCCACATTTGTTAAAAGCAATTTGTAAAAAAGCCAGCCCACCATGTCAGACATCAAATGCTGATCTAAATAAAAATGTCTTGAGGCCCCGCCGAAAGGTCTCTAAGGAGGGAGCCGTTCTTAATTCCAGGGGGAGGGAATTCCATAATTGGGGCGCCACTGCCGAGAAGGCCCTATTCCGCGCCGCCATCCCCCTCACCTCCGTCAGTGGCGGCACGGTCAACAGGGCCCCCCCTGATGACCTCAGAGTACGGGTCGGATTATAAGGAAGGAGGCGGTCCCTCAAATACCCTGGACCCGAGCCGTAAAGGGCTTTAAAAGTCAAAACTAGCACTTTGAATTGTGCCCGGAAACGAACCGGCAGCCAGTGTAGCCGCTGAAGCAACGGTCCGACTGAGTCGAACCGACAGGCCCCAGCAACCACCCGGGCCGCCGCATTCTGCACTAGTTGCAGTTTCCGAACAGTCTTCAAAGGCAGCCCCACGTAGAGCGCATTGCAGTAATCTAGTCTAGATGTCACTAGAGCATGGGTCACCGTGGCCAGGTCTGCACGATCCAGGTACGGTCGCAGCTGGCGCACCAGCCGAAGCTGGGCAAAAGCCCCCCTGGCCACAGCCGCCACCTGGGAATCCAGGAGCAGCTGCGCATCCAGGAGGACCCCCAAGCTGCGGACCTGCTCCTTCAGAGGGAGTACAACCCCATTCAGAGCAGGACGATGATCCAGTACCTGAGTCGTAGACTTCTGGACCAACAGAACCTCTGTCTTATCAGGATTTAATTTCAGCTTGTTAGCCCCCATCCAGCCCCCATATCCTGGTCCTTGGCTTTATAGGTAATATAATCAACACCTTCAACTGAGCCAGGAAGCACACAGGTAACTGAAAAAGGTGATATAAAATAGGACTAATATGCTTAGTCCAGCATTTTGTACCAACTGAAACTTTCAGATACTCTTCAAGGGTAGTCCCATGTAGAGCACATTGCAACAATCTAAGTTAGCTGTGTGACTAATGCATGTGTCACACATGACCAGATCTGCATTCAGCAGTTCTTTCTTACTTTTGCCTTGACCTGTACTTTTTAGCCTACAGCACACTAAGGCAGTGAGTGTGGGACCATCAGGGCCTCGGAATAGCTCCCCCCCCCCCACACACACACAAAGTAAGGTCCTTGTATTTTGCAGCTACCTGCTGTTTGGATTTGAGTCTTATAAACAAATGCTAAATGTTTAAAACATCACTTTTTAACAGCCCAATCCTATCTAAATCCCTGCATGGTGATGCAGCGACACCAGCGCAGCTACAACCGTATCCTGTGGGGGATTTTCAGCTGCTAGAGGTCTCCTCAGGGTAAGGGGACATTTGTTCCCTTGCCCCAAGGTAAGCCCCAGCAGCTGCTATGGGCCAACTCAGACCTACGCTAGCTCTATAGCTGGCACAGGTCTGCATTGAACTAGGAAGGCAGATCAGGCCCGGAAAGGGATTTGGGATTCGGCATGTGCCGCCACCAACCCCTCCCCTCCCCCCCTCTCCAATCGTTACCAGCTCCAGTGGGTCTCCGTGGGTCTGCTGGCATGTAGAAGGCCGCTCTGGACTCCCCACTAGCGGGCCCGCTGAGCGCTTTGGCAGAGGCTGCTTTGTGACTGCTGTAAAGCAGCCTCCACCGGTGTAACGCTACTTACGCCGGCAGGGGAGGGGGATAGGATTGGGCCATAAATCTCCTCTGCTCTGATCCTCTTCTAACGTTTTCACCAAAATTAACTAGTAGGGGAAGCCTTTGCTAATTCAATAGCTCATATTGTCACAAATGAAGATATCTGTCTTGTGTAAGTGTGAAAATTAGATGTGAATAATTGCAAATTTTGACAGTGTCTGATGCCCATGCTTAACAATTTTGCATCAGTATGGGGAGATGAACGGTGATTGAGTCAAAGGTGGACGCTTGGTGTTCAAACCGTTAAATGCATCTCCCACCCCAGTGCTGACTGCAGTGCTGTTTTCCATCCCTTTAAACTAATAATAATTTAGTTGTGCAGTAATAATTTATTGTGCAGGTGAAATTGTACCCATTTACACATCTTTTTGTATTGCTGTCCAAAAACACTTTGCAGCCTCATTCTGCTTTCGGGGTGGTGGCAACTGAAGAAGAATTGGTAGACGGGGAGAGGAAATAAATAGCTGCGAGTAAACAGGCCATCTTTCATATTCTTTCTTTTTGACAGTGTTCAGCCTTGCTTGGCCTCCTGTCTTTGCAATTTGTCTCCTTTCTCTTTTCCTCCGTTCGGTTGTTGCAATGCACAGTTGGGCCCCCCGCATGGAAGAATATGTGATCAAGCACTAGCCAAAGAGGTCATATGTACATCTCTAAAAATATATATATTTTAGAAAAAAATATAGTAATGTATCAACAAGTGGAGTGCACGTCTCGTAAAACATCTATCTTTATAGTATTTGTTCCAATTGTTTAAAAGCATTCTGTTATCTATCTAAGTCCAGCATGTTCCACTTGTGATACCAAAGTGGTTAATTTTTCTATCACTGTGATATCATCTTTGTGTTTTCTTAACCACTCCAGGGGCATTTGGGTGATACTCCATCTGGCCCTCTCAAACGTGGGGGAGTAGCATGGCTGGGCACATTTTCCTCCAGCCACAAGCCTTGCTGCAGTCACCAAACAATGGGAAGGGCATGGTTTGTCTCAACCACCCCACTATGTGTAGATGAAATACATTGGGTGTTCAGGCAAACAGACCCTCCCCTGCAAGACTGCAAATCCCCTGGTGGCCGCATGGGCGGTCTGGGCGGTGAGGGAAGCCAGGGGTTGGTGGATCCGGCCCGGGAGGGGACGGGGATGGCGGTTGCCATATCCCCATCCCCGTTCCGGCCGGCAAGGTCCTTACATGGGTGGCCTCCTCTTACTTCAACCAGCTAAATAGCTGACAGAAATCCGAGGAGGCCCATTGGGGCTGGGCCCCTTCCCCCAAGTAGACCGATCGGTCTGGAGCGAGGATAGGATCCGGCGGGTGGCTCTGGGCTGCCCGCCGGATAGTTAGGCAGGATTGTTCTGTAATTCGAGCAAGGGAACAAATGTTATTTTATCTGGAGGAGACCTCTGGGTCATAAACCCCCCCCCCCGCGGGATACAGCACAGTGCATGCCTCATTGGCGTGGCTACATCGCCGTATGGGGAGTTAGATAGGACTGGGCTGTGAATCTAACAAAATCTTATAAAAGAGTGTAAAAAAAATGATACCTTGATCTTCTATCTTATATTCTTGTTGCTGTGGAAAATATCTCACATTTATGTCCTCTTTCCAGAATTACTTAGAGATTTCAAGTTCTTGGACCGGCCTGAGTTCAAATTACCACAACCATGAAACTTACTATTTGGACTTGGGCAAGATAGTATTTCTCAGCCTACCTCACATGGCTGTTGCGAAAATTAAATGAGATTTACTTTCTTCTGAGCTTCTTGGAGAAAAGCAGGGATCAAGTTGGATTATGGAGCTATTGCTATGGTTTTAAGATGCATCTTATACCTTGCTTAATGTATGATGAAGGACCTAATTCTTTTTGTGCTTACTCATGCATATATTGAGAATGATCCAACAGCAGAAATTTAATTTGTTTCCACTGTGTAGTGGGTTCTAGATATGATTACATCTTCACAGAAGGCATTAATCAAGAAATAGGCCTCTTAATCCTCCTTTCAGCTTTAATGAAACACTGTAAAAATGCCTTTCACCAGTGGATGTCAAGTATCAGTTGTGCAGTGATTAAAATGCTTTTGTGACAGGTTTACCATTGTATTCTATACCCAGTTATTCAGCAACCTAATTTAAGCTGTCTGTCAAGAGGCAAATAGCTACAAAGAGAGCATTCTTGCCCTCAATGGCATTACAATAGATGACTTGTGTATCTATAAACATTGATATTTTTGAATGCTATACACACCAGTATATTCCCCTCTTGCAACAAAAGAAGCGTTAGATGTAAGAACAAATTACTGCTGTTGGGAATTCCTGGGACACAGTTAAAATAAATCTAACCACCAAAAATGTACAAGCAGGTAAATTGGGTTGAAAGCAATTGGACCTACTAATAGGTTGTTTCCTTTTTCTTTCTGCCCTTCCTCCAACCTCAGGTAGACATACAAGAATATCTCCCCTACTGTTACTGTACCCTCATGACACCCCTATGAGGTAGGCTAGGTAGAGAGATGGTGACCCATGGTCACCCAGTGAGTTCCATGCCTGTGTAAGGATTTGACTCCAATTCTCCTTGTTCTTAGTTCAGGGCTAAGCTTTTCTCCACACTCCATCACTCCACACACTACAAATCAGCGGTGGTGCTCTAGAAAAGAAAACCCAGGGGCGTCGCTGGAGCGTGGCGGGGGGGCGGAGCGCCCCCGGGTGACGCGCACTATGGGGTGACGCGCGCACCCCGCGCGCGCCACCTCCGTGACACGCGACACCCTTCGGACGCTCCGAGGCCGGCCCGGGAGCCGGCCTCGGAGCGTCCGGAGGGCGATGCGGGGGGGGGGAGTCGGGTCCCCCCCCGCGCCGATATCGTAGCATCACTAGGGTGATGCGCGCCCCCTGCCCCAGGGTGACGCGCGTCCTAGTGACGCTACTGAGAAAACCCTTACTGTGCTTTTTATGTGGTTTTGTCAAGCATGGAAGTGTGACACGTCCGGTTTTATTTAAAGCGGTGGGGTGAACGAAGGAGCTCCTTTGTTCATGCTGTCCCTGAAAAGAAAACCAGAATTCCTGTATTTATAGCTTTAAGGAAACTGTGCTAGGAGGAGCAAGGTAAGGAGGGGCATGATCCACTGCTTGCTCAGGCAAGTGGGAAGTGGATCATTGTGGCTTGCGTCAGTGGCTGGAGGTAGGTGGTGGCAGTGAAGTTCAGACTTGGGGTGAAGTGCACCCTAAATTCATTGTCCCCTAGTTGGACCCTTGCCAATCCACTGCTGATGCAACCCACTTCAATTTGCCAAGTGGTTGGGCTGACAGGGCTACAAATTCATAGCTTTGTTGTAGCTAGCAGTACTCTAGCAAGATTTTGTAGGTTGTGCTCATGAATGCATTTAGAGACTATTTTCATGCTTGCAGACAAGTTCCTGATGTATTCTGGAATTGCAATGATGTCAAACTAGGGTTGGTTGGTGTGTGTGTGTGTGTGGGGGATGGGCTCTTGTCTCCAAATACATCTTTCCTCTCCCCCACACTGCCTTGAAAGTTGAAACCAAAACTTTCAATAGAAGCTTTGTTTGCTTGAGCCGAATTCAGTTTATCTTCTCGTCTTTTTCTGGCCCAATCTAATGTGACTCCTTTATATTAGCTCTGAACCTCCCGGCAGCTTAAAGTCAAGACCAGACGTATCCTTCTCTCTGAAATCTGAGACTGAGAGGCCAAACCTTTCATGGAAGTTGGTTTATTTTTAGCTCTTTTGTAAGCTAAACTCTTGAAAATATAACAACTCCCATTTGGCTTGTGGAATTAAATAGAGGGGAAAATGGAGTTCAAGGGAGCACACAGCTATCTGTGTCAATATCAGCACTCTGTACAAGAGGCAAATGAGATTTTTAAAACCAGAGACAGTCTGTAATTTTATATAATGTACAAAAACACAGTGCATTGTTGTTACATCTGAATGCAACAATATCAATCAATAGCCCAGCTTTGAGTTTATTACAGTTTTATGACACCTTTTGGCAGTCAGAGTGGCATACATAGTTCTCTCTCCTTCCCTCTCCTTCTGTTGTATCTTCATAACAACTCTTACTGTGCAATCCTATGCAGAATTAGGCCGGCAGAACGAGCGCTCCGGCAGCCTAAGGTGTCACAAAAGTGCCATAAGCTAAAGAGCTGGCGCACATCCGAGGAGGCCCATTGGGGCCTCCAGCACTTGCACCAGGGGAAGGGAATGAATGTCCCCTACCCCCGAGGTGAGACCTGGCCACGCTGGCAAGGGCCACATCCTGCCTAGGATGTAGTGGCCAGCCATCGCATCCTAGGCAGGATCAGGCTGTTAGGCTAAGAGATGGGGAATGCCCAAGATCACTCAGAGAATCATGGCAGAGCTGGGATTTGTACTGGATTTCCCAAGTCCATGGTCCCCATCAAATGTGCACTTATTCCATGAGGAAATGCATCCATGAATCACATCCATAATAATCAGTATTTATATACCGCCTTTTCTTTGGTCATCAGATTTCTCCTTTGACTTTAATTCAAAGGCAGTTTACACAGGCAGGCTTTCTCAACCCCAAGGGGTTTTTACAATACAATATGTTCCAGTCTTCCATAAAACTCTTCATTCTAGGTGGTTTCCTTCACAGTCCAGCTTCTCACTGGCATCCGTCTCATCACGCTTCAACTGATAAGCGACCTTGACTCCCACTCAAGGTGCTAGCTGCAGCTTCTCTCCCCCACAATGGCATGTTGGCAGCTCTACGATGGACTTTCTGCCATCCTGAACTACCATCCTTGAGATCTTCAGGCATATGAGACGGCCGCTCTACCAACTGAGCCAGACCTCCTGCCCCTCTCACATCCATGAGACCTACATGGGATTTGTGACTGCACAAAATCCTGGGGTTTCTTCCTGGCAAAAGCTGTGCTAGTCCCTCCTCCTGTGCTGCTAATCATCTTTTGGCAGACTTCCTGTATCCCAGGGGCACTTGCCTGCTGAAAGGGGTGGGGTTTTCCCCCTGAGAGTTTGCCCTTCTGAGGGCAGTAAATGTCCTACTCTTGCCAATGACAACAGGGTTCACATGCTGTTTGTTTTATCAGCAGGGAGTTGGGCTAACATGGTGTAATCTCGGCGGCCCTTCACATACACATAGTATTTGCACAGGGCTCTAGTTATATCACAAAACAGAGCTGTGCTCACTTGTTACCTCCCTGAGTTCACTGAATGGGGGAGCGAAGAGCGGAAGTGGAAATGCTCTCATTAGTCACACTGCTGGCCCTGCCTTCAGGGAGCTCTGAATTCAGTAAGGTAAAGGTGACCCCTGACAATTAAGTCCAGTCGTGTCCAACTCTAGGGTGTGGTGCTCATCCTCATTTCAAAGCCGAAGAGCCAGCGTTGTCCGAAGACGCCTCCGTGGTCATGTGGCCGGCATGACTCTCCTTGCCGCAGCGCGTAGCATGCAGCTGGAACATGGAGCGCTGTTTACCTTCCCACAAGCGGTACCTATTTATCTACTCGCATTGACATGCTTTGGAACTGCTAGGTTGGCAGGAGCTGGCCAAGCAACAAGAGCTCACCCTGTCGCGGATTCAAACTGCTCACCTTTCGATCGACAGCTCATGGTTCAGCGGTTTCACTTCTCTGTAGAAAACAGCGCTGAATACAGGGAGGGAGATCTTCCTCTTGATTTAGAACGCAAGCTGCCAAAGGGAGCTTTTTTGCCAAAGCAAATAGCAGCCATGGGGAACTGATCAGGGTTGAGTCTCTGCTGGCAGGGTTCAACACCCCTCCCCCATGCCATGATCCGGACCTGGCTGGAAGATAATGAATGAAAAGTAACCACATCCTTAAAGTGGCACCTAGATTGCTCCAGTCCCGTTGAAAAGCAATGGAATCGGAATTTATTCAAGACTAATTTACATTGTATTCATTTCAAATGGATTTAGAATGAGTTCACACACAGTTCATGAGCATCGGTTATCCAAATGGTAGGTTACAGATGGAAACCTTGAGCTTTTGCGTCCTCCCCCTCTGGGCAACTAATCTGTAATGAGAACTGGGGCCTAGTGTGGCTGATGTACATAGGCATATCTGTATAGGTTCTCATTTCAGGTTGTATATGTGGTGGATAAAAGTGTGAATCCTCTGAGACTTCTTCCTGGGTCCCACAGCTTGAATAACCAGTATGCTGCTAGTTGCAAGTAATTTGTGCTGGATTGTGCCTATTTTTGTTTCTGTGTTTAGAGCCTACAGCTGTCATGCTCAATGGCATTTTCTGTCCAGTCCTATCCTAGGATTTACCAAAGTGGGGCATTGTCCCACTGTAGTAAATTGGTTGCCAGTGACATGCAGAGCGTTCTGCCGGAAGCCATTTCTGAGCTGCTGTTGCAAAGCACCACCGGCATCGGAGGCCCACTGCTGTGGCTGGTGGCCTGCACCAGAGCAGGTAAGCCAGTTCAGGGGGAGGTTCATGGGCTGGAAGGGGGAGTCACTGGGTAGGTTGGGGAAAGAACCAAGTGGTGTGTTCGGGGAGAGAGGAGGTAGATCCGGCGGCAGTCACACACGCTCTTATCTGCTCGTTTCAAAACCTCCCTGCCCCTTTTCTCTCTTTGGACATATACCACCAAAATAGCTGGCATATGTCTAAGGAGACCCATAGGTGATTGGGCAGCCTACCAGGAGGTAAATGAAAAATATTTTTATTTACCTCCTGCAGGCTGTCCAATTGTGTGCCCTTCCCCACTATAGCATGCAGCGCAGTGTGGCTGCATATTATGGGGGGGGGGGGTTTGACTTGAAAGCAAACTGGAGATAAGTAAAAAACATTTTTTCCTTATCTCCAAGTAAACTCTCATGCCGCCTATGCGTCTCCTCGGACATAACCTCCTATTTTGATGGAGTATGTTCGAGGAGGGTAAAGGGGTGGGGAGGTTTTTGAAAGATGGGATAAAACCCAGTGTGTGCCGGATCCACCCCTCCCTTCCCATCCCCGCCCCTTGCTCCTCCCCTCCCCACCCATGATCAGCACCTCCCAATGCAGGCTTACCTGCACCAGAGCAGGTCACTGGCTGCAGCAGTGCCGCCCAACGCTGCCGCCCCTTTGTGGTGGTGGGTCGAAAATGGCTGGCAGTGCATGCCGAGCATCATTGGCAGATGATTTAGGGTGTGGGACACTGTCCTGCTGCCGTAAATCACAGCATAGGATTGGGCTGTTACTGTCTGCTTGTGAACTATGCCATACTTACCTTGGATGAGATATTCCAGATTCTGGTTTTGAGGCACACTTTTATCACCAGAATTTTTGAGCTATTTCCTTTGCAAAATGACTGGAACTTGATGCCATCATCCTGTACATCAAATCAGCCATTTTTTAAAAAAAACATTCCCCAATAGATAGATAGTGATTTGAGAGGATGTTTAAGAACCATTGATAACGTGTTAATGATCATATTAACATCCTTAATTGTAAATGACAGGGTGATTAATCTCAGTGTAGCAGCTTGATCAATTGTCTTTTCCCCTAGAATTGACAGAATATTCATTAAGTGAAGAAGAGAGAGAAAAAAGGTCTCCTTCACCACTTTGAAGTGAGAGCTATAATTATTTATAATCATTTAGCACGTTCCAGTGTGCGCTTTTCATTAAAAATAACAACACAAAAACAAAAAAAAACCACCCCACAACCCTTAAAATAGACATGCAGACTCACAGCACAATCCTGTGTAACCTTGCACAGGTGTAACAGTAGCAGCACAGATGATGCTAAGCCAGACGGACGAGTGATCTGACTCTACAGCAGGCAGCTTTCACAGACCCTTTTGGCCTACAAGGAAACGCCTTCCTATGATGAAACAGGAGTGTCCTTGGAAGAGTTATTACCGCCTCCTTACCCAGCACTCCACTGGTAGGACCCATTTATAGTGGGGGTTATTCACTCCGGCATTTATGCAATGACGCGTTCAACTCCTTCTTCCGGGGCCCCCACTCTACATCCAGTGGGCTTGACAAGGCCATTGGTCAGGGTAGTGAGTTATAGGCAAAGGAGGTCTTGAATCATCAGGTTTTTATTACAGTTCCAAACAAAGCAAATGAAGGGACTAATTAAGAACCAATCTCTCCTTTTAAGGTTGCAACAGGCTGACTTCTGGGCCTGCACCTTGCCCCACCTTGTCTCAGGCACACACCCTCCTTCTGCCAAGTGGTATGGTTGCCTTTGGCATCTTGGGTGGTGTAGCCCTATGTGTCCAGGGCCCGAGGAGCAAACCTGGGTCTGGAGCCTCCCTCCTAGTCCAGGGTCTTCCCCTCATCCTGCCTCTCCCTTGCAGGACCATTACAGTTCTTCCTTCCCTTCACAAATCCCTGCCAGTTTCTCTGTTTCCTTGCTTACGAGCTTGTTGTCCCATCCTTCTTTCTGCCCTCCTTTGTTTCCCTCTTTCCCTCTCTTCTCAGGGTCTTCTCTCCATCCTTTCCTCCTCTTCTCTCTGTCTTTCCTTTTGTTTCTCCTCGTTTCTCTGTCTTTGGGTTTCTCCTCCTTTCTTCCAAGTCTTTCTCTTTCTTCCAACTTTCTCCTCCCCCTTCCCTCATTTTTTTGTTTGGTGGCCCCATCACCACTCCACATCCTTCTGTTGCAATCCCCACTGGGGAGGAGGATTGGCGCAGCTGATGACATCATTGTCATCATCGATGGCATCATCATTGACCTCACCGGATCACCACTGACCTGCTTAGCCCTGCTGCAGAGCTGGTGTTGTGAGCACCCAGGGGTGCAAGTGATTTCAGCTCGTTTTGGTCCGGTGAGCAGACACCTGACTCCAAAGATGGAGAAGGTACCCAAAAAGGAGAGAGAGAGAGAGAGAGAGAGAGAGAGAGAGAGAGAGAGAGAGAGAGAGAGAGAGAGAAGAGAGATCCGCGTTTGCGGAGGCGCCAAAAATAGTGCTCCAAAACAGACCAGCACTGGGTAAAAGAAAGATCTTTACTTTGCTAGCAAAGGACACGATCAGCAAGGCAGAAAGTGTAACATATAAAATCAATACAAAAGCTTATATACATTTCATTATTAATAATAATAACCAATGGGATGATGGGTGGGGGTACTGGGTGGCAGAGGTAATAGGATTAGACCCCCACTTCAGGTGAAGCGAGGTTTTCCGGAGTTTTATGAATGGGTCCTTTTGAGAAGCCTGCTTAACACAAAAGGCAGTGTTTCCAATTAGATAGCCCAAAAGTGCCACACAATAGGTCCCTGCCCCATGGCACCAGGTATACAGTTGAGGACATTTGAATTATTGCTGTCAGTCAGGCAAGAGCAAGGCAGATAACTAGATTAGCATTTGAATAATTGTAGCAAGGCAAAACAGGAACAATGGGAGGTGAGATAGTGGTAGTTTGGGTAGAGCATGCACAGAGGGACAAGTTGCAGTCGGAAATGGCAGCAGGAGATAGGCATTTGAATGATAGTGACAAAAGGGAGGTAGGAACAATGGTTCCAGGATGTGGGAGATGGTGGTGATTGATGTAGGGAAGATGCATGCACAGTGAGATAAGATTCTGAGGAAAGGAAATGGTGACAATCTGACTACTTGCTGTGATCCTGGGATTTCCCTCTTCCCTGGCCTCAGCCGGCTCCCCAGGTAGAAGGCAGTCATTTGGGGCCAGCACAGAACAGGTTGATACACAGGAGTTATGCTTTTAAAATGGCTTCCCCTACTCCCCACAATGCAGATCTATGGCAGGAGGCACCCCCCGGGCTGCCTACGTTTACCCTAAGGTTTCCGTCACGGGAGGAGGGGGAGGGACTCGAACCACTCTACTACCCTGCTCCTGGGATTCCAGAAGGATGCCCAGTTCCGAACTAGGCTATTTACGGCTGCAGATCTATTGCACTGCTGCCAGGAGCCTCTCCGCTCCAGCTGGGATTAGCCCCAACAGTGCGAGAGGATCAGGAGCCTTCTGTGTGGGGACCCGTCCCTGAGGAGACCCCGATGATCCTTAGTGAAGATCCGGTGCATAACTCTCAAGGGAAACCCATAAACCACAGCAATTAAGCAGAATGATCCACTGCTTTAGAAATAGGTTCGTGTCACTTTAAGCTGTCAAATGCGGGGAGAGAGAGAGTAGAGTAGGTTAGTGGGTCAGGTTAGGTCAGGTCAGCTGGTTCCGATAGCTCTTTAAGTGGAGACACTCTCCGTCCAGTGGATCTTGGCTGAACGCCCAGAAAGGGGATTAAGGCTTAGTGGGTTAAGAGGCTGAGAGGATTAAAAAGGTACAGAGTGAACTTTTGCTACTGCCGCTTCTCTTGGGGCTCTGGAGGGCTCGTGTCAGGCGCGTGCCGGTGAACCTTTCCCCTCAGCTGGCACGCGCCGGCTGTTAAATGGTGCGCAAAGCGAAAAGAAGCCGAATTTTAAATGCGCTTAGGTTAAAATGGCTGTATCTCCGTGATTTCTTGACGGATTTGAGTGGGGTAAAAAGGAGGGGGTTCAGGGAAGAGTGGGGGAACGACATAAAAATATTAGGGGGGGTAGGGCCCTCACTACACTGGGAGGATGAGTGTGGGGTACATGCTAGTACTAAACCCACTGTGACACATATTTCCACCCAGGTGGGAAGGAGCCAGTAGAAGTCAGTTTGCTGAAGGGCTACTGGAACCTGGAACTGGTTCTGTTTGCCCTGCCTAGTGCACTCTGACTGACTTCTGATAGCAAAGCAGACAATTTTATGAATCAAAATATGCAAACTGGCAAAACAACAGATTTTCCTGACACATGTCTTCCACAGATACGTTTTATCAGAATGAAAAGTCGGAAACTGAGCACTTAAAAAATAAAAACAACCAACAACCCTTAATGGCTCAATGAATCAATTTCTAGGATATAGCCTGAAGTAAATCTCTTTATTCTAAGTTATCCCAGTCAGGAAAAATGTTTGCTCAGGTCTGTATTGCTCTTTTAAAAGGTAGAAATTCACAATTGCTGTGATAAGATCCTCACAATTGCTGAGATAAGATCCTTGTTGTATGAGGGTTTATTTGTAACCGGACAGACGAAGATTACAACAAGCTGAATAAAGATGATTATGATTGCTCATTTTTCCTAATAAAATACAATCTCAAATATAATTCTAGTGAGGCACATGATTTGAATATATCATAAGTATCTCTTCATATCATTCAAAATTGTTTCACTTTTGTTGAGAACAATATGTAAGAAGAAAAAGATACAACAATTGTAGGAGATGTCCACCAAATGGAAGAAAAATGTTTGAAAATGATTCAGTGATTCGGTCTGAACTTGGACTTTTCAGACATGTGAAAAGGAAGGACTGCTGACTGGTTTCTGATATCACAATGGCCCTTAACACACACTGCAACACACACTGCATCAACCTTTTCTTACTGGTGGTTCTCACAGACGGTTGCATTTTGGAGGGCTGCGTTCCATGTGAGTTATCACATGTTCCCCAAACCCAGTCTGTTCCCTTTTTGTCCCTGTCAGCTTTCTGATGTTACTTTTCTTGCCTTCACTAGTGAAGCGGTTCAGGAGTAGGTTAGCAGCCAGATGTGCTTGTTCGCAGACATCTGGATAGTCATAATGTGCCCAAATCCCAGTAGCTTTGGCACATACACAATCTTATTTTTTTCTGTTAATTATATACAATTTAAAACCTTCAGAATCAATCCCTGCAATCTGGGATTTCATATTTTATTATGAATATTGATGGGTCAGTCAATCAGTCTTTTATTACCATATGGCATAAGGCCATCAAATTACACCAAAAATGCATAAATAGTTAAAATCTCAACACTTGCTGCAAGCAGTATCTTGAGAACATAAGCAAGCATCTCTCTTATTCTGAATTCATAGCTAGCAAAAATGGCAGCTGAACCTTATGACCTTTATATCTCTCTAATAAAAACACATATTTTAAAAATGAAGGGGAACTATGGCTTGTGAAAAAGTAAAGGGAAAATGGGGTAGATCTGCTAGATTGCCCCAGGCTTAAATTGCCTGAGGGCCACAAATGTAAAGGAACCATTGAGTTTCAATCCAACAAAAACACCAGTAAAATGAATAAAGGAAACCAAGGCAGTGTAGATTTCTCAGATATGATTTTATACGAATGTGTACATTATGATCGTATCTCTGAGCCTCTAACTGAAGGAGAAATCCCATGGTTGTGCATTTTGGTCTTTGTGTTCAAAACAAGATAATCTTCTATATCATTACATTTGTGGAAATATGACGGGCTGCTCCTTTGCTGACGAGTAAATCATTTATAATCCTATAGTTGCAGAATTGGGAGGGATCAAAGTCATACAGTCTAACCCAGGGGTTCTCAACCTGTGGTACGGGTACCCCTAGGGGTATGCAGACCTCTTGCTGGGGGTACGTCAAGCCCTGCCCCTTATCTGCCCCATCAGCAGCTAATTAAGTGTTAATTAACATGGATTTTAAATTGTAATTATTTTTGGAGTCCTTCTGTCTCTCTGATTTTGGTTTTGGGCTTATTTTTGTACTTTGGAAAATGTACTTTGGTGGGGTGGGGGAGGGAGGAGCTGATTTTGGGAAGTTGACTTGGAGAAAAAAAGAGATCCTTGCATCTCTCTCTCTCTCTCTCTCTCTCTCTCTCTCTCTCTCTCTCTCTCTCTCTCTCTCTCTCTCTCTCTCTCTCACACACACACACACACACACACACACACACACACACACACACACTCACAGTTAAATAAAACATTTTTCACATTTAAAATTGTTTTAGTACTTTTTATTTAACAATTAATTACCTAATTAATTGATTGATTAATCCAATTAATTAGTGGTTAATTAGCAGGGGGTACTTCAGAAAATTGGACCGTGATAGGGGGTACCTGGGCCTCCAAAGGTTGAGAACCCCTGGTCTAACCCAGTACCACATGGCAGGTCTAGTCCCTCAACTCACCTGTTTAACCACATAATCCATTCCACAAATGGGACTTATCAATTTAAAGGTAAGGATGTACATTCAGTTAAATATAGGAAACTTCAATATAGTTCGGGTTTTGGGGTGTTTGTTTTTTTGCAGCAGTACAGTCTGGGAAAGGCTATTATCTTGATTTAATGAAACAATAACAAATTAACTTTAAATACAGAGCAGCTAAAATTCTGTTCAAAGCATTGCAAAGAAAATTCACCTTAAAAATGCTGTGTTTTGCATAAAAGTCTCACAGCACTGTCTTCATTAGAAGCGAAATGACAAACTGGATTGCATCCAAAATGGCAGGCTTCAGACCTGCATTCCTATTGACCTGAAATGTCAACTGTGATTATATTCTGTGGACTGCCAGTCACTACAGCAGGTCTCAGAACAATCTTCTGCAAAATAAAAGGAGCTGCATCTCAGTGCTTTGCAGTGCCTGTGAAGTATGGAAGTCATGCAAAATGATAGCGCCTTTAATTCAAGCCGCCTCTCCTTCGGTTCGCAAAGTGAATTGTTAATCTCCTGGTTTTTCATGTTGAGAGAATGCTTTCTCTGCAAGGCACCATTGTGTTTGCTCTGTCCAGAACTTCACTTGACCTTTTCCCCGCCCTGTTCTGCGCTGCAGACAAAGGAAGAAAGGATAAGTACCTCTTAATAAGCACCCTATCGTATAAAAGTTAACTTGTTCTTACAACAAAGTAGGCTGCTATTGTTAAACACAGCCTTGGAACACGTCATTAGTTTAATCGGAAAAACTAGGGGGTCATGTTAGGGGTCATTAGGAAAAGGACTGAGAATTAAACTGCTAATACTATAATTTCCCTATACAAATACATGGTGCAGTCACATTGGGCACTGTACTGTGTGGAGGTCTGCTTGTCACATCCCTAGAAGGATATTGTAGAGTTCAAAAAGGTGCAAAAATGGGCAATCAAAATTATCAGAGGGTTGGAGCTTTACAAGGAAAGGCTACAACATTAGGGATGTTTAGCTTGGAATGAAGGCAGTTAGGGACATGATTGACAGCAACAATCCTGCCTAAAGTTAGGCTGGCGGAGTGAGTGCTCCGCTGGCCTAAGGAGTCGCAAATGTGCCGGAAAGCATGTTTGCGGCTCCTCGTGAGTAAGCGGCACGAGCGCGGATGCCAGCACCGCTTACTCCACGGCCTAACTGGACCTGTGCTGGCTGCCACAGGTGAGTCTCGCACCAGTTGGCACAGGGGCAGGGGGAGGGTGGGCACAAAGGATACTCTAGGTCAGGGGTTCTCAATTTGTGGTACGTGTAACACTACTGGTATTGCGAGCCACCAGTTGGTGGCACTTGAACCCCTGGATGGCAAGATGACAGCCGCACTGCAGCAGAGCCCTAAAAGTGGCGGATTGAGCTCTGCTGAGATGGCAGAGCTCGAGCGTACAGGCACTTGGAAGGGCCCTCCTACCCACCCTTTCCTTCTTACCTTGTGTTTTCTGGGCTCTGGCACGGCAGAAACCAGGAAGTAAGTGGCGATGGCATCACCACCACTTATTTTCGGTGGTACTCGGCACGGTGGCAGCCATGTAGGTAGTATGCAGCGCCGAATACATTGAGAACCCCTGCTCTAGGGTCATGGTGGATACAACTTGGACTACTGGAATATTCCCATCATCACTAGGGCGCGCGTCACCCTGGAGCAGGATGTGCGCATCACCCCTGCTCTAGGGTGACACTTACCCCTGCTGCTGCTGCCGGCTCCAAGTGCGTCCTTCCCAGCCGGCAGTCCGGGGCCTTCTGACGAGGCCCAATGCGTCAATACGTACACTTTTAGCTTTTTCGCGCATGCACAGAACGTTTCTGAGGGCAAGGGCTGCCCTTTTGCCCTTAGAAATGGTCTGCGCATGCGCGAAAAAGCTAAAAGTGCATGCATTGACGCATTGGGCCTCATTAGAAGGCCCCGGACCACCGGCCGGGGTGGACGCTCCGAGGCCTTCTCCCGGACTCAGAGCCTCCGCGCAGAACGGGGGCGACGAGCGCAGGTGCGCACGTCATCCCGAGGCGGCCCGCCCCTTCGTGTCGTTCTGTCAACGCCTATAACTAGAGTGTTGTACTAGAACTGAAGAGAACCAGGTTCTTATCCCTTTTCAGCCAGGCTGCTCAGTGGATGAACTTAGGT
This sequence comes from Plestiodon gilberti rubricaudatus, assembly GCA_026170595.1. Taxonomy (NCBI): domain Eukaryota; kingdom Metazoa; phylum Chordata; class Lepidosauria; order Squamata; family Scincidae; genus Plestiodon; species Plestiodon gilberti. Next base: position 60,622,064 of record JANXHW010000003.1, on the reverse strand, counting down.
TTGTTGTTTTTCATTTGTTAAGTCGTGTCTGACCCTTCATGATCCCATGAACCATATCCTGCCAGGCCTTCCTGTCCTCCACTATCTTCCTGAGTTCGCTCATTTTCATGTTCGTTGCATCGGTGATGCTGTCTAACCATCTCATCCTTTGCCTTCCCCTTCTCCTTTTGCCTTCAATCTTTCCTAGCATCAGAGTCTTCTCCAGAGAGTCCTCTCTTCGCATTAGGTGGCCAAAACACGTGTGTGTGTGTGTGTGTGTGTGTGTGTGTGTGTGTGTGTGTGTGTGTGTGTGTGTGTGCTTGCAATATGACTAACTTAGGTTAGTCACTGTCTTTCAGCTAACCTGCTTCGCAGGGTGAGGACTTGTGAGGACAGGAAGGGGGTACCATTTATGCTGCCTTGAGCTCTTGGGAAGGATGAGGCGGAAATAACATTTTAAAAAACAAGTTTGTAATTGATCCTGAGCTCTATGGAATGAATTTGGGGCTTAAAAGGAGCTTTGCTATTGCCTTTCTTGGCTCTTCAATGACATGATGGAAATAAACGGTGTTTTAGATGAGAGCATAGCCAAATATGGGATTGTACTGGTGAGGTGCAACACTTCCTAAAGCAAAACAGCTTCTGATGGATGAAGGCCATGACTAACTACTACTGACCTTTGCAGAAAGAGGAAAGGAGGGCTCAAAGAGAGTCTGAAATGGCTCTGTGTACATCATTTGCAACATGATGAAATAGTAACAGCGTGACTTTTTGAAGTGTGCGAAGATGAGCTTTTCTTTTACATTCGGGCTCTTGCAGTCGTGCCTGCTAAGGTTACGCCCAGCCTAAAGGAAATTTTTTTTAATTAAAGCAATAAATGCTAATTCATGTTACTAGGAAACTCTCATGTCTAACAGAAAGGAATCATTTGTAATTTTAGAGAGGAGTCAGGCATCCCTAATGGGGCAAAGGGAACCTTTAGGGCTTACTGCCGATACACCATTGCTATGTGTGTCGCACGGGACGGAATGATCCCTGAAGCCAACCGACATGCCAGGCCTGTTGCATTAAGCAATGCAAACATGTCTGGAATTAAACGGGCTTGCTTCTGAGATGGCTAATATATTATTTTACAGAACCTAAGTATTTGAACTTAAAAACATACCTAAAAATAGAAAGAACGTGCTGGTGTAGTGGCTAAGCAACTAAGAAGAAGGGAATCAGGGTTCCCCTTGTGAATCTTGACTTTGCCGCTAGCTCAGTGGTGGCCTGCTGCTCCCTCTCGGCCTCCGTTACAATATGCGGCCAACAATACACCCTTTCAGCTCAGTCCTAACTAACTTTTCAGTGCTGATGCAGCTGTGCCAACAGGGTGAGTGCTGCAACCTGCAAGGGGGACGGAGTCAGGGAGGCCTCCTCAAGGTAGGGGAATGTTTTTCCCCTTACCTTGGGACTGCATTGTGGCTGCATCGGCACTGGAAAGTTGGTTAGGATCGAGGCTGTTTGTAGGCTTGTTGTAAGGATTACAAGACTATGAAGGACTTTGTGCCAACAAAAGGGCATATTTTTAAGCACCTGCAAGTTCGGAACAAAGAGCCATCTCATTCAATACTCTGGTTCTAAGAATGGTAGGCCAGGTACTTCTGGGAGGTTTTCAAGTGCCATCCCTCTGCTGTTGCTCGTTACTTTTGTTGTTTTGAAACTAACAGACCAATCCTGTGGCTTCCCCACCATAGCTGTGCCAAAACACGTGGGGGGGGGGGCTGATTGGCAGGCTTGCAATATGTAAGAGAACTTATTTTACCTTACCTCCCTGTAGGCGTCCTGATTGCCAATGGGTCTCCTTGGATCTGCACCAACTCTTTAGCTGATACAAGTCCATGGAGAGAAAGGTGGCATAGCATCACCCATGCAGGATGTCACCCCCTCCTGCCTCCATCACGCCTCCTGCCCTCCCCCTGTTCCACTCGTTATACCCTCCCCCCACCCCATTAGACACACCCTGCTGACTCACTTCGAAGGTCCCGTTGGACGGTCTTCTTTGCCCCGCCGCAGTGTGCATGGGGCCTCCACATTGTCTCTGGTGGTGGTTTGGAAGTGCACAGCTATGCGCACAGCTATGACCATTTACAACAGTGTTCTACTAGGATTGGGCCGTCCCTTCGAAGTGCTGCACAATATGGAAATGCTGTGATCTTCGGTGAAATTTTCTGACTATGATTTTCTCTGATAAGAGCCTCTCAACTACACATTTGCCTCCTCGCTCATGCTTACCATCAAATGACAGCAAAAGAAAAGAAAACACGAAAAAAATCAGCTGTCACTTTAAACAAAATCTACAATTACTCTGTGTTGTTTCAAGCACAAAAACAAGGGGAGGGGAGGGGGTAAAAGCCACAACCAGATTTCTATGACTGATGGAGAAATAAATAAATAAATAAACCCTGAAGTTATTTTCTAAATGGAGGGACGTAGGATGCCTCTGGCTGTTTGCATTATGAATGTATCACCTGTTCTAGCAGCTTGGATGCAAAGATGAGTTGTCATTAGGCAAGATTTACTGCTTGGCTAAATTAAATATTGGTTGTGCTGCTCTCTTGCTTGACTAGCAGTTTGCAAAAAAAGAAAAGAAAAAAAAAAGCTCTCTTGAGCCTGCCATAAACAGATATTTTAAGAAATTGAGTAGGAAGACAGGTGTTAATCAAAGTATTATGAGATAATGAAATAGTACGTCAGCTCTTCTGGACTACCATGACAGATAAATAGCCCAATCCAATCTTGGGTTTACAGTGGCAGAGCTCACGATCCGCCACGGTAAGTCTTGGTGCGGCATTGCAAAAGGTGCACCATGACAGTTCATGGGCGGTTTGGAGGAGGAGTGGGGGAGGAGCAGGATGAGTAGTGGGGTGGGCAGGGGGCGTTTCAAGAGCAGGAGGGGTGGATCTTGGTGGCAGTCACTCACACCGGGATCCTATCGTTCTTTTCCCCACCTGACATGTCCCATTGAGGCTTCTTGGACTTATGCCAGCTAAATAGTGGCCAGACATAAGTAAATATTTTGGCATTGGTGGCCAGACGTAAGTAAACATTTTTGTTTACCTCTCCTGGGCCATCTGATCCCCCCACCATAAGATTCAGCGTGGTGCTGCTGCATTATGTAGGCTGATGGGCTACTATAGGATTAGGGCAACATTGAATGGAAATGATCCTAAAACAATGCAAAGCTCTTGAAGCAAGTGGGATTCAGATGCATAACTTGGACCTGAATTTGGTGTCAAGTGGGTTGATCCTCAGCACAAGGACTGGGATTGCATCAGTAGTAGAGCTAGATGGCAACCTTAGGGTGATTCCCGCAGAATTAACAGAGAACCTGGACACCGTGTATAACCCTCCCCTTTTCATTTCCTGCATATTGTGTCCTGAAGCTGGGCATTCTCTTTTCCTTCCGGTTAACTTGCCAGATCACTAACATCTCTCTGCATTTGTTATGCTTATTTCCTATGGTCTCTGTCCAGGTTGGTGCCTATGCACTTGTCTGTAGTAGTCCGGGCATGTAGGGTCTTCTTCACCCTCAGTGTGCCTTCCTCACATTGTTAACAACTTCAACCATGGTCTCCTATGCAAAGTTGTTCTTGAGAAGAGCCTGTTGTACCTTTAGGTATGAGCTCTGGAGAACCCTGAACTTGATTGTCTGTGGTGTAGGATTTGGGTCATTTTGCAGCGTTTAGATAGATGACTATCTTGAAGCCCTATTACCAGCCTGTCTCTGATGAGTTCTTCAGTCATTTCTCCATATCCACAATATTAGATTAGCAGTGCAATCCTGTGTAAGGATCCAACCGGCGGCCCAGGGCCGCCTGCCGGATCCTGTGCCCGAGGGTGTCCATCGTTTGGTGGACCTGAGGTCTACTCAGGGAAGGGGACGCTCATCCCCTTCCCCGGTGTAAACCGAGGCCGGCCCAATGGACCTCCTCGGATTTCCGCCAGCTAAATAGGTGGCGGAAGTCGGAGGAGCTGGCCCGGCGGGAACGGGGATATGGAGGTAGCCATCCCCTGCCCTCTTCTGGGCCAGCTAGGCCAATGGCCCCTTCCCTCCACTGGTGCACCATCTTCAGGAATCTTGCCTGGCATAGAGTATGGCGAAACCCTTTTTATCCACTTATTTTTATTTTAGATATTTTAATCCTTCTAGTTTTGGTTTGGGGTTTTTAAAGAGCTGCTGCTCTGTTCTTTTGTTTTGATTTGTACATTGGGTTGTTTTAAGTTATTTGAAAGCTGCTCTGGAAACTCCTTGGGGTTGAAGTAGTCAAATATAAAAATATCTGAAATACATAATACCACAAATATAATGGAAAAAGGTGGTGGTGCATTTTTATTTCACTGTGAATGTCCGAACCTGGGGAACTGTGACCTCTAAGTGCATCCATATCTTCCCATCTCTATAAGATATTGAAGGATAAATATGAAATGTCTGATTGTTTTTTTAAAGGTGTTCAAAAAACAAAATCCAGACGTAGTTGCCTTGGACTCTTTTTTTCTGTTTTATACAGATAACTTGGGCTAGATTGGGCAGGAGAAGCAAACACAAGATGATACATGTTTGTGGTATTTTTTGCTCACGGTAAATGAGCTTGTGCATGCATTCTTGTTTTGCTGACAAAAAAAAGGAGAAGAAAAATACGGAAAGGGCTTTGACCGGTTCTGTTTTCATGAAAGCAAATGCGAAATGGCTTTCCCTGGTGAGAATTGCATTATAACTATTCAACGTTTTTCTTTGGTACCGGAAAACAGAGAGCAGCTTCTCTAGTAACTGAGAGGATTCTTTCTCTTGAACGAATGTAACTTAATCCATTCAGATCACAAGTGGAGTTCAAACAATATCCTTATTTACCACCGAGTGAAAGGCCTCCTGTGTCTTTCAAGTGTCTCTGAGAACTCTGAAACAATTTTTAAGGTTAAGAATGTTGTTCCATATTAGACACCAACTATTTGGGTAACAAAGAATTAAGGGTCTAGTTTCTGTTCGTTATGCTTGCAAGCCATATGTACTTGATTGAATGTTCTACTCTGTGTAACGTTTTCATTAGTAAAAAGGGTGTTTTAATCACTGGCCATATACATGGATGGATGGTTAACATGCACTTTCTAATAATGAGTTTAATGAGTTTCATCCTGAATGAAAATGTTGCAATTTGTGTAAATGTTAAATGCCTTTGTTTAACTCTTCCCAGGTGTTGTCAATTGCTGTTGCCTTAATTAAAAAGTAGTGTAACACTTTTTTCCCCTCTGTATTGGGTAAGTTTTATTACACAAATTACAATTCAAAGACAAATCTAAATTATCCCTGCAAACCTCAGGAGTAGCTGCTTCTGAGAAGAAGAAAGAAAGAAACTGGGATTCAGGGAATACCTATGGAGCACTGGGTTAAAGAAATTGAGGGTGCATATTTGTTTGTTTGTTTGTTTATACCCCGCTTTTTCCCCCATAGGGGGGACCCAAAGTGGCTTACAATAAAAACAAATAATAAAATACAAGATTAATACATAGGAATCATAAAACCGTGAATATATAATATAAACATACTTAAAAAGACATTAATGCAATCTAAAAACAGAGAGGAATAAAACGGGAATAAAAGCAACAGTAAAAAGCTCTTATGAGAGAGGGCTAGACCTCTAACATGTTAGGTTGGGACGTAACGTCAGAGGGCCTGTGTAAGGAGAAATGTTTTCAGGCCCCACCGGAAGGCCTCTGAGGGAGTAATTCGTAAATTTAGAGGGAGGGAATTCCATAAGGTTGGTGCCACTACTGAGGTTTTGTCTACATATCCTTGTAAAAATGCCACAGAGATAACAATTGATTGAGCAACCCCAATCTGCATCATGGCAAGCTTGCTAGCTAGTGGCTTGCTTGCTAATCCACAGCCTGCCTTTCTCGCTCTTGTATATAGTAACAAGCTCTTCTGAAATATTTGCACTGGTGCTCCTACAAGGATATGCCTTGTGTGTGAGACCTTGCAGAGGTGACACAATACTGAACAAGTATCAGAATAGATCCAGTGCTGAGCAAAATGAACCAATGTCCTGATATGAGGCAGCTTCACATGATTCTATGAACTACTAGGACGGCTTGTCCAACAATATTGAAGGCAGTAAGTGTACGCGATCAGGAAGAGGGGATTCAGACCTCTGCTGTGTCCATCAGGCCTATTTTAATTGTTTTATCTTCTGAAGGCTAGAAAGTTTTTAAAGACAAAGTTTTCTCTAAACCCCATTTAGTTGCAGAAATTGCCAGAAGACATATTTCCATTTCAAGTCTCCTCTTTTATGCCTGACAGAGAAAGATTGCAGTCAGTGGTGTCTCTGCTGAAAAGGCTTCATTAGATTGCCATTAGTTGCTAATAATACATCATAATTATTCTTATAGGGTTAAGCTCATCTGTTTCTTCTTCCACCTGCCTTGCAGTGATAACCTCTAAGAGTACCTGAAGGACTATCAGGCTTTCTTTCAAAAGCATTTGCTCTAAATGAATTTTCTAAACAATTCATTACCTACAAAAGATTTGTGGGTGTGTAAAGATATGAACTTCGATTCCTGCAATTTACATTCTTGTATGACTGCATTGAGCACTTTAGCTGGAATCTGGAAGAATTTAATTTCTTTCCATTATTATCAGACAAGAATATATTCTGTATACTAGCGCTCATCTCATTTGCACTCAACTGCGCGTACACATACAAAAACCCATCAGCCTTAATTTCTGGATTACTAGTCATGGTCTGTCTGTCTCTTGTTACAGGATGGGCAGGCCGATCCTCTCTAACTTTGGAGCAGCGGGGAGCACTGGCGTCACTACGGGGGGGCGGAGCTGTAAGTTCTGCTGAAATTGGAGCCACCCTTACACGGAGCAACGAAGCAGCCCCGCCCCCTCACCTTCGGAGCCTTTCAGGGAAGCGAAAGCAACGCGCAGGGAGTCTCCTGCGTGTTGCTTTCGCTTCCCTGAAAGGCTCCGAAGGTGAGGGGGCAGGGCTGCTTCATTGCTCCGTGTAAGGGAGGCTCCAATTTCATCAGAACTTACAGCTCCGCCCCCCTGTAGTGACTCCAGTGGCGGGGAGCACACTCTGCCCCTCCAAAGCATCGCAAACGTGCCATAAAGCAAGTCTGCGATGACTCTGGAGTAAGGGCTGCTGGCGCAGAGGCCGGCAGCCCTCACTCCGCCACCCTCCAGCTGCCGGTGAAGGTAAGTTCTGAACCGGTTGGTGCAGGGGCATGGGGAGGGGGGGCAGGGGCAGCTATTGGGGGTGGCCATTGGTTAGCCTGGGCTGGGAGAGGGTGTGGATATCAGAGGCGTGCTCCACCAATAACCTCTGCCCCTTTCCCAGCCCGGTTCGGCCTTACTCTGCCAATTCTCACTTTGCTCATAAGCTTGGGATGGAAACATGATTGCTACTTTAAAATGTTGCTATGTGGCAGCGTTAAGCATGTGGAGAGCTGGTTGTCTAAGGTGAGTGGAATTTTACCCGCCACCTCCCCCCCTCCACTTACCCATGTTTATGGTCTCGTGGGTGTCCCTCAACTCATTATGTGCTTGAGGCCTGCAGATCATTTGCTTGTCTAACAAAAATATTTAGGCTGTCCTTTAAATCAGTCTCTGTGCCAGAGAACTGGAAGATAGCCAATGTAACATTGATATCATATTGGCCCGAGTATAAGACTCACTTTTCCCCCTAAGGCAAATCTTTAAAGTAGGGGTGCGGTCTACAATCAAAGCCTAGCATTTTCTGCCTAGTGTTTTCTGCAAAGCGCTTTCAAGTTAAGCCTCTCCGAGTCTCTTTTCAAAGGTAAAACTGGGCTTTCTCTCTCTCTCTCTCTTTTTTTAAACTGCAAAGCTGTTTTCAAGCAGCTCTTAATCACTTGCTAAATGGCCAAATACAATCTCTCAGCAGCCTCTAGCCTCTGGAAGCATTTGAAAAAATTAACCCTTAAGTTTCAGCCCCAGGACTCTGGAAACGAAGATATTTATTGATCTTGCAGTTTAAACGTTGAGAGTGCAGTTTGAAAGTTGAGAGCAAGAGCTCCTGCATAGGCTTACCATATCCAAAGGGGGACAGAGTGCCTACCTTTTAGCTGCAATTCTATGCACACTTTCCTGGGAGAAAGCCCCATTGAATGCAATGGGACTTACTTCTGAGTAGACATGCATAGGATTGTGCTGTTAACCATTGAAATTTGGGCAGGTGCAGCTCATCATCATGGAAGGATGCAACAAGCTGCACCTGCCCAAATTCCAAAGGTTAAAGGTAGGCACTCTGTCCCCCTTTGGATCTGGGAAGGCTACTAATACTAGAGTGCCCAGATTCAATAAGGGACAGGGTGCCTATGCCTTTAACTGTACTAAAGCTGTACTGTTCTACTAATGTGTATATTTAAGTTTAAAAAAAGTTAAAAATGTATTTTTTTTAAAAAATAGCACCAAACTTTAAGGGTGCGGCTTATAATCAGGAACGTCCTATACTCGGGACAATACGTGCATTTAAAAAAGGATCCAGGGTATTACTGACCGGTCAGCTTAGGTAACATCTGTTCCAAGTAAACTGGTAGAAAGTGTAATTACGGATAAAATTATTAAGCATATAGAAGAACAAACCTTGCTGAAAGAGAATCAGTATATAGGGGGAGGAGCTTGGTGGCAGTGACAGACACTGAGATCCTATCCCTCTTTCCCTGCCCCGAAACGCCTCCTGAGTCTCCTTGGACTTCTGGCAGCAAAATAGCTGGCATAGGACCAAAGAGACCCATTGGAGGCCTAGCAGCCTAGGATAGCAGACAGGGAGGATGATAAGGAAAAGTTTTACTTACCTCTCTGGGGCCTCCCGGTCAACCCTCCCCCCCCATAGCATGCAGTGTGCACTTTAGCAGGGGCGCTATGTGCCATGGGCTGGCAGAGGATAGGGTGGACTGGCAGTCATTTTCAGAAGAAACTGGGTGTTTGTATTACTTGAACAGGTTACAAATATTTATCAGGCAGGGCCAATTGTCAACTAATAATATAAAAAAGAATTCTTTTACAGCAAAATTGGACAGCCAAACTGCCTAGATTTAAATAGATTAAAATGAAACAAAGAACACATGTCACAGTACTCCAGTGTATTAAAATGATGCACCAGTTCTTGGCTCAGTAGGCTCTCAAACTGAAGAGTGAGATTTAAGAGGTCAGTAAAACAAACAGTTGGAGTAGGAAGGAGGATTACAATGCAAGTAGTGGGCTGTTTGGGCACTTTTCAGCCAATAGCTTCGTATATTTCATTGCTAATAAGTAGCAGTAATGAGTATAATCACAACTCACCACCTGCTTACCATTTATTTTCAAAAGGAAATGTTTTATTACATATTAATCTCCAATTATATCAAAGCATGCTCCTAATCACTATTCATTCTACTCTTGCTTAAAGTTACAGGGCTGTTTTGTTAGATGCCACATACATGAGATCATGTCTTTAGGCTAATTAATCCAGAAAAACTAACATATTCTAGATCTTTACTCCATAATGAAATAGGGCCAACACACACAGGCACTGCAATCACTTCACAGATGCAGCAGCAAGTGGTGACTTTTTTCTGTGCAAACGAGTTGTTTCATGTCAAATATCACAGAAGGAACTTGCATCATATTGTATGATTCATAGAGCTTTACAGTGGAGTGAATCTGTGCTAAAATCAAACAAGTGATGAGAATTTTATTTATTTATTTTAAATATTTATATCCCACCTTTCCTCTCATGTGGGATGTCACAGACACACTGGCGTTGCTGCAGGGGGGGGCGGAGCTCTAAGTTCTGCCGAGGCTCCGACCCTCTGTTACACCGAAGCATGAAGCGGCCCTGCCCTCTCGCCTTCGGAACCATTCAAGGCGGTGAAAGCGCTGCTGGTGTAATGGAGGGTCAGAGCCTCGGCGGAACTTAGAGCTCCGCCCCCCTGCAGCGACGCTAGTGCGCAGACAGCTAATGAAGGTTAAAATACAAAATTTCAGTAAAATACAATAAAGCACATTGGATGAAACTCTGTATTTTCCTGTGTTCCCTGAAGTTCCCTGGTTCTTTCTGTGTATTTCCTCATGGTGTGGGGCTTTTAACCCCCCTTCCACCGCACAGATCCGACGCACTGGGGCTGGTGTAGGCCTCTGCGCTGGCCTGGAGCTGGCGCAACTGCCTTACAACAGCTTTTGCAGCAGCTCTGGGCTGGCACAAGATATGCGATGCCGGCCCAGGGGTAGGTAGGATTGGGCCCTAAGTTATATATTTGATCTTTTCTTGTGTGAATTTTTGGGTAGGCAAAGTATGCTTTTTAAAAAAATGAATACAGAGAAGTTTCCCTAGAATGAGGTAGGCCAAAAACTAGTAACCTACCAGTGTGGCGGGTTTAACTTGAATTTTCTTGTTTTCCAAAACATTCTGTTGTCCTCTGCTCTTTCCTGGACCCTTGTCATACTGCGACATCATCTGTTATCTCTGTACTCCTGTGTTTTGTGTCTTTCTCGCCTATCTAGTCTCTAGCTGTACTCTAGCTTGCTCTGTGCGCTAAGATTCTGCCTCCATCTACCCTCCTCGTCAACATGCAGTTCACCTCTTGTCTGTAACCTTGATCTTATTACTGACCTTGACTGCATTTCTATGCTCAGTTAGGCTGCTGAAGTCAATGGGATTTATTTAAGCATCCTTGTGCACAGAATTGCAGCCAGTTCTCTGCTCTTCTCTATGATGTCAATGGATTTCCACTGCAGACTTTTTCCAGCTTAGATCCTTATGCTTCTCTAACATTGCATTTATCATATTTTACTGAATGCCATCGGGTCACCTACTTGCCTTGGTATGCATTCATCTTGTGAACCAAACCTGGGCGATCATCATGAGGCAAATTTGCACATGATGTTGTGACATCCTGGAGAATATGTCTGAGTTTTCCACTCTTCTAAAACAAGGGGGACATAACACATTATTTTGTTTTGGTTGCGTTGCAAGGGAGGCAAAAACGAAAACAGGCCCATAGAATGCTGTCATTGTATAAAAACAAACACAAACTGGAATAGGAGGAGGAGAGCTTAGTCTGTCCATTGTTCATGACATTAGTTTCCTTACAAAGAGACCTGATCAGCGGAATCCCAAGCATCACCCCCATGCTGGGAATGGCCCAGTCAAGGAATGCAAGTTCATTAGGTTTGCTTAAAACGGGGCTGTGTTGCAATGGATGGTCTGGGAAACTTGGCAGGAAATGGAGTCTCACTATATAATTTTTCACATGAGTGGGTGATGGTGATGTTAATTGAAAAATGTAGGCTTTTTTTGTTCCTGAGATGAAATGATCTTAACATTGCCCAGTGAGTTTGCTCTGTTGTATGTCATTTGACAAGCACAAGATTTTAAGGAAACTCCTATCAATGTTCTTTTGAATGCCTGAGAACTTTCTTGGCAGCTAGGATGCTGCTATTAATAAGCAAGGTACATCAGTATCCCATTATACAAGATTACGTGTGATTTTGAGTCTTAAGGGTGAATTCAATTGATTCCCAGAAGTCACATCCTTAGACAAAGCCAGGTTTATTTTTACTTAGCAGCTCTCCCAAACTGCCCACCCCATGAAGGAAGTCAGATCTAAATACTACCTCTCTAGTGATTTGGCAGGGAAAGGGAAACTCCTTGTTTAATCCTGCAGATGACAAAAGTCCATCTCTCTCCTCCACAATTTTAGAAAAGTAGAAGAAAAGACGAATCCTTTCTTATCCTGGCTCAAGGGTTGGGCCAGGCACCAAGGCTTAAAAGGAAGAGGACTTCCCAAAGGAAGCAACCATTCTTTCAGGCTTCTGGCTAAGAGCAATGCCGAAAGCATGATGTTACTATTTTATTTTCATGGAAATACAGCCTTTCTGCCCTGGGAGTGCTGGCAATAGTAAAGTCTAGTACAAGCAGAAAACAGTGGTAAATTTTGGGGGAGTATCCCCTTTTGCCTCTGAAGCCTCCCCCCCCCCCCCGCTGGATACCGAGTGGGGAGGTAAAGATAGGACTGGGTTCTTAGTGTGTGTACAACAGTGCACGCAATCTGTGCTCTGCAGTTTTGAACGGTCGTGTTCCTGGGTTGAGTTTTAAAACAAAGGCATGTAAGTCATTCACACAAAAATGTGTACAAGTGTACAACATAACTTGTGAAAGGCCCTAATGTGTTTTCAAAATAATGAACAGAGACACAATGTAATTAATTAATTAAAATATTTTATACTGCTTTTCCTGTGCTCAAAGCGGTTCACAATAAAAAATAATACAATAATCAAACAGTAAATAAAAACATTAAAAATGATTACAGTGATACAGTTGCCATTAAGAATATAAATACAGCAACAGCATAAAAACAGCAGCAAAGCCCTGTAGATATTAATTAAAAGAGGGTCCCAGGAGTTCCTTCCTCAAACACCAAGCGAAATAGGTATTATCTGGGGATGTCTCCTGTGAAAACTTTATCTACTGTACCTTGCTTGCCTCCTGTGGGCAAAGCTCTAGTCTTATTGGACACAGAACACGGGGAGAATGGTGGGCAGGGGGACCAGTAGAGAAATGGAGTGGAAGTCGTTACAGTCTGTTTAGCTGCTTGTAGATATTGAAAAGTATAACCACTGTCTCTGGGACTGGCATAACACACAAGTGAACTGTGTTCTTATTTGGCTTTAATGCTCAGTCTTTGGTGACAGGATAGTGGGAAGAAAATTCCAATGTGCTTTGGAATCATAATAATAACAGTCCTACATGCTGCCATCTAGTGATGGAAAGAGACAGTGCCTGTAAAATCAGATGTGTGTATGATAATCTCATCAATATAACTCTGAAGGGGTCATTTATGTGTCTAGCTGCAGGGATTTAAGGAATAGAGTGGCAGTTCAGTATATTAAGGTCAGATAAGACTTTTCGTTTTGCTTCAGCTTTCAGAGGAAGAGAGGCTACATTGTTGGCAGAGTCTACTCTAAAATTAAACTGAGATTCCTGTTCAGACTCTCATAACTTGGGTTTTGATGAAGCTTGGCATTGTGGGCTATCTGCATGTTGGAAGCAGAGCTGCTGAATAACTGCGAATGGACACAGGAATAAAGCAGAAAAATAATTTTCCAGGATTCCTGACTTCCTTCTGGCATGATCTGCCTGACAGGTCTCTCTCTCTCTGAGCTGCAGTTCTTGTGCTGATATGGAGCTACCCCTGTCACCTCCCAGTCCCAACCTTAGTCCCCCCACCCCTCCCAGGCTTCTCCTCAGCAGGCCTGAAATAGGCCCACTGGGAAGAGGCCTGAATGGGAAGGAGGCCCAAAACTAGGCCCATAAGTTCCCATTGCCACCTGCAGCCACCACAATCCCTCCATCAACACGCCAACCCCCCAGGCCTGGCCCTAGTCCCACCCCCACTCCTCCCAGGCCTCTCCCCAACAAGCCCCACCAGTCCTACCTACTCCCCTACCAAGCTGGAAGAAATGCTTCTCCCCAATGGTTCAACGTTACCCCGGCTTGGTTTCCTTCTATGGGGGCAGGTCACAAAAAATAAAAGCCAGGTGAAACATGACAGAGGGGCTGCACATTCCTCCGCTCTGGCCAATCCACTGCTCATTGCAAATGTTTCATGTCGCTTCATTAGAAGGCCGGCTCTGTAGGATGCTCCTCTTGGCTCATCATGCATCATCAGTATTATGATCTGAAAGATAACTCTCCAGCACCCCCACCCCACCCCGGCCAGCTTTCCCAGAGAGTTTTCTGAGAAAACTAAGAAAGACTACACCAATTACAAAAATAGCTGGGGGAGCTCATATCACTAACTTTCTGGATGGGATCTTGAGCCTGTAATATGTTAAAGGGGAAGTAGGCATTACAGCCTGCCTAAAACTAGGCATTAAATAAAACCTGGCTCTGGTGAAAATGGTCACATACAGGACAATCAAAAGAGCACCTTGAGAAATACAAATATTGAGTCACAATCTAGTATGCATCAGGCTGATTCACCATGATTTATACCACAGCAAACACCAGAGAGGTAGCGAACGGAGTGATCTCTGTTTCATTAGGGGTTACCAAGGTGACGCTAAGCAGCCAGTAAGCCAGGAAAGGCCGGAGACTAGAGGCTAAATTCCGAAGGGACATGTCTCAGCGCAAACCACATGACTGAAGATCTATTTTGCTCAAATGCCGACTGATCTGGTATAAACATACACAGTGCAGGAGTGAAAAAGTGGCAAGAACACTGAAATGAATTCAGAACTCAAGTTCTGCTTTGAAATCAGCTGGATTCCAAAGTCAGGCATTCAAATTTACATTCAGAGCTTGGCTTTCCTGTTGAAATCTGAATCATTGTTTTACAGGTAGTGTTTCATCCTCCAGGTCAGGTTTTGACTCTCTGGATTGTTATTTGATTTCTTCCATTAAAGCAGGGCTGTGCTGAATGTTCTTTGATTTGACTTTTAGAAGGGCTGGCCCATCTGTGAGGACAACTGAGACGGGGAGCTCAGGCAGTATATTGGGGGGGGGGCTGCTGCTGACCTCCATCTGCCTGTGCCACCCACAGTGTCATTCATCCTTCTCCTGCACCCTGAATTTGAAGAAGGAAACAAAGAGAATGAGGAAGTGTGGAGGAGAGGTGAGTGGTGGGCTAGAGTGTCATGCTCTACTACTCTCCTCTCTTCCACACTTCCTCATCTATCGTGATCCCATCTTCTTTTTTAAATCCAGGGACTGAGAAGAGGAGGAGGTGTGGTGGAGACCACTAGCATCCTGACAGATAGGGTGTGTGTGTGTTATTTGACGTGCTGCCTCAGGCATCAGGAAGTCTTGGACCATCAAAAAGAGCCCTTTTGGGGGCGGGTGAGTGCATGAGTAGGTGGGGAATTGTTTTTTGAAAACTAAAACTTAATTGTGGAGATGTTTATTTTTATACATTTAAAATCCTATTCATTGCTATTTTTGCTGTATCTGCCTTTGCTACAGTATCATTTTTTCCTATTTACATAATCTAGTCAAAAGAGCAAACCCAGCCAACTGGGAATCACAAGGTTGATATCACACTGCTGCATATCCAAGCCAATTCGGCTAGGTGCTGATGCCACTGATGAAAAGCAAAGTCAATTCAGAGTGAAGACGACGCTTCATGAATAACAAAATGCTTTCAAATATTTTTGAAGCAATCGCTAAAATAAGCCCAAAAGTGTGTGTGTGTGTGTGTGTGTGTGTGTGTGTGTGTGTGTGTGTGTGTGTGTGTGTAGGGAAAACTGAACACTTTCAGCTCAAAGCTAGTTAAAAGTAGGACAGATAGCATAAATCCCAATATCCAAGACTACTTGATGAGCTCTGGCCATGCAGTGGGGCTTCTGAGTCTCCTGCTCCTAGCAGCTGCCTAAAGTCACTTGCCCAGCTTTCTTCCCAAATTGTATTGCACTAGCATAGATAAAATGCCCAAATATGCTAGGTTAGTACTATACACATACAGCTCACCCAGCTGATCACATAGAGATACCATTTCACATGGCGACTCTTTTGTGTGAATGGCCCTTAGAGCTAATCCGCTGCAAAACAGACAACCAAGTGAGGTTATCTGCTTTTGCAAAAGCTCTGTTTTGTACATTCTGAATTATTTACTTCCTGTATAGCTTTGTTCCTGTTTATCCAAGATTACTGTACTGACATCCCTCCTGCTGCAATGTGGGTTGTACTTGCTGTGGTCATCCCATGCTTCCAGCTGCAGGAAAGAAAATCAGAGACAACTCTGGGCTGCGTGTATGTGCATTTTGTACAATAGGGCAAGAAAGGAACTGACTTCAATGCTGCATGATGTGTGTGAGTTTATTAAACCAAGGTGCCCATTCAGCGTCTCTTACAGATTAAGCATAATCAGTCTGGGTTAAGTGATGGTGACTAGTATCCACTGTTGCTTTTTAAGAACATGCTGTGCCTTTCTGACTCAGAACTAGATCCACCTAAGTCCAACTGTCTTTGGAGAAATCCAGCAACTTGCAAGCCTAAGGTAGCCCACCTTGAATTGCAATCTACCCTCTGCCTTCTCCTGCAATAAGATGTCAGACCACCAGATATACACAGCATGTGTCACCAACATTTCCCCGAATATACAGATGCCCCTTGATAGCAGCTGTAAGGATCAGACAATTGTATTACTACTAGGACATGAATCATGGCATTGCTGTGATTCAGATTTCTAGGTGCAGTGGTTCTCTTAGAACTTTTTTCTTCAGTCAAGTTACTGCGCCTTATTGGTTTTGACATCAGCAGATTGCAAAAGGGAGAGAAACACACATTTCCACGAGATTTGCAGTAGCAAAGATTCATATCCAAGATAAATGAATCCAGAACCAACTAGCTTTCACAATTTGTTCTGGGAAAAAATATATATATCTTGTTTTCTGTGCTCAGGTGCTTAATATAATTTTAGGATCAGAGCTCATTCAAGGAGTTCATTGCAAACAGATCCTAATTTATGTCAAGAATAAAATCTACTTTATTTATTCCCTCCTTCCTGTCTTATTAAACACCTACACAAAATCCTCCCTGTGGAGTATTCTAAAAATGAGCAGATTTCAACATTAGATGAGGAGGAAATAGGGCAATATATCTTAATCAGCAGTTCAACATCTTGCCTCTACCCCAGCCACCAAATAGCTTAAGCCCATAAGTGAGGGTTGCGGTCATGCATTGTGTTCTCCCATCAGTTGTAAAGTTGAAGTATTGGGAGGGGGGCTTGATGGTGGTAGCAGGAGAGCAGAACAGAGCTGTGTTCTCAACTCCTTTTGGATGGTGCCTCCCCTTTTGTGTTGCCAGAGCTCTAAAGGGGGAGATATCCTCCACACTGTGATCACTTCTCTCCATTTTCTTGACCTGGTCAGGGAAACAGAGAGAGGGAGTGATTTTGGAGACCATTTTTCAGCACTCCGGCCGGGAACCCTGAGAGCCGGCACACTCCAAGATTGCTTCATCGGGGGAAAGTTGCATGTACATACACAAGTACCATAAATACAAGTGCCGGGGGACAGGCCTAGAATTGGGTTTGACCTGAGATCCTGCTATTGACTGTATTTTTGTATCTTTATATGTGACTCTGATTTGCATATAGAAATAAGGAAACACAGAGTCACTGTGCAGCAACTCCATATTGTCTATTAGGCAATTCTAGGCTGCCATGGTTTGTGCAGCAGCTGCAGGGACTGGATTTACTCCCATGTGGGCCTTTGAATGGGTGTGAGCCATGTGTGGCACCACCCCTGTTCCAGGTGTTCCTACCACCATTGCAGCTGCTACTCTGAGCAGGCGAATTGGATTTTGTGGGATTGTTGTTTTAATACAGCATGTGTGCCTGGCATTCTTATGCACGCTCCCAAAGGAGAAAATATTTCAGTTTAATAGCAAATCTAATAATTTGCAACTAGGTAGAGAACCAATTACACAAAAAAATAGGTTCCTTGTAATAAAAGTCCATAAACTATCAGTTTCACTTTAGGATCAAGAGAATGAGTGTTCCTTTGTAGCTTATCTCATGAACTTGCCTAGGACATTGCACTTAATGAGGTTTATAATTCACTTCAACGACATCAGCATCTTTAATTACGCCTAGCATTTAATCTTCACTGCACCACTTAAATCACAAGATCTAAAATTAAACCTTCTCGAGCCTAATCTAATAATAAACACGCATGACATTTGGTGGAAACGTGAGAGTCTGATTAGAGTGGCACACCATCTTGTTGCCGCCAGTTTCAACAGCCAGCTTTAAAGAGCAGTTTGAAGCCATCCTGATGTTGTGTTGGGTGGAAGCTTGTGCAATGGATGCATGGATGCAAGCCCCTTCAGGTCCCTGGTTTTTATTTCATAAGACTTTCTTCTTTTGCCGGAAGAGGCTAGCGATACACACTGAGCCCCAAACCTACAATTAGCAAAAATTGCCTAATGACAAGAACCACTGGCTTCATTGATGCACTTTATGGAAACAGCATTTAACCAGCTCACTGGCAATTATCGGCTCATGAAAGCAAAGATTAGTAGTGGAGCTGAAGCAAATACAGTTTCCTCTCTCTCCTCTACCCTCCAATTCATGAAAGCTTTCATCAGTGTGAACTATTTGCCAGTGGGAAGTTGTGGGACTTGATACGTTACCAAAATTCAGAATTTGATAATTTTAAAAGGAAAAAAAAACCCTTCAAATTGAGTTGCTGACTTTGAAATCAAATTGTTGGCAACATTCAGGAGTATTCATCTGGTAGGTTGCTGCTGGTGTCAGAGTGTTGTGTATCCTGACCTTTCTTGTAAGTATTGCGGCTTCAAGGCAGAGAAGCAGATAAATTTAAGAAGGTTCTTTTGGTTTGGATTCCACTTTCTCAGTTTTGGACCATCTCGCCACCAAGAAAACCTTTTCCCTGCATATGATCTTTGTGAAGAAATGAAATATGAGATATGAAAATGAACAATGAAATATGTCCATTTTCTCCTCTCTTACATTAGGGCAGGACTTCAGGAGGTACTTTTTTTTTTTAAAGGAGGTACTTTTCTTTTACAGAATCCTGAGGTCCACTACTTGGAACCAGGTGCAAAATAGTGGTTGAGGGCAGAGCAGAGGCATAGCTATACCCTGCAGATAGGGGGACGCACCCCGTGACACCCCCTGTGATGTCACAAGCCCTGTCCCTCACTCGTGACATTACAAGCCCCGCTGAAAAAATTTAAACACACACACACACACACACACACACACACACACACACACACACACACACAGTTTTTTCGGCGAAAAAGTCACCCTAGGGGCCTGGGTGGGCGACTCCTTTTGCTGCCGCCATGCCGCAAAAGGGCCTTTTTGCCACCGCCACTGCACCGCTGCAGAATTGCCACTGAAGCGGCGACTTGTGCAGCCCCTGCCATGTGTCATCCCTGCCGCTTGGGGGGCACCGCCCCCCAGCAATGCCTCTGGGGCAGAGCCAGGTGCAAAATGGGGGGCAGGGAGCCAACAACCTTCTGCATGTCAAGAGTCCTGCTGATGTTGCCATCCCATGCCATGTTCTTAAAGAATTATCAGAAAGAAAGAAAAAACCCTCTCAGGACTATCTTACATTTTTTCCAAGAAAGCTGGGAAAAACAAAAGAAAACATGAGGCACATACTGTAGCCTCCATCCCTCCCTGCTTTCCCAACACCCTTTTCAAGTAAACCTGTGAATTGGGTGGCAGCGACGACAGTGAGGGTTTGCTTGTATAGCTTTCTTTAACTAGCCTAGATATGTCTAAACATGCTCAAGGGTGTCATGTTCTGCTAACACATGGGATTTATACTTTCCTGTGGCTCCTGATTCCGTGAGGCATAGAAATGGATATGTTCCATTTCCATTCCACCCAGTTAGGAAATTGCTCTTAAAGATGGGAGTCTGTAATATCCAGGCCAGTTACAATATCTTTTCTGTCGGCAGTGACCTGCTCTACTTCTGGTTTCCTTCTTGCTTTGTAAGGGTTAGTTTTAGGGTTAGGGTTGCTTGGGTGTGGGAACAGGCAAGGAGGCCTGGATGGCAATGGCTGCAGAAAACTTCATTTCAAACCAGGTCCACAGTCAGAGGAGGGTTTTTTTTGTCCAGCTTATAATGTCTTGTAGCTTAATGAACCAGGGGAATTTGTATTCCAAAACATCTACTGAAATTTGCTCCCGTCAAAATCAGAGGATCACTATGGTACGATTCACCAGGAATTTTTCTTATGTAAATCCCATTGAAATGAATGGGAGGCATGCAAGAGCACTCACTTCAATGTGACGTGCATGCAGGATAATTTTCCTGGCGGATTATGACCTCTATTTCAGAGTTGGGAAATCATTTTTCCTGAGGGCAGATGGACTAATGATTCTTGGGTCACAATCTGGCCAAAGTTAAGCACTTTAAAGTGACACTGACTTCAGTGGGAAAGTTACACATGTGATTGACGGCCCAATCCTACTAATGTGTTTTGCCGCTGGAACAAGTGTTCCGGCAGCACAACGTGCTTTCCGGCAGTTCCAAAACATGAGTGACTGGCTCCGTGCAGCAGCAGACATCTGCCTGCTGCTGCAGGTAAAGCTTGTAGTGGTGGAGGTGGGGATTGGCAGAACAGGGTGGCGATGGGGGCAGGGAGGAGGACGGATTGGGACCAGGAAGGGGGCAGGTTTGGCAGCACCCTCCGAATCCTTACCCCCTTCGCGGGTCTGATCTGCCTTAATGGGTCCACATGACTTGAGCCAGCAATATTGCCAGTAGACCCGCTGGGCCAGCAGGGGCTAACCCCGGGGTAAGGGAACAAATGTTCCCTTACCCCAAGGAGGCCTCTGGAGGCTGAAACTCCCCTGCCTGATGCAAAGGTAGCTGTGTTGGCGCCACTGCATTGCCGTGCAGCAAATTAGGATTGGGCTTTAAATCTCTTCCATTGAAAGGACTCTGTTTTTGAAGTGTTTAACTTTGGCTAGATGGTGCTTTTGTTGTTTTGCTTATGTGTTCCCTTGTAGTAGGCAGCATGATTTGGCTTGCTCAACTCATTGGAGGAGGTATTTATTCCTTGAGCACCTTCCGCTCTTGGCTCGTGGCATGCTAGGAACTGGATTGTGTGAGTGTCTGTGAGAATGGTTGGGACTGGGGGGAGACCTCCGGGTGGATAGTCTTTCTTTCCAGCAGGGCACTGGACTAGGTAGCCTTTTGCTCCCTTCTAATTTTATGGTGCTGAAGCCACTTTTCTATTTGCAGATCCTCTGCATTTTCTTTCTGTCCTATGGAGCCATCCTTGTGACTGCTACTAATGTTACAACACATGGCTCTTAACTTAAATGTTTCCTTCTTAATCCTCACACCATGTATTCTTTCATCCTGTCTAATGTTTCTACTCAAAACTTCCAATGCCAATATAAACAACAGTGGTGATAATGGGCATCCTTGCCTTGTACCTTTTTGATGCCATCCCTATGCCCACATAACAGACTGTGCAGCCAGTCTGCATCGTCAAAAAGTCCAGCTTCCCGCTGCCAGCACAGGGGGTGTCCTGGGGGAAAAGCATCTGCCTTTTCCAGGCTGTGTCCTGCACCTGGTTGGAAGCTACAGAACCCAGCTGGCAGCAGGGGCAGCTGCTGTGATTACAAGGAACCATATCCCTTGTAATCACATCAGCAAAGGAGACATGGTTATCATAAGCATGAAGCCCAGATTTGTTACCACTTTCAAGCCATGGAAAGCTGGGGGAGGCCAAATGAAATCACAACACTGCAGCACATATGCAAGTCTGCTTTAACTCTTCGGAGACCCATGCGTTGTTTTCTGCAGTTTCATCCCTCCTTCCAGTATTGAAGCCAGACTGGTGAAAAGCTGCAGAAAAGTTGCAAAGTATGGCCAGGTAAGACAGGTGAGGAGGACAGGTTTCCTCTCCCTTCCCCCACATACTCCTTTTGTAGGTAAATAGATAACTCCACCCCTTACTTATAGGTGAATGGGGCAATCAATGTAGTAGCCCTGAAAATCTAATGTGGCCCTAAATGAACAGGGTCTGGTGGTCAAACTGCACTTGTTTTCATACTGTTACTTCCCATAGCTCCTTTTTAAACTGGACAAAACAAAAGGCTGAAAACAACATTATGCTGTGTAATGGGTAGTTTGACCTCCTGTGCCTCTAAATTTGCACCAGGATTCTGCTTCTTGTAGCAAGGATGGACTTGCAGCCTTGGAGTTCCAGAAAAAAAAAAAGTTCGATGAGCTAAGGGTAAATGGGAACTGGAGACAAACAATCGTTTTAAGGACATGATTGGAGAGATGCCTCCTTTCCCATAGTGTACACACATATTTACTGGTTCCACTATTGTCTCAAATCAAATAGGAAGTTCTTACACAATACCTCAAAAACCTGCAACACCTATTTACCAGAGGTGAAAGTAGGATGAGTGTAAGTGTACACATGCCAGCAGCAGCAATCCCTCTTTCAAACTGCTTCCAACTCTGCAAGAAATGATTATCTGTCACCACTCTAGGTCTCTTCCCCCTCGCCTTAGGATATTTAGAGTTAGAGGTGGAGTGTGTTCTGATACACTTTAAGCCCAACTTAGTAAAAGGTAGTGAACAATGAAAGCATTGAGATCCTGCTGTGATGTTCCCTGAAATCCTGGTAACAATAAAAAAAGAAACATTCTTCATCAGGAAGTCCGATCAGCAAGATTCTACGTCATCTGGGTCAGGGCACGTGGCTTTGATCAGGTCGGATCAAAGACTGGCAAAATCTCCATTTGGACACCAAGTTCCTTCTACTGTGCTTCGCTGCCAAACTAGATGTCATTTTTCAAGAGATCCAACTCATAAAAAGATGTTATCTATATCTGCAAGTTTAAAGGTAAATGTTATCGCAGCAGTGGGTTCTGTGGCATCCATAAGTCAATGTGTCTTCTTCTGGTGAAAGGGAGTCAATGACTTTGGATCAGGATATTTGTACAGGGGGAAAAAAAGCAGCAACCCCCACTATAATTACTTTTTTATTTTTAAAAAAACCCGCATTGTAGTGTCATTGCTCAGCGCTG
Organism: Plestiodon gilberti rubricaudatus; assembly: GCA_026170595.1. Classification (NCBI taxonomy): domain Eukaryota; kingdom Metazoa; phylum Chordata; class Lepidosauria; order Squamata; family Scincidae; genus Plestiodon; species Plestiodon gilberti. The sequence goes on along the minus strand of JANXHW010000003.1, from coordinate 60,599,506 downwards.
CTAATGATGATCGCAAGGGCAAATGATGTGTAATAAATCTAAGGAAACCCCAAGTATATACTGTTTAAATAATACAGAAGCATCCAGCCTTTCTTCCAGATTGTAAGGCCAGCCCTCCTTGCACAAGAAACAGGGCAAAGACAAAACAATAGCTTTTGCCCAATGTTCATCATGATCTATTTTTAAATGGGCCTCTAATTATGATGGAAAAGATTGCTTCACTGATAGTTAGCCCACCTTGGGACCAACCTTGAAAATGTATTTTGTGCAATCGCTCAACACCATCATCCATCTGAACATGGAACCACATTGGAAAAGCTCTGAAGGCAAGGAAAGCTGGGACTCGAAAAAGAGGAAAATAATTTTCATTTTTGTATCCATCTGTGACAGAACTGGGCACTGCAGTTTTAGGACAACTGATGAGTTAGAAAGGCAGTAGGGCTAAGTTTAGAAAACAACAAAACAAATTATTTATTACTTTTATACTGCACTCTTATTTTCACATTTTCACATTTTTATACCGCCCTTCCTCCAAGGAGCTCAGAGTGGTGTACATATTTCCTCCCCTCCTTTTTGTCCTCACAACAACCCTATGAGGTAGGTGGGGCTGAGAGATAGTGACTGGCCCAAGGTCACCCAGGCAGCTTCGTGGCTGAGCGGGGATTTGAACCTGGATCTTCCAAGTCTGACTCCCAAACCACTACACCATCCTGACTTCCTTCAAGCAGCTTACACATGTTTCCCAGATGGTCTCCCAGTCAATCAGCTTACAGGACCAAACCAGCTTAGCTTCAACTGTATCATTACAGCAAGTCCTCACGGACAGCCCAATCCTGCATAACCTCTGCTGCAGTGCGCAAAGCGTGCTGCGGCGGATTCTAAGCAGTCTCAGCCTCAGCGACCCCAATGGGCCTCCTTGGATGTGTGCCAGCAAAATGGCCGGTGCAACTCTGAGGAGGCCATGTAAGACCTCCCTGGCCCGGGAAGGGGCTTTGGATATTGGTGGAGTGCGCCACCGGTATCCCCGGTCCTCTCCCAGACCTGGCTGTCCAATACCCCCTCCTCCACCACCCCGCCCTTCCCATGCCCCCCCACCCTTCCCGCTTGCCATCCCGGTGCAGGACTTACAGTACCTACATACAATGGCACAGTCTGTGGCCGGCGGTAGAGTGTGCCAGCACCGCTTACTTCACAGGTGCCACTAACAGTTTGTCTAGGGAGGGAGGGGAAAGGGAAGGAAGTGGAAAGTAGGACGGAGGCTGTGTGCAAGGTACTGATCAAGAGGTGCTATGCCCTAGTCAGCCCTTCAACTTCCCTTAAAGCCTGTGAATTAAAAAAGGGGTAATGAAATCCATATACTGTGACCTTTCCTTCCAACCTTATGGAGTGTCTGTTTTTTACAATGCTGAATCATTCATGACAGTTTTATAAAAAGGAAAATTAACAGTCCAATTCTATGTGTACTGTGCGCTGGCAGTGCTCCTCTTCCATTGGCGCTGACTGTTGTAAAGTAGTCAGTGCCAGTCGTAAAAGGCACTCCAGCAGCACGCTACTCAGCATGCTGCTAGGGATGCTGGCGGGAAGGCCTGCGCCTTCCTGCCGGTGCCAGCGGATCCGGAACTGCCCGCCAATCCAGGTAGATGGCAGGAGAGGCTGGAGAGGGTGACAGGAGGGTAAAATAGGGCAGGGGAGGGTAAAATGAGGTGGCAAAAGTGATGAAGGAGGGTGGAATGGGGCAGGGATGGGATGGGGGATGGGCAGATCAGGTCCGGGAAGGGGGCAGGTTTGGAGGCAGTGATGATCGCCGAATCCTAACCCCCTTCTTGAATCTGAACCCTTGGCATGGGTCCATGTGGACCTGTGCCAGCTACTTAGCTAGTGCAGGTCCGAGTAACCCCCCCCCCTGCACCGCAGAGGCTTACCTTCAGAGAAAGGAACAATTGTTCCCTTACCCAGAGGAGACCTCTGCAACTACCCTCCATTGCAATCTGCAGTGGTAGCCATTTTGGTGCTGCTGCATCAGTGCGCGTGTGTGTGTGGGGGGAACGGGACAATAGGATTGGGTTCTAACTCTTGTACCTTGTCAAGAAAGATTTCAGTAATCCTGTGAGTAAGGTTTTTACCTTACTGTGAGTAAGATAAAACTCCAATTATAGGTAAAAGTAGAAGGTGCTGTGGGCAGCGCAAGCTACATCTTCAAGACGGTACTTGTGCCATAACTATTACACAGAATCTCAGAACTGGATGGCCACTGCTGGGGGCACTTTCAGAAGGCTGGAGGACCTTCTGGAACCAATCTAGAACCATCAGGGAAATACTGCAGCGATGAATGAACCTTAAGTAGGTTTTTTTTAATTACAGTTTTTGCCTAATCATCAGTTGCCTATTTACACTGCTCAAGATGTCCAATCTCAAGACAATACTGCATGTATCAGCCTTCAGGGCTGGCTCTTTGCTGGTCATTTTCACAAGCGAGGTTTTCATTCTGAAAATTAGATTTTTATGCAGTTCCCTTCACAGGGAATATAGGGCAAAATTAATGAGATCGAAGTGTCTTTTTAAGCATCACTGTGAAAGGGCTGAAGCAGTCTAGCCTTTCCTTAAAAGTGGATTAAAAAAAATCATTACCATAGAAGGGTCTTTAGAGGTGTCTCAATACAAAGTTGTTTTACAAATAACATTTACCGCCAAAGGACTAACAGATTAATCTCTGTGTTGGGAAAAACAGCTTGTAAAGTCTATTTTGGTATTGCCTAGTGCTCAGTTTCAGTAAAAATGGGCTGGCCATTTGGCCAGCAAGGGGATGGAGTACAGAGTCCTGAAACTTACCTGTGCCTAGAGCTTCATGGCTAAGTGGGGAATTAACCTAGACCAGGGGTTCTCAACCCCTTCCCGGCTGAGTATCACTTCCGGCATCACTCTCCTGCTGTGTACCACTGGAAGTTACTGGCGATGACATCATTGCCAGTTTCTTCCGGGTTTTCAGGGTTTTGGCAGTCAGAGAACACAGGTAGGAGACTCTGGGCAGGTGGGAGGGCCCTTCTCAGTGTTCCCGAGAGGCTCAGCCAAAGGCAAGAGACTCTCGGGAGTGAAAATGCGCCGCCAAAAGTGCCATGTCAGAGCAGGGCTCTGGTAGTCTGCCGGTCCAAGTACCACCAGCAGTTGGCTGAAGTACCACTGGTGGTACTAGTACCACTGGTTGAGAACCCCTGGCCTAGAGTATTTCAATAAAGGAACTCATTTGTTTCCTCCACTACTGGGTTCTCTGAATCTGTTGTTAGATTTATTAGACCCCAACTCCTCCATCCCTATCCAGCCGGATGCCACATGCGGTTTCAGAACCCCCACTGGTTGCCTCACCTACTTGCTTCCCATCTGCTTTACCGTAATATACAGAAACAAGCAAATACCGTATTGTCCCGAGTATAGGACGCTCCTGATTATAAGTCACACTCTTAAAGTTTGGTGCTATTTTTTAAAGAATACATTTTTAACTTTTAACTTAAATATACACATTAGTAGAACAGTACAGCTTTAGTACAGTTAAAGGCATAGGCACCCTGTCCCTTATTGAATCTGGGCACTCTAGTATTAGTAGCCTTCCCAGATCCAAAGGGGGACAGAGTGCCTACCTTTTAACCTTTGGAATTTGGGCAGGTGTAGCTTGTTGCACCCTTCCATGATGATGAGCTGCACCTGCCCAAATTTCAATGAACAGCACAATCCTATGCATATCTACTCAGAAGTAAGTCCCATTGCATTCAATGGGGCTTACTCCCAGGAAAGTGTGCATGGAAGTGCAGCCTAAAGGTAGGCACTCTGTCCCCCTTTGGATATGGTAAGCCTATGCAGGAGCTCTTGCTCTCAACTTTCAAACTGTACTCTCAACTTTTAAACTGCAAGATCAATAAATATCTTAGTTTCCACAGAGTCCTGGGGTTAAAACTTAAGGGTTAATTTTTTCAAATGCTTCCACAGGCTGCTGAGAGATAATGATCTCTCATGGTATTCAGCCATTTAGCAAGTGATTAAGAACTGTAAGGAAAGGCTTGAAAACACAGTGCTTTGCAGTTTGAAAAAAGAGAGAGGAAAAAAAGCCCCATTTTACCTTTGAAAAGAGACTCTGAGAGGCTTGGTTTGAAAGCGCTTTGCATAAAACACTAGGCAGAAACGCTAGGCTTTGATTGTAGAGTGCACCCCCTACTTTAAAGACTTGCCTTAGGGGATAAAAGTGAGTCTTATATTCTGGCAAATACAGTATTATGAAAACACCTCAGCACTTATAGGGAAAAACGTCCTACTACCTGAGAAAGAGGAAACACGCGACATCACATTCTGCTTGTTTTCTTTTATGGAAGCAAAAACTATTGCAAGAGAACCATCCCTCAATTCTGTACTGTAAGAACCACATCATATACATGAGTTGCTTCCTTTAAAGAAGAAAAAATAGTTATGATAGTAACAACTTCTGATGCCAAATAGGACTCCTTGTCGGCGTTGCGCAGCCTTCCTAGCATGCGCCCTTAATAAATGTGCCGTCTTTGAGGCATGTGGGCTGTTTGTTCAGACATGGACCACTTGTCATCTTTTAGCTAATAGGTGCAAAGAATGGAACAATGAACTACAGGTTCCAAATGACTGGCAGTGGCAGTAAATTTATTTTGCCGCTAACGGCCTTTGTAACGCTCAGACCAACTTTATCTCATTTTACCGTGGGTGTGCAGAGATAATTGCTGAAGTACTTTGTTAAAAAGAAAAGCTCTCTGCGTTTCCATTAACTCGCTGCATGGTGCCTGTTTCACTTGAGTGCACTAGGTACCACTTACAGTTCAATTTTACAGCCATGATGGACTGAAACGTATCAACCTGCTTTCTCTCCACTCCACTAATTGCATGCATTAATCAAGAGGAAGATTTAGATTATTTTTTTTATTCTCCCCCCCCTTTTTTTGGCCTCCTTTTGTGAATCTCCTTTTATGAATAAAAAGCAGGAAGCCAAAGCCAGCGAATCCCCAACTGCCACAGGATTAAATAAAGTACCGTTTTACCACAGCAGGGTGTAATAAGTGACTGTATAGTGGGAGCACACCAAGCATACAGAAGCGATTGCAAATTAAAACAACAATAACAAAGAAGAGCATTGTACACGGTAAATCTACAACATGCATATTTGTTTACATAATCATGTTGGAATTCGCTTTGAAATTTTGCCTGGAAAATGTATTAGGTCTGAAGGGTGAAGATTGAAATATCGGAGTCCACAAATTGCTAAAGCAAAATAGGGGGAAAAATATGCAGTGGGGTTGAAAAAGGAGACAACCAAAGAAGATGGAAATACCAAGAATCCCTTTTGTAATGGGTCGGGGCTGACAAGCCACTAAAAGGCTAGGATGCAAGATAATTAAACAAACTGCAGGAAATGCGAACGGTGCCTGCATTCCTTCCCTTTCATTTTTTTTCTTAAGATGATTAATTTTTGTCTTTTAAAAGAATGGCTTTGAGCATGACTTGTGCTGGCCTGCGTTTAATTGTATCAGCTGTTCACACCGGGGGAAAAAAATTGATACCCTTTCCATTCACCATGACATGCTTTAAAGCATGACATGGAAATTGGAAAAAACCAAGTGCTTTTCTCCTGCCAAGGTTTTTTCAAGGCAGGAGAAAAAACTTAGTTGTTTTCTCCACACCAGGGGCCATATTTTGCAGCTCTGATTCACCATGAATAGATCTTACCAGGATATTCTTGAATTCAACAGCACTTCAGACATAAGTGCCACTGTAAATTTTGCAGATGCCTAGGCCCATTGTAAAATGAGGATGGCAAATGCTTCACAACTTCACACGGGCATATTATGAGGCCCTTTGCAATTAAGGGATGGAAAAAGACTGGGGGGAAAAGGAAGCCGTGATACCCGCTATGATCCCCACAATGTAAAAGTTACCCATCAAGCCTTCCAAAGTCATGACATCTGTTTGCAAAATAACTCATAAAATCATGAATTATTTTCAGGTCAGGGACCAAGGGGGCTGTTTTACTTTTTGAACAATGCTAATGTGCGTAGACATTTTGATGAAGGTAGAGTTCATATTCTGCCCATTTATGGTTTATTGTATTTTATGGACAACTCACGGGTTATGTTAGAGCAGGTTTTAATCTGATATGGGCATTATTCTGTCGTCTGACTATGCGTGTGTGACGATTATAGACAAAGAGGACAGGCAGTCCCCATCCAACACTCAAACACCTCCATTAGCTTCCACCAGCTAGCATTCCTGGTTTGGATGCCTTTTTAACCACCCACTTATTACAGAACAAGAAAAGAACCTCAACATTGTCTGGGAAAGAAACCTTCTCAATTGGTAGCATGACCTGGCATGGCATGGGTGGGCTGAATGGAAACTCAGAAGGTATGGCAGGCAATTAAGAAGTAGAATTGAATTTATGTAAGGAAATTGGAATTTACATGATGTTAGTAAAGTGTAAAGGAAGAAAAAAGATTAAAACAAAGCTAAAAGGCATGAAGAGGCAAAATCACTTCCAGCCCAATCCTATCCTCAATATAGCAACACCAAAATGGCTACTGCTGCATCATCGGGGGGGGGGGAGTTGTGGAGGTCTCCTCTGGGTAAGGGAACATTTGTTCCCTTACCCGTGGGCAAGCCTCTGCAAAGTGGAAAGGTCTACTTGGAGCTGAGCTAGCAAAATTGCTGGTGCGGGTCCTCGTGGACATGGGTCATGGAGTTGGGTCTGGGAAGGGGGCAAGAATTTGGTGGCTGCTACCACTGAACCCACCCCCTTCCTGGAGCTGATCCGCCCTTTGCCTGTCCCCATCGCCGCCCTGTTCTGCCCTCCCCTGCCTCCTGGGGACGTGGATCAAGGCCGGGAAGGGGGATATGATACTGGTGAAGCTGCTGCTGCTGCCTATACCAGCCCCTTCTTGTCCACAACATACACCCCTCTCCACCCTGATCTCCATCCCATTTCTCCCCTTCCGTTCCCCAATCCACCCACCTTGTACCTACTGCACACCCCTTTGCACCAACTTACAGGTGCTAGGGGTCCTTTGAAAGCCACTGGCGCATGACTATGGCCTCCCGCTGCTTGTGGTGGTGGCCTAGCTGAGCAGAATGGTGGGTTACTTTTTGCAACCGCCATAAAGCATGCCCCACTGCCGGAATGAGATTTCTGGAGGCGCGGTTTGTGAAATGAGAGCTTGCCAACCTCATGCGTGGCGGGCAGCCCAATCCAATGTAAATCCCCTGCAGGATGCAGTGGCAACGGCGCAGGCTACACTGCATCCTGCTGGGGATTTTTGGCTGCTGGAGGTCTCCTTAGGGTAATGGGACATTTGTCCCCTTGCCCCAGGGTAAGCCCCAGCAGCAGCATCAACAGGTCAACTTGGACCTGCACCAGCAATATGGATGGCGCAAGTCCTCTTTGAATCAGGTTGATCCTGTCCCCTCCTGGGCCTGATTTTACTTGGGAGAAATGTGGGTTTTACTTGGGATTCACTCGGAAAGAAATGGCTGAGACTTTGTGCTTCAGCAAATGCCAAGAAATGCCAGCTGCCCCCAAAGCCAATTGGCTTGCTCTGTGACAAACCACCTGCGGCATGCAGTGGCAATATGTGATTCATCTTCAGATTTAACTATTGTCGGAATCAGGTTCTTTTCAGACTACAGCTAAGGAAATCTAATTTCACTGTTTGAGCTGGAAGACCCCAGTGTGTTGCACCTTCTTTTGAAATGGACGTATAGTCACTCATCCAGCCATTATGTGTGGTGGATAATGACATCATTCCCATGCCTGACAAGACACACTGATGCCTTGACACAATGAGGATAGCACGTTCGATGCCAGAACATACAAGGGTAAGGAAAGAGGAAACCTCTTATTTTTGTACCTCCTCCGTAACATCCATGGTGGTATGTGTTATCCTTAGATGTAGGCTTGCCAACTTTTTTTCCTGTCAAAGCTCCTGTGCATTTAATAATCTATTGTAAGAGCATTCATTACGACAATTTTTGTTATACTTCATCATAGAGTTCTTGTCCCACTACCATAAACACAGTGTGCCTGAATTCATAGGAAATTTGGGACCTCTCCAGCTAGGAGGGAAAATGAGCACTGGAGCTAGGATGTTCCCAAGGCTGCAAGAAGCTGGGCGGGATAAATGTTGTATATGACACACAGCCCAATCCTCCGTAACATTCCGGCACCGGAACGAGCGTTCTGGCAACGGAAGAGGTCGCAAACGTGCCAAAAGGCACGTTTGCGCCTCCTTGGGAGTAAGGGAGGCCGGCGCAAGGCCGGCCTCCCTCACTCCAGTGACGGACCCAGCCGTAGCCAGCAGTGGCCCGTAAGTCTCCCGCTGCCGGCCACGGAAGCAGTCCGGCCGCCAAAGGGAGGGTGGCCATTGGTCCTGGCGGTCCGGAAGGGGGTGGGGGATGGCTGTCAGCCATATCCTGACCCCCGCCAGATGCCGGAGCTTTACATGGCATCCTCTTACTTCCGCCAGCAAAATAGATGGCAGAAATCCGAGGAGGCTGATCTGCTCCAGCGGCGGCAGCAGCAGCAGCAGCAGGAGGTGGAGGCGGGGAGTGTTGTGTGCGAGCGCGCGCGCGTCTGCCCGTCCACCCGCCTCTACTTTCCCCTTCCCGGCTTCGTCAGTCAGCGAAGCCAGAAGGGGAAAGGAGAGGCGGGCAGGCGCGCTCGCTCACTCGCTCGCTCGCACAACACTCCCCCGCTCGCACAACACTCCCCGGCTCCTCCTCCTCCTAAGTCCTGCTGCTACTGCTGCCGCCGGACCGAAGCCCCCTACAGTAAGGATGCTGTTGCCCCCCAGAATCCGGCGGCGCCCTCCGAGCGGCAGCGCCCCCCGAGCGACGGCATCCCCCCTGGGGCGGGCCACTCCCTGGAGCGGCAGCGGCAGGCGCAGGGACCTCAAGATACGCCTCTGGCTCCATGTTCCGCCGCAGTCAGACCCTCCGTTACACGGGAACACAGAGCGCCCCCCGCCCCCTCGCCTTTGGAGCCATTCAAGTCAGTGAAAGCACCTGACTTGAATAGCTCCAAAGGCGAGGGGGCAGGGGCGCTTCGTGCTCCCGTGTAACGGAGAGTCTGACCACAGCGGAACTTATAGCTCCGCCCCCCTGCAGTGATGCCAGTGCTGGCTGCCGGTGCACAGGATCCGGTGGACGGCCACCATGGGCCGCCGGCCGGATCTTAGGTAGGATTGGGCTGACAGGCAGTAACAACTAAGGATAGTAGGCCTTGCAGCCCCATCTTTCCTGTTACATCAGTGGAGACCCTGGTCCTGGAAGCACTTAAATCAGATCCCATTCTCAGGAACAAGCTACACCTGCCCACATTTCTGCTCCTAAAGGTCTAGCACTCTGGCCCGGTTGGAGATCCGGTAAGCCTAGATCTGGTAAGCCTATTTGAGGTGGTTGCTCTGCCTTTTAATGGTGGTTTCTGTTGTAGCTGGGGTCCAGGAGGTGATTATGAGAGGTTCTGTGGCACAGTAGGGAAGTCCAGGCATGTGGCAAGGAGGCATATATGTCTGAGTCCTGGATTATTCATCTGGGTCCAGGTGTGGTGTGCCCTTTGTAGTGTTTCCTCCAGAGTCCCCACTAGAAGGAGTCTGGTCCTAGCATGTATTGGGGTCAGCAAGGGCTCCCCTTCCTCTTCTGAGGAAGTTCCATCAGACTCTGGGAGCCGGTAGGTCTTGACAAATACAGGTGCTTCTAAGGCATATTCACATGTGGTCTGAAACGTGAGACAGAGGACTGTCTGTTGCCTTCCCATAATGGGCCTGGCACGACTTGAGGAGTATTTCCTGGATTCTGCCTCCCTACTGAACGAGGAAGACAGCAAAGAGGGTATTCAAGTGATCCCCTTTGTCTTGGAGTTGAACATGTTGCCAACATAACAGCACTTAATACTTGTAGTCTGCACCCTTGATCTTCAAAGCCCTTCACAAACAAACTCCAGAATAGCATAAGATGGAACAATCTCAATTGATTTCTTTCAGTGGCAAAGAACTTAGTAGTTTCCATAAAGGATTACACATTTGCTATAATAATTAAAACAACAACAACCTCACATTAAAATCAGCTGCTATGCTAACTAAAATAAAAATTCATAAGGAATCACAGCCTTCATGCTTGAAACCATAATCCAGTTGCTGTTTGCCGAGGGAACTGGCTTTGCTAACAAATAGCTTTGCTACACCATTTATTCTGTAGTCTCCAGTGCTGGAGTGTAGCAGCAGACTAGATACTTGTGAGAATCTGCCAGATTTAAATGCAGAAGTCCCTTGGAGGCTTTGCAGTTGCCTTGATTATGCTGCCACCTGGAATCTGCTTCCAGCAGTGACAGGTATGTGTCCTGGGGGTGCCAAGCACAGCCTGGCTGCTTAGCTCACTCTCTGGCTAGCCCCCATAGAGAGTATGCTGGAGTTGCTACAGACTTGCACCTGAAATGAAATTCAAAGTGAATTTGGAGAATTCAGGTCAGGAGAAACATTTATAGAAATGTTGTGTGACGCTAAATTAATTTTGATAGGATTAATGACATTCCTCAGGAGATGTCTACAAAATTCACGTACCGCTGATGGTTTTGCTCGGGCAAAACATCGGTAGGAATTCTGAAAGAACTACAAGAATTTCCATCACTGCAGTGAAATTCTTCAAGGGTGCTTTGCACATCTCTAGCAGGGTGACCAGATACAATGGAGGACAAAGTGCCTATACCTTTAACCATTGTATAGAAGAGGGAATTTTGGCAGGTGCAGCATTCTGCACCCTTCCATGATGAGCTGCAAAAATTCCTGCTTCTATACAATGGTTAAAGGTATAGGCACTTTGCCCTCCATTGTATCTGGTCACCCTGATCTCTAGACATACCTGAACAGGAACCAGAAAGAACAACATGGACTACTTCAAATGATACTTTGCTGACTGGGTCCTACTCCATGTGATTAAGGTTGAGAATATGTCATCATGAACATCCATGTCCGGCCCTTGTCCCACAATGCTGTGCCACCATTGCTTAATTGGGTGTGTGTGTGTGTGTGGGGTTGAATCTAAACCTCCCTGCAATTAAGCAGTGGTGCCCAGGTGTGAGGGGATGAAGCAGGACATGCTCATTCATAGCACCATGGGGGCGGCGGGGAATGATGGGGCTGGTTGGTGAAGTATCAGCCAAACTGACCTCATAATGGGCATTTCAGCAATACAAACATAGCCAATCAATAACTTTCAGGTTGTGCTTCCCTCTTCCACTCCCAGCACACACCCATATCTGACACAAAGTCTGATTTACGCAACCAGTGTTTAAGTTCATTATGTAAAGGTAAAGGTATCCCCTGACAATTAAGTCCAGTCGTGTCCGACTCTAGGGTGTGGTGCTCATCTCCATTTCAAAGCTGAAGAGCCAGCGTTGTCCGAAGACGCCTCCGTGGTCATGTGGCCGGCATGACTCTCCTTGCCGCAGCGCATAGCATGCAGCTGGAACACGGAGCGCTGTTTACCTTCCCGCAAGCGGTACCTATTTATCTACTCACATTGACATGCTTTGGAACTGCTAGGTTGGCAGGAGCTGGCCAAGCAACGAGCGCTCACCCCGTCGCGGGAATCGAACTGCCGACCTTTCGATCGACAGCTTATGGTTCAGCGGTTTAACCCGCTGCGCCATCCGCTGGCCTAAGTTCATTATGAGTCCATGATTATTTTTTCTTGATCAACCTGCGCTGGTTCCCCCAAATATCTAACTAGAAGTGGTACCACTCCACCCACCTAGATTTAGCATGTCCCTGCAAAGAAGTATTCTTTAAAAGAGTAAGTTTCTAGCAATCTTGTTTGAAGAAAAAAAAAACCCCATTCTTTAAAATGGTAAATATTTGACATTATTGGAAGATGGAGCAGCTGCCACACAACTGGCAGTTCTTTGTCCCTTTCCCTGGTCATTGTAGAGTGGAACTACATTACTTGTGGAGACCTAGTCATACTTTTGTTGCCTAGCCTGATTTTCAGTGTATGTCCTGTTCTGGAACTTCTTGCCTATAATATAATTGGAGTGGAACAAAAAGCTTTCAGTAAACTATGTCGCACTAACAAGAAGATCTTCCTGAAAGATATCCACTAATATTCGCTCATTTTCATGTTCGTTGCATCGGTGATGCTGTCTAACCATCTCATCCTTTGCCTTTCCCTTCTCCTTTTGCCCTCAATCTTTCCCAGCATCAGAGTCTTCTCCAGAGAGTCCTCTCTTCGCATTAGGTGGCCAAAATATTTGAGCTTCAGCCTCAGTACCTGTCCTTCCAGGGAACAGTCTATAGAAGCCAAAACAAGAAAGGGCTAAAGTCCTATGCAGACATTATCGGTTGTGTGTACAAGAATATTGGGGGGGGGGGGGGAAGAGCGCACTGGCAAGTCCTTCCTCTGTACCAATGTGTTCCTTAACAACATCTCCTTGTTCACCATCCATACAGCATTTGTCTGCAGTAACAAATGCTGAACATGAGAAGCCTTCCCATGATAAAAGTCAGTGCTGCACTCATGGTAGGTCTTTAGAGGGCATTGGGGGTGGAGGATGGGGCTTGCCTGTGCTTTCTCATGCTGCCGCCTCTCCCCCCCCTCGCGTTCATGTATGTACAACTGATAACATCTGCATTGGCCTCTTGTGGCACCTTAAATCCCAACAAGGTGATTGCAGAGTGAGATCATCAAGGGCTTACAGCACAGTCTTGTACATGTTTACTCAGAAGTAAGTCCCAATGTGTGTAATGGGCCTTACTCTTAGGAAAGTGCAGAATCCTAAAAAAGATCATGCATGCCGCAGCAAATACGTTTGTCTTTACTGAACCACAGGACCCTTTGTGGTTCTTGCATTTACCAGTGTTCACTGCCATTTTATTGCCCAGTGCCTTGTTTTCATGTCTCTCTTCTTCAGTTTGGCAGCTCTTTTTCTGCCTTGAATAGTTTTCTCATGGATGTGGATTTTGCTACTTCATTGTCCAGATTCCGGATTATGAATGCATATTAAACAGAATGCATCCTGCGTAGAGATTTGTACAGATTTTACTTTCCTCTCCAGCCCTAATATGGATATGACTGTCAGTCCAGAACATTATTAAAACCACATTTCTCTTACTCTAATGTATACTTTTAACATTTTGATTCTTTCTCTCCCCCCCCCTGCATTCTAGTACCCCTTATTGATTCTACCCACCTTGGTGCCAAGTCATCATTAGTCTTACTTGTATCTCACTAGCTACTCCTTTCATTATTCTCCTCTCCAATGTTCATGGTAATACTGTGTCTCTTGGGGCATCTGGTTCACTGGGTGGCTCTCACAGGCTATATATCATGTTGCCAACTCCATATAATGATGGCCATTTTCCCGTACTGCCTTTTGTCATTCCAGCTGTTACAGACTTTTCTCTTTGCCAGTGAATCTGTTTTAGCAATGGAAAAAGTTGCTACAGTGAGAATGCTAATCGGAGTGACAAGTAATAAAAATATGCTAATGATGCTTAAGCCATCCATCTTCCTAGCCAGAAGCTCGCGGTGCATATTCTAAAACTCCTCTGTGTAGTACAGTTTGCGACTACAAGGGATCCATCATTTAATCTGCGGTTAAAGCTTATCTTTAAAATACAAACCTGAACAAAAATAATAACCCTCATCCCATGCAGAGCAAGAAAGACGGGAGTATATGTTTAGGATTCAGTCCTCTAATCGCTGTAATTCTTCCTTTGTAGAGTGAATCTTCTTTTATACATTAGAATATGGTCCAGCAGCATCACACGGAAACTGAGGGACTGAATAATGGATTAAATATTTCTTTTCAAAAATGTTCTCAGCCTGTGAGTCCATGTGATCGGTGAATAATGAGCTGTCTCATCTTGCTTCTAAAGAGGTGGAAAGACCATTCCAACTCAAGGCAAAAATGAAAATGCATTGCTGTAATAAGATGTATTATGCTAATTTCTTCCCCATTTTGATCAGTTTTGAGTTCTGATGTCCCTGCCAAGGTATCCATGCACCTCTCGTAGTCATATTTCATAGTCCTGCTAAAGCAATGTGTTATTTTTCACTCTCCCTTTGGGTTGCATTTCAAGCATTATGTTGTGCATGAAGAATAGTGTAGACAAAAAAAAATGAACATATCAATTAGATGTTCTAAATAGTGGCAGTGTGTAATAATTGACACAAAATAAAAACAAACGATCTCTCTATAGCAGGGGTGGCCAAACTGTGGCTCCTGAGCCACATGCGGCTCTTTGACATATAATCAAAGGGGCAGCAGGTCTGGCTCAGTTGGTAGAGTCTCATATATGCCTGAAGATCTGAAGGACGGCAGTTTGAGACAGCCAGAAGTGTCTGTCGGAGAGCTGCTGGCACGCCGAGCTGATACGTTGCAGAGTCTCTGTGGGGGAGAGAAACTGCAGCTGCACTTGAGGGACAGTCAGGGTTGCCTGTCAGCTGAAGTATGGTGAGACGAATGCCAGAGAGAGAGAGCTGGATTGTGAAAGAAACCATCTAGAATGAAGGGTTCTACGAAAGATTAGAACATATTATTGTATTGTTAGAATCCCTTGGGGTTTAGAAAGCCTGCCCATGTAAACCGCCTTTGAATTAAAGTCGGAGGAGAAATCCGATGACCAAAGAAAAGGCAATATATAAATACTGGTTTATATTGTTGTTGACAAAGATTATAAATATTATTATTATTATTATTATTATTATTATTATTATTATTATTATTATTATTATTATGTGCAGCTCTTGGAAATATGTTGGCTGAGCTCCTTTTTGCATCACAATTAATATAACAGGTAAATAAGAAATTTTCAAGCTTTGTAATTATTTACTGGGTATAAACTGAGAGTCCACTGGATTAAAACATAAGTTTAACGTTCACGGTGAGTAAATAAGTTTTTTAAATATTGCGGCTCTCAAACATCTGAGTTTTATCACATGTGGCTCTTATGTTAAGCAAGTGTGGCCACCCCTGCTCTATAGCATCAGAAGCATTGACTTCTTGATGCCTACTATGCTCCCAAGAGTTCCCAATGCCCATCACCAAAGCTATCTCCCACTAAAGCAATAACATACCAGTCACTGCACTAGTTGCTCTTTCTCCTTGCACTCCTTGGATTTGAAAAAGAAGGGAATGGAGCAGCAGAAGTGTCACTAGGGTTTATGTCACCCAGTGCAAGAGCTCATCGTGTCACCCCCATTAACTTTATTTATTTTAATATATAACAGTACAGGTCACCCAACAAATCGGTAACCAACAAAAAAACTGGCCAACTTGATGACACTCACACTACTGAATAAGAGTTCTAGTATTAGCTCCGATGCATAGAAATAAAAGCTGACTCATACTAACACCTTATTGGTTCCATGTTGTGTCATAGTTGCACGTCATTGGCTCTCAGAACAATCAGTCTCATTGATCAGTTTTGACTTAAGGAAATTCACTTTTTAAGGCAGTTGTGTGTTCTTTCTCCGGTTACATGGCCATAACTTTTGATAGAATACCGATAATTCAAAACTTTGTTTCATTACATTTTGCATTAAATTACCTTTAGAAAGATATATACCGTATTGCCCCGAGTATAGGACGCTCCTGATTATAAGCTGCACCCTTAAAGTTTGGTGCTATTTTTTAAAAATACATTTTTAACTTTTTTTAACTTAAAGAAAATATACACATTAGTAGAATAGTAAAACAGTACAGCTTTAGAACAGTTAAAGGCATAGGCACCCTGTCCCTTATGGAATCTGGGCACCCTAGTATAAGTAACCTTCCCAGATCCAAAGGGGGACAGAGATCCTACCTTTAAGCTT
Organism: Plestiodon gilberti rubricaudatus; assembly: GCA_026170595.1. Taxonomy (NCBI): domain Eukaryota; kingdom Metazoa; phylum Chordata; class Lepidosauria; order Squamata; family Scincidae; genus Plestiodon; species Plestiodon gilberti. The sequence goes on along the minus strand of JANXHW010000003.1, from coordinate 60,583,645 downwards.
TGGAATTTGGGCAGGTGCAGCTTGTTGCACCCTTCCATGATGATGAGCTGCACCTGCCCAAATTTCAATGGTTAACAGCACAATCCTATTCCTATGCATGTCTACTCAGTAAGTCCTATTGCATTCAATGGGGCTTACTCCCAGGAAGGTTTGCATAGGATTGCAGCCTAAAGGTTGGCACTCTGTCCCCCTTTGGATATGATAAGCCTATGCAGGAGCTCTTGCTCTCAACTTTCAAACTGCAGAATCAATAAAAATCTTAGTTTCCACAGAGTCCTGGGGCTGGAACTTAAGGGTTAATTTTTTCAAATGCCTCTAAGGCTAGAGGTTGCTAGAGAGATCCTGGCCATTTAGCAAGTGATTAAGAGCTGAAAACACAGCTTTTGCAGTTTTAAAAATGAAAAAGCGTTTTACCTTTGAAAGAGACTTGGAGAGGCTTGAACTAGGCAGAATATGCTAGACTTTGATTGTAGGCCACACCCCTACTTTAAAGACTTGCCTTAGGGGACAAAAGTAAGTCTTATACTCAGGTCAATACGGTAACTTGTTGGTATTATTCATAAATACAAGGTTTTCACAATTTTAGCCACTAGTGGTAGTGGTGTCACACACACACACACACACACACACACACACACACACACACACACACACACACCCTTTGAGTGTGTTACCCGGTGCAGTCCACATACCCGGCACCCGCCTAGCGATGCCACTGTGGAGCAGAACAGAAAGTGCGGAAGACTCTGCATGATTTGAGCCTAGATATGTGTTGTAGATGCAGAGTGCATGAGTGACGCATTATCTTTTGTGCACCCACCAGGGCTTTTTTGGGGAATTTTCTGACTGCAGCTCCTTGTGCTGCATCATAACTGTCTTAGGATCTAACCACTGCATGCCTGGGATCAAAGAGCTTCCCATAGGAATAGGGAAGAAATTGTTTCAGGGTCTTAGGTAGATGAGGCAGGGTTTAAGCTCAGCCCCCTGAGTCAAGAGGGCTTTGATGACTTCTTCCCAGGAAGGGTCCCTACCTCTTACCCTACTTCCCAACTGCTCACCTTGCTTGTTCCTTGTGTTGTCTCTCTAAACAACATGCACCTCCTGATTATTTAAAAGGGATGCGCAAGGTGAGGTGAGTGGGTAGGGAGGTGGATCATTGCTGCCTGCGCCTGAAAAAAGAGGGCAATCATGTGGCAATCCGTGTCCCTATTCACTCACCTTGTTTTTTCCCCTTTCAGTTCTTTTGAATAAAACAGGAAGAGTAGGATGTGCTGCTGGGAGCTCCCAGCATGGTCCTCATTTTCTGCTTTGTTGAAAAGGATTATGTGGGAAAGAGTGAGGTAGGGGGGTGGATTCTTCTGCTTGGGTTTGGGGGGAGTGTGTGCTCACGCTGTGGCAGCAGGGCAGGGGCAATATCAAGTGGTGGAACGTGACGCGTTCTGGCCCCCCCACACCCCGCCCCCTTAAGGGTAGACCGCTCCCATCCCGGCGACGATCTGGTAAGCCTGTGCATAGAACAAAAGGTGCACTGGACCAATGAAGACAAGGAATCCAAGCTACAGCCTTTAGGAGCTGGCTGGCGCTGCATTTCCAGGATGAAATCTGGGATTCAACATGGAACCTGAGAAATTTTGTTTGGTGTGGCTAGTGGACACAGACTAGCAGTTCTTTCATGCAGGCCAGTAAGAAGAATTCCCTGGAATTGCAGGAGCATGTTGAAGGCTTCAGAAGTAGAAGCTGAGATTTCGGGTATATGCTGAACATAGCATAGGGAGCTTTCTCTGCGATCCCTCGATTATTGGCCATGCTTTTAATAAAGCGTTATTTGCATTTTCACAGTGGCATCATATTATTACTGATTCTCGTTCAACTTTGCCTTGATGTATGAGGAGTTTATGCTGGCTTCTATTAGCCATGATATTTTTGGTTGCTTCATGAGCTTTTAAAAATAGGCTATTTGATGCTACTTGCTCCCTTTCTGTCAGTATACAACAGACTTGAACTCCAGGTGTTTTGTTAATTCATGGCTGCCCTATATTTCTCTCAAGAAGGTAATTGTGTGCTGTGCTCACCTGTCTTCCCTATCTGTTTTAAAACAGGCATAAAATCTAACACAGAGTCAGTTTTGTTATCTAAACAAAATTCTCTGACCTGCTGAAAATACTATGGAGGAAAGAAAATCTTTCCTTTCAAAATAACCTATTTTAAGTCCTGCTCTTCAGAAAGTCATGAAAAGTGAGTAGGCGAGGGTACAGTACAGTACTTGCATTCTCAACATTCTGTATTTGTCTGTAGTATTTGTATCCCATCCTTGCTCTAAAGCAGGGGTTCTCTACCCCTTCCCGGCCGACTACCACCTCTGGCGCCACTCTGTTGATGACATAATTGCCAGTTACATCCAGGTTTTTTTGTTTTCGAAGGCCAGAAAATGCAGATAGGAGACTCTGGGTGTGCGGGAGGGCCCTTCTCAGTGTTCCTGAGAGGTTCGGCCAAAGGCAGGAGCCTTTCGGGAGCAAAAATGGGGCGCCAAAAGAGCCACATTAGAGCGGGGTTCTGGTGGTTCAGCAGTCCGAGTACCACTAGCAGTTGGCCGAACTACCACTGGTGGTACTAGTACCACTGGTTGAGAACCCCTGCACTAAACCATCATATACTAAGGTACCAAGCAACCCAATCCCAAACGCATTATTTGAAGGCAAGTTCTATTAGTTTCAGTGGAACTAACTTTCACATAATAGGTTTACTTAAGTAAAACTTGCTGGTCTGACTTACTTCCTGATAAGTGTGCTTTGGGTTACAGCATAAATCCTACCAAAATTAGAGGAATTGGGAGCTGAACTGTTTGATTAGGGCTAATTTATATCATTTGGATTTAAGTGTGCCTGTTTTTCTATGCGCTGCATTCAGTGGCCGGGATCCAAGAGCTATTTTTCCATAAGCCTAAAATGGCCCAGTTCTATTGGCTCAGTTGGATTTGTGATTTTTGAACAGAAGACTCTCATGCCCCGTAAACTGCTACGCAATGGATTGGGCAAAATGTGTGGTGACCAAAGTTGGTATGGAACCAGTGCCAGTCTATTGCATTTTCTTGGCAGTGGTGCTCCATTCTTTTCCTCTCCTTTCATGGAATCACAGAGTTGGAAGGTACCCTGTTGGTGATCTAGTATTCTAGTTCATCCCCACTCCCAGTGCAGGCAACTGTTGCAGCATCCCTGATGGGTGGCTGTTCAGCCTCTGCTTGAAAACCTTTACATTTGATTCCATCCAGCTTCATCTTGTTGATACGGACCCAATGATCAAGCCTGACAATTTTGAATCCCTATCCTGTCTTCCTTGGAGTTAGCTATCCCTCCAACTTTGTGTTATCTGCAGATTTGATTAGCATTTCTTCTACCTCCTCATTCAAGTCATAAAAATATTGAAAAGCACAGGTGCCAAGATCTGTATCATCCAGTGATGTAGACTTGAGTCTATTGACTCGGACTTGAGTCGGACTCAAGTCGCATCAATGTCTTGACTTGGACTTGACTTGGCAATTGTAAAAGACTCGACGAGACTTAGGAGCCTTCTACGACGTCCAATTTTATTCAGGTTTAAACCCACTTTCCCCATTAAATACATAGGGACTTGCAACTCGCAAGCAAAGACTCAGGACTTGGGGACAAAGACTTGGGACTCGACTTGAGACTTGGACCCAGAGACTTGGGATTTGACTTGAGACTTGGAGTCAGAGACTTGATCCACATCCCTGGTAGTATCCTTGTCAACAGTTTCTGAAACACCTCAGCTTCTCTTCAGGTTGACATGGAACCGTTTATTAATACAGTTGCCCCTTGTCTTATGCCAGGGTTATGGTTTGAGGTCAGACTCGCTCGACTCATCGCGGTCGGAGCCGTCAAGCGCCTCTCCATTCAGTGAGGATGGCCTGTGGTGAGATGCCGAGTTGCCAGCTCCCAGCGGTGCAGCTCCACCTTCCACAGCCACGCTCCTGGTGGGAGTATTGAGTGCACCTATGCCACCTCTTTCTATACGCAAGGTGGCATTGTCAAGGCTGGAAGAGGTCTCGGGAGACAGCAGCAGCCTTTGGGATGCTGGGAATAGTCACTGCCCAGGCATACGGAGGGGGGGCAGGGCAGAGAACTGGGATGAGGGGGGCAGTTTGTGAGGCGTAATGATGCCCTGGGCTGCACTTAAAGGGTGGGCCCATGATGAAAGGGGGAAGAACTTCTTGGAGCTAGGAGAGCTTGTGGCTGAGGAGTGGGAATGGCTACACCAGGATCAACCCTGTGAGAGCATCTTTCCCCTTCATGTGAAGCACCCACTGCCTGACGCTGGAAGAGGATACAGGTGACTATAGCTCCCTTCCCTAGGTTGAATGTGAGGCCCATAGGGTCCCTTTTTGGAAATCAACCACCTACGTCCGAGAGAACAGCAGGAAGAGAGGTTGGCGAGAATCTCCTTAAATTAATAGAGTACGTCCTGACTAATGAGTCAAAAGCTTTAAATTAGCTTACCTATTTTCTTGTTTTATATTGCATTTTCAGACTAATTGCAGGAATATGATATTATTGTACTGGGTTATGGGAAAAAAGATTGAAGAACACTGGTACAGAGTAAGATCGACATCATTTTTGTCTTCATAGCAGTTGGTTTAACTAACAGAGAGATGAAGTATGCAGGATCTGTCTAGGCATATAGTTGTCTATGGTTGTCAGGTGAAGAAATGATTACTGTTACCTTATGCTGTTTGAGAACGCCATTACTAAAAAGGGCAAATGCAGTGAAAGAAAATTTACAACCTCCTGAGAGATATCACTCTCTAATGGAAAAAACAACAACACACAGACACTTCATATCAACAGAAATATTTAGAATGGAAGAAATTGTGGCCAGAATCCACCCCAGTTACCATGTCTGGAAATGTACATCCATTTGTGAGTGTAGTGTTTACACCAGGTCTTCTTTCCTGTTTTATAGGCACTCCTGTTCATCCCGACAGCACAATATATTGTATGTTTTCTACAGCTGAAAACATTCTTCAGGATGGGTGATTACGAAAGCAGATTGGATAACAAGCAAACTTTTCTTTTAGACTGTGACTCATCCCCCCCCCCCCGAATGACAGTGTGTTGAGCGTGATCTTCTTGATACTTTTATCCCCTCTGATCTTATTTCCATGTCACTCCACCAAGAGAGGTACAAAATGCTGTGCACGTACCTGCCCTTATCAACATCCAATCTCCAGATTACCAGAAGAATATTAGCAGTGGTGGTTTGTGAAGGTTTTATCTTAGTATTTTCCTCTGTCTCACTGGATGTAAAAAGTGTTGCATTTGGAGGTCTCTTGGCTGGGAAAGGGTAGAATAGGGAATAAAACAAGGCAAATGGCCTGATAAATTGATCCTTCCGTATTCATAGCAAACTTTATTTCTGTGAGATTTAGACAATCAATTTAGATCTCCAGAGAAGAAGAGATTGAAAACACTAAAGCTGTATATTACCATATAAATCTGGGAAGAAAACTGTAAGTAGCATTTAAATTTAACTAGCTGCAAAGGCAAATAAAGAAAACTGTAGTATTTCATAAAGCCATAATCCACAGCACTAAAAATGCATTGTGCTCTGTTGCTATGTGAGGTAGCTGGTTAACTTTTTTTTTTAAACAAAAATTGAAAATATAATATTTTAAAAGAGGGGCAACATCTATCACAACAATTTTTGTGTTATAAATCTTATCAGGGTACCATAAAAAGGGTGGGGTGGTACTTTACTCCCTTCTGCCTGCCTGCCTGCCTGCCTGCTCTCATGCAAAGGATTTCCCTACTATACTGCTGAGCCCTATCACAGACAGCTGTGCTTATCCAAGGACTGTGCCTGTGTAATTAGTTATTATTACTATATTGGGCATCACAAGGCCCTGACAAGGCCCAGAAGAGAGGATGGGGCTTCAGCCAGTGGAGTGGAAGCTTGAGCAGCTCCGCTGACCAGCTAGACAGTGGTAGTGCCATAGGAAGCGATGGGGGGGGGGCGATCTGCCCCTGGGTAGCAAGGGGGGAGAGACAACAAAGCGGCCAGTGGGGGCATTTTGCTTCTGTCTAAAACAGCGGAAAAAACACTGGGGGTGTGTTTAGCTGCGACGCTGGCAGGGACAGAATCGGCGGGGCGGAACTTCTTCCGTTCCGCGGGGGTGACGGAGAGGGTAATTACGGCAGTGGTCCATGCCCAGCAGCCGAGAAGCAGCTCTGCCAATCTCACCAGATGATGGGGGTGGGGCAAGCAGCCTTGCCCATGGAATGGGTGGGAGGGAGGCGCTCGGCAGTGATGCCAGACCTCACCTATGTTCGGTTGGATGGGGCGAGGGATTAGAGAGGCATCAGACTGAGATGGGGTGGGGCTGGTCCCAGCCCATAAAAAAGCTCTCAGGCTGGTCCTGAGGGGAGGAGAGGCAGATATGAAAGAAAGGAAGGCCAGAAAGGAGAAGGAGGAAAGAGACGACCTGTGGGAAAGATAATGGGATGAGAGGAAATGGGAAATGAGCAGGAGACAGCTGCACTGGGGCTATGGGAAGGACTGGAAGCCCAAGAGAGGAGCCTGGCTATAGCAGTGGAGGCAGAGATGAGGGGCGGTGACACTGTAGGGAGCCCCATTCTTCCATCCCCATAAGAGACTGGGACACGGACACCCTAGTGGGGCAGCAGGCAGCTTGGCTGGCGGCTGAGGTACTCCCAAAGACCCTACCCGGAGCTATCCTATAGGAGGTGGGTTCCCTCTCTGTGTGAGGAACCGCAGACTGAGTGTCTGGCTAAGAAGAAGGGGTGAAAGAAAAAACCTGGGCTGGGAAAGAGGACACCCGCACCCCAATTTCTGTTTATAAACGACCTAGCGGACAATAAAGGAAGCTCTGAAGCACATTCAGTGTACTGTCAGATAATGTCTCTTGGGATAGCCAGTCAGCCCACTGTAGATGGAGCTCTTCCCATGGGAGGAGGAGGTGGAGATGATGACAGGCATTTGTGTCAGTTTTTTTTAACCAAGTGTTTAAATCAGTTTACAATGGGAAACAGGTATTCATGAAACAAACAAACAAACAACAAAAACAACAGCCTGTCAAAGAAAAATCAATCTAGGGAGATGCCCCCAAAGCCAGGTGAAAAATTAAAGTCTTCCAATCCTTCCCAAATGAAAGAAAGTTGGAATAATTCTTAGATCAAGGCAGAAAAGGTCCTATCATGCCTCCCTAACAGTTACATCTTGGAGGGCAGGCAGGGGACCTGAGATGCTGTATGTAGCGGATGGGCAGCTTCATATTGTGGCAGAGAGTCCATCTGTTTAAGACCTGGAACGTAAGAACTAGCACCTTGAATTTTGCCCTGAAGCAAGTTGGAAGCTAATGCAGATGGAACAAAATGGGAATTATATGCTTCCATGCAGAGGCGTCACTAGGTTTTGTGTCACCTGGTGTGAGAGCTCATTGCATCCCCCCAGTGGTGTCACTAGGCTTGGTATCACCCGGTGTGGTAATTCATTGGGTCACCCCATTAACTTTATTTATTTTAATATATGACAGTACAGGTTACCCAACAAATCAGTAACCAACAACAACAACAACAACAAAAGCAGTGGCCAACTTGATGACACTCACCCAACTGAATAAGCATTCTAGTATTAGCTCTGATACATAGAAATGAGAGCTGACTCATACTAACACCTTATTGGTTCCATGCTATGTCATAATAACACCTCAGTGGCCCTCAGAACAATCATTGGTCAGATTTAAGTAACTTTTTGTTACTTAAGTTTAGCAAGTGTGCTTTCTTTCTTTCTGGTTATTTGGCCATAATGTTCGATAGAATACAGATAATTCAAAACGGTTTGTTTCATTACATTTTGCATTAAATTACCTTTCCAGTGAAATATACCTTGCTGGTATTATTCATAAATACAAGGTTTCCACAATTTTTGCCACTAGTGGTGTCACCCCCCCCCGAGGGTGTCACTTGTTGCGGTCCGTACCCCGAAGTGGAAATGCGGACGAAATACCTGAGGAGATAGTATGTGGTGTCCACAGTGGCCCCTTTTTCTCCCAACTCCAGGGAACAAGGGGTTAAAACCCAGGTCTTACAAGAGGCTTGCTGCACAGCTGCAGCCACTAGAGGCAGCCAGGCAATTAAGCATAAAAGCAGCATCTGGAAGCAGGAAGGGTATGGGTTGTAGAGAGGAGCAAAACTTGGAGGAAGGAGAGGTGGCTGACTGACTACTTGTGGACTAACCTGGCCTTTGCTGGCTGACTTGTGGACTGACCTTGGACTGGCTTACTAACCCTGCTTTGGCTTCAGACTTGGACTGGCTTGAGAAGCCCATTTTGGACTTTGACTCGGACCGCTAGACCTGTGAGAGGAGAAAAAGGGGAACTAATCAGCCTAGGACTCTTACAGCGCAATCTTGCTCTTTTTGCGGACGGTGGAACGAGCGTTCCGCTGCCTGCACTAGTCGCAAATGTGCCGTAAAGCATGTTTGTGACTACTTTAGAGCCAGGAAGGCCGGCGCAAGGCCGGCCTTCCCAGCTCTGCCACCTGAGGACTCGGCCCGCTGCCGGACCCAAGCACAGTAGGATATGGCGGACAGATGGGAGCGTCGCGGCGGAGATCAGGATCCGGCGAGGCCACCCGGCAGATCTTTGTTAGGATTGGGCTGTTAAAGGGATAGGAAAGGGAAGTTTGGCAGCAACTCCCCCCCCCCCTTGATGCCACTGCTTCCATGCCCTGACCCCACCAGGAACCTTGCAAGCATTATTCTGTACCCATCAATGATTCCAAGCACATTCAAGGGCAGCCCCATGAAAAGCGTTTTACACTAGTCCAACTGAGATGTGAATAAGGCAATATGCTATATTGGTGAGAGAAATCCACTGGTAACTTCTCCTGTGCTGCTCTCATTGCACAGAGCTGTGTGCTCTTATGCTACTCCTGTTCATGTCAATGGGGCTTGTCTCTAAGAACTTCCCAGAGTGGATTGTGACCTTAATAGCCTTTGAAAGAGAATCTAAGGATGTCAGCTGGGGCTATGGAGCTGTACTTCCAATTTCATTCTTTTGCTTTCTTCCCATTTGCACAACACACTTTTAAAATGTCATTTCCCCCCTTTGGTATTGCTTTGCTCAGACATTTTCAGCGCAAGAGCTTTTCCCCTCAAGGCCCATATTTAATGTTTCATTTTGAATGCCTTTTGCCTATTTAAAAAAGAACACAAAAGTGTTTGTAATTGAGTGAGCATGCTCAGTCTACAACGCAAGTGGCTTTGAAGTGATTCCCTTGATCTCGTTCAGATGCACTTAAAGAACACAGATGATACAAGGCTTTATTTGTACTAAGGGTTTTATTTGTGCTAATTACAGTGGTTACATAGAAGCAAATTACAAAGAAGTCAGAACTGGCTTTGAAGGGATGAACAAAACATAGTTGGTAAGGAACTACCCTACCGGTATCCTGTGGCCAGATACACGACACACATACAGAAAAGGGGATGTGAATTCCCCAGGAACAGTCCTTACTGACATACAGCCCAATCCTATACTCGCCCTGTGATGTGGTCCGCCGGTGCTGACTGCTGTAAAGGAGTCAGCTCCAGTCATAAGAGGCACTCTGGCAGTGTGCAACCCAGGGCGCTGCTGGCAGTGCCAGGAGGAAGGCCAGAGCCTTCCCTCTGGTGACATAGCTTCTCCTGCCGTTGGTAAGATGGTGGGGGAGGGGTGGCGGGAGGAATGGGGTGGAGGGGAGGACGGTGATGGGCAGGGGATGGGCAGATTGGGTTCTGGAAGGGGCACGTTTGGCAGCAGCAGTGGCTGCTGAATCCTAACCGCCTTCCCGGTCCCGCAGCATGGGTCCACGTGGACCTGCACCAGCTATTTAGCTAGCACAGGTCCGAGTAGACACCCCCCCCCTGCATTGTGGAGGCTTACCTCCAGGTAAGGAAATGATTGTTCCCTTATTCGGAGGAAACTGTTGCAAGTCCACCCCCCATAGGATGCAGCAGTCACCATTTTGATGCTGCTGCGACTGCTGCATCCGCACGTGCGGGGGGGGGGAGAGGATAGAATTGGGCTGTTATTGGCTCAGTCCTACATAGCCAGCTTATCCCTCACTCTGTAAAAAATGGGAAGTTGGAGCTGGTCACAGAGGGGCCTGGGAGGGGAAGGGCTGCCAAGAGAAGGGGAGGAATTTTCCCTCTTCGGATAGCTGATGTGCTTCTTCTCTCCTGGCACCAGAAGACACTCCATCTTCCAGAACAGAAAGCAGAGTCCAGCAAACTCCTTCAGAGAAACATCAGCATCCCTCTCCTGCAGTCCAGTATTGTGAACATTGGGGAACACATCTCTTTGCATGGCACCAACCAGTGAGAGAGGCAAAGAAGGGCAGCACCAGAAAAAGAATGAGAGCTGGTGACGAGAAAGTATCCTGTGAGGGAATGCCAGGCTCACCTTGGCACTTTTTCAGTTTTCCTCTTTGCCCTTATTGCCTCTGAGGAGAGGGCTGTTGCCTTCATGCCCAGTGGCATTGGTTAGCCACTGTGGGAAACAGAATGGGGGACAAGTTCAACCTTTGCTCTGTACTCTAACATCTATACTACATTGTTTTTGAGCATCTGTAAACATAGGTTAATTAATATCTCTCCACACACAATTTAAATTCAACTAAATCACGAAGGGTCGGACACGACTTAATGACTGAACAACAAGTCTTTTAAAGCATAAATGCAGTTCTTTACTGTCAGCTAACGCCGATCAAACCATCTGCTGATGTAAATCGATGTCCTTCATTGACATCACCAGACTACCTGGACAAAAACAAATGCCCTTTGCTGGTTGGGTGCTCTCTTTCACTACTGATGTATTGGTCACATTTGTTTACATACTAAAAATTCTTCATCCAGGTTCTTTCCCCCCCCCCATTGGAAAAAGCTACCTAGTTATGACTCAAAGTCAAAGATAATAAAACCAAATCAAATATTTGCATATCTTTACAGTGCAGCTATTAGTTACTATTGTGACTGGAATTTCTCTGGCTTTGTTCTTCTGTGACATGGCTTCTAAGTGCTCTTAAGCAAACTATAAACAAACACGGCCAGGAAAATAGCAATGTATGCTAACTCATAAAACATATGAATGACTCATGAAACAGACTAGAACAATAGAAATGCCTGAGGCTGCAAAACCTATGAATATTTACCTGAGCAAATCCCACTGCATTCAGTGTGGCTTACTTCTGAATAAATAAGTTTAGGAGTGTGGTGTGCATGTATTTAACCTTGCACATAAGAGTCTCGGAGTCTAGGTTTCAATGTCAAGTTTTATACCTATGCCTTCCTTAGTACTGAAAGAGTGTAATGGTTGGTCTTTTATTGCTAAGTTAAAATCTTTGTTCCCTTTTGCACATTAAGGCTGCAAACTTAGGGCTGTTCCACAAATTATACAACAAATATCTTTGCTGTGTGAACACCACTAGAATTGCCAGTTTGCTAAAAATGACTCTGTTTCTCCAGGTTTTTCTTTTTCCCCTCAAATTGACACTCGGCAAAAGATATGGCCCAATCCTAAGAGCTGTCCCAATCCTTTACAGCTGTCACAAAATGCAAGCCACCAGTCAGCGTGGTGTGGCCACTGCTACAAGCATGACATTCGCATGTCATCAATGTGATGTCCGTGTGTCGTTGCTGTGATGCTGGCACATCATCCATGTGACACCCATGCTTCATTGCTGTGAAGTTGGTGTGTCATACGTGTGACATCACCATGAAGTTGGTGCATCATCCGTGTGTCATTGCTGTGATGTCCAAGGAGCAAATCGCTGCATCCAATCAGCCCTAACACTGGCAGCCAGGGAAGTGCCACCAAGGTGAACTGAGCAGGGGGCAGGGCCAAGGAGTGGCCAATGCTGGTGGGACACCCCCTGCCAGCCACTAGCAATGAGCAACACAGCAAAAGGGCACCACCCCCAACCATGGAGAGATGCCCCAAGGACACAACAAACAAAAACACCACAGAACAGAAAGATGCCACAGCACCCACATCTCCTACAGGAGTTCCTGTGGCAGCAGCAGCAAAGACGCAAAAGCAACAAACTCCTAGGAGCCCTGGGACCCTGGGTTCAAGTCCCTAATTTCCACTCGCCCAAACGCACACATCCATGAAATAGCCTTTTTGAGCAGAGCAGAGCAAGAGTAGAGAGACAACTCCCTTGGAAGAGGGCTGCCATGTGAAACGCACAGGACACTGGCACAACACTTGCGCTGCCATTAGGGGACTAACAGCAGCGGATCAGGAAATCCACTGCTGAAGGCCCTCTATAGGATTGGGCTGTAAAAGGCACACTCACAGCGCAATCCTATCCAACTTACACCACTGGCATAACCAGCAGGAGAGGGCAGGGCGGGAGACTTTGGAGAGGAGATGTAAATCCCCTTTGAATCCCCCTTTGGAGGGGATTTGAATCCCCTTTCTGTTCTGGGGCCTCCCGTTCTCGCTGCACTGATGGTTACACTGATTGTGTACGTTGCATAGGATTGTGCTGACAGACATATTTTACAACCTTACCTTTAAAAACATTGCACTTATTCTAAAGGAGGAAATATTAGTATTTTCCAAAATTTCCCATTTTTCCACTGGAAATTGGGGAAAAATGCCTTGGAAAAAACCTGTTGTTTTCACCCCAATTTCCCACCCCCACCCCTATGCATTCACATCTCTGCTTCCAAACAAGCATGCTCAGAAGTGGTTGCAGAAGTGCTAAGTGAATAACAAGAATGACTGTATTGAGCCTTCCTACCAAAGAAAACAGCATGGTGATGAGTGTCACAGATGTCTCAGAGAGCAATTTAGCACGACAGTTCCTGAAGCTGGCTATTGCACACATGTAATGCTGCTTTGACAGGTAATGAGAGAAGCTGACAAGCTGACATGACATATTTTAAACAGCAGTGCGAATTGCTTCCTCATGAGGCTCCATTTTATAGAGAACATTAAAATATGAATGTTAAACTATGGACCAGGATAGTAAGACACTGCCAGAGAGACAGGATTCAAGAAGTTAAAAAGGTAAAGGTGACCCCTGACAATCAAGTCCAGTCGTGTCCAACTCTAGGGTGTGGTGCTCATCCCCATTTCAAAGCCGAAGAGCCAGCGTTGTCCGAAGACGCCTCCGTGGTCATGTGGCCAGCATGACTCTCCTTGCCGCAGCGCGTAGCATGCGGCTGGAACACGGAGCGCTGTTTACCTTCCCGCAAGCGGTACCTATTTCTCTACTCGCATTAACATGCTTTGGAACTGCTAGGTTGGCAGGAGCTGGCCAAGCAATCAGAGCTCACCCCGTCGCGGATTCGAACTGCCGACCTTTCGATCGACAGCTCATGGTCCAGCGGTTTAACCCACTGCGCCACCAGGATACAAGAAGTTATGCGGTACTAATTTCCGCTAGTAACCTCCTCTTTAACAAACACAGACACAAGAGCAGGACAATATCAACAATAATGCTCATTTTCGATCTGCTCTAGACAAGCAAGGTTTGGATTATTATTTATTTTGTATTTGGATCCAGATGAGAGACCGAGGACTGGTTCATACTGGTTCACAGAGTTAGCATCATGGAAAATGTATCCCATGGTGGCATTCAAATGACTATCATGCCACAGAGCAGAAATGGTGTCAATGGAAATGGCGAGATGGAGCACCGGACAAGTGTCCCGCCAGCCAGGGTGTCACTCCAGGGGGTGTTTTTTAAAAATAAAATAAAAATAGGTCCACTGAAGTTCCAGGAGGGGGGGGGGCTTGTCTCTTTAAGACAGGTACCTGTGGTTTGTTGTGCTGGAGACTGAAGGAAGTGCCAGGGCGATTGAATGGAAAAGAGCAAAAGGGGGGGGGGGAGGACAAGAAAAAAGGGGGGAGCTTGCAGAGGGGACAAGGGGGGGCAGTGAAGACAGAGAGGTTGAAGTGAGGCTGCTGGCCAGGGGAAGGAGCCCACTGAGCAGGATCTCTGCCTGGCGCCCCACACAGCGAAAGTTGTAAAGTTTACAATGTAAACTTTGGAAAGTTTCTCTCCGAGGGGGCGGAGAAGCTGTGGAGAGCCTGATCGTGGCTTACGGGTGTGCCGTGGAGGGGAGACTGGGGGGGGGGCTTGGATCAGCCTTAGCCCACTTGCCTGCTGCTCGGATGTGCTGCCAGGGAAGAGGCGGGGGGCTCTCTGCGCTGGTCATCTTCTTGCTGCTGGGGCTGCCCCTGAGCGCCTTTCTGATCATTGGTGTAGCATGGGGGATGCACTTCAGTTCATCAGCTTTGTCACACACCCTCCGGTTTCTTTCCTCCGTGATCAGACGGGGGCAACAGAGGGAGTTGCGACGCGGGCACCGGAAGGGGCGCGTGATAAAGATGAGCAGAAGCTACTCATCTTTGTGTCACCCCTCTGGCGCTTTTAAAAAACATCCTATGGCAAGAGATCCGCCATAGAGAGATGTTGCCCCCCCTCTGCCTTGGTTGCCCCCTGCCCCGCCCCCAAGGAACACCACTGGGCAATAGGCAAAATACACTTTGGATCCAGTTTACAGGCTCCAGATTGGCCTGGCCTCAACCAAAGTTTTCAGACATGCAAATAAGGCCACCTGATCATCAAGGGTGCCACTTCATAACGCTGCAGGCTGGCCACCACTGGTGGCTTGGAGTGCACAACCTGGGGGTGAGGGATGCCAACACTGCCACAGAAAGCTTGTGTGAATCGGGCCTTCTGCAAGACAGCTGGGGCAAGCACAACTCCCTTCTGCGGCTTCTTTAATATGCTGTGGGAATCAGGAAGCAGAAGACGGAGCTCTGCCTGGGATGGAAGGCAAAGGTCAAAATAAATGCTACCTCATAGTTTGCCTCGTCGTGAGGGGTCACAAAGAGCCACAAACACCACAGGGAGAAAAAAAAAACACCATGGTGATGACTGTGTCACAGATGCCTGAAAAAGGGAGATCAAGTGAGTAGCACAGCAGTTCCTGAGCTGGGTCTGAATGCCTTTATTGCGCACATGTAGTGTTGCTTTGGAGATAAGCTAAACTGGCCCATAAAATTCTCAGACACAGAACAAGTCAATTAAAGTACAAAAGAGGCTGCCTGGGGAATTGATTTGGTGTTTATGAGCTTGGCCAAGAGCACTCTCTGCTCTGCACACACAACTAGGTGCACCATGTGGCATCTGAAGTGGTGTACAGTCGTCGCAAACAGAAAGACAAACCCAGGAATAAGAGGCATTGTTGCCATATTTATTCCTGGTACAAGAAGGGAACAGCAGGTTTACTCCAGGCCTTAAGCAAAGTCCTTTGCTTTTTATATTTCTGAAAGAGTGTTATCAATTTTGTTTAGCAGTATTTGACAAAAATATAAAGAAGATTTTTGCTGCTCAGAAACTGCTTAATAGGTTAGAAAATGTTTTCTCCCAGGATATGTTGGTGCCAGTGGGGGAAGTCGATTGACTTCCTAATGACAAAAGGATGCGTTGGTGACCTGCTGCTTTTTGGCAGGGAGATGTTAATAACCCACTGAGAATTTACCGATGAAAATTATATACGAGGACAGGCAGAAATGCTGCCTTTTTGTCTTCTTGGAGAAATTAATTGCACGGAGGACAATTTGAATCATCTTTATTTGACAATGAAACAAAGGAAACCGTTTCCTGCTGGTCCACATCAACAGCGAAATAGCTCTTTTTAAAGCGCAAAGGTTATCTGCGACCTACTTCTCCGAGGTACAAATAAGCCTTTCTTGTAGCGACAATGGAAGGGACTCCATTCAGAGGAGAGGCTGCATGCTTGGTGCTGAGTCCCCATCATCCTTTCAGAGGCATTTAATCCTGTGCATTCCTTTCACTAACCTGCCGAGCACAACGAAAGGGTTTGAGGCGTCAATGGGCAGCAGTGTAATTGTCGCTCACACAGGGCAACTGTGCTCAGGGCCTTCTTTCTTTCTTTCTTTCTTTCTTTCTTTCTTTCTTTCTTTCTTTCTTTCTTTCTTTCTTTCTTTCTTTCTTTCTTTCTTTCTTTCTTTCTTGTTGCTTGCTAAATTTCTGTAGCAGGAATTGATTGCAGAATGAGTACCATTTATTGACAAACAATGGGCTATGCTCTAAGTGCTTATTTTGAGATCTTCAGGGAAAGCATGTCTTTGGGGATCGGACTGTAGCTCAGCGGAAGAGCACATGTTTTGCATGCAGAAGGTCCCAGGTTCAACCTTAACAAAGGCTGCTCTCAGACCATCTTTGAACTGCTGCTGCTGGGCTCTGCCCTTGTATCAGATTTTGTTCCCATTTTTCAAAGGCCAGCAGTCACGTCACGTCACCAGGCCCCGCCTTGGAAGTCGCAGGTTTGGGATGCATCCAGCTTGGCAGCGCCATTGACCACAGCGACTGTCATACAAGGTTAGGGACAAAGACAGTGGTGAAAGAAGCAGCTGGTGAAAGAGAGGATTCATCTTTCCTCCCCCTCCTCAGTCACTTCCCCCCCCCCAACCACAGTTTCTCAACGTGCTATGTGTAGGCTTACCATATTTTTCAAACTTCAAACCGGGACACCCCCCCATACCCCCCCCGAGGAAATTAATTAATTAATTAATTAATGTGAAAGCAACCAAAAAGCAAGGTCAAAGAACCGCAACCAATCGTAAACCAAAAAGCAATCGTAAACAGGGCAAACAAAGGCCAAAGTCCCCTCCAGAAGGAAAAAGCCACTCTAAAGCACACCGAAAATCAATCCTAAGCAGCCCAAACGAAGGCCAAAGTCCCATTCAGAATCACAACGAAAAAGCCATTCTCAAGCACAACGAATAAAAAGCCAATAAAAGCCAATAAAAAAGCCAATAAAACTCGCAACAAAGCATTAATCCAAAAATAAGAAACCCTTTTAATGAATAAAATGTAAAAGAACGGGGGCGCGAAGCGCGGCCGCATTTTTTTAAAATCAATAATCCATTTAAAATAATTAATTAATAAAGTAAAGGGGGCGCGAAGCGCGGCCGAAATTTTTAAATAAATAATTAATATTTCTATTAAAAATATATAATTTAAAAATAAGCTTACCTGGTCGCTGCTGGTCACTGGTCCGTGGTCGCTGCTGCTGCTGCTGCTGGGGCCGCGGCAAGCAGGCTGGGGCCGCGGCAAGGCAAAGCAAGGCAAGAAGTAGGCTGTGCTTCTCCCGGTGCCGCTGCGAGACCAGCGGCACCGGGAGAAGCACAGCCTGCTCGCCTGCGTTGCGCAGCCCTGGAGAACACAAGGTAAGAAGCAGGCTGTGCTTCTCCCGGTGCCGCTGGTCTCGCAGCGAGCCCTGGAGCTCGCGCAACACGGGCAAAAAGCAGGCTGTGCTTCTCCCGGTGCCGCTGCGAGACCAGCGGCACCGGGAGAAGCACAGCCTGCTTCTTGCCCGTGTTGCCCCCCCCCTCCCCGGGTCTTTTGCTATTTCTGCCCTCACGAGATTTGGGTGCCGACATCTTGGATCACGCGAGATTTCGTGACCCAAGATGCTGCCCGGTAAGTTTGAAATTAAAAAAAAAGATGGCGGCGCCCATTCGTCCCCCGGGACACGACCGGGAATCGGGTCCGATTTCCGGGACTGTCCCGGCGAAACCGGGACGAATGGTAAGCCTAGCTATGTGGAGAATCATGGGTGTGAAAGATGGGGATGTAGAGAAAAACCAGTGGGTGGAGAATGGGTGAAGTATTCACACAGTTTACCAACCACAAATCAACTCTCCTCTGCCACATTGCAGACTGGCAGTTCCACCCCCAAATTTCCTGCAGCCTCTGTAGTTCCACCATAGTTTTTGTGGCAAAACTAATGCATGCAGAAAATGCTCTTGCCCTTTGACTCATTCTTCCTCGCTCTTTGGGTAATAGATGATCCTCCATTGCATCTTATTTTCCTTCAACATTTCTTTTCATCCTTCTCCCTTCCCTTAACTGTTTACCATCTAGGTTTTGACTGTTTTCATTGCCAAGGGAAAAGGCCAACTTGCAATGTACATTCATCATTCATACACGTTGTTATGAACAACAATTACGTTTCAGATTCCAGAAGATCTTTTGCACTTTTCTCTAGAGCTGATGTTTAATCCCAAATCCTTCCTGAGGAAAGCTTGCCAACATTCCCCCTACGTTGTTGTATGTTTCCTTTATTGTTCTTTTTATTTTATTCATCTATAAACACAATGATCTTTTGTATGAGGAATTCCTGTTTCTGTCTTTGAAAGCCTCTGCAAGGCAATATTCATCAAAATGTTTTTATACACTTTGGAATGTTGGCAGAAGAATAAGTGCACAAAGTTCAATTACTGTGGAATTTGGCTTTTTTCATGTGTGACCAGATATCATTTCATTCTGTCTTCCAGACAGAAATAGCAAAAGACCCGGGGAGGGGGGGGGGAGTGTGTTTCAGGAGGATGGAAAATGTTTTGTGTCAGAAGTGACAAGACTCACTTGTGGGAAAACGGAATATTTTCACAAGGACAAATGTTTCTCTTATTTCATTATTTGCCTTACATTGCTTGCCATTCACTATAAAACTTTCTGGCATTTTGACACTGAAATGGCCATAATGATAAAGATAATCACAAAAGAGAACTATTCACTTCTGCAGATGAAACCACCATTTGTTTTCAAAGCACATGATTCTGACAGTACCTGTGACTTCTAGTACATACACAGTGTCGGGGCACAGAACTGTGTTCCCTAATGGGCAATAATAAAAATTTCAGCACAATCCTATACATGCTTACTTGGAAGTAAGTCCTGTTTTCTTCAATGGAGCTTACTTCCAGGTAAGTGTGCTCAGGATTGCAGCCTTACGGCCCAATCCTATCCGCTGGTGGAAGAGCGAGGAAGTGGAAGTGACGTCACGTGGAGGAGGTGAGGACTGATCCGGCACGCGACCGGAGGCTCCGCCGCCGCCCACCGCCGCCTTCCCGCGCCGCCTCCTTTTAAAACTGGCCTTCCTGGACCTGCGCAGAGCGCGATGCCGGCCAAGAGGGCAATCTCGGCCTCAGCTGCGCTCTGCGCAGGTCCAGGAAGGCCGGTTTTAAAAGGAGGAGGCGCTGAGGTGACGCGTCACCTCGGCACCTACTCCTTCTGAAAGCGGCCTTTCTGTACCTGCACAGAGCAAGAGCGAGCGGTGGGTGGGTGGGCGGGCGGGCGAGTGAGCGGTGGGTGGGTGGGAGTGGTAAATTCGCTGAGGGGGTCAAATTTGTGGTGGGGGCCCACAAAATTTTGGTCGGCCTAACGGCCGGCCCGCAAACAATTTTCCCCATAGGAAAATGGCCCCCCACCCCAAATAGGTTCCCCACCCCTGCCCTAAGATAATCTGGGAAGGCCCTTCTTAGGATACCAGCGCCATCTGAAGCCAGAGGGATGGCGGTAAGGTGTGTAGGGCCTTCTCGATTGTGGCACTGTCCGGGCATCCCCCAGATCCCCGTACTCACCTTTCCAGACGAGGGTGGGAGACCCGACGAGCCCCCGCTTCTCCCGCTGGATGAGTCCTGGCGCTACCGGCTGCCCGGCGGGGAGCCCGACGGGGACACGGGCCCGCCGGCTGCCTCCAACCGGCGCCCGCGTCCCCAAGGCCCAAGTCAGGCCTCACGACGGACCACTCGGCCCCGCCTACAGCTGTGAGGCCGTCACTGGGCCCAACGGGGGCAAGGGGACGCGCACGGCGTCACACTGGCAGACGCAGCCCCAAGGAACAGATGGGCGGCAAGCCAATAGGCTCGTCCCCCGTCAATCAACCGGGGAGGCGGGATTACCAGGGAGAGGGGTATATAAGGGAGCCCGGGCCGAGGATGAGGCAGTCGGCTGCGAGGCTCGAGAGAGGCTGTGTCCTCCCTCTTAGCCTAAGACCAGCCGGATCGGAAGGAGAGGCGGATGCTTGGGTAACGAGAACTCCCGCCCTCCTCTGGGACCTGAGGCCACGCTAATCTCCTTCACCCCGGACTGAGCGGACCCATCGCCCGTTAAGGCCGATCGCCAGCAGACCCCTGGAGGGTCTGGAGACTGCAGTCCTGGGGGATACCCCCGACGCAGGGCTACTCCCCCTTAGCACCCCCCTGCCAAATTCCCCAAAGGGGGCGCGCTTACAGGCACCATACATCTGGAATCGGTTGCCAGAGGAATTGAAGACATCCCCCTCACTACATGGTTTTCGGCGGGGTTTAAAGACCTATTTGTTCCGTCTGGCATTTGAGGAGGGAGGAACTACCTAGGAGCTACCTTGGGACCCTTTTTTTACTTTTGCTGCTGCTATATGTTTGTTTCTTTAATTTTAATCAGCTCTGTACTCTCTTTTAATTGTAATTATATTTTAATATTTAATTTTAACTGTGAATGGTTTTAAAGGATTTTTAATTATGTATTAGTTGTTTTGTTATATGTTTGTTGTAAACCGCTTTGAATTTTAGAAAAGCGGTATAAAAATCTTATAAATAAATAAATAATGAAAGTAAACAGATTTAGGACCCCTCCCCCAAAGGCTAACAAGTTCTCAAATGACTACATCAATAACACAACCGTTCTGGTGAATTCACAATCCAACAATGTATTCATCTGATAACACACAAATGAATGTGTGACCTATCTCCATTGAAAAAGCATTGTGTTTGAGCTGACACAAAGTGACGCTGCAGTTAACAAGTGATAAAAATGCTTGCATGGATTTATCCACAAACATACAGAGCACTTTTTTCTTTTTAATTGCAAGACAGTGACAATTTTTCCATAGGCAACTGGATATCTTTATATCTTTTCCAAGCTTTACTGTTTTATAGGGTCGATTTTTCCATTAACGCAGTAGTACAGAGCTCACATGAATATTGTAATAATATGAATATTTTGGGGTTTTTTAGATTTCAAAGCTCAAGGTATTCAGGTTGCCAGTAGAGCTATATACAACAGGAGGTACATTCTCAAAAACTCAAATATATTTTCTTTTAAATAAAAAATGTGTAATAGAAAAATAGAACATTAAACTGAAATGAAATCAAATAATTTTAAATGACATCTGCTGTTGATTGAATAGTACTGCTCTAATAATTAATTAAAGCAACTCATCTTTGTACTAAGACGAGATTTCTTTCTGTTTTCTTTTGTTGCAAGTAAATTTTGCCATAGTGGTGTATTCAAACAATCTTTATTCTCATTCTTTTATACTTGGGGTTTTAGCAGATCTTTAGTATTTTGCATATAGAGTTTGTGTTGAAGTGGTCATGTATGAGATCAATTCTTTATTTTTATTAAAACATCTTTTGTATCATAAATAATTCAGATTCAAATAATCCTGTGATGGAATTGTCTATTTTTTTTCCAGGAAGCAACTGCAACAGGCCATTGCAGTTCCCAAGGTGTCTTGTTTTTGACTGTGGGGTTTTGGTGGGTTTTTTTGTTGCCTTTCAGTAATTAGGGTACAACTAACATATATATTATGAGTTTACTTGATGTGGTATACCATGAGGTCATCATTTTTAGTATTACAGACCTCTGAATGACTGAGCTCGAAATGAAAAGTTATCCGCACATTCATTGTTGAAATAGCACACTGCCCCTCTAACAGCCCAATCCTGTGTAACTCTTGCACCAGTGTAACAGTAGATTCACCGGTGTAAGAGCACTTATGCCAGTGTAACTTGCCATACGCCAATGGACGCAGGACGGACACCAGCGTAACCCCCCTTGGACGCCATGCATGTGCAGTTCGGACGCGGGACGGATGCGAGCACAACTCTGCCCAGGGGGCACATGCACGGTGTCCGAGAGGGGTTACGTCGGTGTCCATCCTGCGTCCATCGGCGTACGGCAAGTTACACCAGCATAAGTGCTCTTACACCAGCGGATCTACTGATACACCGGTGCAAGAGTTACACCGGATTGGGCTGTGAATGAGGCATAGCTGCACGTGTCAGAAGCAGAGAGATGGTAGGGAGAAGGAGTGCAGTATGACCCCTTCTAGGGCTGGTTCCTGGCGCTCACTACATTTTGTTCCATGGGTTCCCCCCTACCTGGGTGGGCCCTGCTAAGGTTCATGGTGGGGCTTACCTTGGCAGATAGGATGGGTTAGAGGAGACAATGACAGAGTTAGAGGTATGGGTACAGAAATGGTCATAGGCAGTGTTTTCCAAACTTTTTCAACCTGCGTCTCCCTTGACCATTGGTGACCATTGGCCATGGCTCCCCATTACATTATGTTGATGCCTGCCAATTGGCATTGCACTGTTTTCCAAGAGGATTCTGTGGCACTCCGTGGCTCCCTTGGCTGGTTTCCACAGCTCCCCTGGGAGCCACGCCTCCCAGTTTGGGAACCACTAGTCTTAGGTATTGGCAATGGGCCCACCATCTGAGGGCTCTGGCCCTTGGCAAGGACGCCGACCCTTTATACCAGCCAGACTCTTTTCCTGTCTGCCATTTCCCCAAATCCCTCAGCAGTTTTTCTCACCATTGAGCTTTTAAACATTTTTTGGGGTGG
The DNA here is from genome assembly GCA_026170595.1 of Plestiodon gilberti rubricaudatus. Classification (NCBI taxonomy): domain Eukaryota; kingdom Metazoa; phylum Chordata; class Lepidosauria; order Squamata; family Scincidae; genus Plestiodon; species Plestiodon gilberti. The sequence continues at coordinate 60,561,130 of JANXHW010000003.1, read as the reverse complement.
TGGCCATATTCTCTGGGGATATTGTATTCTAGAATAGGGGCCAGACTCTGACAACAGGGACATCCAGGAACCGTAGATTTATGGGATGTTTTTGCTTTTCCTTCTGTGAAAGATGAAAGAAAAACTCCCCTCTGTTCCCCTCCTTCGGCTGACAAATCCAAAGCGCACCAGCAACACTAAAGGCTGAATAGCAATTCCATTAATATGCTAGTCAGGGCTACCATTATGATACACAGTATATAGAGAGTGACTTCACAGAAGTTTGAAGAATGGATTATTGAGGTGTGTGTGTGTGTGTGTGTGTGTGTGTGTGTGTGTGTGTGTGTGTGTGTGTGTGTGTGTGTCTTAAAAGCAATCACACTTCACTTGTGGAAATATGTTTCCACAATGAAATCTTTCCGATGGCTGTTGACAAACTTTGGCTAACATTGCAGCTCGCTCCCAGTTTTCTGCCAATACAGCAACATATTGCAGATAAAACCTAATGAGCTGAATTTAACAACAACAACAACAAAAAATGCCATGTGGCTTTCTTACAGTGATGCCCATCTGTTGGCTTCAGCATGCAGCAGCTGGATGCAGTTTTTCCCTCCCTCTTGATCAAATCAGGGATAAAGCGGTGCACCCCAGAGTCAGGTATGATGAGCAGGCCAGCAAATTGCCTTACATGGGTATCGTAGAGCTCCTTATCTGTCTCACTTTGCAGAGCTACACTACCAGATGGCTTTTAACAGTGGGTGAAAATTGCTCCGTTTTCTGTTTTCCTGGCATTGAGCTGGAGGGATGGGGTCCAGAAAGTCCGCTGCCCAAACAAGAGCGATTTAAATTGGACTGGGGCTGAGATTATAGGCTCCAAATAGAACTTTGGAAATTTAAAGCAGTTTTCATGGAGGGGGAAGGAAATGCCGAATTAGGCCAGGCCTGGGGTAACAAAGATGGAAATATCCTGCCCCACCCTCCACCCCCACCAAAGAAAGGGTTTTGTGAGCAGCCTTTTTTGCACACGAATAGAAAGGCTGGCACTTCTCCAGCCACCATGCTGGTTAGTGAAGCACAACAGCTTTCTCTTTCCTCTTCATAACAAAGTTGTTATTGCTGCTGCGCCCAATAGGGGCTCAGGGGTGTTTGGCTCTTTGCTGTCTTCATTGTCACCACTAATGTGAATGTCTCTGATGTGGGAAATAAAACAAGGCCCTGTTTAGAAAGTGAGATCCTTAAGAGGTTCTGGGGATTCAGGTCAGCTCAAGGGGCTTTTTGTGTCCATGGGGAATCGTCATCGTGGTTACCAGGAAATCAAATGGACAGCCAGTGGTTCCTTGGGCAGCCTGATACATAAGCTCTGATGCCTGCTCATATTCTCCATGTGCCATTCCAAGGAAATGAAGGAGTTTACCACTGCTACTCATAGTTATCATTTTCTAGCAAAACGTTTATTGGGATGATGACTGGGAGTGGGGTTGGATGGGGCAGAGGGACCTCTCTAGCCCTGTACCTGTTTTCAAGCTGCTCTCACTGCTGGGTAAGGGAGGAACGGTGGAAGAAGTGCGGTGAGAGAAAACAAGGAGGAGAGTTGCTCTCTCTGCCATCTCTGGCTCCAGGTGTAATATATTGTCATATTGTCTCTTTAGGATGAGTAACAAAGAGACCCTTCTTCCAGTAACTGACTGCCCAATCCTCTCCTCCACCATTGGTACCAAAGCAGGTGCGCTGACAGAATGCGCACTGCATCCAGTGTTGGGATGGGGGATCAGACAGCCAGCAGGACTGGAGGTAAGTAAAAATTTTTTTACTTACCCTCCCCCCCTCCCGGTAGGCTGGTTGCCTACTATGGACATACGACAGCCTTTTTGTTGGTATAAGTCCTAGGATTGAAAAGGGGTGAGGCAGCCTGGGAAAGAAGTGATAGTATTCTGGTCACAAGTTGCTGCTGCCAAGATCCGCCTCTTCCCACCTCCTCCCCTCCCCGAAACTCCCCCTGCCGTCCCCCTCCCTGCCCGCAACATGCCTCTACTGCCAACTTACCAGCACCGGCAGATACTTTAGGAGCCGCTGCTGCGTGCGCCATGCCACTGCCCATTTATGGCAATGGCCCAGAAGTGAGCGGTCGCAGCCTGGTTTTCACGCCGTGCAAAGCCCCATTAGGATTGGGGCCTGAGGGAGGTATGTTGGAGCTCAGGGAGTAGAGTTTCCAGCAGAAGCCATTTCTTCTGTGTGCTGAAATCACAATAAAGAACAAAGGCCTACAATACCCGGTCTCTGAGCCATCTTGGAATGAGTGTGTCATCCTCACTACATGACACCTGACTTTCCAGGCATTTATCTTATAGGAGAACATGGCCATGATCCAGATTCGAGGCATCACTCTCCCTCCACAGAGCAGGAGACTGCATAAGATAGGAAGCTTGGAACGAAGAGGCGGAGATAGAATGTTGGCAAGAAATGGAAAATCTGAACATAAAATTCCCTCCTTCTTCCTGCATGAGATCAGACATGTAGATTAGGATTAGCAGCAGAGGAGAGTTAAGTGAGTGTAGGGCTCTGGGGCAGTGAGGTGACGCAGAGGTGGAAATGTGCTAAACATTCTTTCCTTTTTTAGCTTCTTTGCCATGCACTTTGAACGGTGCTCAGAAACTACTCAAGAGCTAGTAGAGCTCTTTATCCACTAGTGTAATGTTTCCCAAACTTTTTCGACCTGTGGCTCCCTTGACCATTGGTGACCATTGGCCATGGCTCCCCATTACATTATGTTGATGCCTGCCATTGCACATCACTGATGAACAGCGCAATCCTGACTAAGGATCCGGCCGGTGGTCCAGGTCCACCGGCCGGAACCTGTGCACAGGCTGCCCGGCGCGCGCCAGGCCAGAGGTCTACTTGGGGAAGGGGACGCTCATCCCCTTCCCTGAGTGTAAACCCGGGCTGACCCTATCGGCCTTTTCGGATTTCTGCCAGCTAAATAGCTGGTGGAAGTAGAGGAGGCCGTGTAACGGCGTAGCCGGCCCGGCGGGGACAGGGATATGGCTGACGCCATCCCTCGTCCTCTCTCCGGCTGGCTAGGCCAATGGCCCCCCCTCCCTCACCCAGACGGACGGAGCGCTTACCTTCCGCCACCGTCTGCGTGGAGATCCGGCACCAGAGTGAGAGAGGCCGGCCTTGCGCTTGCCTTCCTTACTCCCGAGTCGTCACGAACTCGTTCCATCGCCGGACTTTTTTACAGGATTGCGCTTGAAGGCACTTTCAGCACCTTTTGCGGTGACAACCAAACACTCAGTTCCACTGCTGGTCAAATGCTCATCATAACCCATTTTTCTTTTTTCCTTGTGGAATCAGAGGCAGAGCACATGGAGCAGAACAAACAGCAACCCCATGTGGTGTTTGTGACAAATCTGTTCCTTGATCCAGGCCAATACGGGAGTGCATAGGATTGTATGTATATTATGATCATTGTCCTGGTGTCAGTCCAGGCTTGACGTTGGCTCGGTGTCATGGGCCGTGAGATATTTCTGCCCAAGGGCGCCATAAAAGATAAATGGTATTAGCAGAGACAAGAGATCATTCATGTACCAAAAGGCGTTAAGGAAATGTAATTTTTTATTATGACAGTGTACAAGTGATACATCAAGGCATCTTTACTGTTGGAACTGAAGAATGTTTATCTCAGTTTGGAGACGAGGGGACAGGTGCTATTGGGGCGGTTTATCACTACAACAGAGTCTTGTCAAAATATTTTAGCCTTGGTGACAATTAGAGTGGCTTTGATAAGAACGTGTGACCGTAAAAGCGTTAGCAGCATATCAAAAGACAATTTATATATTTAAACGCATGTCATTGCCTTTCTGAAATGAATTTACCTTGCCTACTGCTGTCATGAAGTGTTACAATTTACTTATGGACTCTTTATCTTGCCAAACCGGCATATGATTGCATCTCTTTTATCTGAAGAAATTATGAACAGCAGAACCAGCTATATTCAGTAGATGTGTTGATTATATTTGCTGTCTTGTCTCCACCTTTGTAGGAGTTCACTACGTTCCAGCGTGGCAATAGAGGGGGTGTGCAAATCACAGTGGCGTACCCATAGGTGGCTCTACAGCAGGCAAGAGTAGTTAAATAATATCTAGAAAATTGCCTTGCAACCCATCCCTCCCCATAGCTTGCAGAGGTCTATGGCAGAGGAAGATTTGGCTGCTGGCTGGAACTAACTCAGCAGAATGCATGAAACAGTCTATAGGCAAGTTTTTGCTCCCTTTGTGATAAACGTCTTGGTCTATTACCCTTGCACCCCCCAAATGAGCACACCAGACAACACTCGTATTGGATAAATAGTCACTTTATTTTAACTTAACAACAATTCTGCAGAGGAACTAGCTCGGGCAGCTCAGCCCCCCCAAGGCGTGCGGGCACTAACTGGGGAATGCGGCCCTAGCCGTCTAATATCCCCTTAGATTGTATGGCGTAAACATCCTGACTCCAGGACCCCTCGGTCAATGCCCAAGGGAGCCTATCATTGCCCACCCCGAAGGGTCGAGACAGCGGAGCAGTTAAGGCCCCATACATGGCCATGCCATTAATGGTCCCCACTTGCTCCAGCCAGGGGGCTTGCCAGCCAGCCTCACCGACCCGTGGCAAATGTGTCGTCGTGAGCGGTCCTGGCTCACCCCCTGACCTTGCCGACCTCAAGATGCATGCCGAGCCCACATCCTGCTTACCCATACCCGCACGCCACCTGCCAGGTGACCCACTGACTGAAGAACCGATCTCCCGTACACAGGCTGAGGTAGGGGAAAAAACCGATAACCCAGGCCAATCTGGTTATCGGCAAAAAATTCCTACCTGGCCCCCGAGGGCAACCGGCTAATCCCAGCCTATGACAGGGAGGGCGGGAGGGGTTTGCGATCCGAGCGCCGACTGAAGGGGCCGGCAAAACGCCGGCCGTTTCTTCAGTCGCACGCTCGCCCCACGTGACGGGTCCAGCCGATCAGCTGGCCCTGAAGAGGAGCGCTGCCTGGAGCGCTCCGGGGGGGCAGAGTAAACCCCCCCAAGATGTGAAGCGTCTCAAGGCCATTCTACCTCATTTCCCAGCCAGGCAAGACAAAATGACTTCCTGTATGTACTGCCAGAATTGAGGGTACCATCAACAAAGGGGGTGAAATGACTGTCATCAGCAATGCTACTAGCCCTCCCGGCGCCCGGAGCAAGGGCGGGGCCTTGGTGACGGCTGACGTGCGCCCTATGTAGCCAATGGGAGGGCGGAGGGAGGCAGCTGCGCGTGCAGCGCAGCTCCGAACACGCCCCCGCCAGTTTCCTAGCTATTTTGGAGCCGATCGGGCTCCAGGGAGGGCAGGAGGGCCAATCAGAAGACGGCCGAAGAAGCGGGTCACGGTAAGGGCAGCGGGCGTGAGACACAGCGGGCGCGGACCGCACGCCCCCACCTGGAGCAGCTACTCCATGCGCTCCGCTGTAGTTGTGCCTCTGTCTGTCATAAATGACTGTCATAACCCCTGCTAACTGGGCAAGAGGCACTTTTCAATTGGTGCTCCTTTTATATTTAGCAGGGGGAGAGTAACTGCCCCCCTTTCACCCCAGCACAGTGTCTGTTCTGGTGGCTGTTTGCTGGTGGTCTTCTGCATCTTTTTCAGATTGTGAACCCTTTTGGGACAGGGAGCCATTTAATCATTTGATTTTGTCTGTAAACCGCCTTGTGAACTTTTTGTTGAAAAGCGGTATATAAAATGATGATTGAGAGAGAAAAATAAGTAGGGAGCAGGTTAAAGAAAAGGACTATCTCAGCTGCCGCCAAGGTCCGAGGCAGCCCAATAGTGCTGCTCTCTCCACTGCCATACCCCCCAAACCCATACACCCCTTACCTTACTCCTTCTTCAGCATGGGCTCATTAAACAAAGCAGGAAATGTAGAATGCGCTCCCAGTGTTTTCTGCACTTCCTGCTTTGTTTAAAGGGTCCACACCAGTAGTGTCGCTGGAGGTGGGGCAGAATGCTAAGTTTCGCACTACGCTGAGCCTCCGTTACTCACTGGCATGAGGTGGCCCTGCCCCCTTGTCTTCGGAGCCATTCAGTGGGGCAAAGGCAATGCACAGGGAGTCTCCTGCGCATTGCCTTCACCCCACTGAAGGCGAGGGGGCAGGGCCACCTCGTGCCGGTGAGTAACGGAGGTTCAGCACGGTGTGGAACCACCTCCAGCGACACCACTGGTCCACACAGAGGAAGGAGTGAGGTAATGGGGCCAGCTCCATCAGCAGCGGACTGGAGGAAGGTAACGGGCATCTGTTTACTGCTCTCCCCAGTCTGTCACCTTGATGCCAATGCCATCCTCTGCATCATGGATGGGCTGGCCATGATCCCAGATTGAGATTAATGGTGAAGCAAAGTTTAGGACTCATTTCTGCTTATTAGTTTGTCCACAGGGTAAAGCAACATGATCTTGTGTATATGGTATGGATTTTCCCTACTCCTTCCAATGCACGTGTAACTCTCACTCTCTACTTCTATTTTTTTCTTTTATGTCAACACTGCTTCCTTTTCGCTCTCTGAATGGGATATCTGGTGTACCCTTATCCTTGTAGAGTCCACTGTGTGAATTATTACCTTTTTTCTTATGTTGCTGAGTCATCCCGCACCTCGCCACCGTTTCCCACAGCTGATGTTGATCTGCTGTGGGCACAGGTGGGCAACTGATACCAGTCTTTAAAGCTGGCAGAGAGGGGGAAAGAGGCAGAGGAAAAAAGACAGAAGAATGAGGAAGAAACAAAGGGAAACGATGGAGAGGAGAGAGAGCAGATAAAGGAGGGAAAGGAGCAAGGGAAGGGAGGAGGTGAAAAGAAAGGAGAGGAGGAAGAGTGAGGAGGAAGGAGAAAGGAGATATGAGAAAGAGAAGAAGAAAGGGGAAGAGGAACAAGGAAAGAAATGCAAGAAAAGAAAGAAAAAGAGGAAGAAGAGTGAGGAAGGAGAGACAAGCGAGGGAGGAGTGAAGAACAGGAAAGAGCAAGGGAGAGGGGAGAGAGAAGAGAGGAAGGTGAAGGAGGAAAGACACCCATTCTTCAGTGTGGCTGGCAGAGACTTGGGAAAGCATGACAGGCAGCTAGCCCACCTACAGCCTGAGAGAAACAGAAGCTGTTCAGCGGAGTGGGAATCTGAGCCCTTTCCTGAAAGGCCAAGAAAGGGCATGGGGGAGGCCATGGTTGAGGCCAAGACCCCAAACTCCTGGACATATGACAGCACACAACTCCTGGACCCTGAGACAACACAAAACCTGGGCTTTCCACTACCCAAGGCAACCTTACTCCATGGCAGAAGGAGGTAAGACAGTCTCCACTTGTCCAGGTTCTGGACTGAGGCCTTCAAATGTCCCTTTACCCCGAGGAGGCCTCCAGCTGTACTGGGGCAGGCCCAGTCCTGGTTAGCATGTAGCAGGTGCCTTATGTGCTCTGCCGCATCCTGCTAGACAGGATTGGGCAGTTAATTCCAGCTAGTTAATCATGACTAATTAAACTTAGGATGCAATCCACTAGTAGGAAGGAACTGTTCTTGCGATAACTTTACCACTTTTGTCTTGCCTTGTACACATTAATATTAATGTAGTGGAACTCTTTATAAAAGGAGCTGGATTTCAACTTACAAATGTATGGAGAACATAAAGGGGAAGCCTAAAGACACTTTCAAACAGTGAACAAGGGTTTCTAGATGTCAAACTGTGTCTAGGTTGAATTCTGTATTGAATAAATACAAGGCAGGACTGGGGTGGGATGATATATCTGTCCTGTATTCTTATAATGTCCCTATCCTTGAACCAAACACCACTTCCCAAGTATCTCCTTTCTATTTCACTTTGCTGAGGGCTCTTCTCACTTTGTTGTATGGACCATCACAGTTTCCATTTTAAACACTTCAGAATGTTTAATAGGATGTTTAATCTCCCGATGGGTCAGGATGTACTTATTATAGAATAACTGTAACGTAAACAGACTCAGCAACCTTTCCTGTCTGGATAGGTAGCTACAAGTGGGATGGGAAAATGGCAGTAGAAATAGCAGTTATATGTGCATTTTGCATGAATGTGCACTAGAGTCGAGACACATGTACTCCCCACCCAGAGATTTAACAATAGTCCTGGGAAAGGACTGAAACCCTAAGAACTCTGATATAGATGTGACCACAGTAACATAGTTTTTGAAGGGAATCCTCTCATCTCTGCCAAGGTATAAATATGGACAGTGTTTTACCAAGGATCGGGACCAGAAAAAAAGGAAACATCCTTGGTAAACAGGGACAGTTGGAGCATAAGAGATGATCCAGGTTTTTGGAGAGTGCATACCCTCAGCCATCCAATACCCAGTCACAATTTTCCTGTGCATCTACTGTCCCATAATGACCCCCATGTCAAGCCAATCTATGACATAAGAAGAGCCCTGCTGGATCAGGCCAAAGACCCATCTAGTCCAGCTTCCTGTATCTCACAGTGGCCCATCAGATGCCTCAAGGAGCACACAAGACAACAAGATACCTGTATCCTGTTGTCACTCCCTTGCACCTGGCATTAAGAGACAGCCTACTACTAAAACCAAGATGTTGCATATATCCATATTATTGCATCTGACCAGCAATATTGTGACAACTCTCCCCAAACAAGTATGTCACCAAAACTCATCCAGTGAAATTCTTCGTTAGGGTGCCTCTAGGAATTGAGAAAAGGGCTTTGAATGGGAATACTGGTGCCTTAGAACATGGAGGTCTGAACTGAGAGAAACAACATTAATTCATCAGAACTGTTCTTTGTGTTATATCATTTGTGGGCATTTTTTTATTCCTTGTCTTGGCAAACAGGCAAAAATAGTTTATCTGTTATCCAGTGAGATGATATTGTCAGCGATTGGCATGGTGATATACACTGTGCCATAGTGGTGCAACGTTCTGGAAGTAGTTGGGAGGTAATGAATAATCACAACCCATAACATCCAACATAGTTAAACACTTCCATATTACAGGAAATACATTGTTTAAGAGAGGTGACAAGTTTATTAAAACATTAAAAACAATTGACGTTTCGCCACGTAAGTACTCGTGGCTTCATCAGAATAACAAGAGCAAACAGCTGGTACAAGTGTCCGTTGGTCTCCTTAGAGCAGCGGTTCTCAAACTGTGGGTTGCGACCCACCATTGAGAACTTTCGCTCCCTCCCGCCCCCTTAAGGGGCGGGGACAGCATGGCGGTGGCGGCAATCCGGGGATCACCACCGCCGCCAAATTGCCCAAAATTGCCCCCGCTGCACTTACCGGGGCTGAAAACCGGAAGCGCTCAGAGATCGCCGCAAAACAGCGAACCAAAGATTGGGGAGGCCTGCAGAGGGTCGCGCAGGCCTCCCCAAAGCTCCCCCACCCCCCAGTAAGTGTAGCGGGGGCGCTACAAACACTCCGCCCCCGCAAACACTCAAAGTTCTCCCCGCCTCGTGGGAAGAACTTTGAGAACCGCTGCCTTAGAGCATGAACTGCCAGCTTTAGAATCTGACCAGAGGTGACATGGATGCAACCAATAAAGCTCAAAAGAGGGGTGCAGATTGACAACACGTGGATGTCTCGGCGGCAACTTGCTAGTCAAGACTTCTAGCTAAAAAGAATGTAGAAATTAAAAGTACAGAAAACAAAACAATAAAAATTCCTAAAATTCATGAGAGAGTTCCTTTCTTTTTTACGTGTCTGCTGTTACTAATTTGAGTCTTCTTTTTTACGTGTCTGCTGTTACTAATTTGAGTCTTCTTTAGGACTGGGAGCCAGAAGTTATTGACTTTCAGTGATTCTTCTTTGTTGTTGACAGCATCCTTGTGTTAAAAAATTTCTGTTGCCTCACGATGTAGACGAGGCAAATATTGTGAGACCTTCACTAGAAGTTCTGTCTGTTCAAACTCAATCTGTTGATTAAAATTTAAGGCATGTTCCACTAGGGCAGATTTTTCTTTCTGGCCCAATCTAAAGTATCTCTGGTGCTCTTTTAGTTGTGTACCAATGCTTCTTTTTTGTTGTTCCAATGTAGCTCTTACCACAGCTACAAGGGATTTTGTAGACACCAGGATTGGGCCATGGATGGACCAACGGCAGACGTGCATTGTGGGCGGGGAGGAAGAGTGGGGGTGGATTTCAGTGGCACCAGCATGCGGCAGATCGTATCCCCTCTTTCCTAAGCTGCTCCGGCCCTTTTCTCTCCTTGGACATACACCAGTAAAATGGCTGGCATATGTCCGAGGAGACTCATAGGCAATCAGGCATCCTACTGGGGATAAGTGAAAAAATATTACCTTTACTTACCTTCTGCTGGCTGTTGGATTCCCCCCCCCCCCGTCCATGATTGGATGCAATGTGTGACTGCATCACACACAGCGTGGCTGCATCAGTGCCAATGGTGTAGGAAATAGGATTGGGCAGTAAGTTAGTTAGCATTTAAATAGACATTTTCAAATGCTCAATGTGCTTTGCAAACAGTATGTCAGTAATCCTTACAATACCTTTGGCCAGTATTGTCCCCATATTGCAAATGGGGACAGAGGGTGAAGTGGTATGCTAATGCAAATTTGTGAGTTTATGGCTGAGGTCAGATTTCAACAAGGGGAACTTCCAGTTCACTCTCTTAGCTACTTAGTCCTATCAACTCTTCACTAAACCACTGAAGTGTTGACAGCAGCCTATGGGCATTTGATTGATTTTTTCAAGTTATGGTTGAGTAATTATAGTTCAAGGCAGGGAATTGAGTAATTAAAAATTTGGATTCAATTCTGGTTCAGGTTCATCGGTTTTATATATACATATACATTCTGATTTAATTCTTATTAAGATTTAACTTTAAATGATAATTTTGTAACGAGTTCAGACACCTTGTATTTGTTTTGGATCAGTTCCAATGCATTTCATACAGATTAATGATGGGACTCAAAAAATGTTTTTCAAATGAAATATTTAGAGGAAAAAACTTTTATTTTAAACATGCTGTATGCACAAACTACTGCCACATCCTCCAGAATTGTCACTCCTCTTTGACAGTTGAAAGGACAGAATGAATTCTGGTCCCCAAATATTCTTTTTACGTTGACTAGTATAGCAGGGACAGGAAGATGCAATGTTAGCTTATTTCTCCTGGCAATGAAAAACGGCAAGGGAAGTCTTGTCTCCATCTAGAACTGAGCAAGTTACAGCTGCACAGTTGGTCCCACTCCCTTGCCTCAGAGGTCCTCAGTAGGAGCTGCTGCCTAGCAACGGCCAATTGCCAGCCAGGGAAGTCTTGCCTCCATGAAGGCCAAGGGTGGAGTGAGTTCCAGCTTCTCAGTCCCTTTTCTCAAGAGGCTTCATCATCAGGAGTTGCTTCCTGGAAGGCAGTGGTTGAAATGTGGCGTGAAAGAGTGACTAAGGAGGACCAAGGATGTGGACCGGGCATTCTGCCTAAATAATCCTGACACAATGCGAGGAAAAAAAAACTGCTTTTTACACTCTGAGATCTGGAGAGTACAAGCTGCCTGGAGAGCTGTCTTATGTCTAGGAAACATGTGGATTAAACAAGATGCACCTGTTCGACAAATCTACAAAATGGCTTTCTTATTCTGAAGCTTGAGTGTGTGACTGTGTGTGGATTGAGACACACTTATGTCTTCTTCTGCATGCAGCTTTGGCCTAGTTGGGCAAAGGGCTCTCTCCTTGAATATTCTATGCTTTCCCCTTAATATTATGTTAATGTTTCATGTTGCCTTTCTAAAACAGTGTAATGGCATGGAAACCCTTTTGAAATATCGAGAAACCTTTTGGAAAGCAGGCTCTTTATATATAATTTGCTTAAAAGCTAGTTGAACAATTTGACTTCCCTTGTGGTGTTTTATTCATGACTGCAATTTCTTTTCCCCTTTTAGCCAGACCGGAGTTAGGAGAGTGGAAGGCTGAGTTAAATATAGCACTTGGATTGAAGGATAATAGACTGTCCTGGGCTCATGTCATAAAAGAGACAAGAGATTGCTTCTGCAAGGATTAAGTGCTTTCTTGAAATAAGGGAGCTGTTCGAACAGCATGTTTAAAAAACAAACACAATCTTACAGAGCTGACCAACTAAATTAATTTGGCGGCTCAGCAACTAGCCTAAATGTGAAGATGGGGGGAAGAAGCCCAAATGTGTCGGGGGGGGGTCACAGAGTTTTGTTTAGACATCAAAAGGCATTTTTAACCAACATTTGCCACCTCCTTCAATTGATTCAAATGGACATTATGCACACAAGTGTCCTGGATGTGCATGATGGCAGCCTGACTTTCATGTTGCCGTAAAGGACCTTGTGCTGTTGGAATGCTAGTTCCAACAATGCAACGCCCCAATAGGACTGAGGCCTTAGTTAAGAAATGCAAGTCAGTGTGTAGTCTCCCTTTAGCTAAGGTGGTTGGGAAGACTGTGGCTGACCAGCTACAGATTATGTGAATGTGGATTATCTAGACCAGAATTTCTCAAAGTGTGTTCCTGCCTGAGACCCCTTCAGGGGTGCCATGACACTATATGTGGCTGCCATCTGTCCCCTGCCAGATTTGCTCATTCGTCCTTCCTGCCTCCCCTGTTCATGGCTCTTTTTCCTCATTCTCCTTTCTGGGTCTTCACTGGTGTTGGGCTTGGTGCTGCAACACTTTACCCATGTTGTGTGAAGCTTCTGGGGCTTCTGAAGCTTCTTGGGAAGCTCTGGAGCTTCCCAAGACTCCACACATGTGCCAGTGGGGCTCCCTGAGACTCCTGTTAGGAGTACAAAGGGCTCCAGAAACCAAAACGTTTGAGAATCACTGACCTAGACCTTCGTCCACCTAGACTTGAGTGGACAACCCTACTGTAGTTGGCCAAAGCATGACACTGACTGAAACCCAGGAAAGCCACTGCCAGTTAGAATAGGTAATACTAACCTAGATGGACTAATAGTCTGATTTGGTATTTGGTAGCTTCATACACAAAGGTTCCAACTTCCATTGCAGATGTGCAGGCATTCTTTGACGGACGAGTTAACATTCAAAGGCTTTCCTGCAAGTTTGAAAACCACAGCTTTTAGTTCAATAAGCAATTTGATTGTTAAATGAGCAGGTCTGACTATCACTATAAGGACCTCCAAGCACGTGGCCAGTGATTTGAACCCCAGGCATATGGTGAAACAGGTGTGAATTGGCCTTAAGGCTGTTTGATTCTGAACTGAATTGCTTCCCTCCATAGGAGAAAAGTATAATCCAAAGACTCATGCTGAGATTTCAGGTTGGTTTAACTTCACCAACTCTCAGATATTCATGTGACAATCTTGGTCCTCTTCCTGCTGTGATGGCAGCTGACAGAGATCACCAGGATCCTTTTGTTGCAGCTGCTAATTGTCCTTGTAGAACATTGTTTTGCATTTCAATGTCCCTTTCCTGAAGCAACTTTTCACACCTGACTGGACCTGTATTTTACCCTCATTATACATGTTTAGCAGTCTGCAGCTTTTGAACTTTTAACATCGTGCACTGGTGTGTATAGTTTTAAAGGCAGCACATACATATCCCAGTGGAGTTAGCTGCTCACATGCTGACAATTTCAACAAGAGCATTCATTAACATATCATGACACCTTCCGTAGGGTTGACATCTGGGGCTGTTTTGGAAAGACAGACCAAATTGTGTGTTGTCTTAGTGCACGTTCTGCTGTTTTTTAAGGATTGTTTCTCTTATACAAGCTCTAAGAATGGGCTTGAAAACTGTAGTAGCATTATAAACATCTGTGGCTAAGTTGATTACAGTCCTTGAATTCTGCTTGATATCAATCAACACTGTATGTGAGAAGATTAATTGTTGCTGTCATTTTTTTCAGTTATGTAATGAATGGGCATTGATCCACAATGACAGGTGCAAATACTTATGTTTCTAAACAAATTGCTGGTCCACTTCTCTTGCTCTGCTGGGAAAAGTGGGTAAAAGGTGAATTGGAGGAAATCAACATACGTCTTGGGATTACGGTTGCCAATTTGTCACGGTACAGGAAGGGAGTTCTCAGCATCTGTGGCTGATCCAGGGCAGTAGTGTCTAGTGGTTAGTGCACTCACTCCCTTCCTGCTCCCCACTCTCCCCTGTTTGGAATGTAGCTGAAGGGGGAAAGCCTTGGTAGAATGTATCTGCTGCCCCAGTCCAGGTGATCAGGCTAGATAGAGGGGCTGGGCAACCCTCCCCCCTCCTAGGAAAATACTGAACCTCAGGGATTCCTATCAAAATCACTCTCACTGTAGCACCTGCAGAGCAAGGAGATGTGACAATCCACTGTACTTCCCATATCAGAGACCAGGCAGACTTAGGGTTAAAATATAAACAGTTCATTAAAAGTCTAGCCAAAAAGGGAAAAAAACAAAATGGTCATGAAAGGAAGATAAAGAAGAAATAAGCTTGGCAAAGTGGTTTTCCCAAATGCAATAATAATAGACACCAGCAGGTGGAGTGTGCGTTGCATGTTAACCTGAATGGATGCAAATTAAACTGGGTTGTATGTGTATTGGAAGGCCTGCAAACAGCAAAATAAACATAAACCCTGATGATTTCTAGCTAGGACTCATTCCCTGTCTTAATTACCTGAAACCTCCACCCTTTCCTTTGCATCCCTGCGGCTACACAGAATGAATACACAGGATGAACCAGTGAAACTCGGTGGTTGGGACCACTGTTTGCAGCAAGAAAAAAAGCACTTAAAAAATTGTACCAGCACAGCTATTGAGAACAGTAAGAAATAGGCATGAACAAAGAAAACATCTGGTGTGTGTGTGTGGGGACATTTCAGGCCTCCTTCTAAGTCCTCCTTTCATGCCAAGGATGTTCACTTGTGAACATTCACTAGAGCCCTATAAATAGCTATATGCTAACAAATGTTTGAAATAAAAGAGCACAAAAAGGACGTGTAACAAAACAGAGTACTGTACTAAAAAAACACCATGTGCTGATAAAATTGATGTTGCATCCCACCTAGCACTATTTCCATTCTTTTCATAAATAGCTCATGGGAAGCTTACTGAGCAGAAGCAGCAAGGGGGGGGGGGGAAGAGAAGATGAAATAAGCAGCTGGTTGTGAGTATTGGATGTGTGAGAACAGTAGCACTGTGACCTTTTCTCATAATCCAATTATACAACAAACAACTCACTGGAAAAGCCCAGTGCATAATACTTGGATGGGGGGGGGGGGGACGACGACAACCCAAGTGCAACTTATCTGCAGGCTGTCTCTAGTCCATCTGGGCCTAGGACTGTTCAGACTCCTCAGGAAATTATACAGACCCAACCACTCACACAGGCTTCTGCTGCAAAAGTGAAATTGTTTCCCCTAGTTCTCTCACACAACCTTCTCATTCTGAGGTCTAGTTTTTAATCTATCTAGTTTTTTTAAATCACCCTTCTCCCTTCAGCATTGATTCTGTTGTTATTTCGTGGTACATCAAAGAGGACCACCAGAGGACCAGGGACCAAGGATTATGTGTCTAGCAAAGTAACAGTAGAATCAACATGTTCAATCTAAAATGTGTACACACAGAAACACACACACCATCAAAATCATCATCAATACAATCAAAATAACAGAAAGTAATCAGAAACAACAAAACAACAAACACTGTAAAAACAGCTTAAGAGCTGACTAATAACAAACACCTAAATAGCCAGGTTTTAACTAACCTTCTAAAAACTTGCAGAGTGGGTGTCTGCCTGGCCTGCAAGCAAAGAACATTCAAGAGGACCTGTGCCTCTACCAAAAAGGCCCTGCTTCTTGTAGATGTCTGTTGAGCTTCCAACAATCTGGGCACCTGAAGCAGGGTCTCAGATAATGATCTGAGCATACATGGAAGTATATATGACCCTAAGCCAACCAATCTCATGGAACCTTGAGCTACACAAGATGTTATAACTATCCAGCATGTTTCTCCTACAGGGTGCTCTTTAATGTGTATTACCAAATGTTGTGGCATAATGTTGCAAGCCAGATGTGGGGGGAGTTCAAGCAGTTTTACAGCACTTGGGTTAAGTATACATGCTGCTTTCAGGATATAGCCAATTCCTTCACCACCACCACCACCACCATCTGAAGGTTTCTGCTTTTCCCACAATACAATACCATTCCCAAGAAAAGAAGAAGCAGCTGACATAGTGACCCCACATTATGCCTGCAGTCATTGGGAAGCAAAAGTAATCAGAAGAAGAGAAGGAGCTACATTAATTCAACAGCGTTCTCCCTGAACTGAGGCTCTGGGGAGGGTTTCAAGAGAGATGAGCGGCAAGGCCAGTTTTACAAACCGGTACAGTATGTCATTTCTGTTGCAAGAGTTATATTAAAGGCTATCAGCGAGTGCTTCTGTAAAGTAGCTAGGGAGAGATCAACTAAAAGAGTATCCTTAACTTTAATACTGTAGTTGCAAAATTGTCTCTTTTCACTATTTGAGATGTCATTGGTGAAATAAACACTTGCTAATGACTTTAAAAACCAACGTATACATTAGTATCGGCATATGCGTGGCTGTCTCCAGTATTGTAAATGGACCTATCACTGTGGTTTTGTCTAAAATGTTGCCTCAGAGACTTTTGAAAAAGAGGTGGGTGCTCTTTAATGACTCCAGTTTTCAGTATGTGTCACTCATCAGAGTTTGGGAAAGGGGCAGACAGCTTGCAGAAAGAGGTGATATATTTTAGGTAGAGTTAGCAAAAAACTTGGATGCAGCTTTGATGGGAGACTGCAACACTTTCTAGCTGGGAATCTGATATGGGATCAATGTTTGTGTTCAACTTGAATTCATACATTCAAGTATGTATTTAATTCCACCATGCTCTGCCTGTATATTTGTAAATAAGCAGATTTTACAAAGACACTCTAAGTATCTGGGTTTTTTTCCCTTAACAAAGTTCTTTCAATCCCTCAGGAGCTGCTATCTAAGTTGCCACACTGACATTTTCAGTGAAAAGAATGTGATGTGGGGGGAGGAAGAGATAAGGATCATTAAGGGCCACCTGTCAGAATGTAATGATTGACAGTAGTCTCTCACAGTGCACACATGCATGTTCATTACTCAGTGACTGCAACTTGGGAGGATGGCTAGCATCAGTGAAAGTCACCCCAAACACAACTTCCATGTCACCTCAAAATTCACAATCCTTTCCAATGGAGGCAGTTCAAATGCTCAGCTGTGAGTCAATGAATGATGAGATTTCAAGTGTTGTACAATGACTATTTGATAGGCAGGGCCAGCCCACCCATGGGGCCAACTGAAGCAGTCGCCTCAGGCAGCAGATTGGGGGTGGGCACTATCCCTGTCCACTTACTTGCCTCCACTGCTCCTCCTTCTCCTTCCACTCCGTGGACTGGAAAAAGAACAGGGGGACAGAGCAGAAGGGGAAATGTGAAGGGGAGGAGTCTGCTGAGCTGGAACGTTGGAGAGTGGGAGGAGCAGAGGCTGGCCCATCATCAGGGAAGGGGGGGGGGAGCCTTTGACATGCTGCCTCCAGTTCCAGGAGGTCTTGGGCCGGCCCTGTCTTTCCAACACCAGCATTATCTATAATTAGAGGCAGTCCAAAACTGTGGTTTCAAAAAGAGGATTTTAGTGTTTTCCAAAATTTGCTGAAAGCGGTGTTATATGTTTTTATTCCATTTTTTATAAATTATAATTGCTTTAATAATCGCTTGGTATACTAGGTGGGTGATATAGGTGGTATACAGTCAGCAGATGCAGCCACAATCATTACCAATATGTAGAGGTGTTAGAAAACGGTTTTATTTCTCACAGATTTCGGGGGGGGCGGTCAGAGGCATCAGGCGCCGGGAGGGCGCCCGGGCGCGAGGGGGCGGGGCCAGCGTCGCGTCACGTAGACGCGCCCTCGCGTCACGTAGACGCGCCCCCCCCCGCCTGTTTTGCTCCCATTTCGGAGCCAAACAGCTCCAGGGAGGGAGGGCGGGCCCAGAAGACAACGCTCCTCTCCTCTTCGAAACACGGTGAGTTTGCCGCCCTCCCGCGATCGAGCGCCTGGAGCTCCTGCTCCACGCGCTCCGCCGTAGTTACGACTCTGGGTGGGGGGGTTGTGCCAAAAGCGGTGTTATATGTTTGTATTTCATTATTACCAAAAAAGACTGCCCCTATCCATAATCCTGCTCAGCAGCTAGTTGTAGAGATGTGTCACTTTGAGTAGAGAATTGCCAGAAAGTCCCATTGCCACACCCACCACTTACCCCACACACCTCTTTTGCCTCTGAGTTGGCAGCAATGGAGGGCAGATGCTACTCGGGTGGCTGGATTGGCTCTGTGGCCAGCTTCCAGCGGCTGATCGTTGATCTAAAGGGCTGGTACAGATGTCTGGATTCTGGTGACTATGCTGGAGTAACTAGGAACACTTGTGCAATTCCTGTGCACTTGTGCAATTCCTGTGCACACAGGAACATTATTCCTGTGCACTGCCAATCTTTTCTGTAGGAGACTGGCACATGGGAGCTGGAGGCTTTTTATGTCATTATATGTACAAGGTTTTCTGAAAAAATAGAAGGTTAATCCATTTCATAACAGCAATCTGTGAGATGCATCACAGGTCTATTTCAAGAAAATATATGTTTCTGTTAAACATTATCAAGGCGTAGATCAAGCAATTATATTATTTCTTGTGTGTATTTTTTTCTAAGACACTATCTCCTCTTTCCTCTTACACTGGCAAAGCTTTTTAAACATTCGTGGTGGAATGGTTTCTTTCCTGTATGTTTGGACATGATGTAGACTTTTTTTATATAGAGAGCAGTTGGAATCAAAACAAGTTCCTTTTCTTTCTTTTTTTGGGTTTAATTTGCTTTCAGTAAACCAAAGGTATTTTTAGCTTCTGGCTCAGTTTCTGGAATATCCACTTTTCATTTCTTCCTTCCTTAGACTTAGTTGATGCGGTATCAAATTTGGACCAGTAGAAGGAAAACACACGTTCTTTTCTGTTTGTTTTATAAGAAAAAGGGGATGGTTCGCTGTTCTCTTACTAAGCAATTGGTCTCTGAAGTGGGTTTTTAAATTTAACTCTCTCCCTTCTGAAGTACTTTGATATATTTTGGGCTGCATAACAGCCTCTTCAAAGGAGGATTACGGTGCAATCCTATCCTCTTCGGGCGCCGGCGTCAGGTGTCGCAAACATGCCATAAAGCGCATTGCGACACCCAGAGAGGAAGCAGTGCCAGCAGGAAGAATACCCTGTCGATGCTGGATCAAGGCCCCTCGCGTGACAGAGCAGGTAAAGCTGCTCTGAGTTGTGCGGTGGCTGGGGGAGGGTGGGGTGGGGCGTAACGGGGCAGGAGAAAGGGCAGGTGTGGGCAGATCGGGCCTGGGAGGGGGTGGGACCGGCATCCTTGTCGAATAACCTTATCCTATTCCTGTTGGATAGTCGTATCCTATTCTCCCTCTCAGGCCTCGAGCCCCGACATGGGGCTGCTCGGTACTACGCCAGCTAAAGAGCTGACGGAGAACTGGCGGCTGGGGGTTTACCCTGAAATACCAAAATATATCAGGGTAGCATGTGCCTGCTTCCCTGAGTAGACCTCCAGCCATCTCCTTTCCCGAATAGGATTTAGTGTAGGCTGCGCAGCCCACACTGAACACCCTATACTGGGGAAGGATAGGATTGGGCTGTTGTTTTCTTTTTGCCAGATTGTCAAAATGAACCCAGTTGAATGGTTAATACTCACTGCAAACATGAGGTGTTGTTGTTGTTGTTGTTTACCATTGAAAACTGGCCAAAATGCATATACTTAGATAAAAATGTATCTTTTTGCTATTGATATAACACTTACTGGAAAGGTTCTTGTTTTTCTGTTAATGTATGATGGAACACTCCCCAATATAATGGGATCCAGGGATATGGGCCAATTTCCACAGTTTAGAAGTATTGTGCTTGGTCATGGTAAACAAAACTGTTTTGATTGCAAGCTCTATGTGCATCCTGGGCTTGTGCAGGCAGACATCCGAGGAGGCCCATCGAGGCCTTTCAGCCCTGCACAGGGGGAAGAGGACGAACGTCCCCTTCCCCCAAGGAGACCCAGGGCTGCGCCAGAGCGTGCTGGGAGGAGCGTAGGATCCTGCGGCCAGCCCTATGGGCCGGCTGTGGATCGTTACGCAGGATTGGGCTGCCCATCCTTAGTATGTCCAGGTTGAGCTAAGAAAGACCCTGTTTGAAACTCTGGAGAGTCATTGCCATTCAGTTCTGACAATTCTGAGCTAGATGGACCAATGGATGGTCTCATTCAGTAGAAGGCAGGATCATGCAGGGCCTTCTTCACATGTATTGAACCTCTAGAGTTAATTATCTTGCACATTTTGATACATGCCTGTTTCTAACTGGTCATCATGTAAGAGGCAGTGAATGAGGAATGAAGACTGAAGGCAACAGCTCCCTTTTTTTCAAGAAACAAAAAGGTAGCACTTGTTCTCTTGCCTGGGTCCAGGCTGATTATACAGTGTTTAGTTGAATTATGTGAAGCAAATTAAATCCAAGCAAATTAAATCCATAATAGCAATTTATGCATGACAGTTATCTTATAAAGCAGCAGGTAGGCGCTCACTTACACTGTATGATACTTCACATTTCACTTCAGTGGAAAACAATTTAAGAAAAAAAAACATATTAAAGATAATTAGATTTGATTTAGATTTCCTGCTGCTATGGTAGCTGATTGGCATGCTTCATTTTTGTAGTTGCTTTATCAGCTGCATGAGCTCTTCTGCAGAATGCATTGTCACACGTCTTGTCCAATATCTTGTTCAATCTTGTGGAGATTGAAGCAGGGATGTGCAATGCAGAGCAGCAGGTGAGACTATGCCCCATCGTAGTCCACGGAAAATAGCCGCAGTCTAACCCTGAGATTGTGCACATGCACCACCTGCTTACTTGGGTGAAAGTGGGTGGCATCATGCGTGAGCAATCACAGAGCAATCATGCGTGAGCAATCATCTGTGGAACTCCTTGCCACAGGATGTGGTGATGGCACCTGGCCTAGATGCCTTTAAAAGGGGTTTGGACAGATTCATGGAGGAAAAGACCATCACAGGTTACAAGCCATAAGCAACCTCCTGGTTTTAGAAGTAGGTTTTCTCTGTGCCAGGTGCAGGGGAGTGGCAGCAGGAAACAGGTTATCTTGTTGGCTGTGTGCTCCCTGAGGCATCTGGTGGGGCCACTGTGTGATACCAGAAGCTGGACTAGATGGGCCTTTGGCCTGATCCAGCAGGGATCTTCTTATGTAGAGTTACAGCCCAATCCTGTCTAGAATGCAGCGGTGGCGCACCTAAGTCGACCGCTGCATCCTAGCCAGGATTGGGCCTGTGCCGGCGGAGCTGGAGCACCCCTCGGGGGAAAGGGTTGTTTGTCCCTTTCCCCCAGATAGAGTTCCAGCAAGCCCAATGGGTCTCCTCAGATGTGTGCTATCAGGTTTACAACACTCTGGAGTGGTGCAGGCAGCAGCAGCCGCTCCGCTCCAAAGTTACGCAGCATTGGGCTGCCCACCTCTTAAATAAAATCAAGTGACCAGACCCCCAGTACTTTGGAATGTGGCACCAACTCTAGTCCCTTTAAATATATTTTAAATAAATGAACTAAATTAAGTTACTGAAGTTAATGGCTTTTTGTGGACATAATTGCAGTTGCTATGTTTTTCACAAAGAATGCATTCATAGTCTTAAACCATCTAAAAAAATTCTGGAAGTACTATGTTGGCAGATTGTTATGACAAATACCACATTCCATTTTCAGTTGATTAAAGATTATTTCTACAGCACTGGAATTTTTGGCTGGAACAGTTTTGTGCTTCCAAATCCTTCACTATGTGAAATAAATAAACTATGTGAAATAAACTATGTGAAATAAATGACAGACTTAAAGATAGAAGGGGCAAATGAGTTTCCCTCCCCAAGAAGACATGAATTCCTTTTACACTTGTAATCAAGAAAGACTTGCGTGATAAATGAACTTTCAAAAGTTTATCACATTATAGAACATGATGAAGCAGCAGGAAATTTGCATACTGTTTTGGTTGCCCCCTTCCTAATGCCCAAAACAAGCCACTGCTACCTTCATAATCAGAGTATAATGATATAAAACAACAGGGTGCTGCTAGTTTCCACTTGGTACATACCGGTAGTTACCACCAGAACTGATGCGAAACTGCTCAGAGGCGTCACTAGACGCACGTCACCCCAGAGCCATAGGCCGTGCCGCAATTTTTGGGGGGCCTGACGGGGAGCCACTCCGGGCGCTCCCTCAATGGTTGCAGCCGGCTCGGGGACGTCTTCCCCGGCCGGCTGTCCTGGGCCTTCTGAGGAAGGCCCGCTGCGCGAACGCTATTTATAACGTGTCTTAGCACATGCGCAGACCGTTCCTGAGGGAAAAGGGCAGCCCTTTTCCCTCAGGAACAGTCTGCGCATGCGCTAAAACACGTTATAAATAGCGTTCGCGCAGCGGGCCTTCCTCAGAAGGCCCGGGAGGATGCTCCGAGGCCTTCTCCCGGCCTCGGAGCCTCCCGGGTGACGCGCGGAGCCTCCTGGGTGACGCGCGCAGGGAGGTGACGCATGTGTCACCCTTCTGCGCGCGTCACCCTGGGGCGCTCCACCCCACCCGCCACGTTACAGTGACGCCCTGAAACTGCTCAATGTTCTTTGAAAACTGTTTTTGGCAGTGCCAAAAGTATTTTCTCCCTTTTTCTGATTTGTTAACACCTATTGCAACATTTTTCATATGTTTATTTTGTCTTGTAAATTGCCATCACTTGTCCTCAGTGATGTTGTAACACTGTGGCATCATCTCACTTAGGCCACCATCCCAATTGGTTAGGATAACCCATCCGAGAAAGGGGGAAGAAGCAGCACCATGCAGAAAACAACAACAATGGGTTCTATCCAAAGAAGTTATGACAAAGAAAGTCATGACTAAGCACTGTTGAAGTCAATGAGACATGGCAGTCATGGCTAGCATAAATGCCATTAATTTCAATGGGACTCAGTCATGATTAACTTTCTTTGGATACAGCCCAATGGCACCAGAGTTCTAAAAGGTGAATACTTGCACAATCTTTGTATTTTTCTGGAGAAAGTTCCACTACATTAAAATCACTACTTTCTCGCCCAATCCTGTCTGGGCTGGCCACTGGTGGAACGCATGTGTCGTAAACCAGCTGCCAACAGTGCGTGCTGCCTGGCCACCGGCAGGAAGGCTGGTGTGGCCTCCTGCACACCGGTGGACAGCTGAAGATCCACCGACTAAAGTGGAGAGATGGGATAGGGTGGGAGGCAGGGTGGAATGGGGTGGTGATGGAAAGGGGAAGATGGCAGATCAAGCCTGGGAAGGGGCTGGTTTAGGTGGCAGTGGCACCTGCTAAATCATAACCCCTTCCCGAGCCCAATTCACCGTCACAGGTCAATGTGGACTTGCGCCAGCTAAGGAACACTGACCCGTCACGCTAGCTGGGGCTTACCCCGGGGCAAAGGAACAAATATTCCCTTACCCTGAGGAGGCCTCAACATGCCGAAACTCCCCAGCAGGATACAGGGAAGGTCATGTTGGTGCCGCTGCATCACCACGTGGGGAGTTAGGATTGGCTTTGATTCCCCTCAAAACAGAAAATGGTGAATATTCAGTGCAGTCCTAGTTTCTATGTTAGTAGACAGCTCAGCTGATGCTCCAGATAAGAATGTTAGTTTGTCTAATATATTGCCATAACGAAAAACTGCTTGGGTTTTTGAATTAGCATCTTAGCAGAAATCAATTGCCATAGCAAACTTGCCAAGTTCTCAGGAACTTGTGATGCAAGGGCTGAAATGACATATAGATGTAGGTAAGCCTCAATGAAAACAAATGGATGCCAATTTGCTCCTCCGGAACACAGGTGGTGTGCATTATGCAGGGAAAGTGAGCCAACCTCATTTTGTTCAGGCAGGACTGTGTCTAAGCCAAGCTTCTGACAGGCAGATAGCTAGCCTTGTAGAGTGGAAATCTAAATGAGAAACTTGCAGCAGGCTGGGTTTTAGAGCCACTGATTGAAACAAATTGCTAATGCAGGCAGCATAATATCAGAACATCAGTCTTGGATAAAAAATATTGGTAAAATAAAAATCTAGTATACAAATGACCACCTTTCCAGGGTAGTGCCTACCTTCCAGGGCTCCCTCGGCACAGGTGTGGGGGTTCTCTTTTCCTCCCTTCATGCCTGGAACAACTCTTTGTTTCTAGAGTAGCCTCAAGAATGGAAAAAACAACATCTCCATTTCTAGAGCACCCTGCTCGAGGGCAGGAAGGAGAGCCACAGCACCACCATAGGTAAGTCGGCCCCTGAGCCCCCACTTAACTACCAGCGCAATCCTAACCAACTTTCCAGTGCCGGTGTAGCCGTGCCAACAGATTGCACACTGCATTTTGCAGTGCAGGGGCAGTCATGGAGGTCTCTTCAAGGTGAGGGAACATTTGTTCCCTTACCTTGGGGCTGCATTGCAGCTGCACTGGCGCTGGAAAATTGGTTAGGATTGTGCTGTACGTTACAGTGCTCCCTCAGTGCTGCTGAGGGAGCTCTGTATGGTAGGGTTTAACAGACCTCTAGACTTTGGAAACTGAAGACCATTGACTTCAGGTCTGTTAAAGCGAGGGGTCACTGTACATTCCACTGTATTGCTTTAAATTGAACCAGTAGTGAAGAAAGTAACATTGACAATTACTGTGTTGTCACTACTATTTCTAGTTTATGGTGACAGAAAATCAACAAATAAAGTCAAGTTAACAGTGAATGAAGCAACAAATGCAAAGCTATGGACCAGAACCAGAAAGATGAAACAACACTAGGAATCAAACAGCTGCAAAAAATGTGGAGGAAGAAAACAATGAACAGCTGTGTTGGGAAAGGCTGTATCCCGCCTGATGCACTTTGAGATAAGCTCTTTCTCAAGGAATATGTCTTTACAATTAAAACAACTTCCACTCCCAATACTGATGGCCAGACAATGTCCTCTATTATGTTAAACCACAGCAGTAGGCCTGATCAAACCCACTTCTCAATGACGGTCAGAACCAAAGGCTTTTGAATGCAAGAGGTCCCCAAATTTATATGTTTTTCTATTTATTCTCAAAGTGGTAGGAAGTTCCTGCAATTTTTCCATAGCAAGAGAGTACACTGGAGTACTGTTTTGTCTTTATGCAAAATCTGCTTATTTGCAATTTATAAGTATTCATCAGTGGCAAACAAACAACCTCGTAGGCGACTGAACAACAACAACAACAAGGTTGAACACTTCTGCTACTAGTTTTATATCCCATTGGCAAACACATTTTGGCTCCTCACCCTGACCGAGAGCCATATTAACAGGCTCTGCATTTGTTACCCAGGAAAATTCTGTTTCTGTGTGACTGGACAAGCAAACAGATTTAC
Organism: Plestiodon gilberti rubricaudatus; assembly: GCA_026170595.1. Taxonomy (NCBI): domain Eukaryota; kingdom Metazoa; phylum Chordata; class Lepidosauria; order Squamata; family Scincidae; genus Plestiodon; species Plestiodon gilberti. The sequence goes on along the minus strand of JANXHW010000003.1, from coordinate 60,535,709 downwards.
AGCACAACCCTGTATAGTCTTCGACTGGTCTAGGGTGTCGCAAAGGTGCTGTAAAGCATGTTTGCGGCACCCTGGGAGTAAGTGGCACCAAGGCCAGCACCGCTCTCCCCACTCCGGATCCAGGTGAGCGCTTGCCAGGGAAGGTGAGTTTCCCACCGGGCGATGGAGAGCAGAACGGGGTGTTGCGGGGTGTGTGTGGGATTTGTGGGCCCGGCCCATGACCTATCCCCCTTCCCGGGCCTAGCTGCCATTATACAGCCAGCTCGAATGTGCACCAGCAAAATAGCTGGCGCACATTTGAGTAGACCCATCAGGGCGGCTGGGGTTCTACTCGGGGTAAGGGGACAAATGTTCTCTTCCCCCAAGGAGAGCTCCAGCTGCGCCGACATCTGTCCTATCTGGATTGGATGCAGCGCAGGCGTGCCTAGCTAGACAGGATTGGGCTGCCCGACTATAATCGTATACACATTTTCCTGGGAGTTTTCCTGGGAGTAATTATTGACTATAATGTGGCTCACTTCTGATTATCATGAGTACTCAAGGACATATGTTCTAGCAATACACACATTCCCCTGAACATGCATATTAAGGAACCCTTGACCATTGGCCGTCACACACCTACCTCCAAACCTGGAAGTGTGAAAGGGTGGTTGTACTTTACCCCGCTTTTTATATCCCATTGGCCTTAACCAGGTTTTACCTGTGGGATCCTGCTTATTTTCCAGGCCAATATAGTAATGCCAGTGCATGAGATTTTGTGTGCTGACACAGTTACAAAAACCTTTGGAAATGGGATACTATGTCATGGATTTTTTAGAACCGGCATATGATGGCTTCTTTATAAAAATGAAATTGAAAGTTTATGTGTAAACAATGTGTGATGCCTTGTGTGACATCTTAGTCTTATTCATTAAAATTAATCCTTTTCCAATCCCCTTTTGCTTTCACCTTCTTACAGTTATTGCAAGACTGCCTCTTATATTCTTATGTTTCTACTTTGGCAAAAACTGTCCAAGGTACAGTACTGATTCCTTTAGCAATGTAAGCGAACACCCCTGGAGCCTGCAAACCATAATTGTTTTTCATTGTTACAGTATAAACCATGATAATTTGAAAGCTATTGTAGTTTAGAATGAGAGTGTTTCTAATTGAATAGCAGCATACCTCATACTCTGGATCAAGCCTTGTTCTCTCCTGTCACCTTCCTCCTGTCTATTCAAATTGCATTAGCTATCTTGACCAGGAACTCATTATACTGCTAGCACAACAACACCCATTACATGATTAGCAACAATAATAATGACTAGTATAAGTAAATGCATAAGTAGCAATATAAGTGAATAAATAGAATAATCATAAGTAAGAAAGAAACAATAGTTTAAGCAGAAGTGTAGGAGGTGGTGGGGCGGGGGCCCTCCAGGCGGCACGCGGCTGGTGACAACCACTCTGCGGCGGTTGCAAAAAAGACACGAGCGGGCGGGCAGCAGAGAAAAAAGGCGTGTGCTGTTTAGCCTGCCTGCCCACCCTGAGCCTTGGAAGGCTTTGAGCAGCCACGGTGGAGGCGGCGGCGACATCACCTCCGGTGGGGGGGGCAGCACTTTCGTTCGCAGCCCCCCCCCTGCTAGGCATAGGTACATCACTGAGTTTAAGTAGTAACTATTCAATTAAACTGGTTCTCATCTAAACAGATTTACAGCACAATCCTATGCATGTCTACCCAGAAGTAAATTCTATTGTGTTCAATGGGCCTTTCTCCTCTCTCTCTCTCTCTCTCTCTCTCTCCTGGTTCCCCCTTAGGGGTTCCCCCGGCCCTGTTCCACTGGGAAGAGAGATTGGTGGTAGCCACATTTAGCTTCAATTATGTGCTCAGAAATAACATGCCAAGTGGCCACTATGCCTCCATATGTTCTTTTTTTTTTCTTTTTATGGTTTATGAAGGACACTTTTTCTGATAGCAGTTCTTGAGGCAGCGCACTCCCTGAGCTGTTCCTATCATTCTTATTTGTTAAGTTTCTTTTTCTGACTATTTCTTATCTCTCTCTCTTTCTCCTGCTGAATAGAATGCTGACATTCTGATCAGGGAAAGAAGCACTGAGCGGGAATGCACATGAAAAGGAATATCAAATTGAAAGTACTCCCCCGAGTGGATGCATGTATAAATTGTAAGGAAAAAAATAATCTCTAAAAGCAGCCCTTGGGAGTTGAATTATTTACACTCTTTTAATCCTCTTAACTTCAAATCAAGATCATTCATATTGCTTTACAGCCAGGCTTTCAATTGTATTATGCGTTCATGAACAATTTCCTTGCCAGTCATTGTATTTAACACATTCATAATCCATTCATGTTTTCTTCATGTATTTTGAGGCCTTACATGTCCCATCTTCATCCCTGCTTCCTTTTTATCAAATCATGTTTGCAGGATCTTCACACAGTGGGCAAAGTATCAGGACTACTAAGCAGCAAATTGGAGATGGAATACATTTCCCCCTTTTTATAAGCCACTTTGGATGTGAAGCAGCCACAAAGCTATGGGGCAATCTTGAGAAAGAACCAATGCATTTAGAGTTAGATGATTTCATACTTAGACTTTAGTAACACACACGCACGCACCTGATAAAAGATGATAAATATGCATTGATCTATTCTTTTGATCTGGAAAAGCCAAGCAATGAGCTTACAGATTTGCTATGTTTTAAGGGTTATCTGGTACTCTTGGTATTTGGAGATTTGCATACATTATTCTCACACATCAAAATACAAACACCTTTTGATCAACTTTTACTGTGGAGTAACTGCAAAGGCTGTGGAGTAAGTGCAAAGGACTAATGGTACAATCCTATGCTGAAGTTGCACCGATGTTGGTGCTACATTGATGCAATGTTATGTTGGCACAACATCCACCATATTTTAAGCCCATCCAGTACAAAGGCGGAGAGGGAAACAAGAGCATAGGCAACTCCATGCTTGTGCAGCCCCCCCATTAATTCTGCCAGTGTCCATGGAAGCCCCAACACAACCCACCGTTCAGCAGCCCAATGTCAGTCAGATGTTGTTCTGACATTGGCCCCAAATTGGCCTGATGTGGAAGGAGCCAATCACTGCAACCTTCCCAGCCTCAGCGCTTCAGTCAGAGAAGCAATGCTAAGGTGAAACAAGAAGGGGGCAGTGGCAGATGCAGGTCCAACGAGCAGCCACCGCTGCTGGATAATCCCCCCCCCCCCGTGGTCCCTAGCCTAGGAATGAGTAACATAGCAACAGCCATTGCCGCCAGCCATGGGGAGATGTCCCATGATGGCACCATGCACAGTGCAAGGATGCCGCAGCACATCTCCCTGCAGGAGCTACTATGGCATAGACAACACAGAGGCAGAAACAGAGATCCGCAACAGATCCCATCACCTGGAGTTCAAGCCCACTTATGCCACTCTCACAAACACCTAGTAGTTGAGGTTTTCCTATGTTTTCCCCCATTGTTGTTTCCAGTAGCTTATTTAATTCATACGTCACAATAGCATTTGGCTGATATGGGGTGTGTTCATCATCCCAAGGGGGGGGGGGTAGGAAACAGCAAATACCAACCCTCATCCTACTAACATCCAGCCCATGTCTCCACCCCAATTTGGGGTTTACGCTGGTGGTGGTTGCGTCAGCATTGGAGGTGCGTCAGCATAGCATTGTGCCAGTGTGCATGGTGTACCCGTTGGCGGAACTAGGGCTACGATGGCGGGGTTGTTGTTGTGCCACCATAGCTGTCATTGCGCCAGTGTCTGAGGGCATATGCCATATTCCATGCAGCTCAGAATGGTGTTTCTGAAGTACAGGACTGCACTGTGAATCTTTGTTTTAAAAAGTCTTTATTGTCTACCAGCTTGCCTGTTAATATGATGAACAGGCAAGAATAAATGATTTAATAATAAATAAATAAATAAATAAATAAATAAATCTGCAATGTACAACAAAAGGCTACACACTCCCAAGCACACTTATTTAAGAAATCCCATTGAATTCATTTGGCTTCCTTCTCGAATTGGGCTCAGCACAACACGACTTGGGCTGTTGTTAGAATCCTGAGAAATACAATGTTCAAATCATGTTCATGTTTAGGAAGCCTCTACTTGTTCCTTGATGTTCCTTCTACTTGTGATGAAAAACATCAGGATGTGGCATCAGTGTGTCCCGATGGCTGACAAGCAGTGGCGTTGCTCGAGGTGGGGCGGAACGGTAAGTTCTGCACTGTGCTAACCTCCGTTTACTCCCCGGCACGAGGCGGTCCTGCCCCCTCACCATCGGAGCCATTCAGTGCGGCAAAGGCAACGCGCAGGTTGCCTTCGCCGCACTGAATGGCTCTGATGGCGAGGGGGTGGGGCAGCCTCGTGCCGGGGAGTAAACGGAGGTTAGCACAGTGCAGAACTTACCGTTCCGTCCCACCTCGAGCGATGCCAATGCTGACAAGTCAGGAGACATGTAAAGAGACTATTTATTCGTATAAAGGCACAATGTATTCAGTTTTTAAATTCTAGGTTTTCTATGGCTTTGTCATTATTTTGAGAATCCCGCCAGCTCACGTCTGATTGATTGATTGATTTGAGGACTGCAAATGGAACAATTTCCTAAAAATCAGGAGCAGAAGCCGAAGAAGGAAAAAAAAAATCTTCCTGGTGTTCTTTTTGTCTAGCAATGTTAAGCACCTGACAATAGTAGCGCTGTGACTGACAGCCTGGTTGGCAGTATGGTGGTGTGATTGCTTTCCCTGCAGGTGAATCACATAAAACGCTTCTCAATAGCTGTCGAAAATGATGTGCAGATTCACATATGGGGCTTTGCAGTGACTAGGAATTACACAGCCTGTGTTAGAAATGGCTCCTCGACTGAGGTTCCAGAGTTTTATATCCATCCTAATGGGCTCCAGTGATGCTAAAAACAGCAAACCACCTGGTGTACCAAGAGAGCTGTGATGTGAAGCTAACACCAGACAAAGGCAATAAATTAATCCTCTGTTTCTTTTTCACCATGCTCAATCCACAGATAGCAGAAAGTCAACAAAATCTAGCCGCAGCAGATTCCAGCAAATTACTGGACCCGTCTGATGTAATCTTTTGTGAATTCATTCCTGCAAAAAGTGGTTAACAGAATGTGATGTCACTGCATTCATGACTATGCATATTCAGATGCACTTGCTTTGCAAGAGGAAATTCTGATATTCTATGAGTGCACTGATCCTTTTGGCCCCCAACCATTGTCTTCAATTAGACAACTGACTGCAATTGTCTAATTGTCTTCAATTAGACACACATTGTCTTCAATTAGACAATTAGTACATGTGTCCTAGGCATGCCCACCTGGGAATGACTCCCATTGAATAGTGGGACTTACTCCTAAGTAAACATGGACAGGATGTGGATGTTAGTATTGTGGGAGAATAAGTTTCATTTTTGGGAGAATAAGTTTGAGTGGCGTAGCTAGCGCCCCCCGAGGTTGGGGCCCACCCCTCGACGCCCCAAACTAATTAGCATATTAATTTGCATATTAATTTGCATAATAAGTTTCGGTTTTGCTTTTTTCTGGTTTTTTCCGGGTTTTTTAAAGGTTTTGTAGTGCTAACGGGGCTTCTATGTGTATGTGTATGCTTTGCGCCCACTTATCTTGTTTCTAGGAGACTCCAGCGACGATCTCCTCCAGTGACGATCGTTCCTCTGCTCTGCTGCCCCTGGCGTGAACTCTGTAAAGCGCCCAGCAGCGTTTTACAGAGTTCACGCATGCGCAGAACTGTGCACCCGGAAGAGATCGTTGCTGGAGGAGATCGTCGCTGGAGGCTCCTAGAAACAAGATAAGTGGGCGCAAAGCATACATATACACATAGAAGCCCCGTTAGCGCTACAAAACCTTTAAAAAACCCGGAAAAAACCGAAAAAAAGCAAAACCGAAACTTAAAATGTCTCCCGCCCCACCAGAGGCCCTCCGCCCCTCCGCCCTGGGGCCTGCTGCACCACCGCCCCATATCAGCCTACGCCTCTGATTTCTTTTATTTCTCTGTGCATCTCAAACTCTGTGATTTCTCTGTGTATCACAAGGCTGCCCTGTTGAGAGTTAAGAACTATGAACTTCACTACATGACCTCATAAGAGTCTGCTGTTGGGGTCAGACCTTAGAGAAAGGTTTAAGTGACCTTTTAGTAATAATTGAGATATCCTGCTCTTGCCTGTATGCTTTTCAGCAATCCATTAGTCTATCCAGATGCCATTTATAGTGCTTTCCCCCCAAATTTGTGGTCATTCCTAGTAACTTTATTACCTTTATGTCATAATTATTGCCAAACTCATATCTTATAAGGTTATTACCTATATGTGTGTCTTTCGTGTGTAGCTTACACTAATTACATTTGTGTGCGAGTAGACTTCTGGTGATCGTTTTGTACATTGATGGCATACATGATAAGGGACCCTATGTTCCTAATTGATTTCATCTTCAGACCCTATAAAAGTCATGTATTCTGTGCGTGTAGTGGTCAGACTTCCCACTCAGGGGAACTCTGTCCAAGAGCGCTTTTAATAAACGGATCAATTTTCTTACTTCAGCCCTTTATTTAATTCTCCAAAAGTGTGCACATCCTTAATATGATCTGATTAATTTTCAAAGCATTCTTCTGAATCATAGTTATTCCTAATTTGCAGCTGGGGAGATGGAGTAGAGAGAAAGGACATTCTAAGGACATTTCAGGGAATCTGGGTGAACTTTGAATTCAAGTACAACACTCTGGGGAAAGAATCGCAATAGGAACCAGCGACCTTATGCTTCCAGCGGCGATAATCTCAGAATGTTATTACAGACTGTTCTCTGCCCAGACCTTAGAAAGGGAAATGTTATGCTAGGAAAATACTGAAAGTTTCTAAAATCTCAGACGTCTTGAAAAGTTGGAAAGATTTTGATCTGTATAGCTTAAAAAAGAGAATCATAGTACAGTAAAAGTACAGGAAAAGTACATAGTACAGTAAAAGTACAGGAGCAGGTCCGCAGCTTGGGGGTCCGCCTGGATCCGCAGCTGCTCCTGGATTCCCAGGTGGCGGCTGTGGCCAGGGGGGCCTTTGCCCAGCTTCGGCTGGTGCGCCAGCTGCGACCGTACCTGGATCGTGCAGACCTGACCACGGTGATCCATGCCACGGTGACGTCGCGATTAGATTATTGTAACGCGCTCTACGTGGGGCTGCCCTTGAAGACGGTTCGGAAACTGCAATTAGTGCAGAATGCGGCGGCCCGTGTGGTCACTGGAGGTAGGCGGTTCGACTCTGTTGGGCCGCTCCTCCAACAGCTGCACTGGCTGCCGATTCGTTTCCGGGCCCAATTCAAAGTGCTGGTTTTAACCTTTAAAGCCCTATACAGCTTGGGGCCAGGATATTTGAGAGACCGCCTACTTCTATATAGTCCGGCCCGTCTCCTTAGATCATCAGAGAAGGCCCTTTTGCGGGTGCCGTCGCCCAGGGAGGTGCGAGGGGCGGCGGCCAGAAACAGGGCCTTCTCAGTAGTGGCACCAACCTTATGGAATTCCCTCCCCTTTGACTTACGAACTGCTCCCTCCTTGGACACTTTCCGGCGAGGCCTAAAAACCCTCTTGTTCAAAGAAGCCTTCTGAGCCTTTGCCTTTTTTAATAGCTTGCTGGTACGGGTGGGTTGCTGCTGTTTTTATGATCTTGTTTTAAATTTTTAAATTTTTAGATGTTTTTATTTTTTGCTGTTTAAAATGTAAAATTGTAATTTATGTGTATTTGTATTTGTATTTTTGTAAGCCGCCTTGGGTCCCGTGGGGAGAAAGGCGGGATAGAAATATGGTAAATAAATAAAATAAATAAATAAGTAAAACTCCAGTTTTACGTTCCAATTCCAAAGAAGGGCAGTGCCAAAGAGTGTTCAAACTACCGCACAATTGCACTCATTTCACACACTAGCAAGGTTATGCTCAAAATCCTACAAGCTAGGCTTCAGCAGTACGTGAACCGAGAACTACCGGAAGTACAAGCTGGGTTTCGAAGAGGCAGAGGAACTAGAGATCAAATTGCCAACATGCGCTGGATCATGGAGAAAGCACGAGAGTTCCAAAAAAACACCTACTTCTGCTTCATTGACTACGCAAAAGCCTTTGATTGTGTGGATCACAACAAACTGTGGCAAATTCTTAAAGAGATGGGGGTACCAGACCACCTTACCTGTCTCCTGAGAAACCTGTATGCGGGTCAAGAAGCAACAGTTCGAACCGGCCATGGATCAACTGACTGGTTCAAAATTGGGAAGGGAGTATGGCAAGGCTGTATATTATCACCTGCTTATTTAACTTATATGCAGAGTACATTATGAGAAATGCAGGGCTGAATGAATCGCAAGCCGGAATCAAGATTGCCGGGAGAAACATCAACAACCTCAGATATGCAGACGATACCACCCTAATGGCAGAAAGTGAAGAAGAACTAAAGAGCCTCTTGATGAGAGTGAAAGAGGAGAGTGCAAAAGTTGGCTTGAAACTCAACATTAATAAAACTAAGATCATGGCATCTGGTCCCATCAATTCCTGGCAAATAGAAGGGGCAGAAATGGAAGCAGTAACATATTTTACTTTTTTGGGCCCCAAGATCACTGTAGATGGAGACAGCAGCCATGAAATTAAAAGACGCTTACTCCTTGGAAGGAAAGCTATGGCAAACTTAGACAGCATAATCAAAAGCAGAGATATCACCATGCCAACAAAAGTTTGTATAGTCAGGGCGATGGTGTTCCCAGTAGCAATGTATTGTTGCGAGAGTTGGACCATAAGGAAGGCTGAGCGCCGAAGAATAGATGCTTTCGAACTGTGATGCTGGAGAAGACTCCTGAGAGTCCCTTGGACTGCTAGGAGATCAAACCAGTCAATCCTAAATGAAATCAACCCTGACTGTTCCCTGGAAGGACAGGTACTGAGGCTGAAGCTCAAATATTTTGTCCACCTAATGCGAAGAGAGGAGTCTCTGGAGAAGACACTGATGCTGGGAAAGATTGAAGGCAAAAGGAGAAGGGGAAGGCAAAGGATGAGATGGTTAGACAGCATCACCGATGCAACGAACATGAAAATGAGCGAACTCAGGAAGATAGTGGAGGACAGGAAGGCCTGGCGGGATATGGTTCATGGGATCACGGAGGGTCGGACACGACTGAACAACAACAAAACTCCAGTAGTCCAACAGTTTATTGTACAGCATTCCCAATAGTTCAGTATCAAAATAGTTCCTGGCCACCATGTGGCTGTGGAGACACTGGATGTTTTGGGTTGGTGGCAGCCCAGATGGCTCAGCTCTGGGTGCGTGTCCTTACAGAGTACAGGCTCTTGCAGGTGTCAAGGACCAAAGAGCAGGCCTCACTGGAAGTTCTCAGTAAAGGCTGAGCTACACCGCACGTGTTTGCATTCCGGCACATTCCAAGAGCAACCGATGTGCCGGAATGGGCAAAGTGGGTCCTGTCTCCACTTGGCGTTGGACAGAACATGACTCTCCGGTGGGCCAATGCCATCAAGTGCGGCACGTTCTGTCCAGGCGGCCGGGGCTTGGTGATAGCTCTGAGCTGCTGCGGCTGCCCAAATGCTACTTGGCCTGGCATAGGCCTCTAGGTAGTCCAGTTTATTTGATAATCCGGCACCACCTAGGTAGGTCCCAAGGGTGCCAGATTATTGGAAGACTACTGTACACTGGCTCCCCAAGTTACAGATGTACGAGTTACAGACAGCTGTGTCCGTGCTTTCGTACAGGTACAGCTCATCTGCTGTGGTGCTTTTGGGCAGGCATGAATAGCGCTGGGCCTATGTATGTTCCAACTTTTTGACAGACCTCCAGAACAGAACCAGTAGGTATGTTTGGGGCTTAGCATATTTTGGTTTTAAGTTGATCATTTTGATGTCTCATCTGATGCACGGAAATCTTACACCACTAGATGGAGATGTTCCAAAAATTGTTTGGAGTGTCTCAGACAACACGGAGATTTTCTTTGTTCTTTTTTGAATGACCCAGATTCTAAGACAAATTAATTAACTTGAAATTATGTTTAATAAATGGGAAAAAATGCCTGACCAAAGTATTCCAGGATTCAAAATGATCTGCGACGTCGTTCCACCTGAAAAACCCGTTCTTTCCTGGACGGGTATTTTCTCTGTGTAAACAAAAAACAACAGCCCTGTATATGGCAACCGGCCCTAATAGACTCGAGGAGGTGAAGCAGTACAGTTTATACGGAAATTAGTTGAAGCAACAAAGAGTTCTTTTTTGAACAAACATTCCCTAGCAAAACTCCTGGCGGTTGACTCTAGTGTTATGGCGGAGTTTTAGTAAACCCGGCAGACAAGATAAGTCTCTAAAACTACAATACCCATCACCTCCCACGTGACAAGATCCGCCCGGCGACGCTGTAAACCGGTCTTCGGGTCACTGTCTCAAAGCATCGTACTTGGCGGGCTGCTTTACGGCAGAAGCTCGAATCCGCTTCCGGAAGCCTGCCCAAGGTACTTGGTTGTTGTCGTTGTCTGTAGCCCGGAGACGTGACGCCTCCCGCTTTGCGATGAGAGGAAGCCGATTGTGACAGCCCCCTCGCTCCTTCCCTCTCCCCCTCCCTGCCCGAGCGCAGCGGGCTCCTCCGGGCCTGTCGGGATGGAGGAGGAGAGCATGGAGGAGGAGGGGGGCGGCGGCGGTGGCGGCGGCAGCATAAGCAGCAGTAGCAGCTACGAGGCCTTCATGGACGACCAGAACCACAACAATTGGGAACCGGCGGCTGCAGGAGCGGGAGGGCGAGGGAGTTATGGGCAGCCCCCGGGGCAGCTTCGCCCTCCTTCCCCCGTGGAGCCCCGTAGTGCGTGCGGACAAAGGGACTCGCTGGCCGCCCAGGAAGAACTGGAGATCCAGATGATGTCTGAGGCCGCCAACGGGCAAGGGAAGTGCTGTGAACCTGCGTCGGGCAAAGGAGGGGCCGCCGCCGGCATCAACCTCAACATCAACGCCTCGGCCTCCAAGTTCTGTGAGTGTCGCCTGCAGCTCCTGTCTCCTTCACGCCCCCCCTCCCCCGTTCTCCTGGTTAGTAGTTGAATTTAAGGAGGAGGTCGTGAACCTAGCTTCACCCCCCCCCCCCCACAAACCTCCCAAAGTGGCCAGTTGCCACTCACTTCGCACACGATCACGACACCCAGTTTGTTTCTGCCAGGACAAGAGCGGTGGGTGGGTAGGATTACTACTGTTTCTTCTTCTCTGGAGAATGTTGCTCTATAGGTTTTAGTCACTGATGTGATGCTACACCTACTATAGGTTGGAATGGTGCTGTCTTGGTTTTTGCCCATGAGTTCGGTGTAGGGAACATGCATCTAAAACTCTGATATGTTGATGGATGATTTGTTTTCTGAGATTGTACCTGACTACTGAAGAAACTAGCAAGGTTATGCTCAAAATCCTTGCTAGCAAGGTTATGCTCAAAATCCTACAAGCTAGGCTTCAGCAGTACGTGGACCGAGAACTACCGGAAGTGCAAGCTGGGTTTCGAAGAGGCAGAGGAACTAGAGATCAAATTGCCAACATGCGCTGGATCATGGAGAAAGCACGAGAGTTCCAGAAAAACACCTACTTCTGCTTCATTGACTACGCAAAAGCCTTTGATTGTGTGGATCACTACAAACTGTGGCAAATTCTTAAAGAGATGGGGGTACCAGACCACCTTACCTGTCTCCTGAGAAACCCGTATGCTGGTCAAGAAGAAACAGTTCATGGAACAACTGATTGGTTCAAAATTGGGAAGGGAGTACGGCAAGGCTGTATATTATCACCCTGCTTATTTAACTTATATGCAGAGTACATTATGAGAAATGCAGGGCTGAATGAATCGCAAGCCGGAATCAAGATTGCCGGGAGAAACATCAACAACTTCAGATATGCAGACGATACCACCCTAATGCAAAAGTGCAAAAGTTGGCTTGAAACTCAACATTAATAAAACTAAGATCATGGCATCTGGTCCCATCAATTCCTGGCAAATAGAAGGGGCAGAAATGGAAGCAGTAACAGATTTTACTTTTTTGGGCTCCAAGATCACTGAAGACGGAGACAGCAGCCATGAAATTAAAAGACACTTACTCCTTGGAAGGAAAGCTATGGCAAATTTAGATAGCATAATAAAAAGCAGAGATATCATCATGCCAACAAAAGTTCATATAGTCAGGGCGATGGTGTTCCCAGTAGCAATGTATGGTTGCGAGAGTTGGACCATAAGGAAGGCTGAGCGCCGAAGAATAGATGCTTTTGAACTGTGATGCTGGAGAAGACTCCTGAGAGTCCCTTGGACTGCTAGGAGATCAAATCAGTCAATCCTAAATGAAATCAACCCTGACTGTTCCCTGGAAGGACAGGTACTAAGGCTGAAACTCAAATATTTTGTCCACCTAATGCAAAGAGAGGAGTCTCTGGAGAAGACTCTGATGCTGGGAAAGATTGAGGGCAAAAGGAGAAGGGGAAGGCAAAGGATGAGATGGTTAGACAGCATCACCGATGCAACGAACATGAAAATGAGCGAACTCAGGAAGATAGTGGAGGACAGGAAGGCCTGGAGGGATATGGTTCATGGGATCACGAAGGGTCGGACACGACTTAACGACTGAACAACAACACTGAAGAAACATGTTTGTGTGTAACTTGTGTCACATGACTGTCCTTAAGATGTGATTTTGCAATGAGGTCTTCCGTTGACGATGGCAGCTCTTATGCACAGCTCTTCTGTTCCCCTGACCGTAATATCAGCATTAATTGTTTCACTCTTTTCTACCTATTTGAATCTAATATGGCTGTTGACTTTGGTTGTGCTGACCTTTTTAAGGCTCAGGCTAGATCTGCTGCATGGTGACAGTGCAGCATGCTTATTTCTTCTTAATTATTGTGAGATGTGGGGACTGGGGAGCAGTACAAATGTTAAGGGGGCGGGTCTGAAATGCTTGCTTTTGAAGTACATTGGGAATAGGCATGGTGTCTCTTGGATACGTAGGTATATCTGGTATGATGGTGACTTGCACTTGTTTGAATGAGGAACTACCGTAGTTTGTTTAGGGAAGAGGTGGAAGCAAGTTGCCAATTTTAGATTTGGCTGGCATGATGTGATGAAAAACCCTTTGCATCAGCACTCTGCTCTGCAGTAGGAGGATGTTAATGGTGACTTACCTTGCAAGGGCTGTCAGAGGGTTTATTCAGTGTGTGACTGACACAGTTTGAGCACTTTAAAAAATCAACAACCCAAAACTAAGATTACGTACCTTTGCTCTTGCATGAATGCACCCGTGCTTATACATGTATATTGTGTCTCATTAGTTCTTTGCTAGCTGGCATGAATGTTTGCTTTGAGAAATTGCTTAATTATCTGATTAACTCCAATGCATGTCTGTTGGAGCGGAAATAGATATTTGTGTTGCTTTGCATGTTCTTTACAAATTATCTACCTGTTTTCTAGTATGATGGTTGTTGCTCATGGTGGAAAAAGGAGCCCTTGAAACATTCCTCAGTTTACATTTTGAAGTTATGTGCGGATGTGAGGAATGTTTAAAGACCCTCAGTCTTTGAGAGAATCTGGAAATCCGAACATTCATTGTTTCTGTAACTTTTTGACACTTTCTGTGAGGTATATAAATACTGTACAAGTATTTGTTTTCTGACTCTGAGCAGATTTAAAGATTGCTACATTCTTTTACATATACTAAAGGGAGACTCTGCTTCTGGAAATGGATTACTTACTTTTCAGATTAGTATTTGTTTATCCACATCTGGCATCAGTACATTCCGTCATTACCCTTTAATGTTTGTACCAGAGTGATATCTGGGCACATAGCACATTCAAATTCAACCGCAGTCCATGACTTACTTGTTGAAAGAGATCTCTCGGCTTCAGTAGAACTAATTTGGAGTAAGAAGCTGTAGGATATAATGCTGTCTATCTGTATATAAATATTTTTGTTAAGCAGAAGGAGGAACATGTTAAGATGTGAAACCCGTTATTCATCAGTAAAATGGAAATAAAAATACATAGGTTAAGGTGTCAAGTTGCTGTAAAGTTTCTTGAGTAAATTTATCATATGGTCCTCCCCCCCCCCCAAAAAAAAAAACCAGCTTCATGAAGGCTGCTAACCTATGCAATTTTTACTTGAGGATAAGTGCAATTGAACATAGTTTTGAGTATGCATGTACTATAGGATCAGATTGTACAGCAGAACGTATAACACCGTATTGTCCCGAGTATAAGACGCACCTGATTATAAGACGCACCCTTAAAGTTTGGTGCTATTAAAAAAATTTAATTAAATCACTGGCATTAAATTGCAACAGCCTGATTATAAGACGCACCCCTAGTTTAAAAACTTAAATTAGGAGAAAAAAGTGCGTCTTATACTCAGACCAATATGGTATATTGGATCAGGAAACAATTTGATAGCATTTTCCATCTCTGTGATAGTAGCTATTTAAGCCATTTTTGGCATTTGCATATTTTGCTAAGCAGGCTGATATCATGTTCTTTATCATACTTTTAACAGTTCTAAGTGCAATAAAACAATATTTTCTTTTTTCTTGTAGTAATGAATGTTATAACAATAGAAGACTATAAGAGCACATATTGGCCGAAGTTGGATAGTGCCATAGATCAGCTTTTAACTCAGAGTCCTGGTGACTACATCCCCATCTCCTATGAACAAATATACAGGTAAGGAAATCTTATAACCTTTTGTAACTGTTTTAGATGTGTGTCTTTAAAACTTGCCCTATATCAATTGCATGCCTAGATAAAAGGGGCATCTTTAAGGTGCCAATATTAAATGCTTAGTCATCAATGTGAATCTGAGCATCAGATTTCTCAGTGCTTGAGCAACCAGATGCGTGAAATTTAAGAAGTCCTTTACTTATTTGAAAGTGAAGACTAACTGTGATTTCAGTTAAACTATCTTCAGTCTTGTTGAGAAAGCTTATATACGTGAATTGTAAATTAGCGCTTTAAGTAAAAACTATCCTTACTGTAGCTTAGAGGACTTGTTCACATTTTCTTTATCTGTTTATATTACTGTAGGTTTGATGAAAGTATACTGTAGTATACTGATGAATATTACTGTAGGTTTGATGAAAGATGAAGTGCTTTCAAAGGTTGTGCGGCTTCATCTCTTAGTGAATCTATGTCTGGGTAGCAGCTTTGGCCAAAAGTCGATGTCAGGGAGAGGGCGGAGTCTACATTACACAGTCAAGACCATGCACTGGCTAAGCACGGTGGCTGTGTTTTGGAGCGTCTAGTATTTCATCCCAGATCCTGTGAGAAGTTGTCATCTTTAAAAAAAAAGAATAACTTGTGTACTGAAAACCTGAAATGCAAAGACCTTTATGTAGGTTGGGATTCGTTAGTTTTTTTCCCCTTAAAACTATAGGAAGTAGTTTCTCACTTAAAAGTAATGGTGAGCATAAGTTATGAGATTGTCTCCCTGCATATGCTCAGAAGCCATGTCGCATAGCTTCTGTTCTACTCTTAGTGAAAACCTCAGCATATTTTGCCAGCATATGTTCTCTGCAGAACCTTGCTTGCCTTTCTGCCGGTGCATCTAAAGCTGTTAAAACATGGATTGTTGAAATCTGACTCCAGCCTAGAGATGTAAAATTTCTGGGAATTTTGAAGCCATGGGGGTGGGGGGACGATGACTTTTTTTCCTGGTTTTTTGGGGTGGGGGGTGAGAATGAAAAAAATATGCAATACAGTATTTCCTTAAACCTGCTTTGCTACTTAAAGAACATAAAATGCATTATGTATAATGTAGCACAGAATATTCTACTGTTCGTTATACATCAGATTGAACCATATGAATGCCTGTGTTTTCTTCAAATAATAATTACAAATATATAGTCGGAGAGGGAGAGGGAGAGAGAGCATTAACATTAAGAAGGTGGCAGAGCAGCTTTTAAACTGACTCCTGGGGGAAAGCCGACAGGAGCCGAGGGGCATCCGGTTCGGGACTCCTCATCCCTAGGGAATGAGGGTGCAGAGGATGGGGAACAGTCAAGTAATAGCAGAGTAAAAATTGGGAGTGGTAGCGTGATGGGACATGACAGCCAGTCTAGCAGGACAGAAGGCTGCAGGAATAAAGGTGCAAACATGCAGCCCTTCTTGGGGGACCAGGTATATAAGTGCTTTTATGCAAATGCCCGAAGTCTACGGGCAAAGATGGGAGAACTGGAATGTTTGGTGGCTAGGGAAAACATTGACATAGTAGGTATAACAGAAACCTGGTGGAATGCGGAGAACCAGTGGGATACTGCAATTCCAGGATATAAACTCTATAGGAGGGACAGAGAGGGGCGTGTTGGAGGTGGGGTGGCCATCTATGTCAAAGAGGGGGTAGAATCCACCAGAGTAGAGCTGGAGGGGGGCTCTGACTCCTCCGTAGAATCACTGTGGGTTAGATTACCAGGCTCAAAGAGTGAGGTAATAGTAGGGGCATGCTACCGTCCTCCAGATCAAAAACCTGAAGGGGATCTTGAAATGAGGAAGCAAATCAGGGAGGTGTCAATGAGAGACAGGGTTGTAGTCATGGGGGACTTCAATTATCCTCACATCGACTGGGTCAATTCATGCTCAGGTCATGAAAGAGAGACTGGATTTCTGGATATGTTAAATGACTGTGCCTTAGAGCAGCTTGTCACGGAACCGACCAGAGGACAGGTGACTCTGGACTTGATATTGTGTGGCACTCAAGACCTGGTCAGGGAGGTAAATGTTACTGAACCGTTGGGGAATAGTGACCATGCTGCGATCTGTTTCGCCATGCATGTCGGAGGGAGAGTGCCGAGCAAATCTGACACGAAAACCCTTGACTTCCGAAGGGCTGACTTCCCCAAAATGAGGAGACTAGTTAAAAAAAAGCTGAAAGGGAAGGTAAAAAGAGTCCAATCGCTCCAGAGTGCATGGAGGCTGTTTAAAACAACAGTCATAGAGGCCCAGCGGGAGTGTATCCCACAAAGGAGGAAGGGCTCGACCAAGTCCAGGAGGGTGCCGGCATGGCTAACAAGCACAGTTAAGGAGGCTATAAAAGGCAAGGAAGCTTCCTTCTGTAAATGGAAGTCTTGCCCTAGTGAGGAAAATAAACAGGAGCACAAACTGTGGCAAAAGAAATGTAAAAAGATGATACGGGAGGCCAAGCAAGACTTTGAGGAACGTATGGCAGGCAACATAAAAGGGAATAATAAAAGCTTCTTCAAATATGTTAGAAGCAGGAAACCTGCCAGGGAAACGGTGGGTCCGCTGGATGGTGAGGGAGAGAAAGGGGTGATAAAAGGGGACTTGGAGACTGCAGAGAAATTAAATGAGTTCTTTGCATCTGTCTTCACGGCAGAAGACCTCGGGCAAATACCGCTGCCGGAACGTTCTCCCCTGACTAAAGAATTAAGTCAAATAGAGGTTAAAAGAGAAGACGTCTCAGACTTAATTGACAAAATAAAGATCAATAAATCACCAGGCCCGGATGGCATCCACCCAAGAGTTCTGAAGGAACTCAAGAATGAAGTTGCTGACCTCTTGACCAAAATATGCAACTTGTCCCTTAAAACGGCCACTGTGCCAGAGGATTGGAGGATAGCTAATGTCACGCCAATCTTTAAAAAAGGAAGGAGGGGGGACCCGGGAAACTACAGGCCGGTTAGCCTAACCTCTGTTCCAGGGAAGATGGTGGAAAGTCTCATTAAGGATAAAATCTTAAAATACATAGAAGAACAAGCTCTGCTGAGGGAGAGTCAGCATGGCTTCTGCAAGGGGAAGTCTTGCCTCACAAACCTGTTAGAATTTTTTGAAAAGGTCAACAGGCATGTGGATGCGAGCGAACCCGTGGATATTATATATCTGGATTTTCAGAAGGCGTTTGACACGGTCCCTCATGAAAGGCTCCTGAGAAAACTCCACAGTCAGGGAATAAGAGGGCAGGTCCTCTTGTGGATTAGGAACTGGTTGAAGACCAGGAAACAGCGAGTGGGAGTCAATGGGCAATTTTCACAATGGCGAGAGGTGAAAAGCGGTGTGCCCCAAGGATCAGTCTTGGGACCGGTGCTTTTCAACTTATTCATAAATGACCTGGAGTCGGGGATAGGCAGTGAGGTGGCCAAGTTTGCAGATGACACTAAACTTTTCCGGGTGGTGAAGACCAGCAGGGATTGTGAAGAGCTCCAGAAGGATCTCTCCAAACTGGGAGAATGGGCAGCAAAATGGCAGAAGCGCTTCAATGTAAGTAAGTGCAAAGTGATGCACATTGGGGCAAGAAACCAAAATTTCACATATACGCTAATGGGTTCTGACTTGTCTGTGACGGATCAAGAGAGAGATCTTGGGGTGCTGGTGGACAGGTCGATGAAAGTGTCGACCCAGTGTGCGGCGGCTGTGAAGAAGGCCAATTCCATGCTCGGGATCATTAAAAAAGGGATTGAGAATAAAACGGCCAATATCATTCTGCCTTTGTACAAATCGATGGTAAGGCCACATCTGGAGTATTGTGTCCAGTTCTGGTCACCACACCTCAAAAAGGATATAGTTGAATTGGAAAAGGTGCAGAAAAGAGCGACCAGAATGATTTGTGGGCTGGAGCACCTCCCTTATGAGGAAAGGCTACAGCGTCTGGGGCTTTTCAGCCTAGAAAAAATGCGCCTGAGGGGGGGACATGATTGAGACTTATAAAATTATGCATGGGATGGAGAGAGTGGATAGAGGGAAATTCTTCTCCCTCTCGCACAACACCAGAACCAGGGGACATGCACTAAAATTGAGTGGAGGGAGAGTTAGAACAGACAAAAGAAAATATTTCTTTAGCCAGCGTGTAATTCATCTGTGGAACTCCTTGCCACAGGATGTGGTGATGGCATCTGGCCTAGATGCCTTTAAAAGGGGTTTGGACAGATTCCTGGAGGAAAAGACCATCACAGGTTACAAGCCATAAGCAACCTCCTGTTTTTAGAAGTGGGTTTTCTCTGTGCCAGGTGCAAGGGAGTGGCGACTGGACACAGGTATCTTGTTGTCTTGTGTGCTCTCTGAGGCATCTGGTGGGGCCACTGTGTGACACAGGAAGCTGGACTAGATGGGCTTTTGGCCTGATCCAGCAGGGCTCTTCTTATGTTCTTATATGTTCTTAGAGAGAGATGCAACCCACTGCAGCCAAAGATACCTAAACTTCTTTAATACCAGTTTTACTTGGTATTAAAATAGAGAAAAATAAAAATTAAATATGGATGCTATCGTCATTATTGGAAACAAAAGGAAGCTTTTTGTTGCTGGGTTTTCCAAACTTTCCCATTTTTCCACTGAAAAGGTTTTGGGGAGGGGACACCTGGGATTTCCTCCTAATTTTTCTTGGTCTTTTCCCAGGCCTTCACATTTGTACTTCTGTGTTCCATTACTGTGAGCGCAAATGTTGTTTGCAAATAATATCTCATTCAGAAGGCTGGAATGAGAAATGTCTTGGGCCCTTTCAGTTCTTCATCTATTTAATCATGCCTTTTGCTAGTCAGAAGTGAAAGAATTGGTCACGTTCATCATCGTGTGATATCTAAAAAGGTAGCCCTAATACAATAAAAGCAGTGTTATGTGGCACTTAAGTGGCAAACTTAGGGCCCAATCCTATCCAGCTTTTAAACATCGAGGCAGCCACAACATAGCCCCGAGGTAAGGGAACAAAATTCCCTTACCTTGAGGAGGTCTCCATGACTATCCCCTTGCCACAGGATGCAGCGCATGCCCCGTTGGCACATCTGCATCGGTGCTGGCAAGTTGGATAGGATTAGGCCCTCAGTTAACTAGAATTTTGCCCACCACCTCAGGTGGGTGGAGATGCCACTTAAAGGAGTGTACTCTTACCAAAGTGTTGGTTAAGCAAGCCTCCCAGGCCCTTACTTGACAGGGCTCCATCTGTGGTGTGTTTCACTCACCTCACTTATTCACAAGGGCCCTCTACGAACAGAGATGTTACACTTCCTTCCTTACAGGGCTCTCTTCAGGAAGGAAGTGGAATGTCTCTGTTCCTAGAGGGCTCTTGTGAAGATGAGAGGTGCGTGGAACTCACTGCTGAGGGAGCCCTGTCAGGTAAATGATGGAACAGAAGGAGCCCTGTGGGAGCAATGAGGTTTTTTTTTTTTTTTAAAAGCTGCATTAAACCACAAATTTTGGTAGTGGGTAATCCCCATTTCTTATGTGTGCCAGATAGTGACTTTTTCTGTATAGCCTCAAATGACTGATTTAATAGCATTGGTAGTTCCAGTTGTAATGGTTGCTGTATTGTACGTATCATAGGTAATGGGCTAGGTACATCTGATGCAATTTGCAGCACAGTGAGAAGGAAGAGCTGAGGTACATGTGCTAGATACCTTTTATCAAGTTGATTTGACCCATCATCTATAAACCTACGTCTTGATCATGGAGCACTATGGTGACTTCAAAAAATGCACCAAGAATATATCAAACCTGTATCGGGTAAAATGCTCTGTTTCTTCATCTCAGAACACTTCAGCTTGTTAACATCTTAAGAATACAGTAGTTGGATCATCTAGAACTATAAAATTCTGGGGAATATCCAAGCACTCCTGGAGTGTCAAGACTAGCGATTTATGAAGAGTTATTGATTTAGTACATTTATATGCCACCTCTTCCTAAAATGTCAGAGGAAACCTATACAAATATAAAAAACATGAAGTACATAAATCACATTTAAAATTAGAACACCACAGCAACGGGAAATGAAGAATCCAGTTAAAAACCAGTAACTCCAATAAAACACTGAGTTTAAAACCTGAATGAATAAAACTGTCATTTCCTGATGTTGGGGGGGAGGGGGAGGAGCATAAGCATAGATGCGTGGCATACAAAGTGAGAGAGGGAATTCTACAACCCTGGTGCTGCTACAGAAAAAGACCATCTCAAGTCATCATTTAACAGATTTTTGTAGGTGGGGTGACCTGAAAAATAGTCTCAGTGGAAGATCTTAAAGTACAGGCAGGTTGTCTCATGACCACCTCCTTTAAGACATGGAGTGAAAGGGCAGGTAGAGAGCTTCTTTGACTGACTAGTGGCTGGATGGTTCTGCCATTGGTAAAGATTGGACAAGGTGGTGTCTTGATCTTAGAGCAGCAGTCTCCAAACCGCGGCCCACTGTCTGTCCGAAAATGGCGTCTGGGTGCAGCGTGGTGGCAGCGGCGGAGTATTATCGTTCCACCCTGCAGCCTCATATCATTGCACATGATCTTTGCAGAAACTCATGCTGGGCAGCCGCTTCCCTTGGGAAATCGGGGTGCAGAGATGTCTGGGGTGAGGTGCAGTGAAAGCGGTTGCCTGATGTGAGTTTCTGCAAAGATCAGATGCGAAGAGTCTGCAGGGTGGAATGGCAAGGCTCTGCCACCTCCTCAGTGTGTCCGGATTCCATTTTTGGATGGACAGCGGGCCGGGGTTTGGAGGCCCATGTCTTAAAGGATAGGGCTGTAGCTCAGTGGTAGAGCACATGCTTTGCTCTACCAGTCCCAGATGCAACCCTTGGCATCTCCAGATAGGGCTGGGAAAGACCCAGGCAAGCCACTGTCAGTCAGTGTTAATCCTACTGAACTAGCTAGACCAGTGATGGTGAACCTATGACATGCATGTCAAAGGTGACACGCCACGATGTTTTGGGTAACACACCAGCATTCACCAACACCTGACAACAACTACAGGATCTCAGTATCCATGGAGGCAGTGGGTATGGCGGACCCTTTAAAAAACATTTTAAAAAGTCGGAAAAACCTTTCCTACCACCATGCGGCAAAATCGTGCTGTTTGCAGGCCTGCAGGGCAGTCTTCTGCGCTCCCGCGCCCTGGCTTGCTCCAGAATGCATCGTGATGGGCTAGCCAGGGCAAAGGGGGACTGTCATGCGACCCAGAAGTGGCTTCCAGAAGCATAGAAGACTGCCCTGCAGGCCTGCAAACAGCGTGGTTTTGCCACATAACGATGGGGAAGGCTTTTTCTGACTTATTTTTACTGTTTAAAACTATTTTTAAAGGGTCCACCATATTTGCGGGCTTCGTTCACGTGAACAAGAAGAATTGTTTCTCTTTTGTGTGTGTGTGTGTGTGTGTGTGTGTGAGACACACCAGCAGAGTCAAGTTCTGAATTTTTGACACACCGAGCCCAAAAGGTTCGCCATCACTGAGCTAGACCAATCATCTGGCCCTATGTAAGGCAGCTTTGTCTGTCCCTCCAACTTTGATTCCAATATCAATTATTGCTTTCATGCCAACACTCTGTTCTCTGGGTAGGGGGTTGTTCTAGACCAGTGGTGGCCAACCTTTCAGCATGAATGCTGGCCCTTTAAATGGTTGTATAGGTGAGGGCATTTCAGCAGGTGTATCTGCTTTAGCAGCACCATCAGCAATTGCAGCTGCCAAGATTCTGTCTTCTACACAGCTCTTAAGAACATAGAGGCCCTAATGGTGGATGGTTGGCCACCCCTGTTCTAGACTCTTCAGTTTGTATTTAAACCCTCAACAAAATGGCAGCGTACCACTAAAATACTATTATGTTGGAGGACCCCGTATACATGAGCAGAAGCAGTAGTACCATTGATGTTGCAGCTTCTGTTTGTAGCCATGGTATTCTTTCCTCCTTGCTAGATAGGAAGGAGGTCTCCTGTGATTATCAGGGTACATGTTTCCATGCAGTTGCTACATATACAAAATATTTTGCAGCATTTCCTTTGTGGGACCTCCATGAAGTAGGTCTGACTGAGAGGCAATTGTTTGCTGAAAGCCAACTAGTGTTGTTTCTGGCTGAGTCAGATATTTGAATCCTGTCCAAAGCCAGCGTTTTATCAGTTGATATTCTTGCACCCATCTGGCTTGTACTTCCTTATGTTCCTCTCCAGTCTTTCTAGTGAGAAGGAGAGCGAAAGGTGCCTGTTTATCTGGACCAGGCCAAGAAATGTGATGCTCCTGCTTCCACTGTCCTTGCTATCCTGGAAATCCGAACATGGTGGTGATGGGGAGGGAGAGACACTGTGTCTCTGTATGGGACACGGTTCAGCAAAAGTTATGAAGTCCCATGTTATTGCTTTTAGTGAGTCTTGGTTGTGACTAATGTATAGACTGCGCTTATGATTCATATGGGCCTCTAGAGATGATGGTGCTACCCTGAGGCACTAACAGAATAAAACAATAAGCAATAAAGAAATGGGAAGATGGCTTTTGACTGTCCCCTTCTATCTGGGACTTGTGTGATTGCCTTCCTGACATTAATAGTTAAACACTCCAATGGGACTTTTCAATGTCCTCCATTGTAAATATGAGAAAAGACCATATAAGTTTGTGTGTTTTACCATTGGCTTCTTATTAGCTGAGAGCACTGCATGTTTACAGTGTTGTCAAATGTAATCTTTACATAAAGATATTCCTGAAGTATGTTGTCCTTTTGGGAAAGTTTTAAGAATGCTGAAATACCTGGCAGTAAAGACTTTAGATTTTATGGCTTAGCTTAAATTGTCATGTGTGCACTTACACTCTCAGTGCAGGAGGTGAGAATTACTTCTGATCCTGATAAAATTAATGTGATTTGTAGTATGTTCTGGTTAGAGACAGGGCCAGTTTTATATTTCTTGCATTTTGTGCTTTTAGTGCAGTCTTAGCTACGGTAGTTTGTAATACTAATGGGAAAGTTTTTTTCTATACATATGGACCATATTTTAGATGAATGTTAAAGACAGAACCCACTTTAACTTGTGATCTTGGGGTGGGGGGGGCATCCAGACTAGTCACTTTTTGCATAATCTGCTGTTCAGGAAGGGTACAGTCCACACCACTGGGATTTGCTTATGTGAGCACTTGTTTTTTGTGCAAAACCTCGTATCTTGTTAAGAGGTAATGAAGCAAAGCTTCATACCAGGAGATTCTTGATGAACCCTCAGGAAACGTCTTGCCATTGACTTTAGTTAGCTTTTTTTTTTTTTTTTTGCAAGGAGCTGGGATGTAAAATGCCCACAAGCTGGTTATCAGCAATGCTAATCCTATGCTAATCCTATGCTGTGCTAGCAGGGTTTAGCACAGGCGGGAATGGGTGGGGGGACTAGCAATTGCCATTCAGAATTAGAGATGATATTTGCAGATCCCTGTGATAATGGGTATCTCTATTATACTTTATTACTGGTTGTACTTTCTTGTACTTCTTTACTGGTAAAGCTGACAGGCAAAATTTAGTATAGCTTTAGCGAACACACAAAACTATCACGAAAACCTGACTATGGGAAGAATATTGGTGAATAATTTAATATGTTAACTTTAGTACTCTTCCTGGAAGTGAGTTTGTGTGACTAGGTGAAGTCTAAGAAAATATTGCTTGATTAAATGTCCCTTGACAATGGGAAATGTGCTCATATGGTGAGAGAACTAGTCTGTGGTAACTGATTTAGTGATTTCACATAGCCAAGCTGTCCAATAATACTTGCAGTCATTATATGTAAAGTGGGCTTATATTAATTTTGGGTTCTCTATGGGGAATACAGATTTGCTGCCACAAAACCTGCTTGACAATGGGATCCCTGGTCTTTAGAATGAATATTACTGTAGCTTCATCTTAATATTTTTTAAGCCAGATTTTTTTTTTCTGGCTTAACACTTTCTTGTTTTCCCCCTATGCTGCAAACTGTTGTCATTCATCACTGTTCCTGTATTTATTTCTGCAGTTGTGTGTATAAATGTGTGTGCCAGCAGCATTCGGAACAGATGTATAGTGACCTAATAAAAAAGATAACTAACCACTTAGAGAGAGTCTCAAAGGAGCTGCAGGTAAGAAGCTGCACAATTTTGTTTTCCTGGGATTTGGCATTTTATTGGGAGTAGCATACCAATGATCATTTGAAGGGATTGTTATCACAACCTGTTAGCCTTGCAGAATTCCATTAATCCTGTTGTATACTGAGACACAACCTAAAGCATATGGGTAGTATCCAGAATAACACTTCTGAATGGAATCTTCCTCTGAGAACAGGAGGAGTGTTCCACGTGCGCAAGGGACCACTTCCATTCATGCAAGGATTCTTTGCCCGAGCAGAATGCTCCTTCTGTTCGTGGAGTGTGCTTCCGTTCACAGAAGTGTTATTCTGAATGCTTCCCTTTGTTCCTGAAAACTTCCTCTCTAGGAAAAGTCAGACTTTGCTGTACCTATTTAGGGTACGTTTTCCAAAAGCTATTATGAATCAAAAGTTGAAGTGTTCCTCAATCTTAAGTGCATCTGGATATGTCTGAGATAACGTAAAGGGGAACAAAACCCACTGCGGTTAGTGAAGAATGTTTGTGTTGAGGACAGATTTGCTGATTTGAATGTTTTTAGAGCTGTCCTGTTTGACACCCGTTGTGCCCTGGCTAAACACAAATGCATTCTTTCCAATTGTTACATCAACAGGGCATTGAATGACGGCAAGCATGATAGAATCTTGCCTAAATACATCTAAATTTTTCTCTGTATTGAAATTGGCCCCAAATCCATCATAGAACTCTTTAATTTGGTAAACAGAGTCAGCCTTGTAAATAAGTTCACAAAAGTTATTGGCACAAGCTTGTTCTGATTTCACCAGGCTGTTCAACCCAGGCTTCAAACCAGGATTTCACCAGGCTGTTTTTTGTGACTGCATTGTCAGCTTAAAAGAAGAGGGGCCCCTTCTTCTCCCCTCTCATTTTACAAATGTTTCTGTGCCTGTTCACTTTGATTCTTAACTGGCCGTAGGTGATGGGGGCAAGCAGCTCTTTACAGTGTTGCTTGAATGTTATAATATTGCTGTGGTAACCTAAATATGTAGGGCTGATTATGTTTCTGATAAAGTTAGGCAACATGATGCCAAGGAAATGGGCAGTATGTTCACAGAACAAGTGTCAAAGTTAAGGGTAAGCTGAAATTTTGTTGTTAGCAAACCTGCATTCTTCATGTCTACCCTTCACTGTCAGTAGTACAATTTCATGTTTGTGTCCCACTCTGCTTTTGTTGCTTGTTCTAATTGTTGGTGGTTCTAGTTCACTTGTAATATGTATGTGGAAAATTTAGTTTACCTTATGGAGGTTTATTTTCAAATCAGCAACAACTAATAAATCTCAGACATTTAGCTAACAAGGCAAGAAAAGTGTATATTTCTGCTCTGTTATTGGTTTTCTGCTTAAGGAAGTGCATTGTAAATACGTATGTAAGGCATACTTGTTGCCAGTTTCTCAAGGTCCTTGATCAAAAATATTTTAATGGACAGCCCAGCAGTACCTTCAGGTAGGGAGTTACCTTTCCTTCGCTGCTGCTTAGGTTCACCAGCAAATGTGGCTTTCTTTACAGCCCAGTTGTCGTCTCCTTTTCCAGATCAGGAGGTCTTGGGAGACGTTTCTCTTTAGTGGTTTTATCAGTCAACAATTCTTCCACCTTCTCCCAATTTTTTCTTTCTTTCCTAGCAGCAGTTCCTAATACTTTCTTCATGTTAAATTTGTCCCAGAGGTCAGATTTTCCCAGAATTCCCAAATGTCAGTGTGTTCAACATGTTTAAGGGACCCCCAAAGAGAGATAATCACCTGCAAAAAAAATGCCCAGGTGTTCCAGATACCTGTAGCAGAGGCGTTGCATTCATTCATTCCTATGTAAAGCATAGACCTGACAACACAAGATCTCAAACACATAGTTGTGTTGTGCACACAGCTTCTGTACTTTAGGGGTCTGTAGGGGTATGTCTCAGCACAGTGTACCCCAAGTTACAAGTCCCTGGCTGCTAGGGTTCTTTTTATGACCCTTCAAATCCTTGTAATACTGCAGCTTTAGTTGTGAGTTCAGCACAAAAACGCTCAAAAAACATAGTTGTGTTTTACACACAACGTCTGTGCTTTAGGGTTGTGTAGGGCCATGTTTCAGCACAGTGCACCCAAAGTTACAAGTTCCTGAGTACAATAGTTTTGTTTTTATGACCCTTCAAACCCTGTAAGTGCTGCAGCTTTAGTTGTGAGTTCAGCACAAAAATGCTCAAAAAATAGTTGTGTTGTACACACAGCTTCTGTGCTTTAGGGGTCTTTAGGGGCATGTTTCAGCACAGTGTGTACGAAGTTACAAGTTCCTGAGTGCAAGAGTTTTTTTATAGCTCTTGACAGTTAGATTTTTGCAAAATCGTCTTGCAAAGATAGTTTCTGATGTGGTCTTTAAAAATTAAATACCTGCTCAGCAAAGCAAACGTCTTTCAGCCAGCCTTATAACAAAGGCTGTTACTCCACCCACCCCCACATAGCTGGAGGCTAGTTCCTGACCCTTGAATGCACTTGTTCCTGGAAAAATACCATGTCACCAGGGTGGACTCAGCCTGGGGGTGGGGAACCCCAGAAATAAACAGCTAAACTGAGCTCCCTTCAACAATCCAGCTAGAAATCAGTATATAATGACAGATACCTTCCAGGTTCTTGAAATCACTCAGGTGAGGCTGGAGACATAGTTCTGAGTAGCCCAGCCTTTAACCCTGTCCTGATAGGCTCAGCCTGATGAGGGGGAAAGAAAAGCCCCCTAGAAATAAACATCTACATTGAGCTGCCTGCAAAAATCCTGCTGAAAGTCAGTATAACACAGCAACCTGTCAGATCTCTGCAAAAAGTCAGTTTGAGGCTGGAGACAGAATTATTAATACCCCAGTCTTCACCTCTGCCCCCTCAGCATGCCCAAAGAAAAGCTGGGGACGACGACAAAAACTCGGGAAGTCTGGGAGCCCTGAAGTCTTGCAAATGACAGGAATTTAGATAGTTGAGATCACATTAGGTCAATAGCCATAAAACAGGTCATAAAACCTTACAAATTACACCAGGCACTGCCTGGAATTTAGCTGTGTTTACATTATGTTCTAAAGAAGTGGTATTTTAGGGGGGAAAGCCAGAAATCCGCTCACAAGCTATAGGAATTGATGCAGTATGATGAAAATGACTGCATTAGGTCTATTCTGTTAGCAATATAACTCCAATGAGTGCTTTGATCAACGCCTGGTGTTGCTCCTGATTACAGCTGTGTATAGCTGATCACCTGCACCTGAGGTGCTCCAAACAACTTGGATTCAAAAGCCAGGGCCCTGGCCATGAAAAAAAAAGCCAAAGTTTCATTTCTAATTTCAGTGAGGAGGGGGTACCCTGCAACCAATTCCTGCACCTCATTTTCCCTAAAAACAGTGATCTTTGCTCTTCTGGGGGGGTCAGTGGGGTGACCCTAGAACTCTGAAACTTGTTTTAAAAAATAGTTTCACTTGTCTAATTTCCACAAAAAAATTCCAGAAAAATTGGGGGAAGCCCTTTTTTTAAAAAACTATTTTCTTTCAGGAGTTGCTCGAAAAACGTATTGGAGCCAAATGGGTTGGTTTTCAACTTCACTGTGGGTCTAATTCATGCGCATATTGGAGGGATATGCGGGTTGCTGGGCAAAGGGATGATAATCTTTTCATATTGTTTCATACAAACGCTTTAGTACATTTAATCACTGTATCCAGGCATTTATTTTTGTATAGAAATTTTAGAGTTTGATGTGCAAATCTCTGTTATGTTAAATCTGTGCTTGCAAGCACTAAGAAGCATCTGATTGGAAATAAGAGGCTGGACTAGGTGCACCTTTTGGTCTGATCCAATAGGGCTCTTTTACTCTTGGTATGGGAGTGGGAGCACATGTCTGCATTGCTGAGATAATGGTGTGCAGTGTGAGGCTTGCTTCATTGCCTGCCCCGACAGCGTGTCCCAGTTGATTTGGCAACACGGTATCCTTCTTGCTGTGATGCACTGTGAGGATGGGCAACGAAACTGCCCTTGCAGCACAGGAAGCATCTCCCAATTGCCTGGCAATGTAGGGATGTTATATTTTTCTGCACCCAGACAGTGAATCAGCACTTTTGTCCCTGTTCATGTATCTTTCTGAATACTCGCCCCAAAAGGTGGGTGAGTGTGAGACCTGTTCATGTGCAGGTGTGTTCATGAAAAGAATTGCCCCCCCCCTTCGGCACACCACAGTGCTGAAACATTGTACCCTTATCTATAACCGAAAAAATAGGAATAGTCACTATTAGTCTTTATGCCACCTTTGTTTTCATGGTTAAATAACTTTCTGCCGGTAGGTGTACAGGTCTTACAATGTCTTTCTTGGATAAGTAGATTTAAATGATCAAGCCGACTTGCCTAATGTTTGTCATGAGCAGTTTTGATTATGCAATAAAGTCTTTGATAAATCCAGAGTAAAGAAGATAGAATACTCTAAACCAGGGGTTCTCAACCAGTGGTACTAGTACCACCAGTGGTACTTCGGCTGACTGCTGGTGGTACTGCTGGTGGTGGTACTCAGACCGCTGGACCACTGATACGGCACTTTCGGTGGCGTGTTTTTGCTTCTCAGAGGCTCCTGCCTTTGGCCAAACCTCTCGGGAATGCTCTGGGGGGGTGGGAATGCTCCTACCCCCCCCCCCCAGAGCCTCCTACTTGCGTTTTCTGGCCTCCGAAAACCTGAAAACCTGGAAGTAACTGGCGATGATGTCATCGCCAGTCACTTCCAGTGGTACACAGCAGGAAACTGGCACCGGAGGTGGTACTCAGCCGGGAAGGGTTTTGAGAACCCCTGCTCTAAACGATCAGTATAGGTGTTAAAAACTCACCCTTTGCTGAACTTTGATAAGAAATTCAAAAACAACTGTAGCTAAGCATCGACCGGTAACTTAAATAGATAATTAATCTATATGGTATTACTGCCTAACATGTATCTTTCCTTTCCCATGTGATTTTCTTGGGTCTGCATGGAGATGGCCTCATGTAAGCCAGAAGTACTTAGATCATGGGAATCATTGCAGTCCCATGCACCCATCATTTGGCATGAGCCAACTGGAGAATGATCTTGTGAAATGAATGCAGAGCCACTGCCAGATGCATGAACCAGCCCACAGTGTTCTTGCATCCTTGTGGTTGGTCTTTTTATCTGACTGGTGTTAGTGTCTTGACTTATCCTTACTTCTTGTTGTTTAGTCCTGGCTGTAGTAGTTGTGTTGTGTAAGGGCTTCTTAAGGATGGAGGGGGAATTGAGCCCAGCAACAGTCAGTATCCAAAGTGTCATTGGAGTTGCTCTTTTAGTGCTGATGCAATATTGCTCTGGTGAAACTGTGTAGCAAGGTGGTGTTTGGCAGGGAGAAGGGTAGGAATAAGTAGGGCATAGTTGCATATGTTTGACTACTGTAGATGGCACAAGTCATTGTAACTCTAAAGGAGTGACTCTAAAGGAGTTTTTTGAAGTTGTAATTGATGGCATATAGACCCTTCTTAGTGAGTGCACATAGAAGGGGAAAGTAAAAATAGAATTTGGAAGACCAGTGGCCACCCAAGACAGAAAGTTATCGAACACCTGCCTAATTGGTATAATTTAATCGATATCGAGGGCAGATGACCACGATGAGCGAGACCTTCCTTCTTAAGACTGAAATAGATATTTTTGTGCATGAGAAAATATCTTCTCTGAAGCCTGATTCACATATGACAGCGTTGTCCCTGCTGTGCGCTTCACGGACCCGCTCTGCGCTGTATTTGCATATTCATCATGTAAAAGGACACCATTCCGGGGCACCAACGCTTGAATCGCTGGAGATCGGCTCGGTTCAACTTTGGCGAAGCTTGTCTCGTGGAGCTTGTGGGCGGGTTCACAGCGCTACTGCAGCCACCAATCGCGCGAGAGGGGGGGAAGAGTGGTTGCATGCCAATCACAAGCAGCTCCAATCGCGTCGGAGGTTACAATTCCACTGCTCTTCCGAGAGGGAAACCCCCGAGGAGAGAGCAAGCCTCGTTATTGCAAAATGTCATTGCAAAACTCTCAAAATGTTCCCAGTTCATGCTGGGATAATGATATAAAATTTGTGGTTGAAGTAAGGGCAAGAACTTCCGAGAGGAAAAGGCAAGCAGAACAAGAGTTCTCAAGACGTCAGCCAATCAGAGCGCGGTTGTGTGTAACCAATCACAGCTGCGCTTTCTTAAGAAGGCGGGACAGCAGGAGGGAAGACAAGCAGAGCGACGCTCCCCCTGCTCCAAGCGCCCTGATCACGCCTGATCAGCGCGTACGCTGGACGGGGACAACGCTGTCATATGTGAATCAGGCCTTAGGGCCAATCCTATCCAACTTTCCAGTGTGGATGCAACTGCACTGCAGCCCTGAGGTAAGAGAACAAATGTTTCCTTACCTTGAGGAGGCCTCTGTGACTGCCTCCCTACCACAGGATGCAGCACATGTCATGTTGGCACAGCTGCTTTAGCGCTGGAAAGTTGGATAGGATTGGGCCCTCAGTCAATTAGAGCAGTTTATTTGTCTTAAAGAAATTTGCATTAAAGAGAGAACTATAGACCAGAATACAGCTTTTTGTAGCCAGCGTGTTTCACATTTTCTTCACTGCATTTGCTCCAAAATCATACTACTATGACACAGATCAGAAGACATTACTGCAGCATTTCTTGATGTTTCTGGTTAGAGTGCCTTTTCTTTTAATAACTAAATGAGTGTATTCATTGTAATGACTCCTGAGGGAATCCCTGCTCAAATAGTACTTCATTCAGAAGAATGGAATAGCCTGTCTTGTCTTTGAATCAAAATGAGCGGCAGTTGAATCTAGCCTCCAAAGAACAGTGTGCGTTGGTGGTGGTGACTGTATTTCCTCCATCGGCTTAGAAACATTCCAGTTCGCCAGTTTGTATGTTGTACTGCAGATGGCAGCAGAATGCTTCCACTGGCAGAATAGTGCATTTTCATTCTGTCTCCAGGTCGTACGGTTTGCTTTGTAAAATCAATGTCCAAATGCAAAACAAGCACGTTTTGCCTTTTGAAAAACTGAGAACTCCCTTGTGCACCAGATTATGCCTCATAGTTTTATAAATGTTTCACACTGGCCATCTCTTGCCTCCTCTACTTCCTTCCTCTTTCACCATTTGTTGCATGCATCACTCACAGCTTGTGCAGATAATATCCCTCCTTTTCTATACTTAATGTTACTGCTATGTACAAATTCCTAGAGTTAGTTTGCTATTGCTAAGTGAACACTTACTGAGTCTATGGGATGCTCATAAACTGTAAATGTCACAGAACTGTGTAGGAATCCACTGGGAACGGGTGGTGATTGAGTGTGCAACACTGGCTGGGGCACTTCTGGGGGTTAGCTACACATTCTGGCCAAGAATAATGGTCTCCTGCTTATGCCTTGTTAGTGACCTTCAACCTTTACTCAAAGGTAAAGGTCACTGTAAGTACCGTATTGGTCTGAGTATAAGACTCACTTTTTTCTCCTAATTTAAGTTTTTAAACTAGGGGTTCGTCTTATAATCAGGCTGTTGCAATAATGCCAGTGATTTAATTAAAAATTTTTAATAGCACCAAACTTTAAGGGTGCGTCTTATAATCAGGTGCGTCTTATACTCGGGACAATACGGTATTTGCAATTTGGCGGGATGGTGGCGACGGCACTGCTGGGATCACAGCACCGCTGGGGTGGGGGAGTGGATTTTTAACCCCACCTGGAGGCCTTGCCGGTCCTCCAGGGGTGCGGGAAGTCTGCGGACCCCTCTGAAGGCCTCGCTGTGCCTCAAAACTGCTGCAGATTGCGATTGCGACCCACTTCTGGTTTTTGGACTGTACTGCCTCATGTCCTCACGAGATTTGGGTGCCGCTATCTTGGATCTCGCAAGATTTCGCAATATCCAAGATGGCAGCGTCCGAAAAAGGTACTTTTTTACCTTTTTTGAAGCGGTGGTGGTGGAGGCTTCATCCGGGCCCGGAAAACCTGGGACTGACCCGGTCCTGGATGTTCCGGGACAGATGGTAAGCCTACAGTTAACATTCTGTACACCAGTATACTGTAGTCTTGTTTTCCAAAGAGAACTTTAAGTGATATCTGATTTTGAAGTCCTGTAAGCAGAAGGTTAAAATCATTATTGGTGACAATCACTCTTGACTTTGGAATTAGAATCCTAAATTATAAATGTTAGCTATACAGTACTAAAACTTAGTTTAATCATTTCATTAATACGAGATCCCCTGATGTTATTTCTTGACCTGAAAGGCAGTTGAAAATTAGCAAATTTTAATAGTATGTCTTCATATGTTCTTCTACCAACTCATTTAAGTCTTTTATGAAGCGAAGTACTTAGTTATTGTTCTCTTTTTATTCTACAACAAAGTGCCTAAATCTGTTCACTAAATGAGACATCTCTCATTTTTTAATTCTTAGTTGATGCATATCTATGGCTCATGTAACAGTGAGTTCACATATTTCTGTCATTCAATGAACTCAAGCTGCCAACAAGAATATTTATGTATACTGTATGTATATGCATATATGGATGTGTGTTGTAAGTGATGGCCGCATGCTTTACGGCAGGTAGATGTCATCCGTTATGCTGAGTTGTATTGCTGGGCATTTTTAATATTGCCTTAGATGAAAATCGACAATAGTTTCAACCCAGAGAGCCTTTATAGGATGATTGAATCAATGGTATTTTGATATGTTAAATACCTTCATCTCCAGTCGGGTTCCCTTGAATTGCTTTTGCCTATGGACCTTCATTATAGAATGTATTAAAATATTCATATCCCAGCCTTCCATCCCCATAGAGACCATCAGGGTGGTTCTCAATATTTTGAAAATTATGCAATAATAAACTGTAATAGACAATTAAAAGACACGCCATGACGTGTCTTCCCATTTTCCTTAAACCTGGAGAATCCCACAGCCACTAGGTCAGCTGTTTCAGTGTTGAGCTTAGAGTCTGTCAACTTCTGTTCTACAACAACTGAGACAGTCGGCTGTCACATCTACTGCATCGAACCATGCAACCCGATTTCCTTAGCATGGTGTTAAACGCTTGTCTGTCATTCACTGTAATTTTTTCTCTTCTAGTCAGAGTGCTGCCAATTGTTTCCTTGTTAAAGAAAATGTGTTAAGAATTTCGTCACTTCATCTGGGTGGTGTTAAAGAAGCAATTACCATGTTTTGCTCCACTTTCCACAGTGCAAATGGTTGGTTGGATGGATTTTAGTTTTTCAATTTGAGTTGACCAATGAGTCATTTTGACTTGAAGTGACTAGTTTTAGGTTCTTGACAAAGTCTTGAATTAAAAGGACTTTGTTTACTATTTTAAATCTTACTTGGAGGATATGAATGAGGTGATTAAACTGTAGGGAGGATGAATGACCTATTCTAAGGAAGTTTCTCCGCTGATTCAGTATGGTAGCTTTTCTAACTTGCACTGATTCTTCTGGGCAGCACTACCACAGCAAACAAAGGCCTGAACTTGACATGATGGGAAATGTGGTGTCACATGTTAATCTTTTAATTCAAAAAACAGCATCTGATCCTGCAGTCTGGATTGTGACTGCAGGATTTAATTCTTTTCCTCTGCAACATTTTCTAAAGAAACTAGAGTGGCTTCACAAGGAGCTTTATGAAGAGTTGGCACATAAGAGGGCAGTGGCGTTCCCAGCCCTCCCGGCGCCTGGGGGGGGGTTGGAGCGCCCCCGTCGTCGAGGCAGGCTCCGTGCCCCCCCAAGCAGCCGGGCTCGGGGCTGAGCGCCCACTCGGCGCATCCCCGGCTTCCGGAGGCTCCGCCCATTTGCCCTCAGAAAGGTTCTGCACATGCACAAAAAAGGAATAAAAGGCGCATTGACGCGTTGGACCTTCTCAGAAGGCCCTGACCGCCGAACTGGGCGGTCGCTCTCAGGAGGGCTAGTCCCCGGTCTCGGAGCGGAGCCTCCAGAAGCCGTGGACGCACCGAGTGGGCGTGCTCCTTCCCGGGAGCGCGCCAGCCGGGCTTCAGTGCCGCGCCGCGCTGTGCAGCCCCGAGCCCGGCTGCCGCGCCCCCGGAAGCACCGCGCCCACTCGGCGCCTGGGGTGGAGCACACCAGTTCCCCCCATGATAGAACGCCACTGTAAGAGGGACATGTTTAGGAAGTGGAAGGAGGGGCAAATTGGCAAAGATGAATACAAGCATATAGCTGTTGTCATGCTACCACAGGGCTGACACCGAATCCAGTCACCAGGGCTCAGCTAGTCCTGTGTATGTTTGGTTTGCTCTGGACCCACTGGTCTTCAAAGAGAGTTGCTCAACCTTGCTGCAGCCTCTCTAGCTCCCTGAAACCGGAGCTACATTACACGTGTCGCGGAGCTTCTGACCTGATTTTTGAAGCAGACGGAGCCGCTGCGACCTCCGCACAGCCGGCGCGTGCCTAAAGCTGGAATCCAACTTTTCAGGGGGCGGGCACGCAGAGCTAGGGGGCGGTTCGCGGAGCTACTGCAGCGTACCAATCGTAGGAGAGTGGCTGCATGCCAATCAGTACTACTTCCAATCACCTTCTTAAGAAGGCGGGACAACAGGAAAGAAGACACTCCCCCGCTCCAAGTGTGGAGGCAGAGGTGGCGGCAGAGCCTCTGCCTGTAGTGTAGCTCAGCCTTTAGTCTCGCTGGCTGAGTCCTCCAGCCAGCAAGACTAGGGGAGCTAGAGAGGCTGCAGCAAGGTTGCTCAGGCTCAGCCTCTCCAGCAGTGTCTTTGAAACTGCCAGCCAGCCAAGAAGGACGCGTCTGGCCCGCCGTCACCTGGGGGGTGCACGAACTCTGGTAAGAACACCCCACGTCATGTACCCCCCTCCCGTACACCCTCCTGGGGCCTTTTAAGGTGAAAAACAGGCCTAAAAAGCCGAGGGGGCTTTCACGCCTCTGGTTTGCCGCCATTGGGGCGGGGCTTGTGACATCACAGTGGTGCACGGCGAGTGCCCCCCCTCTGGGGGTATAGCTATTCCCCTGTAGTGACAGACTTCAGTGATAAAGATGGGTGAACTTTATTTAGAGGACTTAGTTTTGGAGAACAAGGATTCAGTTTCTTCCAGAAATAAACTCAGCAGTAGAGTTGATTCCTGGCACTGGAGCAAAAGGTACCCTTTGTGCCTTCATCTTAGTGCAGGGGCTGTTTAGCCACGTGATTTTACCTGTGTAGTGTCTCTATAAAGTTCTAACTCTTACAATGAGTAATTATAAACAGATTTGATGTGTAGACCCTGCTGTTGAAGAAGGAAGGGAAGATGAAAGGAAGAGAAAAGAGAAGCAGGAACAGCTGAAAACAATGATTTAGAAAAATAAAACTACCCAGAATACAGTTATCAATGAAATAAGCAGATTCCCTGTGTGAACTTAATGTACTTATGCAGTTGATCATGCACGCAGGTACTGTACTCTCTAAGCATCTCTTTGACCTTAGCAGACTCCAACTCGCATTTCGTTATAAAAGAAAAGATTGAGAGAAGATACTCGGACATAGTGCTAAACCGTCATTCAGCATTATATAAATGAACCTAAAGGAGTTATGTACTCCCATCTCTTCCTCTTTTTTTATGCACCAGAAAAGAAGAGTAAAACCTTTTGCTTTCACTTTAAGCCCAAAGTGCAATTCTGCACTGTGTGAGAATTTGGAACTGTATGTTCAATATCTGAATTTCCTAAGCCTCGATATTAAACCACAATTTGAGAGTCTGGCTTGTTCTAACTGTGATTACTTAACATACGGCCCTTTAAAGAGAAAGCAAAAACCTTCCCTTCTCTAATGGGGAGTGAGAAATATGCAAGCTCACTGCTCTCTTAGACCGTTCAGGTAGTGCCAAATTGTGGCTTAGTGTTGGGCCTGAACTCTTGGTTGAACAAAGCGTCACTTTTCTCCTTATGCAAGAACAAGGATGTAGATATCCTAAAGCACAGCTCCTCCAGGTTTTTTTTAGGAGGAGTTACAATGTCGCCAAGAGGAATGCTCCAGTTCCCTTTCCCTCCCAGCCCTCCATCCTGCATTTTGAAGAGGCGCAGAGGCTTGTTAACACACATGCTCTGGGGACACATGCATTGTGCATTTGCATGTGCCCCCAAATATGCATGTCTAGGGATCTTGTTGTCATTAACCATGATGCATGTTCCCACAAACTGTCACCATGAGAATAGGAAGTGACAATGAATTTGAGAAGAGAGTAATATGACTCAAAGCATTGATATTAAATAATAAAAGAAACGGCATACAATTGTAAATGAAGGAAGCAAAAGGTCCCTTCGGGGAGAAAGGCGGGGTAAAAATACTGTAAATAAATAAAATAAATGATTGTTTAAATACACAAGTGAAATGTCTTCCAGGAAGAACAAGGGGCTCCTGGCAGAGGCAACACTTAGCAGGCAGGGAATATTACCTGCTTTTGAGGCTAGTGAAGAATTCAGCTCCATAGGAGAGAGAGAAGTTAGTTGAAGTGATTCCCTTGTGCATTTACATCCCTGCTTATGTTCTGGTTTACACATTGACTCGCTTCTCTCTCATATTCTTGGGGAAGGGATGCTTCCTTTTATAGAGGTAGAAGGGAGAGGGGATCAAAGCCTACAATTAACACCACTAATTGAAAAGAAAGCAACTCTTGTTTGACATATCCCAGTCTCTAATCCAAGGGAGCATCAAAATGTACCATAAATCATGCTTGAGGAAGGGAGCTGAAAGAGGCACTGCAGTTATCTCTAGCACTAATCAGCCATCTGATAATGAGCTTACTCTGATCTGGAGAAACTATCCGGGGCATGCCCATTGCCCAACTTTGAGATGATACAAAACTCATTACTGTATAATTGGCATCTGTCTGTCTTTGGCAAAAGGATGTACAGCTTCAGAGTGCCAATTCCCAGAGAGCGTAAGGCCTGCTTTCACAAGGACACCCAATCCCTTGTCTTTTGAAGTACAAAGAGGGCTAGGCTTTTCTGCTAACAATGCTTCCCATGAGGCATTGAAGAAAGCCAAAGTTTGGTTCAGGAGATCTAGCAGTCCATCTGGGGTTTACGTGCTCCTTTTAGAATGGAAGAAGGATATGGAGGAGAGCAGTAAATACTAGAGCTGGTTGGTGGTAAAACCCACTACTCTAGTCTCTACTGCTTTCCCCATTTCCTTCTGTCATTTCCATAACTGCCCTGCCTCTTGAAAAGGAGTGCAGGAAGAACAAGGAGGCAGCCAGGCAAAGGAGCAGCAGTTGCAGCCATTGCTGTTGTCCAAAGAATGAACAGAGAGAGACAGTCAGCTAGTTGTCGTCAAAAGAAGATACCAGGAGGAGGGAGGAGTGTATATATGTAACAGCCCAGGGGGAATAATGTATGCAAGGTGCTATGACCACCTGAAAGTGTTATATGCATTCTAATGAGCGTATGAAGCTGCCTTCTACTGAGTCAAAACATTGATCCATCTAGCTCAGCATTTTTTTTGAACTGGTTAGCAGTAGCTCTTCAGGTTTCTTGATAGATGTGGACATTTCTTACCTAGACTTGAGGGCAGAGAGCAAGATTCTTCACCTTCACTACCATGTGAGGAGGGAGAGAGCCAGGGGGGAACAAAAGCAGCAGTGGGAAAATGGAGCTACATTTGAAGCATTTTGGGGCAAACATTGTTTTGAAATAATATGCCCCCTATGCACACCATATTTTAAATTGCACATCTACCATCAGCAATCCATCCTCAAGGAATTTAGCATGGGATGGACTCTATCAAGCAGGAGGTAAAGAGGAAGGGATTTAACTTTCAAGAAGTTCAGCCACCTAATTGTTTGATTAAATCTTGTATTCTGAATTTTTTCCTTGGCTTGTTTGTGGGGTATGTGGCTTGACTGTGTGGATGGGGAGCTTATGGAAATATCATGAAGATCTCACAAGCGTCAAAATTTAGCACTAGACCACTGTGGGAAAATATTGTCGTATGTGTTCATGGTCTAGAACAGGGGTTCTCAACCTTTGGAGACCTGGGTACCCCCTATCGCGGTCCAATTTTCTGAAGTACCCCCTGCTAATTAACTGCTAATTAATTGGATTAATCAATTAATGAATTAGGTAATTAACTTTTAAATGAAAAGTACTAAAACAAATTTAAATGTGAAAAATGTCTTAACGTGAGAGAGAGAGAGAGATCTCTTCTCCCAAGTCACACTTCCCAAAATCAGCTCCTCCCCCACCCCACCAAAGTACATTTTCCAAAGTATAAAAATAAGCCCAAAACCAAAATCAGAGAGACAGAAGGGCTCTGAAAATAATTACAATTTAAAATCCATGTTAATTAACACTTAATTAGCTGATGATGGGGCAGATAAGGGGCAGGGCTTGGCGTACCCCCAGCAAGAGTTCCGCGTACCTCTAGGGGTACCCGTACCACAGGTTGAGAACCCCTGGTCTAGAAGTAATTTTCTGCAATAGTTAGATTAGGGGTGCCAAACCCATTTCATACAGTGGATCGAATAGTATTCATGGTCCCTGCTGAGGGCCGGAAGTGACACCATTAAGCAGAGCAGATGATGGTTGAGAATAAACACTTTGTTCTCATTAGCTGCAAATGACAGAAGAGAAAATATGCAAATCTTGATCATATTTTCAAGATATGGGAGAGCCCAATTCACATGAGTTGCCTTTTCAGTAGTGTCAATTCTTCTGAGGTGTCACTTTGCAGCTCAGCAGCTGAGATGTGCTCTGTGAAGTGATGCCTCATTAGAAGTGGCGCTGCTGAAAGGGTGGCCCATGTCATAATTGGGTTCTCCCACTGCCTTGGTAGCATCTCCCTCTTTCACCCCTCTTGGTAGCGTCTCCCTCTTTCACCCCTCACCCCCTTTCCCTTTAGCGCTCCTTGCCTTCTGAGGTCTCCTTCCGTCTCTCTCTCCCAGTGCCTCTGCAGAAGCGGTGCTGCTGAAAGGCCGGCACTGGGAGAGGCCAACTATCACGTGGGCCAGATAAAGAGCTTACATGTGCCGGCCTTATGTTTGACACCCCTGAGTTAGACTTTTTTGGGGGGGGGGCAAGGAGTCTGATCTGCAAAGATGAGATTCTAAACTGAATTGTACCCAGATAGTTGTAATACTTATTCCAAAGAATCAAAACAATTTGCAGCGAAATGGGACTGAAAGGGTTACTATAAGAATTTTTTTTGTCTTTAGAGGGCCATTTCCAAAAATTTTATAGTGTTCCCAATAACTATTGCAATAAATGGACTCTGACTTGCTTGCATGTTCTGACCAAGTGCCATTTTTCATTAATGGATTTGGCAAGACTATAGATTTTTTTTAAAAGCAAGTATTAGATCAGTAAGTGTGTCACTGTTTGTAACAGAAATATAGAATGGAATTCACGTTAGCGTCACTCCTTGACAGCAAAGTTTCCTAGATGGTCTTTAAAGATTAGGTTGCTGGAATTAAGTTGTAATATACTTAGATGTACTTTCCTCTTTCATGGAAGGTATATATTGATATGAATGCTGCATCTGCAGTGGTAGTTTGAAATTTTACCTGCAATGTGACTCTTGCTCCAGGTTTGAAACTTTTTTAAAAAGAAGTTTGAATATTGTTAACACATGATTTGTGCCTCTTAATCTTTCACATTATTCAGCCTTGAGACTTTAATGTTTGGGGGTTTTTTTATTTGAAAGGCTGGTCTCGTTGGTTCAAGAAAGAGACCCTCTTCATTGTAGTAAAGCAACAGTTTTTTCTCTGTCTTGCAGGCCAGCCCTCCAGATCTCTACATTGAAAGGTTTAACATAGCACTTGGACAGTATATGGGAGCATTACAGAGCATTGTGCCTCTTTTCATATATATGGTAAGTTCTTCAAACAATTTTTCAAATAGTCCATGGAAAGGAACAAATTAGATACAAAATATTGCCATAGTCAGCAACGAGATTCTCATGTACTCTGTATTATGAGTAAAGTAAGATGTATTGGGTAGAGGTGTTTTAATGATGGGATTTATTTTTCACAGATTACGGTATTTAACCAAAATGAAATAGCAGAAAGCTATTGTTGTGTTTTTATTCCAAAGTTTTCCCATTTTAACCGCTTTAAAAGTGTACTAGGTAGGTGGTATAGGTTGTATAGTGTCAGCAGATAGAAGCAAAATTACATGGTGTGTGTTTTTCCCGCAGATTTTTTAGCAGAACACGGTCTTCTGTGTTTTTATGTGGTTATCAACAACAAAAACAAAACACACCCCTAGTAATGGGCTGTATCTGCTTCCAGAGTCATAGTCTTCCTCTCTTCAAAGTTCTGCTAGCCTTTATTTTGGGGAACACATCCCTACCCAACACTCAGGTTACTAACCTGGCTTTTCGGCAAGGACTCAAAACATTTTTATTTCGTCAAGCGTTTGATGTGTGTTTTGGATGTGCTTTTGGATGTGCTGGCGTTTGTCTCGTGTACCTCTGTATGATGCTTGCTGCTATTCCAACCCCTTTTCCTTTTTTTATACCAACCCCCCAACTGGTCTTTTTTTAAAAAAAATTAAATGTTTTTCTATTGTTGTAAGCCTTGTTTTTTGGCAAAGGAAAGATGGGATATATTTTTAAAATAAATATCAAGGGTTATAATTTTTTTAAAATAAGTATCGGGTTCATCCAGTCTGTTGTGATAGTACCCTGCTGTGTCTGTGCCCCTTTTCCTTCTAGTGTTTTGCTGTGTTAAAACATGTCCTTCTAAGGAGATGATACCTGAGCTGAGGATTTGTGGTGGTGGTCATTCCTCAGCCTGGCTCTTCGCGCTCCTGTTAGTTTGGGATAGCCACCCAGGTCTTCTGGTTATTGTCTCGGGGACTGGTGAATCAGATGCCAGTGATCTAGTGGCCTGATCCTGGCAGCCATATTTTCCCTTTATAGTGTGTACTGTTTTGAAATGTGTTTACAGGTTGTATATGATTGTGGTGAGATGTAGAGGATCAGAAAAGGGTTTTAATCTGGCAAGGCAGAACATAACGGCAGTGCATTTCCTTCCAAGCAAAATATACTTTATAGGGTAAAAACCTGGGTAATTATTTCTTTATAATAATTAATTAATTAATTAATTAATTAATATACAGTATTTATATACTGCCTTTCTTGGTCATTGGATTTCTCTGACTTTAATCCAAGGTTGTGTACATGGACAGGCTTTCCTAACCTCCCCAAATGGATTTTTTTTTTTTTTACAATATAAATAGGGCCTTCTCAGTAGTGGCACCAACCTTATGGAATTCCCTCCCCTTTGACTTACGAACTGCTCCCTCCTTGGACACTTTCCGGCGAGGCCTAAAAACCTTCTTGTTCAAAGAAGCCTTCTGAGCCTTTGCCTTTTTAACATCTTGCTGGTACGGGTGGGGTGCTGCTGTTTTTATGATCTTGTTTTAAATGTAATTTTTAATCAATTTTTAGATGTTTTTATTAACTTTTTTTTGCTGTTTAAAAAGTAATTACTGTATCTATTTGTATTTTTTGTATTTTTGTATTTTATTTTTGTGTAAGCCGCCTTGGGTCCCTTTGGGGAGAAAGGCGGGATAGAAATATTGTAAATAAATAAATAAAATAAATATATAAATGTCCAATCTTTCGTGAACAGCTACGTTCCAGGTGGTATCCTTTTGCAGTCTGACTTTTTTTTTCCCCACTGGCCGTCACCTCACACACTTGACCGACGCAGCTGGGAGCTCTTATCTCTCCTCACGGAGGCTTTCACAGCTTTTTGTCAGCAGCGTGTCTTCAACCTGTCATTCACCGATCTTTGGGCTTAAAAGGCGACAGCTTTCCCGCCTGAGCCAGTCCCCTTTGCCTGTTTATGAGTTTCGTGCCTTTTTTAGTTGTTTGGATGGAAATAGTATGAAGATTGTGATATGAATGCTTCATGTGCGACTATGTTTTTTTGGGTATATAGCTAGAGAGGAAAGGAAATAATACACAAACATCCCACCATCAAATTTTACCTTGTGCAGTCTTCGTTAACTGCGCATCAAAAGGCTGAGGAAAACCAAGCTACAGAACCCAATTTTTACCGAGATGGTAAACCTGATTTTGGGACTGTACCACTTGAGGTTGCAGTGGGGGTTCATGTGATTTATTAACACAGTGGTTCTCAAAGTGGTGGGTTGCAACCCACCATTGGAACTACAATCTGTCCCCTGCCCCCTTAAGGGGTGGGGACAGCGTAGCGACGATGGCAATCCTGGGTATCGCTGCAACCGGGGGAAAAGGGGCTAAAAATGTTTTTTAAAACTTACCGTGGCCTCAGGGGGTGTGTGGGGAGACCTGCGGACCCCTCCGCAGGCCTCCCCAATCTTCAGATTGCAGCTCTGCAGCAATTTACGACCACGTCCGGTTTCTGTGAAATTGATCTTTTTACCCTCATCTACTCAATTATGATCTTCAAACTCACTCAGGACAGAAGCAGCTTCTTTAAAGATATATAGGGCATGGTGTTGTTAACACGCTAGTGACTACCCAACCCGAAAGCTATGGGTGGTACTATTCAGCAGCTTCATATAAATGTTGAATGGAATTGGTGACATCAGTAATCCCAATGGAACACCATCCACAAGTTCTTATGGGACTCCGCTTGTATCCTCCATGGCAACCTTCTGAATGCAGTCAGATAGAAAAGAGTGGAAGCATTGGAGAGCCAGTCCCTAACCCTCATCAAGATATCTAAAAAGAATGGCATGATCCGTGATATCAAGCGCCTCTGAAAGGTCTGATGTTCCAGGATTAAAGTCATTCACTACATTAGAGGATTTTATTGGATGATGTTCTGTGCCAAATGCATACACTGTCCTAATTATTTATCTAGTCTGTGTTTCCCCCCCTGTTTAGTATTTTTCCCTAATGTCTGAGGGACGTTGATTCAAATAGAAAGGGGCAGCGGCAGAAAGGAAATTGCAAACCATGCTTGAGTGCTCTTGTAATGTTTCATATGATATAATGTGAATACTTAAACAAAACACTATCCTAGTCTGTTTTTAAAACTATGGTTAAACATTTGAAATAAGGACATCACATTCTCTTAAGCTCAAGCACCTCGGTCTCCTGGCAGCAATGCTATTGTAAAATTGATACATGCATTCAATTGTGTAGATCACCTTTTAAGACAGAGACTGTTCTCGCTTTAGTTTGGAACACTAACCTTAGTAGTGCATGTATAGTATCTTATTGATGAAGTATCCAGTATCCCATATTTGAAGGCATATCTTGTCACGCACAGTCTCCCTTCTAGGTCTTTTACACTGAAACAGTGTGTCCCCCCCCCTTAAAGTTGTTATACTGAGCTAAGCATATGGAGTATGTGAAGACCCGTTGGCTCCCCCGCCCCACTCAAAAGGAAGAAGTGAACCCCTTCAAAACAATATACTTTTCTTGTGGTTTAGTGATTATTTGTGGGATATTTTGAATTTGTTTATCACATGTGATTCGTTTCCCATTCCACTACAGGAACCTACTTCAATTCATTGGCGATTAAATTGCATTGGTGATTGAATTGCACGATAGATACATGTTTTACAGAGTGCAATAGTATCATTTAGACTAGATCTTACTAAGGGGGTAAGTAGATGGTATGGGACTACTGTATCTGATTCTGTCTTGTTGAAGTTAAAGTGCTGTGGACATAGTGTGTGTCTGGATGGATATCGACTGGAATACCTACGGAAGCTGCACTGGGTTCTTTTAAAAGTACAAGCAGGGTAGAAGTAAACAAATTGCACAATTAGTTAACTGTTGGGTTGAAGAGGTTATTGCTTGATAAGTGCCACTGATTTTTTTATATTAACACCTTCAACCTTCAAGTGAACCATTTGATGCTGCAGTTCTTTAAGTACTTGGATGTTTTCTTGTCCTGTACAAGTTTATGGTCTTATCAGACCACAAGACTGAACATTGTATTAACCTTTCAGTAGCGGTTCTCAAACCATGGGTCGCGACCCACCATTGAGAACTTTCGCTGTGCCCTGCCCCCTTAAGGGGCGGAGAC
This sequence comes from Plestiodon gilberti rubricaudatus, assembly GCA_026170595.1. Classification (NCBI taxonomy): domain Eukaryota; kingdom Metazoa; phylum Chordata; class Lepidosauria; order Squamata; family Scincidae; genus Plestiodon; species Plestiodon gilberti. The sequence continues at coordinate 60,490,879 of JANXHW010000003.1, read as the reverse complement.
AGTATGATGGCAGCGGTGATCCGGGGGATCGCCGCCACCACCACCACTAAATTGCCCGAAATTGCCCCTGCTGCACTTACCGGGGCTTGGGGGAGCTTTGAGGAGGCCTGCGTGACCCTCTGCAGGCCTCCCCAATCTTCGGATTGCTGTTTTTCGGTGATATCTGAGCGCTTCCGGCTTTAATACTGGAAGCGCTCGGAGATCGCCGCAAAACAGCGATCCGAAGATTGGGGAAGCCTGCAGAGGGTCGCGCAGGCCTCCTCAAAGCTCCCCCAAGCCCCGGTAAGTGCAGTGGGGGCAGTTTTGGGCAATTTGGCGGCGGCAGTGGCGATCCCCTGGATTGCCGCCGCCACCGTCATGCTGTCACCGCCCCTTAAGGGGGCAGGGGACAGCAAAAGTTCTCAATGGTGGGTTGCATCCCGCGGTTTGAGAACCACTGTCCTAAAGCATTGCAGAACCAATGTAATACATTTGGTAATGATACAAATTAAAATAACTTCTGGCTGTAATGCCTGGTTCTGTGCCTTGAAAGAGAGGTAAGATGTCTGCATCTCATTGCAAGAGTAGATTATGCAATGATTGGTATTTTTGGTTTAGTGGATCAAAATAATGTCTAGCTTAGAATATGTCTCTGTAAACAACTTATCTCAAAAATATGGTTTGTTTATGTACTGTGTGTATATTCATAAATTGGATTATTTTTTACAGTGATTTCAACCACTTAGAGCCAGCTCTTACCAGAACACAGGTTTGAAATAGAATCTGTGGTCTGACTGCTCAATAGGATTTGGTAGTAGTTTTAAATCTACCCTTTGACCTTTTGGAAGTACTGTACTTCTTAAAATTTTCTTCGAGAGAAAAGGGATTTTCTGGTGTTGGGAGAATTGCTTTTTAAAGTATACCCCATAAATGACCCTTCATGTTATAGAATTGTGATAAATTCATTAGTAGGAGAGTTGCATTATTTGCTGTGGCCGCGATTAAAATTTGTGCTAGTCAGGAGGCTTTCATGATTGCGATCGCCGTGGTGACTGTGGCACCATCATCTGGTAAGCAGGACAAGTTCCAGCCGTTCCCCCAAATATGGACTAGGAGAAATGAGTGGGAATCATTGCTGGCTATCCTCGCCCCTTCTCTAACTTCAAGTTTGGGCAGAAGGCTTGGTATTGTTTGGCTGTTGTATTATCAAGGCATCCATCTGGAAGGGCACTTTGGCTACACAGGGCCACACAAACAAGCCCTGTGCTTTCTGTTCCTGCTGTTGATGCTCCACACCTGCTCAGCCATGGAAGAGTACCTTGGTCAAGCAGTAGCCAGAGAGAGGGCCCCTTGCCTTGCCTCCTGTTCCAACTGAAGAGCAGGAATGGAAGGCACATGTGGCTGATGGTTTGCCCTGGTGCTCTGGAATAGCCCAGATCAGCAGCCCTGTTGTGTGTTCGCCAAACGTTATGATGACAAAGTGTTGATTGCAGTGTCTTCAGGTTGACTGGGATAATCGTATTTATGTGTTATGTTTAAACTCTTAGATTTTAGTGCTATATCCTCCATATATAGAAAGAGAGCGAGAGTGAGTGAGCGCGCGAGAGCACCAGCCAGCCAGCCAAGCTTTATTTGGGCCTGATGTATGGTCTTGGCACTTCTGCTCTTTCTTTGTATCAAACTTGAACCCAATACGTGACACTTGTTTGAGGTCAGGCAAAAGTTTTTGTTGCCCAGATCCTCTGGTGGCATTCCAACTAGGCAAGTGTGTACTTGTGTACCATGTGGAGTTTTTCATTATGTAGAGATGTAGTGCATTGGCATGATTTGATTCTAGAGTTGCAACTTATTCTCTTGTCATGAAGTGCTGAAGTTTCATGTTGGAATGCTTAATTGGAAGAAGAATATCTTGTTTTAGCATAGCTGGGATGAATAAACTTCTACAATTGCAAAAGTCGTGTTGGAATTGTTGCAGTACAAATGTGAAATCCGTGAGAACTAGCAAAACGCGACGCTCCTGAGCATCTTGGGAGTTTCTAACTAGTCTGAACACGAAGCTCCGGAATTCTGACTAGTCAGAACTTGAAAGTGCCATACCAAAGCATCCAGTGCTTTTGCATTTTGACTAGTTAGAATTAGAATCTCTAAAGACTCTCTGGAGTTTCGCGTTCTGGCTGGTTAGAATGTTTGCATATGAATCTGCCTCAAGGTCTCCCAACAAATAGCTGCGGAGGTTAGCCCACGAACATGAACTATCTGGCTCTCTCCCACACATAACACGATGGTAGCCAGTACCTGTTCCATCAGCAGCGTTTGGTTGGGCTGGGGGGTGTTCAATAGTAGTCCACAGCCCCTCCTTGCATGGAAACATCTCCACATGAGTTGCCCAGGTGAGGTAATTAATCTCATTTAGCTTTATAATCGGAAAGCCAGTCGACACCATCTTGCCAGAAGCCTGCATTCCACCTCACATATATAGAGCTAGCAAGCAAGCAACAGAAGGAGTTGGAGATGAGCATATAAGCAGGTCAAGGAGCTGTGCTGCTTCACAAGACTGTCAGAAAAGGAGGCTCCTTCCCTCCAGGAAATAAATAGTGAAGCTTGCCAGCCAGTTTTAATAGACAAATGGCTTTACCCATCATGCTTGCTCTGTTGATCCAAGTACATGTTGGAAGATTTTAGCTGTTTCGCATCAGTAGGCTGCAGTAGTGACTGCCCACCGAAGCTTATATTTTCTGTCTAAATAAGTTGACCAGAAAATTTGCCAAGCTTTGACTGGTTCAGTTTTCCCTCTCTTGTATATGAGTTGTAACACAAAAAGTTTCAGCCGTGATGTAGTGTGTTTACTAGTTCAGTTTTGACAACTACATTTGCACAGCTTTGTAGGCTTAAAAATACTGACCTTCTATTGCTTTCATGGCAGGCTGTTTGCTGACTTGGTAATACAAAGTAGGGTGTTTTTTGATGGTTAAAATGTATTGCTTCCTTGGAAAATGTGGCACAACTTCATTCCTGGTATTCTGTTTTTGGTTTATGTTTGATTGTGGTAGTTTTGCAAAGGAGACAGAGTTGGGGGATGCTACTGTTTGAAGGATATCCTTTATCTTACACACATCATGCATTTAAAACAACAAAGAGTCCTATGGCATCTTAAAGACTACTAAATTTATTGTAGTATAAGCTTTTGTGGACTAGAGCCAACACTCCTCTAGAAAGCTATACATGTATTTGACATGTGGGATATCAAGAAATGGCAGTGATATGTCAGCGAGAGATGGCTCCTGAGAACATCTGCCACCTGCTCTACTAATACGCAAGATAATTCCATTTTGAATGTCCCGTCACTTTGGATTGGATCTAGAGAGCTGTGGTCAGTGTTCTGCTTGTAGTATGGAGACGTTCCCACCTTCTCCTGCATGTTGCAGCCCCCAATGCTGTTCAAAAAGCCATTGTTTGATGTTTTTTTTGGGGGGGGGGCTCCTCAGAATAGTGTGGGGTATAGTGCAAGGGCTGATGACGGGGGGGGGGGAGTTTGGGAATCTTGTCCATCCTTGTGCAAGCAGAAGTGCCTTTCCACTACTGCAAGGCATATCTGGATCCGATATGTACAATTCCTGTATTAGTTGGGGGCTGAGGTGGGTAGAAATTGCAAAAAGAGCTTCTTTCTAATTAATGTTTATGTGCTGCAATATTGTTTATGTCTAAGAGTAATTGGGGTAGTAGGCTAACACCAACTGCCCCTGTGAGTGAGAGACGGGAGAGAGAGGGAATCTGTTGAAGGCATCCGATGCCTGCTCCTGCTTCAACTGAACTGACTTCTGTTGTTTTTTCTTGATGCAAGTCTTGTATTGCATCTTTTTATTGCATCTTATCAGTATTGTGAACCATTTGAGGCACTTGAGTTGAAAAGCAGGATAGAAATCCTCAAAACAAATAATTCCTTAATTCTAGGCGTTAGAAATGTAGATTCATACTGGGCACCTTGTTTGCAGTGCTTTTTAATGCCATATAATCTAATGTTGTACCATATTATCCGACCTGTCCTTTGAGGTCATCAGAGAGGGCTCTTTTAACCATGCCGCTATTGATGGAGGTGAAGGGGATGGCGGCGAGGAATAGGGCCCTCTCGGTGGTGGTGATGTGACTGGAACTAAGAACTGGTCCCTCTCTGGAAACTTTTCGGCAGGGCCTTAAGATGTTTTTATTTAGGAAGGCTGATTGACTGTTGGTTTAATTGTATAATTATTATGCGATCCACTGGGTTTCTTTGTTTTTATTGTTTTGAATGTTTTGTTGTTGTTGTAAGCCGCCTTGAGTGCCCTCACTGGGAAGAACGCTGGGTAGAAATTTATTAAATAAAGTAAACCTTCAATTGCAGATATAAAGCATTACATTAAACATGGGTGAAAGGACTTCTGCAGGAATTCACAAACCTTAGCTGACTCTGATCGTAAGGGTCTGCCCCTCCGAGTAATGCAGTTCAGTATTTCACTTAATAGTGCCCTTCTGCACTTGTGATACTTCAGAAGCACAGCATGACTGTGGGATGATCCTGGTTTCCAGCTCTAAACTCAAGGAGGCTAGAGATGGTTTGCCAGAGGGAAGCAGATTGCTCGTCATGGCAAAGATGGCAAGCTAATTTTATCCTTCGGCCTCTTCTGTCTGAAATGGTGCTAAGATTGTGTGAGTGGGCAATAGTACCAAGCAACAGTAACCTCATGCACAAAGTAACCCAGTGAGGCAAAGGATCAGTGTCTAGAGTTGATGAGATGCTGTGCTGAAAGGATAAGAATGGGGGAGTGTCTGCCCCTCTCGCGTGTGTGTGTGTGTGTGTGTGTGTGTGTGTGTGTGTGTGACTAGAGATGTTTATAAGCATACTCCACATGGCCATATGTGATGGAATAATGAAGAGCATGACAGACATTTCCCTCACACATTTGGGATCAGGAGGCACACAAATTTGAGACCAGAATCTCTCTGTAGAAACTGTCTGCTATTTACCTCCAGTCGTCTCTTGTTCTCTCACTTATATTACTGTATTGTTTACAGAACACGTTAATGTATCCATGTTGGTGAGCAGGGGTAGGGAGAGGTGAATAATGTTGCTTTTTTCTGAGAATTTTCACAAGTCTCTGCTCCTGCGTTGCTATAATTTCTAAGCATTTTAAAACCCTTTTTCTTTTGATTTTCAGAATAAGTTTTACATAGAAACGAAGCTTAACCGAGACTTAAGGAATGACCTTATAAAACTGTTTACGGAACATGTTGCAGAAAAGCACATTTACAGCCTGATGCGTAAGTAATATTGTTGGGCTTACTGTCTCCAAAAAACCTGTGGTCCTTTTATGAAGATGTTGACATTGACCACAATCCTCTGAAAGGGAGCAGGTCTAGTTGTAACAAAGCCAGAAGATTTCAGTGGTGATTTTAGTCTCTGTAGAAATTTTGTAAGTGGAAATTCTGTTCTTTAGACAATTTTTTATGTAATAGTGTCATAAGTTTTAAAATTGCTTTCTGTTTGTAAAGCTGCAGTTGCTCACCATGTGCAGCTGTGGTGATGACCATTGGCTGAATAGCTTCAACAAGGGATTAACCAACTTCATGGACGATAGGTCTGTCAGTTGTCTATAGCTGTAGCTGAGGTCTGTAGCTATGTAACAACTTCTCACAGAGGTGGTACACTTGGCGACAAAGGTTAGGAATCTCTGTTCTAGATAATTGTAACGGTGATCATAGCTCTCCAGTCCTTAGCTGATACTGTGCAGTAATGTTACGCAGTTTAATTTTGTAGGAGATTAACCTCCCCCCACTTCTGCCTTGAGGTCATCACTTGGCTAGGAAAAACAACTATCCTTCCCTTGACCTCTGCCAAGAGTCTTCTTTCCATTCCCCATCTATATGTTCCAGCCACCTTATCCTTCGCCTGTGGGAGTAACTTGTCCTATCCATCTTCTTCACTTCCCAAGTGAAGCTCACTTCGCTTAGAAGCTCTCTAGTCCTCTCCAGCTTCGAGAATGGTATTGAGATATAGGCAATCACAGATCAAATCATTGAAAGTGATTTGTCAAGGAATTCCCTGTTCCCTTAGCAATGAAACCATATCTTCATAGACATGAACTCTTAAGAGACTGGCAAACAGATGTTCATGTTAATAGAAGTGAAGGCTGCAGTGGTGGAGCTGTGCAAATACTGTGGTTTTTATTCATTTATTGTGTTCCCCAGTAGTGTTGATGAATTCACAAGAGCAAATCACTGCCGCCTTGTGATGTACAAGTTATTCAGATCGGCATTGTACTGCTTAGGTCTGCCCTTTTGAATGGGGAGCAGTGTACTGTACAGTTAAGTTGTTGGTGCCTGGTAATTACCGTATTGTCCCGAGTATAAGACGCACCTGATATACGTTGTACCCTTAAAGTTTGGTGGTGCTTTTAAAAACTGTACAGCCTGTACAGGGGAGGGGAGAGGGGTGTGTGTGCGCGTGTCTGTGGTGTACGCGCTCTTGTTTTTACAAAGAAAAGCCCTGCAGGGCAGAGAGAAGGAGCCCGCTGCATCGGAGTTGCAAATGGAGCTGCATAGCAGTGATAATCACCTGCTAATCACCTCAATTACCGGTAGCTGCTTTGAAGACAACGCGTCTCCTCTTAGCCTCCGCTTTTCCAGCAATATCTCTTTATTTTTGCAACAGTGCGAGTATATGATGCACCCCTAGTTAAAAAAAGTTAAATTAGGGTAAAAAAAGTGTGTTTTATATTGATACATATGCTGATGACACCCAGCTCTATCTCTCCTTGCCATCTCGTCCTGGGGAGGCTGTGGAAGTCCTGGAGTGCTGTCTGGAGGTGGTTGGGGGCTGGATGAGCGCTAATAGGTTGAGATTGAATCCAGAAAAGACAGAGGTCCTACTGGTCAGGAAAGCTTTGATGCAGGTACTGAGTCATCTGCCCGTTCTGAATGGGGTTGCACTCCCCCTGCAGGAACGGGTGCGCAGCTTGGGGGTACTTCTGGATTCACAGCTCTCCTTGGAAAGCCAGGTGGCAAATGTGGCCAGGGGTGCGTTTGCCCAGCTTTGGCTGGTGCACCAGCTGCAGCCATACTTGAGTCAATCGGACCTGACCACGGTGGTCCACGCCTTAGTGACTTCAAGACTGGATTACTATAATGCACTCTACGTGGGGCTGCCCTTGAAGATGGTTCAGAAGCTGCAATTAGTGCAGAATACGGCGGCCAGGGTGGTCGCTGGAGCTAGGCGGTTTGACTCTGTTGAGCCGCTGCTTCAGCAGCTGAACTGGCTGCCCATTCGTTTCCGGGCCCAATTCAAGGTGCTGAGAATGTATGGAATGTATGGGAGTCCCCATCAGATGACCTAAGAGAGCGGGCCAGAATGTATGGGAGAAGGCGGTCCCTCAGATATCCTGGACCTAAACCGTGAAGGGTTTTATATCTGAGGGACCGCCTTCTCCCATACATTCTGGCCCGCTCTCTTAGGTCATCTGAGGGGGCTCTCCTGCGTGTACCACCTCTATCGCAAGTTAGGGGAGTGGCAACACGTGGGCGAACCTTCTCTGCCGTGGCGCCACAACTGTGGAACTCCCTGCCAGGGGATCTGAGAACCACCCCCTCCCTCATGACTTTTCGGCAAGGGCTCAAAACGTTTTTGTTTCGTCTAGCGTTTGGGTGATGGGTCGTGGTCTGCCTCCTGTGTCTCAAGATGTTCTGCCAAGCTTCTTCTCTGCTCCATACTGTCACCCCCTCCCCTAGTGGATTTTATTTTTAAATTTGTGTATGGTTATGTATTGTTTAAATTTATTTTATGTATTTTAAATTATGTATTAACCTTTGTTGTAAGCTGCCTTGGGCACTTGGCTTTCGGCATAGGAAAAGGCGGGATATAATTTTTTAAAATAAATAAATCCTCGGGACAATACGGTATTTTTTAAATGGTGGGAAAGTGTGTATCCATTTCAAGAGAAAAGTATCCTGAATATGCAATTATTAAGTATTCAAGAAGGCAGAAATACCCTCACAAAGACATGGAAAATTTCACAAACCTGTAGGAGGTATGCATAGTGAGATGTTTTGAGTAGAACTGCTTGGGAGACATGCAGTGCAATCCTGGGTATGTTTACTCAGAAGTCATTTCTGCTGAGTTCAGTTGGACTTGCTTTCCTAATAGGTGTGCTTAGGATTGTTATCTAAAACGAAACTAAATTTTCCTTGTATCAGTGCACCATGTGAAGAATTATTTGACAAACTGATAATTAGCATAACACAATTTGTAAATGGGGTTTTCTTCTCATTTCAGCTTTACTTCTAGAAGCTCAGTCAACGCCTTTTTGGATAAACCCTTCCACTATGGCAAACATTGTGAAAGGATTGTATATGCTTAGGCCAGGTAAATGATCCTTTCTCTTTATATTGTCTCCTTTGGATGGATGTTGTCATAGTGCACAAAAAAGCACTTTTCACCTTACTTGAGTTGGTTTTGTTAATGGGAATAGTCTTCATAAGGCAATTTATTCAACAATCAGGGTGATATTGTTTGTGCATTGTGGTGTAGAAAGTGTTGCTGTGCTCTCTGCCTGCATTCTTAGCAAGCATTTAAGTTAAAGAATGTTAAACACGGGTGTGTGTATAGAAGCTAAGATGATAAATTCGTAAGGAATAAGAAGAATTTGAGCAGCCATCAGACACGATGTCCGAGTCTTCTAATTAGGTGGGTTGAATAATGTTATACAGTAGGCCAGCAAACGAGAGCTCGTTCATATATAATAACTTCGTGAAGGCTATTCAGATGGAAATGTCCATTGAAAGTGTGGAGGTTGTTTCTTTGCTTGACGTCAACTTTGATACTTTGACTCAGTGTCTGTATGACCACAATGTGCAGGCATCTCTTAGAACTTCCTCAAGAGCTGTATCCTTTTTTGGAGGTGCTTCATTTATGACACCTGGTAGAAGGCCTGGATCTATATGTGTTCAGTTCCATTCAAACACTGTGTTTTAGTCAAATATTGATCTTCCATACAGAGTCATAGGTCAGAGCCATTAATTTCAGTGTGAAGATTTGAAAATGTATGACAAACTAGTAATTGGATGCCTTTTGAGGTAATTCGCTATCCAAGCATCGGGAATTTGCTGCACCATCAGGCTGCCACCCACCTACCATCTTGCCCCTTGTATGCCTCATTAAATTGCCTGTGTAGCTGAATGATCTTGAATCTCTTGTGTGATAATTACACGTAACCTTGTGTGGCATTTTCACTTAGTATGCAGCACTCTGTATTTAAATATTTGAAATGCCAGAACTTGAAATCAGAATTTCACAGACCTGTCGTGGAATCTTATGACTTAAAAAGTGTGGGGGTGTGAGTTAGAAACTTAAATGTGCACCTGTGAAGTTATTCAAATTGCTTTGGTTTCATTGGCTGTTTCCATTTTCTCACAGAATGGGTTCAGATGGCACCAGCTTTATTTTCTAAATTTATCCCAAACATCCTCCCTCCTGCTGTAGAATCTGAGCTGGAGGAATACGCTGCTCAAGACCAGAAACTCCAACAAGAACTTATTCAGGAAGGATTTTCCAGGTAACAGCTCTGACACTTTAAATTTGGAGCCTGATTTTCCAACATCTAGTGGGTGGGTGGGGTCGATACATTATGCACAAAAATCACAAATCCAACTGAATCTACCTGCAAGATAAGTTTAAGACGTTAAATAATTAATCTGGGTAAATTCCTGTTCCTTGCTAAACGGGACTGTTCCAGAGTGGCCTTTGTCTCTTGACAACTCTTGATACACATAAAGCAGTTGCAGTGACTTTTGACAATTGTTGATTGCTTTTTACTCACCTTAAGTGTTGGCATATTTCCCAAGGTATTAGTGCTGTCAGAAACAGAAGTATCTCTCAGGTGAATTTGTGGTAGCTGAACTGTATCAAAGGGAGGGGCATGAGCTGTGTAACTTTACCTAGAATTTGGGAAGAAAGTAAGGCACATTCTCTTGAACAACTACACAGAAATAGCAAATGTTCTCCGCTCAAGGCCATATGACTGCGACAGCCATAAACTAACTAATCTCTGAGATGCCACAGCACTTTCTCATGGAAACTTGTTTCAACAAGGAAACTTGGTTAGAGGCTTAAAAAAAAAAGGTTCAGATATGACTAGTTCTTTTCCTGATTATTTTTATAATTCAAGATAGCATTAGGAAACACTTACCTTAATTGGGGTGTCTCTAAATTGGTTTTGGATGTAGTGGTAAAGGAGGGGGCTGGAACTTGACCTGTTTGTGCGCTGTTGTCCTTCATACGGCTTTTGCCAAGAAAAGTAGAAATTCTCTAAGACTTTTGTTAAAAGTTTGCACTTGAACCTTTTCAGTCTTGCAGGATGACTGTAGCTTTCTTGACTGTCTTGCTTGCCAATAAAAATATTTGAAATTAAACAATTACATCTAATCATCTATAGCTGGAAATCTGATTAAGAAGTTTGTTTCATTTTGATTTTTAAATTGGTTTTCCCCAGTGGCCCTTGGTAATTTAAGCCTTGGCATTGGGATTTAATAGTGGCAGAATTCCAGGAGGATAATTTTATCTAATGTCATAAGGTCACTTACAAGAAAAAATAGTTTTAACTATGGCTCATGTGTATCAGAAGAATTTAACCTTCCATGCTATTCACGTATTAGTGCCTGGAATTGAACAAAAACTTGATAGTTTACTTGGCATGCATTTTGTTCAGTGGCATACTGGTGTGATTTAAAAAAATACTTAGTTGAGAACGTTCATGGAAATAGTAACTTAACAAACTGTATTATAGCCATCAGGCAAGTTGACACCCTAGGCAGAAAAGCCAAATGGAACTTGCCATCCTAGTAAAAGTATAGCTGACAATAATTTGCTATCCCTAATGGTACTTCAAAATTTGCTGCCTGAAAGAAAGCTGCCTTGTTGTGCCTAATGGTAGGGCCCATCCCTTGTGATTGCTCATTTCAGGCATCTCTGCTGCAGAGTGGAAGCTGACCATAAAGCAATGGCTCTCTTGCTGCCCAAGTAATGCAATGATCGGCCCTAAATTGTAGAGTCAAAATTTGTCTATGCAAGGTATATTGATAGGGGTACACACTTGCTTTGGATCACTTGTGTTGTTGACACTCTTACTAGCACGTATGGATGATATTTTAAAAATTAATAGCAATGTAACTGAGAATAAAGAATAGAGTGATATTAGGTTCCATGATATTAGGCTCCATGTTAACTTTCTGAAATGCTTCTCTTTTCTCTCCCCTGTTATTTTAGAGGTGACCAGTCACGCAAAAGAGCTGGAGAAGAATTGACCTACAGTAAGTAATTTAGATAGTCACTCTGAGGCCCAAACCAAACATGCAGCTATTCCAAGGGAAAATGTATCCGTGAGCTCCCAGGCGCCACCATCTTGAATTGCATGAGATCTCTTATCTCACCAGGGACATCCTGAGACACCCCTGTGAGTTTGCCGCAGCACACAGTTTGGGAACCACTGTAGTATGGGATAACTGAAGCGATTCCTTTTGTGGGATCAGTTTTATCATTATAAGATCAGAACTATGATACCAAAGGTAGCCCAAAGAATTCTTACCATGCAGGTCCATGATACAGCAAAACAGCTGATGCCTCTGGTCTTTGGAAAGCGTTTTAGGGAGTAGTACAACATGACCCAGCTGGGAGACTGATGGCTCCTTTTCTGGTACATGGAGGGATATTGACTTGGTTTCAAGGTGGGGAGCATATTACATTTTTTCTGGTCTCTTTCAGATGGTGCAGCATCATGTGCAAGCTCAAGAGGGTGCAGATAATGACTGTATTACAAGTATTTTATTCCCAATGGGAGCGGACACTGGAGCAGCATTGGAGGGGGAGGGTATCCAGAGGCTCAGTTGGGCTCTACTGATGCTCAGGTTCTTTGATGCAAACTATACCGGGAAGAGGAGTTTGAACTTATTTCTTGCCATGTAATAAAATGTCTGTTGCTGCTATTTTGGGGCTAACTTGGAACGACGTGACTGATCTCAACAAGTTCTTCTGTGGCAGTCCTGTGAGGAATATGCCTTTTTTGTTTAAGAAAAAGAACATTGCTTACTAAAGAACATTGCTTACTAAAACTTGGTAGCCAAAAAGAGCAGCTTCTCCTGAAAGAAACCTTGCACTTTTTTTTTTTAAACTTGTGGACATCACCGAGTTAAAGCTTTTGCCCATTAGGTTTTGTCTGAAGCGTTTGCGTTAAAAGAAAAATAAACTTTGTTCACATGGCAGTATTTCTTTCTCTCTGCAAATAGGTTTGCCTCTTAAGATTTGTTCTTGTGCCACTGACACTGTACATTCCAGATTTATTTTGTTTACCTACTCGGCTCCCCCCCCCCACACACACACACACTGTTTTTTGCTTTATGTTCACTTCCAAATTTTCTTTTGTATGCCTACTGTGCCCCTTTTCTCTTTGTCTTGTGTGCTTTGCAACTTTACAGATTACAAAAATATGTCTTGTAAGCTGTGATTTGATTTAATCACGCTGCAGGAGTTTTCCTATAACCCTTTTTTATATTTAGGAAATTAAATTGAAAAACATTTTAATCCCTTTTTGCCCTTTCTACTCAAGAAGCATTAACACAAGACAGCATTATTTTTCTTGTTTGTTTTTTGACTTCACTAATGATTGCAATGGGTTAAACTCTGAACATAATGTCATTATAACATGTGATTTCTGTTCAGAGTGAAACACTGCTACACAACAATTGAAAAATTTAGCAGATAGCAATTGGGTTGGCCCAATTCCTATCTGCAGTTTGTCCTATGACCTACTCAGAGAGTGTGAAGTACAGTAATTAGTTCAGAAATACCTTGGTGTTGGGCTGCTGTAAAATAGATTTTGCAGTGTGCCTGGAAGTTTTGGGCTGCAAGGTACTTCAGGTTGATTTACATGTTCATGAAAAACTTGTGGTACAACTGCTTTGTTTCTGCGAGAATGCTAGTGGTGAGCATCATGTGTTTGATCCCTACATGTGGGTGTTTTTCTTTTTTATCATGGCACTATTTCTGTTAAAGCTTGAACAGAGTTCTTATTCATCTACAGTAGCTTGCACTGTGTTAGGGGTATGAATTACCCGCAGCAATATGTATCTTGTAAAAGACTAGTCTGGATCTCTGCTTTTTACTTATGGTCCTTGGTAAGAGACAAAGCCACAAAGTGCTGCTTTTGTTTTGGCATCTTGGTGAAGAAGCATTATTTGAGTAGAGCTACATAGAGGATCTTACGTAATTCATTGAGGAAAGAGAAACTGTTCCTTGCAATAATTGGTAAGTATGCGCACATTTACCACTGAAGCAAGCACTGTTCCATGTAAGCTGCGCAGTCGCACAGATCAAAGTCCACCAAAGCCAAGCAACTCCGATGTCGGTGTTCCTGGAAGTCTGCCGATGACTTTGGCTGTCATTGCTGTATGTCCAGAAATGCTGAGGAGCTGCTGCGCAGCAAGCAAAGGGGCCCATGCGGTGGCACGGACCCCTTAGAGGGAATATTGGAAGAAAGACATCCATACTGGATGAAACTCTGTTGAGTTGGTGCTCGGGGGATGCCAAAGGTGAACGATCAAACGCATGCTTTTCCTTCTCCTGGACGTTCGTCAGTCTCAGCTCACGTAGTCCATGGAGATCTTTACACAATCTTAAAATCTCATTAATTAGGGCTCTGATATGTGTGGTCTTGCATCTTTTGGTATGAAAGTACTATGTTGAAGAACTGAGAAATGCAGTTGGGAAAAGTGGTTTACAATTTTAATGAGAGAGGAACAAAGAAGTAAAACGCTTGTAATATCAAAATCCTTATAGAATTGGTGGAAAAATTGGGTTCTTTGGTAGTCCAAAACAATGCATCACTTCAAAGCAAATTATAGGTGTGGCATGAAAAAAAAATACTTGTACACAGGTTGATGTGTAATTTTCATTTAGTGTGTAAATGAAGCCCACTCTACTGTACTAAGTACAAAAATTAGATGCTAGTTTAGACCAGTGGTTCTCAAAATATGGATCGTGATGGGTTGTAAAACTGGCAAGTGGACAGCTGGCAAAGAAAATGTATTGAGCCCTATGAAAACTGAAACGGAGCAGCACGTGTGTTTACTCATGAGTAGGCAACCATGCCTCGGTCCATTTTGATGGGCAGACGGAGGGGAATGCAACGCCACCAGAATGGTTCCGATCTGATGAACGCAAGCCCCAACAAACTCAGTGCCCCCCCCCAAAAGCTGACAGGGAAAATGTATTGAGCCCTATGGAAAGCAAAACTGAGCCACATGCGCTCATTTACTAATGAGTAGGTGAACATGCCTTGACTCTTGGCAAAGGCCAGGCGAAGGGGGACCAAGGCCACCAGAATGGTCCCAATGCCATGAACGTGGAGCTCAACAAATGCTCCACAAGGCAGTCCCCCCTCCATAGTAAAAACAGAGGCTTGAGTGGCTGGTAAAGTGAAAGTGTTTTTTTTTTTTTTTTTAGTCTCGTAAAGCTAGGTGGGTCCCGATAGAGTGTCATTTTAAGAAGTGGGTCCATGTGCTAAAAAGTTTGAGAACCACTGGTTTAGAGTCTCTAGACCAGTTTTTCACGACCTGATTCCTGGTGGGTCCCAGGTGATGGAATGATCAGATAAGTAATTGCCACAAGCCCTGAGGCTATTAAAAAAATCAGGTAGCTACTAATTGCCCTTCAAAGAGCTGAACTCCTGCAGTTTGCAGGATAGCTGCTAATTACCCTGCAAGCAGCTGAGCTCTTTACTTGTAAATACATTTATTTCTAGATCACCTTTTTTAAAATCTCATAAAGCTAGGTGGGTCCCAATAGAGTGTCATTTTAAAAAGTGGGTCCCGGCGCTCAAACGTTTGAGAACCACTGCTCTAGACCATTCTTTAAGAGATTGTTTTAAAGCTAGGAATGGACTAGCAGTGGTTTCTTTGACGCTCCTGAACAGCTGCAGGGGATCTGATTTGGCATGGAAGCATAGAATGCCGTGGTAGTGGTGAATGCTTTCTCCGTCACTGTTTTTGTGAAGACAGTGGGTCCCCTGAAGCAGCAGTTTGCCCCCAAAGTAGTGATTTCTGCAAATGGCTGTTTCAGAGGGAGATTTTTGCTGCAAAAACAACATAAAGGGAAGGCATCAGCTTCCCCCCCCCCCCACTACCCAGGCATTTCAGAGGAATGAAATGTTTTTCCATTTCATTTCATTTTCATCTCCAGCTTTAAACCCATCAGATTTTAATTGTACCATCTACTTTGGCCCTAAGTTTGTTTAGAATTCCCTGCTGATGTGAAAAAGGACACTGTTGTATCTTAACCTATCTGGAGCATGAGACATCAGAAATGCCTTTCCTTCCTGGAAGGGAGTCTGCCACTTTTGCAGGGCATACTGAAAAAGTGGCATGAATGAAAGAAGTTTCCAGTGCGTGGCCCCCCTCCCCCTGCTCTGCAGACAGGTTAGGATGCATCCCACTCTCAGGAGTAGATCACAGAATTTACTTGTTTAGTTTTCTGTTTGTTTGAGTTAATTCTTGGAAGGTTTTTTTTACACAAAACAAGATGAAAAATACTAAATTTGGGAGGCATAGCTTTGATAGACCAACATCAACTAGGAAAACGTTTGATTTTCTTTATTTCTTTTAAAAGTACTGGGTGACTTGGGGCTGCTCCAGTATAATTTTTGGTGGTTTCATCCTCATGAAGAGGAGCATTGTTAGTAGTATAATCACATTCCATGTGTATAAATATATTGCACATGAGTTCCTGATCATATGCTTGTGGGGAACAGTTATGCTACTAGAATTACTTTATCACTGTTGATATCTGCTCCAGGAAGGCATTTTTTTCCCACCAGATTTCAGTTGTTGTGGAGGACAAAGTTCACATGGTGCCATTCTACTGCTAAAATTATCATGATAAGAAGAGGTACAGATATATTTCTGGATTAATGTACAGTATGTACATTTGGATGTAAAAAAAAAGGAGGCAGGAAGTAGGAAAAAATATTGTATGCAGAGTGTTAGTCGAAACCAAGCCCAAAAAATTCAAATCAAAGGGGGGAAAATGCAAACATTCCTGATGGTATAAAAGCTACTTAAACAATTGTGAAATTAATTTGATGTGAATTCATGCCAGGCAATTTGTTGCACATGGGTGGCTTCTGTTGCTGCTGCATTTTTCCCCCACACATGCCAACTCTGCAGATTTAAGCTATGTGATTTAAAATGACAAAATTCGACTGCTAGGAAATGGGTGAGAACTGGAGCCAGGTACATGCAACACTACTGTTTCTCCGTGGACACTCTGAGGGTATCCTTAAAAGATAGAAACTTTCTACTGTGCACTCCTAGCTAACTCAAACCCCACTGGCACCCCTTACAAAGGAGGGTTGTAGCTCAGTGGAACAGCGCATACTTTACATGCAGAATGTTCCAGATTCTGTCCCTGACCTCTCCAGGTAGGACTAGGAAAGACCTGTCTGAAACCCTAGAGCTGTGTTTCCCAAACTTTTTAGACCTGCAGCTCCCTTGACCATTGGCGACCATTGGCCGCGGCTCCCCATTACATTATGTTGATGTCTGCCAACTGGCATTGCACTGTTTTCCGAGAGGATTCCGTAGCACTGGCTCCCCTGGCTGGTTTCCTCCCAGTTTGGGAACCACTGCCCTAGAAAGTTACTACCAGTCAGCGTGGATGATACTGGGCTAGATGAACCAATGGTCTAAAGTGGCAGCTTTCTGTGTATTGTACTGTAAAGAACGCCCTTTGCGGGGGGGGGGGGGTTGATAAAACCACATAACCCCCAGTATTCAGAACTTGTGTAGAATAAGACTTTTAACATCTGTTTTGAGAAGTACAAAATGAGGAAGTTTAAGTAGAAAAACTAATACGTTTATAGACTGTTATAGACAGACTGATGAAGGATATCCATCTATAAATCAGAAGTGAATCTTCTGCGGTAGCTAAAAGGTACAATTTAGGAGGGCTTTTTTCTGCAAAACTATATTTTCTCCCCCCCCCCCCCCACGCGCGCACTCGCATACATTGTGCTATCTTGCATTTACTCATGAGGTAAGCCTAGACAAGACCATCTGAAAGTATTCATAATGAACTTCCTTCCCCTGGAGCCTTGGTACAGTCTGAACCTGAGTATCTTTGGGAAGCTGCTTTGGGTATGGGAGCTCTGCATTTGTGTTATGTTTTAATCAAATTCTAGTTTAATATTTTGTTGGTGAAATTATATCTAGCACTAAGCTGATTGGCCGAAAATTGGAAATGAATTTGATTAGCAGTCATGCGCAGACTTTATGCTCTTAAAGTATTTGGGAGGGGGTTGGTGATTTTTTTTCTTTTTAAAAAGACATTTTACTGACTTGTGGTTTGTAAATAACACTCTTAAGGTTACGATTTTGTTTTTGTCATTGGAAGTTGAGCTGTACGATGCAATCTTTGAAAACAGTTCTACTCGGAAGCCAGGATAAAACATTCCTGTAATGTGATCTACTCTACTCATCATTTTTAATGACATTTTAGCCCTATGTAGCATCTTGCCTGAATAAGAAGCCTGATACCTTTTGTAAAAATAATGATTAAAAAATGTTGTATTATGTTGTAAATTAAGATATCTGTATGTTTTGGCATCTAATGCTGAAATTTGTTTTCCTATCTTCAAAGGGTTTTATCTTTGTGATCTGAGCATGAAAGAACATGACAAAAACACATGAAACAATTGTTACTTTGTAAAAAAAATTCTTCAAAACTTGATAGGTCATTGTGTTGGGTCTCTAAAGCCATGACTTAACCAAAGCAGCATGGTCTTTGCTGTGGTGCTTCTGTGAATTGGATGGTTGCCACGTTTGTGTATAAGTAACTTTTTCGCACATGAGACCTAAATGGGAAAGTTTTTATGCATTCAGTGTCATCTTATATCTAATTTTGTTTCCTGGGAAACTTGCTCTATTAAAGTATTTTTAGACAAACCGTTTGGTTCTGAAGTTGACATTCTTAAGATCAGTCTGCACTGATCATGTTGCATCACATAGCTAAGAAGGGCTGTTTTGCATCACATAATAGAATAGGCCTGGGCTGGTCAGTTTACATTGCCGATATCCTACACTTGGGGTCATGCTGCACATACTGCGGAACGCATCATCTGTGCTTCAATATTTCATTTTTATAATATTGAATAGCTATGAGGCCATCGGGATCGCAAGGAGGGGCATTTAACCCTCCCAACAACAATGTCAACCAGCTTCTATTTGCCCCGGAAAGAAGCTTCTATTGCCTTTCATTAGCAGCTGGGGGGGACACACACATTTTCATTAAGACCATGCTATGGGGGGAAAGGGTTAAAAACAATCCTGCCTGTGCACCATGGTCCCAGTTCTAATCAACATTCTGTGTGTGTGAGGGAGAGGGGGGAATACTTATGCATTCCATGTAATCTGAGTGCAGGAGTGTCCTCAGGAAATTGCTAGCTGCCTTTTCCAAGGATTCTTCTGGAACAACCAACCGAAAAGGTGCTGATTTGTATAATATAAACCAATCTTGGTCTTACTGTGATCTGATTTCAAAAATTACATTACAATGTGGCTGTTTGGGTTTTTCAGGCTCTTGGCATGCCTCTCATTGATTGAGAGCACATTCTGTCTGCTACTCCAGAATGGGAACACGCAGTTGCCCATCGCACAGGTTTTGAAGATGAATGAGAGCTATGAGAAGTGCTTTGCATACTGCATATATACTGATCTTTTGAACTACATTTCCTGAGTGCCTATTTTCTCAACCAGACATGATGATGCTAATTTGCATTAGCTGCTAATGGAGTTGGAGTTCATATGGAGGACGTCACAAAAAGCTTTGCAATCTAGTCATTTCCCTGCTCAGCAGCTGCCTCTCTTAGATGAATGAAGCCTCACAATTTCTAAAAATGGAAGGTGGATTTTCTTCTTGTATGGTGGTGAAGGGAGAGCTATCTTCTGGCACATTGACATGTTACTAGAAACGTACTGAACTGTGTAAAATTCATCTTTGGTTTGGTTATATGGGATGACTCATCTTGCCCCTCTGCCACTGAAGGAGAAAACCATGCAACAGTGGTCTCTGAGACAGGCTTGGCTTACTTGTAGGCCCTTTGGTACCTCCCAAGCTTGTAATATCCGCAACCCGGATTGTAGTCCGCAACCCGGATTTTACTAATGTTTTGAGTTTTATATTGTTGTAAGCCGCTTTGTGTCCACCCTATGGGAGGAGAAAGCGGGATAAAAATCTAATAATAAAATAAATAAAAATAATTAAATAATATCCCTAAGAATTGGTGCTCAGTTTCTAACACATATGCCTATCTCGTGTAGTGGAGCCTTCAGCAATGTGTAGGTGCTGTATTCAATTACTTCTGAGTAAACAAATGCAAGGCTTGGGCTGCAGGAGCAATTTCTTGGAGAGCCACTCAATGGGGATATGTCTAGTAATTCGCAAATGGCCCAAATCGTACAATTTGCCAATCATTTGTATTTGCTAACCCCAAAAACAATTGAATTGGGTGTATGATGAGAGCGTTGTAGGCCTCACTATGGACTTCAGAAGACCTGATCAGGTGCCACTGCTTTGTGTGTTAACACCCCTGTGCTGCAGTATATATGAAACTTCCAGAAAAAAATATCCAGGACTGTCCTATAAAAGGACAACAGATGGTGGAATTATGTATTTAGATACATTCTGTACCATGGTGATGGCAGTTGGAGAGAAAGAAGAGTGCTCCTATTCCACAAAACATTCTTTGGCAAGTTTGGGATGTACTTAAGGGCCTAGAAGACCATAGAGCCAAGCCTGAATCTGTGTCGGAGAACCACAGTTCGACCTACGGGTCCCTTGTCCATGGGCAACCACTGGCCACGGCTCCCTATTATATTATGTTGATGCCTGCCAATAGGAGTTGCACTGTTTTCCGAGAGGATTCTGAGGCTCCCCTGGGAGCTGTGCCTCGCAGTTTGGGAACCACTGGTTTAATAGGTTTCTAGTAACATGAGACATGGCCCAGAATTTTCACCATGCTGTGATTGCTAAAGTTCATCAAAGACCAGGACCCATCAACTATGGACTCGGGTAGTTGGGTAAGATGCTATTGCAGGAAGCAGAAAAACCTATTAACTTGTCCATGGAGTGTAGGAGATCATTACCGGAGAATGGCTAACATGGGTTCTTAGCATAAACATTTGCTATCACCATGTCATTTAAAAAGCTTTGGCAGCTGGAATATGGTAGGAAGTTAACATTGTAGAGACTGCATGGCTTTGGAACCTAGAGCTGCAATCTTTGACATGCTGGCCTGGGAGTAAATATGTGTAGGATTGTGCTTTAAGTCATGGCCACCTGTGCATATACAGGTGTCCCACACTTAACAACGGGGATACGTTCTGAAAACCCTGTCGTAAAGTGAAGCCGTCATTAAGTGGGTCTTGCTGTGTTTTGAAGTTTAGCACTGCTTAAAAATCCACCGTTAAACATCCAAGCTCTTATCTTGCCCATCAGCTGTTTGGATATATGGATATTGACTTTGGAGTTCAGCACTGGGGCTTTAAGCATGGCAATGAACTTCAAAGCCCTTAAGGTAAAGGTGACCCCTGACAATTAAGTCCAGTCGTGTCCGACTCTAGGGTGTGGTGCTCATCCCCATTTCAAAGTCGAAGAGCCAGCGTTGTCCGAAGACGCCTCCGTGGTCATGTGGCCGGCATGACTCTCCTTGCCGCAGCACGGAGCATGCGGCTGGAACACGGAGCACTGTTTAGCTTCCCGCAAGTGGTACCTATTTATCTACTCGCATTAACGTGCTTTGGAACTGCTAGGTTGGCAGGAGCTGGCCAAGCAACGAGAGCTCACCCTGTCGCGGATTTGAACTGCTGACCTTTCGATAGACAGCTCATGGTTCAGCGGTTTAACCCACTGCGCCACCCGCTGGCCCTTATCTAGCGCCAAAGAGCTGAAAAATCCCTTGCTCTTTTTTACTGGGGACCTCTGTCATATATCCGGATCGTCATTAAGCAATCCGCCATTAAGTGGGGGACCCCTGTATATTAAGAATAATTATACTGCTTCTCAACAAAAAAAAAGTTCACAGGGGGTTTACAGACAAAAATTAAATAATGACTCTCTGTCCCAAAAGGGTGCTCAAGCTAAAAAGATGCAAAAGAAACGGGAGCAAGTAGCCCCTAGAAAGACACCATGCCTGAAGTGAATGGGGGCAGTTACTCTCTGCATCCTGAATACTGCATGAGGTATGTGTGAGAAATCTACTGTCATTGTCAACATTTCTCTTCATACTCTGATTCTCTTTTCTCCCTCTCTAGAACCAATGGGTCTATTAAGCCCTGTCCACACCAATGTGAGGGAGATGTCAGAATTGGGATATATATAGACAGGTGTGACCTATAACAAAATGGGATGTGTCCCAGCCTGGAAGAGGAATATGGTTACTAGGACAGACACCTGGTAGGAATGTCATGCAGTTTACCTTTCACCAGTGGGCTCCTCTGTTAGAGTTTGTGGTGTTCATTCGTCCTGATTTGTCTCTCTTTAGCTGTCCTTTGACAGCATTTGGTCTTTTCTCTATTCAGCCCAATGAGCATCCACACTCCACTTTCATACTCTTCTACAACCTTTATGTCTCTTAATTCCCAATGCTCTAGGGCAGCATTTCTCAAACTATTTCTGGTAGGTTCCACAGAGCCTCCAACAAAAGCATGGTGATAGAAAGATCGGATAACTAATTGCCTCAAGCCCTGAGGCTATTCAAAAATCAGATAGCTGCTAATTGCCCTGCACAGAACGGAGCTCCTGCAGTTTGCAAGCTTGTGTAAATACAGTATAGGGGGAGAAATGCTTGAGTGTCTTTTTCCCCAAGTCCTTCAGTGACAGGTCATGGAGGCAGTTGAAGGCTGGGTCATATAACTAAGCCCCTCAAGCCTTGAGGCTATTCATTAGAGCTGTCTCATTATGAGAAATGGGTTGAGGTGGGCTTTTTTGCAAATAAACAAATCTCTCTTTTTTTAAGTCTTGTAAAGCTAGGTGGGTCCTAATAGAGTATCGTCTTAAAAAGTGGGACCCGGTGCTAAAATGTTTGGGAACCACTGTTCTAGGGTAGAGGAAGTTGAATACTCTGCCCAAGTTGAATATTCTGTCCTCTATAGCATACTGAAATGATGCAACTTCACAAGTGGATTAGAATCCAGCAAATGAATGAGTTCAACATTCCTCAAACATGAGCTCTGAAGGTTTGTCAAAGTCACTAAGATACGTTTGAAAGCAGAACTATGTTTCCATGCCATCTTTTGCAATTACATTGCCATACTTGACATCGCACATATGAGTAAATTGCTGAGCTGTTAAATGCACAGGCTACAAATAAGACCTTTACTATAAATGGGTTTCCACATAAAATGGAAAGATAGTAGTACCACAGCTCACCCAATAGACAAACCGGCACTTTATTGTCAAGTCAATCAAAACAGCAGGTTACTTGTATCCCTTGAGGCTCAGCAGTGCAGTGTATCTGATGGAGAAATCAATACACAGCTGGACTGCAATGCCTGGCAAGCTTTGCGCTAGTGATCAACAATAAAAGCAATAAGCCGGATGTACATTTGTTCTTTTCTCTCTTGATAGCTCTTGTCACGGGCAAATACATCAGAAGGACCAAACAACCAGAAAACAGCTGGTAGCCCTCAAATACAGTAAAGTGTCTGAACAGATCATCAACACGCTCATTTTATCTTAACAAAGTTGGCCGTCATGAAGTTGTGAAAAGAATGTACCATAGTCACATTTTGTTTTTCTCAAGCTGAGCTTGTGTATTGCATCTTTTTTATAATAATAAAGAAAATCAATGTAATTGCATGTTGAAGTGGTTACCAGGAAGCAGAAGCCTTCCAAAAGAAGGTGATTTGTGGCATTTTGTTGCTCCCCAGGCCAGTCATCACATCTTCCAAGTCAGGTGATTGAGTGCCTGTCAGTTGGGAAGTGAAACAGAACCATCTCTAAAGAGGGAAGTGGTTTCTACATGACTGGGAGACTCCCAAGCCTTACAGAAGTAAGTCTAAATTAAAAACACATTTTTAAACACCCCTCCTCACCCCAATGTTCATGTGAGCTTCCAGGATTTATGGCATACTGAGGGCTCTTGAGCTAGCTAGAGTGTCAGCTTTGAGGCTCAGGTATGCACAGTTTGCACATCAGGTATGAGATCACGAAGGGTCGGACACGGCTTAACGACTGAACAACAACATGCACAGTTTGGACAGTAAAGGCTGATCTACGCCTACCCCTCTTGTGTTGCGCTTGAGTTGGGAGGCGCGCAAGCGTAGGGGACAGGATGCCCCACCCAAAACACTGCTCTGGGCTCCACCAGTTTCTTCAACGCAAACAGTCCCTCCTGATTGTCCTGTCTTCTAATAAAGCTCAACGGTGATTGGCTGAAACAAGGGCGCTCCGATTGGCTGAAAAACCCCTCTCATCCCATTGGTCAAACAATTAGCTCTTCTTCCCGCCCTCTCAAAATCATGAGCATGGTCTACGGCCGATTGCAATGGAACTCGGGAGAGCGCAGCTAAAAAGGCAGCCACACCACTCTGCACACACCACACGCGCCCAGGACGCACCGGGAGAAGTGCAGTGTAGATCAGCCTTAACCAGGGCTAGGATGTGGTAAATCCTGTCCAAGAGTTTGGTGGGGTTGCTTTGGCCAAGTCCTCAAATTTTCAGTGCCCTCTTCAGTCACACGCCCAAAATCATACTTTCCCCTGTCATGGCACTCTGCTCTCTGCCTTCCCTCTGTCATGGACATGGGAGAGAAAATGACTGACTATGAAGAAATGAAGTTGATTCAGCTATAGCTTTTGATTCAACTTTCCATCTTAAGGGTTTCTCCATGGGAACAAAATAAGTCCAGGAGTCACTTGCTTGCAAAGCAAGCTTATTTGCCCCACTACATTTTAGTAGGTTTAAACATAGTAAGTCAATGATTTGGAGTAATGAAGAAGGGTGGTTAGCTATTGGGAAATATTCTAGAGAAGAATAGTTTTGTTAACCAATATGGAGATCATAGAGGTCAATAATAGCCAAGATTTGAGAGAAAGGAAAGAATGTAATCATCAGCGTTGGTCTTGGAAAATTAGGAAATAGTTTTGGAATGGGACTGATCTCAAGGCATCAAACTGGTGGTGGCCAACATTTCCTTGCTGACCATATATACACTTGGGTGGCTCAGCTGCCATGCTGTCCCTCTTCCAACAGCAGAATGGAGTTTGAGGTGGGTCCCAATTTTGGATTAAATATCGGCTAAGCAGTCTCTCAGGCCCTCCCGTTTCCCTATCTGACTTTCCAACCACCACGTACATGGTTTTTTCAGTCTACTCTAAACATATGAAATATAGTTCCTTTCTCCTAATTCTTCGTACGATTCACTGGCAAAGAATAGAGGGAATTGTTGTAGGCACTTAAGCAAAGCGAACTGCTCAAATTGCCACCACCATATCATTCCCATTATCACTGCGCAACAATAAGACATTAAAGGTCCCTCCACAGAGAATTTTGCCCATTTTACAAAGTGTTCCTTTTACCATGATAAAGAGTTTTATTTTTATTTACAGCTTGTAATGAAAGGTCACAAAAGGAAGGGAAGGATGTCTTGCATCGCTCAGTCTTCCACAATGCACATTCAGGCATGATACCATCAAATAACTACAGGGGCTATTAAAGTAAAATAAAGAGTAACAAAACTACTGTCTGATGAGAAAATACTGGGGAAATTGTGTTTTGTATGATCGAGCAAGAAGCTTGTTGTTCTCTTTCTTTGCTGTAATACCTCCAAACTAATAAAACACAACAACAACAAAGCACTTGTTTGGGTTTGTCCGATACCTGCATTCAAGGTTGGCTTGCAGTACATTACTTGGCATTTATAATTTCAAGATTCAAATCACTTCACATGATCTCAGTAATTGTTACATCAACTGTGCAGTAGGTCAGTATTTATTGTCCCTGTATTTTTTACGAGAAGGTGAGTATGGGAGACAATGACTTACCTAGTGAGTTTACCGTTCAGATGAGACTCAAACAGGGGATTTGCTGCTGGTTCACAGTTCACTGCCCACTATACCAGACTGGCTCCCAGGTTGTGGATTTTCTCTTGAGCTTTCCATCTCCTGCCTGTTTCTCACTTCCCTCTGGCAGCCGCTTATTTATGCAGCCATAATATAGCACGATCAGTCTTCCAATGATCATAAAAGCCTTGCCGTAAACTTGACCAGGGCATGAAGTTTCTTAGCAAGTAATTGAGGAACAGAGGAGGAAAGGATGTTATTAGCAAGGTGAGGAAGAAGTTTACTCAGAACAGGTGTCATTATTTTGTAGTGGTGCACTGAACAACAGCAACAAAGGGACAAATGAGACCACAAGTCAAGGACATGACCATCATATCATACACATTCACTAAGACCGCAGACTCGAGGTCTTAGGGGAGGTTTCCGTCTGCACACATTTTGTTCTGCTGAAAAGACGTCTAGCAAAATGTTATCTCCTTTTGATTTCAGACCAGGTTTTAGAATGATAACTGACGTGCTATGCCAATGAATGCCTTAGGGATCCATGCTTACTAAATGAAACATTACGTAGCTAGGCTATAATTCACAGAAAGAGATCAATGCAGGCAAAAGACCTGCAGGCAAAGCCATATGTTATTCCAAGGCTGTCTATGAGAATGTAACTGTCCTCCTAGATTTATATCCGTCTCAACGCAACACGATGACTAAGTGAGCAACACTCCACTACTTACTGTGGTCGCTGAATTCTGAGCAGGAGGTCTGTTTTGGCACGTGTGATGATCTGGTGGGGCTGTCGTGATTGACTGTGGGTGGGTGGGGGGATAAGGCACACAGCTCATGCACCTGACCTCCCCACACCCCTTTGAGTTCTTTTTGGGGTGGATGTTGTGACAGGCACAGCACCCTAACACAGACTGTATCAGAAAAGGGTAGCTGCTGCCACCAGGAAAGGTAAACCACAAAAGGTGAGTGCCCTTCTGCACCCTTCCCCCAGTCTGTAATGAGCCCAATTACCAGGGTTCCCTGAGTGTGGAAGCTCGTTGCTAAAGAAACAACTGGGAGCCAACTGATCTGGCCAAACCTAGCCCCTCTGGACCTATGGACACATAAAAGACCTTATAGCATTAGCCACGAGCCATGATCTATAAGAGAGTGAGGGACAATACAGTACCTTTCTGCTCTGCTCTGACCGAATCAGGACAAAGTAGTTCCAAAGTACAGTAGTTTATTAAAAAGAAAAAAAGGTAAGAGAAATTAATAGATTTATGTTCATTATTAATCTTTAACAATGATTCTAAGATTAACAGCAATTTTATCATCTGATCCTCAGGCCCATACCTCTCAATCCAGGTATCCTCTTTTATGATGTTCAGGGGGATCAAGATCCTACCTGTCCATTGGCTATTCCAATTGCAGGAAATGTAGCCCAGTCCCTGGTACCTCTCGTCAGTAACCATCAAATGGATAGACTTGTCCAAGCTGTGACAAAACCAGAGGGGTTCTGGTGCTGTCCTCTTAGCCCATTGTTCCACTAGGGCTAGGTGTCAGCAAAACCAGCACTGTCAATCTACTGTACTTCCAAGGTTACGTTTTTCTGGTGGATGTGCAGGTCTCAAGAATAATGATTGTGAAGCTGCACTGACTGCCTAAGACAAGCCACCTCCATATTATACAACTACAGCAGGCGTTCCGAACCTGTCATATGCGTACCCCTAGGGATACGCGAGACACTGCCTGTTATCAGCTGCTGCGATCAGCAGCTGATAACGGGCAGCATCTAAAGTGGTTCCTGCACGTGCCGCAACTTGGAAAAAAAGGCTACAGCCCTGCCAATGTCCCCAGTAGCTCCTCCTACCTGTTCTCCTGGGTGCCGCCATCTTGGATCTCACGAAATCTTGCGAGATCCAAGATGGCGACACCTAATTCTCACAAGTTTTGGGTGTCACCATCTTGGATCTCGTGAGATTTCATGAGATCCAAGGTGGCGGCACCCAGGAGAACAGGTAGGAGGAGCTACTGGGGACATCGGCAGGGCTGTAGCCTTTTTTTCTGGGTTGTGGCATTGGCGGGTGGGTCCTCCCGCTTGTGCCGCAGCCTGGAGAAAAAGGCTTACAGCCCTGCTGATTTGGCGGGGCTGTACCTTTCCCTCCGGGATGTGGCGCGAGCGGGAGGACCCGTCCGTGCTGCAACCAGGGAAAAACCCAATTTAATGGGGTACACAGGGGCAGCAGGTCTGGGGGGTACGTGGGGCAACCGGAGGCCCACATAGGGGGTACATGGGCCTCCAGATGTTGGGAACCCCTGAACTAGAGAAGTGTTTCCCAAATTTTTCAATCTGCGGCTCCCTTGACAATTGGCGACCATTGGCAGCGGCTCCCCATTACATTATGTAGATGCCTGCCAATTGTCATTGCACCATTATCAGAGAGGATTCCATGGCACTCCACAGCTCCCCTGGCTGGTTTCCACAGCTCCCCTGGGAGCCGTGTCCCCCAGTTTGGGAGCCACTGAACTAGAATATTCCATTTGGGTGATGGGGTTTCATTCCCCACAGCATGAAACAGACATTCCTGTCAGGAAGTGGAATTCAGGAAGCACATCCAAAACTCATTGTTTGCTTATTTTCAGCTTTGTTTTATGTTGTATTTTAGTCATTCAAAGATACTGCCAAGTATAGATCTGGGCCAGAGGATTAAATGATAAAATTGCTGTTAATCTCAGAATCATAGTGCGCATGATGCAGAATACTCTGAGGGTCAGAAGCTCTCGTTTTATTTCCATAATTATTTGCTAGGAAAAGATTGATGTTTCCCCTTCCACTTGATGCAGAGGATTAACCCTAATTGACACATTTAAGCTTCAGCATTCAGTGTTACAATCTATTGATGGCACACACCACTGGTGATCTTACTGGCCAAAGCCTATGAAAATGTCTCATGTGCTATATACCGTATTGTCCCGAGTATAAGATGCACCTGATTATAAGACGCATCCTTAAAGTTTGGTGCTATTAAAAAAAATTAATTGAATCACTGGCATTAAATTGCAACAGCCTGATTATAAGACGCACCCCTAGTTTAAAAACTTAAATTAGGAGAAAAAAGTGAGTCTTATACTCAGACCAATACGGTATATGTTTTGTCTTGTGGGGAAAATAGCAGCTTGGGACGGGGGGGAGAACTGGAATTGAGAACACAGAGAAAGTGGTTTGAAAATCCACCCCCCTGGCCCCAGTTGCATCTACCCTTAAAAACACACACACACTATCATGGACACTCTCCTGTCTCATCTTATCTGGCCCTCAGTTCACTAACAGTACAATCCTAGGCATGCCTTCAGTGCAACTTACTCCCAGGTAAATGTGTATATAGGATTGCAGCCTAAATCACAATACGGCTATTAATCACACTAAACTGTACCTGGCCATCTTTGAGTATTCCATTCAATTCAGGTACAATCTGTGTACAGAGTACTGTATATGGAATTGTGGTTCTGTAAAAATGAGCCCAGGTACATTCATTCACACAGATATATGTAGTCAGATACACATAGATAGAGCCTGGAGCAGATATTCTGTACCTGGGTTTGACATAATGTGTGAACAGCCCTGGTGTGGAGCATATTAACTCAGAAATGGGTCTCACCGAGGTAAATGGGATTTATTCCCGGGTGTGTTTAGCACTGCAGCTTAAAGACTGTGACACACTGAAGGCAGCGCGGCACAAAGCGAGGCAAAATGAAGCTGCCCTTTGTTTTGCGCCGCGCCGCTTCCTATCTATACAGGCCAAGAGAAGCGAAAGACATCCTCCCTGCCCCCTCTCTGCTAGCCAATCAGAATCGAATCTTTTCAGACTTGATTCTGATTGCCTGTTCACTTCCCTTCCCATCCCGCCCCACAGCAGTGAACGCACCTTCTGATTGGACAAAGTTCAAAATTTCCATCTCTTACGCAGCACCGCAGCTCACGCACGTTGCCACATGAAGGAGGAGAGTGCAGGACACAATGCACTCTTCGTGCTGCTTCCCGATACTTTCGGACACTTTGCACTGTGCTGTGTGCGGTGTCACAGCCTTAAGACTTAAATCTTGGCACTGCAGGTGGCTTATCTTGAAATACAAGTGGGTACAGTATTTATTCAGCCTCTTCTGAAAATCCTCCTATAATGGAAGGTTCTCCAACCTTTTTAAAGGCTTTCTGAAGGCTGCGATTGCCTTTCTGGGGTAATGACTATGCAGCCAATCAACGTTAATATGTATTTTATTTATTTATTTATTTTAGGAATTTGTAGCCCACCTTTCTCCCGAGGGCACTCAAGGCGGCTTACACATTAACACACACATATAAACACATTAAAACAATTAATAAACACATTAAAATAATTAATTAAAACACTTAAGTTAAAAATAAACAACCCCAGTGGGTCACCAGCATTTACATATATTAAAACTATTTGTTAAAAGGTCAGCCCACCATGTCAGACATTAAAAGCAGTCCTGAATAAAAACGTCTTAAGGCCCCACCGAAAGGCCTCTAAAGAGGGAGTCGTTCTTAATTCCAAGGGGAGGGAATTCCACAATTGGGGCGCCACCGCCGAGGAGGCCCTATTCCGCGCCGCCATCCCCTTCACTTCTGTCAATGGCGGCACGGTTAACAGCCCCCCCCCTGATGACCTCAGAGTACGGGTCAGATTATAAGGAAGGAGGCGGTCCCTCAAATACCCTGGACCCGAGCCGTTAAGGGCTTTAAAAGTCAAAACTAGCACTTTGAATTGTGCCCGGAAACGAACCGGCAGCCAGTGTAGCCGCTGAAGCAACGGTCCGACTGAGTCGAACCGACAAGCCCTGGCAACCACCCGGGCCGCCGCATTCTGCACTAGTTGCAGTTTCCGAACAGTCTTCAAAGGCAGCCCCATGTAGAGCGCATTGCAGTAATCTAGTCTAGATGTCACTAGGGCATGGGTCACTGTGGCCAGGTCTGCACGATCCAAGTACGGTCGCAGCTGGCGCACCAGCCAAAGCTGGGCAAAAGCCCCCTTGGCCACAGCCGCTACCTGGGAATCCAGGAGCAGCTGCGCATCCAGGAGAACCCCCAAGCTGCGGACCTGCTCCTTCAGAGGGAGTACAACCCCATTCAGAGCAGGACGATGATCCAGTACCTGAGTCGTAGACTTCTGGACCAGAAGAACCTCTGTCTTATCAGGATTTAATTTCAGCTTGTTAGCCCCCATCCAGCTCCCAACTGCCTCCAGACAACGATTCAGGACATCGACCGCCCCCTTGGAGTCAGGTGGAAAGGAGAGAAAGAGCTGGGTGTCATCTGCATACTGATGACACCCTACCCCAAACCCCCGGATGACCTCTCCCAGCGGCTTCATATAGATGTTAAACAGCATGGGGGACAGAATTGACCCTTGTGGCACCCCACACCTCAAGGGCAATTGTGCCGAACAAGCATCCCCCAGCACCACCTTCTGGGATCTATCAGCCAGAAAGGAGCGGAACCACCTCAGAACGGTGTGTCTAAGCCCCAATCCAGCCAACCGACCCAGGAGGACACCATGGTCAATGGTGTCAAAAGCCGCCGAGAGGTCCAGCAGGACCAACAGGGATGCACTCCCCCTGTCCAGTCCCCGGCGCAGGTCATCCACCAAGGCGACCAAGGCCGTCTCTGTCCCGAACCCCGGCCTGAAGCCAGACTGGAATGGATCCAGATAATCAGCTTCCTCCAAGACCCTCTGGAGCTGAGACGCCACTACCTGCTCGATCACCTTGCCCAGAAACGGGATATTTGAGACTGGCCGGAAGTTGTTCAAAATAGTGGGATCCAGGGAGGGTTTCTACAGGAGGGGACGCACCACCGCCTGCTTCAGAGACAGCGGCACCACCCCCTCCCTCAGAGATGAATTTACCACCCTCCCCGTCCACTCAGCCAGCCCCGCCCGGGCAGCTCTAATCAGCCATGCTGGACAAGGGTCAAGCAGGCAAGCGGACGGTCTCACACTCCAAAGAATCCTGTCCAGATCCTCAGGTCCACATCCTCAGGTTCTACATGTATTGTCTGTTGGTAACAATGAATAGATGTCTCTCCACTAATCCTTAAACTTGTATAGGTAGTTACAGGGGTTATCATCACAGTATTTTGGTGCAATAACAATACATGGAGAATCTGTGTGGAACCTGGATAGAACCTGGTCCCAAGGTTGAACTGCCTGAGTACTGCCACAAGCTAAAGCAGGAACAATCCGTTTTCGTGCTGGAAGGGAGACCAGGAAGTCACTGATAAGCTGTCATGACCCTTGGTGGCAGAGAGGAGTCACTGTTGCTTGCCGTGGTGAAAGAATGGACTGGAATGCTGAGAATGTCAGCGACAGAGTGTGGACAACTGGAAAAATGTTTCCCTGTTCAGCATGATCTGTGGCGTCCTGCAGAGAGCTCGCAGCTTGTGTTCAGCAGCTAATGAAGATGACTACACCCTGCAGGAAACCATCTGGAATTGTAGAGTTCTATACAGAACAATATTGTAAAGATCCTTATCGGATCTAGATAAGCCTGCTTATGTAAACCGCCTTGAATAATATCTAAAGAGCAATCTGAAGATAAGAAAGGCGGAATATAAATACAGAAATAAATAAATATTTTTGTGAAACCTCTGGAGGCAGAATTCAACACAGAGATCGGTCTAGCTTTATTCTGAAGTTCTTGTATCTGCCTTTTCCCACTTTTCTACCTTTTGCAATCTTAATGCTATTCTTTTTCACATCTCAGTTTCCAACTAATTTCCAGCATTTTTGTGGTCTTTTCTTGTTTTATTGCCTTGTCCAGCAAACACAATCCTTCCCTCATTAAATCTGGAGCAGGGACCATTCCTTACCATGTATTGTTGCAATTCTACTGCTGACTTTATCTGAAGGTTTTTGCAGTTATAGTTTTTGTGAATTGCTTATGATGTTTAGAGGCGTTTGAGTATTATGTTTTGCACATTATAATAACGATTAACAAGGTTGTCCTCATTTTATTTTAACCCAAAAATCGGGGTGGGGCTTTCTCAGAATTTGAGGAGCCAAGTAAATGAAGTTTTTAGTTTGGCCTATTAAATAGAACAAAAGAATATTTAACTAACAGCAAGGCAAAGGCAAACTAAAAACTTCATCTATTATATTGTCCAAGAGATTGGATGTGAGGATGAACAAGAATGCATTTGTTGACACTTTCTTTTTCTTTTCTTACCTTTTGAAATAGAGTCATTATATAGCACTTAGAAGTTCAGCTTTTTATTTTTATTGTACTTGTAAGTGCCAAATTGGTCTCTTTTGATTAAAAAAAATAGTTCTGTTATTGCCAAGCTTTGTGTGAGCTTGACTGGCTTTGCCAAGGCTATCTATGCTGGAGTAACTAACTGATGCTTTGACATGACAAGATTAGCACAGTTATGATAAAAGGTGGATTCAATCTTAGTTGAAAGCTTGGTCCTGTCGGGATTCAGGGCAGTCCTTGAACAGCTGTATACTGTCAAAAGTGTACATGGGAAGGCCAGTGAAATTACCACTTAAAAAGGCATATTGTAAATGAAATGGTTCAACCTTGAAGCCAACATTGGTTGCTTTAGCAACCATTTACCCACTGAGAGCTCACCTTGCACACTCATTGGTTATGAAGTGCCCTGTTTCACAGTCTGCCGCTGAAGGCTCAATATATATCTATTTTTTATCAGATTATCCCAAGAATGTGTATCTCACAGCACAATCCTGCGCAAGTTGCAGTGGCTGGTCTAAATGTCCGGCCACCGCATCCTGCGCAGGATGCGGGCCAAGCTGGCGTGACCTGGGCTCACTTTGGGGGAAGGGGATGTTCGTCTCCTTCCCTGGTGTAAGCGGTGGAGGCCCAAATGGACCTCCTCGGATGCGCACCAGCTCTTTAGCTGATGCGTGCCCAGGGAGGCCATTTAAGGGGCCTGGGATATCAGCGCCTATATCCCCACCCCCTCCCAGGCTGAGCCAGCCAATGGCCCCTTCCCTTACCACCCTGGCCAGCCCTCCCCACACTCTCCCGCCAACTGGCCTAGGACTTACCTGGGTCGGCCAGCGCAGGTCCTGGGCGACGCTGGATTGAGTGGCTCCGGCCTCCACGCTGGCACAGCTTACTCTTGAGGAGCCACAAAAGTGCTTTATGTCACTTTTGCAACTCCTTAGGCCAGCGGAGCAAGAGCTCTGCCAGCCTAAAGTTAGGCAGGATCAGGCTGTCAGTTTATCAAACAATACCCCATTTTGGGTGATCGAGCACTGTTTAGGAACAGAGTGTTATATTCTGATCATAGTTCCAGCATTTACAGGTTTAAAAGCCATGTGAAAAAAGTAAAATTTAAAAATTGTATTTTAAAAATTCACCCATAAACCCACGTTAAAACCCACGTTTAAAAACGTTATAAAAATCCACACGTCAAAAAACACGTTAAAATCAACAAGTTAAAAAGTAAACGTTAAAATAATCCAAACAATGATCCAGCGTTTCATCTAGCATCCGTAGACCTCTTCAGGTATAAGTCCCAACAGGCTGTCAAGATGTCATTCTGTTTTTGGATCCCACAGAAATTATTGCCTTCAACTCTTGAACCAAACTGAAAATTCTGCAGTAGCTAGATGTATAGTTTTTTTTTTACATCCACTTGGGAAATGTCAATTACTGATACTAACGGTTGGCTATATGTGAAAGGTTATGTTAAAGGTTTTTAATGCCAAGTCAGTGGCCCAACTAATCTTTGGGATACCCTTGTGGGTAACAGCTTACAATAACTTAGTGGAAAGGGTCCAATCAACATTCTTATACAAGGTTCTAGGGGTGCCGCGATGCGTTCCATACACAGCTCTCTGTCTCGAAACTGGGCAACATAGACTCGAGACAGTGGCATGGCTTAGGTTCATCAAATTCTGGACAAGGATTTGCTTTGGTTCAGGTCAAGACCCTTTACTATACGCTCTCCTCCATGATTCAGTTTGCCCCCTTGGACTATCCCTGTTCTTGGATAAAATCAAGAGGATGGGGCTTTCCTTTGATTTGTTAGGATCCCTGGCACCAGCATGGGCTGTTGACATACCGTATTGGTCTGAGTATAAGACTCACTTTTTCCTCCTAATTTAAGTTTTTAAACTAGGGGTGTGTCTTATAATCAGGCATAAATTTAATGCCAGTGATTTAATTAAATTTTTTTAATAGCACCAAACGTTAAGGGTGCGTCTTATAATCAAGTGCGTCTTATACTCGGGACAATACGGTACTTAAAAACAGGCTGTTAGATATGGAGCTTCAGCTCTTATACGATGAAGCCAATAAAACCTGTTCCTTCAGCTGCCATTTTATTTTCCCAAATGCGCCAATTACTTTGATTTTTTGGACCGGCCATTGGAGCGCTGGGCTCTGACTTTGGCCAGGTGTAATGTGGTGCCTTCAAACCTGCTATCTGGCCTTTTTGGCGGGATAGCCTCTAATTTGAGAGTTTGTATGTGTGGCATGGATGAACCAGAATCTTTACATCACATGGTTCTTTATTGCGACAGATATAGTGAACTGCGTAGGCGGTATCTAGATGATTTTCTGTCCTTTCACTCCAGTTGGTCGGATGAGCAAAAAATCTGGTTTATGTTAGGAGGTTCTGAAAGATTGTTCGCCTGTTTGGTTGCCCAATTTATGAATCTAGTAATTCAAATCTGACGGAATCATTAAATCTGGAGCAGGGACCATTCCTTACCAGGTATTGTTTTCAGGCTCTGAGATTAAACTCTGATACTATGGAGGTGAGTTGGTATGACTATGTGGGTGGGTAGGGAATGTGAACTGCTGTCAGGGGACACTGATATCGATGTTTGTTTTTGAAATGTGTTGTTGTGTATTGTATTGTCTGTTTGTTTATGCCAATAAAGGATGAACCAGAATGGTATGGATACTAACGGCCTGATCCTGTGTAGCGTTTACGATCCTGTGTAAAGCACTTGCCTGATACCCGGAGAGCAAGCAGCCCCGGCACTGCGGCTGGTGCTGTTTGCCCCGCCTTCTCCCTAGCCCTGTGCCCGCCGAACCGGGTAAGTTCTATGCCAGTCGGGGCAGGGGGACCGGATGGTGAAGGAGGGTGGCCTGGATCCCCGGTATCCAGAGCTCCCTCCAGGCCCCAGATACGTTGACACAGCTGGTGTGAATGTACCTGAGCTCTGGAGCTAGCATACATTCGAGGAGGCCCATAGGGCCTCCCGCCACTTACACGGGGGGAAGGGGACAATTGTCTCCTTCTCCTGAGTTGTTCCCGTGCTGCCACGGGGCAGCTCGGGAACTCGATAGGATGCAGCGGTTGGCCCTTTAGGCCGACCACCACAGCCTACACAGGATTGGGCTGCCCTTCTTTCTAGTCAAGTCGGTATTTTGAATTCAGATATTAATAAGAACATGATTGAGTTTCCACTTAGAAATTTGCCTTATACTACATTGGACCTTTAGTCCATCTGGCTCAGAATTGTCTGTGCTGACTGGCGATAACTGTGCAGAGCATTAGGCAGTGGTCTTTCCCAGCTCTACTTGGAGATGCTGCTGGGGCTTGAACCTGGGACCTTCTGCATGCAAAGCAAGCACTCTACCACTGAGCTACACCCCCTCCCAAGTGGCACGTTCAGTTGTAGTCTTAAATAGGAGGCATTCTTCTTGTTTCTTACATTGACTATCCTCACAATTAAATTTCCATGTATTTATATGAGTCAACACACAGGATGCTGCTGCTGCTGCTGCTGCTGCTGCTGGAAGAAAATTCATGTTATCAAGTGCCCCTGTAATACGTGAGCAGCAAGCACTTCAAGCTTTACCTGAACTTTTCTCCAGGGAGAGTCAACAGAATTCTTATGAAAACAACACCATTAGTTAAATGGCATTAAAAGCTTTTTCTAGGCAGCCAAAAAGCCCATAAAAATGGGAGCCTGTCTGGTCTTCCAAAGAAGAAATTTGCATCTTTGTTTTGTCTCTCCTACAGTGAGCATTCTAATAGGAAGATTTGGCAAAAACCTGAATACCTCCATATTTCTACTGCTTGTAGGCAAGTAGTTGGGGATTGATCGTACTGACCAGAAATGCAAACAGAAAAATCATTTACATTATTGCCATGGCTTATTCCTTAGTTTAGATGGTAAAATCCATACTTGAACCAAAGTTGAGAAATCTCAGCTGGTTATTGGAAGATTTAAGAAAAGTGGAAATTTAATGTTGCCCCTGAGAAGCAATCCTCTCTTAGTGTCAGCATTTTCCCTTAGAGCAATTTAAAACCAAAATTAAATGTGCTGTTATGTGTTAGGGGAGTAATGATGCTGTCAAATTAATTATCTTCAGATAGCAGTGGTGGTTGATTCTCTCTGCTGTTTTAGTGTTTAGAAAGCAAGGATTGCCAACTCTCCTGAGTGGGAGCATATGACTCCACCTCGCTCCCCAAATACTTGACTGACTCAGCTCAGGCACTATTGGAGGGAATTGTTGCTTGTTGGACCCTCCAGGCACTAATTTAGGCCCACAACCAATTGCTGTATAGATCAAGGGTGCGTCACTCCAACCACTCTGAAAGCCATTTTACACTTATTAACTCATGAGGCCTGCACTACTTTGTTAAGTGCAGAGAAGCATTTGTCTGGTTTTTAACGCATTCGGCCGAGCATCACATCAAGAGATGCTCATTTTTACCTGGTTGCCTGGGAAACGCATGAGTGGGAAGGGGGCGAGGACGCCTCCTATCATATTTCCATGGGAGGAGTTTGGGAGGAGCAGTACCAGTTGGCTTGCTCCGGCCACACTCTTCCCCATTCTCACCTGAGCGCAGCTTCTCGCTCTAAACTCATAGGCAGGCAGTAGAGACAACACCGGTCAGATATGCTGCATGGCCTGTCTGCCACTGAGATGTCTTAACATGTGAATTTCTGGGAGAGTGAAAGTCTTGTGTGTTGCTTCCAAGCAAGAAAAGAAGAAAGGGTCATTCCGTGTCAAATCAACCAATGAAAAATCCTTGACGTCATGGATTTTGTTCATTTTTGGTACATTTGTAGCTTACCATGAGATGTTTAAAAATTATTTTTTTCAGATTTTTTTGTCCATCCGTTTTTGAGATATTGAATGTTCAAAATTGCCAAAAAAGGCCAAAATCCACTTGTCACCATACATTCAAACGCCAGTTACAGGATAACGATGAATGCTACAGACATAGGACAGGTGTCGGTTTAAAGCTTATGAATAGGGCTTTCATTTGATATACAACATGACAAACTTGTAAATTTTCAAGAAATTCAAAAATATTCAAATAATATTAATTTTGAAATTTTGAAAAATTGAACTTTTTTAAAATTTTCAAAAAAATCACACTTAAAGGTATATGTCTTGTAGTCAATCAGTCAAAAATTCAAGATGGTATCTCAATGGTATCATACAAAAATTAAATTTTCTTGTTGGCAGTGACCAGGAATTAAACCCCTCAAGTCCATTTTTCTACAGTTTACGTTGATAAAATCATGTGGTAAACTGAAATGAATCCAAAAATTTATAACAGGACTTATAGAGATAGATTTATAGAGCATGAATTCACTTTCTATTCTTTTACAGGATCAGCTTTTTGGTAAAACTATCAAAATCATGAGCTTTTTACTTCTGTTCGTAGTTTTAAATTTTTCCTTTAGTTGCTGAATAATTTCTGAATCAGCACAGTGACATTTTTCCTCATCTAAATCATCTTCAGAAGTAAACAAATAATTCTTTGTAGGTCCTTTTAATCTTCCCCATCTGTTCTTTGCACTTTAAATACTTTCTTCTTGACTCACCAAGGGAGGTCAAAGAGGCATTTAAGTGGCTTAAAGCTGTATCAGGGTCCAAATACTCAGACTCCTTTATATGACTAAGACCAGGAATCTCATAATTCTCAGGAGGAATTTCCTTTTCAAGTATATTGTTTTCCATCTGACAAGGCTTCTATTCATGTGTGGTTTGATTTCACTATTTAGTGAAACCATCCAATCAGTTACATTCCTCAAGTCTTTACTAACCCAGTGCCCCCCTTTTTTAAAAAGGGCTGCAACAGTTTTTTGACCACTTATTCTCCTCCATATTTCAAATCATGTAATTATCAAACAGTTAATGAATTAAACTTAATAAAGACTAATAAAGCAGCTTCACAACAAAAATGTCCTAGAAAGCTTCACTAAAAACACACTGTCCAAACCCACTTAAATGCCTCTTTGACCTCCCTTGGTGAGTCTCCGGTGTGCAAGAAGAAAGTATCTAAAGTGCAAAGAAAAGATGGGGAAGATTAAAAGGACCTACAAAGAATTATTTTTTTTACTTCTGAAGATGATTTAGATGAGGAAAAATATCACTGTGCTGATTCAGAAATTATTCAGCAACTAAAGGAAATTTTTAAAACTACGAACAGAAGTAAAAAGCTCATGATTTTGATAGTTTTACCAAAAAGCTGATCCTGTAAAAGAATAGAAAGTGAATTCATGCTCTATAAATCTATCTCTATAAGTCCTGTTATAAATTTTTGGATTCATTTCAGTTTACCACCTAATTTTATCAACGTAAACTGTAGAAAAATGGACTTGAGGGGTTTAATTCCTGGTCACTGCCAACAAGAATATTTAATTTTTGTATGATACCATTGAGATACCATCTTGAAATTTTGACTGATTGACTACAAGACATATACCTTTAAGTGTGGTTTTTTTGAAAATTTTAAAAAAGTTCAATTTTTCAAAAATTTCAAAATTAATATTATTTGAATATTTTTGAATTTTTTGAAAATTTACAATTTTGTCATGTTGTATATCAAATGAAGGCCCTATTCATAAGCTTTAAAACGACACCTGTCCTATGTCTGTAGCGTTCATCGTTATCCTGTAACTGGTGTTTGAATGTATGGTGACAAGTGGATTTTGGCCTTTTTTTGGCAATTTTGAACATTCAATATCTCAAAAACGGATGGACCAAAAAATCTGGAAAAAATAATTTTTAAACATCTCATGGTAAGGTACAAATGTACCGAAAATGAGCAAAATCCGTGACATCAAGTTCCAAAATGTATTTTTTATTGGTTGATTTGACACGGAATGATCCGAAAGTGGGGGTAATGAAGCTCCGGGTGGTAGAGGACATATGAGGCGGGGATGGGGGAGGGAGGGAAGTAGGGTGCCAACTTTTCAAGTGGTCATTGTTGCTATGTTTTTAAGTGCAGGCATTAGTAGGTGATAATGCTATCTCCATGCTGTGAAAAAAAATCACCCGAAGAGTTTTACATATTAAGCTGCTGTTGGATGCAAGAGCAGGCCAAGGTGAGTATTTTTATGGTCAGTCAACAGTACTACAGGTGTCCCCTGCTTAACGACATGGATACCATGGATACGTTCTGTAATCCTCATTGTGAAGCAAAACCATCGTTAAGCGGTGCTTTAGATAAGGGCTTGGATGTTCAGTGCTGTGATTAAAGCCACAGAGTTGAACATCCAAGCCCTTACCTAGCGTGAAACAGCTGGTGAAGATGCGTCTTTTTAAATCCCCAGCTCTTCAGCTGTTTCGCACTAGGTAAGGGCTTTGAAGTTTAGCGCTGTGCTTAAAGACCCAGCGCTAAACATCTTTTTAAATCCTTTGCTCTTTTTTACAGGGGACCTTTGTCGTTTAAGCGAAATCGCGTTATGCAGGGGATACTTGCAGTAAGAAAAAGTGGGGTAATACATAGGGATGCAAAAAGGCTTGTGAAAGAGGGAAGGAGAGAAGGGGAGTAACAGGTGAGGTGCAGAGAAAAAAAACAAGTAATGAATGTACAGAGAAAAAAGTGGATTATGGGATTCAGGGTGAAAAAAAGGAATAACAGCAATTCGGGGGGCAGGTTGCTAGAAGCCCTAAGGCAAAGCCCTACACTGGACTCCCCTCATGCTTGCATGGGAGATAGACAACAGCAGGCAGCAGTGGCTCCTCCCACTCTCCCCACTGGCAAATAGGGCAGAATCTGCAGCCATTGATTGTAACTGGGGGGTTCAGGCATTGGTCCAGCCAGGTGGACCCTCTGATAAGAGTGGGCCTTTGGCTGGATGACAGTGATGGGGGTGCAGAAAGTCTCATACGGTGAAGAAAGGGGGTGACAGGAGAGGACAGAGAAAAGAGACTGCACCCACAGGCATGCAATGTCTGCGCACACACAATGAGATCTGGTTAGAAGAGTGTGCTCTGTGAGTGGAGAGAGCAAGAGAAGGGCAACAAAGGTAGAGTCAGAGAAAGTCGGGGTGATGCGGAGAGGGACAACAGAGACAAAGCAGGTTGATTTATTTATTTTTATTTTAAAAAAATTTATACCCCGCCTTATCCTATGCCAAGGCAAATGCCCAAGGCTGCTTACAACAAGGATTAAAATACATAATTTAAAACAATACATAAAATAAATTAAAAACAATAAAATGCACTGAGGGATAACAATATGGAGAAGAGAAGCACCAAAGCAGAACATCTTGAGACACAGGAGTCAGACAACAACCCATCACCAAAACGCTAGACGAAACAGAAACATTTTGAGCCCTCGCCAAAAAGTCATGAGGTCATAGATATTTCCTTCTGTGTTTATATTCTTGCTCATTAAACTGCTTGCCAACCCTCTACCTCAGAGAATGAGCTCCAGGTTGAGGTGAGGGTTGTGTTTTACTGCATTAGAAAATGTTCAAGTAGCTTTAAATAGTTTTTA
This sequence comes from Plestiodon gilberti rubricaudatus, assembly GCA_026170595.1. NCBI lineage: Eukaryota > Metazoa > Chordata > Lepidosauria > Squamata > Scincidae > Plestiodon > Plestiodon gilberti. Next base: position 60,450,036 of record JANXHW010000003.1, on the reverse strand, counting down.
AAAATGAGAAGGAGAGAGTAATCATCAGTAAAACATTTGTCTTGAGACATCAGCAAAACATTTGTCTTGAAAATAAACAGATTTTGCTTGCATTCATGATGATGATCTACAATGTCGTTAACACGGACAGGAAGCTTTGAAGTAAAGTTCAAATGAAACGTTTCTTCTAAAAAAAAACTGTGAGTGGTTAATGCATTTGTGTTTCAAGCTCAAGCTAATGAGTTGCTTAATGCATTCAGTTCCAGCGTATTCGGTAACATATTCTGTATGAGAAAAATGAAATGTGCATGGATGACATTGGCCATTTACTTTTATGTTACAGATTACAGAGTATTTTATCTTATTAAACATACTTGAAGGCCATTTACATCTCTGTTGAATTAATGCTGCTGTACATACTGTACATTTTTTCCCCGTCTTGGCACTTTTTGCCCTCTGAATTGGCACTACACAAATTTATGACTAACAAAGGTAATTTTTTCATTGCTAAAGCTTATCATTTAAATAATAGGTCAGTTTGAGATTTTGGTTCCCTACATTTAATAAATGCACAGATTTTTAAAATATGGAAATTTGAAGACTGCTTGAATGTTACCATGGTGACTTGGCTTCCAAGCAGTGTACATTATCTAGCATACAAGAACACCGGCAGAGAAATAGGCTTCAGGTTTGAACTTCGGCTGCAGAAACATGCAACTAATTTTATTTGCCCTTTCTGATAAAATAAGGATTTCTGACAGACATGGGCGTCGACAGGGGGAAGCGCAGGGGGGGCGGGCCGCCGGGGGGGTGTCGCGCGCATAGGGTGACGCGCGACCCCCCCACTTACAGTTTAGCGGTGGAGCTGGGCCCTCCCGCCCTCCCCTGTGTCCGTCTGGCTCCAAAATGAGCCGAAAACAGAGCGGGGAGGGTGCTCTGCTCCTGCGCGTGACGTCACGCGCGGGGGCGGAGCCTCTCCCTTAAAGGCGACGCACGCCCCCACTCTGGGGTGTCGTGCGTCCTAGCAACGCAACTGTTGACAGATAATTTCAAGTAATCCTTTTACTGTAATGTTTCCAAGCACTTGAAAGGCCAGGATGAAGTTTACTCTTCTCCTTTGCTGTTGAAAATGCAACTTTATTTGAAGGAATAAGAAAAGACAAGATAAATTGAAAGAATAATAATAGGAGAATTCTCTTCAATTTGATTTGGAATTGGCTCAGTTCCAGAGTTATGAACTTCCTCAGTGAGCATTTAAAAGCAAAAGAACAAAACTCATTTTCCAAGACTTCTCTTCCAGTTCATTATGGTTGCACACGTGCATGGATGGTGCAGTGCACATGCACCTTATGGTGTTATCTGCTGAGAATTGTAGTTCCCAGAGCCACTGTGGCTGAAAGCTGCATTGTTTGCCCAATCCTATGCTGGCCCTGCACTGCTGGAACACTTGCTCCAGTGGCGTAAGTCTCTTTATGGCTGTTGCAAAAGGAAAAAAGCCATTCGGTGCGACCTGGCCACCACTACAAGCAGTGAGCAGCTGGGTCTGCGTGCCAGCGGATTGGGGACACCCACCAGCACCAGTAAGTTGGTGCAGGGGGTTGAAGGGAGGCGGGGGGGGGGGGAAACAGGAAATGGAGGAATGGGGAGGGGAGGAGGTCAGATCAGGGGGTTGTGTTGGTGGCAGTGGTGCACCCCGCTATCCTAACCCCCTTCCCAGCCTGAATCCCCTGACTCAGGCCAACGTGGACTTGCAACAGCTATAGAGCTGGTGCAGGTCTGAGTAGACCCAGCAGCTGTGGCTTGGGCTTACCCCAGCACAAGATTATACCAACAAATGTTCCCTTACCCCAAGTAAGACCAAAACTCCCCTGTGGGATTCGGCAGGTGCCGCAGTGACGCAACTGCATCACCACGTGTGAAGTTAAGTAGGATTGTGCAGCACGCTGCACTTCTCCTTCCAAAACCAACACACTCAGGATGGAATGAGAGAGGGGTTTGGATCTGCATGGGGGACAACAATCATATACAATATATGCAAGAAGCAATCAGGAGAATTGATCCAAGTAGAGAACATATATTCACCAAATCTGCCTGGCCAGATGATCTGCTTGCATAGATCATGGCGGTCAAAGGAAAGCTTAGAGAGTGCAAAGACAATATGAATATTCATGAACTTCAGCATGTATCAGTGCTGCTGCTAAGGTAAGTCCCCTTCTCCACATTTGGAGACTTACTGCTCTATCCTATATCCCCTTTGGCGCCAAAGCAGCCATGCTGGTGGCGCGCCCGCTGCATCCAATGGTGGAATGCATTACGGACGTGCTGTAAGGCACATTTGCAGCACTGATGAGTAAGCAGTGCCAGTGGAAAGGCTAGCGCCACTGCTCTGGCACTACAGAGCAGAGAAGCACCGTGGCGGGAAAGTAAGTCCCCGCCAGGCAGCAGAGGGGTGTGAGGAGGGCAGAATGGGGCATTCCAGGGGGTGGGATTGGTTGGCTGGTCCCAGGAAGGGGAAGTGATCATCAGCGGGCTCCTCCTCTGCCATATCCTATCCCCTTCCTAGGCCTGGCTGCTGTTACATGAGGCTCTCGGACATTAGCGTCACTAGGCGCACGACACCCTAGAGCAGGGGGGTGCGCGTCACCCCCCCACCCTGGGGTGACCCCCCAAACCTCCCTCACCCGCACTCAAGGCCAGGGAGCTGGCCGGGGAGCCGGCCTCGGAGTGTCCGGCTCCGTCGGCGCTCCAGGGCCTTCTGAAGGTCCGCTGGTTCAAAACGGAAGGTTTTCCGTTTTTTGTGCATGCGCAGTACATTTTCTGAGGGCAAAGGGCTGCCCATTTGCCCTCAGAAAAGTACTGTGCATGCGCGAAAAATGGAAAACTTTCCGTTTTGAACCAGCGGACCTTCAGAAGGCCCTGGAGCGCCTCAGAGCATCCGGAGTCGGGGGACAGTGACGCGCGGGTGATGTGCATCACGGAGGTGACGCGCGGGGGTGCGCGCATCACCCTTTGGCATGCGTCACCCCCTGGCGGTCCGCCCCCCTGCCATGCTCCAACGACGCCATTGCTCTCGGACCTGTGCCAGCAAAATAGCTGACGCACATTCGAGTAGCCTCATCGGGGAGGATGGCGCATTACTCGGGGTAAAGGGACAAATGTCCCTTTACCCCAGGGGTGCACAACTTGGAAGTAGGAAGGGGCCAAAATGAATAGACTAAACTTCTTCGGGGCCGCACGGGGGGGGCGTGTCAAGGAACCGTGATGTCACTCAGGAGGTGACATCACAGGGGGTGTGTCCATGAGCTGCAAAATATCCAGAAAAGCAACATATTAATAAATAAATAAAGATATTTACAGAATTAAAATTTCGGATCTGCCCTCCCGCCGCGAATCCAAGCCTCCTCCTCACACGGAGCAGCGATAGCGCCAACGGGACAAGCCCCCAAACCTCCGTGCCCGTTGGCACACAAGAGGAGATGCGGCTCTTCCGGCTGCTGGCCGAATTCCAGGAGACTCCAGCTGATCGGCGGCGATCAAATGCTGCCTTCAGCAACGGCCTCAACGCCTCCGGGCCAATGGGCTCGCAAGGCTCAGTGACTTCGTCCTTCTCGCTCGGCAACCTGAGCGAGAAGGCTGCACAGCTACGCGGCTGGAACGAAGACATCAGAGATCTCTTGGCGCTCTCTTCATAAGCAACGCACACCAAGGGATCCCCAATTCGGGGGCCACCAGAAATCCTCCGGAGGGCCGGTTGCAGCCTGGGGGCCGCATGTTGTGCACCCCTGCTTTACCCCAAGGAGGCCGCTGGCTGTACCGAGGCAGGCCCAATCCTGGATAGGTTGCGGCGGGTGCCTTATGTACACCACAGCGTCCTGCTAGACAGAATTGGGCTACCCAGTGACCAATAAGAGAACCACAGTTAGACCTAGCACAAACATAGCTGTACTATCTAAATCTCAAAATTCATCGTGAGACCTTCCCATGTCAACACAGCTCTCTATAAAATAATGCCTGGCCTGAAATTTAATAAAAGTCTGCCAGAGTTGCTTTTTTTCCTCTGGTGAGTTTCCAGGGCTGGATGGAGGCTGATATTCTCCGAGCCCTTCTGTCAACAGAGGAAGATGGGATACTTGGTAACGTGGCAATTTTTGCTTCTGCCGCGGTGGCTACTCGGGGAAGGGGCTTTAAAGTATAGATCTATAGTAGGGTAGTTTAAAGAGGACTTGATACAAGATTGTAGATGTTACTCATTAGAGATTTTTGGTTGTTTGTTTTTCTGTGTTTTAATGAATGCTCTATCTATCTATCTATCTATCTATCTATCTATCTATCTATCTATCTATCTATCTATCTATCTATCTATCTATCGACTGGAAAACCATAAAGCAATGCACCACAGCAAAATTATTTTTAACTGTATATATTTTAATATATATAAACTGTAACAGAAAGGCAACACTTTCTGGATGTACCCAAAGAATGTTCATTAAATAAGACTACATGCTGTAAGGGTAGATTTTCTTATCAGTATTCAGTGTTGATTAGATTTTAAGTTAGACTGCGTGATGAAGCGAAGTGAACTGTTTTTACTTTCGGTACCAAGGATCATCTCTGTTTAATGTTAGGTCAGGCAATCAAGCTGAGCACTATTCCAGGTAAGGTAAGGGAGAAAATCTGGCATGGAGAAAGATGACCTGGGCACTTAATCTATGATCAGAGGGAATTGAGAATAATAATATAAAATAACAGACACATACGGCATTCATCTTTGTACTCATGACATTGCAATAGTGGTTCTTTTCCCGACGGTGTGGAAACAATCACTTTGTGGAAGCTATAACAGAATGGAGTCATGATTGTGAAATATCAGTATCAGGAGTAGCACATTTAAGGTTAATTGCATATTGTGTGCATATTGTTATGCACACAGGCCCAAGCTAGAGATCCTAGCATGCTCCTTTCTAAAAAGAATTCTCCCACTGAACAGATAATTGGCTCTGTCAGATTTGACAGTACTGTACAGATAAGATGCTGGGCTGGAGGAAGGAGTACCCAGAGTCAGTCCTCCTGTGAGCAGAAGCATGTAATTGGCATTGCCAGTCCAGTCCTGCATCTATCTAGCAACAGGTACCATGCATACTAGGGACTGCATCAGTGTAACATCCTTTTGTATGCGTAAGCAAGGAAACGGATGTAGGCACACAATGGTTTCTTTCCGCATAATGTTGCATTGAGTGGATGGCCATTTTGGCCTTTTTCCCCTTCCATGAGGCCAAGCAGGAGAGAGTTGCTAGGGCTATGGGGCAGAGCTTGACAAGCCATTTGGGTTGTGAGTCTTCTGGCCACTCAGTCTGTGTTCAGCTTTCAAGCAGCCCCATCCACCCACTCTGAGATTAGCTGGCAGCCTGTTGGGGGCCGGTGGGGGTCATTCTGAAGAATGGATAGATTAAATAATTAAGTCCTCATTTACATTGCAATATTATCTCAGTATCTAATTAATGACCTTTTGAAGTAGTTTTCTTCCATTACCATAATGTTAATGCTATGATTATTCTTCCTCTCTCTTGCTAATTGAGGAGCGTGGCCACCTCTTATAATGACCTTGTGGCCTGAGCCATTCCCAGTTGTATTAAATTAATGATGGACTGAATGAAAAATATATTTAAATATCATGTACTGTGGATTTTGCATATAAATTGTTCTGTATCTCCCGGCTCTGAGTGATGGGACTTATTACAATCAAGTTGCAATCCTGCCCTTGAGTTCAGGGCCTCTGAGAGGGGGTATGTGTGTGCACGTGTGTGTGTGTGTGTGTGTGTGTGTGTGTGTGCACGCGCCATGTATATTGTCTGTCTGAATGAAGCCTATGTAAGCTGATAAATGGGGATGGGGAAGTGACTGAAGATGATATTATAGGATGCATTTTCCATTCTTCCCCTTTAAAAAAACTAACAAATTTAATGTTAAATTGTACAGATTAGCACATGTGCTACCAGTCGTCGTCCCACCCCCACCCCCCGCCCGTGCCTGCTGTTACATGGTCAATATTCTATTTTCCTTTATTTCAAGATGTGCAGAAAACACACATCTATACACCTATAATTGATGCTGAGTGTCTTCTAGGAGAGCATGGACCAGACCAGTAATGTGGTTATTTGCTGTACTCATGGCAAGAGGTGTCAGATTTATGGGCCAGGAAGGCCACACTTTTGATTGAACCAGACAATCCCCCAACCTCCACTGATTCCATGGGATTGGGTCTGTTCTAGACTTGCTTACTCCTTAAATTCAAATGGAGTTTCCACAGCTCCAAAATTCAAATGGAGCTTATCGGCTCCAAATCCCGCCGCAACAGCAGCTTTCGCACCTTATGACCGCAGCCACTTCTGAAGAGCTCCTGACTTTGGGGAAAACAAGTTTAGCGAAACAAAAAAGGGTTGGTCACCTGACTCTAATGAACCTCACCAAACCTATGATTTGAATTCAATCATGCAGGCTTTTTAACAAGCCAACAGATCTCCCCACTACATCCCCAAGTGGTTGTGAAAGACACATGTAGAACCCAGCAGGGGTTCTCAACTAGCAAAGAAGAATCCCTTGATTAGTTCACCCCACCTAGGAAGGATCCTATAGATTGTGCGTGTGTGTGTGTGGGGGGGAATCTATTAAAACCGTGAGTGCTAGAACCTTGTGTTCTTTGCTCTTTGCCTGATATCCTGCCTTGCTGTCAGCCTGTGGAGCATTAACCCACTGGTGAGGTGTCAAGCAGCCCTATTCCAGCCAGCATCCAAGGACTGCCATACCAGCAGCCAGCACTGGATTCAGTAAGATCCCACTCCCCCTTTCCTCCCCCCCCTCTCTCTGACTGCAACCAAAGCTGCTGAACCAGTGCAGGCTAGTCAGCTAACCTCTACGCACCACTTCCCTATACACCTCCTTCCCTCTGGGAAACCAGCATAATTTATAAAGCTCCCTTGCTCTGCTTCTCTTGTCAGTGGCGTTCATATGACCGCCTCCCCCCCATGCTGGAAGTGACGTAACGGCAGCAGCCATTATCGCGCACTCAGAGGCATAGGGTGGGTGGGCGGAATACACCACGGGCGCTCCTCGCTCGCCCCAGCGGACGGGATGATCTGCCCCGACGCTGGCCACCGTTGCACCCCCTCCACCCGCCTGCCACCTGGGGTCCAATCCTGCCGCCCGGGGGCCCACCGCCCCAAGGCCCCCACTGCTGACGACGCCACTGTCTCCTGTGATTAAAGCTACTACCTAACTGCATGTAAGGACTGCTTCATAGCCCCTTTCCTGTCCCTGCTTTTACCCAAATAGATTTGCTTGGCCTGGCTCTTTTGACATTGCAGCCCCTGCAACGCAACACTGTGAAGCCTCACAGAAATGGATAGATAATCTTGGTCCTCAGTGCAGCCTCATTAAATACCCATTTTTCCTTGTCTTTGTCTCCTGTTAGTCACATTGACTACATGCTTAGTTTGTGTCGATTCCATCCGGTCCGGCCTGCGCGGGTTCGGACCGGAGGCCGTGTCCACCTCACCCGACTCCTTTTCAAACCCGGCTGTTATAGACATGCGCAGAAACAGCCGGGTTGAGAAGGAGTTGCGCGAGGTCGCATGTCTATAACAGTGGCGGCGGCGGCGGCGGCGGCAGCAGCCCGGAGGCTGAAGAGAAGGTAAGGTAAGGAGGAGAGCGATGGGGGTGGAGAGCGGGGGGGGGGCGCTTGCCGGGGGCGAGTGAGCGAGCAGTGGGTGGGAGGGAGAGCGAGCGGTGGGTGGGTGGGTGGGAAGGAGGGAGAGCGAGCGGTGGGTGGGTGGTAAATTCGCGCGGGGGGGTCAAGTTTGCGAGGGGGAATCGGCCGGCCTGACGGCCGGCCTGCAACAAAATTTCCCTATGGGAAAATGGCCCCCCACTGCAAATAGGTTCCCCACTATTATAGGTTCCCCACTAAATAACCTATTTAATAGGTTTAAATAAAGCAGGAGGTTTTGCATTTCCTGTTTTGGGAAAGGAACCATGTGACGGAGCAAGGCAAGGGGCTTTTTATTTGTGAATGTGTTACTGCAGGGGCAACATGATGGTTTGGGGCAATATCAAGCAGTCGACCCACTTGTACCATCCTTGTGTATAAGGATTCTTCAAATTAAAAAAAAACCCTATATTAATTTTTATGGAAAGGTGCACAAACCATAAAGAGTTTCAAATTAAGGTTGACTACTTCTTTGCAGATTAATTTCTTCTCCCAAGGAGCCTCTCGGTTGAGAAGCAATTTCAAACACCACAAGAATGTTTACATTTAAATTTAGAATGTTGAGATTTCGCATTTGGGGGCATAAGAGCCCCTTGGACAACTATGGCAGGTTGGAAAAATACCCACCAGTGAAATCTTAAAAACACTCAGTTTTCCCCTCATAGTGTTACTGTAGACAGCTACATACACGTATTCTGGTCTCTGTAGTTTCAGCCAAAGTTTCCATCAACGAAACTGAAAGCTCTCTTGCTCTGTCATCATTGAAACTTCAGACGCTGTAGGCATTGCAGTTGTCAATTGGAATCATTAGTTAAAATAAATGCCACTGGAATACTATCCTGTTAGAAGTCATCTAGAATTTCTTATGCCATGGAACTGCAACAACTATGCTAATGCACTGTAATTAAAAATCAGGCTTGTTTGGATTGGTTCAAGTTCAAATTTTGATTTAGCTTTCAGTCATGGACCCAACACTACTTGGAACTGGTCTACAGCCAATGCAATCTGTTTAATTAGCAAGGTGTACTTGACTTACATTTGACATAGCAATTCCAGTCTGTCAATTATTCAGCAGAATATAAATAACACACCAGCTTGGAGGGTTAATGGGTTGACCCGGGCATGGGCCTTCAGCCAGTGCCTGCCCTGGGCAACCTCTGATGCCACCCCTGCCTGAGTTGTAGGGAAATGGACTTGCTGCCTAGGGAATTGTGGTAGGCTAGTTAAGGCTGTGTTTGGTGGTAATCCTGAACTATCTTACTGCCCAATCCTGCGCAACTTTGGGCTGGCAGAGCGTGCACTCCGCTGGCCCAAGAAGTCACAAATGTGCTGTAAAACACGATTGCTGCACCTTGTGAGTTAGTGGCGCCAGCACAGAGGCCAGCTGGCCCGGACCCGTGCTGGCCGCCACAGGTAAGTCCTGCACCGATCGGTGTAGGGGCAGGGGGAGGGCAGGCAGGGTTGATGTGGGAGGGGGCCATTGGCCAGCCTGGTCTGGGAGGGGGCGGGGATATTGGCACTGAGTTGTGCTGATATTCCGAGCCCCTTCCTAGCCCAGTCCGGACTTACACGGCCTTCCCGGATGTGCACCAGCTCCAGGGTTGACGCGCATCCAAGGAGGCCCATTGGGGCCCACACTGCATACAGTGGGGGAAGGGGACATAAGAACATAAGAACATAAGAAGAGCCCTGCTGGATCAGGCCAAAAGCCCATCTAGTCCAGCTTCCTGTGTCACACAGTGGCCCCACCAGATGCCTCAGGGAGCACACAAGACAACAAGATACCTGTGTCCAGTCGCCACTCCCTTGCACCTGGCACAGAGAAAACCCACTTCTAAAACCAGGAGGTTGCTTATGGCTTGTAACCTGTGATGGTCTTTTCCTCCAGGAATCTGTCCAAACCCCTTTTAAAGGCATCTAGGCCAGATGCCATCACCACATCCTGTGGCAAGGAGTTCCACAGATGAATTACACGCTGGGTAAAGAAATATTTTCTTTTGTCTGTTCTAACTCTCCCTCCACTCAATTTTAGTGCATGTCCCCTGGTTCTGGTGTTGTGCGAGAGGGAGAAGAATTTCCCTCTATCCACTCTCTCCATCCCATGCATAATTTTATAAGTCTCAATCATGTCCCCCCTCAGGCACCTTTTTTCTAGGCTGAAAAGCCCCAAACGCTGTAGCCTTTCCTCATAAGGGAGGTGCTCCAGCCCACAAATCATTCTGGTCGCTCTTTTCTGCACCTTTTCCAATTCAACTATATCCTTTTTGAGGTGTGGTGACCAGAACTGGACACAATACTCCAGATGTGGCCTTACCATCGATTTGTACAAGGGCAGAATGATATTGGCCGTTTTATTCTCAATCCCTTTTTTAATGATCCCGAGCATGGAATTGACCTTCTTCACAGCCGCCGCACACTGGGTCGACATTTTCATCGACCTGTCCACCAGCACCCCAAGATCTCTCTCTTGATCCATCACAGACAACTCAGAACCCATTAGCGTATATGTAAAATTTTGGTTTCTTGCCCCAATGTGCATCACTTTGCACTTACTTACATTGAAGCGCATCTGCCATTTTGCTGCCCATTCTCCCAGTTTGGAGAGGTCCTTCTGGAGCTCTTCACAATCCCTGCTGGTCTTCACCACCCGGAAAAGTTTAGTGTCATCTGCAAACTTGGCCACCTCACTGCCTATCCCCGACTCCAGGTCATTTATGAATAAGTTGAAAAGCACCGGTCCCAAGACTGATCCTTGGGGCACACCGCTTTTCACCTCTCGCCATTGTGAAAATTGCCCATTGACTCCCACTCGCTGTTTCCTGGTCTTCAACCAGTTCCTAATCCACAAGAGGACCTGCCCTCTTATTCCCTGACTGTGGAGTTTTCTCAGGAGCCTTTCATGAGGGACCGTGTCAAACGCCTTTTGAAAATCCAGATATATAATATCCACGGGTTCGCTTGCATCCACAAGCCTGTTGACCTTTTCAAAAAATTCTGACAGGTTTGTGAGGCAAGACTTCCCCTTGCAGAAGCCATGCTGACTCTCCCTCAGCAGAGCTTGTTCTTCTATGTATTTTCAGATTTTATCCTTAATGAGACTTTCCACCATCTTCCCTGGAACAGATGTTAGGCTAACCGGCCTGTAGTTTCCCGGGTCCCCCCTCCTTCCTTTTTTAAAGATTGGCGTGACATTAGCTATCCTCCAATCCTCTGGCACAGTGGCCGTTTTAAGGGACAAGTTGCATATTTTGGTCAAGAGGTCAGCAACTTCATTCTTGAGTTCCTTCAGAACTCTTGGGTGGATGCCATCCGGGCCTGGTGATTTATTGATCTTTATTTTGTCAATTAAGTCTGAGACGTCTTCTCTTTTAACCTCTATTTGACTTAATTCTTTAGTCAGGGGAGAACGTTCCGGCAGCGGTATTTGCCCGAGGTCTTCTGCCGTGAAGACAGATGCAAAGAACTCATTTAATTTCTCTGCAGTCTCCAAGTCCCCTTTTATCACCCCTTTCTCTCCCTCACCATCCAGCGGACAAACCATTTCTCTGGCAGGTTTCCTGCTTCTAACATATTTGAAGAAGCTTTTATTATTCCCTTTTATGTTGCCTGCCATACGTTCCTCAAAGTCTTTCTTGGCCTCCCGTATCATCTTTTTACATTTCTTTTGCCACAGTTTGTGCTCCTGTTTATTTTCCTCACTAGGGCAAGACTTCCATTTACGGAAGGAAGCTTCCTTGCCTTTTATAGCCTCCTTAACTGTGCTTGTTAGCCATGCCGGCACCCTCCTGGACTTGGTCGAGCCCTTCCTCCTTTGTGGGATACACTCCCGCTGGGCCTCTATGACTGTTGTTTTAAACAGCCTCCATGCACTCTGGAGCGATTGGACTCTTTTTACCTTCCCTTTCAGCTTTTTTTTAACTAGTCTCCTCATTTTGGGGAAGTCAGCCCTTCGGAAGTCAAGGGTTTTCGTGTCAGATTTGCTCGGCACTCTCCCTCCGACATGCATGGCGAAACAGATCGCAGCATGGTCACTATTCCCCAACGGTTCAGTAACATTTACCTCCCTGACCAGGTCTTGAGTACCACACAATATCAAGTCCAGAGTCACCTGTCCTCTGGTCGGTTCCGTGACAAGCTGCTCTAAGGCACAGTCATTTAACATATCCAGAAATCCAGTCTCTCTTTCATGACCTGAGCATGAATTGACCCAGTCGATGTGAGGATAATTGAAGTCCCCCATGACTACAACCCTGTCTCTCATTGACACTTCCCTGATTTGCTTCCTCATTTCAAGATCCCCTTCAGGTTTTTGATCTGGAGGACGGTAGCATGCCCCTACTATTACATCACTCTTTGAGCCTGGTAATCTAACCCACAGTGATTCTACGGAGGAGTCAGAGCCCCCCTCCAGCTCTACTCTGGTGGATTCTACCCCCTCTTTGACATAGATGGCCACCCCACCTCCAACACGCCCCTCTCTGTCCCTCCTATAGAGTTTATATCCTGGAATTGCAGTATCCCACTGGTTCTCCGCATTCCACCAGGTTTCTGTTATACCTACTATGTCAATGTTTTCCCTAGCCACCAAACATTCCAGTTCTCCCATCTTTGCCCGTAGACTTCGGGCATTTGCATAAAAGCACTTATATACCTGGTCCCCCAAGAAGGGCTGCATGTTTGCACCTTTATTCCTGCAGCCTTCTGTCCTGCTAGACTGGCTGTCATGTCCTATCACGCTACCACTCCCAATTTTTACTCTGCTATTACTTGACTGTTCCCCATCCTCTGCACCCTCATTCCCTAGGGATGAGGAGTCCCGAACCGGATGCCCCTCGGCTCCTGTCGGCTTTCCCCCAGGAGTCAGTTTAAAAGCTGCTCTGCCACCTTCTTAATGTTACGTGCCAGCAATTTTGGTTCCGTTTTGGTTCAAGTGAAGCCCGTCCCTCTTGTACAGGCCCGGCTTGTCCCAAAACGTTCCCCAGCGCCTAACAAACTTACAAACGTCCCCTTCCCCCGAGGTGAGCCCAGGCTGCACTGGCGTGGCCCGCAATGGGCCTAGGATGCAGCCGCTGGTCCTTTAGGCCGGCAGTCGCATCTTAGGCAGGATCGGGCTGCCTGTTAGGATGCAACCCTATACATACATTAAACACAATGGTAATAACTTCTGAGTAGACATGCAGAGGATTGCGCTATTATTTAGGAAAAAAAACTAGCAAAGTTGCAGAGTGTGTCTCACCGACTTAGACAGGAAAAAGGCTGTAAAAATGCATTCTGCGTAATGTTTAATTAATGCAAATCACCAATGAGTCAGAAAGAACGTAGAAGGCTAGAATGAAAACGATAAATCTATTGTTTCAGTCTTAGCAGAGCAGGTTCATTTCTGTCTCATGATGCCAGTGACAGTCACAAATGATGATGGATACTCAGTGGCTTTGCGAGGTAGCAAGTATAGACTACTAATATTAATTTTTAACATTCAGGGCCAGTACTGTGCTGCTGGGTGTTATAGTGCAAAATAGAAGTGACATTGTCTCTGACCTGACGAACTACAACAGATGGAGAAGACAAACAGGTGCTTGATCTGTATCATTCATAACTCTACTTGGAACTGTCAGGGCAGGTGTTCTGAAGCCTCTTACGTGTGCTATACCATGTTCATGGGTATGGGAAGCAGCATGGCATATGTGATTTATTAAAAGGCTTTGTTGCATATGATGAATGCACAATACATTTGACAAACTGCTTCATCAGAAGCACTTAAGAAAATGAAATACAAAATTGGAATAAGAACGAAGAGTCTGGTGCTACTGCTTACTTTTTTTTTTTAAAGAGAGGGTTAGAATTCACAACAGGAAAAGAGAGACTGAAATTGCAGCTGGAGCCTTTTGACTTGACTCTCCCGATCCCTGCCACTACTCACACATGAGGACCGCCTTTTCTAGACCTCCCTGCTGAAGACTTGCCAAGCGTACGGCGCAATTTTGCCTAACTATGGGCTGGCGGAGTGCGCGCTCCACCAATCCAAGGAGTTGCAAACATGCCATAAAGCACGATTGTGGCTCTTTGTGAGTAAGCGGCACCGGCGCGGAGGCCAGCAGCACTCTATCTGTCGCCGACCCAGACTTGCACCAGCCACCGCAGGTAGGTCCCACGGTGGTCGGCAGGGGCTCCGATGGAGGGGGCCATTGGCCGGCCCGGGCTGGGAGGGGGTGGGGATATCGGCACTGAGTTGCACTGATATTCTATGCCCTGTCCCAGCCTGGGCTGGCCTTAAACGGCCTCCCCGAATGTGCACCAGCTGAAGATCTGGCACGCATCCAAGGAGGCCCATTGGGGCCCATGCCACTTACACCATGGGAAGTGAGGAATGTTCCCTTCCTCCAAGGTGAGCCCTGGACGTGCCAGTGTGGCCCGCAATTGGCCTGGGATGCAGCGGTGGGCCCTTTAGGCTGACCGCCACATCTTAGGCAGGATTGGGCTGTTAATTTCATTGGTGGTTGTGTGCAGTGGAGGCTTGGCTTGGCCTGATATTATTGGCCGAGCCTCATGCAGTTGCCATTCCACATGATCTTGCAGGTTAGTGAAGGCAGGAAGTTGGCTCTTAGTGTGCACCCAGAGGTCAGCATAGGTAGGGCAGGAACCCACTTCTCACTCCTCAGTTGCTTGCCAGCACAAGGGGCTGGCAGGGTAGCCCCTAGCCTGGATTGCGGGGACCGCCTCAAATGCTTCCTGGCTTGGGGCGGACTTGTGTGCTCTGGATGCCTCTGCCCCTTACAGCAGCAGTTCCTTACAGCAGTGGACTCAGCAGTTCCTAAACTGGAGCATCACAACACCCCAGTCGGGAAGAATCGGTTGCTGCCCCCTTAAAAGGTGCCTCTTTGCCCAGTTAGCAGAGATCAAGTGGTTTCACAGCTACAACATGGCACAGTAAAGGAAAGAGATGGGATGGGGCAATGTACCTTCTCCTCCTTATTGAGGGGTCTAAGATCGATAGTAGAAGGTCCCAGGGGCAGGTTTTGCCATGTCCAGTTAAAAAGGACCTCTGGAAGTAGGGCTGGGGAACATCTTTGCCCAGTATTCTGGAGCACTATTGCCAGTTACTCCTCGGCTAAATCGGTCAGTGGTCGGATTCCTCATATCTACCTAAGCCCCATTCTAACCAAAAGGCATTTTGCCCAACATACAGTCAGCCATGTAAGTACATATCACAGAAATCTGTTGCAGTGTGTGTTTATATTTTTCTTCTTGAGCATCATTCAAGGACAGGACTGGTGTCAGGGTTCAGCAATGTTGGGTTCCTGTCAAGGTCCACTCTCCAGCAGGGCATCCACCATCACCACCGCTCCTCAGCTCCCTGGCACTGTTTCTGTTGATTTCTCCTCTGAGCAAGGAGGACAGAGAAGAGGCAGCAGCAGTCTCTGTTCATCCTGCCCTCTTTCCCTGGGTGCTGGTGCAGAGTGGACTCCGAGGGAGAAGCAAGCACAAGAAAGGAAAGGAGACAATGTGAGAGGGCCTATCATCATGGATTCGTACAACCCCCCCAATAGCTGCAGTTTGCCATGCACAAAACTATTCAGTCTACCACATCAACTAGTAGCAGGGAATCCTTCCTGGTTTCCTCTTCAAAGGAAAAGGGACGAGCTCTTGTAAGACATCAATGGCAATTCTCTTAGTGGTTCAAAGCAAGCAGATTGCAGATTGCATGGCTCCAGGGCTTTTGCAATTTTAGGACAAGCTGCACAGTACACTGGAGCTGTTTGTAGTGAAACCCCAGGGCTTTATGGCACAAAGTGCCCTCCGGAAGGAAAGATTTGCATCAGAAAAGGGAAAGAAGTACTTCATCCTTCGGACAGTGCCAATTACTTTCCCCTTGAAACTGTCCTCCAAAAGCAAGTTTTTTACCCAGTAAAAAAGTTTTGTACCCAGTAAAGGTCATGGGGTGGTGCAGTGGTTAAACCACTGAACTATGAGCTGTTGATCAAAAGGGCGGCAGTTCAAATCCGCGCAACGGGGTGAGTTCTCACTGCTCGGCCCAGCTCCTGCCAACCTAGCAGTTCGAAAGCATGTCAATGTGAGTAGATAAGTAGGTACCGCTTGTGGGAAGGTAAACAGCGTTCTGTGTCCAGTCACATGCTACGCGCTGTGGCAAGGAGAGTCATGCTGGCCACATGACCACGGAAACGTCTTCGGACAGCGCTCGCTGTTTGGCTTTGTAACGGGGATGAGCACCGCACCCTTGAGTCGGACATGCCTGGACTTAAATGTCAAGCGATACCTTTACCTTTAAGTGCCCTAGAACTGTGTTTACCTTGACAATATAAGTCTCAAGTACTGCAGAGCTAAAAGTTGGGGATGCACACGAAATTTCAGTGGGAAAGATCAGAGCAGATCATCGTCTTGCTCTGAGTGGGGTTGTACTCCCTCTGAAGGAGCAGGTCCGCAGCTTGGGGGTTCTCCTGGATGCGCAGCTGCTCCTGGATTCCCAGGTGGCGGCTGTGGCCAGGGGGGCTTTTGCCCAGCTTCGGCTGGTGCGCCAGCTGCGACCGTACTTGGATCGTGCAGACCTGGCCACAGTGACCCATGCCCTAGTGACATCTAGACTAGATTACTGCAATGCGCTCTACGTGGGGCTGCCTTTGAAGACTGTTCGGAAACTGCAACTACTGCAGAATGCGGCGGCCCGGGTGGTTGCCGGGGCTTGTCGGTTCGACTCAGTCGGACCGTTGCTTCGGTGGCTACACTGGCTGCCGGTTCGTTTCCGGGCACAATTCAAAGTGCTAGTTTTGACTTTTAAAGCCCTTAACGGCTCGGGTCCAGGGTATTTGAGGGACCGCCTCCTTCCTTATAATCCAACCCGTACTCTGAGGTCATCAGGGGGGGGGCCTGTTAACCGTGCCGCCATTGACAGAAGTGAAGGGGATGGCGGCGCAGAATAGGGCCTTCTCGACGGTGGCGCCCCAATTGTGGAATTCCCTCCCCCTGGAATTAAGAACGACTCCCTCTTTAGAGGACTTTCGGCGGGGCCTTAAGACGTTTTTATTCAGGACTGCTTTTAATGTCTGACATGGTGGGCTGACCTTTTTAACAAATGGTTTTAATATATGTAAATGATGGTGACCCACTGGGGTTGTTTATTTTTAACTTTAATCAATTATTTTAATGTGTTTATAAATTGTTAATGTTTATATGTATTTTAATATGTTGTAAGCCTCCTTGAGTGCCCTCGGGAGAAAGGTGGGCTACAAATTCCTAAAATAAATAAATAAATAAATAAGTAAATAAATAAATAAATAAAGCAGCTGGCAGAGAAAGGCTTAATCCCTTCCTTTCTTCCCTTGCTCTTCCCAAGGGAGCTTTGCAATGGAGAAGGGTCTGTGAAGTCTTCACACAACTGCAAAGTAACATGTAGTTTCTCCTCTGATTTCCCAGTCTGAAAGCATCACACTGCCATTAGTAGTTACTAAGTGCTTTCTGGCCCAGTGCTAGCGAGTGTCTGTGTGATTGTTTACCTGTGTATACAAACAACTTCCTGCATTGTATTTGCAGTGCTAGAACCTGGGCTGCAGCCTCAACGCTTGTTTTAAAAAATGTATATATGTCTGAATATATATTTTAATATTCCTACCATCAGCTCCAATGAAAGAACCACATCCTACTAAAAGGCACAACATTCAGTAAACAGCCAGGAAATAATTGCAGATAAAAAGAGTGAAATGTCAAGGAGCAGAGCACAAAGCATGAGGCAAATACACTCCCCTGAGTGACTCATGTACAAAAGAAACACTCCAAACAGAAAACACCGTGACACCCAAATTGCCCATTTTTTCCCCGTATACTGTATTCTTGAATACATGCAGCATTACTTCTGTCAACTGAACAATGATTCAGTGATCTTTGGGAAGATGCTTATAATGTTTCAAGTAATGCACAACTTTTTGAAATGTTTTTCTTTTTCCCATAAGTGGAAGATTGCATTTGAATTTTCACATTTTTGCATTTTAATATTCTCCTCGAAAGACTGAGAATGTTGGCACAGAGCAAGATTGTAGATACAGAGAAATCAAAGATATTAATCTTCACACCTGTGGTGGTTGGATACCTAAAGACCTTTGCGACCACAAGGAGCCAATGAATGTTCACAATTTCTCTGGTTTGCCTGCTTGGTGAGGCCTGGATTTAACGTGAAATTTCACACTTTGCCTGTCTGCTGCCTGCTCATTTAGCAAGACCTGGAAGCTGCAGACTCACAGCTCCTGTTTTCCTATAAGCATGGAGCTGAGTCTGGCACAAGTTATCTTACTACATAGCTGAGATAAGGCAAGGTCCAGATGGAGGGAGACCTGTCTGCATGAGACTGTAAGTAGTTACTGTAGGTTGTTTTTTTTTTTTGGGGGGGGGGGTTGTATTAGAAGTGAAGCTTCTTGCAGCTTGCGGCAGCTTCCATGAAAGTAGGTATATACAGGGCCTCTCTGAGAGGAATTTTATCCAGGGGTACAAAGTTTCTTTTGGGCCCCTTCTCAAAGAGTGGTAAAAGGGGATGGGGGTGGCAATGGGGGCAGGTGGAGCGGGGGCGGGACACCGACAGCCGGAAAAATCTCCGGAGCCCAGGTCCTTCTGGGCTTCCTGATGCAGAGCCCAGATCTACACGCCTCCCGGCGCAACATTGGCAGCAGCAGAGGCTGCACAGTGAAGGCTGCAGAGATCCCATGTGGGCAGCAAGCCCGGGTGTCATTGCCCGGACCCGGCCACTCTCCACTTGCAGCAGTGGCCTGGCCACACTTACTAGCACTGTTGCAACAGCTGTAAAGCTGTTTACAATCACTGAAACACTTGTTCCAGCAGCGTAAACAGCCCATAGGATTGGGCTGTAAGTTTCCTCTTGTTTCTATATATCAATAAATTGTACTTTTTTCTGACATATATTGTGGTCTGGCTCTCCTTGGTTCTCCTCCAAACCTTGGAAAAGCAGAGGCTGGTTGAATCAGCTTCTGGATTTTAAGACACCTTCCATGGATTTTCTCCTTTCATTTTTTTTAATATAATGTCTCTAGCTAATAATTTCCTGGAGGAGGGTATATACAGAAATTCATGCAAGTCATATTTTATCCAATTGTTTTATTTTCATTGTTTTATTTTAACACTCCACCATTCTACTTTAAATGAACTGCCCAAAATGGCTGATAGCGCAATCCGACTTAACTTTTGTGCCGGCTTAACCAGCGGCGCAGCGAGAACGGGAGGCCCCAGAACGGAAAAGGGATTCAAATCTCCTTTGAATTCCTCTTTTGAAGGGGATTTGAATCCCTTTTCCATTCTGGAGGCTCCCGTTCTCAATGCACCGCTGGTTAAACTGGCACAAAAGTTAAGTCGGATTGCGCTGTTACTTACACAATAGGGTTAAACGTATTTTTTTTAAAAAAACAGTAAACATGGTATGTTTTCAGCCTTTTAAAAAAGTATGCTTTTATAAAAGCACATCACTCCACTTGTCCTTGCTTTGTGGTACATTCACAATAGAAAACATGCCATTGTTATAGCAACTCATCTTTCCCTATGTTTTCAACAGCCCACCCACCCTCCAATGGTGATCTGTGTATTCTTCAGTGCTAAATCAATGTGGGGTGTTTTTTGTTTTTTTTTTTGGATGATCAGTATTTATACAATTGCTCATATATTAGTTTTTCATAGATAAAATCATTCATTCCAATTAAAAGAAATTCCAGAAGCATTTTTCCTCAAGTAGGAACACTCTAAATCTTTTAGCTTTATTACAAGAAAACTCAAGCTGGAGAAAAAGATGTCTTTCAAAATATTTCAAATCTGTGTGCACTTTTATATAGCCAGGCGAGAGTGCATGTGTTCATTTCACACCTTGTCAAGAAAAAAGTTCCTCTCTCCACAAACCATGGGGGTCATATATCTCAAAGACATACTCTCCTCCGAATTCATTAAATGAATCTCCTGGTTCATTCTGTTCTTTGAGTCAGGAGTCAGCCAGGATGAGCACAGTGACTCCAGCTCATGCTTATGAGAGGACCCACCTGGTTGGACCAACCCCTCAGATCAGTATCTCAATGATACGGAGGATGGGACAACCTGGCACTTGCACTGCAGCCATTACATTTTTGTAATGTTACATTTTTGTGCATTCAATGTGTCCTTTGTTTTCTCATGATTAAAAATTTCTATATTGTACTGAGATTTCATGAAGTGTTTGTTTTTGTGAAATCAATTGGACTTTTGAATCAGGGCCAGCCCACCCATGAGGCAAATTGAAATGGTCACCTCAGGCAGCTCATTGTTGGGGGGCACCCCTCTCTGTTCTTTTAGCCTCCACTGCTCCTCTTTCTCCTTCCACTCCATGGATAGGAAAAGGAAGAGGGGGGGAAGAGGAAATGTGGAGGGGAGGAGAGTGCTGACCTAGGGCATTGGAGGGTGGGAGGAACAGAGGCTGACACGTCATTTGGTAAGGGGGTAGCATTTGGCAAGCCGCCTCAGGCATCAGGAGCTTTTGGGCCAGCCCTGTTTCGTTATCATGTTTTACTAGATTGGCAAGAGCTTATAATCAGCAGCATCGCTTACCTGGCTGGCACCCGGTGTGGTGCAGGACCCGGAAGATATTACCGAACCGGAAGTAATTCACAGTGACATGATGATGTCATCACGTCACGTCACCATGAATTACTTCTGGTTCAGTGAGGCACGGACAGAGGGAGAACGGAGAAGAGAAGATGAGTGAGTGAAGTGCTCAGCAGCTCCGCCTCCGAGCTGAAGCCAAATCGCATCTTTGCAAAGACACAACTCGGTTTCGGCTCGGAGATGGAGCCGCTGAAAGGTAAGCCAAGGGGGTGTCACCCCTCCCTGCTGGGGGTGCTGGGTGCAGGGAAGAGTTATATCCTTGCTCGGCTTTCCTCAGCATGACAACTCCACCTCCGAGCCGAAGCTGAGTCGTTTCTTTGGCTTCAGAAGATGTGACTCGGCTTCAGCTCAGAGGTGGAGCTGACACGCTAAGGAAATCCAAGGAAAGGGTGTCACCCCTCGCCAAGGAGATGTCACCGTAACACCTTGCTCAGCTGTTTTACGCCACTCTGAATCGCTGCTTCTCCAAATTGCTTCTCCGAATTACTTTGCTTCTTCTCCGAATCAAAATAAATACATTTGCTTCTTTATACTCATTGCTAAGTTTTGTCATATCTCCATCCTGAAACGTTTTCACCCTAGCTCCTGCCAGCTTTCCTTCAGAAGTCAGATTACATAAGAACATAAGAACATAAGAAGAGCCCTGCTGGATCAGGCCAAAAGCCCATCTAGTCCAGCTTCCTGTATCACACAGTGGCCCCACCAGATGCCTCAGGTTATTTAAGAAAACTGCCTTCGGACCTGTTCAATGTAAGTGTTAGCAGACTGTTTCCATTGTGGATCATGTGGAAGCCACCTCTTTCTTACTGGCTCAGCTGTTCACAAATAATAAGAATTTGAAAACCTGCTAAGTGTGTGCACATCACACTTTCACTATAAGTAATGAGGGAC
Source organism: Plestiodon gilberti rubricaudatus (assembly GCA_026170595.1). Classification (NCBI taxonomy): domain Eukaryota; kingdom Metazoa; phylum Chordata; class Lepidosauria; order Squamata; family Scincidae; genus Plestiodon; species Plestiodon gilberti. Next base: position 60,428,765 of record JANXHW010000003.1, on the reverse strand, counting down.
TTTCTATGAACTATGGGCAGGAGGTGTGGTTTGAGGGTTGAGCTGTCGCCTTGCCCGGAAAGCTAAGCAGGATCAGCTGCTGGATGGGTGATGGGCAGCCCAGTACTGCCTAACTATTCACAGCCAGCCTAAAGGGCTGGCCGCTGTATCCTAGGTCCACTGCGGCCTGCCCGGGAGCGGCCTGGGTGCAACTTGGGACGTTTGTCCCCTTCCCCCGATGTAAGCAGCATGGGCCACAATGGGACTCCTTGGGAGCACACCAGGTCTGTAGCTAGCGCAAAACCGGGGAGGCCATGTAAGGCCAGCCTGGGCTGTGATGGGGCATAGGATATCAGCACATCTCAGTGCCTATATTCCCGCCCCCTCCCAGCCCAGGCCGGCCAATGGCACCCTCCCTCACCACCCCTGCCCACCCTCCCCTGCCCTGCCCCCTGTACCTACTGGTGCAGCACTCACCTGTGGTGGCAGCTGGCAGGCACAGGTCCAGGTAGGTCATGGAGTGAGCAGTGCCAGCCTCCGCGCTGGCACCGCTTACTCTCTGGGTGTTGAAAACGTGCTTTGTGCAGGATTGTGCTATCAGAGACTGAGAGAGATTGAGAGCCGCTGACATATCTCTGTGGATGAGTGTGAAGGGGTCATCTGACAAAAATAAAAAAAATGGATAACAACTTTGAAACCGGTCTGAAGCTTAGACAGCTGCCTGCGAGTGCTTGGAATGCAAGAACTGGCCAGCCAGGAAGCCAACTGCACTATGAAGGGAAACATCTAGAGAAATGGAGGTTCTACGACATTTTCTCATAGAATAATACTTGTAAAACCCCATTGAAAAAATGGGTTTTATGCACAGCCTGCCTATGTAAACTGCCTTGGGTCTATGAGAAAGGCAGTATATAAATACTATAATAAATAAATAAAAATAAACAAACTTGGGCTGACTTTGATAAGGGATCCTACAAAGTGCAGTCTCCACCTTGACGTTAAGAGCACGTCCCTCATGTCAGAGATCTGCATTGCAGATAAGCCCAGAGAAAGGAAATTTCCCCTGCCAATGATTCATGGTCTCAACCAAAAACATAAAGAAGAACTTGTTTTGAAAGCACTGCTAAACGGCTGCCTGCAGCTGTTCCAGCATACAATGATGGCTATTACCTACGGTTTGAAAAAAGAGGGTGGTATAGGAATGCTGATGGATCATTAGTGAAAGGAGCGCTAACATTACTGCAGTAACACTCGAAAACAACTGCAGTACGTTGAGGTGTTCTGGCACTTCAAAGGCTAACACATTCATTGCAGCGTACGCTTTTCTCAGCTCGAGTCCACCTTGTCACATTCACGAAGCAATATTAAAAGTGGGTTGGTATACTTCATAGCAAGTAGCAGCACACACAGGTCATCCAGTCGTGAAAATGTCCATTTCACGCTTGCTAGTCTGTATGCTATATAAACAGAACTGAGTGGAGTCTGTGATTTTTATGGCACACATTTTTATTCAATTGCTTGAAACTTTTATTCAGCATCATGAAAACTTTCAAGATATAGGTGTGCTGACAGTTTATGCAAGTAATGCCTCATAAACTCTAAGAAGCCAAAGAAGGTTGATTTGTTAGCTAGCTACAGATCTATCCTGCCCTTTCATCAAGGAGCAAAGGGAGATATAAGTCCCCTTCCCATGTCATCTTTGCAATAACCCTGTGAGGGAGATTACCTTGAGAGATAGCAATATTATCCAAAGTCACCCAAGGAGCTTCATGGCAGAAGGGCAACTTAAACCTGGGTCTCCCCAATTCTGCTCCAACCCTCTAACCATTACACAACACTGCTTAGAATTTCCACATGTGGTTGGGGTTACAGAATTGCAAATAGTGGGACCATGGTTTTTCTCCCTTTCCACAGCTAGCAAAAGCAAATATTTGCATAAATGTACAATGGTACTCGAATTCAGTTATAATGTGTGTTAACCTTGATGCAATTTTTTTTCTTAAAATCAACTATTTATAATCTCATTTTGTGCTACACCCACAGTGGATTCTTTTTAGTAGATGAATCCCAATACATATTTTTATTTATTTGTAAGACTTCTAAACCACTTTTCAGTAATTTCAGTGTGGGTTCCAAGTAATTAAAACAACAGGAACATTTATTCCATTCAGAGCTGGCCTTAGGAGCTGCAGGGCCCAACTGGAAACATTATTGTGGGGCCCCAGGTTCACAACCAAGGTCTGCAGAATCTTCTACCTAAAGAGTAATTCTACCTAAAGATTGGACGGCCGGTTGAGGCCGTCCGCCCGATCCAATGCTCCACCGTGGGCTGCCTGCAGCAGGCAGCCCACGGCGGAAAGTCTACTTGCGGAAGGGGATGCTCGTCCCCTTCCCCGAGTGTAATGGTGGCTGGGGCCGGTAGGTCTCCTCAGATTTCAGCCAGCTCTTTTTCTTGCGGAAGTCGGAGGAGGCCGTGTAACGGCCCAGCCGCCTTACGGAGCCCGGCGGGGACTGGGATATGGCAGACGCCATGTCCCCGTCCCCACCCGGGAAGGCTGGGCCTATGGCCGCCCTCCCGGCTCCACCATCCCTCCCCCTGTCCGCCGACCGACCCACCTGCCTGCCGGATCCACGCTTACCTGGGTCCGGCGGCGAGCCGAGTCCTCGGCCGGCAGAGCAGGGCAGGCTGGCCTTGTGCCAGCCTGTCCTGCTCTAAAGTAGTCCACAAACGTGATTTTGTAGTCCGCAAATGCCCGGCTATTCTGGACGGCAGATCGCTAGGTCCGCCGCCCAGAACTTAGGTTGGATTGGGCTGTAAGAGATATAAATAAAATTTATTATAGACTTTATAAGTCTATGGTAGAATAGAATATGGGCAGAGGGTTCTGGCTCAGTCAGGAGAGCTGCTACCTTGCAAAGCCCGAAGATTGGCAAATGGCAACTTCGAGACACGCCGCCAACAAAAAGCTGTGAAAAGCCTCCGTAAGAAGAGATAAGAGCTCCCAGCTGCATCGGTCGAGTGTGGGAGGCGCCAGCCAGAAGAAAAGCCAGGCTGCAAAAGGATACCACCTGGAACGTTCATGAAAGATTGGACATTTATATATTGTAAAACCTCTCATTAGGGAGGTTAGGAAAGCCTGCCCATGTACACCGCCTTGGCTTAAAGTCGGAGGAGAAATCTAATGACGAAGAAAGGCGGTATATATTATATTATTATTATTAGAAAGCCATCAAAATGTGCACTTAAAAAGTGCATGTGTGTCAATGGACCAAATGTAACAAACTTGACTTGTATCATATCATTTTGTAAGTGCAGGGTATACATCTAAAACGTCTGCATTTGTAGGTCCTAATTATCTAGATTTATCTAGTTTTATGTATGTAAAACTTAAATATTTGAGTCTGGATAGAGGCCTGCAATATATAAACCTACAATGTGGTGTTATGTGTATGCTGCAATGTGTTGTTGTATGTATTTGACAAGACTAGAGTAGATTACCCTAATGCCCCCTTAGGGGCAGGTACCAATTGGTTCAATTGGCTAAAAGCTAGCCCTGCTTCCATTGGAGGAAGCTGTTTATAAGCTTATTCATTTTCCATCTTCTCTTAACTTTTTCAAAGTTTCAGTGTGTTTTTAATGTTTTTCAATACAGTGACAAGAAAAGCCCCCTTGCATCATGGTGAAAGCAGCAAGAAGGACTGCTTCAATCTCTTTCTATCCAGGTTTTTTGTCTGTTTGCTTTTTTACACCATATATGAAATGGATGTTTTCATTAAATTGTCCACAGCAACCTTGTTTCTTAAAAGTGGCAATATATTGAAACCCCAATATATGTCAGTATATTGACACACCATTCTTAAATTGATTGACACTAATGGTTGGTACACGCATGCACCTACAGTACAATCATGTGCATATCTACTCAGATGTCAGTCCCGCTGAGTTAAGTGTGTGTGGGGTTTAACCCACTGTGGGGTGGCACAGTGGGTTAAACCACGAGCTGTCAATCGAAAGGTTGGCAGTTTGAATCCACGTGATGGGGTAAGCTCTCGTCGCTCGGCCCAGCTCCTGTCAACCTAGCAGTTTGAAAGCATGTTAATGCGAGTAGATAAATACAGTAGGTACCGCTTGCGGGAAGGTAAACAGTGTTCCGTGTTGTCATGCCAGCCACATGACCACAGAAGCGACTTCGGACAGCGCTGGCTCTTCGGCTTTGAAACAGGGATGAGCACCGCACCCTAGAGTCTGACACGACTGGACTTAAATGTCAAGGGACACCTTTACCTTTACCTTTACCTAAGTCCGTATAGGATTGCAGCTCTAGTCATTGAATTTGTCTTGACTTATAAAAGAACCATGTGAACTGGCTCAGTTGAAAAGCATTTCAAGTGTGCCTAAAACGTGCCATTTGATGTGTGGTTTCAAATTTATGATGATTCATTCAAACATTCATGAAATCACTGCATTATGCTGTTGGAAATCAAGCAATAAACATACTTGTCTGAACCAGACCAATAATATCCTGCAATTGCAGGAGCCTCCATAGAGTCAAGGAGTTTGAATAAAGCACCTTAACTTTGGATTTCTCAGCACTGCATCTCACCTGCAAATTTATTGTTCAGTTACTGAAACTACAATCTATGCAATCAATTGCACCCAGGAACTGTTTTGAGGTGTGGGGAGGCCTGCAGAGGATGACGCAGGCTCCCTGCACCCACCAGAGGCCCAGCACGACCCCCAGGTGAGTGTGGACCCCCTTATTTTCCTCGGTGGTGGTGGCGCAATCCTGGAAGCACCATCACCGTCACCACAGAAAAGTGGTACCCTCTTATAATTAGCAGGGGGAGAGCAACTTTCCCTCTTCACCCCAGCATGGTGTGTGTGTGTGTGTGTGTGTGTGTGTGTGTGTGTGTGTGTGTGTGTGTGTGTGTGTGTGTGTGTGTGTGTGATTGTGAGCCCTTTGGGGATAGGGAACCATTTGATTTATTTTACTATGTAAACCGCTCTGTGATCTACTCTTGTTGAAAAGCAGAATATAAATAATTTTAATTCTTAATAATTAGATAACCCAACCACGTGTAAGGGTTGTAAGCAAATGGATTTCTCATGAAATCAGCACTATGTCAGGGTGGTGGTGCAAACTCCATGGTCAAATATCACATGGTAAGGCTCCACTCAAGTGGTTTAGTCTCGCAGTTCCCAAACTTACCACAGTCACAGCATCCTTCTTGCACGGCACCCCATCTTGAATTGTGTGAGATATCGCATGATCTTGTGTAATTCAAGATGGCGGCACTCAGGAGAGCCGGAAGGCCACTGGAAACATCCCGTGGTGCCTCTGTGAGTTCACTGTGGTGCCCCCTTAGGCGCCATGGTGAACAGTTTGGGAAACCACTGGTTTAGTCATTTAAACAATTGCCATCATGCAGGATCTGCTAGTAGATAAGCTGGACCAATGTGATTTACAGATTGTTTTGCCCCAGTTTGTGATATTATTGCTTCATGTCACATATATCGTTCAGCCCAAACAACTTTTCTGTTTTGATGCACCTTGATGAATGAAAGCATTAGATGGATGTAGTTATAGAATCACAGGAAATGAACAAGAACATGATGACATTTGTAGAGGGAGGAGAGAAAAAATCAATGGCAACCTTGACAGGAGCCTATTGATTTTAGTTTTATACCCATGTTTTATTCCCTGCTAAGTTTCAGACCAAAGTATTCCTACACAATATTATATGATATTTCTCATTCTTCCTGGCTCACTGAGCCACTGTGTTGTTTTTATCCTCTTCAACATGTGGCCTGTTCTACCCCAGAGACATCGTACAGTATTTTCTAGCCTCACAAACCATGCACAGCAATACGAGTGCATCTGAAGAAGTCCTTGGGATGAATACAGAATTATGAAACCCAAGCACTTCATGTAAAGCATTTCAGCTGCCCTTTTTGCCTGCTGAAAATTCAGCCATTAACACTTTGGAGGGTGTGTAGCTTTCTAATAAGAAAGGAACCATCAAAGTTCTGCCTGTGTTTCAGAAACTGATGTTGCTCCAAGTTCCAACAACCTGCAGGGCTGTATCTATAGATCAATCTATAAGTCCCAAGTCTCAGGCCCCATTTGCATGTTACCTGGAGAGGATTGATAAATACTGTTTCTAAAGCTATATACACTTATCCTCCCACCCTCTCCCCGACCTGGAACACTGCCTGCCCGCTACCCTCCCCTTGCCTCCCCGCCAGCTGGTGGAGAGCTTACCTGCCTCCAGCGGGCATAGCTCCTTCACCAGCAGAGGCCTGTTTTCAAGCTGGCGGGACAGGCCTCCGCGTTGTCACAATGTGCGTTACAGCACATTTGCAACAGGGCGGAGGCCAGTCCCGCTAGTTAAGGCTGGCATAGGATTGGGCTCTCAATTACTGTTAGGTTGGTTGGAGCAAAAAGTTGAAAGGCAAACCCAAACATGCTCTATCTATCTATCTATCTATCTATCTATCTATCTATCTATCTATCTATCTATCTATCTATCTATCTATCTATCTATCTATCTATCTATCTATCTATCTATCTATCTATCTATCTATCTATTTATATCCCGCCTTTCTCCCCGAAGGGACCCAAGGCGGCTTACAACAAAGAGAAATACAATACCCAAAAAAATACATACCGGTACATAAATACAGTAGTTAGTTTCAAAACAATAAAAAACAGTTAACAAAAACTAATAAAAACATTTAAAAATTGATTTAAAAATTATTACAATTAAAACAGATCATAAAAACAGCAGCGCCCCATCTGTACCTGCAGAATGTTAAAAAAGGCAAGGACTCAGAAGGCTTCTTTGAACAAGAAGGTTTTAAGGCCTCGCTGGAAAGTGTCCAAGGAGGGAACAGTTCGTAAGTCAAAGGGGAGGGAATTCCATAAGGTTGGTGCCACTACTGAGAAGGCCCTGTTTCTGGCCGCCGCCCCTCGCACCTCCCTGGGCGACGGCACCTGCAAAAGGGCCTTCTCTGATGATCTGAGGAGATGAGCCGGACTATATAGAAGTAGGCGGTTTCTCAAATATCCTGGCCCCAAGCCGTATAGGGCTTTAAAGGTCAAAACCAGCACTTTGAATTGGGCCCAGAAACAAATCGGCAGCCAGTGCAGCCGTCGGAGGAGCAGCCCGACAGAGTCGAACCATTTACCTCCAGTGACCACAAGGGCTGCCGCATTCTGCACTAATTGCAGTTTCCAAATGGTCTTCAAGGGCAGCCCCACATAGAGCGCGTTACAATAATCTAATCGCGATGTCACTGTGGCATGGATCACCGTGGTCAGGTCTGCGCGATCCAAGTACGGCTGCAGCTGGCGCACCAGCCGAAGCTGGGCAAAGGCCCCCCTGGCCACAGCTGCTACCTGGGAATCCAGGAGCAGCTGCGGATCCAGGCGGACCCCCAAGCTGCGGACCTGCTCCTTCAGAGGGAGTGCAACCCCATTCAGAGCAGGATGATACTCTGGCACCTGCATTGTGGATTTCCGTACCAGGAGAACCTCTGTCTTGTCCGGGTTTAGTTTCAGCTTATTAGCCCTCATCCAGGTCCCAACTGCCTCCAGGCAGCGCTCCAGAACCTCAACAGCCACCCTGGAATCAGGTGGAAAGGAGAGATAGAGCTGGGTGTCATCAGCATATTGATAGCACCCAACTCCAAATCCCCGGATGACCTCTCCCAGCGGTTTCATGTAGATGTTAAATAGCATGGGGGACAAGATGGAACCCTGTGGAACCCCACACCTCAAGGGCCAGGATGCCAAATAGGCGTCCCCCAGCACCACCATCTGGGACCTATCTGCCAAGTAGGAGCAGAACCACCACGGAACGGTGCCTTACCAGCCACCTTACCTTCTTCTATTTCTAGTTGGTTCTGCCTTACCAGTTTTCCGCCACCGTCGCTCAAGACATCTACCCTGTTGCTTCATCCTTTGCAGCTCCTAAACCAAGGAGCCGCTCTGAGTCTGCGGCGTGGCAAAGGTCGCTCAGGAGCGATCTCATCCACTGCCCTGCCCTGGCCGGGATGAGGTTGGTTTTATTATTTACCGACCTGGCATTCAAAAGCAGCAGCTTCAGATTCAGGGAATCACTGCCAAGAGTACCAGTCATCCAAGAGTTGGGGGAAGGACCAGAAGGAGAGACAATCTGTCTATGATGGACCCTCCTTCTCCTGGAACGGCTTGTCTGACCCCCACCACCATATCTTCCATGGCCCGTCACAGCCTTGATAGTGGCACCTTTCCTCTCCCCCAAGCTCCCTCCCAAGATGAAACACATACTCACCCGGCAAGGCCACCCTTCTGAGCCCAGCCTCTCAGTTCAGTCATCCAGCAGGGCCAGCAACAAGATAAAAAGCTGGCTAACCCTAATGCTGGTTGAACAGCTGGTACGGTGAGTATAAAATGTTGTCAGTCTCTCGCGCTGCTGCAAATGCTGTACTGCTCTTCTCTCCCTCCAGATGAATAATGTAGGGGGCAGGTGGTCTGATGTCCAGGTCATTGAGACAGCTAAGAAGAGTCTTCTGGGCACGATCCACTGGGCGCGCCAAAGGCACGCGCCTCTGGCAAGCCAGAGGCCTTTTCTGCCGGCTCACCTGGGGGGGGGGGAGATCCAAGAAGAGTGTTGAGATGAGATCCAGCCCCACCAGGCCCAGGTGTTGTCAATTAAAGGCCCAGTCCCCGTAGCAGCCACAGAGAGAGAAGTCTAGGACTTCTGCAAATGGGTAGATTGACCAAATTCAAACATCCAAGAGACTGATTATAGACTGTAAAATTTTTCCATAAGATTATTATTATGTTTAGAATAACTATATACTGCTTTTTAACAACAAAAAACTTCCCAAAATGGTTTACATAACGGGGGGGGGGGGGGGAGAGAGAGAGAGAGAGAGAGAGAGAGATGGTTCCAAAAAACAATATGGTTCCAAAAAACAATCCAAAGAATGTCCCAAAGATTCTCACAAGTTAGACAAGTCATGACAGTTAACAACATGTTATCTGTTGGAATATAAATGTTGGAATGAACAGGCAGGAATGGTGTCAGTTTTCAGCCTGGTAGGACACTTGCTAGCAGAGGCGAAACTAGGGTGGAGCAAGCGGAGCACCGGCTCCGGGCGCCATCTCCCGAAGGGCGCCCCGCCCGGCGCCCCGCCCGCGCCCCGCCTGCGAGTCCGAGTTGGACTCGAGTCCAAGTCGGACTCGGAGACTCGAGTCTCCGAGTCCGACTCGGAGACTCGAGTCTGACTGGCCCCCTCAATTGGGAGAGCCGGCTCGGGATGTCTTCCCCGGCCGGCTGCCCGGGGCCTTCTAAGGAAGGCCCGCGCGAGAACGGTATTTATACCATTCTTTTTGCGCATGCTCAGACTGTTACTGAGGGAAAAAGGCTGCCCTTTTCCTCCAGGGGATTGCCACCGCTGTAACCACCGCCGCAAATGCTGCCAAAAATGTCCCCACTGTACTTACCGGGGCCATGGGCGGCTTCAGGGAGGCCTGCGCTACCTTCTGCAGGCCTCCCCGATCTTCGGATCACCGTTTTGCAGCGATCTTTGGGCACTTCCGTTTTTCATGAAAACTGGAAGTACCCGAAGATCGCTGCAAAATGGAGATCTGAAGATCAGGGAGGCCTGCAGAAGGTCACACAGGCCTCCCTGAAGCCCCCCAAGCCCCAGTAAGTACAGCGGGGGCAGTTTTGGACTTCCATCACCATGCTGTCCCTTGCCCCTTAAGGGGGCAGGGGACAGCAGCAGTTCTCAATGGTGGGTCGTGACCCACAGTTTGAGAACCGCTGGTGTATAGGATTGCAGACTTAGGCTCATATATATCCGGGCACTGCAACATTTCATATCATTGCTCCATCAAGAAGCTTAAGGGTTTGAGCTAAATTTGCTTCATTCAGTTGACCAACACAGAAAATGAATCATGTAGGTTTGCAGATACGATGAATGTAGAACTTATTATCAAACTGTTACTGCATTTGTTTTTTTAGTAACATATCAAATATTTGTTCCATTAAATCAATCTTAATTTAAAGCAACAAAACCCAAATAGCTTTTGTTTTGATGTCTTTAGGCTGTTATTCTTACAATTCCTTCTCATCTTTGCCAGCCACATCATGATGAACACATAACAGCTGTTTATCTCCAAGTTAAATGTCAATCCATTCATCTGTCTCATGAATGGATGCTCTGCCCATGGGTTTCTTTTGATGCTTTCAAATATAAGAGCTGCTTCACCCAATTTCGTAGAATGGTCTCTCTCCTTCAGATCCCTTCTCAAAGCTCACCTTTTATGAGGTTCCCTTTTACACAGCACTGCAGTGCCATAGAAGCCACTTTTCCATAGGTTCATCCCATGGGGCTTATAGAGAAAGGGCAGGTGTGTTTGAGGCAGCAGAGACCTTTAGCTGGTTGAGGGTTGGAGGACTGGAGGAGCCAAAGTCACCAGCTGGAGTCTGGTGGAACATGAGATCTGAGCATGAGAGCTGTGAGGAGGAGCAAAGCCATGGAGACCTTAAGTTAAAGGTAAAGACCCAGGGATTCTAGGTGCTGATTCTAGAGGAGAAAGGGAGTCAGTGAAGGGATTTAAAGAGTGGTTAAGGAGGAGTGACAAGAGAGCAACAGAGTGCTGGATGGAGGTGAGGGAACCAAGACGAGTCAATGAAGAACAGCAAGGAGGAGGTTGCTGTAGTGAAGGTGAGTGAGATAAATTTGCACACATTCATCACTTGCTCCTCTTGTCTCTTTCTGTTGCTTTCCTTATTGTCAAACTTTAGAGTGTAAGCCCAGTCATGCCCAATACCAGTCTTTGGTTTTTTGTATTTGCATATGATGATGTAGCTCCATACAATCATAATATCAAAGGCCTGTCTAGTCCAGAACTTGTGTGATACAGTGACCTGCCGGATGCCTCTGGGATGTCCACAGGCTGGAAATAACAGCATCCCTCTCTCCTGCTGTTTCTCCCCTGCAACTGACATTCGAAAGTAAACTGCCTCTGAATCTGAAGGTAGCATATGGTCACCATCACCTCTCCCCTTTCCGCCACTCCTCTGCTTGCTAACGCTCAAGTCTGCTGCTGCAGCCTGGGAGGTGCCAGTGGGATAGTAATGCCCCCCCCCCGCTTTGTCATAGACTTGCAGCTATCTCCGAGCCAAGATTAAGGAAGCCCCATGGACTGTCAGTATATTGACTGCCTTAGAGGTGAGTTCTTTGAAACAAGGACATTAAAATGGATAGAAAAAGTTCTGACTTAATGGGGGCTGTATTTTCTAGGCAATGCAAATTTAATTGGGCATACTTTATCTTGTTCGAGGTTTTCCCCTTAGTCATTCCCGTGCATGCTGTCTGAATTTCAAAGACACCGTGGAAGTAAACAATAAAATCTTAATGGAAAATGTGTTGAGAATCACTTGAATAACTGTAAAAAGGGGACACCACCCCACAGACAGGTATGGATGCAGGACATAGAGCATAGGAAGGTGCAATCTAACTTATTATGGCAGTAAGTTGACTGCATTTGCATTTAAGTTCCATTGACCTCAATGGGGCTTAATTCTGACAAAAAAAATATATGCAGGTTGATTTCCCCTTATCTGGACATCCGAAATCCAGACTATTAAAAAATCCAGACATTTTTGGAGCTATGACTTAAAAAAAGAAGAAAAGCTTTTTCCAGGACCTGGCTGGCATAGCACAAGGCATACAGGGGCACAATATTATTTTAAAATTGTATAAAATTACCTTCAGGCTGTGTGTACGGTATAAGCTGTATCTGAGACATAAATGAATGTTGTGTTTAGACTTGGGTAGAGGTGTTCTTACGGTGGGGGCGGTACTGTAAATTGTGCCCCGTCCTAGTCCCCGTTTACAAGCCGGCACAAGGCGGCCCCGCCCCCTTGCCGTCGGAGCCATTCCGTGCGGAGAAGGCAACAGGCAGCTCCAACTTACAGTACCGCCCCCACCGTAAGAACACCTTTGGACTTGGGTCCCATCCCCCAAATATCTCATTATATTTATGCAAATATTCTGAAATCCAGACAAATCCGAAATCCAGACAACTTCCCGTCCCAAGCAGTATACTCAACCTGTATAAGATTGGACTGCATCTGAAGACAGTGCCTTTGCAAATGGATTGCAGAGAGAGTGTCTTTCTCTAGATCACCTTTTGTCAGGTTTTCTTAAACTCTGCCTTTCTAAGCAGGCCTCCTTAGAAGGTAGAAGCCTTCTGAGCCCCTCCCTTTTTTAACATCTGCTGGTACAGGTGGGGGTGCTGCTGTTTTTATGCTCCTGCTCTGATTGAAGCCATGATCTTTTAAATTGTTTTTAGACACTGTTTTTATTAATTTTCATTAATAGTTTTTATTGTTTTAAAATGTGATACTTTTTATACTGTGTTTTTTGTATGTATTTTTTTTTCCTGTTGTAAGCCGCCTTGGGTCCCTTCGGGGAGAAAGGCAGGATATAAATACTGTAAATAAAAATAAATAAATAAATAGATGGAGGAGGTTGTTTCCGGCAGCAGAGGGTGGAGGGTACAGCCCCACCCTCAGTGCCTGTGCTGTTGCTGCCACTGTAAAAGCAATGGAAAGCCTAGCAGGCAACATGTGGTGGTGGTGGTCTGATGCGTTCAACCAGCAGGTGCAAAGAGCTGTTCCTTCTCCTCCTTTTGCACAGAATTAGAAAAGGAGTAGGAGGGTGGAGCAAAAGAGGAAGTGGAGGAAATGTTCTAGACCATCACCCTCCTGTCTTCCATTTTCTCTGCCACTCTGCCCACTCCTCTTTTTCAAATTCAGTGTAGAAGGAAGAAGAGTGTGTCTGCTGACTGGGTGCATCACAGTGGTGTAGGAATGGGGGGCGGGGGGTGGTCTGACACAAGCTGCCGCATTGGCTGCAATTTGACAGTGGGGCGGCGGCTGAAAAAGGGCCTTGCAGGGGGGAAAGGATTCGCCCGCTCACCCCCATACTAGCCCTTTTCCTCAGTTTTTCTGCCTGGGGGTTTCCGCCTGTAATACCACCAGTGGGCGTGGCTAGTGATGTCACTAGCAGGGGCGGTGCAGGGCTAGTGACATCACGGCGGTGCAGCAGAGGCTAGCTCCGCCACTGGTGCATCAGGTGCCACCTGTGAAGGGAGCAGGGATGCCATTTGGTTTCCCAGTTTAGGCACCTGACAATCATGGGTTGCCCCTGCTTTGTCTCGTAGAGATGCTTGGCTAAATAGATCCTGGATATCTCATCTCACAAATACCTTCACTTTATTTTCTTTTGACCATTTTTGTTGTTGGTGGTGTCTGAGGAAGAACCCCTGAGGTCTAAAGTTAAGCTGGTTCTATAAAAGGTTTCATCTTGATGTCATCTACATGTTCTCATTCTCTAGGACTAGAAAAGAAACAGCTTGCTTTATTCTAAACTCTGTGTGTGTGTGTGTGTGTGTGTGTGTGTGTGTGTGTGTGTGTGTGAGTGAGAGAGAGAGAGAGAGAGAGAGAGAGAGAGAGAGAGAGAGAGAGAGAGAGAGAGAGATTGCTTTGTCCCATGTGATTTTATTTGACAGGCTATCAGATATCACGGTGTTGGTTATGATGCAGAGAAAAGGACTTGGATCAATGTCATTTTTTCCCTCTTTTGTGTACTGAGATCAGGTCCTGCAGAAAGTGGGATACTTTCTCTGCACATTTTTCAAGATCCTATGAATGCTTACATAAATATCAGACCCATTGTGATCAATCGTTGGATTAATGTCCGTGTGTGCTTAAGAATGCAGCCTTAGATTTATTTACAGGAGAAAAAGGCCAGTTCCTTTTAGGAGTTCATGTGAAGTGATGGATGATTTGTTCTTTAAACAGCAAGTTAGGAAACACAAACAAAAATTTCATGAAGAAATAAAGCATGAATGTGTGAATTTTCAGGCAGCAAGTACTGTAGGTTATGTGGTCACATCTGCTTTCACGAAAATTCTGTGCTTTCCTTTGCTGGCGACTGTTCATCTGTTTTTCTTGATCCTTTATTGGCAAATGATTGTGGTTTTTTTGAGAGTCTGCTCTGCTCCTGTTTAGCTCTGAAGTGCAAGAAGGTTCCGCTCTGCCTGGTCTGTCATTCTCTCCTAGAGTTTAGCTCTGTAGGGAAGAAGGGTAGAGGAAGTTGAATACTCTGCCCAAGTTGAATATTCTTATTCTTCCATTTTTTAACAATACATTTCTTCCCTAGTCCTTATAACGGGTAGCTTTCTATTGTGCTGCTGGAGAATAGCTTGACAATGTTTCAAAGAGGGCAAGTATTTATTGTTAAAAAATTGAAGCACGTCCAACCCTGGTTTTGGACTTTTCCAATCATGAGGAGCCCCAAGAGCAAGCTTGTTGAAATGAGCAGCATAATATCACTTCATGTTTTGATGGTTTAACGTGAGCAACAATTAGGGCGGAAGTCACACTGCTTTTCCAAACCAGTCTTTATTGTCTCATCTGTTTGGTGGTGGCTCTGCAGTCTCTTCTAGTTCTACCAAATGGGATTCTTCAGCTGGAGATAGTGGGGACTGAAACTGAGACCTTGTTATGTATGCCAAGCAGGAGCTGCACCACAGAGCTAGGAGCTGCTCCTTTGTCTCCTTGCCTGAAGTTCAACCTCATATTTGTCTTTGCTTTTAAAAAAAATGTTCTGCACTGGCTGCACAAAGTCCTACCTCATAGCAATATGAATTTGAGTTACTTAATGGATGTGCCCCACTTGATTTTCCACACTTTATTTATTTATTTATTTATTTGTTTTCACATTTTTATACCGCCCTTCCTCCAAGGAGCTCAGAGTGGTGTACATATTTCCTCCCTTCCTTTTTGTCCTCACAACAACCCTGTGAGGTAGGTGGGGCTGAGAGATAGTGACTGGCCCAAGGTCACCCAGGAAGCTTCGTGGCTGAGTGGGGATTTGAACCTGGATCTTCCAGGTCTAAGTCCAACTCCCAAACCACTACACCATCCTGGTAAGTATATTACCCTCCGACACTGAAAGGAAAGACCCAGATGAGGAGGCAAGGATATCAGTCTTCACTGTTGTGATGCAGCAAAGTAGGGATCTAGAGCAGGGCTTCTGAAAGTCTCACCTGCCGCGTGTCTCACCTCCAGTGCCACTCTGCCACCACGTACCACTGGAAGTAAGTGCCGATGATGTCATTGGAATTTATTTCTGGGTTTTTGCTATGCCAGAGCTCTGTAAAGGTAAGCAAAGGAGCACGGGTGGGAGGGAGGACCTTTCCCAAGCCTGGAAACCCATGTGCTCAAGCTCTGCAGACTCTGCAGATCTCAAGGCGCCGGTTCCAGGGCTCCGGCACAGGGCAGTGTGGGCTCCCTGGCTATCTTGGTGGCTGAGGAGCCACGTACCACCATTCGGTGGTACGCATACTACTAGTGGTACGCGTACCACCAGTTGAGAATCTCCTAAATCTAGAGGACTACTGAAAATCTAGAATCTAGAGGACTACTGAGGACATTTATTTTAAGACAAATTGCCAAAGTGGAGTTCCTCAACCATGGTTGAAAATGTTCATTAGCACATAATAAGGATAAGAAAATTACTTCCTTCTCCACATTATGGAGAACAGAGTTTTCTTTCTTTCTGGAATGCAGCCTAAAGTAAACTGTGATATCCATCTTGGAAATGTGGATCTCACAGAAATCAAAGCAAGATCCAAAATTGCTTTGATATGTGAATGTGCATCACTGCCTGTAATGAGCTTAACAAGCCAATCATTTCTTCCATTCTTCATCGTAAGCAGGAGGCTTCTTTTCATTACTCTCTTTCACTTGCAGAAAAAGAGAAATTTAGTCCTTCCCTGCCAGTCAGTTACATGATGAAATGGTTAGTATATATATATATACCCTTGCAACGGATATAATTCTTCAGACAATCCCTTAATTTGCAACATTTGTGGTGGTACAAGATAAAGTACGTTATGAGCTTACCAGGAGACTTTGGAATGATAGGAGCTACTCCCTGCATGGAGTAGACAGACATTGTAACTCTTGACTAGCATTTGTGTAGGCCTCCTATTGGGAAGCGCTTCTTCAATGTTCCACTTATAATAAGCTACTTATCCTTTTGATCCCATCAATAAGAGGAAGAGAAGAGGTAAATGTATCATTTATTTGATTCATCCTTAGTGCTGCTTCCCTCTGAGGTTAAAGGCTATGAGTGGGTCACGTCAGTTCTGTATAAATAGCTCACTGTCTCTAAATGTTCAGAATTTTAATCTCATGTGATACCAACTCTTGTTTATTCTGAAGGCTGTGACACACTGTGCCACTTCCTGTCTATACAGTCCTGGGGAGTCTCTCTCTCTCTCTCTCTCTCTCTCTCTCTCTCTCTCTCTCTCTCTCTCTCTCTCTCACACACACACACACACACACACACACACACACACACACACACACACATCTTTTCAGCCAATCAGAATCAAGTCTTTTCAGACTCGATTCTGATTGGCTGTTGTTCGCTTCCCTTCGCATCCCGCCCCACTGCACTGAACTCGCCTGCTGATTGGGCCAAGTTCAATATTTTCATCTCCTCTCACACGGCTCTGCAGCTCACGCAGGCTGCCACGTGAAGAAGGAGAGTGCAGGACACACCGCACGCAAGCAGCCACGTGACACTGCTTCTCAGCGCTTTGCATTATGTCGCGCAGTGTGTCACAGCCATTATTCTTGTTACTTCTGTTCAACACTGTTTACCTTTGTTCTCAGACTAAGACAGACAGTTCTCAAACCTTGACATATCTCTTGAGTCACAATCTAGTTGATTGCATGTTTTGCTCCAAACATCTGTGCCTGGGGAAGACTTGACTACAGTCAATAAAAAAAAGCTATTCTGATCTAGAGCCCCATGAGTACGTGTGGCTTCCTCTCGTTATCACATCCAAACAACAGACTTGCTCAGCTGCACTGAAGTCATTGCACCTCTCATTTTACATGTATTTGATTTAGGGCCCAATTCTACCCAACTTTCCAGTGCCGATGCAGCTGTGCCAACTGCACTGCATCCTGCAGTGGGGGGGGGGGACAATCACGGAGGCTTCGTCAAGATAAGGGAATGTTTGTTCCCTTACCTCGGGGATGCATTGTGGCTGCATCAGTGCTGGAAAGTTGGATAGGATTGGGCCCTTAGACATTTTGGAAGAACACATTTGTTTAATAGCAAAACTGAAATTATGTTCGCCAATTTTTGAAATAACACGGTCAAACTTCCCTTGTGCTCCTGCATGTTCATCTGTGAAACCCTGTTTTCCCTGTCAACCATGTCTGGAAAACATCCATCTGCCTTGTCTGGAGATCCTAAAGCTAAAAAGGCACAAAAAGCAATCATAATTGATGTGAAATTAGATGTGATCAACCGCCTTCAGGAAGGAGAGCGTTTATTGGATGTTGGTCACGTGCTTGGTTTAAGTGGGAGCAGAGGCATCACTAGGGTTTGCGACTGCCGGTGCGAGAGCTCATCATGTCACCCCAGTGATGACACTGGGGTTGGTGTCACCCGGTGCAGTAACTCATGGTGTCACCCC
Source organism: Plestiodon gilberti rubricaudatus (assembly GCA_026170595.1). NCBI lineage: Eukaryota > Metazoa > Chordata > Lepidosauria > Squamata > Scincidae > Plestiodon > Plestiodon gilberti. The sequence goes on along the minus strand of JANXHW010000003.1, from coordinate 60,411,216 downwards.
CATTAACTAAATAAAGTTTAGTTTTAATTTTTTAAATATTAAATAAATTATAATATAATTATAATAATATAATTATAATTATATTACAATGTAAATAAATAATATTTATTTAAAATAAATATTTTAATATATAACAGTATTGTCCAGCACAGGAATGGGCTTGAAACGCTTGATAAATAGCTGTGTAGATTTTCTTACCAAAAATAAGCTGCAACTTAACTATGAGAAATCTAAGTTGGTTGCCTTTGGTAAATCACGGAAACTATTTCAATGGTCTTTCATTGGAAATAGAACAAGTGAGGGAGTTTAAATACTTAGGCATTTATTTCCACTTCAAATACTCTTGGGTCTCACATCGTAAAGCGATGATAAATTTAGCCAAGGTTACAGCACAGGCTATCATTCGCTTTTATTTTGCTAGAGGCCATTCATATGTTCCGGCTGCACTAATGGCTTTTAATGCAAAAACTATCGCACAGCTTTTATATGGAATCCCTGTCTGGATGTCGGCCTTTCATTGTACAGTTGAGAGGATTCAGTCGACATTTCTTCGGAAAATCTTAGGCATCCCAGGATGTATTTATATAACGTAATCAGTATAAATATGTATGTATTATGGGAGATTTTCCATGGAGACCAGTAGCTTTACCAGTTAACAGAAGTCTAGACAGACTAATAAGGAAGCTTAAATTAATTGCTTGTTTCTCCTCTATGTTGTAGAACAGCATTGTTGATCAATTATTGATATAAATAGGAATTTCAATTAGGCCTGTTTGTAGCCATTTTTAAAAGCTATAAAATAAATAAATGTAGACAGGAAAACCTGAAGAATGCAGTGGGGCAGACGTTTTTATTAACTTTGGATCGTAAGTGCTTTGTTCCTGGGTAAGAGTGTACCTTCATGCAACTCATGCCCTTATTTTCACTCAGTTGCTATACATACTAGGAATGAAACCAAATGGTTTAAAAAAGAAAAAAAAGGAGAGGGTAGGAATATGGCAACTCTTGAGAAGAGCTGAATCTGTGCAGCATTGGTAACATCCTGGTAACAGGGAGCCATTTCAAGTTCACCATGCTATACTCTTTACTATAACTAATACATTATATGATCATGCAGATGTCATGTATCCCAAAGGCTGCAAGCCAAGGAAATGATTACTTGCAGAGAAATGTGCAAGAAGAAAAAGCAATGTGCAGCATTCCAAATAGGAACAATCAAGCAGAACATGTAGGACCAATTCATACAAACACTGACTGAAGATTGCAACTTCAAGTGCTTTCTTACACGGATGAATTAGCCATCACAGGTCAAATGTTACTGTACCAGTGGGATTTTTTTACACCACTTTTAAAGTGGAAGAGCAGGGGGAGAGCAACTGACCCTCAGTCCAGGCAATTAACAACGGAAGCCATGAACCTGTCAATTTATCCTTACTTAACCTTATTATACTGCCCCTAGTGGCAGGTCAAAGAATGCACTTGATAAAAACATGGTTCCCAAGTCTTAAACCGTAAACAAGAACTTTCTTTCATTAACAGGATTTGGATACCAGCAATAAATAAAAATAACACAGAGTGTAAATAGTTTTATTCAGGTTTTATCAAGTGCATTCTATGACCTGCCACTAGAGGCAGTATAATAAGGTTAAGTAAGGATAAGTTGACTGGTTCATGGCTTCCGTTGTTAATTGCCTGGACTGAAAAAAGCGCGCCAAAAATTCTTTCAAATAGCAGGACTGCGATGTGTGGTTTCACCATCTTCCTGACTATTCAGGCTTTGCATTTGAAAATGTTCATGGCTAATGGACGAAACGTAATGCCAAAGAAAGATCTGAAATGTTTTTATTGTATTTGTTTTTGTGGTTTTTAAAAGCAGTTTTAATTCAGTGTGATTTTTAACGTGTTTTGTAAAATTGCTGGCATTTTACAATTTTTACATTCATAAATATTTTATAACCCTGTATCCCGATAATGGTTCGTTCTATTTGAAATCATACTGTTCCTATCTGTGCTGTAATTGTTGCCCTGTTTGCCTGACTGTGACAAGCTGTATGATGGACAGAAAATGCACACATTGATCAGTTTGGGGGCAAAGGAAAGTGGGAAGATAAGTCAGAGTCCTCCCATTACCATGCCTTCACTAGCATGTGCGCACTCCTCCCATACTTCCATAAATGTTGGCAGCTTGCCCAAGTGACTGTGTGATCAAAAGGTGAAGAAAAGACCACCTATGTGTTTGGTTTGCACCATGTTCTGGGTCTCCACAATGCTGCATGGAACCTCGCATACCAAGGCTTGTGACTGGCTGTTTCCAGGAAAGGTAACTATAATTGTGCCCTAAACAGTCTCTTTCCTCTCCACCATCCCTCTTTCTCTGCTTCTACCCTCCTTCCCGATCTTGAGCTTAGAGCCTGGGATCACAAGAATAAGGCTCCCTTGAATTCCTTCCTGAATGTTGTCCTTTGCCTTACACTCTCAGTGCACAAAATACACATTGCAAACAGTCATCCATCACAACACTCATATTTGTTAGGCCTGATTGATATTTCGTACCGCATTTTATTGAACTATTGGTGAAAAGGGTATCTTTGGTGTACATTATTGTTGATGTCTGTTCTTTTACAATAAACCTTTAATCTTTTTTATTATTATTAGAAGCTCACCTTCTCTCCCAGCCTTGTCTTAAAAGGGAATGTTCCATCCTTGCTTATTCTGCATAGCACTGGCTATGGACCCAGTTTAAGATTCCTTTATCAACAGGAGGTGTTTTACTACGAGGGGACATGAATGGATCAGACTGAATGATGGTTCAATTGTTCCCCTACATGCACTGGAATGTCAAAGAGCATATTTTGCTGCCAACAGGTTGGGGGGGGGGCGCCTGAGCAAAGTCCTGTACTGGGTCCTCCATGGCACATTGGACAAAAGCCTATTGGCCAGTGGGAAATGTGGGAGGAGGAGCTGCCAGCCAAGGCTCTTGCTCAAGAGATTTACACAGCAGCTTTTTCCATCCTCCTCACCAACTAATAGAAGCATCCCCTAGATACAAGGGCCTCTAGGCACACGAGAAGACACAACGGCCTTTGGGGGATGCTCCCATTTGAAGACAGGGTGCCATATGCAGTAGTTGTGCAAGTCTCGGGGGGGGGGGTTTCCTGAGGTTGGTCCAGCTGAATGGTCCCTCTAATGGACATGGAATTTCAGCCAGTGCCTGCTGACTGATCCTTGATGCATCCCCTGCACCGCACCCATATAGCACTACCCTACCTCCAATGCCACCAGCCATTCATGGATAACATTCAAATGAGACCTCTGCATGTGTCAGAGTATGCAACAATGCAGTACTGTATAATTGCACCTGTGCCAGCAGGAAGCAGTAAGGATAGGTAGATAGCAGGGCCGATGACAAGTTCTCTCTCTCAGTGGCGTCTTAATGCTGCCCCGCCTGGGGGGCGCAGGCCACAATGACACCCCTCTGGCAGAAGCCACACCCCGAGGGGTGACGTCGGCTGGAAGCCACACTCCCCGGGGTGACATCAGCGGCCTGTCACTGGCCGAAAATGTCACCTCCGGGTGGGTGGGAGGGCAGGAAACACCTCCCCCGCCCTCTGGAAGCCTTGGCAGCTGTGCAGCAAGGCTTGCAGCCGCCACGGAGACCATCAGTGCAGAGAAAAAGCGGCGCGAAATGACTTGCCACCGCCAATTTCCCGTTCTTAGTGGCAGTCGTGCATCTCCCCAGCGTGCCACCCAGGGGCAGACCCCCCCATTCCTATGGTGTGCTGCAAGGCTTGCAGCCTCCACGGAGACCATCAGTGCAGAGAAAAAGCGGCGCGAAATGACTTGCCACCGCCAATTTGCCGTTCTTAGTGGCAGTCGTGCATCTCCCCGGCGTGCCACCCAGGGGCAGACCCCCCCATTCCTATGCCACTGTTCTACCCTCAGGTAGTTCATGCTTATTGGTTACCTAGAGTGCAAGTCTTAGACCTTGCTTCCTTCCTGCTCTCTCTCGCTCTCTCTCTCTCTCTCTCTCTCTCTCTCTCCCTCTCTTTTACCTCATATATTTAATTTTATTAATAAACTACCAAACAGAACAAAACAATAAAACAAAACAATACAACATACTACGAAAGATTACAGCAAGCGCGAAGCAGTAAATCCTACTTGTATACTATTATATATTTTCTACTTATAATATCTAACTAAGCCTATATCTCTAATATACTATTCATTAAATCCACACTTCATCACTTCTTCTCTCTCACTCTCTCTCTTAAAGAATCTATAAGTGGTATCCAAATATTCACAAAAAGATTAACTAACTTTTCCTTTATCATCTAAAAATCTTAATTCCCGCTTCAAATATTTTAATATATAAAAGCCACCCCATTTTTCTCCAAGTGTATTAAAATAAAAACCTTCCAAATTTTTCTGTTTAAACAAAAATAAATTCTATATCCCTTTTATATAAGATTCTTGAAAACAAATCACATCTTATTTAAGTCTTTTCAAATAATAAAACATTATTTTTCTTTTATTCACCAAAGGGTTAACTAACTTTTCCTTTATCATCTAAAAGTCTTAACTTACACTTCAAATATTTTAAATTTATTAAGTCACCCCATTTTTTCATCTTCAAATTTGTTAATTTTCCATCAAAAATTTTCCATCACTCTTTATATAAGTTTCTTAAAAACAATTCATATCTTATTTGTTTTTCTAATAATAAAACATTTTCTTTTCATACAACATTAACTCCAGTAATATTCCCCACAAAAAATTGTAATCCCTTTTTAATTTTGACAGTTTGCCATTACCCCTTCCATCCCTCCCCTTCCTCCTTCTTCCTCTTCTTCCTCTTCTTCTTCTTCTTTCTCTTCTTCATCCTTAAATCTTTCCCGAAAGTCCCTTGTTTTTTTAATTGTATCCACTTTACAATTTTTTCCACAGGATCATTCACATCTTCTAAATTCCTCCCCCGAAAGACAATCCTCTTTTTCTTCAGAAACTCCACGAAAAATATATAACTCTTCTTTTTCTGTATAATTCTTAACGAAATGTCTTTTAGTAAGGTACTCTGCTTCTCTGTCTCAAGTCTTGGTTTAACTCTTGGTACTTCCTCTGCTACAATCTCTTCCACTAAATCTTTCTCTTTATCATTATCTTTCTCTTTATCTTCCTGTACTTCCAACGTAGCCTTTATTCCTTGCAATTCGTCCTTTTCCTTCACCACTTGTTTCAGTTCTGCGTTCATATTATGAATTTTTTCCTGCAAAATTGCCATTTTTGCATCAAATCTCTGTTCCCATTTTTTAAAACAATACTCCAATTGTGTAGTCATGTTGCAAATTTTTCACCAGGTGCCGATCTCTCTTCTCTTAAAAAAAGGACATAAAATAAACTGCGGTCGCCGACGTGAAACAGAAAGATTAATTGCCAAAATCCATGAACTTTGACACGGAAGGGCTCATATTCTTTTAGCAAAAATGTCAGGAATGTCAACAACAAAAATCCCAAACAATTTTCTCTTGCCAGAATAGTCTAATTAAAAAACTTCTCATATCTTTCCTTCTCCTTCTTACTGTTTTAATCTTCCATAAGTACAGAAAAAATAGATAAAACTCTCCACTTTAAAACTTTAACTTCGTCTTTTCCAACTTTCACTTTCGAATGTTCAGTTCGCCTTATCGCAACGTATTATTTTTAATGTTAACTCTTATCTCGGCTAATTTCTTCAACTCATAAATCATTTCTACGCCTCTTGCCTAAGTAAAGCAAAGCATGTGGGAGGTGGCTTGGCTTACGGTTCATCTGCGGCTCGAGCGACGTTAGTAACCCTTCTCCCTCGCCAAGAATCCAAAACTTCAGAGCCTTTGCCTTGAAGTGTCAGAAGGGGGGGCGATTGAAAGAAATGTGGTTTATCTCTTTGTACTCCCTTTTAATCCAGGGGTAGAATAATTAAGTCCATCGGATGTACTCCTTCGATACAGAGCGATCGGCGGAGTTGTCAGCCAGCCATGTCCTCCTAGCCGGAAGTCCTCTCTCTCTCTCTCTCTCTCTCTCAAAGAGAAGACATGTACCTAGCCAGATTAGCTGCACCCATCCTTTCTTACAAAGATGCATTTGCCTTACATAAACATATCGTTGACTTTTGAACACAAGCTTCATGCAAAGCTTTCAATCTGGACTTTCCTGTGTAATGTGCCATTTGGTGCTTTATCTCTGCCAACAACATGTGCAATCATATATACTTCGACCCAGAAGCGTCGCTCCGGTAGGGGCGGGGCTGTAAGTATCGCTGCGGTCGTAGTCTCTTTACCGAGCGAGGAGGAGGCAGCCCCGCCCCCTCACTGTCCGAGCCAGTCCCCTACGGAGAAACCGGCAGGGAAGAGACCCTGCCTGCTGCTTTCTCCGTAGGGGACTGGCTCGGACAGTGAGGGGGCGGGGCTGCCTCCTCCTCGCTCGGTAAAGAGACTATGACCGCAGCGATACTTACAGCCCCGCCCCTACCGGAGCGACGCCTCTGCTTCGACCCATTTCACTTTGTCTATTTCCAAGAAAACACCTTGGGACTCAAGTGCAAAATCTGAGCCCATGCACTTTGGATTCCTTGTGGCCCACTGAAACATTATGTGCGAACAGCTAGAGGTGGTATAGGTGTGCAAGAGGATAAGACACACTTTCATTCCCCACTAACATGGAGGGAATCAATCACAAGACCAACAAACTGATTGCAGTCTCAGACAAGGCGCTATAAGCATGCAAAGACTTGTGCTCGCCAGCCAGTGGCACAAGACAAAGCCTGGCCCAGGACTCTGCCTCAAAGGCTCAGAGCCAACCGAGGGAAGCGAGGCAGGCAGGCTGCTTGCTAGAAGCAGCCCCTTCTCCAGCCCTCCCTCTAGTCTAACCAGCTGGGAGGGCGAAGAAGCTTCCCCTTTTCTGGCTGCTACTGCTAAGTTGCATCTCCTGCTTCCTCTTTTTTGGTCAAGGCAACTGCTGCTTGCAAGGTGGCTCTTCCCTTCCCACTGCTCCTGGAGCCCCTCCCCCAAAGGCAAGTGACCGGACAGACAGGCATGCCTGCCATGCTTCAGCTTGTTTCTGTCCCTTTCCCACAGGGCCAGCCTTCCGGCGTCTTCCCCTCCAGCACAGCCAAACCACAGCTGTTTGCACCCACTGACACCCCCACCCTCTGCTCTGTCCCTCTCTGAACTGATTAGTCTGCCTTCCTTCGGCTCCTCCTCAACTCTTGCCCCTAAGCCACATCTTCCCTTGTACGTGAGGGAGTGCATGGGAAGTTTGACCCTGTTATTCCAAATATTTGCAAGCATAAATTAGGTTTTGGTATTAATTAAACAAGTGTGTTATTCCAAAAATGTCTAAATCAAACATATTAAAACAAGAGGTACCTGTATAGGCATTTTGATGCTCCCCCCTCCCATGAATATGAGGCTGCAGTCCTATGCACACTTTCCCTGGGTCTAAGCCCTATTGACTACAATGGGACTTAATTCTGAATAGGCATGTGTAGGATTCCTCTGTTAAAGACACATAAGCATTAATTTTTGCTAACACGGTCTATAATAGGCTAGCAACAAGGATTGCATCCAGTAAGTACCTTTCCCCATCATCTGTAACAGTGCTTCCCCCAAAAGGCATCTCAACATCTCAACTTATTTTTCAGATATGGTTTTGTTAACACTAGCATTATTCATAATTCCAAAAATCAATATACATACGTTAGTGGGACCTGCCTATTCTGGGAAGGAATTTTTCCTGCTAATCTGCTTGTAAGCACCGGGGATTTGACACGGTCATTACTGTTCACCTAAGTGTGAAACTGCTTTACTGGGATCTGTCAAATGATCTGTACCATTATATGCTTCTTTGTATAAAGTGATGGAATTACTCTGGATTTACACTGGTGTAACTGTAAAGTAATTCACACCTTTTTTCTACTGTATCCTTTCCTCCCTTTCCTTAGCAACACACTTTGCTTTGCTAAATCAAGCAGTTGATGAGATTATACCTGGATAGTTTTAAACAGGACCCCAAGAGCAGAAAATATGCCCTCCATATCATTCAGTATTATTGCTACAGAATGTTAACTGGAAGCTTTTATGAATAAAACAAAGCCTATTGAGGCTGAGATGAAATACAGGAAGGAAATGTGTGAATTAACCCTAAAGCCTGATGTAGGTGTTATTATCTTCTTGTCTGTTTGATGGATGTGTGAATAGACAGAGACAGCTAATGCCCTTAGCTTTCTTATCTGATTTCCATATAGCTAGAGAGTGAAATTTTATGAGTCATAAGTAGTAGTCATCTTGTATTCCTGCCTATGATGGAGAGAAGTGGCCTACTTGGTTTTTAATAGAGGGGTTTCTGTGCAGAGCTGAGACAGCCATACTAAAGCCAAAGGATGGATTCAGGGCTGGGCGAATTCCAGCATTCTGCCTAATTCAAACTCATTGGAAACTTCTTGTAATGATGCACCAGCTACCTGGTGCATCATGCCTAGATATACTGTATTATGCAGAACAATTAACATAACATAGAAGAAAGGAAGGATGCAATACTAGACAGCCATAGTAAGGGGGACGCATGCACACAGAATTGGCAAGACAGCTTTATTAAGAAAGTGTGATCTGCATCCATTTGCATTGTCAATAGGGTCATTTTACTCAGGCCTGTTTCAATCATGCAGACAATTCCCTGAGGTGCCAGAATTGCAAGTGCATCTGGCAATGCTTTGCAGCAGCGTCACTACGACGCGTGCTGCCCCAAAGCGGGGCAACGCGCGTCACCCTAATCCCCCCACCCCCACCTCCTAAGGTTTAATTTGGCGCGGCCATTAGGCCGTGCCGCAATTTTCCAAGGGGGGCGACCTGACGGGACGCTGCCCCGGGCGCCCCCCCAACACTGCCCCCCCCGGTTGCAGCCGGCTGGGCTCCGCTCCAAGGCCTTCTCCCGGCCTCGGAGGTTCCGAGGCCGGGAGAAAGCCTTGGAGCGACCAGCCCAGCCGATGCGCCATGGCCTTCTGAGGAAGGCTCTGCGTGACAACGGAATTTATACCGGTTTTTGCGTGTGCGCAGATAGTTCCTGAGGGAAAATGGCTGCCCTTTTCCCTCAGGAACCATTTGCGCATGCGCAAAAAAGGTATAAATTCTGTTGTCACGCAGAGCCTTCCACAGAAGGCCCTGGCTCGTCGGCCGGGGAAGACGTTTCCGGAGCCGCCCCCCGTAGGTCAAGAACCCTCTTCCATTCCCCACAGTGGGCTGCCAGCAACCTTCATTGCCATGCTCCTCCATACATTTACAGCGGGGCTCCCCTGCGCCCGGCCGATACTCCCCCACCCAGGCAGCTGCTTCTCCTCCTCGCCCTCATCATGGATAACCTCCTCCTTGCCCTCATCATGTGCCGAAACACGGTAAAAAACAAGGATTTACAATGTTTGTCAAATAAATAAATGTTTTGGGGGAAATAAATAATCAGGATTTTTACACACACACCCAAAATCGCCACAACGCCTTCAGCAGCGCAGGGGAGTATAGGGGGAGGAAAAAGAGGGGGCACCAATTCGAGGCCACACTGGGGGCAGATCAGTGGTGGATCTCAGTGGAAGCAGCATCCATGGGATTCTATGCCCCTGGCCCCAGCCTGACACCTCCTTACGCCTAACAGATTTACGCCAGCAAAAATAGCTGGCGGAGATCTGAGTAGACCTATTAGGGAGTGGCGGTGGAGGTAAGTAAAATGTCTTTCCTTACCTCTTCCTGCCGGCCTGCCCCCCAGATGGCCCACAGGATGCAGAGGAGGCTGTATCAACATCCCTGCAAAGCACAGGTCGGCTGAGGATAGGATTGGGCCCTAAATATTATTAAGAAATGCTAGTTATCTAAATGTTTTGGCTTTCATGGCCATTGAGATAATAGAGAAACAAGTTTTCGGGTTTCATGATTAAAAATTCATGAAAAAGAAAGAAAGTTCTAAAACAAGTTTAGAAGAAAGGCTAGATGTTGCAATACCTACGTTTCACTAACACTACTGGTTAGCTTCTTCCAGTAAGACACCACTTAACAACATGTGTGCCTCCTTGGGTATAAAAGTCACTGTACTTGGTACTCCGCCCAGTTTGTTTGTTCTCTGAGTCTTCTTGGGATTCACAAACCCTGAAGAAGCTAACCAGTAGTTTTAGTGAAACATAGGTATTGCAACATCTAGTCTTTCTTCTAAACTTGTTTTAGAACTTTCTTTCTTTTCAAGAATTTTTAACCATGGCTATTAAACCCGAAAACTTGTTTCTCTAAAAATGTTAGTTACATGATTATTTACATTTAATTAACTCTTAAAATTGTATAGAAGGGCTAGCAACTATCCTTATGTTTGCTTGTCAAGCCATTAGATAAACATATGCTATATGTTTTGAAGACAGCAAGAAGATATTCAGATAACCCCCACATGAAGAGTGACTGGACAAAGCTGACATTTTCAATAAGATGTGCACAAATTATTCCCAGGTATTTTAAGCACAACCTTTGAGAGAAACTAATAGAGCTAAGGTTTTTAGTTACCGTAGTTGAAATGCCATGACAGGCTACTGCCCCCTGTGAAAGAATGTGTGGAGCGTCACTAGGTCTCGCGGCCCCAGGGCGGGGTGTGCGCGTCACCCAAGTGACCCCCTGACACACACCCTTATTTAAACCTTCCGCCGCGCCGCAATTTGGGGGGGGCGACCCGATGGGCCGCTGCTCCAGGCGACCCCCCCACACCTTTAATCGTTGCAGCCGGCTCGGGGATGTCTTCCCCGGCCTTCTGTCCGGGGGCTTCTGGCGAAGGCCCACTGCGCCGAACGTTATTTATAACATTTTTTGCGTATGCGCAGACCGTTCCTGAGGGAAAAGGGCTGCCCTTTTTCCTCAGGAACGATCTGCGCATGCGCAAAAAACGTTATAAATAACGGGCAGCCGACCGGGGAAGACATCCCCAGAGGGTGGCGACGCGCGCAGGGGAGGTGATGCGCGCATGTGCACGCATCACCTTTCTGCGCGCGTCACCGCGCATCACCTGGGGGCCCCCGCCCGCCTCGCCACGTTACAGCGACGCCTCTTGTCCGCTTCATCATCTTAGCCGACCACTTCAAATAACACATTACTACAATAAGAAATTACAGGTTGTGAATATTGTGTGCACTTTTACAAGGCAGAGCAGGTATTTACTGGGATGAAGGTTTGGCTGGAACTGTGGAAATGAATCTAGTCTCTTGCTGAGTTTCTGGATCAGACTGATGCAAACACAGCACAGTCAATTACAACACAGAAAGGTTAATCTGGCGATGTCAGAAACAGCAAAATAGGACTTTAACTCAGTTGGGTGTCACACTTCCTCCAGAGAAACCCAGACTGTAATCAGTCTCTCAGTATCGTTAGTCTTAATGAAATTATCTTTCCAAAGCTGTAGCTGTTGACCTGTTTGGGGAGGCAATTTTAATGAAATATTGAAGAATTATGTTGCCTCTTATCCTCTAGGAGCAGTGGGGCAACACAGTTAGCTAACTGCATGAGCGTCACTTCTTGAATGGTAATAGACGATTCCTGCCACTTAAATAAACATGTTGCTGTAGGGTATCCATGGGCAGATAATTTAGCTGCATATGTTCCAACAGGGCTGAACAGCTGGGAAACAGTTGTTTCAGCATCACAGAGAACACCGACAGCTTTGTGGTGCTCCTCTTCACCCAACACATAGGACAGGACAGATGCTTCTTAATTTCTTGGCATTATTGGTTATTCTGTCCTTTAATCTTTTCCACCTTCCCTAGTAGGGATTGACAGATGCAAAGAGTATGATAAGGCATTTTATGGGAGGACAAGTGGGATAGAAATGTTTTAAATAAAGACATGTTTGCTTATGAACCCCCAAGATCCAAATATTTTAAAGAATGTACATTAACTAAAATATTGCTGTAATTTGCTGATCTCTACATGACTTAACGACTGAACAACAACAAAATACATGGGGGGGGGAGAAAGGGAGAGGGGACTGTGTTGAGGTTAGTACATGCAGATTATTTTGAACAGAGATGAGGTTTCAGAGTGTAATAACAGATATATCATGGGAATCTATAAAGCAGCCATTGCATATTGAGAAGGGAAGGGGCACAATGTTCCAGTCAATGAACTCTTAGAAATTGTACATTAAACAGAGAAAGGAGGGGGGAGGAGTGCCATAGCAAGCTAGAAAAATCCGCACCTGCTCCTTTAAACTCTTGAGCATGAAGCAGTTTGGCTGGTTTCAGAAGCCAAGCGCAGCCTATTGACTCTGGAGACAATGATACCAGATCCAGGACTGTCTCTTCTTCTTCACAGTGAATAACGGCTCAGCCAACCAAAGGTATGGAAAAGCATGATGTAGATCATGTAAATAAATTGAACTTAATCCATTCTTGATACTAGTAGGGGTTCATTATTACGGCCGTTTCTCAGAATCAGTTGCATGCATACCTGTAGCTAAGCACGTTGCTTTTGCATCCCCTTCAGCTCTCCTTGGGCAGAAAGGTTTGATTTGTTTTGCTTTCATTCAGGAGCATATTTAAAACTGTATCCACTTTTTCCTTGCAACCTTCCTTTTCCTTCTGTTATTAGATCTGTGTCTTTTGTTAACTACAGAAGAAACTTAAAGCAGCGTCTGCAAGCATTGCTGTCCCTTTACCCCCAGCCCACCTCACCACCCCTGCTTTCCTTTGGAAGATGTACTGTATTTTCATGACAATTAGATCTCTCTTGTTAAAAAAAGTCACATTGCTGTTTCATTGTATTTTAAGCCTCAAAAGGCAGGGATAGCACTTTTGCTTGAAAAAAAGCTACTACTGTGTCCAGGGGCCATTTACATTTTACCCAGAATATTTACTTTATTACACTTGGGGGGGGGGGCATGCATGGAAGCATGGATAGAGTGAGCAGAGGTGGGCTTCAAGATGTATGATGTGGGGAGACGAGCTTAAAACAAGAATAAGGGGGAAATCAATCTGCAGTGATTGATCAGATACTGTGATCCACGTTGCTGGGTACTGAACAAGTTTGCCAATCTCAAGTCTTCCCCCTTTTTTAAAAAAAGGACACTTCAAACTTCAAACCCTTGAGTTTCCATAGAAATACTTGTAAATTTGTGGGCAGTTGTTTGCTTGAGTCTCAGAAGCTAGAGGTAGACTGAGTAGGGGGATTGTATTCATTGGGGAAAGGGAGTGCAATCCTGTCTGGCGTGCGTGGGGGGTTACGGCAGCAGAACATTTTGAGGTAAGTACAGGTCAGTGCGATGGCAGCAAGGGTGGAACAGGGGTTGTCCTGGACTGGGAGGGAGATGGACTGGGGTCTGTATTGGTGGCACTCGTGTGCGCTGATATACTAACCCCTTTACTGCCGCCATTGCCCAGACTTACGTCTGCTAAACAGCAGGTGTACATCCGAGGAGACCCATGGTGGCAGTGGAGGCTTTCCCCGGGCTAGGAGAACAAAAGTTCCTTTACCCGAGGAGACCTTTCTAACTGCCCCCCCCCCGTGAATACAGTGTATGCTCTGTTGGTGCTTCTGCATCAGCGGGGGAGGGGGCAGATTTTGTAGGACTAGGCTACCCACGTCTCATTTTCCCTTTCAGACTTCCATTTCCCTACCCACTCAGACTTGCACCAGCAACGTAGGTTGCTCAGAACAGTTTAGACCCAGTGGGGCAGGGAAGGCAAGGGAACAGGTTTTCCCTTACCTGGAGGAGACCTCCGGTACTGCCCCCTGCAGGATGCAGCACATGCTCTGGTGGCATGGCTTCATCAGCAGGGGAGATCTAGGTAGGATTGGGTTGTAAGTTGCCTGAGAGTAAGCCCCATTGAATATAGAACGACTTATTTCTGTTTATATATGTCTAAGATTGGACTGAATGTCTTTTGAATTAAGATACTGTTTAATCACCCATTTTGACAATCCATCTGTGCACAGATTGATCCCTAATATCTATGGTTTACTATTTTACAGGCCAAAATGTCTGAGTTCTTGGAAAGTTCTGGCATCATTCCTACGAACTACACACCAATGGCTCACAACTATGCTACGAATGGGACCTCAATGATTTTCCAGGGCTTGCAGCTGGTGCAACGGCTGAAATTGCTCATCATCCTCATGTACACAGCTGTGGTCATTGTTGGGATGGTGGGTAATTGCCTCCTGGTCCATGTCATCATGCGTGTAAAGAAGATGCACAACGTAACCAACTTCCTCATTGGGAACCTAGCACTTTCGGATGTGGCCATGTGTGCAACGTGTGTCCCTCTCACCCTTGCTTATGTTTTTGAGCCCCGTGGCTGGATTTTTGGCAGCACAATGTGCTACTTTGTCTACTTCATGCAGCCTGTCACAGTCTATGTGTCCATCTTCACCTTGGCCACCATTGCTGTAGACCGGTACATTGTCATTGTGCACCCACTGCGACGCCGTATCTCTCTGCAACTCAGTGCCTACATGATTCTTTTCATCTGGATCCTCTCCTGCTGCTTGGCCCTGCCAGCCATGGCGCACACCTACTATGTGGAGCTGCATCAACAGGAAGTGACCCTCTGCGAGGAATTCTGGGGGGAGCAAGAGCACCAGAGGCAGACCTATGCCTTATGCCTGCTGCTCATCACCTACCTCTTCCCTTTGTTGGCCATCCTGATATCCTATATCAAGATCTCTCTCAAACTAAAGAACAGGGTTATGCCAGGTAGTGTCACTCAGAACCAGGTGGATTGGGACAGGGCCAGGCGGAAGAAGACATTCTGCCTGTTGGTCATGGTTGTGGTGGTCTTTGGAGTGTGCTGGCTTCCCCTACACACCTTTAACCTGATTCGAGATATTAACATTAATGCTATTGATGCCTATTCTTTTAGCCTAGTCCAACTGGTTTGCCACTGGTTCGCCATGAGTTCTGCATGCTACAACCCATTCATATATGCCTGGCTACATGATAGCTTTAGAGAAGAGCTTAAAAAAATACTTGTCTGGCACAGGAAAGTAGTTCCTTCTGGGCAAAGTGTGACGGTGAGTGTTGTTATCTGACCAGTTCCTTTGCGTCTGGTCTTGTGATAGACATTGGTCTGCATTGAACCTTTAATATCTGTGAGCAAAATGATGGAATGTTGTAACTGCCCAGTGGAGGGGGCTGCACTCCCTCTGCAGGAACAGCTGTGAAGCCTGGGAGTCCTTCTGGATCCACAGCTACTCCTGGATTGCCAGGTGATGGCTGTGGCCAGGGGGGCTTAGCTCAGCTTCAGCTGGTATGCCAGCTGGGACGTACCTGAGTCAGTTGGACCTGGCCACAGTAGTCCATACCTTGCCAACATCTTGGATTACTGTAACGTGCTCCATGTGGGGCTGACCTTGAATACAATTTGGAATGCAACTTGTGCAGAATGCAGCGTCTCGTATGGTTGCCGGGGCTTGGTGGTTCGACTCTGTTGGGCTGCTGCTCCAGTGACTGCATTGGCTGCCTATTAATTTCCAAGCCCAATTCAAGGTGCTGGTGTTAACCCTTTACAGCCTGGGACAGGGTACCTCAAGGACTGTCTGCTCCCATATATTCTGGCTCGTCCCTTAAGGTCATCTGAGAGGTCCCTGCTTCGGGTACTGCTTTTAGTAGAAGTTAGAGGGGTGACGGTGAAAAGTAGGGCCTTTTCTGTGGTGGCACTGCAGCTATGTAACTCCTTGATTTTAGTAGTTTATATTATTAATTTATATTCTGCTCTATGCTGCTATGGTGATTTATGGGATAATATGCACTGACACTTTGGAATTGTATTGACAATTTGTGTTTTATTATGTATTTTACGGTGTTTTACAATTGTTCTGTTGAATGTGAATTTGTTAGCTGCCTTGAGCTCTGGAAAAGCAGGACATAATTTTTTTTAAATAAATAAATATAACCATTTTCCCCACTAGTTAAAACTCAGTGATTCCTGTCTTCTAATGGATTGGCCTAAAGCATCACCATATACAATAATTTCATAATGCACTCTGCATATGGATACTTTGGAAGAACTGGATATTGAGAGCAGAAATTCGACATTGGGGTCTGAGATAATGTTTTCTTTATCTCCTTAAAAGCATTCTATATAGAGACTTTTTCTGTGCATTCCTATGCATATCTAGTCAGAAGTAAGACCCACTGAGTTCAATGGGATTGCAGCCTTGAAGTATTAATGAAAGGTTATTGGTGAAGGAGAGTTGCTTTTTGCCGTGGTGTAGTATAGTATAATATTGTTTACAAGGAATATGAATGGGATGAATATGTCATGTCTGTATTTAAAACTCTGCTGATTTCATGTGTGCTTTAAAATTAATTCTGACTGTAGAGTTATACTTATTAAGCAGGAATTGCAAACCTGCAAAATCTTGGTAAAATCTCAACATTACAAGCTACATGTTATGATTCCAAGTGATCTCTGAAATCAATACTGCTGAATATTTGTATTGCTTGTAATTGGCTGGATATATTAAATGCTGAATTCCATTCCTTTGTCTCATCAAGATCACACATCAGCAGCAAGAACTGATTAACTCTGCGGTGAAGAGACTGAGCTGTGAATCACAGTGTCCCCAGTTTGAATCTTGCCTCTGCCATGAATGGCCTCTCAGCTTCAGCTGCAATACAGGGGAAATAATGCTTACCTTACTTGGTTATTGTTAGGATTGTATCCAGATTATACATGTGAAGTGTATAGCACACTCAAAACAGAGCTATACAAATGTTAAGTGTTATTATAGATGGGAGCAGCTTAAACGGAGTAGTACGAGAGTTTGGAGAATATCTGTTGAAACATTACATGTGAGAGCAAAAGCTTTTTCAAATGTTAAAACAGCTGGGAGGTAAACAGATAACAGATTTCATACTGATTAAACTAAAAACATGGATAAACGCAACTCAATTGGCCTCAAGTTGATCAATCTGCAAGATATTCATCAAAGGAAACGTGACTGGGAGACTGTTGTGCTGACTGAGATTGTGTCCATACAGGTATATTTATCCCTCAGGGTTTCCAACTTCAAGTGATGGTTTGTATGTGTGAACAGTCACCACAGATATATAGAGTTTTCATACATCCCTTTAAATACTTATGGAGGCAGTTCACAGGTGTTCATTTCTGAGTTATTGAGCAAAGAGATATCAAGACCACTCGCACTCGCATCTTATGTGACATAACATTGTATGTTTTTGCAGCAAGAATATCTACTGAACTATCCTGGCAAGAAGTAGCGTCACTAGGACACGCGTCACCCTGGGGCAGGGGGCGCGCGTCACCCTAGTGATGCTCTGACATCGCGGCGCAGGGGGACGACCTGGCTCCCCCCCCCCGTTGCCCTCCGGCCACTCTGAGGCTGGCCCGTGAGCCGGTGTCGGAGCGTCCGACCCCGTCGGTGCTCCAGCCCATGGAGCGCGTTCATCCGGGTATTTTTAAAATTTTCGCGCATGCGCAGACCGTTTTGAGGGCAAAAGGCCCTGGAGTGCCGACACTTATGTTTACATTAAGTGCACTTCCCAGGGGGAAAAGCTGACCAGGCGTCCTTTGGAGAAAAGAAAATTGGAGGCTTCTGGTGTCTTGCTAACATTTGCTTTATCTTTATTTACAAATATACATGCAGAGGGTTGGATTCAGGTAAATAGCAGGGTGCTCTTACAAGCAACAACAGGTTACATCAGTTCCAAAATAATTCCTGCTACTTAAGAGGAATGTCACCTCTTCCCCCGCCAATCAACTCCTGTCTATTTCAAGCTGCTGCTTCCTTTGTTCTTTTACACTGATGGGGGGCAGGTGAGTCACCTTACCTTCTCACTTCAACCCCTCCACTCAAGTGCTTTTATGCAAATGCCCGAAGTCTTCGGGCAAAGATGGGAGAACTGGAATGTTTGGTGGCTAGGGAAAACATTGCCATAGTAGGTATAACAGAAACCTGGTGGAATGCGGAGAACCAGTGGGATACTGCAATTCCAGGATATAAACTCTATAGGAGGGACAGAGAGGGGCGTGTTGGAGGTGGGGTGGCCATCTATGTCAAAGAGGGGGTAGAATCCACCAGAGTAGAGCTGGAGGGGGGCTCTGACTCCTCCGTAGAATCACTGTGGGTTAGATTACCAGGCTCAAAGAGTGATGTAATAGTAGGGGCATGCTACCGTCCTCCAGATCAAAAACCTGAAGGGGATCTTGAAATAAGGAAGCAAATCAGGGAGGTGTCAACGAGAGACAGGGTTGTAGTCATGGGGGACTTCAATTATCCTCACATCGACTGGGTCAATTCATGCTCAGGTCATGAAAGAGAGACTGGATTTCTGGATATGTTGAATGACTGTGCCTTAGAGCAGCTTGTCACGGAACCGACCAGAGGACAGGTGACTCTGGACTTGATATTGTGTGGCACTCAAGATCTGATCAGGGAGGTAAATGTTACCGAACCGTTGGGGAATAGTGACCATGCTGCGATCTGTTTCGCCATGCATGTCGGAGGGAGAGTGCCGAGCAAATCTGACACGAAAACCCTTGACTTCCGAAGGGCAGACTTCCCCAAAATGAGAAGACTAGTTAAGAAAAAGCTGAAAGGGAAGGTAAAAAGAGTCCAATCGCTCCAGAGTGCATGGAGGCTGTTTAAAACAACAGTCATAGAGGCCCAGCGGGAGTGTATCCCACAAAGGAGGAAGGGCTCGACCAAGTCCAGGAGGATGCCAGCACGGTTAACAAGCACAGTTAAGGAGGCTATAAAAGGCAAGGAAGCTTCCTTCCGTAAATGGAAGTCTTGCCCTAATGAGGAAAATAAACAGGAGCACAAACTGTGGCAAAAGAAATGTAAAAAGATGATACGGGAGGCCAAGAAAGACTTTGAGGAACATATGGCAGGCAACATAAAAGGGAATAATAAAAGCTTCTTCAAATATGTTAGAAGCAGGAAACCTGCCAGGGAAACGGTTGGTCCGCTGGATGGTGAGGGAGAGAAAGGGGTGATAAAAGGGGACTTGGAGACTGCAGAGAAATTAAATGAGTTCTTTGCATCTGTCTTCACGGCAGAAGACCTCGGGCAAATACCGCTGCCAGAACGGTCTCCCCTGACTAAAGAATTAAGTCAAATAGAGGTTAAAAGAGAAGATGTCTCAGACTTAATTGACAAAATAAAGATCAATAAATCACCAGGCCCGGATGGCATCCACCCAAGAGTTCTGAAGGAACTCAAGAATGAAGTTGCTGACCTCTTGACCAAAATATGCAACTTGTCCCTTAAAACGGCCACTGTGCCAGAGGATTGGAGGATAGCTAATGTCACGCCAATCTTTAAAAAAGGAAGGAGGGGGGACCCGGGAAACTACAGGCCGGTCAGCCTAACATCTGTTCCAGGGAAGATGGTGGAAAGTCTCATTAAGGATAAAATCTTAAAATACATAGAAGAACAAGCTCTGCTGAGGGAGAGTCAGCATGGCTTCTGCAAGGGGAAGTCTTGCCTCACAAACCTGTTAGAATTTTTTGAAAAGGTCAACAGGCATGTGGATGCGAGCGAACCCGTGGATATTATATATCTGGATTTTCAGAAGGCGTTTGACACGGTCCCTCATGAAAGGCTCCTGCGAAAATTCCACAGTCAGGGAATAAGAGGGCAGGTCCTCTTGTGGATTAGGAACTGGTTGAAGACCAGGAAACAGCGAGTGGGAGTCAATGGGCAATTTTCACAATGGCGAGAGGTGAAAAGCGGTGTACCCCAAGGATCGGTCTTGGGACCGGTGCTTTTCAACTTATTCATAAATGACCTGGAGTTGGGGATAGGCAGTGAGGTGGCCAAGTTTGCGGATGACACTAAACTTTTCCGGGTGGTAAAGACCAGCAGGGATTGTGAAGAGCTCCAGAAGGATCTCTCCAAACTGGGAGAATGGGCAGCAAAATGGCAGATGCGCTTCAATGTAAGTAAGTGCAAAGTGATGCACATTGGGGCAAGAAACCAAAATTTTACATATACGCTGATGGGTTCTGAGTTGTCTGTGACGGATGAAGAGAGAGATCTTGGGGTGCTGGTGGACAGGTCGATGAAAGTGTCGACCCAGTGTGCGGCGGCTGTGAAGAAGGCCAATTCCATGCTCGGGATTATTAAAAAGGGGATTGAGAATAAAACGGCCAATATCATTATGCCTTTGTACAAATCGATGGTAAGGCCACATCTGGAGTATCCAGTTCTGGTCACCATACCTCAAAAAGGATATAGTTGAATTGGAAAAGGTGCAGAAAAGAGCGACCAGAATGATTTGTGGGCTGGAGCACCTCCCTTACGAGGAAAGGCTACAGCGTCTGGGGCTTTTCAGCCTAGAAAAAAGGCGCCTGAGGGGGGACATGATTGAGACTTATAAAATTATGCATGGGATGGAGAGAGTGGATAGAGGGAAATTCTTCTCCCTCTCGCACAACACCAGAACCAGGGGACACGCACTAAAATTGAGTGGAGGGAGAGTTAGAACAGACAAAAGAAAATATTTCTTTACCCAGCGTGTGATTCATCTGTGGAACTCCTTGCCACAGGATGTGGTGATGGCACCTAGCCTAGATGCCTTTAACAGGGGTTTGGACAAATTCATGGAGGAAAAGACCATCACAGGTTACAAGCCATAAGCAACCTCCTGGTTTTTTTTGTTTTTGTTTTTTTTTTGTGGGTTTTCTCTGTGCCAGGTGCAAGGGAGTGGCGACTGGACACTGGTATCTTGTTGTCTCATGTGCTCCCTGAGGCATCTGGTGGGGCCACTGTGTGACACAGGAAGCTGGACTAGATGGGCTTTTGGCCTGATCCAGCAGGGCTCTTCTTATGTTCTTAAGTGGTATACTAGCTAAAAACCCTTTAAAGGCTTCCCCCTACAGGGTAATTCAGAGCCATTAACACCTCATTCAGAGAGTCATCCACTGGCTTGTGAAGGATCAGGAGTGATCTGTTGACAGAAGAGTTGGCCAGCTGGTAGCTGCTGCCTAGTTCTGAAACAATATTATTAAAAAGATGACATATACTCTGGGTTCGCTACTGTCACTGTGTTGTGTTCTTAAGGTTTAGAAATCTCATGAGGACTTGGGAGCAAAATGAACATTGAAATATGTAACCTATTGATTAATGAATGAAATTGCCAAGAAAGGCAGGGGAGGTAAGGGGCAGGATCATTTGCCCCACTTCTTGCCACCTCAGCTGCAGTTGAGTGGGCAGAGAGAACAAGGAGGAGTCAACAGAAGGTGGCACCTTATTTTCTCTTGTCCCTCCAGCATCACTGGAAAAAGAATGGAGCCGCCACTGTCTTGCAGGGAAGGGAGGGAGGGAGGGAAGGCAGGCCTCCCCCGCTCTTGTTTGAGATGGGGTTCAGTGGGACAGGGTCCTGTCAAATCCCCTCCCC
This sequence comes from Plestiodon gilberti rubricaudatus, assembly GCA_026170595.1. Classification (NCBI taxonomy): domain Eukaryota; kingdom Metazoa; phylum Chordata; class Lepidosauria; order Squamata; family Scincidae; genus Plestiodon; species Plestiodon gilberti. The sequence goes on along the minus strand of JANXHW010000003.1, from coordinate 60,389,802 downwards.
CCCTTTAAGAGGCTTAGGCCCACTTTGGACTAATTAGTTCCCCTTTTCCACTCACAAGTCCATCAGTCAGAGTCCATAAACCAAGGCAGCCAGCAAAGCCAAGTCAGGATAAGTCTACAAGCCAGTTCAGTCTACCTGCTTACTTTCCTTCTCTCTGCTACCCACACCCTTCTTTCCTCCAGGTGCTGCTTTTATCCCTGAAGACCTGGTTGCCTCCAGTGGCTGCAGCTGTGCAGCATGCTGAATTCTAAAGCCCCCTGGGCTTTAACCCCTTATTCCCCAGATTTGCCTGAGCAAGGGGCCACTGTAGACACCACAAACAATCTCCTCAGGGAAATCTTCCGCATTCTTCAATACAGACAGTGGCAGCATTTGCACCCCATCTGAAGTGGCATTTTGGTTCGGGCTGTGCCAGAGCTGGTTGGAAGTCATGTAGGAGACCCTGCGTGTTGCCTTTGCCCCACTGAATGGCTCCGATGGCGAGGGGGCGGGGAGTAAGGAAGGGTTCAGAGCGGGGCGGAACTTAGTGCTACTGGTTGATGGCAAAGAGTATCAGGTCCCACAGACCTTAGGATAAAAAGGCCAACTGTGCTCATTCACTCCCTGTGTGGGGAACACGGTTCCCCCTCTCCTGCTAGCTTGTAAGAAGACTTGGGAAAAGCCCATGACCAGCTGCATCTTGCTCGACCATCTTATTCAGACCTACAAATAATGCCAGATCCTGGGAGCTTCCTGGCTCAGAGATAAACAGGATGTGCCTTCAGATGCGTAGTAACGTAGGGGGCCCTGATGTACAGGGCCCCAGGCGCCGAGCTTCCGGGGGGCGCTCTCCTCGGACTAGAAACTGGAGCGCGGCGCCCGCCCGCAGCCATAATAGGCAGGCGGCGCTCCAGCTTTCAAGTCCGAGGTGAGCAACAGCGTCGTCTAGGCAACGCGCAGCGCGCGCCCAGACCCTGTGGCTGCGGGAGCGCGCTGTGCGTGTTGCCTAGACGACGAGGACGCTCTTCTCGAATTCAAAAGCTGGAGTGGCTGCGGGCGGGCGCCGCACTCCAGCTTTCGAGCGTCATTTGACGTCACGTGACGTCACACGTCACGTGACATCAGGGGGCGCTTGGCCAGCCCCCACCCTCCTAGCCCCAGGCGGCAGGAGGGCTGAAGACGCCACTGTGTGCCTTTAGCACCTGCCCTCCTTCACCAGCTTCACAATAGGTCTAGCCCACCCCCAAGTGTGCACACTCTCTGCCTTCCTAATATCCAAGGATCATCCATGCAGTGCACCCTCTGATAGGTCCATGTGCTACAGCCTCCCAGCCAGGTGTGCCTGTTTGTGGGGATGCACAGTGTGAAATGTCTGATGAGGTGCTCTTTGTCTCCTGCTGTGTCTGGGTGGTTAGAGAGCAGCTTTGTGGAGTAACTGGTCTGTATTCTAGACCTGCTTCCCCTTCTTGTCTTGTTCCTACCATGGTTGTTTACCCAGGCACTTTCCCCCCCCCCAAAAAAAAAAATCAGCACGCCAGTCAGAGGTTTGGATTTAGGATCACTTTATTAATTGAATAACAATAACAACATAAAAAAAATACCTGCAGCAGGAAACCTAACTTGGTACACCCCCCCTGGCTTCTAGGTTGGGGAAAACGAGTCTAGCCATCTGCCTCCCCCAGACAGAAATAAGCATGATATCCTGGCTCAAGCCATGCTCGGTCCACGACAGAGTCAGCCTACCCCTATTCTACCCCTATTCTAGCCTACCCACGACCGAGTCAACCTACCCAGCCTACCCCTACCCGGAGTCAGCCTACCTCTATTGGCTACCCAATAGCCAACCCCTGCTACTGTCTGCTATGGAGACAGACTGTCACTGTTTCTCCTGCCACTTCGCAGGTCAGAGAATCTTGCCTTGACACATCAGGCCTTCATCAGGCATCAAAGGACAAAAAAGTGCAGTCACAGGAGAGTTTCTAGTCTCTCTCCAGGATTGCAGGTTCCTGCCAACTTTCAAGCACATGTTCATAAAAACTATGAGAGCTACAGTGATGATTCTTTTTCCTCTGGCTATTGAATTAATTGACTGACATATGGGTTTAGGGGAAAAAACCTGAGATCTAGCAGAATTCCTTATGATGATACATGCCTCATCAGAAATGTAGATAATACACAAGGGAGTTACTCCATGGAATGGATTAACAAAAGATTATGAAGAGCACAGGCAGATGATTCACACATGTACACTGGCTGCAGCTTAAATAGTCCACGAGATTTCACTTGTATACGGACCACATGAAGAGCCTTGACTGTGAAGAAGGTTCGAAACAGATATTGCCTACATCAGCCAGCCATTTCTATGTTCGCAGTGGCTAAAAAAAAAAGTACTGCTGTGATCACAGAAATGGCCCACAGTCTAATCCGGAATCCAGTTACAGAGTATTGTATTTAAGTCAATTTATTCTAATTGAAGTCATTAGGACTAAAATCAGCTTAAAGGCAAATCCTCTAGTTTACTGGTAGGTGGTCCACAGCCAGAGGTTCAGATAATGTCAGGAAGAGTTAATTAGTATTTTTAGAAGCAGAGATGGCTTGAATATTTCTGACACAGTTTGGAGTCGGAAAGATGGAAATGTTGTGTACATGATCAGAAGTTAAATGCTATTCCAATAGTTTGTTTTTCCTTTTTGAGTTCCTGACTCCTTCATACTAAGGATTTATGCCAACCAATCTTCATGTGATGCACCAGTGCTAAGCTGATGCAGTGCTTGGAACATCACATAGTGAACATGGACACAACAAGTCTTAGAATTGTGTTGGGTTCTGTAATCTAATCAGCAGTATCTCCCAATCATCAGTGTTAAACTTACAGCGCAGTCCTATCTCCCAACAGCGGCAGTGCTTAGGCCTGGTGTTGAGTGTCGCAAATGTACCAGAGCCGTAGCTAGAGGGAGCTGGGTGGCTGATCACCCCCCAGTTCACGGCCGGGGGTTGTCATTGTCGCTGCAGTTGCAATGCGGCGATGAGGTTTTTTGCTCCACTTCGGAGGTGGCGGCTGCTGCGTCGTGTTTGGAGGCTCCTGGAGGGCGGGCAGCAGTGAGAAAAGGTTGCGCCCAATCACCCGCCCATCCCCCAGGCCTGTTTTTGGCTGCTGACGGCCAAATAGTCACTTCCTGGGGGCGGGGCTTCTGGTTTGTGACGTCAAGGAGGGTGTCATCTTGCACTGCCGCCCCCGCCCCCCGCAGACTGTAGCTATGCCACTGAAGTGTACCATAAAGCATGTTTGCAGCACCTGGAGAGTAGGTGGTGCCGGCGCCAGGGTCTTCACCGCCACTCCACCAACAAGTCCAGCGCCCTACGCCACGGAGCATGTAAGTCCTGAACTGGGTGGCGCAGGGGGCTGGGGGGTGGGAGAAGAGCGGGGAGGGAGAGTAATGGGAGAAGGATGGAGAGGGGGTGAATTGGGCCTGAAAGGGGGAAGGATTGGCGTCCTCGTCGGACACCACCATGTCCTACCCTCTCTCCCAGGCCTCCAGCCCTGACACAGGGCTTCGTGTGTGTGTGTGTGTGTGTGTGTGTGTGTGAGAGAGAGAGAGAGAGAGAGAGAGAGAGAGAGAGAGGCTTACCAGATCGCCGACCGGGATGGAGCGACCTTCCCTTAAGGGGTGGGGCGCGGGGGGGGGGAGAACGCGACACGCTCTGGTAAGCCTAGAGACAGACAGACAGAGAGAGAGAGAGAGAGAGAGAGAGAGAGAGAGAGAGAGAGAGAGAGAGAGAGTTGAGGCAAACTCTGAACTACCATAAATCAAATTACAGCAATCTCAAATTGCAGCAATCAATGACCAAGTTCTCAAAGTATTCAAGTACAAAACAAGAAGCAGTTAAAAAAAAAGATCTGTGATGATGCATGATTATAGCTAGGCTTACCATATTTTTCAAACTTCAAACCGGGACACCCCCCCAAACCCCCCCAAGGTAAATAATTACTTAATGTCAAAGCAACGAAAAAGCAAGGCCAAAGAACCACAACCAATCGTAAAGCACAACGAAAAAGCACTCAGAAACAGCCCAAACCAACCGCAAACTAGCATCCACCACGAAAAAGCAATCTAAACCACAACGAAAAAGCCATCAGAAACAGTCCAAACCATCCGCAAAGTACCCTCCACAATGAAAAAGCAATTCTAAACCACAACGAAAAAGCAGAAAAAAGAAGCATAAATGTCACAATAAAGCAGAAATCCCAATAAAAAATCCTTTTAATGACTAAATTATCGAAGAAAGGGGGGCGAAGCGCCCCCTTTTGCCGCGCAAAGCTTGGCCGGATTTTTTAAAATAATTAATTAATAAAGTAAAGGGGGCGCGAAGCGCGTCCGAAATTTTTAAATAAATAATTAATAAAGTAAAGGGGGCGCGAAGCGCCCCCTCTTCCCAGGCGAAGCGCGGCCGAAATTTCTAAATAAATAATTAATATTTCTATTAAAAACAATAAAAAATACGCTTACCTGGTCGCTGGTCACTGGTCGGTGGTCGTTGCTGCTGTTGCTGCTGGGGCCGCGGCAAGCAGGCACCGGGAGAAGCACAGCCTGCTCGCCTGCGTTGCGCGAGCCCTGGAGCTCGCGCAACACGGGCAAGAAGCAGGCTGTGCTTCTCCCGGTGCCGCTGCGAGACCACTGGCACCGGGAGAAGCACAGCCTGCGAGACCAGCAGCACCGGGAGAAGCACAGCCTGCTCGCCCGCGTTGCGCGAGCCTCCAGGAGGTTCGCGCAACACGGGCAAGAAGCAGGCTGTGCTTCTCCCAGTGCCGCTGGTCTCGCAGCGGCACCGGGAGAAGCACAGCCTGCTCGCCCGTGTTGCGCGAGCCCAGGAGGTTCGCGCAACACGGGCAAGAAGCAGGCTGTGCTTCTCCCGGTGCCGCTGCGAGACCTGCGGCACCGGGAGAAGCACAGCCTGCTCGCCCGCGTTGCGCGAGCCCTGGAGCTCGCGCAACACGAGCAAGAAGCAGGCTGTGCTTCTCCCGGTGCCGCTGTGAGACCAGCGGCAAGGAGAGAAGCACAGCCTGCTTGCCCGCGTTGTGCGAGCCTGCTAGAGGCTCGCGCTGGCCGGGCAAGCAGGCTGTGCTTCTCCGGTCTCCCAGCGGCACCGCATGGAGCCGCTGGGAGACCGGAGAAGCACAGCCTGCTTGCCCGGCCAGCGCGAGCCTCCAGCAGGCTCGCGCAACACGGGCAAGCACTGTGCTTCTCCCGGTGCCGCTGACGACCGGGAGAAGCACCCGCTCGCCGCGCCGCCATCTTCTTCTTCTTTTTTTTAATTTCAAACTTCCCGGCATCTTGGGTCACGAAATCTCGCATGATCCAAGATGTCGGCGCCCAAATCTCGTGAGGGCATGCCCTCACGAGATTTGGGCGCCGACATCTTGGATCACGCGAGATTTCGTGACCCAAGATGCTGCCCGGTAAGTTTAAAATTTTTTAAAAAGATGGCGGCGCCCATTCGTCCCCCGGGACACGACCGGGAATCGGGTCCGATTTCCGGGACTGTCCCGGCAAAACCGGGACGAACGGTAAGCCTAATTATAGCTATGGGGTTTATAAAATCCATTACATTGATGGCCAGCATTTGGTTAAAAACTACAATACATTTTTGTGTGACATTTTACAGGGTAAAAAAAACCCCTCTTTGTGCTGCAAGTCTTCTGAGTAGACCTGCCTAGAATTGTGCTGTAGGCAGATCTACTCAGAAGTCAGTCCCATTGATTTCAGTGATGTTTATAGGATTGCACCTTTACTGATGCAAGTAAGAATATAAATTATTTAGATCTCCTGGAAAAAGGAAACTCTAAGTAGAGCTAGATTTAATCATTAGGCAGCAAAGAGATTTTCTAACACTTATCTTACTGACATCATTTTCAAGCCAAATCATTAAAATAATTATAGCAAAGGAATAAGCAGCTAACAGCCCAGTCCAGCCCAAGGCCTCAGCGGCACAATTCAGGCACAATTGCAGCCTAAGTGCTTTAGGCCCGAGTTGTGCCTGAATTGTGCCGCAGAGGCCGAATTTGTGCTGCAATTGTGACTGAATTGGGTTCCGGCACAATTCAGGCACAACTGCACAATTCAGGCACAATTGCGGCCTAAAAGTGGGCGTGTTGGGGGCGTGTCAGGGGAATGATGGGGGCAGTTACGAAATTTGTTCCAGTTCCAGACACTGGAGAGCCCCTGACACGCCCCCTCAAGCCCAACTCAGGCACAAAATTTGGGTCAACAAAAAGGGTGGACCCAAATGTGAGGAGACCCATAGGAGCCATTTTACCTTACCCACACCAGCCCTCTCCTGAAAAGTACTAACACCCTGGGCCCGAGTTGGGCCTGAGGTAGGACGGAACAGTTGTGGCCTAACTCTGGAACCGGACCAAATAGTTACCCTATCAGCACCCAGCCCCACCCAGCCTCTTTCCCACAAAAGCCCAGCCCCAGCCCTCCACTCCACTCCACTCACTCACTCACTCTCTCTCTCTCTCTCTCTCTCTGAGCACGTGGTGTGGGGTTCTGTCCCCCAGCAGCCACAAAGTGGGACTTTGAAAACTTTTCTAACACCCCACTTCTCTCTTCTCTTCTCCTCTCTCCTCTCTGCCCCCCTCTAGGGCAGAGAGGGCTGTTCTGCCTGTGGCCAAACTTTTTACTGCTGTGCCTGGGCAGCTCTCTCCATGCAAGTGTTTGCTAACCCATGTCTTTCTCCCAGCCCCTCTCCCCCCCCCCACAGGCAACAACACCAGCAGGTAAGTGCAGGTAAGAGCAGGGTTCGTGCTGACATGTGGTCTGACTTCTGCCTCTTTGCATAGAGAAATATAGGTAGGATACATGCCTCTATACCAATGTCTTGTCTCATAGCTGCCTGCATAGCCTGCCATGATATGCCTCTATACCAATGTCTTGTCTCGTGTCTGCCTGCAATGCCTGCCATGATATGCCTCTATACCAATGTCTTGTCTCATGTCTGCCTGCAATGCCTGCCATGATATGCCTCTGTACCACTGTCTTGTCGCATGTCTGCCTGTATTAATGATATGAGGCATGTCTGCCTGTATTAATGATATGAGCACACAATGCCATGAGTGTGGAACTGTAACCCATATGTAGACACCAGCTGTCCCCCCCCCCTCTTTTCTCCACAGGGTCTACTGACAGGTCAGTATTGCTAGGATTGCCATGGTTGTGACCCCCAAGTTGTGTTGTTGTCTCTCTCTTTGACCCCTTTCCCTTACAGGATCATGCTCACCTTACACCCAGGGAAGGAGCGCAGACCATGCTATGTATCTCACACCACTCAGCTGTGTTTGATTTCTCTCCCTGCAGGCCTTTGCAACCGGCACACTGGCATTCCTTCAATGGCGATTGCTACCACACACCAGCTGCCAAGGAACACCCCCGTGATTTATGTCTCCCCAGGAATGTCCACCACCACCTACCTTCTGGGGAGCACCCCTGGGCCTGCAGTCTGGTTGCCCCATGGTCGTCTGCCTCGATGCTGCCAGAGGTCTGGGAGCCTGCCCTGCAACCCTCCTCAGCTGCTGCTGCTGCTCCACCTCCCTGGCTGTCGTACTTGCTGTCCCTCCTCTTTCTATGGAGCAGGCTGTGGTTCCACAGGGAAAGAGCCTGCGTCTCCAGGTCCATGGGGCATGCCTGCTGCTGCTGCTACGTTCTGAGTGGCTGCTGTGCCTACCCCTGGCAGCCTTGCCTGGCCATCTCTGCCAATGTTCCAGAACAATAAAGATGCCCCTTGGGCAAAGGCCCCTTGAACAACATGACCACAATGTTACACAAGCACTGCCCCACACACACAGAGACAGCGCCCAGCACACAAGACCCTGCATGAATCCCAGCCAGGGCCTGCCGCAGCCAGCCCAGGGAGAACACAGCAGGGGGGCTGCCAGACCCTCTGGGCTCAGAGGGGAGGGAGGAGTTGGGGGGCCTCTCAGGCAGGCAACCACTGACAGGCGACATGGCGCACGTCCGCCACGTCCGTGAAGAGCCCTTTCAGCAACTGGGGCTCTCACCCACCCTCGGTCCGCCCGTCAATGGTGTCCGTGTCCGCCCGTCAACGGTGTCCGTTTCCGCCCTCAGTCCGCCCGTCAACGGCGTCCGTTTCCCCCCATCAACGGCGTCTGTTACCGCCCTCGGTCCGTCTGCATGAGAGGCGGCCGTTCCTGCATTGCCTCCATCTGCGAAGTGACCCCTGTGTCCCTATTGGTCTCTGCAGACCCCTCTCCCTGTATCCCTCTCCCACCAGCCTTGTTGTCTGTCTGTTTCTGACCCACCCGTGCCCCTCCCCAGCACCCCCTGTCTGTGTGCCTGCCTCCCCTCCCACTCCCTGATGATGGACGCTGGCATCCCCCACCCCGCTGGAGTGCCTGCCGCGAGGCGCCGACGTTGCCCCATCTGGGGGTGTGATGAGCTGCGTGAGCCCTTCACGCTCGCAGCAGACAAGCCCAAGGCATCTCTCGGTCTTGGCCGGGGCACGGAGCAGAAGGCATGCCGGGATGCCTTCTTTGTGGGCATAGCCACGGCCCTGGAGGCCCATGGCTTCAGGCAGCGCACGGGCATGTCCTGGCAGAGGCGGTTCCAGACTTCATGAGACCCCCCTTGTGTGTGACGTTCCCACCCCCTCCCCCCATGACTCCCACGTGCAGCCTCAACGTGGCTTGGGGGTGGCATCGCCTTCTGCAGGAGGGAGGGCAGTGGCACTCCCCCCTGCGACAGGTGGCTAATGCCCAGGGTGCCCTGGGGCAGCTGGCACTGGCACAACCTCTGCCCTTCTGCTGACTGTCGCACGCCCAGTGCCTGCAGGCCCACCTGTGGCTGCCCATCTGCTGCGAACGCTGCAGCAGCTGTGGTAGGTGCACACAGACGAGCTGAGGAGGGGGCTCTTAGCTTCCACAAGACTGACAGCTCCCCACAGGTGCTTGCCTGCCTCTGTGGTAAGTTTTGCCTCGATCCTGGCCCACTGCTCTTGCCTCCTGCCTAAGTCAGGCACAGTTGCAGCCTAACTTGGTCCTATTTTGGGCCCCAATTGTGCTACAATTGGGCCTCAACTGTGCCTGAGTTGGGCTGAGTTGGGCTGGACTGAGCCCTAAGATGAATAACAATGTGCAGACTCAGGTACTGTTAATCCTTAAAATACTTAATAGAGAACAAAAGGAATACCAAACTTCCTAGTGCAGTGCATGCGGACATCTGTGTGAAAGTAATTAGATATTTGAAAATTCATTTTAATTCCATTTGGAACATTGGCAGTCTGTCAGATTCAAAAAATACTTTACATACAGTATTCTCTTTAGCAATACTGCTGTGCTAAAAATATGTATACACTGCAAATGAAAGAATTTTGGTTTTACAACAGGGTCTAGCAATTAGGGAATCTGACAGACAGAAGTGCTCATAATTAAATAGGTATCAATATTCATGGATCACAGAACCAGATTTTTCAGCTTTTGTGTATATGAGTCCCTCTAGTGGTGTCTGCATTTATAGTGCCTCAGCTTTTCCATAATATTTTCATTTCTGAAAAGTCAGCCGTGTCAGAGCCAATGTCTCTCAGTGCTATGCTATCATCAAGACCTTATAATGGAATCTGGGCTCAAATATTTTAATGATTCCCATGAACTGAGGTCTATTGATTTGTGGCATGGAGGTACAGAAATGGAAACGTAGGAGTTGCAAACTATGACTGATTTAATGAAGGCACGTAATGCCCTGGGTAGCCAATGGGGGTATATCTTCCTGCACAAATTCATCTTAGGTATTGAAGGCTGCTAAAGCATTGATCCGTGCTTTTCCCTTATAGAAAGAACAGCTTTTGCATGCGCTCTCTCTCTCTCTCTCTCTCTCTCTCTCTCTCTCTCTCTCTCTCTCTCTCTCTCTCTCACACACACACACACACACACACACACACACACACAGAGTCTTAGCTGGCCATGGATTTTTGCGAGAAAGCAGAAGTGACAGAAGCAAAATGACATCTACAAGAAAATCAATCTACTTCTGCCGACCGTAATTGTAAGTACAGTCCCTGCTGTAAGAATTGCCGGCTAAGTTGCATGCTTGTGAAGTTACTGGGGTTAACATGGAACAAAAGAAGGAATGTCAGTAAACTGATTGCAATGACCATTTGAAGTCATGAAAAGCCACCTGTCCGGGCTCACCCCTCCTTGCTCTCTTCTTTTGTAGGTGAATATCTAGTCACCGTGGTTTGGGCAAGACAGTCTGTTCGACGTCTAAGTTGATCGTAACTAAAAGTATGTGCATGCTCCTTGTGACCCAGCTGGCAGCAGGACTGTAAAGGAAGAAGACAATGAATCCAGAGAATTTAACATCCCAGAGTTTGCTTTCAGAAATCCACAACAGCACCAGCAATCTGTTCTTAGGGCTCCAGCTGGTTCAGTTCTTCAAGCCTCTCATCATTCCTTGCTATTCTCTCGTGGTTTTCGTTGGCATCATAGGGAACTACCTCCTGATCTATGTGATCTGCAAGACCAAAAAGATGCACAATGTCACCAACTTCCTTGTGGGTAACTTGGCATTCTCCGACATGCTCATGTGTGCCACCTGTGTTCCCCTGACTCTGGCATATGCCTTTGAGCCCCGGGGCTGGGTCTATGGACACTTCATGTGCTACTTTGTGTTCCTTATGCAGCCAGTCACCGTCTTCGTGTCTGTTTTCACCCTGACCGTCATTGCTGTGGACAGGTACTATGCCATGGTTTATCCACTCCGGAGGAGGCTCACAATCCCGATCTGTGTCTATATTCTGGCTGCTATCTGGCTGCTGAGTGGCGTCCTGGCTGCCCCGGCCTTGGTCTGCACATACCATACCGAATTCCCCAAACTGGATCTCTCTATCTGTGAAGAATTTTGGTTTGGCATGGAAAGGGATCGATTAGCTTATGCCTACAGTACCCTCATCCTCACATATGTACTGCCCTTAACAGTCATCTCTGTGTCCTACCTGAGGATCTCCGTTAAGCTGAAAAACCGAGTGGTCCCAGGAAATGTCACCCGGAGCCAAGTTGAGAACGACAGAGCCAGAAGGAGGAAGACCTTTCGCTTGCTGGTCTTGGTGGTGGTGGCCTTTGGAGTTTGCTGGCTGCCTTTGCACATCTTTAACATGATCAAGGACATTGACATTAAGCTGATTGATAAGCAGTATTTTAATATCATTCAGCTCCTTTGCCACTGGTTTGCAATGATGTCTGCTTGCACCAATGCCTTCCTTTATGCCTGGCTGCATGACAGCTTCAGGGGAGAGCTGAAGAAAATGTTTGCCTGGCGGAAGAAAAAGATCGGTCCTGCCACAAATTGTATTGTGGCTAGTGTGGTACTGTAAATGTGGTCTTTTCTTAGTTGTTTGGCTGCCTTGTTGCTAGTGATGAGTATTAAACATCTCCCATTGCATTGTAGTTGAGACGTGGGCATTCTCAAGGGCCGTGGGTAGCTAAGTTTAACCAAACCCAAACAATGTGACACAAAACTGTGAATTCTTGACCCAGAATAAATGATATGAATGAAATGTGTACATAATTTCTTACTTTGCACAATGTATTTTATTTTTGAAAAAAAGAAATGTTTAGCAAACAATGGATTATTTGGGAATTGGAGTTGGGGAAAAAGTAATGAAGGGAGAAACTATGTGTCTTTTGTTAAAGAGCAACAAGGGTACAAAAGAAAACGGACAATGATGAAGGAGAAGTGAATCTGAAAACAAAGAATTAGGCGTTCAGATTTCCAGAAGAGAACCCACAGTATCCATGCCATGGGGTTTGTGTGTGTGTGTGTGTGTGTGTGTGTGTGTGTGTGTGTGTGAGATATATATATATATATATATATATATATATATATATATATATATATATATATATATATATATATATATATATATATTTTGCCTAAAGCAGAATGTGAGATAGATTTCCTGCTCAGGCAAAACAGCTGGAGAATTTCAGATAAGTTAAACAATTTTGATAAAATAAGTGAAACTTCTTAGGGTTTCAACCATACTTATTTACTGGAGACTCTCAGCATTAACAGTTCTCTGGTTTCCACTGCTTGGAACTATCAATGCAATTCAATATACAGTTATATACAGTAATTACAGTTGCAATTATATACAATATAATTGCACTATCAATGCAATTCAATATACAGCCTCACTTAAAGTCATTTCGTTTAAAGTCGTTTCATTTTAATGTTGATAGGAAAATGCCATGGGAATGTTTACATTTATTAATTAGCCTATGGTAAAATTGGTTTCAACATAAGTCGATTCACTTAAAGTTGCAGTTTCCAAGAAGAACCTATCGACAACTTTAAGTGAGGACTTGATGTACACAATGTTTAAAATCCCAGTTGCCTGTCATTGAGTCTGAGCTAAAAAGATAAACGTGGTCAAATGGGAAAGGACTGGTCTAAACCTCAGTAATCCTAGAGCCAGGGTAGATTCCATGAGTCTAACATTGAAGCTTCTGGTCTTTCCTCCCTATGTTCTTTAAAACTGAACTAGTAAAGGAGAAAGCTTAGTCAGGGCTCTATCAAACCCCAGGTTGGTTCAAACAACAAATTAAGTGAGCTCTCTTCTTTTGGAATGAATAATAGCCATTAAATAGCCAGTGGAGGGAGAGTTAGAACAGACAAAAGAAAATATTTCTTTACCCAGCGTGTAATTCATCTGTGGAACTCCTTGCCACAGGATGTGGTGATGGCACCTGGCCTGGATGCCTTTAAAAGGGGTTTGGACAGATTCATGGAGGAAAAGACCATCACAGGTTACAAGCCATAAGCAACCTCCTGGTTTTAGAAGTGGGTTTTCTCTGTGCCAGGTGCAAGGGAGTGTCAACGGGAGACAGGTTATCTTGTTATCTTGTGTGCTCCCTGAGGCATCTGGTGGGGCCACTGTGTGATACAGGAAGCTGGACTAGATGGGCTTTTGGCCTGATCCAGCAGGGCTCTTCTTATGTTCTTATAAAAGGGAAGATTGCTCATCCCTACCATAAATCTATTGTTTGACCCAATATCAGTTGTAGTCTGATGATGTGTGTCCAAAGGACTGACCATTTCCCAGGGTTGGTGCCCTCGAATTACATGAAGTGGAGGGAGTCTTGGTGTCTAAGAAGCATAACAGCAAGGAGAAGACCCTTCCTTCTTTTGCCAGTCCTGCCATGTCTTGCACTGTATTCTCTCCTGCAGAACCAGCATCAACAAGGCTTCCTTGGACAGCTGCCAAGAGCCTAGCAGCACATGGGGGGAGGAGGAGCACTACTGATGCCTGCCCAAACCACACCCACGGAGGACTGAGCCACTCAGCTGGCTGGCTGAGCCCCCCTCCCCTTACCATGATGGTGGACATACATAACATTTGGGGGGCTGGCCACAGCAACAACAGTGTTCAAGCTGGTGGCTACTGCCTGCTATATCCCTCCCCCACACTGACCCATGTCACAAGGCAGGAGGGGTCCACCTGAGGTCATCTTTGTGAAAACCTCTTTGAGCCTGTTGCTGGCCCTGTTCTCCAGCACGGCCTCCCTCCAATAAAAAAAGGAAGAAAAACAAGTAGCTGAACTGTATAGCTCAGCTGAGAATATGGATCTGGATATTCATATCATTTTGCTATATAATGTATTCATATTATTATATAGCAAAATGATATCAATCCAGATCCTGTCCAACCATCTTTATCAGACAGGGTTTTATTGTCAAATCCTGCAATTAAGAGTTGAGCTTAGACAGTTCTGGTGAAAAAAAAAAAAACATGTTGTTTGACTAAGGCCCCAACCTGACTGTGGCCTTGTGCTGCCAGAACTAGTGCAAATGGCAAGAGACGTGGCTCGTGTCTGGCAGAGGCTCCAGGAGGCTCCTCAGGCCCTGGTGTGTTGGCGGTGGTGAGATGGGGAGGTTTGGGGGTGTTCTGGGGCAGGAAAGGGGAGGGCAGGAGTGGGGACCAGGTCGTCGGAGGAGGATCTCAGCAGTAAATGCACACGCCAGATCCTATCCACCATTTTTGGCCGGCCCCACTCCTTTCTCTCCTTGGATATATGCCAGCTATATAGCTGATGTGGAGTCCAAGGAGACCCATAACCCACCAGGAGGCCTATGCAGCGGTAAGTGAATGAATGAATGAATGAAACCTTTATTGGCATAAAGACAAACATACATAAAATATAAATAGCAAACAGACAAACAATATCATAAAACACAGACTAATCCAAACACATAAAACAATATCTAAGACAGTCAGAATAAGTGGATACAACAACAGCAACTGTAAAGGACCCTCTAGATATTAAGATATATTAGGGATCTCAACTGCCATCTATAGCCAATAGCGTCATATGAAGGAGAGATCACTTCGACGTTTTATTAATAAATCCAGATAGTTAGCTATTTGATTGGTGCGTAATTCATCGTCACCAACCAATAGGTAATATATGACTTCTGACTCAGAAAATCCTGTGCATTTAATCAAAATCGGACCTAAATGGGATAAACGTAAGTCTTGGTAAAGATCACAATGTAATAACATATGTGGCAAGGTTTCAATAGCTGTGTTATTACAAGGGCATAGCCGTGCTTCATGTGGCACAGATTTATATCTGCCAGTTGTAACATTAGACGGGAGCACATTGCATCTTGCTAAAGTAAAGGCCCGTCGTTCCTGAGGACTTTTCAACAGTGCAAGATATTTGGCCATTTTACATACAGGTGATGTTAGTTGGAAATGCAGGGGGGAGCATATTTTCTGCGCTGCTGTGTGTGTGCAGAGGTAAGTAAAAATTACCTCTGGCAAGTCTCCTGACCCCCCCCCCCACCAATAGTCAGGGATAGGGTTAGGCGGTAAGTTATTTTCTGAACTCTGCAAGGAAGAGCCTGCTCAAGGATACATGAAGTACCTGAAAGACTAATTGAACAACACAAATATGCTTTCACCCCCATCTCTTGGCAAGTACTGACCTTGCTCCATATATTTCACATTTCATCCAGAACTATCATAACCTCGACCTGAATCAAGAGCCTATTGTCATCCAGAGTAGCCAGCAATTTGCTAACTCTGATTCATGATGATAACTCCCTGCAGTGTACATTAAGCTCTCTGGGGCCATTGTGGGATGAGACGTCCTTTGTTCAGACTTTGAGGCTGCTTTCAGATTCTTGGAGGCTGGTTGATTGAAGCTCCTGCCGTCACAGTTCCCATGTCCACTGAGTGGAACTTCAAACACACTCTTTCAGATTCTACTGTATGGCACTGCTGTGAAAAGAAGTGCGTCTGTTCAGAGTTTCTTGAACTTTATGAAATGGTACAGCTCTTCTAAACAGAGCTTCTGCGCCTGCTTCTAAATTAAAAGCCCATCTAGCCGCTATGCCCTTTGTGCTACTTTTCCCAAGCCATTCGGCTCCTATGATTCATGCAGCACCCTTGCATGCAGTTGCTGCAACAGCAACATCACTGTTCCTAACTCCAGATTATTTCTGAAGTAATTAAAAAGCAGCTGTCCCAGTACAGATCTTTGGGGGACTGTTTCCTTCATTGTGAAAATTGCCCATTTATTTCTTCTCTCTTCTGACTGATTTTAACCAGTTTCATTCAATAAGAGAAGTGGTCATCTTATTCCCAGGTCTCTTAATCAGCCACAGGCAGAAGGAAGGGAGTTTACTGAGTCTTCAAAGATATTTCCCGAATTTTACAAGGGCTCCTCCTAGGGCATGTAATGTAAACTCCTAGGGCAGTTTCCCTCTAGTCAAACAATAAGTATACACTCCAGCATTATACTTAAAAAGATTTATTAAAGCTTTTACATGTTAGTAAGTAAGAGGAACATCCCTCCATCCCACAAACTGGGATGCTTCAAGGGAGGCAGGGGTGTCACTAGGGTTGGTGACACCTGGGGCAAGATCTCATTGTGTGGACCTCCTCCCATAGACCTCCTCCCGTACGACACCACACAATGTGGAGGCCTCCTGAGAAATGCAATTCCCACACAAGTCACAGTGGGGATTGGGAAAAAAAAAACCATTTTCTACCAATGGAGCGTTTTTGTTTTACCGCTAACAAATAGAATAGAAATTCATTTTGGTGTCATCCCTCCCTGGGGTGACTCCTGGGTGGTCTTCCCAGGGGTCCACCCTGACCCTCCCAGGGTGATCTTCCCCCTGCCCCCCAGTGATGTCCCTGAAGGGAGGAGTTCCACAGTGAGAGCCCAATCCTATCCTTTCCATCCCGCCAATACAGCGGCACCAAAAAGGTAGCCTCTGCATCCTGTGCGGTGGGAGGCAGGATCGGGAGGCTTCTGCAGGGAAAGGGGATGTTTAATCACTTTAGCCCTGTGTAAGCCCCATGATGGCCCACGATGGGTCTCCTCGGATCTACACTAGTGGAAATCCAAGGAGAGAAAGGGGCAGGGAAGGGCTTCAGGGAAGGGGGATAGGATTCTCCCCTTCCCACTGCCTCCCCACCCCTCGTTCCGCCACCTACCCGCCCCCGTTCTCCCTCCCCCCACCTTCCCACTGGCTTACCTGTCCCGTCACGTGTCTGGACATCCTCCAATGTGGCTGGTAAGGCAGAGGCCTTCCCGCCAGCATCTGTGGCAGCACTGAGGAGAGGCTTTTGCGACCAGCGCTGACTGCTTTATGGCAGTCAGCATCCGCATAGGAGGCATGCCACCATCAGTTGGCGTCTTTAGGATTGGGCTGTGAGTGAGTACACAGATTCAAAGGCAGCAGAAAACAATAAACTACCAAAGCTAACTACCGGTACTTACTACATGTTGGAACTATCTCAGTCCAAGATCAGTGTTCATTCAGGCAGAGCATCCCCACTGCATTTCAGTTGGGGAACCACACCTTAAGGTAAAGGTGACCCCTGACAATTAAGTCCAGTCGTATCCGTCTCTAGGGTGTGGTGCTCATCCCTATTTCAAAGCCGAAGAGCCAGCGTTGTCCGAGGACGCCTCTGTGGTCATGTGGCCGGCATGACTCTCCTTGCTGCAGCGCGTAGCATGCGGCTGGAACACGGAGCGCTGTTTACCTTCCCACAAGCGGTACCTATTTATCTACTCGCATTGACATGCTTTGGAACTGCTAGGTTGGCAGGAGCTGGCCAAACAACGAGAGCTAACCCCGTCGCGGGAATCGAACTGCCGACCTTTCAATCGACAGCATATGGTTACCTCTCACTTATATAGCGCCCCCCCACACACACACACGTCCAGTCCAATCAAATAATCCTAAATTCTGCTGAGTCAGGATCTGCCCAATCCTGGATGCTGCACATAGCCCCCACCCCCGATTATCAGATCGCTGGCATAATTCTTAATTAGCAGCACCTGGACATTGTCCTTGAAGCTGACGTGCTCATCAGGTAACAAGCCACCTGGGGAGTGACTCCCTTTTTGACTCCCAGCAGTTATTTTCCACACTGGTGCCTGATTTGGCAGTTTTATTCTTCTAGCTGAACAGACCCCTGACTTTCTCACTGACTTCAAATAGTTTCACACTTTAATTCAAACTGGACTTTACAGGAAAAGATCTTTGCATTTCAAAGTGCCTGGTGGTACCCAAACAGAGCATCCCACTTCAAAGCAGCCCCGCAGCCCCAGCATCCTTTCTCGCATTCCCCATTTCCTCTTTCACCCCACTAGGAGGATGCAACAGAAGGGGGGGGGAAGCCCACCTCTGTGACAGGCTGTTGATTTACTTCACCTGTGACTTACAATGGCATGCCACTGTCTGGTATCTGTTTGATTTAGCACACGGGGCCACTTAGATTCCATTTTAGAAGGAGACTTGCATGAGTTGCATATTTTACTGATGCTATTGCCAGATGTCTGAATCTGAAGAATGTCTGGGTCCTTGGCATTCCCCCCCCCCCACCAAAGACTCCAAGCCTCTACCAACATTTGGATCTACCAATATCTGGAAATGTTAACAGAGCCTCTGGTTTTAGCATCTGAACATGTATACTGTACTTTCTCCTGCCTACTTCCTTGCATTTCTTTTCAGAACACAATGACAGAAGTACTGTACTGTACACTTCAGTCACTTGGGCTGTTCCGCCCAGTGGCGTCGTATAATGGGGTGCCCTGTGGCCCTGGGCCCCAGCCTATGAAATGGACTGAGGAAGTCGCCTCAGGTGCCAGATTAGCAGTGGGAAGAGTCTGCTGCTGCCTGCCTGCCTGCTTCTACCACCTGCTGTCTGATACCACTTAATAGGCTTACCAGATTTCCCCAATTGTAAATCGGGACACCCCCTGAATAATTAATTAATTAATTAATTAATTAATTAATTAATTAAATTTTAAAAAATCAATTTTGGGGGCCCCCATAAATTTTTATTTTTCTTTATTGTCAATTAATTAATTATTTTACTTACCTGTCCCACCGCCACCATTCTGCCGCCGCCGCCGCCATTGCCGCCATTCTCGTTATCTTCACCGCCATGTCGTCTTCTCTGTCTTCATTGTATTCTTTGGCGGCGACAGCAGCAGCCTCTGCCGCCACCTCTGGACCCTGGTCGGCTGCATCCAAGCCTGCCAAGACTCCTGCCCCCGGCGTGGAAGCCTCTGCCCCTGCTTTTAAAAAGTCACCTTTTTTTAAAAAAGGCACCTTTTTTCCTGTCGGCCATCTTGGATCTTGCAAAATCTCGTAAGTATTTTAAATTTTAAAAGTGGCGGAGGCTTCACAGGGCCCGGAAAGCCCGGGACCGGAGCCTGGAAACCAGGGCAGTCACGGGTTTTCCGGGATGGATGGCAAGCCTACCACTTAACCTTCTCCTCTTCCACTCTCTGGTGCCACTCACAGTGATGCTCATGGAAGGAGTGCAACCAGTAACAGAAGGGGAACTTTTAGGTACATATATGAGCTTCTGCAGGTGCCGCAATGGCTTAGTGGTTAAGATGCTGAACTGCAGACCGGAAGGTAGGCAGGACAGCAGTTTGAGACCTGAGTGCTGCGTGACGGTGTGAGCTACCGTCTTCAGCCCCAGCTCCTGCCAACCTAGCAGAGGTACCGCTTCGATGGAAAGGTAACAGCGTTCTGTGTGCCTTGGCGTTGAGTCATGCTGGCTACATGACCAAGGAAGCATCTTCGGACAGCGTTGGCTCTTTGGCTTCGAAACGGAGATGAGCATTGCCCCTAGAGTTGGTAATGACTGGCTTCCAAGCAAGGGGAACCTTGACCTTTTATGAGCTTCTGCAAAGGTGTCACTCAATGTGACTAATGCTAGTGCAAGAACTACTCTAGAATAGAAGTCACTTCCATGTAGCAGTCTTGCACAACACTTTCTGTTCATGCAGAAGCATTTCAGCAAGTGGAAGACACTTCTGGGCACCACCACCTGTATTTTAAAAAGAAGAGGAGGTGTGGAGGAAAGGAGAGTGGTTTTTGTAAAAAGCAAACAGCTTTGGGAGGGGGTGAAATGGGCTGAAACTGCAGCAGGGGAACTTTCATCTGTAGTCTCTGCCATGGTTCCCACCTCAATCATGTACATCCCCAAATGCTATTTGGGAGAGATTGGCAGCTACTTTTGGAAAAAAAAAAAAGGGGGGGGGGAGTTCTGCAGAATTCCCAAATAATGTCTATTTTGACTCTTAGAAAAATATAAGGAATACAAGGGGGGGGGGGGGGAAAGGGAAGAAGAAATGTAACAGATACACACCAGTTCCTATCAGCTATCATTCATGTCTATTTAAAATCAAACGTCTATTTAAAAAAGCTTTCATTCATGTCCATTAAGGCAAAAATGCCTGTTTCAAAGAGGCAGGAGTGAGTCAAGTATCAAAGAACAGAATCTTAAATAGGATTTGGTGCAGAGGCCAGTTACATTTCCTCTTCCCTTTTTTCTTCTATTCTACTTGTCAAGCGAAGAAAGACACTGAAAGTCACTTTAACAAAGCAATATTTAAGCCTGTTGCCAAAATGCTGTAATAAATTTGTATAAACCCCAAAGGAGAAAAAGCACATTCCGCATGTAGTAATAATTCTTTCTAAACTGTAATACTAATTTTAAGGCGTGGATTTCATTTTTGAAATGAAGAGGATTCCAATAGTTTAATCCACTCTGTATAACCTTTAGCAAGGACCTTTAATTTTATGTCATCTGAGTATCCCCTTCAACTCTCATTCCCAACTGAGTTTGAAGTGTGCATAACTGCATTTGTCCATATTAATTTCTTCCTTCTTTCTCTGTTGTTTCCCTCACTGTCTATTTAAGATTGCAAAAGCTCCTTGAGGAAAGGACCTATCTATTTCTGCCTCTATCATTTTCAGCCCACTCCTACCCCCCTCTGCGCCATGGCATGAAGCTGTGCCAATGAAGGCTGCACTGTATGCTAAGGGGAGAGGGTGACAAGAAGGCAAAACCTTTTTTACTTACCTTGGCGTAGGCCTCCTGGCTGCCTGTGGGTCTCTTCAAACCCATGCCAACTATGGAGCTGGCATAAGCCTGAAGACAACCAAGGGGCATTCTGCGGTGGGGTTATAGGATAGAATCTGGCATATGCGACTGCTGTCAATTGACCCCCTTCATCCCCCAACGGATCCTCCCCTGAAATCCCCCAACAGGCCCTCAGTTCCTCCCCTGAAATGTCCCAATCCTCCACCTCCCTGCCCACAGCCCACTCCCACCTTACCAGCACCGGGTCTGACATGCGTGTGGAGTCACTGGCTCTTTCTGCCAGCAGCTCCGTCGCATGCGACAATGGTACAATGTTTCCGCCATTGCTGGGCCTTTTATGTCAGTGGATTGCACAAAGGCCCATAGGACTGGGGTGTTTGTAAGGCCCAGTGTCAAGGTCAGTGCTGGGCCATTGGTCATAGGGTTCCCTATGGCATGGATTCCTATCCTCCATCCTGGTTCCTAACTTACCAGGCTGGCTCCTGCTGTTGAAGGTAGTTCCTCACAGGGATGTGGATCAAGTCTCTAACTCCAAGTCTCGAGTCAAGTCCCAAGTCTCTGGGTCCAAGTCTCAAGTCTTTGCCCCCAAGTCCTGAGTCTTTGGTTGCGAGTTGCCAGTCGCTATCTATTTAATGGGGAAAATGGGTTTAAACCTGAATAAAATTTGAATTGTCATAAAAGGCTCCAAGTCTCGAGTCGAGTCTTTCGAGACTTTTACAATCGCCAAGTTGAGTCTGAGTCACGTCATTGACACAACTAGAGTCCGACTTGAGCCTGAGTCAATAGACTTAAGTCTACATCACTGGTTCCTCCTTCTCCCAGCCTCAGAGAGTGACAGAGGAAGAACTGCTGGACCAATTGCTGAAGGGCAGGGGGGAGGAGGAAGGAAGACTCCCATGGGCACTTCCTCCTCATCCCAGACCTGCTCCAAGGGGGCCTTGGGAGCAAGCCCATTGATTGCTGTGTGAGACATGGCAGCTATAACCAATCTGTCAGAAAACATAGAGTTGAACTACATGACCTTATATTTTCTTAATTCTAAATGCGTTTCTGTGTAAGGAATAATGTAAGCCTGCAAAACGTACTTATGTGAACATCAAAACCAATATTACAGAGAAAATGTGTTTCGGATGGGAGAGTGAATACAGTAATTTAATTCCTTCTATAACGCTGTGAATATGTTCCTGAGTGCCATGTGAAATAGTGCTATAGGAGGACATGATAACATCATTCTAAAGTAGGTATGTTCATTATTTGTGCATTAGTTTGGCGCCTGCTATGTAATTGACTACCATGACCTTTCCTACACGACAGTGGTGGAAGACGATGGGAGGAGCTACTCCCAGGAGGATGAGCCAGGTTGTGACGCATCCTTGGGAACTAGAGGCTTCTTGTTGAAGAAGGCATCAATAGTAGATTGCCTTGCTGCTGTTTCCTCACCTGAAACAAGCAATTGGCCCCATGCTAGCCAGAATACACTGCTCTCATTGGCACAGCACTAGCCAGAATACACAGCTTCTGTTGGCTGAAAGCACAACCCAACTCTTGAGTGGTTTTAGGACATCTAACCCTTTTCTTTTTTATAATACTGTAAAAATGACACCCAAGGCAAACAGTGCTATAATGTGACACTGTTATAGGAAACAGTGTTATAGGAGGTATTATTTGTCTTTCAGAAATCCAACATGTGGGACAAGGCCCACCATTTCCAGTGCACCTTGCCCCTTCTCTCACCCCCAACATGTTCTTTTTTTCTTTTCTTTTCCTGGTGCCGCAACTGTAGAACAATCTATCAACCATAGTTTTATTTGCCTTATTCCTGCTCCATTTCATGAAATGTTTGTCCAAGAAACTAGGATCATGTGCCAACATGACTGCTGACCATCATAAAGGACTTGCATCAGCCAGAAATAGGTGTAAATATTCCACACTGGGAAGACAACATGTTTGAAGGTACTGGTTTGAATTCATAGATGCTGCAAGAAACCTAAATTGTTTCCTCTTCAGTTAGTATCACGAATAACTACCATTGTGTGAGATGCTTATTTACACCTGGTGAGGATTCATTCATGCATCTTTACAGAAGCGTATCTGTCCACCAGACTCAGCTTGAACTTGGTTCAGTCCTGGATAATTGTGTTAAATTTCATGGAAAGATGGTAACATCATACTATCAGCTGCCCCAAACAAAGCTAACTAGAAATGACAGTGTGATAAAAAGCAAAGAGATAGCTGTGAGAAACCAGCACACTAGAACTGGATGAATTTCAGTCTTATGTGGCACAGCTTATATAGAAAACACAACTGATAAGCTTTATGTGACATAAACATAATGCAGAAATAAGGGGGGGGGGAAGAACCAGATTCTTGGGTTTCACGCAATGAAACACTGAATCAGAGACTCTATATTCCTCATTGCAACCCAGGTCTCATCTTGAAGATTAGGCTACTCACAATAAACACAAAAGTACAGGTCAAAGCATTTTCTATGAAAGCCTCCTGTAAAAAACAGGCTGTTATTGAGGGGACATGGTAACACTAGAAATAGAGAGGTGAAAATTAGTTAGGGCAAGGTGTATCTCAAACTCAGAGGGTATTGTGCTCTTCTGTCAAGTGTAATCCTAGTTACTTTCAGGTTTTTATATCTCTCCTCTAATGTTGTTGACCACTGGCGTCAACGGGGGGAAGCGGGGAGGGCGGGCCGCCGGGGGGCGTCGCGCGTATAGGGGTGACGCGCGATGCCCCTTACTTACAATTTTTTGCGGAGCAGGTGGGCCCACCCGCCCTCCCTCGCCTCCGTTTGGCTCCAAAATGAGCCGAAAACGGAGCGGGGAGGGCGCTCCGCTCCTGCGCGTGACGTCACGCGCGGGGGCGGAGCCTCCCCCTTAAGGGTGACGCGCGCCCCCGCTCAGGGGTGTTGCGCGTCGTCGCGACGCCACTGTTGTTGACCATGTCAGTGAAAGTATTGCATTGGATATAACTTTATTGAACATTTCTACTGTTCTACAGATATCGTTATGCTGCTTTCTGTGTTTTGTAACAATGACATGCATAAATGGAAATGCATAAATGGAAGCACTTTGAAATAACACTGATGATATGATTAATAGCAACAAAAATATTTTTGATTACACTTCAGTCAAACATGAAGAAGTGGCTAGATCTGCCATAGCAAAATACAGCTGAAGCTTCTTATCCCATTGCCCAATTTAGCATGCCTGTCTTTCAGGGGCAAACATTTTTGGCTATCTGAGAATTCATGCATTGCCAGAAATACATTTTCATTGGCCCATGTAGTGCTGAAGACCTACATGCACATGCAACTTGTACATACATAGATTCTGTGCCCAACGAACCATTGATGCATGAAGAGTGGGGCCTGCCAACATGATTCCCTCTTCTTTCCATGTGTTGAATGTACCCTGACTGTAATAATCTACACAAGTCTTCTGCTGGACATTCTTGGCAGGTAGTCTCACATGCAGATTAGAGTTCAAAAAATTCATGTCTATGGATTAGCCAGAAAAACCTTTAATGGAAGCTTCATGTATATCTCCAGACATACAGCTGAGAACAGACTCACTTCTATGTCCACAGGTTACAAACTCAATCATTGTATACCGCAGTAATGGATTGTCAACAATAGGTGGTGTCTGAGAAGTGGGGAGAAGGTGCATCTTTGACTATATGGTGACAGAGGACCAAGGGAGGGGCTGATTTGGGCAGTGTAGCTTCTACATGCTGCACATGTGCAGTGGTGTCAAGCAACTCACACAAACTGATAAGGTGGTACAGGCTGGAAGACGCCTCTGTGTGGGGACGGCATGAATGCTTCTTTAGTGCATGCATGAGATCCTCCTCCATATTTGCCACCTAGAGGTGGTGGCCAGGTGTTGCAATGTGCAATCCACATGGGCCACAGCTGCCATGTCATTCACAAACTGTGCCACTAATTCACTCAGTTTCACTGTAGAGTAATTTAAAATAAAGATAGGGAAACATCCAGTGAATGCTTGCATTTCCTTCCTTTGCATTCTTGGCTCCCTTCAATGTGGAACATTTAAAACTTTTTTTTTTAAAGAGCTAGTTATAACCATATGATATACTAAACACAACAAATGGTGGATTTACTAAGTTTCCATAACAGAATCAACGCTGTCACCATTTGCAAATCATTTACGGATCAAAATACTGCTTTAATCCCAGTTTTTAAGTGTGTGAATGTCAGTGTTTTTCATATTGCTTCATTACAGGTTGGTTCTTTTGAGAGACTGATGAAACTGGCCAAGTTCAGGTCCAGGTACAAGCTTAAGGGGCTCGCAATGTTCACCTCAAGAAAGGAGTGTGCATTACGAGGTCTCTCAATCATGGAAGAATTCCCAGCCTCTCCTCCCCGGCCCTCGGAGTCCCCCAAATCCTCTCCCCTCATGTTAAACAATAGTCACCTGTCTGGGGCAATAGCAATGGTGGGGCTCTGGCCACAAGAACCAGACTCAAGCCTCAGAGTCTTTAAAAAAAGGTAAGTACTGGTAGCACTGGTAGTAGTGAACCAAGCAGCTAGGCAGGCTGGGTAGAATTCAGTTTCCCCTTGTACTCAACACAGACACACAAGCCTGTAAAATATATTTTGGTTTTATTAAAGTAAATTAAAGTTACATATTAGAAGGCATTCAAATCTTTGTAAGGCTTTAAAGGCATAGTATACAAGACAGACAGACATAAAACAAATAAAGCTATCTCCTAAAACTTACTGGCCCTAACACTCACCAATAGGCTCTCATAGCACGGACAAGGTGGAGATGTTAAGCTATCCGTCCCAATAAGCATGAATAGGACATGGCTCCATACTGGAGATGTTCAACGGTCAACTGCACAACGCCTCTGCTCGCCCAGAACTCTTTCAGAACAAAGGGTGGCATCCCTTAAGTAAACTTTGGTTCTCTTCTGCCCAGTAACTGGGAAATAGCCAATCAAAAGCTTCCACGGACCGAAGTTTCTAGGCCCTGACATCACGGTGCTCCAAGTCACCCTCCCAACCGTAAATCTCAGGTGCACATAGTTTGCAATTAAGATGTCCTTGACGAGTACCAGGATCCAGCATCCCGGAATGACAAACTGGCCATACTTATCAGTCCGAGATAACGGGTCCCGTTCTCAGGCTTGCACTAATTAGCTAGCTTACCAGCAGCTGTCTAACTGCTCAAGTGATTCAAGACATCAGAGCTGTAAATTTTCTACTCAGGCCTGCAAGATGGAGTCAGGCAACTAAAATGGAGTCAGGGAAAAAGGCCATGTCTTTCACAGTCACCTTTGGGAAAAGTAGTTTTTCCAAGCTTAATCACAGGGAAGAGCTTCATACACCATGAATGTGGGGGATTTGAGTTGTTAAAACAACCCAAATGCACTCTAGAATTTTAGCAGAACTCCACAGAGGACACTGGGGCCAGAGATTGGCCCAGGATGGGCCAATACATAAAGCAGCAGGACAGAGAAGGTTCAGAATGCCAGCAGGTCCAAGGCCTATTCCAACCAGCACCTCTGCACTCAGGTTAATGCCCGTCTAGTGCAAGCACTGTTCTGGATGCCACCTTCTCAACACCATACTTGTCATATAGACCTTGAGTTTTGGGAAAAATAAAAACCTTGATCACAAATTGCATTTTTCTGTTAAAATAAACTGGGGAATGGCTAGAGGTTCTTTTGTAAAACCCTTGCAGTCCAATCCTAACTAAATATACCCCCCGCACTAATGCAGCTGTGCCACAGGATCGTGTTCTGCATCCTGTGTGTGTGTGTGTGCGTGGGGGGGGGCATTCACAGAGGTCTCCTCCAGGTAAGGGACCATTTGTTCCCTTACCCATAGGCGTCCCCAGATGGGGGGCCCTGGGGCGGTGGGCCCCAGGGCGCAAGGGCGCAGAGGCTCCTGGGGGGGCGGGAGGCTCTGGGGAAGAGCGGGAAAAATTTGAATTTTTCCCGCTTTTTTCGGCGATTTTCGGCGATTTTAAGCCTAAAACTGGGGTTTTTAGTAAGTATGTCTGCTTTTACCAGCACTTTAGTGATATTGGACGCTCCCTCGACGATTAATAGCCTTCTCCCGGGCCCGCAGCTTCTCCGTGCACCCGGCCCGGGTCTCTGTACAATCTTCGTAGTTTGCGCATGCGCAAACCCACGGAGTCTCCAGGGACGCTCCAGGGAGCAGTTTGCGCATGCCCAGAACGTCCCTGGAGACTCCGTGGGTTTGCGCATGCGCAAACTACGAAGATTGTACAGAGACCCGGGCCGGGTGCACGGAGAAGCTGCGGGCCCGGGAGAAGGCTATTAATCGTCGAGGGAGCGTCCAATATCACTAAAGTGCCGGTAAAAGCAGACATACTTACTAACAACCCCAGTTTTAGGCTTAAAATCGCCGAAAATCGGCGAAAAAAGCGGGAAAAACTAATTAGCATAAATTATGCTAATTAGTTTTATGGGGGGGCGGCGAGGACCCGGCCCCACACGCCAAATCGGCTGGGTACCCCTCTCTACCCAAGAGTAAGCCTCCATTAGCCCAATGGCTCACCTTGGATCTGCACCAGTGACTTTGCTGGAGCAGGTCTGAGGTGAGGGGCAGCCCAATCCTGTGTAAGGTATGGCAGCTGGCCTAAAGGGCCGGCCGCTGTATCCTATGCAGGTTCTGGGCTGCTCTGGGGCAGCCCTAGTGCTCCTTGAGGGAAGGGGACAATAGTGTAAGCAGAGGGAGGCCCAATGGGACTCCTTGAATGTACGCAAGCTCCGGAGCTCACGTACATTTGCGCTGACCATATAAGGCCGGGCCAGGCCTGGAGAGGGCTTGGGATATGGCGTATCTCGCCACTGATATCCCCGCCCTCTCCAGGCCTGGGGAGGCCAATAGCCGCCCCCTCACGACCCAGTTCACCCTGTGTAGGACTTACCTGCCAGTGTAGGACTTACCTGCTCCAGTGGGCGCAGGGCCAGGCAGGAGCTTGGGTAAGGGCCGCCGGCCACTGTGCCGGTGGTCTTTACTCGCTGGGTGCCATAAACGTGGTTTATCGTGCGTTTACGACACCCTGCACCAGGGGAGTGTGCGCTCCCCCAGTGCTCCATTTATACTGGATTGTGCTGTAAGAGAGAGAGAATGGGGGAAAATGGGACGCTGCTGCCAATACCTGCACTGTTCCACCCATGTTCCACCCCCACTGCTGGTTTACCAGGTCTGGCGGGGGCAGCAGGCTCCGGTGACGAGGCTGTGGCAATACCACCTCTTGTGGCTGCACTTGCAAAATGGGCACACGTGGAGCGTTGCACGCACAATCAACAACCATTTTACGACAGCGGAATACTGTTCTACTGTTGTAAAACCCTCACACGCTCGCTCAGCCCTGGTTAAGGCCGACCCACACAGCACGATTTCAAGCGCATCCCAGACACGTGCGGAACTATGCTGAGATGTCTGGTCAGCATTCCGGAAGAGAGCAGCTGAATGCGGAAGAGAGCAGCTGAACGCGGAAGAGAGCACCTGAATTCTATTCCCGGCACAAATTGTTTTGTTAGTTTTCTCTCCTTCCTGCCCCTCTCTCTCTTCTCTCGTGTATCGGACCGCACTTGTGCTTAGCGAATCACCGCTGCGCTTTCTAAGAAGGTGGGACAACAGGAGGGACTATTCACTGGGAGATACTCATGGAGACGAGGTCAGCGCGCGGAGGCGAGCAGCCAGGCACCTACGCTCGCTCGCCTCCGTGACGGAAATCGTGCTGTGTGTGTTGGCCTTTAGGATTGGGCTGTTGGTTTGGCTAAGTGACCCTCAGTCTATATTTTTACAGTTTATATTGACTAAATATTTATCAGATTTCCTTCAGATTTCTAGCATCTGTGCAAGAAAAAATAAGAAAACAGGGAAAAGAGCATCTGTCTCGTCAAGAACATACACAAAGCCTGAGAGTTTGCCAGCGTTGACAACAGGGCTCTTTCAATATACATGGCCTTTTATTGCTGGAAGTGCTCTGAGCTCATTCAGCACTTAGAAACAGAGGTACTGCCATTAGAGTGAGTTTTCTTCTTTTGTCATCAGGCTTTTGTGTTGCTCTTGCTCTCACAGAACACAGGCAATTTTATCTAATTGGGTTGCAAAAGTACACCATGTTACAAGACAGAATTCATGGCCGGGCTCAAAAGAAGTTCACAGGATTTCTTTCCATTTATATGCCACTTTTCAGATGAAAACATCTGCAGCCAAAGCTGCATAAGAAATCCACGCTGTTTCGAAATATGCTCATATACTTAGAGTCTCTAGGACCAATTGTCTCTAGGACCAAGTTATATATATATATATATATATATATATATATATATATATATATATATATATATATATATATATATATACACACACACACACACACACACACACACACACACCCTGCCATTCTCCTTACTGAAAAGAAACCAGGGAGGCTTACAACCTCAGTAAAACTTAAAAACAACCACCACCAATACTGTAATACCGTATTGTCCCGAGTATAAGACGCACCTGATTATAAGTCGCACACTTTAAGTTTGGTGGTGCTATTAAAAATCTTTAATTAAATCACTGGCATTAAATATATCCAGTGGCTTAGGCTGCAATCCTGTGCATGTCTACTCAGAAGCAAGTTCCACTGTTCTCAATGGAGCTTACTCTCAGGAATGTGTGCACAGGATTGCAGCCTAAACCATTCATTGCCTGGGGAGGGGGGGATGAAAGTGTGTGTGATCTTGCTTTACAAGAGGATACAAAACCCAGCAGAGCAGAGAACGAAAATTAACAACTTATTGCAGACTGGAAAGGGTTACAGCCTGTACAGGGGAGGGGAGAGGGAGAGGTGTGTGTGCATGCGTGCGTGCATGCACGGGCTCTTGTTTTTACAAAGAAAAGCCCTGCAGTGCAGAGAGAAGCATCCCGCTGCATCTCTGCCTATCTCCACTAAAAACAAACACCGGAACTGAAAAGCAGGCACTGCAAAGACGTAACAACCTATTGCAGCCTGGAAAGGGTTACAGCCTGTACACGGAGGGGTGTGTGTGTGCGTGCGTGTGTGGTATATAAATACAGAAAATAAATAATAAATAATAATTCAGTAGCATAACCTGTCACAGTGGGTTAGGCTGTTTAAAAAAAATAGCAGCCCAGGGCAGTGGCGTCGCTCCCGTGAGGTGACAGGAGCGGGCCGCTACGGGGTGACGCGCGCAAAGGGGTGACGTGCGCACCCCCCGCGCGCGTCACCTCCGTGACGCGTCACCTCCGTCGCCCTCCGGATGCTCTGAGGCAGGCCCGGGAGCTGGCCTCGGAGCGTCCGGCCTGGCCGGTGCTCCAGGGCCTTCTGAAGGCCCAATGCGTCAATACAGATATTTTACTGTTTTCGCGCATGCGCAGTGACGAAACCGGTCTGCGCATGCGCGAAACAAGTAAAAGTACCCGTATTGATGCATTGGGCCTTCTTTCAGAAGGCCCTGGAGCGCCGGTCGGACTGGACGCTCCGAGGCCGGCTCCCGGGCCGGCCTCAGAGCGTCCGGAGGGCAACGCGAAGGGGCGGGGGGCACCCGGGGCAGGGTGCAGCCGGGTCGCCCCCCAAATCGAAAGTTACATAGGGGGGCATACTCGGGGGCGTCACTAGGGTGACGCGCGTCCTAGTGACGCCTCTGGCCCAAGAGGCACAGAAAAAAAACTGTGGTGTGGGTGGTGGGGCTTTAGGACGTCACCCCATTTGCTCCTGATCCCATCTCCTGTGTACGTTTATTTTTAATGAACAAAAAGTCTTAATTGGCTTTCAATGGAAGATATTTTTTCTTTAGAACACAACAGAGGGTCATTTGGGCGTAGAACATGGTAGAGGCAAACATCCTAAAGCTCCCTGCTCCGTGGTTTCACACTATTTTGTGCCTTCCCTATAATACACACCAGTCATGTTATACATTTAGAGCTATGTGTAATTTGGCCCTTAATCTCACAACACAATTCAGGGCATGTAAATGCATCCAGAGGGGAGATTTACATGCATTCACCTGAATGTCCATATAGAGTCAATAAATATCATGATTATTGCACCATCAATATATACAGTATGGCACTTTCCATAGTGTTAGAATACAAGTCCCTGTCCCAAGGGGCTTACTGTCTAGAGATCGACACAAGGAAGACAAGAAAGGAAGGGAAGTGGGATGGAGGCAGGGATAAGAGGCGGAAGTATATGTGACAGTATCAGTTATGCATGCTTCAGTTTATTTACAGGAATGGATACATTTTGCCAAGGAATTCACAGGAAAGGTGGATTTTGAGAAGGGATTTGAGGAACGTTTGTGAGAAAGCACCATGAAGGTGTCCCAAGCAGAAGGGGCAGCAAGGTGAAAGGAAAAGATCCTGACATGGGTACTTAGTTGTATGTATATATAGAACTGTACATGCACAGGGCACTTTTTCGGTGCTTGCGAGTCCTACTTTTCCAGGGTTCTCAGTAGTATAGATCGAGCCCTGAGCACATCTGTTCTATGTGTCTCCTCTCTATGCAGACATTTGAGTGAATGCCCACAGCTCAGGGCCTGCCATTGTGACAGTGCCCCTCCCACACGCAATCATTTATTCTGGACATGTCATGAGAATCAGGCTAAGAAGATTTGTCATACATTTGTTTGATAAAGGAATTGCTCCTCTGTGCGTGTGTGCGCACGCGCAGTTGCATTGCTAGCAGGTCACCTGGGGGGCCAATGACGCATTTTGCATAATCGCCCCACCCTCTATACTCCCGAAAGACTTCATTTGAAGCCTTCTAGGAACCAGGGTGGATGGGTGAGCCCACGCATGTCACTGGAGCATGGCGGGGGGGCGGACCGCCAGGGGGTGACGCACGCAAAGGGTGACGCGCGCACCTGCGCACGTGGCCGCACGCCGCGCGCATCACCTCCGCTCCAGGAGTAGGCCTTGGAGCGTCCGCCCCGGGCGGAGGTCCGCAGCCTTCTGACGAGGCCCAATGCGATGACGTCATTTATTAGCTTTTTCATGCCTGCGCAGAACGTTTCTGAGGGCAAAAATACAGCCCACCGAAATGGTCTGCACATGCGTGGAAAAGCTAAAAGTGCATGTATCGACGCATTGGGCCTTCGTCAGAAGGCCCAGGACAACCGGCGGAGGAGGACGCCTTGGAGCCGGCAGCAGCGGGGCACAGAGGTACGGCGCGGCAAATTTGGGGGCATTAGGGCGCGCGCCCTAGTGATGCTGGGCCCACAAAATGCACCGTTTTTGGCGCATTTTGGTTCTGCGGTAGCAAACGCAGCCCTTTGGCTGCAAAAAAGCAGCCACGGAGCAAAAAAATCCTGCCGCGGTTCCTCCTCATGAGACCGCAGTTGTCACCTGGAGGCATTGCATCCCCTCACCCCCCATAGTGACGTCTGTGTGTGTGTGTGTGTGTGTGTGTGTGTGTGTGTGTGTGTGAGAGAGAGAGATATTGTTTTCATTGTTCACATTTGTTGCCTTTTGAGGTTCTACTCTTGTGACTGCAAGATCAAACTACATCCCACAAGCTTGGTGAAAATGTGACTGAGACGAGCCACGCGATTAGCACCCATTGAATTATTTATGGCTGAGACATTGTTGGTGGCTGACAGGTTACCCCACAACCTTTATAAGACAGAGGAGACAATTGGCAGAGTCTAATTTCAGCGTAGCTCTAACAGATGCACAACAGCAACAGCAGATCCAGCAGATCTCATGTTTTGGAGCAACTGTAGTGAAATGTTGCAAACAACTCCTTGAATGATTAGTGGGATGGGGGGGATATAAACAGAAAGGGTTTTTCAGGCTAAAGAGAAAAGTCTATGGAGGCTCTTGCATTTCTTTTCAAAGCAGAGAACGGTAGATCGATAGGTGCCTTTATTGGGATAAAAGTAATTAGCAGAGAATGGTGATGTTTCAATTCAAGGACTGTTTAGGATTTCTATAGAAGTGAGCTGGGCATCATCCCAAACTACACACATTTGAGAACTCTGAGCCCTATGTGGAAAGAAAGTGTGAAACACCTCAGTGTAAAATCCGGCTTCTTGCAAGTTAGAGGAATGTCCCTGCTTGCTAGCTGGTCAAAGAGGCACCTTTTCAAGTGGCAGCTGTCTTATATTTAGCCGGGAGAGAGCAGCCGTCCCTAGTCACCCCAGCATAGTGTCTGCAGATGGTTCAGATGGCAGGTCGCCTTGAGTTGCCCCTGGCTAAAATCCTTGGTCTATTCTACACATGGTGCTTTTGCAGAGAGAGAATTGGGGTCCCTCTGGTTTCAATCATCTAATGTTCAAAGCAGTTTCCACTGAAGGCAGCCAAATGAAAACGTCACCGTTTAATAACCCCAAATAAACCCAGTTTGTAAACCGCTTCACATTGTTTGCATTTTATTGAAGATCATTTTATCCTCTTCAGATGGCATTTCCTGATTAAAATGTTTCTCACACTTGAAAAATGCACATGCTTCTTATGACTATGTTTGGTAGGTCACTTCTATAATTAATTCATAGTTACCGGTAAGTGCGGCTTATTCCAATGCTGTATGTGCTTTGGCTGCCATCTTGTGGCAATAAAAAGCAATTTAGTTTATGAACTGATTCTAATTTTCTGAAGGGAAAAATTAGAGTTAGATCCTGGGACCAGGTCACAAAATTAGGAAAGTAATGGTTTTATATGGACCATTATTTGTCCATATAATGGACTTAATGGTTAGCTGTGAGATAGGTTGCAGTTGTCATGTCATTAGCCATGTGTGTGTGTGTGTGTGTGTGTGTGTGTGTGTGTGTGTGTGTGTGTGTGTGTGTGTGTTTGAGTGTATGTGTGTGTGTGAGAGAGAGAGATTTGGCTCATTATTGGGCTCAGAATAAATGAAGCCAGTTTCTGTTTTGAAGAAAACAATTCCATTTCCTAAGCTGAATTCCAAGTCTGGCTAGGGAACCTCAGGCTCACCCCATCACTACAAGGGGCTGCAAGTCAGCAACGAGGGTCAACAAATGCAACACAAGCAGCTAGCCAGTAAGGTAAAGGTAAAGGTGACCCCTGACAATTAAGTCCAGTTGTGTCCGACTCTAGGGTGTGGTGCTCATCCCCATTTCAAAGCCGAAGAGCCAGCGTTGTCCGAAGACACCTCCGTGGTTATGTGGCCGGCGTGACTCTCCTTGCCGCAGCACATAGCATGCGGCTGGAACACGGAGCGCTGTTTACCTTCCCGCAAGCGGTACCTATTTATCTACTCACATTAACATAGGCGTCGGCTGATATGGTGCGGTGGGGCGGTGGGCCCCAGGGCGTTAGGGCAGAGAGGCTCTGGGAGGGGCGGAGAGGCTCGGGAGTGGGGCGCGGGAATCCTTAAATTTGAATGTTTTTTCGCGGTTTTTCCGCAAATTTAAAGTGTAAAACAGGGATTTTCAACGCGTGTGTGTGCTTTGCGGCCACTTATCTGAGCTCCAGGACGTTCCAGCAGGCTGGCAGCAGCAGCGCCAATCTTCTTATTAGCGCATTCGCAAACCTTCCGGACTCGTAAACTCCGAAAACTCCTGCGCCAGGGCACACAGCCTCTCCCTGCTCCGGGCGCAGGAGTTTCCGGAGTTTACACATGCGCAAACCCACGGAGTTTGCAAGGACGGAATGGGCATGCACAAACTCCGAGTCCGGAAGGTTTGCGAATGCGCTAATAAGAAGATCGTCGCTGCTGCTGCCAGCCTGCTGGAACGTCCTGGAGCTCAGATAAGTGGCCGCAAAGCACACACACGCGTTGAAAATCCCTGTTTTACACTTTAAATTTGCGGAAAAACCGCGAAAAAACTTTTAAAAAACCCGAAAACTCATTATGCAAATTACTTACTTAATTTGCATAATGGGGCAGCGGGCTTTTCCGTCCCAGTTGCTGGGGAGCCTGGCTACCCCACTGCACATTAACATGCTTTGGAACTGCTAGGTTGGCAGGAGCTGGCCAAGCAACGAGCGCTCACCCCATCGCGGGAATCGAACTGCCAACCTTTTGATCGACAGCTCATGGTTCAGCGGTTTAACCCACTGCACCACCTGCTGGCCTAGCCAGCCACTAGACCACCCCAAAGAATGCTAGTTTTCCAGCTGGCAGTATATAGGCACAACCCACTCACCATATCCACTTCAGGGCAGGAGGTCTCAGGCTTGATAGCAGCAAAAGAAAACACCCAGAAGAACTGCCAGTTTTTGAAAGGCACACCTAAGGGACTCACAACAACCAGACACAGCTTCCCCAGTGAGCCAAAAGTAATCCATGTGCAGCAGACTGTCACCGTGTCGTCTTTCTCACAGGCCATGTCAGCACTGAACTAAGGTCTTCTAGGCAACTTACAACCTCCAAAGGTGAAACCCAGAAGCTCAGAATTACCTGGATAGGCTTACCAGATTTCCAACCGGGACAGAGTGCTAGACCTTTAGGAGAAGGAATGTGAGCAGGTGTAGCTTGTTAAGCCTTAGAGCACAATCCTAGGCATGTTTACTCAGAAGCAAGCCCCATTGTGTTCAGTGGGGCTTGCTTCTGAGTAGACATGCCTAGGATTGTGCTCTAGGACTTAACAAGCTACACCTGCCCACATTCTTTCTCCTAAAGGTCTAGCACTCTGTCCCGGTTGGAGATCTGGTAAGCCTATTGATAATCCAATCTGCCTCAAAGATAAGACAAATGGTGGGTAAATCTAAACTGGTGTCTTCTTTGGGGCAATACCCAAAGGACAGGCCCTCTCTAACCCTACCTTAATAACATCTTTTTGGCCAGCCATTTCCTATAAGAATCAAGCATAATGGTCTATGTTAACATTTCTGTTGATGAATATCTTTGACAGTTAAGTTGTCAGTAAGTGGAATTCCTCCCCCCCCAAAAAAAAAAAAATCCCATAAGGAGATGGAGTTGCAAAGGGGTCATATGAGGACATTTTCTGATTGCCGCATTCCAGTAAATAATATGCGACTGAAAATCTTGAATCTAGTATCGAATCCCATGTTTTTAAGATCAAGGAAACCAATGAACACGTTTATGACTGTCTAACGTGTGTCAATTCTTCAGACTGCAGTTGGGGGTCTCTCATGATAGAATTCTCCCTCAAGAATTGTTCATAAGGAAGAACATTTTAGGCAGAAATACAGTGAGATAGAGGAAGCAGAAGGTGAAATGCAGGCAAACCCAAGAATTATGTTGAAGGCAATGGAAAACAAATTATGTTTTTTGCAAATGGAGAAGAAGCAGGCATGGCCACAAATTTATGGCAAATCAAATTATTTTAGCAGCAAGCTTTTGAACTGTGATGGAACCACAGGAGGCCCCTGGTGAGAACGAAGGTTGGGTAAATTTGAGCTTCCCTGTATAGGCTGACCTTAATCTGAGATAATCTAAAATAATCTGATCTTGCTCCATCTGTCTCATCCTTTTGATGTTCATTTGATGTTTACAGTGTGGTTGGGTTGTGTGGTGGCACCTCTATTGTGAATCCTCTGCCCAAAGAAGCTTGTTTGGCTGACTCTCTCTAGTCTTTCAGATACCGCTCAATCATGATTGTTTTGTTCCATAAGACATCTGACAGGACTGGCTGGGTGGCTGTATAGTTTTGCTACTGTTTGTTGGTTATGTTTTTGGTTTATGGTAAATTGTTTTACCTTCTAGTGTTCATTGATGCACAGAAAGGCAGCATATGCAAGTTAATAGATACATAAACAAGACAAGGCACCACACCTTAGTCCCTTTCCCTACTGTAAGGCTGCAATCCTATACATGCTCATCTGGGAGTACGTCCCATTGAACACAGTGAAATCTACTTCTGAGTAAATTGGATTGCATTGTAAGTGCATTGTGCAAGTGATGTGCATTGGATTGCATTGTAAGTAAACTAAACATGTGCAATTGAAACTATCACATATGCTTCCCCTGTTTCCCATTGCCATCTCCTTCTCTGTTGTCTCCCTTGGTCAATATTTAGATTTTTAAGTCCCTCGAGGTAGGACCTGTGTGTTCTCTCTAGGGAAAGCACCATGCACGTTGATGGCACTCTTTAAATCAGAGTGCCATCAATGTGCATGGTGCTTTATTATTATGCTGTGATAATATTGTTGCAACAATTACAAAGAAGGTACAAAGTAAAAGCAGGTGCAGTAACAGTGGCATGATTTGATCAGTGAATCAGCGTTGCAGGGTGTGATGAAAAGATTTCCCCTTCTCTGTCTCACAATGAACACTTTAGGATCACCATCATTAGGAGCTGGGATTAAGCTCCTTTGTCCTAGCAAGCATCATTTGAGCTGGTACCCTTTCAACTGGTATGTGTCTCGGTTAGGCATGCCTCGCATAACCAGGGTTCAAAGGCACGTAAGAATGCCCAGGTAACCGTGACTTGAACAATGACGTGGAATGGTAACATCCTGAACAAAAGGCATAGATGGTTAAACCAAGGGATGCTCTTGGCTCTTGACCTTGACTGAGTGGCATCATAACTGCCTGGGCTGAGGCTCACTGTGAAGATAACCACAACCCAGAGCATTTTTAAGACCATGGTCACACAGCCTGGAAACCTTTAACCATTTTACAACCCAGAGCGACTGAGCGCCTCAGGAAAGTGCTCTGTGACCACATCAAAGCCCCACCCCCAGAAGCAGAACCAACCAATCAGAGGAAAGCAATTTCATGCCTCTGCCCAGTACTCTGGACCTGATAACAGTGTTGGTGCTCGACGTGGTGCCAATGGTCTTCTTTTGCCATTGGTTCCAATTAAAGTTTGTGAAGGACATAGCATGTCTGGCCTGATATGGTCATAGGCTTTCTCAGCCCCCTGGAAGTGGAGCTCTCCTTATGAAAGGAGGAAGAGGAGATCTCAAAACAAAGTTGCACTCACATAAACACATATATCTGACAAATGCAGGACAAGACATTGCAATCAAACAAACTTTTTATTGTAGAAAAAAAAATCTGTTTCTGTCCAGCAGATGTCAGTGAAAGCTGCAGTATGAAAAACCTGGTCTGAGAAATAGAGCTGCTATTTGTGGAGATATGCAACAGGCCCACAGGCTTCATATACCCTTGGTATTTAGAAAACAAATACTGTTTTATATTTAATCACAAATAAATTATCTTCCAATGGAAGAAATAGCTGTACAGTAATGAGAGCTATGCGAATGATAAGGTGTAGAACCAATTTCTGTAACACATGATCTCCAGGTAAGTTTAAGTTTGAATGCGGGTGATATTTTTACATGATCGAGCAAGCTGTGCCATTTGGCCTCCCTGTTATAGGTTTTAAATATTATCTGTTAGGAACAGCTGATCCCCAACTATCATTTCTCCAATGTTGAAAGTAAATTGTATTGATTTCATTGGGGCTCAGTTCCAAGTAAGTTGCTTAGAACTGTAGCCAACAAGAGATGACCAATCACATATCACTGATGAGCTGTCAGTCACCATGGATGAACCTTTGGGTCCAGGAAGCTGTCATACACTAACAGCCCGATCCTGCCCAAAGATAGGCCAACAGAGCAAGCGTTCCCCTGGCTTATGGTGCCGTGAAAGGGCCGTAAAGCACTTTCATGGCAACAAGTGAGAAAGCAGCACTGGCGCAGAGGCTGGCGCCGCTCACTCGTCCGCCCTCCGCTTCCCGCACCACTGGACACAGGTATGTCCTGCGTGGGGCAGCGGGAGGGCTTGGGAAGGGCGGGCCAGGGTGGTGGTGGAGGGGGCCATTGGCCAGCCAGGCCCGGGAGGGGTGGGGATATTTGCGTTGGGTTGCGCCGATATCCCAAGCCCCTTCCTGGGCTGGTCTGGTCTTATACGGCCTTCTCGGTTGTGCACCAGCTAAAGAGCTGGCGCACATCCAATGAGGCCCATTGGGGCCAGCAGGGCTTACACTGGGGGGAGGGGACAAATGTCCCCTTCCCCTGAGGTGAGCATCAGCCCTGCCAACACAGGCCACATCCTGCCTAGGATGTAGTGGCTGTCCGTTTAGGCCATCCGTTGCATCTTAGGCAGGATTGTGCTGTAAGTCAGACATGGTGACATCTACTAGATGTAATTGGTACATCTAGTTCAGTATCGTTGGCATTGACAGGAATCATTCTCTACCCTCCCTGAAAATGCCAGGGTTTATAACTGAGACCTTCTTCTGCAGGGGAAAAAAGTGCTCTAACATTCAGTTACAGTCCCTTCCTCACACTGACAGGCAAGCACGACTGCTTGCCACAAAGGTACATGTTGAGAAGCATTACAGGGTTGCATAAAGCAGATTTATGGAAGAATGCATAAATAGATATTAAGGTGCAACCCTAAACACACTGGTTAGGAATTAAGTTCCACATAACACAGTGAGCCCTCCAAGTCACCATGCTTAGGATTGTACTGTTAATTACTGAAATTTAAAAGCACATCTTTGTTTCACGGCTAGTTTTTCACCTCTGTATTTATTCTCACATCCGCATTGCAAGAAAGGATGTACTTTTACAGCTATAAGCAAGTCACAGATGAGATCATATGTGTGAGACTTCTGCTTGGGAAGTGCTTACCTCATGGCATTTCCCCTCTATTTTTTAAAACTGTTTTGAGATGACAAATGTTTCCATTTGTTCAAGGCAGCCAATTCCTCAGGCTCAAATCCCAGATGTCCCCACATAGCTCACAGGAGCATCGATCAGAGCGGTGTCATATAAAGAATTCCTCGAGCAGCAGGTGAAAGGTGGTAGACAGACTTTGGAGAATGTTCCTTGCCATAGTAGCAGAGATATGAGATGGAAAATATTTCATGCCAAGAGAAGGATGTGCTCATTTGCATATGTTTATGTCGGTGGGAGGGGCCAATTTCAAAGTATCACCCTGTCAGGTTAATGGTACCCAGGAAAAATGCCTTGTCAGTTGTGGTACCATGTTTGTGGAAAACTCTCCCCAGGGAAGCTCAACTGGCACAAAATTTATTTCCAAAGTTTCCAAACACTTCCCAAAGTGTG
This sequence comes from Plestiodon gilberti rubricaudatus, assembly GCA_026170595.1. Classification (NCBI taxonomy): domain Eukaryota; kingdom Metazoa; phylum Chordata; class Lepidosauria; order Squamata; family Scincidae; genus Plestiodon; species Plestiodon gilberti. The sequence goes on along the minus strand of JANXHW010000003.1, from coordinate 60,350,402 downwards.
TTGTGGCAAAATGGTGGTTTCGATTATGGTCTGCTGCTATTGATGAGCACAATAAATTTGTACCAAACTTCATGAAAAGAGTCCCAGCTTGTTTGCCCATTTAAAAGTCTACTCTCATGTGTCAGTTTTTCCAGTACAGCAACATGACAAAGCTTCTGATACCATGAGTTCAGTGGCGCAGCAATGGCGGCATGGGGGCACGACACGCAGGTCTTCAGTGTGGGTCTTCGGCACTACCTGGGTCTTCAGCCCCAACCACATTGCTGCCGATGAGGCCTGGAGTGGTGAGCAGAGCTCCATGCTCACAGCTTGCTTGATATTCATATGCTGGAAGAGCCCTCCGCCTGCTCCTAGCTCCGTTTGGGTTGTTATAGTGGCACTCCGGAAGCAATTGGCGGTGACACCATGTCATGACAATGTCATCAAATCACCGGCAACCTACTTCCAGGTCACCACGCTCCATGCCGGTACACTTTCCGTTGATCCATTCCCTGCCCCCAATCTTGTAATGAACTGTGCCTAGCAGTAAGGTAATTAACAACGCAACAGTCGCGTCGCGACGACGCGCGTCACCCCAGAGTGGGGGCGCGCGTCGCCCTTAAGGGGGAGGCTCCGCCCCCGCACGTGATGTCACGCGCAGGAGCAGAGCGTCCTCCCCGCTCCGTTTTCGGCTCATTTTGGAGCCAAACGGACACAAGGGAGGGCGGGCGGGCCCAGCTCAAGCTCTAAACTGTAAGTGGGGGGTGATCGCGCGTCACCCCTATACGCACGATGCCCCCCGGCGGCCCGGCCCCCCGCTTCCCCCCATCGACGCCAGTGCAACGCAATCCTGTGTAACCTTGCACCGGTATAACAGTAGATGCACCAGTGTAACAGCAGATGCACCGGTGTCATTGTTAATTCAGTCTTTTAAAGGACATTCAGATATCAGTAGCAGTGCCAGAACAGGGCTTGGAGATATTTGCTGTTTTGATATCCTGGCTGTCTCTTAAAATAACTCCTCCTCCCCCCCAAGCTTCTGAATTTGCTACATCCCCACCATTTGCAAAAATAGGCCTCATTCCCCACTCTGTTACAGTGTGCCATTACTGATTTGGTAATGTGTTGAAGCTGGACAGGTGTCATGTGCTTATGCAGAGAAAAGTGTGATTTCCTGCTAACACTGGCACACAATTGAAAAGACTTTTTGTGGTTCTCTATCTGTTAATCCATTTAATTTTCCAAGAAACACAAATGATATTGAAAAGATGGTCCCATTCTTGAATATTTAAAGCACCTGGCATTGTATGAAAAATCAGTTTCTTATTAATACAGTTTATTGTGAAGAACTACGATTGCATCTAGCTATCATTAATATCTGAATTTTCCATTTGCACACTCAAAAAGAGAATATTCTTTTAATCCCTGTAATGAACAGCCCCACTGTGAAGTATCCAAGATCAGATATTTCCTTGTATCTTTCTGCAATTCCACCAGAATGCCAAAACCTATAATTACAAGGATCAACCAAGAAAAACTGTCTTTATTTCGTAAAGTTTGTCTTCTTATTTCATGATCCAGCAATAATTGTGCTACATTATCCCTAACACAGGCAGCTGACTGCAACTCTTTCATAGGTCTCAAGCCCACAACAGCTTCATTGTATGAGGAGGCTGCTCTCCCTATAGCAATTGGAGTGCAACCACCAGTCCCTGTTGTTCTTTATGCCTTCAATTTGCTGCCCTTCCTGAGAGATGCCCAGGTCCTTATAGGTGTGCAGCTCAGTGCTATTTCTGGCTAAACATGCAGCTAAGACTGCTTGTGAAGTGTCTAGCTTCCATAAGTCTTTGCACATGTGAATATTTGTAGGTATCAGGAGTGCAGAGAAGTCGAGATAGGAATGGAACTCCGTGCAACTAGTGATGTTGCCGAATTTTGTGATTATTTAGTTCAGAATACCAAATTGCCTACCTCAAAATTCTTAGATGCAATAGACATTGAAGGTTATTTCCTCAGAAGTTCTTTCTTCTACTTCATGGAATGTAAAATGAGCAAACACTGCTTTTAAATTTAAATCTATTTAATCCAGGTCATGAACACCAATTGCTGTTCAGACAAAGCTAAGCAAACACCCCCAAAGGCCTTCATAAGAGAATCCTCTTATTATGTAAAGTCCTCCCTTCATCCCTTCATTAAACTTACCTGGAGTTGTTGTTCAATCTTGTCTTGTCATTTGCATGGAGTGACGGCATAAAGGCATGGTGTCTGTGTGTCCTGCCTATCATGCTTTGGAACAGTCTCATCTCTGGTGCACAGTTAGGCTGTAATCCTATATATACTTGCCTGGGAGTAAGTCCCATTAAATTCAACCAGAAGGGAAGAATAAAATGGGGGTTTAATGGCTAATTTCTCAACCTGCAGCCTGAGTCAAACTACCATTGGCTATTGCAAGACTTATGTAATAAAAGGGGCTTCCTTCCAGATATGGACGGGTGCATGCAAAACATTGGTTCGACAAGCAAACATGGTAGAGCTGCCATCTCATGGTGATTGTTCTGTGTCAACAATATTTCTATGAATTGGGCTTTGCTTTACATTGAAATATATAGTTCCTTTGTTAAAAGACTAGTGGCCCAATCTTATTCCAAAGTCACATTAGTCTGAGAGATGCAAGCTGTGGCACATGTCCTCAGATGCCTGCGCAACAGCTCCACTGGCGCAGCAGCTGGCTGGCTGACCAGCCCCAGATGCCAGTGCAACAACATGCCAGCATACAGTAACAGTAGATGCACCGGTGTAAGTGCACTTACACCGGTGTGCTTCTGCTGTTGCACCGGTGCATCTGCTGTTACACTGGTGCAAGACTACACAGGATTGCGCTGTTCAGGCAGACTTCAGGCCTCTGTAATCGGGATGCTGTCTTGTGTCATTCTGTTTAAGAAAGCAGGCTACTGGGTCAACTCTTCCACAGGAAGCTGCCTTACATGAAGTAGACCTTTGCTCTGCCTAACTCAGCATTTTCTGTGATGGGTGGTAGTTGCAGCAGTTAGCCAGGAATCTTAGAGAGGAATCTTTCTCTGCTTGCATGGAGATGTATTTTATTTATTTATTTATTTATTTAAATAAACCCTGCCTTTCCCCACACCATGGGGTGCCCAAGGCAGCTTCCTACAGAATAAAATTACAATTAAAAAATAAAATGCAGAATAAAAATACAACAATAAGACAATAAAACTCAAAAAGCAGCAGCATAAAAACAGATACACAAAGCAGTGGCATAAAATATGAATAAAAACAGCTGATAAAGTGCTGGGAAAAGCAGCATAAAACACACACACAGAGAGAGAGCACAAATAACGGCAATAAAAACCATTGCAATACAACAACAAAAATTAGCAGCAAACCTCCTTCCCCCCCCCCCAAAAAAAAAGCACATGCACACAGCCACACATCTCCTACATTACACTATTTTTTAAAAAGCCAAATGAAAATGAAAAGTGTTTAAACTCCACTGGAAAACCACCGGAGAGGGTGCAGAGCTCAATTCAAGAGGGAGGGAGTTCCATGATTGCAGTGCTGCCACAGAGAAAGCTCCAGGGATGGGTTTGGGACTGTCTGTCTGCATGCAAAGCAGAAGCTCTTCCACTAAGCTACAGGCTCATCCCCCAACCCTGTCACACATGTGAACAGAAGAGCAGGAAAAAAAGAGGTTGGCAGAAATATAACTCTTAATGGGGCTTCTATAGCCAGAGCATCTTGCATAACAGAGCTGGAACAAAGAGTCCTCTTCTTGATTGTGCCCTAAGGGTTTTCTGTGTCAGTGTGTGGTCACACAGCTGCCTCATTCCGGGATTCGAAAAGTCATCCCAGAAACTATTCAGTGATGTTACCTGTCTTATGCTCAGGTTTGCATTTGGCTGCCCTGATCACCGTCGTACATCATAGGATCACCTGATCTACTAAAGCCCCCGTTCTCATCATGGCAACGAGATGGAAAAGCTCTTCTTCTTCCCTTTCCTTCCAGCATGTGACTCTGATTATCTGCAGATCCTTTGAACGTTTGTGATTTCAATCAGTGTTTTGTTCATTCACTGCCTTTTTTGTTTATTGATTTATAAGCCCTTTAGAGAGCTGTATCATTATTGCCAGCATTTTCCTCTCCGTGGGGGCAAAACAGTATTTCATTAATAGTGTGTTAGAAGCTATTTGAAACTGACAGTGTGTTTTGAAGTTGGGTAAGAGAGGTGACATATTTATATGAGAGACTGACAGAAATGATTGTGAAACATAATTACTGTATCTGAAGGGGGGGGAGTCTACTGGCACCAGGAAAGTGCCTCTCAATAATGTTTTGTGGTACCATTGATCATATTTCTGCTGAATTCTATCAAGTTGACATCAATTGGTAATTTTAATAGATGGTGTAACAACAACTGGAACTTTGCTCATTCTGAAATAAATATGGTAGGGGTGGCCCAAGACTTCCTGCACCTGGGGTGGGGCCCCAAAAGCCATACCCTCCCTTACCCAACAGCATGCCAGCTGCTATCTCTGTCACTCCTCCTTCCGCTCCCTGGATTCAAAAGGGGAAGCATGGAGGAGTGGAGAATGGTGGGCTAGAATGTCGGAGACGCTCTAGCCCACCACTCTCCTCTCCTCTACATTTCCCTTTCTGCACCATTCCTCTCTTCCTTTCAAATCCAGAGAGCAGGAGGAGGAGGTAAGCAAGCAGGGACACCCCCCCCCACACACACACACACTAATCCCCCACTTGAGGCCAATGCATCAATCAGCCTCATGAATGGGCCAGATTTATATGTGACCTTAGCCTTTTGATCCAAATTATATCCATTGCCTGATTTGAAATGCTTGTATTTGGACATTTGCATAAGTATTATTAGGTTGTTTGTTGCTCGGTCATTCATTATTTATTATTTTTAGAAATTCCACAAGCAGCTCTCATTGGTTAAATTAAGCTGCATGCTACTATGATTACTTGCAAATTCTCCGTTATCATGGTTATGAAACTCATGAAGCAGTTTGTGCTGACTGGAAGAATTAATTCAAATCGGTTTCTAAATATGTCTTCCAGATGTTGAGATTATTTTGGTGGCTCTGAAATAATTGACAATGATGTAAATTGAGGAAGAACTGATTGATTGAAACAGTGACATCCATTTATAATATCACTTCATGCCAGCAAACAATACTGTACTAGCTTAACTAACGTGTTAGTGGGACGGTAAAAAGTAACTGTAAATATTGAAGTGGAGATAACTTTTCCTTGCACAGCTTTGAAGTGACATTAATGTGAACTCTTCTTGGCATTCTTAAGGATTCGGGTTTCTAAGACTGAATCTAGAGATCATTGATGGTATCATAAATCCTTCCATACTCATGACAGTTTTCTGAACTAGGACATTTTGGGAGTGCAAAGGGAGAGGCTACCAACTTGAGCTGAAAATGAAATATGCAACGCCTCATCAAGCTCACTGAGACTAACTTCCATGTACAGTCCTTCATTAAAAGCTCTATGGACTCTCAACAAACAGAGTCTAGGATGATCACAGGCTTCCCCGTTCTCTGGAGTGGCAAGTGCTGTTTTGTATGTGCAATGTATTTATTTTCTACAACACTTTTCAGAACCAACATCCTCTTAAGTCAACTAGCAAGCTTATTGTCCTAACAGATAAAAACCCACCATAGCAACATAACAAAAGATGCAAAAACCTGCAGCACGCATCTAAAACATTAATTAAAAACAGTTAACTAACTGTTTTCTGGAAAAGAGAGGTTGTGAGAGTACACTTAAAAACAGGAAGGGTGGGGGCTTGGCATATCTCCCTGAGGTGGGAATTTCAAAGTTGTGATACTGTCCAGGTTCTTGCCCCGCAGACGTACCGTACAGTGGCGACCAAGGAAGTCCTGCCGCTCCAACCTCTGAGGGGAGCAGCCCCCTGGATGCAGCTGCCATGGCCAAGCCCACCAGTCTGGGCTCCAGCGCAGGCAATTCTGGCGCTGCCCACCCCACCATGGCTTCACCAGAACCACGCCATGCCACAGTCTCCTACGACCCAGGTGGGCATGCCAACGGCTACCCAGACATTGCTACTGCCCCCTGCCCTGATGGGAGCGGCTCTGGCATGACCACCTCCAATGCGGCTTTGCAGGGAAGAGGCCAAGTCAGCTGACAGGGGCACAGCCAGCTGATGTAGCAGAGCCATGGGAGGCACCCTTCCCAACATTGCTGCCCGAGTACAACCAAAATGGCGAGCGGCCCCTTTAACTTGGTCAGTTGGGTCTACTCAGGAGGAGGGTTGGAGCAACCGGGAAGGAAGGGGCGGGACCAAGGGGCTCAGAGCTTGTATAAAAGAACCTGCCCAGGCTGATGAAGAGCTCAGTAGCAGGTAGGCAGCCAATGAGTCCTGTACTCCCAGCAGCCTGTGACCCTTGCAAAAAGGCAGGAGAAGGGTGACTCAACCTCCTTCCCTGCCTAAACTGAGGCCAGAGCAGTGACAGGGCAGCCCATGCCTAGGGGGAGTCAGGGGGTTGCATGACCAGCCCAGGAGCCTCTATTGGGGGGGATGGGCCTTCTGTGTATACTAGTTCAACTGGTTTCTATAGACTTGGAGCCAATTCTCATGGCTTTAAGTTTGCTATGCTGGAAGAGCCTGTCTACCAGCATAGCAGCTGTTCTTTGCAATGGCTTCTGATCTAGTCACCAGAGCCACCCATAAAAGTGGCCACATATAGACTGAAGGCACACAGAGGACTCTGTGCATCTTGAGTTCTAGAGCACTTGGATTGGCATACTAGAAGTTGTGCAGAGTTTCCTGGGAATGCTCCCTGTTTCTGCGCATGGCACTAGAGACTAGAACTTGGAACCAACAGCTGCCATGCTGGGTCCTCCATGAGAAACTGCTCTTGGGTACCCTAGACTGTCAGTGGAGTATTGACAGTAGGACGCTGTCCACAGGGGCAAAAATGTATCTAAACTTCACTTGGTAAGTGTTGGTGCCCTATTGCTACCACTTCTTACTGCGTGACTACAATGTTATGTCTGCAAAAGATTTTTTTTTTTTTAGCACAAGACTTGCTGAAGAGATCATCACCCACACTTTGCGGTCCCAGAAAACCATTTGGCTGCTGTAATAGGAGCCCAATATAATTTGATATACATATGCCATAGATTATGGAGCCAGCTTTTAATACAATGATATGCTATAACACATCAGTAAAAGAGAAAAAAAAGTCAATTTCTTTGGAAGCTGGAAATATTGTTTAGATGTAACACCAGCCTTATTATATTGGCTTGAGCTATTTACAGCTGGATATAATCAAATTAAAATTAAAAACTCATTGGAAGCAATGGACAGTATTTTCACAGATTGCCTATAAATCTACAATAACTAGGTCGCCCTTCTTGTAACATCAAAAACATTTTTAGTGTCTCATTAGGAGAAAAATTTATTGCTCAACTATTGAACTATGTCAATTTTCAAAAACACTGTGTGACTAATTCCAGAAATCATGGGTTTGATTTGTATTTGTTTTCAGCTGCCAGAAAGAGTGAGCCAAGTTTTTCCCCATGATGAAATGACACTAATCATGAAATTAAAGGACATTGCATGTCTTCAGGTTGGGAAATAAAGTTATAACTTTTATAAATATGCTAGCACCCTTCCTTTTCAATAAAGGAAACAACCATTATAAACCCAAGTAGTTCATATCCCAGCTGTGACTCTTTTCGTTTCTTTTTTCCCCACTTAAAATAAAGAACTCAATGACAGTTCTATAGACAAAGTTATTATTTTATACTGCAGTGTGTTTTCCAGCTGTGCTTGTTGGAGGGGGTTCATCATCTGACTACTATGAAAATATAAAAAGTTCAAGAAATTTCAATGAAGCACATATGGGACCAAGGAAAACGTTTCATAAGCATGTGCTTTGCACAATGGATTAGAAGAACATAAGAAGACCCATCTAGTCCAGCGTCCTGTTTCTCACAGTGGGCCACCAGCTGCCTCTGGGAAGCCCCAACAAGGAAAGAAAGGCATATTGTTCTACCATTGCTCTCCCTTGCAGTCCATTGAACTTGAAGAGAGCACATAGCATCATGACTAGGAGCTGTCCAATTTGCCCAATACCTCTTCAAAGCCACCCAAGCTAGTGGCCGTCACCATATCTTGTGGCAATGAATTCCACAGACTAACAGCCCAATCCTATTCTTTCTAGCACAGAATAAGTAGCATGAGCTCCAGATGTGGCAACAGTCCGTAAGGTTTAACAATCCTATTGGGCTGTTGTGAGGAAGCGTTTACGCATACTGTATTGTCGGCTTAGTGCTTACATTTCTTTTGCCAGAGTTTGTGTTCCTTTTTTTAGGAAAAAAAGGAAAAGACTTTCATTGTCAAAAGGAAGCCATCTTGCCTTTTATACCTTCCTTGACTCCGTTTGTGAGCCAGGTTGGCATCCTTCTAGACCTGGTAGCGCTTTTCCTACTTAGTGGTATAGTTTTTCATTTAATGTCTGTGACTGTGGTTTCAAAGACCCTCCATGCACTCTGGAGAGATTTCACTCTCTTCACTTGCCCTTTCAGATTTTTTCAATTCCCCTATTCAAATGTGACTATGACTATTCCCTGCGTTTCAAATGTGTCTGTGTTGGACATCCTTGGAAACTTCCCAGTGAGTTACCTATATGTAGGCTTACCAGATCTCCAACGGGGACAGAGTGCTAGACCTTTAGGAGAAGGAATGTGGGCAGGTGTAGCTTGTTAAACCTTAGAGCACAATCCTAGGCATGCCTAGGATTGTGCTCTAAGGTTTAATCAGAAGCAAGCCCCATTGTGTTCAGTGGGGCTTGCTTCTGAGTAGACATGCCTAGGATTGTGCTCTAAGGTTTAACAAGCTACACCTGCCCACATTCCTTCTCCTAAAGGTCCCGGTTGGAGATCTGGTAAGCCTATAGCCTATATTTTGGGCTGAAAAGCACCATGGTCGTTGCTCCCTATGTGAGAGAGATATGTAGGCATTCTGTCAACAGTTAGCAGCTGTCATCTGATTGGCTTGCATGGGTTTTGCCTCACGCCCAGGTAATTTTGATTAGAGAATTTGGCAGTGGATATGTATGCTTTATTAACAAACATTACTAAATAATGCTGAGAAATAAGTAAGGTCATTAGTTGCACAGGGCCTTTTTCATGTGGGGAAACGATAATAATGCTAATTTAAATTAGATGAGGAATCCCTCGCAACCAGTCCATTGAGACCTGAGGTACCTTGCAAGAAATAATACAATATTATATATTGTATTTATAAATATAAATCGTAAAACCAGTTTCATGTAAATGGGGGGGGGGAACAGCAAAGAGAGTGAAAAACATACACTCAAGTGCTCTTTATCATAGTACAGGGTCGAAAGAAGAAACCTATAAACAGGAAACTGCACATCTTTCTAGCACAGAATAAGTAGCATGAGCTCCAGATGTGGCAACAGTCCGTACGTCTCTCCATGGGAGAGGTGCATGAGGTCCCCCTTTGCACAGTATAATGGAATGTATAGAAGAGAGTACATGCATTACCCTAAACTAGGGATTGTCAACTGACAGCACATGGGCGAGTCCTGCCCCAGCTGTCAACCCAATCACAAAAGAGGCCAGGGGAGGCTGTGGTGGCTGTGGGAAAGAGGCTGGTTGGCATGCTCCTCCCTCTTTGAAGAGGTCCTCTGGGGAAAATAGTTATTGACTAGAGCTCCAAGGGAAATCAACTGGTGGAACATCTGGATAATTAGGAATACAGCCAAGGCAAATTTAGGGACTCCGTGAAGTCTACTTTAAAAGGGGCACCATAACATATGCCTGATATCTTGGTGACTTAAAATGCAATTGTATGATATGCCTGAATGATGGCTGAACACAGACATTCCTAAAACCAGACTCAAGAAACAGATCTCAAAGACAGCTGAAGTCTTGACCGTTCAGGGCCTTGAACATCAGCAGTGCCCTCAATTGTACAAACACGTACATTCTATGTGTGTGTCTGGGTGGCAGGGGAAGGTAATTATTAGCATATTTTCCTGTTGAATGTTGTGAAATGCAAAAATTCTAATCTATTGCTTCAAGTTAGACAGTCAGTCAGGGTACAAGGGCAGGAACAGGACGTGAAGTTGAGGCTGTTGGAGTAGAGAAGTGTGGTTCCAAAGAGTGATGGGAAAATAAAAAGTAGACACAATGAGAGGCATGGCTGTCACCCATATTAAGATGGAAGTCATCTAAGGACACATGATGTTTATTGTTCTTGGAGAGCATCTTCATAATAGTAGAATTGTGTATGATGTCATTCCCTTACCTTTGGGCTGCATTGCGGCTGCATCAGCGCTGGAAAGTTGGATAGGATTGGGCCCTCAGTGTGATAAACATCATGATAATGCAATTGAAAGTTGTTCCAGCCAAAGTTGTTTGCCGTGGAACTGTGAAGCATGGGTTAATTCTTCCCATTGCAATCAATAGGTCTTAAAGTTGTCTAACTTTGACTGAATTGTGACAATTAACATTAAAACTGAGATTTGTTTTAAGACACCAAATAAGATCTCACAACATTTTCTTTCTATACCGTTTGATTGTGCCTGAAAGAAATGAATCATTAGCAGGGAGGCAAATGCCTGACATTTACAAAAAGTTTAGAGAACACCTCTTTGGCTTATTAACAAAGGCCTCCGAGCACATCTCTAGATGACACCAGCAGAACTCCCCCACTTTCATCCAGCTGTGCAGAAGCAATATCTCTCAAACACTGACACACATTAATGAGAAAATGCAGATAGAGCCTTGCTCTCAATTAAAAAAAAGGGAAAAGATGCTTCTCTTCTAAGACAGAGTGAAATATAAGGCAAACAGTTTTATATACCATAAAACTGGATCGAGACTGTGATTCCTCTCATCTCAGCCATCTATAGTTAATCCAGTTTGTGGTGTGTGAACTCAGTTTTCACAAAACAAGGTAGTGAATCCATTCTGGTCACAGTGGAAGAGGGAGGAAAGGGGAGGAATGTGTTCATGTTTCCATAAAAGTCCAATTTGTTTATGTCCAGCCTGGAGTAGGGACAGAAGTGGAAACCAATACTTCTTACGTTGTGTCTACATTGTCCGTATTGACTGCCATGTTGTCATATGGCCAACTTTGAGGGAAATGAGAGAAATGGTGATGCAACAAAGCAACAATCTGGTAAGAATGACGAAGGCTGACATGGCCCCTGCCCAGTTCTGTAGCACTGACACAACATATTAAGTACACTGCAGAAGGGTGAGAGAATATTTCAGGATATTTCAGATTGGAATCTAATTCTAAGCTTTCACTCATAATAAACATTGAAGTATCCATGTGCCCCCCCCCCCGTATGTTCTTACAATTTGCCTACAACATTGTCTAACAGAGATTTTTGCGGTGCCTGTCAAACCAACCATCAAATACCACAAACTATCATTTGCTTAGGGCAGGGGTGGTCAACCTTTCAACATGAATGCTCCTGGCCCTTTAATGGTTGTATAGGTGAGGGCAATTCAGCAGGTGCAGCTGCTTTAGCAGCACCATCAGCACTTGCAGCTGCCAAGATTCTGTCTCTTCTACACAACTCTTAAGGAGGGGGGATTTGGCAGACTGCATCAGGTGCCATGCAGTCAGCCCTGATATTGTAAAGTTTTGGTCTTAAGCATACTTACTTGGGAACAGTGGCATGCAGTGAGGTCCAGGCCCCGGAGGCACTCTCTCTCTCTCTCTCTCTCTCTCTCTCTCTCTCTCTCTCTCTCTCTCTCTCTCTCTCCCTCTCCCTCCTCCCCTCCATCTTTCACAGTGGATCTTACCTTCCTTGAAGTTCTCTCTCTCTTCCCCCAGAATTTTTTTTTTTTAAAAACTCTTCTTCCCTCAATAGCTGCCAGTCCCTGCATGCAAACAAATGTTCTTCTTTTTTCATGGCTTTTTTAAACAGAGCTGAGGCAACTCTGCCTGTTGCCTCCCCAGAGCTTGATGATGCAGGCACCCTGCCTTTGGATGCCAGCTACCTTGCCTTTTTTCATTAGAAGGCGGACACAATTGCAGCTTAATTGACTCACTGTGCAATCCTGCACAAGTTAAGGCCAGCGGAGCAAGCGCTCCGCTAGCCTAGGGCATCACGAAAGTGCCGTAAAGCAATTTTGCGGCAACCTGGGAGTGACGCCAGCGCAGTTCACTCCATCGTCACAGGACACCCGCGCTGCCGGATGCAGGTAAATCCTGTGCTGGGTGGCGGGAGGGCATGGGAAGGGCGGGCCAGGGTGGCAGGGGAGGGGGCAATTGGCTGGCCAGTACAGGGAAGGGGTGAGGATATCGGTGGCTTGCTCTGCCAATAGCCTAATCCCCTTCCCGGGCCTGGACAGCCTTACACAGCCTCCCCAGACGTGGGCCAGCAAAAATAGCTGGCGTGCATCTGAGTAGGCACATTGGGGCTGCTGGGACGTACACCGGCGTGGCCCACATACTGCTTAGGATGCTGTGGCTGACTGTTTAGGCCGGCCGGCAGAGACGACGCTACGCCCCCAAGTGATGCCGGGCGTGACATCACATGGCTCCAACCACACACACCCCCGCGCTGTTTTCCTTACCATTTCGGAGCCAAACGTCTCCAGGGCGGGTGGGAGGGTCCCGCTCAGCGAAGACGATGGAAGCAGTGTCGGATGAACAGAACACGTCGTCCAGGCAAGTCTGATGCCTTGGGGCCCACGGCCCCCCCGCCCCTACCCCCGCAACGCTTCTGCCGGCCAGTGCATCTTACGCAGCATTGGGCTGTAAGGTAGCTCTTGTGAATTGCAGTGTGCTGTTTAACTCATTGACTGTGCTGGAGGTGAAAGGAGTGGTGCAGAAAGGCAAGGTCCTTTTCTTTTTCTTTTTTACTTGTTGGGTTTGGTGAGGCTCAGTTTCACTTGCCTCCCCTCACTGCATGTCTCTGCTTGGGAATAAGCCCCATTGAACACAATGGGACTTCCTTTGAAGTAAACATACAGCAAGTCCTCACTTAAAGTGGCTTTGTTATAAATTGTTGAGAAAAAACATTGATTCCCGGCCGGGGCCACTGTCTGTGTGGAGTTTGAAAGTGGTTTTTTTTTTTTTTCTGGCCCGAAAAGCTCACATTTATTTCAGTTTTTAATATTAGAAGTGTTTTGGGTCTTTCTTTAGAAGTTTGGTGATGTTTTTGTGACCAGAAATATGCCGTAAACTCTTGTTTATGCATATCAATTAGCCTACAGTAAAATTGGTTTCATTATAAGTCATTTTTCAGTTTCCAAGAACCTATCAACAAGTCACTGACATTACAGGAATTGTCCCTACAAAATGTTGACTGTATCCATGTGAACCAGCCCTATGATTAAGATATGATTGTAGGACTGAGTTGTTACAAATCCCACAGTTTTAGATGGGGCAAAGATGGCTTCTGTCTACGTACACTGGTGATGCGGCACACGGATTGCAGCCAGAGTGCTTGTGAATTCCAGAAACGGCTTTTAACACAGTCCATGGAGGAGCAGCAACTCAGAGATGGCCTTTCCCAGGAGAAGTGTGGGAGAAGGTAAAATAAAACAATACAAGTCTGTTTAAGGTAAGTCTGGCTAGGTAGACTGAATTTCCCAGCAGACTACAGACTTCTGAACTCTTACACAGACAAACTCAAGCAATCTGCCATTTGCTATTTCTGATGCTGTATTCAAAGCTCACTCTATTTGCTCTTTTCCAGAACTTATTGACTCTAAACAGATAGATGAAACTCGACTGCCTCGCATTGTCTGTTTTCCGAGTGTTCAGGGCAATGGAATATTTGCCCATTTCCCCCAAACAACGTTCCATTGGGAGGTAAGAACATTGACTTGCGTGTGAACAAGCATCAAATATTAACTGGAACAATAATACAGTAATGAATGTTATTTCTGTGGAAATGCCGATACATTGCTTGGTTGGCCACTAGGTGGCACCTGTCCTATCCATTTGCTCAGAGTCCTTCTTTGCTTTCTCATGTCCAGCAAAATGGCTCTATGTCCTTTTCGAAGTTGGCTCTTGTTGAAACATTAATCCAAATAAGAAATGACAGTGCATCCCTATTTAAGGCACAGGAAGGAAAACTAAAGATGTACTGTTTTATTTGTATAGTATAAGCTGCTGTGTGTTAGTTCATTTATTTAACAATGTAATGTATACCCTGCTTAATTTCTTAGGTCAGTGCAACTACCATAGCGCTGTGAGAGATTTTTGTAATCTATAGGAAAAGGGGTATTTACTTTTTGAAGGCCGAGGTGGCTTAGTGGTTAAGACGCTGAACTGCAGACCAGAAGGTCGGTAGGATAGCAGTTCGAGACCCGAGTGCCACGTGACGGAGTGAGCTCCTGTCTCCTGTCCCAGCTTCTGCCAACCTAGCAGTTTGAAAGCAAGAAATTGCAAGTAAACAAATAGGTACCACTACAGCAGGAAGGTAGCAGCGTTCCGTTAATCATGCCGGTCACATGACCACAGAAGCGTCTTCGGACAGTGCTGGCTCTTTCGCCTTAGAAACAGAGATGAGCACCGCACTCTAGAGTCGGACTCGGCTGGCTTTCGAGCAGGGGATACCTTTACCTTATAGGAAAGACAGCACAAATTCATTGATATGCCTATTATGAATGAAGGGATAAAGTACATGTTGCAAAGAAAATGGTACGAAAACAGCAATTTTGCGTTGAGTGCCCTTGCCCACCTCCATAATGCCCTGCATATGGTAACATCCAGTACTGGCACCAGGTTTGTGGAGACCCTCAGCCAAATGTCTTTGTAAGGTCTGTTTAGCACCAGTGTTAGAAGTGGTGGGGAAGCCACATTAATGGCTGCCATTGGTGCACCTTCCAAAGTCACTGAACGCAACAGCAGGTGTGGAGGAACTGCATTATAAGCAAAGGGAGATGGAGGCTGCCACCATAGCTGCCAAAGAACTCTCTGAGCCACTGCTAAAATAAGCCCCTCCCAAGAGTTAGTAGGATGCTTTCCTTGGCAGTAGCAAGAGTACACTTCTTGGCAGCTACCATTGCTTTTCACCAAGGTCTCAGGGGTTGACCACCATGGGCCTTTTGATGGTCCTTGGCCCAGTACCTGGGTTAGCCAATCACTGATGTCAGCCCTGCTGACATGATTTAATTTCTCAAATGTGCACACCCCCTGTCTATGGCTGACAATCCTTTATCCATGGGATAAAGGAAATGTGCATTGCAATGATGCTAAGGAACATGGTAAGCTGACCTGTGTTGTTATGGGAGAGGAGAGAACTTGACAGGGCTGCCATTTCAGTGGCAGCCCTGTGATCTTTGTAATATGTGCCTCTTTCCTTTGACATCATTATTCCTACCTAACAACAATTCAGTAAAAACATATGCCCAGACAGCCCTAATAATAATGGCGACGTGGACCATTTTGCCAAGTAAACTACAACAGAATCCCTAAAATGGGATTGGGATCATGTCTTAGAAGCTTCTTGATGGAGAAAATGTACCCTAGGCATTCAGGCTTCCATCTGAGGAGGAAGCCAGAATGCCTGACAACCTAAAAGGTGATGGCTTGGGAGCCATGCGCCCAAATTTCTGTACCTTTTTAGGCATTGCTGGTGACAAGTGGTACAACCAAACAGATATAGCAGCAGAAAAGCAGGAGGATAAAAGAGATAAGTACAGCTTCCAAAGGAACCAAGCCCCAAAAGGAAATCAACCAACAGAAAAGAAGCTTCAGTTATATTCAGTTATATAGGTGTTCTAACTGAGATGCGTTGTGATTGACAGCAGGTTCATACTTCATTTCTCCTAGAGACAGGGTGGTTTGGAGTACTTTGGTGCTCCGTCACCTTTGACAATGCCTGCCAAAGATGGTTGGTCCTCCAGCCAACCAACATCCTGCTTTGCTCCCTTTAGGGTCTATTTCTCATATATTAATATTGGGGGGGGGGTTGTAGATGTTCTATGACTAGGATTACCAGATCTCCAACTGGGACAGAGTGCTAGACCTTTAGGAGAAGGAATGTGGGCAGGTGTAGCTTGTTAAACCTTAGAGCACAATCCGAGGCAGAAGCAAGCCCCACTGAACACAATGATGTACTCTATGACATACTCCATGATGTACTCCATCTCCCATCGGGAGTTCTCAGCTGAAGCTCTGTCGTTCTCGAGAGGCAAACACCCAATGAACAGAGGCAAGAGGAAGAGCTGAAATGACTGCAGCAGCTCTCCCTCAACATGATCCCCACAACTAATAGGCTATTGCTCCTTTCTCCCTTTGACTTGCACAGGCCAGGGAAAAGACATCCCCACCCACATTGGTTGGGGTTAGAGTGGTATTCTGGGGCAGTGTAGCAGGGGCGGAACGAGGGCGGAGCGTGTGGAGCAGCAGCTCCGGGCGGGGTGGGGGCGGGGGCGGCGCACTCGTCCTTACCGCGATCTCCTTCGTTGGTCGTCCTGGTTTGGGCCCTCCCACCCTCCCTGGAGCCCGTTCGGCTCCAAAATGACCAGGAAACCGGCGGGTGTGTGTGTGTGTGTGTGTGTGTGTGTGTGTGTGTGTGTGTGTCAACGTCACAGGCCCCGCCCCCTTGGTCCAGGCACCAGGAGGGCTTGCCTCCCCGCTGCAGTGTAGTACTAGTGTTATGATGTATGATTGACTTTCTGGTCTGATTTTTGTTTTGTTTTACTTTAGTTAACTCTTTAAACATTTACAGATGCATAAAGTTGGAGGACCTGTCAGCCTGGACAATTGCCAGTAATCCAGTGAGTCTTATTTCTGACCCTGTCCAGTAATACATGCTTCAGGAAAAGACACACACACAAAAACCGGACTGCTGTTTAGCCAACAGCTCTGAATTTAGCTCTGCAGTCTCATGTCAAATGGAATGACCTTGTCATAATATTGTGTGCTGTTGCTACAAAGGCTGCAATAGCCACTTGCACCAAGCATTACAAAAGAACATGGTTTACACACAGAAGCATTTTACAATCTAAGAAGACAAGTAACACGCAAAGCAGGACAAAAAAGGAGGGATATCATCAAAAATATGTCCATTTGCTTTTCCAAATGTATTGCTTTATTATTACTAAAAAGAGATAAGGGAAGAAGCTGGTAAGTAGGTCAGCTCAAAGACTAGCTGTCAGAATAAAAAGGAGGAGGGTGGCAGGGAGCTCTGGCAGGGATAGCACAGAGGCAGACGTTTGTGTCAGGACCTCACTTCTCATGGCTAAAATGCTTTGTAACCTATGGATGAAAAGCATTATGCAAGGCCTGGATATCAAGGACTAATGATGGAGAAGGTGCAGTAGAGAGACTCACCATCCTAGTATCGTGGTTCTCCAAATGTGAGGCAGGGCTCCTCAGGTAGGTTTGGCCAATTGCACCTCATCCCTTTCCTGTTCCCAGAGGTGCTGCATTGGACACCAGGAGGCAAATGTGAGGCAGGGCTCCTCAGGTAGGTTTGGTCAATTGCACCTCATCCCTTTCCTGTTCCCAGAGGTGCTGCATTGGACACCAGGAGGCAAAATGTCAATCTCCCCCCTCACCGTTAGGGCAGTTCTGGAAATGAGGAGCTTTTTCTTCTCTTTTCCTGCCTTCCCATACCCGAAGCCTGTGTTATTTCAGGGCAAGGTTAGACATGCCCTACATGTATGTATGTATGACTGGACTTAACTGTCAGGGGTCACCTTTACCTTTTTATGTATGTATGTATGTATGTATATATGTATAGTGGTGTTGCTGCAGGGGGTGCAGCACCATAAGTGTTGCAAGGTGCTCACCCTGCTTTGCAAACCGGTGTAAAGCAGCCCCTCCCACTTGTTCCCGGAGCCATTCCAGCAGCAAAGGCAACTTGCCTTCACCGCCGGAATGGCTCTGGGGGTGAGTGGGAGGGGCTGTGTTACACCAGTTTGCAAGGCGCAGTGCAGCACCTTGCACCACTTATGGTGCTGCACCCCCTGCAACAATGTCACTGTGAATGTATGCATGTATCATGTTGCTGATCTAATTAGCCAACAATTATTTTCCTCAGGTACCTGCTTCCTGGAGATTCTTCTTTAGATAACATAAGTTGCTCTTCTCAGTAAGAATTGTGTGGGCCACAGCCTGTTTAGCAATTAACCCACTGATTCTCCAACTTGTTTCTGTCTGTCTGTCTGTCTGTCTGTCTGTCACACACACACACACACACACACACACACACACACACACACACACACACACCAGTGGTGCTCACGTCTTTCTGCTATTGCTGATGGCCAGTAGCTTTCCAGTCTCAGCAATTATACAGACACATAAAGACACCTTCCACCTGCCCTGTTCATTTTGTCTCTCAGATTGTGCAATCACTACACAATCATTGAAAACAGCCCTTGCTCTCATGTGCAAAGAAATGGGCTTTATGCCTTCAACACAACATAGCCAACTATCTATTTGTTAAAGTGGTATATAAATATTCTTAAAAACAATAATCTCTGAAGAATGTCTATTGGTGGTGCTGACTCATTTATTTTATTTTCCCAAAATCTTATGCTGAAATAACATTCTCATTTTTTAAATTTTCAATTTGGAGTGTCATATTTATATGTTCAACTGTGGGGTCTTTTTCTGTTTATTTTTACAACATTTGCTTATTTTCTGGAACTTGCATTTTGTATGAGAAACAACCGTACTGGTAAGTCTTAACTGTAAAGTAATAAATTATGACACTTCATCACTAATTTTAAATTAGGCAATTAAGTGATGAAGTGTCACCTCAAGACTTGCACTAGGAAGTACGCAAATAGCAGTGGCAGATAAACAACACATCCATGGGTTGTGATCTGGCTATCACTTTTTCATATTCATGCAGATTTTCTGCAAATGTTATTGGCTTTATTGTAATGAAATATGCAAAGTTGACTCGGATCTCTTGGCTTGTTCCCATTTGTTCTTGGGCCTCTTCGGATGTACGTCAGGTCCAGACCTGGCATATATTCGGGGAGGCCGTGTAAGGCTGACCCAGGCTGGGAATGGTCGTAGGATATCGCGTGGAGCGTACTGCTGATATCACCACCCCCTCCCAGCCTGGGCCGGCCAGTGGCCACCCCCCTAGCTACCCCTTCCCGCCCTTCCCCCCCACCCCTGCACCAAACCGGTGCAGGACTCCCGTAGCGGCCGCAGGGTTTGGAAGGCGGAAGAGTGAGGGTTGCCGGCCCTTACTCCTGAGTCATCGCAAAAGTGCTTTACAGCACGTTTGCAACACAATGGAGCACGCGCTCCGCCGCTCCAAAGTTAATGAGGATTGCGGTTAATGAGATTAGTGAGGACTGACGGAAAAACACCAGTGGCCACTTAAGTGGGTATAGGTACCATGCAGGTCTTCTAATAATCAACATGGGAAGTTGATTCCAGGTATTACTAAGGACAGAAGGAAGGGGTCTTTACAATACAGAAGTGATTTTTCTGGCACATGTGCCACTGCTGTAATGTTTGAACTGGACCTTGATTGGCATTCTCTCTCCCTTCCCAGAACCATTATACACATTTTCTTTTCACTGCACTACTGCTAGGCCTATGTACTCACTTTTTGATTTGATTTTCTCCTTCATGTAACAACAGTCGTGGTTTTGAATGCTGATTTCAATGCTTGGTCCAATTCCAGGCTGTCATTTTTTGCAGGTAATTAGATTGGGAACTCAAGGAAAAAGAAAGAAGCCTTATAAAGCCACACTTTTTCTGCACACAAGACCACTTAGATGATTTGATGAATTTGAAGGTTTACCTGCAGGAAACTGGATTTTCAATCTGAGACCTGTGACAGCATGGGAGAACCTGCCTGGATGGGTTAACCCTTTAAATACTATCCATTGTAAGTCCCTTCCTCACCGAGCCCCGGAGCCTAAGGGCAGGCTTAATTAAAAGTTCCTTCAAAATATATTCCCTACTGTTTGGAGATACTGTGTTTTAAACAGTCTGGTGTTCTGCCAAGGCAAGATCTAGGCATATATTAAAGTGACAGGTACAAAAGATAGCATGTCTTTTCTTTTTCCATTTCCACAGATCATTTTGCTTGTAAAGTCACAAGGAAAATAGTCATTTTTTAAAGACAGCAATAACCTTTTACTCTTGTCTAGTTTAAGGTTGGAGTGCAAATACCCATGTCTCTTTGCATGACTGCTTTTGTAAAGTTCACATGTGTGTCTACTGATTTTTCCCCCTGTTTGGCCTGTAATAATGGATTTCATGCAAAGTTGGTGCTGTGTTTATAGTGCTGGTTTCATTCCAATGAAGCAAAAGTGTTTGATTCAGGCAGCATTGATTATAATTGGTAAAAATCTGAAGCAAATCACAACTTGTATTCTTAAGAGTATTGCTGGTGACATTTTAAAGCCATCATAGCTTAAAGCAGGGCTGGTGCTATCATTAGGCCAACTAGGCAGCCACATAGGGTGCAGCAGACCTCAAAGGGGCACAGTACTGACCTTTGAGGGGCGCCGTTTTATACAGATTAGTTTTTTAAACCCATGTAAAAATGCAGCTGACACTATACATTTTTTTTATTTTAAGATAAACACCACAGTGCTATGGAATATAATTGTTGTTGTTGTTGTTGTTGTTATTTGGGGGGTTGCACATAGTTAGCCTTACCTAGGGCACAAGATAGCCTGGCACTGGCTTAGGGTCAAACTATACATGATGTTAAATGTGTCTTTGCATTACATCATGACAACTGCTATCTATCTATAGCCACAACCTCCTGGTTTTAGAAGTAGGTTTTCTCTGTATGCCAGGTGCAAGGGAGTGGCAACAGAATACAGGTATCTGGCACTGTGAGATACAGGAAGCTGGACTAGATGGGTCTTTGGCCTGATCCAGCAGGACTCTTATACTGCTACACACTGGGTGTCGCGAAAGTGCTGTAAAGCACTTTCATGGCACCCAGAGAGTAAGCAGCGCAGGTGCAAAGGCCAACACAGCTCACTCTGTTACCCACCAGACTCCATGCCTGGGCGCAAATCTGGGCGCAGGTAAGTGCAGAGGTGGGAGGGCGTGGGGAGGCCGGGCCGAAGTGGCAAGGGAGGTGACATATCACCTCAGGTATGTCATGTGTGGCAAAAATGAACTTGATTTCCCCTACAACTTGCAAAGTTATGGTATCCATTAGTAAGATAACCTCTGGATAGTGAGAAAAATAATCCATAATGATTATGATATACCACTTCCCAGCACATGCAACCAGATCTATGCCAACTTTTGAAAGATATGCTCCTTGATCACCATCATAGTTTTTTTTTGTCTGACAGCACTTGTATTTCTGACAAAGAGAACATCCTCACACAAGTGTTTCTATATCACAGTTAATAATTTGAGACCAAAACAAAATATCCCTGGTTTTTAGTTTGCATTTTTCAATGCCTAAGTGCCCTTCATGCAGTATTTCTAGCGTATCTGGGGAACCACAAGACATTTCTCTTTCAGTAACATGACATCCAACACAGAATATTCTTCTCTGAAGTGCTTCCAGTATATGCTACTAGTACATGATAACCAGGGCAACCAGCTGTAATAGCATTGATAGCTTTCTGCAAAGTCTGATCATGTGCTATGGCTTCTACCACCTGACTCTACTTCGTATCCAAGACAGTGCAGTTTCCTATCCGTTCAAACCAGATAATGGTCCTCAGTTTGTGCGCCATGAGTTCAGTCACCAAAGAGTGAACCTACTCAGTAGGTTCTTCAACTTGTAAGGCAACCAATTTATCCAGTTCACCGTTTTAGCTTTTTGTTTGTTTGTTTTTATAATGCTAGAAGAATGTATCTGGGAGCATGTATAAATGGTCTATTTTTGTAATCAGTTGTTTCACATTATGTTCCTTATTTACTTACGGTACTCATTCTCTCAAAAACATCACTGAAATTATCTTCTACATTACTATGTCCTTGAGAGCATACATCATTTAGATGAGACCTGTGATTTCACATTTTTTAAGCTCCAATATGGGTGATAAATCATCATCATGTACAATGACAGGCAGAGTCTTTGTACATCACCTACCCATTTAACTTCCAGTTCCCAGGTACCCACAGCTGGTATTACTTTCCCCCCATATGCTCTTAGTTTCACTTTCTTTTGTCCCTAAAGCTGGGTTTCCTCTGTAATCCAGCAACCACACTTGCAGGTATCAGAGTGCTCCAGTTTAAAATTCACTGCACTGCGATCAGTCTCTCTAACGTAATATTCCAATCCCTTGATGACTCTGATTGCTGCAAAGCAGTAGTGGAGAATTCTTCTTCCTCGGAAGCAGAGCTGTCTTCCTCTCGCAACACTGCAGTCTTTTTCTTTCCACTTTGCTGTTGTCTACAAACTCTAGCAGTGGCCCATCCTTTTGTCATTTGCTGCACATTCTTCCATAAACCTAGGCTTACCATCATCCCGGAAATGACCAGGATAGTCCTGGCCACGGCCTTTTGTCCCCCCCATCCCCCCCGAACAGTGTTGTAGTCCCGGCCCCGGCCCGCCGGCTGCATCGCGGCCGGCCGGAGCTCTTCTGAGACTGTGCTGCCTGCTGCAGCACGTCTCCGTCCTAATCTTCCTAGTCTCGCGCGCCTGCACGAGACTGAAAGCACTCGGAAGATGTCCGAAACTGAAAGCACTCGGAAGATGAACTCGGACATCTTCCGAGTGCTTCCAGTCTCGCGCAGGCGCGCGAGACTAGGAAGATTAGGACGGAGACGTGCTGCAGCAGGCAGCACAGTCTCAGAAGAGCTTCGGTCGGCCGCGATGCAGCCGGCGGGCCGGGGCCGGGACTAAAAGACAGTCACAATACACAAATAAAATAAAATAAATAAACAAATAAAATATACAAATAAAAGAGCACAGTCTCGGAAAATAAAATACAGTATTTTACCTTTTTTCCCGTGCCTCTGAGCACGTGCAGAGTGCCGTCGCTCTTTTCGTCCCAGCCACCTGGCTGCGTTGTGACGGCCAGCACTGGCCATTACAATGCACCTGGCTGGCTGGGACAAAAACAGCGGCAGCACTCTGCACATGCTCAGAGGCACGGAAAAAGGCAAAATACTGTATTTATTTTACAGTGGACACGCCCACTTCCGGTGGACACGCCCAGTTCCGGCGGAAGTGACATCACAGTTTTTGACCCGCCTTCTTGTGATGTCACTTTCGTCCCCCTTGGGGGGCCCCAGAAATCTGGTAAGCCTACATAAACCTGGCATTACTCTAGTGCATGCATTCTCCCACAGTTTGCAGTTTTTTGCTTATTGTTCCATAGGAACAAACTTAGACTTTGGCAGGGATCCCCTGCGTACTCCATTATCCTGTCCATAGACTCAGCAGATCTCTTTTCTTTCGACAAGCCTACACCTCTCTCAAAAGTCTCGTTTCATTTAGTGTAAAATATTCTTTAAGCTTCTTTATCAGCCTAATCCTATCCAGGGCCAGGCTGCATGGTGCAGGGATGCTGACACAGTGTCTGCTGCATCCCACAAGCTGGCTGGGGACCAGGCCAGCTGAGAGAAGTAAAGAAAACGTTTACTTACTTCCTCCGCCGCACCCTGGTCCCATATGGGTCTACTCGGATCTACGCCAACTCTTTTGCTGATGTAAATCTGTTAGGATGAAGACGGAGTGACAGGTCTGGGGTGGAAGCTCTGGAACATGCAGACATAGCTGCTGCCAGGACCCGCTCCCGTCCCACCCCTGACCTGTGCCCGGCCCAATCCCTACACTGACCCACCACTGCTGCCAACCTACCTTTGGTGATGGCCAATCTGTGGCCCACTGCTGCCAATACAGGGCTTACTAGCAGCCATGCCATCGGCAGGCGTACTCCTTCGATAGGATTGGGCTGTCACAGTTGTAATCCAGCTGGGGGAACCCAGCTGGGGGGAATAATGGCTGCTATTATTTTACAAGTAAAAGCAATAGAAAAGCAAAACCATGTTGAACCATGTTTCATTTGTTGCTAAAATTAATAGGTTGATTTATTTTATTACATTTGAATTGTACCCCTTCTCCTAAGCTCAGAGAAGTGCTTGAGGCTGTAATCCTATACATGCTTTCCTGACAGTAACCCTCATTGAGCACAATGAGATGGGCAGCACGATCCAGTGTAACGTTAGAGAGGCAGAGCACGCGTTCCGCTGCTCTAATGTGTTGCAAATGCACTGTAAAACATGTTTATAACTACTTCAGAGTAAGTGCCCCTGGGGTGAAGGCCGGCAGCACTTACTCCCCCAGTGGACCATCCCTGCGCCCGCCGGAGAAGGTAAGCCCTGCACCACCCGGTGCAGGGGCGGGGGGGATGGTGGACCGGGCAGTGAGGGAGGGTGGCCATTGGGCGAACTGGGCAGGGAGAGGGTGGGGATATTGACGGCACGCTTTGCTGATATCCCAAGCCCTCTCCCCACCCAGTTCGGCCTTACACCCCCGGCTCAAGTGTACATCAGCTTCAGAGCTGGCGTACATTCAAGTAGGCCCATACGGCCTTGGCCAGCTTGCACCCAGGGAAGGGGATGAGAGTCCCCTTTGCCCGAGGAGCTCCTGGGCTGCTCCAGGGCAGCCTGGAATGACCAGAGAATACTACGGATGGCCTTTTAGGCCGTCTGTGTATCCGTACCCAGGATTGTGCTGTTACTTCTGAGTATACATGCCTAGGATTGTGCTGTTTGTCAAGGAGAGTCATGTTTATCAAGGAGGCCACATGACCATGGAAGAGTCTTTGGACAGCGCTGGCTCTTCGGCCTCAAAATGGGGGTGAACACCGCACCCTAGAGTTGGACACGACTGGACTTAAATGTCAAGAGATACTGTTACCTTTATCTTAGACATGCCTAGGATTGTGCTGTTTGTCTCACTACAACACTTTAAGGTAGGTTAGATGGAGAATTACTTATTTACCTAAGACCCACTCAATGAGCTTCCTAGCTGAATGGGGATTTCAACCCAAGTACCCCACATCCAGGGTCAACATTCTAGCCACAAGACATTTTACTATATTGTCCATTCAGGTAGATCCACCGTGACTCTTTGGGGGCACTTATGGGAATCTAAAGCATATTCTATACAGGTTCAGTAGCCATACGTGACTTACAGCACAATCCGACTTAACTTCTGTGCCGGTTTAACCAGCAGCGCAGCGAGAACGGAAGGCCCCAGAACAGAAAAGGGATTCAAATCCCCTTTGAATTCATCTTTTGGAGGGGATTTGAATCCCTTTTCAGCTCTGGGGCCTCCCGTTCTCGCTGCACCGCTGGTTAAACCGGCACAAAAGTTAAGTCAGATTGCGCTGTTAGATACAAAAGATAAAATGGAGTTGAGTGTCACACGAGCATAAATGATGCCACCTAACCTCAAATCTCTGGATGATGTCTCCCAGCCATTTCATATAAATATTAAAAAGCATGGAAGACAAGATGGAACCCTGCAGAACTCCATAAAAATAATTGTCACTGGGTAAATCTGTGGTTTCCCAGAACCACTTTCTGGAGATAAACCCCCCAGGTAGGAGAAGAACCACTACAGAACCATATCCCTAACTCTCAGATGCAGAACCTTTCCAAAAGGACACTATGGTCAATGCAATTAAAAGCCACTGAGAGGTCCAGGAGAATTGATAGGATCATTTTCTGTATATCCTTTTCCTTGCACAGATCATCCAACAAGTCATTCAGCAGTTTCTGGGCCAAGACTAAGCTTGTGGCCAAATTGATATGGGTTTAGATGCTCGCTTTCATCCAAGGAAGCTTGAAGCTGTGTAGGCACTTTTTAACAAATGGCTTTTAACAAATGTAAATATAGGTGACCCACTGGGGCTGTTTGTTTTGTTTTAATTACTTGTTTTTAATCATTTTAATGTATATATGTATTTTAGTGTTTTTATCTGTAAGCCGCCTTGATTGCCCTTGTTGGGAGAAAGGCGGGGTATAAATTCTTTAAATAAATAAATATGTTCAAGTGCCTTGCCTGAGAAGGGGATATTTACAACTAGTCAATAGCACTTAAGTTCCTCAGGGTGGGCAGTTGATGTTTTTTTGCATCTATATGGAATACAGTTGTCGGAATGAGTCCAATATTGGACTTGCTCTTCAGCCACACATTTTCAGGAAGCCAGGTGGTTGAAATTTGCTAAAATGGTGATGATGAAGCAGCTAACCTTCACAGCTCTTATTGCAACCTAGTCCTGCTCAGATCAGATTCCACCAGAAAACTGGGAAAGTAATTTCTATGAGTCCCTTGGCAGTGTTACTATGGTTTAGCATCATTACTAGTCAGCAACAAAAAGCATGTGCTCTTTCCCCCACCCCAGGTATTCAACTGCTCAGCCATTCGAAACCTGTTATTTGCCTTATTTGAGTTCCTTTGTTTTGATTTCAGAGCAAGTCACAGGCAGATTCCAAGGTTTCTGCATGAGAAACAAATGGGTTGCAAGATAGCATGGCTTAATTTCTATTGTTGTATCTCAACTTGGAATTTATCAAAGGTTAACAGTAATTTTTCTACTGGCTGGGCAAACAATTGCATATTGGCAATCAGTCCTTTCCCTGCTCTTCCTCCTTTATTGTTCTTCTAAACCAATAAGACTGAATAGATATTTTAGGTTGGTTTAGATAATTTCCCAATGATCTGCCTCTTAAGACAACAGATGTCAATTGTTCTCTCTACCCAATTACTTAGTGTTCATGAATGGTCTGATTAAGGTTTCCTGCTGGCAGATAAATGCCAAGGAAAAGCCTCGGCATTTACAGAAAATAAATGCAGAAGGGAAGCAGAGGCATCTATTATCAGACTGGTAATAACAGAGAATTCTATGAACGTCACTCATGTAATTATACAAAATGATGCATGTGAAGAGCTAAATTAAAAGACGAGCTAAGTTAACAATGATCCCTCTGTTTGTGTAAGGCATCCTGGGTTCTGGGTTCCTATGACCTAAATAATTATCAGCATTTAGATACTGGAAACAGAGTATTTAGTTCAGCACCAAATGCATTTTTTTAAGTATACGTTGCATGAGCCAGAGAAACTCGGCAATATACATCTAAATATACAGTAAATGTAATTTGAATAAATTGACATGTGCATAGTAGATGCCACACTATGAAGGGCAGCAGCAACGTTGTTCTTAAACAGTGGAATCAGATGAAACATACACATCTGTGCCTAGGTAGCATTGCACATACACAAAACAGTTCTTTATGTGTTGGGGAAGTTTTCACAAGTATTTTTCACTGAAAGTGGATTCCAAATGTGGAGATTTCTGAACACTGGATGACTCAGGCATTCACATGACTGGGAGAACCCAGGTATTGTCAGGCTCTCTCTCTCTCTCTCTCTCTCTCTCTCTCTCTCTCTCTCTCTCTCTCTCTCTTCCAAACAAGGACTGAACTGTTGAATTCTTGACTCAATTGCAACACTTCCTCTTCATGCATAGAAATCATTTTGGGATATACCTTTTGAAAACCATATTGCCCTAAGCCATGGAAAAATGTTGACTCATAGAATCAAAGATTTGGAAGTGACCCACAAGGTCATCTAGTCCAACCTCCTGCCTGTAGCAGGAAATCCTCTGGACCTCTAGAGTATCTCCAGCAGGTGCCTGTCGAGCCTCTGCTTGAAGATCTCCAGTGAGGGAGAATTCACCTTCTCCCTTGACAATCTGTTCCACTGCCAAACCACCCTTATCCTTCCAGAATTTCTTCTTGACTTATGATGTGGTCTCACTTACACCTGGGAATAAGAGTCAAGACCATAATATTGGATACAAATTCAGGACACAACTTAATTACTTTATTACTGGAGAGCTACAGTGTTGCTACAGAGCTACAGCTACAGCTCTGTAGCTACAGAGCTACAGTGGTTTACAGCGCAATCCTGGGTAACATTAGAATGGCAGAGTGCGCGCTCCACCGTTCTAAAGTGTCCCAAACGTGCCGTAAAGCACGTTTGCGACTACTTGGGAATAAGGGACACTGGCACAAGGCCAGCCTCCCTCACTCCAATGCCGGACTGAGGACGCGGCCGTCGGAGGAAGGTAAGCGCTACCCCAGAGGCCGCATGGACGGTCCGGCAGGCACTGGGGGCACTGCAGGGGGCGGAGCTCTAAGTTCTGCCGCAGTCCGACCCTCCGTTACACCGGTGCACGAAGCAGCCCCGCCCCCTCGCCTTCAGAACCATTCAAGGCGGTGATGGCTCCGAAGGCGAGGGAGCGGAGCCGCTTTGTGCACCGGTGTAATGGAGAGTCGGACCGCAGCGGAACTTAGAGCTCTGCCCCACTGCAACGACGCCAGTGCCGGCGGGCGAGGGAGGGGGGCCATTGGACTAGCCGGCCTGGGATGGTGGTCATATATCTGGAACACCCAAGCAGTCTAGGCATATCAGAAAAGCTGCTAAGGACAGATCCTTTCTATCAGGTTGGAATCTCTGGAGCAGGAGCAAGAGAAAGGAATGAAGCACGTGGTGCCCAGTGGCGGAGATTCTTCTAAAGTCGTGCCTGGAGATCAAGGTGCTGCAGGATCTTCTGTCAAAACAGTTGATGCAGATGAGGATTGAGAGCAGGGTCCCTGTTGGAGAATGGCAGCTTTCGTCTGCTGGACACTAGGGTGGACACTGGGCAGCGGTGTGTCGTCCGGTCACCTGAAAGGACCTGTTACCTGACCCCTCTGTGTTCCAAAGGAAGGGGCGTGGCCCCTGACTCTACTTCCTCCTTCTTCATCCTTTCTCACTTCCTCTCTTCTTCCTTCTCCTGATGCCGAGAGAGGACGTGGCATGCCTGAGCTCTGATGAATGGCGGCCATGATCCAAGCAGTCTTCATGCAGGAGGCTCCCAGCTGTAGGGGGAGCTTCATCCTTAAGTTAGTATAAACTCTGATCTTAATCAGATGCTGTACATATGAGCTGAACCGTGAGTAAACTTCTTCTTTTTGCAACTTAACTCAGCATATGCCTCGTGTGTTTATTTAGCTAACAGCAGTCTGCCTGGGTGTAAGAGGGAACAAACTCTGCTAAGAATCTCCTAGATAACCTCCCAAATAGAGGTTCTCCCAACAGTCCCCACCTCAGGGTGGGGGATCTCCATAGAAAGGCCTGTTCCATCTGTGGTCTCAGACACCCAGCAACAAGTTGCCCTAGGAACCTCCCTTGCCAGCATGTTTAGAGTAGCAACCATGACCAAAAACATGAAGACCATAATGGGGATGGGAGAGGTGGTGTGTAAAAAAATTGACAAGGAGGTAGCAGCGAGTAGGATGCCTGGCCCTTTTGCCTAAGGGTTGCTTTGGAGTCCGGTGGGGTCAGGAATGG
Source organism: Plestiodon gilberti rubricaudatus (assembly GCA_026170595.1). Taxonomy (NCBI): domain Eukaryota; kingdom Metazoa; phylum Chordata; class Lepidosauria; order Squamata; family Scincidae; genus Plestiodon; species Plestiodon gilberti. The sequence continues at coordinate 60,321,089 of JANXHW010000003.1, read as the reverse complement.
CCAAGCTCCAGGCTAGCCTCCCCGTGTTGCAGGTATGGTACATGTAGGGATTAAGAGCAGGAACTGGTTTGTATCCTGGGGACACGGAGGGGACAGGGGGGGGCAAGACCAATCCCCAGAGGCTTCTCAGCTCAAGGATGCTGGCTGGGAATCCCTTGCCCACGGGCTGTAAAGTCAACCTCAAAGTCTTCTCAGCTTGGGGTGGGCAGTGCAATCCAGATCTTTCCTGAACTCCTTGTGGGGTTGACATTGATAAGCTGCGATTGTAATAAGCGACCATTTGCTTATAGCCAGGATGGCAATGATCATAGGGGGAATAGACCATAGCTGCTGTCTCCCCTAAGGAAAGGAACTTGCACTCAAGGGGGGTTGAGTGACAGGATAGCTATGTGATTCTTATATTTATACGTTCAATAAAATTGTGACCCATTTTATACCCAGTCCTGCCGTCTTCTGCATTATGCAGGGTGTGTGTGTGTGTGTGTGTGTGTGTGTGTGTGTGTGTGTGTGTGTGTGTGTGTGTGTGTGTATATAGGTATCTGATCGATGAAACTGAAAATTGTTGCCAGAACTAAAAAAAAAAAAAAACCGCCACCACCACTCTGGAAGCTTTGAAAATCTATATTGAACATAAACTTTAGGTTTCATCAGTGTAGATTTCTGCATGAATTCCTCTCAATGCTGGTCACTTGGTAGGAAGCTTCCGTTGCTCTTGCATAAGAAGAGCACTGCTAGATCAGGCCAAAGGCCCATCTAGTCCAGCTTCCTGTATCACACAGTGGCCCCACCAGATGCCTCAGGGCATCTGGTGTACCTCAGGGCATCTTGCTATGCATAACACTGGCCTGGACGTTTGCAACTGTTTTAGACTAACTTTGGGGCGCTGATTCCAAATCTGGCATCAGTTTTTGTCTATCACATCAGGTTTTTGAGATATCAAATATTGCATTTGATAAAATCAATGAAAAACAGCAAATTTACACTGGTCTACAATTTTTTTTTCTGGGCTGGACATTTGCAGCTGTTTTAGACTAATTTCAGAGTGCTGATTCCAAATCTGATCTCAAATTTGCTCTATCACATCTCGTTTTTATGCTATCGGCATACCCCATTTTCATTGATTTTACCCAAAATTAACTCTTTGTCACTTATGATTGCAAGTTGATGTTAGTCAGTGACTGCTTTAGTGTTAAAATATGGTGCTGTATTTTTAGGATAGTGTGTTTATAATATCATTTAATGTAGATATCCACATTTATTTAATATTTTCCTTTTGCAGGGCGTGATCTAACAATGGCTACAATAGGGGTTCTCAACCTGTGGTAGGGTACCCTTAGGGGTATGTGGACCTCTTCCTGGGGGTACACCAAGCCCTGCCCCTTATCTGCCCCATCTGCACCTGATGTGATAGACAAAAACTGATGCCAGATTTGGAATCAGCGCCCCAAAATTACCTTAAAACCATTGGAATACCTTATGCCAGAAAAAGTGTGTTGACCAGTGTAATAGCTGCCTTGGGTCCCTTCGGGGAGAAAGGCGGGGTAAAAATACTGTAAATAAAAAATAAAAATAAATAAATAATAGCTGATAGGAACTGAGCAGCATCCTGCACAGCCTCATTCTGACATTCAAAGGGAATGTCATGTCTGTGTTCACACATCTATTGCATTAAGGGTGTAAGCAGTTTTCTGCACGTAACAATTTTTTACCGCCCTCTGCACACATGTTGTAGAAGGAATCCTTGCAAGGAAATCCGTTTCAGCATGTGGACTGCTTGCTCTCACTGGTTTAGGGCAAATAATTTTCAAAGCAGTTACTTACATTACACTCTAATAGTAGCAAGCAATATCCATAGAGAATGATGAACGGAAGAGGAACAGCCAACAAATATCTGGAGGTGACGTCTGTACATTGTGTTTCATGTCCCGTTACGATAAAGATGCTTCCAACGAATAACAGTGTATCATTCTGAGTCAGGTGGTTAACATTTCCTAAATACATAAATTAATAAAATCAAACCAACAATTAAAACCTTATTTCATCAATTTCCATTTTATTCTATTTGCAAATAATAATAGACCATTATGATAACTCCCAGCACAGAGAAAAATTCTCTAAATAGCTAAGAAAACTCAGAATTAATTTATATGATTGGGCAATCGTTTTCAAATTCATTAAATACTCTGAGACCTCATAATACATTCTCCTTATCTTGATGCCAAATTTTAATTGCATAAAGTCCGGTCCCCCAGTAATTAACACATTGTATATCCCCACCTAATTCACAAACTAATTGTCATTTCCTGGATCTTAATGTTATTTGCTAATTCTGCCAGGGAGAAAGAATTTTACTGTCAAAACTCCAGAGAAAGTGACATTCCACAGGCTCAGCAATGACAAAACAAGTTAATTTACTGCAAAGTCCCTGAAAGATGAGGCTTTTTAATTGCATATTTGTTACCTTCATTAAAAAAGGTAAATGGCTCTTCAGTTACATATTTGCCCATTTCTTACACATTAGAAAAGTGTTAACGAGCCAGATTAAAAGTAATTGAAAAGGTCTAAGATCTTCAAAGAGATTCTAACATCACCAAACTTCTAATTGAAGATGAGAGTGAGAGAGACATAAATAGGTTACTTAAGGAGATGGAAGTTGAGGCAGGCATGTTAACTACAGCAAAATACCACTGTAGTTTTAAAAAAATTATCAGAGTGAAATGATGCATGGATTAGGCTACATAAAATTCTAAATTGTTTGAAATTCTTTCCTGTTGGTTTCTCTGTTATAAAGCACGTCAGAGAAATTTCATGTTTCAAAATGTGGAGGAGCTTCTGAGCTCTGAAAGACGTGCTCCTTGTTACCCTCTTAGCTGCTTGATTTATTCTGGACAGCTGGTCTAGAAAAATGTGGAGCAGCTGCCCACTGTCAAGCAGATATAAAAGCACAGAGAGATAGAAAGAATGTGAGGGTTGCATACCTAGTCCACCCACAAGGAAGAGCCTTGAAAGAATCTTTAGTTGTTCAGGGCAGGGGAGGTGTCGGATAATCGGTGTTCTATGTGCTGTGAGTGCATAGAGGTAAGTAGTTCTGGAAAACAGCACAAAACCAAAACCAAAACCAAAACCGAAACCTAGGGCACAGTGTCAGTGTCAGGGCTAAGTGGTCCCTTGGCCAAGTGTCATTGTGTCACTGTGATGCCATGGCAGAGCCAAGTACATGCATTATGGGTAAACAAAATGGTGGGTCAGCAGCATAGCTGCTGAAGAGCACTCCAGGCTGCCACTGCTGCTTGGTGGTGGTAGTGGCTACAATTCGGAGTGTTTCTTTTTCACCAAAGTCTTGGGGATAAGTCTTGATGGCCTTGTCCCCCCCCCCAGCCATTGTCCCAGATGACCAATCCCTGATCAGCCATTGTGAAGTCAGTTGTTGAGTTTATTTATTCCTCACATTATTCTCTTATGGCACTGTTGAACAAAATTTGCAGCAGGAAATATTCCACGGTATCAAAGTGAAACTGAAAGTAAAACATATGAAGCAAAACCTGGATCTGTTAAAAGCTTCCAGAACAGTTTGTGTTTGAAGGAAATACTTGAAAAAACAGGAATGGAATGAAACTTAATAAAAAGAACTGCAAATCTGCTATGTCAAAAATAAGATAACTAATTTGGTATTTTAACCAAACATGACAGCAATGACAACATCATTAAAATGTGTGGAAAAGAATGGGACTTTGTTCACAGTGCATTATCCATTATTTCCTCAACCCAACAGCAAGACAGAAAGAACAATTCAAACAATAAAGCGGATTGTGAAGAAATCTAATTTGGATAATACAGACCTGTACGGTAGCCTACTGTATATTACAAAACTGCGCCTATGGGAGATAGAAGATCATCTGCACCACCTCTTAATGAGGATATGTGTGAAAACCAGAATGCTTATTATCAGCACTATTTTTGCAACTAGTGATGGGTTCTAGTCTTGTCTCTGGAGCATTCAGAATGGGCCAGCAAACGCAAGAATGTCTCTCCTCAGCCCATGAGCTAAGCCCAAATCCTCACTGAAGCCCTCGGTTCAGTTCCACACCAACCTACACGTGATTTGGGGAAGGATTGTATTGGGGAGGCCTCATGGCAGTAAATGTCTCGGACTGAAGATACACATTGCTGCTAGGAAGCTTAGTGAGCTGTTGTTCAGAAGCATCATTGGGGGAGGCGGGGTGGTGGTGGGCCCCAGGCGGCACGTGGGGGATGACAAAGCGGCAGGGGGTGACAAAGCGGCTGCATGGGCAGAGGGATTGGCAGTGGCAGCGTGAAAGTTCGGTCCACCCTCCCTGCTCCTGGGCGGACCGAAGCCCTTTGCGGCGGCAGCAACATCACTTCCGGTGGTGACATCACGGTTGGTGACTTTTTTGCTGTGGCCCTCCCTCCCACAGGGTGTTCACTCCTGCTGTCGTTTTCAGATCCTCAATGGCAAATTAGAACCAAGTTTTTTTTAAAAGCATGTCTGTAAAGCTACCAAACTGATGGTGTCACTGCAAGGTCCTAAGGGGTGTTTTATTTGTTTTCATAAGATGAGGGATTCACAGTGTTCTGACCTGGATAATGTTCGCAAGTTCCAAAAGCAAGTTCCAGATAGGATTGGGCCCTCAATCATAAACATGCCATGTAAGTGTTCTGAACAAATAACATACAAAACTCATTTATTGTTTTAATAAAGGGCACTGCTAGAACATATGCATGCATCGTTTGAGGCAAACAGTATGCTGGCATGCACACTGAGAGGAACATGTACACCATTTATGGAACTTAATAAAATGATACAAGTGTCAGGACCTTAACTTTAACATTTAAAGTCCTCACCAGGTGGCATCTCACTCTATATCCCTCTCAAAAGATGTTTAAATAGCCCTCCAATAAATGTTAGGGGGCATGCAACACCACAGATACCCTAATCAACAAGCAGTAGTCTTGTCTTGTTACTAACCTTTAGGGCACTGTATCTGAAATGAAACCACAGTATTACGAATCAGTAGGTAGCTAATGAAGAGCCTATGCTCGCTCTATTAGGAATACTGTATTATTCCACAAAGAATAATCTGTTTGGTTACATACAGATTTAATATTGCATTTTGATTTACTAGCCAATAGCACATAAAATCATTGCCAAGAACTGGAAAGGACCTCAAGAACTCATCTAATAGCACAATCCTAACTAATTTTCCAGCGCCGGTGTAGCCGTGCCAACAGGGCGCACACTGCATTTTGCACTGCAGGGGCAGTCATGGAGGCCTCTTCAAGGTGTGAGAATATTTGTTCCCTTACCTCGGGGTTGCAATGCGGCTGCATCAGCGCTGGAAAGTTGGTTAGGATTGCGCTGTTAGTACAGGAAACGTAAGCGTGGGCTCATCTAATCATGGAAAAGTTGGTCCATTAGACGAAGGTGGTTATTATGTAGACTTACCATCGTCCCAGAATTGACTCTGGCTTCGGCCTAGAGCGGACCTGAGCCGCTCCCAACGGTGCACTGCGGCTGCCCAATGAGGTTCCGGCATCTGTCGCATTGTTGACCGGAAGTTCCGGAAGCCCATTGGGCAGCCACAGTGCAATCTTGGGAGCGGCTCGGGCCGCTCTAGGCCAAAGCCAGCATCGATTCTGGGATGATGGCAAACCTATTATTATGCATCAATTCCAATTGCATGTGAAACCTGTTTGACATTTCACTTTCTTTTCTTGCTGGTATTGACAATACAGTATTTCCAGAACTTGCATTCCGCCAGACAACTTTTAACCTGCTGAACCCGAGTTCTTCTATCCTACTTTTATCATTGGTAAGTAAGACACTTGTGCAATCAAATGCATTTTATTTAACTTTCTTAATGCTTTGTATGTTAACATGTTTATAATCCCTTTGTGTATTTTATCTTAGTCCTAGAATGCTGGCTATTCTTCCTGACTTGCATGCCTCAGAGGCGTCGTTATGGTGGGGGTGGTTGGGGCGGTGGGCCCCAACTGGCGGGTTGCGGGGGGTGAACTTGCGGCCGAATCCGTTGCATCCTCCGCCGCCAGTTCCTCTTCGTGCGGCTGCAAGTTTGGCCCTCCCGCCCTCCCGGGCACCGTTAGACTCCAAAAAGGGGCCAAAAAGTGCTGGGGGGTGTTTATGCATTTATGCTTAGCCAGATGGTCTATATGGCCCCCTTAATACAAACAGGTAGGAGACTTTCTTTTGGTCCGGTGACTCTACTGAGTGTGGCCTTGTATAGAAAGGCTATGGAAATTGCAAATTTGTCCACCTTGATTTCCATCTGGAATAACGTTTGTTCTGTTGTTTGTTCGACTGTTGTGGATCTCTGCTTCTGCTGGTGAAGACAATACAGTCTCACTCGCATTGTTCTACCACAGTTTAATCTTATTAGTCCTATTTGTTGCATCTTTGCTAATGGCATACACTAGTTATCTTGTTACCACTCGGTACATGTAAAATAAGAGATAAACATGTCAACTATTCATTTTTTTTTGTTTTGATTCAATTGAAATTGCCAAATGAAAAAAAAAAGGCTTCTTCTGGTAATTCTGCTGTAACTAACTCATTTTGATATTGGTTCTATTAGCCTTCTAATAGCATGAAAGCTAAAAAAAATTAAATCGTTCCACTTTCACATTCATAATTATGTGCAATTAAAATCTTTACATACCCCAAAGTCTTATATGAAGCCCTGCACCCTTCAACTGTCACTCTTCATTATCTGTGAGCCTAACAATTTTACAGTGACACACTGTACTCAATGAGATGTGCTAAAGAGGAAATATTATATTTTACTGATGTATGTGTTCTTTAATTTCTCTGAATTAGCTTTTTGATATGGATGCTAATTGTTTTCTTTGAAAGGAGTCACCACAGATATGTGATTTCTCTAGGCCTGTTGCTCTTCAAAAAATAGAGTTAATTGCAGGAAACAGGAATTTCTTTTTTATATAAATAAAAAAATAATCAGTAGCATATCAAAGGAGTGAATCTTAATCCAACTTTCTGATAGCATGTTAAAAAGAAATCTTCTATGGTTGTGATCTGCATAGACGACTTGGCAACTTTTGAAGTTTTCCCTTCTGAATTTATGCATGAGGCAAGATTAGTAATTTAAAATGGAGGTTTGGTGAATTAGCTTTTTAACAACGAGCTTGTCACTCCAGATCCATGATACTCAAAAGTTGTGTTACCAGACTATAATCCAAGAAATATCACACCTCCATCTTTCATGAACATAAAACAAACAAGCAAAAATATATGTGGCCCATATTTTGAGATCTAGCCATTCATTGTTAGCAACCCACTGATACAGCAATCACAGTTTCAGTGAATGGAGATTCTCAATTTTAGGGAGATGACCCAAAAGTAAATGGAGGGGAGATGTGAAGACTGGTTATTAAGTGACAAGCAGCCCAATCTTAACTAAATCCACACCTGCCAATACAGCCACGCCACAATAGCCGCGGGCTATGTTATAAACTGGTATTGTAGGCAGTGGAGTATTTGGATGTTGGATTAATGACTTTGAGCTCAATCCTATCCCGCCCTGCCCCCCGCTGATGCAGCTGCGCCAAAAAGGTGTACGCTGTATCCAGCAGAGGGTGATGGTGGATCGGGAGGCTTTGGAGGGGAAAGGGGAATTATTTCCCCTTACCCCTCCATAAGCCTCCCACTCAGCAATGGGTCTCCTTCGACCTGCGCCAGCAATATAACTAGTGCAAGTCTGAGGAGAAGAAGGGGGCTTGAAAAAGAGGGGATAGGATCCAGCGCATGCCACTGCCGCCGGATCCACCCTCTCCTGCTGCCTCCTCACCCTTTTCCACATCCCTCTGCCCCTGTTGCTGCCCTTCCATGCCCCCACTCTGCCCTCCCCCACCCCGCAGCACCTCCCCTGTCGAATTATCTTAGTCGGTGGGTCCCAACGGACCCACTGCCACGGCATGGCTGCAGCCTTCTCACTGGCGTTCTGGTAGTGCGCGCCTACGCACCCTTTTGGAGTGTCTCTTGCGACTGCTGTAAGTCAGTTAACACTGGCGGCACGCTTGTTCTGCCAGCGTTAGAGCCCAGGAGGATTGGGCTGTCAGTCATATTGAACTTGCAAGCTCACCATGAAGTGTTGACTGAGGGATCCCATGTAAGTTAATCAAATGTAAAGGTTGAAGGTGGAAGTAGGTAGAAGCATATTTAACCCTAGGTATTGATTACTTCTTATTGAATAGTACAAGAGTAGCTCTCTTTGTGTTGTTGATGATGCTGATATTGACAGTTTCTATTGCACATCAAGTCAACATCTTAACAGCACGTTACTTTTTGCGATCAGCAGGACTGAAGTTGGATCTACACATGCAGTAGAATGTGGTGGTAGAGCTATTTTACATATGTAGGCCGGGACTTAGAATCTTCAGGGTAAGTTGGGGTTCAGATATAACACAGAACCATGGTTTGTTTAACAATAAGCTGGCCCACAAACTGTGGTTTGTTTGTTGGAGCCAGCAAACCAAGGTCTGAAATTACAGTTTGAAGTTCGTTTAAAGAAACAAAAAACCCACAGTTTTTGCTGTCTGTGGTTTCATGTTGTGTCTGGATTCACAGACCATTGATAACCCACAGTGAGATCTGAAGAGGCTACTGCAGCATTGAAATGGGAGTGAATTAATGACTTAATGAAGAGGAATCCTGAGCAGATAGGAAACAAAAGCGGACAAGCAGCTGAGCTGTAAACCATAATTTGCCTTGTACACCTGAAATGCAAACCATGGTATGAGTTCTTAATTATGACTAGCACAAATGGGTTCTCATTATGTCTGAACTCAGACCGTCACTTCCTGCCGAGGGAAATAACTATTCGTTATGGATGCCAAAAAGACCAAAGCATGGTGAGGAGGTGAAGGTGCAAGAATACCTTCTAATCTAGACTAGAGTTTATTCTTGCATGGGATTCTCTACTCTGCAGCTGAATCCTTGGTCTTTGGGCCTCTTTTATCTCCAGAACTCTGGAGATTAAAAGCAATTCTATAATGCCTTTTTTTCTTTCCACAAATCCCTCATTTACTTTAGCTATGGGTGATAAGTTCCTCTTCCTTATTAGAGAATATAATGTAAATAAGTTGCATTAAGTGGTTTTTTAACAACTGCACTTACTACACTCTGTCTGCATTAAAACACTGTCTTGAAAATAGAAGTGCTTTCACCATTTATAAAGAAGTGTTATCCTAAGCAGAGTGATAATGAGGTAGAAGCAGTAGGGAATAAGGAACATGAGAAATTCTCCAGTTTCCTTTTCCTTTCTGTAGTACAAAACCAAATCTCATACCCTTAAGATTTTTTTTTGGAAGAATTATTTATTTGTTTACATCATTATAGGCTGCTTTTCCATTGCAGTTGTTCCACTCTACTGTGTGGGTGCCAGTAGTGTGTTCTGTTGATTTCAGGAATGTGAAGAATAATTCACACAACTACTTGGAAGATTTTCAGCCCAAGCATATCCACACACACACCTGTCATCACAGTAGCGCTAAAATGGCGACCGCTGCATCCTATGGGGGTGGGGGGCCCCCAGGAAGTTTCAGCAGGGAAAGGGGATTTTAAATCCCCTTGACCCTGCGTAAGCCTCCTGATCTGCAATGGGTCTCCTCAGACTTGCGCTAGTGGTTTTGCTAGTGCAAGTCTGAGGAGAGAAAGGGAGGCAGGGAGGCTGCTGCTGGAGGGGATAGGATCCGGCGTGTGCCTTCCACGATGGATCCACACCTCCCTGCCCCCATTATGCCCCTCTCTCCACCCCTTTTATGTCCTCCCCCCACTCCCTCCTACCTCCCTGCCATTTTACCTCCTTCAGCAAGTGTTGGGGGATCCGCTGGAGCGGGTGGGAAGGAGCAGGCCTTTCCGCTTGCACTCCCAGCAGCGCGCTTTTGCAACTGGCGTTGACTGCTTTGTGGCAGTCAGCGCTAGTGGAAGACCAGTCGTGACAATGGCCAGTGAATATAGGATTGGGCCCTTACTTCCTACTAGTTTCATATTTGGTTAGTCTGGATTTATTATGAATGCAGTTAAGTGATTGTCTCCTTCTAGGCCCTATATGAAGCTGTTGCCTATTCAATGACTCCTGAGTATCCACCCATAATGGCTAAGGAATTGTGATACCCTGGAATATTGACAAACATTCTTAATGCTGAGCAGGAGGGTGCCAGCAATAGAATACAGCTGAACAGTTCAGACAGCGGCTATAGTGGGCTCATACATAGATAGATATGTCATAGTAGACGATAGCCATTTTTATGAGACAATATCACAACACCCCAATTACAATCAAATGTCTAAGTTATCAGGAGCCTCTGCATTCCTTTTGATGTATTTTTTTTTCTTATTCAAACAGCTGACATAAAACAGCCATATGTGGTTTCAATGACACTTCTGGAGTTTCAAAGAAAAGGTTTTTCGTTCTGTTTGTTTGTTTGTAGATTACCAAGGATCCAAATTAAGTAATTGGAGTTGAAGTGTAATCATCTTGATAGTTCCTTGGAAGATTTTCATTATCACTTCATTTATATTTATGATGATGAGCAGATGGTGTGAGCATCATAGTTCAGCATGCATAGTTCCAAAAATACAATTGAAAACATCACCCCTACAAAGTGCTAGGAATATATTTTCTTACTGATGAACCTAGAAAAGTTCTATCCCCGCCATGTAGTTACATAAATTAATGTATGTTGACATATGTGAATATATTCTGATCTACCTTCATTCCAACTCTTGCAACCCACGCATTATTCAACAAAGCACAAAACCGTAGTAGGGTTTTAAGACAATTAGAAACCTTTGTTTTATTTATTGTTTCTGGGTCACAAGATGCTTTCTTCTGACACATAAGTCTGGGTGAATATGATTTTTTGGGGTGCTAATGCAGATAGGAAAGAAATTACTAAGTATTTTTCAAAATATCAATTTACTTTGAATAAATCTTTCAATTAATAATCACCAACATAATTCAAAAAGGCATTTTCTGAGCATCTCTTGCATTATTTGGAAGGTGCATGGATATTGTTCATCTTTGATAGATAGTTGAATAAATCCATTCTCCGGTGGTTCCAGGCTGGGTCAGTGTTGGCATCTGGGAAGCAACTCCCTCCCTCCAGGCAGGCAGGGTCAGATGATTAAGTCTTCCTTGGGGGGGGGGAAGGGACTCCCATGTTCCCCAGACTGGCCTTGTCTCTCGGCAGTGGCAGTTGGTCTTCCTTATCTCTCCTGAGCTGCTGAAAGAAAATTTCTCAAAGACACAAATTATCATCACTGTTTTAAAGCCAACATTGATCATCTGACCCTGCCTGCCTGGAGGGAGGGAGGTGCTTCCCAGATGCCAACACTGACCCAGCCTGGAACCACCGAGAAGGGGAGCTCACAGGTAAGCTAAACCTTCCCGTTTTAGCCTCCCTTTTGAAAACACCAAGGACTAAGTCTTTTATTTTAAGTCACTTTTCGGCCTGAAGATACGTTGTAATGTTCTTGTATACAGTAGTAAATCTTTTGAAAGAATCCATGATGCTTTATTGACATACTAACCACCTCTTTGGCATACAAAAGAAGAATGCAATGCTTCTGCTTTGTCCTTTTTCTGTGCTTGTGCAGCAGCATAACCATGCTCAACAACAGTGGCGTCACTAGGATGTGTGCTGCCCCAAGGTGGGGCAACGCACATCACCCTAATCCCCCCCATCCCCACCCCCTAAGTTTTAGTCTGGCGCGGCCGTGAGGCCGCGTCGCGATTTGGGCGCCCCCTGGGGTGCTGCCCCCCCCGTTGCAGCCGGCTCCGCTCCAAGGCCTTCTCCCGGTCTCGGAGGCTCCGAGGCCAGGAGAAAGCCTTGGAGCGACCACCCCAGCCGACGCGCCAGGGCCTTCTGACAAAGGCTCTGCGTCACAACGGAATTTATACCATTTTTCGCGCATGCGCAGACCATTCCTGAGGGAAAAGGGAAGCCCCTTTCCCTCAGGAATGGTCTGCGCATGCGCGAAAAACACTATAAATTCCGTTGTGACGCAGAGCCTTCGTCAGAAGGCCATGGCGCGTCGGTCGGGGAAGACGTCTCCGGAGCCGGCTCCTGGCCTCAGAAGGCCCCTCCGAGGCTGGGAGCCGGCTCCGGGGACGTCTTCGGAATCGGAGGCGACGCACGCAGGGGAGGTGACGGCGTCATGCGCGTGCGTGCGTGCGTCATCTCTGTGCGCGCGTCACCCCATGGCGTCCCGCTATCCTCGCTATAACAATAGCTCAACAATATAATCAATTATGTTCCAGACAAACACAATAATATTCCTCAGAGTCTGAACAAACACACACCAGACCCCAATCTTCAAATCCAAGAAATACAGACTGAGTTGAAGCTCTAAACTTCCTTGGATTAACACCGCCTTGGATTAAAGTCGGAGGAGAAATCCAATGACCAAGAAAGGCGGTATATAAATACTGTATATTATTATTATTATTATTATTATTATTATTATTATTATTATTATAATAAGCATTGGCAAGTGCGAAAGAGGAGAGGAGGGGAATAAATCCACATTAAAAATGAATGCACGACAAACAAGGATAAGGAATGTGTAGGCATTTTTTCAAGGAATGGAATGCCCACTTTGTACATTCCCCAGTTGTAAAACAACATGTTACACACACTGACTTTTACATATAATCCTACCAATAATTATATAAGGAGTCTTTTCAGAACTAAAGATAGAAGGCATTATTCATTGCAATCATGGGGCATCGCTGTCGGGCTCAAGACAATGTTTATAGCAAGAAGTCAACTTGACCTTCAAAAATCCTACTTATATCACTCACTCTTGTTTGTGAGCTTTTGAAAATACATACAACATCAAGGCTCCATATGGAGCTGACAACTGGCTGTTATTTTGCTGGCCCAGTCTGTAAAAGTGGAGAGCACATGTATCATCTCTAGTGTCAGTGCATGCGCATGAATACGGGCAGCCCAATCCTACCTAACTTCCCGGGTGGTAATGCAGCAGCACCAATGTGCTGTCCACTGTATCCCACGGGGGAGTTTTGGCATGTTGAGTCCTCCTCAGGGTAAGGGAACCCAGCAGCCGCCATGGGTCAACTCAGACCTGCGCCAAGTGGCGCAATCCACGTTGACCCACAAAGTTGGATCTGGTCCAGGAAGGGAGTTAGGATTGGTGGGTGCTGCTGCTGCAGAATCCACCCCCTCCCAGGGCTGATCCACCCTCCTTCCCGCTCCATTTCCTCCCTGTTCAATCCAATCTGCACATAAAAGGTTTGGACGACCCCCCCCCCCCATACACGTACAGTTAGGAAAAGGGGGAAGGCAGCCACAAGGAGGGACAGAATAAGCATGATCCTGCTCCTAATCACAAAAAGAGGGGCTGGTTTCTAAATCATTGTCCAAATGAGCCCATTAACATTCTGTTGGAATTCTCAATTTTGAACTCAACAACAAGTCTCTATGCGCAATTAATCATGCACATGGAAATATCATATTTGATGTGATAAAAGCATAAAGCAGCAAAGAGGGCTTTTGTAATTTGCAGAAAGAGACCTGAGGGCAGGGGTGTCTTGAACATAAGCTCACAGATAGTGAGTTTATGAGGAACTTTGCTAAGGAAACAGGCTGCAATCTCCAGAAGTTTTGCTAAATCTTCTTCAGGCGAGCATCCTGTTACTGTAGGATCATCATTTAATGCTGGAAAGAAAAGAAGAAAATGGTGCATTAATGAAGATTAATATAGCATTTTTTTCTCATAAGCTGCCCACAAACAGATTGTGTTTCTCTTCCCACAAATTGGTTGTACATAATTACTTGAGGAATGAATTTCTCTCATCAGAAGCTAAAATGTGACCCTGTATTATTTGGATACTTATTGAATATAATTTTTCTGCATGATGATTTAAAATTATTTCTGGGAAGGAAAAAGTAAAAATCCTCATGATGAGAATGTTGTGTCCCAAAAAGCAGTCCAGGAGTATCTGTGAAACAGGAAAGGGATTCCTTGAAAGATTATGGCCATTTCACCTAATCAGCTTTGTGTGGTGAGATGTGGGTTGAGTGAGTGTACAGTGGTGAAATGATCATGTGTCTGTTTCTTCACACATCAGGAGTTTGCTATTTTGCTGTGTGGGTGCCCTGATTCTCAGGAATCACAGACTGCAGTGGGAAAGACAGGGGTGTGGATCAAGTCTCTAACTCCAAGTCTCAAGTCACGTCCCAAGTCTTTGCCCCCAAGTACCAAGTCTTTCGAGTCTTTTACAATTGCTGAGTCAAGTCATTCACGTGGCTTAAGTCCGACTCGAGTCCGAGTCAATAAACTCAAGCCTACTACATCACTGGGGAAAGATGGGCTGGAACTTCTCCTCCCACAAGCTTCTTTTGTTCATCTCTGGATTCTATTCATCACTGACGAAATGGAATCAATATGGGAATCACAGGTTTGGTAAGCAAATGTGGCAGATAGGAAGGAGTGCTGTCCTTCCTCCCACCTTGCTTGCTAGCCTATGATAGCAACGATTCCCCCTTGCATCACTGCCTTGCATCACCCACGAAGAAGATGATGGTACAAGAACCACTGTATGCAGTGTTGCTTTTGCTCCTAGAAGGAGTAGCCTATGCCTATGAATTCTACGAGTTTACAAGTAGACTTTGGAAGCTTCATATTGCAGTATCATGACCCCAGTGCACTCTCTCTCTCTCTCTCTCTCTCTCTCTCTCTCTCTCTCTCTCTCTCTCTCTCTCATACACACACACACACACACACACACACACACACACACACACACACACCACCGCACCACACCACACCACACCAGAGCAGATTTGAGTTGCATAGCTGTAATTCATTATTTGTCTGATCATGGTCAGTGAGACTGGGTTGGTTTTCATGGCTCAGTCATTCACAAATGGTAATAAAAGAAGGTGCGCTATTTCCTGAACAAACTGATCGGGTGCTGCCTCACTGGTGTTGGGCAGGAGGCACTTAAATCATCCTGCTACAGTCATTTGCGCTGCTCACCCATTGCCTACAATACCCTGTCTCCCATTTAGAGTGGACTCATATATGCGGCCCATCATATAGCTGTTCAAAATGAGCTCTTTTCCTCAATGACCATGAGAAAGTTGCAACAGCAACGCGAGATGCTGTCTGGGGAATAAATCTAACTTTTCCAGGCCCAGAAAGTAAATTTTAATGACACCCTTAAATCAACTTTCTGGCCAGGCTCCTCATTTTGAACAAGACCTGGCATTCCACTGTGATAACAGAGAGTTGCATGTTACTTGATATGGGGTAATGTACAATAATTACTCATCCATTGCACTTCATGACACTACCGTAATAGGCAGCAGGTCAATGTTTGAGATCCTGCTGCTCTGAAAATTGAGCTGACATTGATACTATGATAGGACTTGATAGCAAAAAAAAAAAAAAAAGTCTCCCATGCAAATAGTCGGAATTAGCATCGACTCATTGTGTTTGGAAATGCAATATATAGGGCTGATCAGGACACCTGCCTTTTGGTTAACATTTCTTCTCTTGGATACAATAAGACAATCATGAAATAAATTAGTAGTTATGCCTTCTAAAAGGTCACTGAAATGCCAGAGGGTTTTAAATACCACTGGGCTGTATTCTAAGATGCCTCACTGAAGACTATCTGATGGCTGCTTTATTTAGATCAATCATCAGCATGTCTGATGGAAAAAATGCACATGAATATTAAGGGAATCTGCGTTTTTGCTCACAATTAATAAGGAGAGGGCTAAGCACATCAGCACTTCTCCTAGGAGGTGCAAAAGATTGTCAAGGAGGTATGGGAGCTCGGAAAATGCCCCTATAATTTTGTCTGAGAAAGAAGAGATGAATCTCCCCAGGTCCCTGAACTAGGCAGGAAACGTAACACGACTTTACCGGAAGATGTTGGTCTAATAAAATATACCACCTTGATTGTTCCACATTTCTTATTCTCTCATGCCAAGAGGGCAACAACATTCAGAAGCAAAGACTGAGCAATAGTGGAACAGTCCTTACAAAATGTCAGCTTCAAGTGTAGACTTTCCAGAGTATGCTGCTAATGCTCTACGGCATTGCTGCCACTCCCCTTCAGATAAGGCAAGGAGAGAAGATGGAGCCACAGCATTGGAGGATGAGGTTAAAGGGGGTGGAGGCACCACTGTCATTAGGGCTGCAAGGTGTGTTTGCTGCTCAGTGTGTGTTTGTCTAACAAGCAGCCTATCACACCCAACCAGAAGAATAGTCTGAGATTAACTGGTTTCCTTTTGGGGGCCAAGTAGGAGATTTTGCTCTTCACCCGACTGGTTTGTAGTTGAAGGGTGTGTGCAGGGGTGTAACAAAGGTGGAGCCTAAGGGGCAGCTGCCCCGGGTGCAACGCCAGGCGGGGCACAACCCTCAGAGGCTCCACCACTTAATGGCTGCCCTCGCGTTTGGCTCGGAACGCCGAGGCAAATGCAAGGGCAGCCATTCACCTGCTGCTTTCTCATGCTGCCCCTTCTCCTCACGATTGTGAAAAGAAGGGGTGGCGCATGGAGGCAGCAGGCAATTGGCAGCCATTGTGTTCAACTTGGAGTGGTCCACGCAGAATGTAATGACTGCCAAGTCCTCCCGTCTCCACATGCCATCCCTTCTCTTCACGATCATGAAGTGAAGGAGCGATAGCAAAGGCGCATGGAGGCAGCTGGCAATTGGCAGCCCTCACGTTCTGCTCAGACCGCTCCGAGCGGAATGAGATGGCTGCCGATAGCGCCCAAACTGGGAAGTGACATCACATGACATCACTTCCGGGGCGCAGCAAGCTTCCGTGCCCCAGGCGGCATGGGAGCTTGTTATGCTCGTGTGTGTGTGTGTGTGTGCGTGCATGTGTGCGTGTGTGCATGTGTGTATGTGTTCGTGCGTGTGTGTGTGTGTGGTCACTGGCGGATACAACTTGGGGCAGGGATCTTCTTAAGCCATAAGGACAAAGCAACCTTAGAGAGGTCACAGAAGAAGGCTTTGGGGGCCGCATGTTGGAGCACCCCGCCTTAGAGTACATGTTCATTTTTATCTTATTTCTGGTAAAAAGGACACAAAATGCAAGATTAGGACACCAACAGTTGCTTTTTTCCAGGGTCTATTTACAGCTCCCCCCCCTTTTGCTTCCTTCCTCTTTGTTTCTTTCCCTCTGTCCTTCTCTTTCCCTCTTCCTTTCTATTAGAGCTCTCTAGGTAGGGCCAGCTCATCCATGTGTGAAGGTTGCGGCAGTTGCCTTAGGCAGCCGATTGGCAGAGGGGGTCACCTCTACTTTTCTTCCTCCTCCCACTTGTCCTTGAAAAGGAAGAAGGAAACAGAATGGTAAAGGAACTGTGGAGGAGAGGAGGGAGGGGAGCAGGAGGAGGAAGCAGGAGGAGAGGAGGGAGGGGCAGCAGACCGGGCCAGCCTTGCCATGCCGTGACTTGAAATGGCCAGGTGGAGAAGATAGGTGCCCTTAGAGGAGTGGTGAACGGACGAACCACCAGCCCATCTGCCCTCCGCCCTCTCCAAGCTGCTGCTCCAGTCCTCTTCCGACTGGTGGATGGCAGGTGCTGCAAGGATACAGCATACGTGCTATGGGAGCATTTGCGCTACCAGCAAGATCTCTCCACTGGAATGTTTGCTTTTTTTGAATCCTCCAGTTCTGGCAGTCGGCCAGGAGGGTAATAGTTTGACAGTGCCTGTAAAGTTGTCTCTGGCAGGTGGCTGCAACACACGTAAAGCAAGTGTTTGACTTTGCATGAGTATTTATTTATTTTAAACACGTTCACCCCACTCAGCAAAGTTCCCAGTGCATAAAATCAATGAAAACAATAACATTTCAGTCAAACAGTAAACTGTGAATTTGGGCTTTATTGAAAAAAGTTGCTCATGATGACAGTTTGCCTCTGTGGCTGCTCCTTCCTCTCCTACTCACAGGACAGTTGGTTCTAATGGCTTCTGTCAAATGGCAGTTTGATGTGTTGTGACTTTGCTATAATTGCTTTTAACACACTTATGGCCTAATCCTTTAGATGGCCTATGGCAGCAAATTTCCATATCCCCTGCCATAAGTAATTTTAAGGCACTGTAAATAGTGTGCCACTGTTGTGAGCTTCGGAGCTGCCAGCACAACCAACCAGAGGCTCTGTGCGCCCGCCAGAGATGGACCCAGCCCACATCGAAGCAGGTAAGGTTTGAGTGGTGGGCAGTTTGGGGGAGGATCGGGGAGGGGAGTGGGAAGGGCAGGGGTTGGGAGGGGGTGGACCTTGGCGGCATCAGTGCATGCCAAGATCCTATCCCCATTTTTCCAGCCTGACACTCCCCTTGACTCCCCTCAGACTTATGCCAGCAAAGTAACTGACATGACTCCTAGGAGACCTATTGATGGCCAGGTGGCATATGGAGAGGTTAGTAAAATACCTCTCCCAGGCCGTCTGATCACCCCTCCCACCCCATCATAGCACATTAGTGCGACTGCATAGCACAAAGTGGTAGGGGATAGGATTGGGCCATTAGATTTGTGATTGAAAGCATAGCTTCAAGGCATGCAGAGACAGATGGACCAGACTTGGGGTGGGGGGTTGAGAAAATTATAGTGTGAGTCTGAGGTGAGTATTCTTTGGGAAATAGAAGATATATGGGACATGTAGACAATAATTGAAACTTTTCTTCCCTTCGGAACATAAAGAGCAGCTGGATCAGACCAAAGGTCCATCTAGCGCAGCAGCCTGTTTCCCACGTGGCTTGTCAGCTGCTTCTGGGAAGCCCACAAGCAGGAGACAAAATCCCAATCCAATGTAACTCCCCCCCACCAATGCAGCCGTGCCAGCATGGTGTGCGCTGCATCCTGCAGGGGAGTTTCAAGCCCTGGATGCCACCTCAAGGAAAGGGAACATTTGCTTCCTTTCCCCAGGGCAAGCTTCCACTGCCCTAATGGGTCTACTCAGATCTGCACCAGCTATTTTACTGGCACAAGTCCAAGTGGACCAGGTAGGTGGATCGAGGCCAGTAAGGGGGATAGGCCGCTGCCACCATCTTACTGGTGCCGGGGCTGCTGTGGTGGCCATTGTCACCCAGCCACTGCTGCTCACTGTTGCAGCGGAGGCCAGGCTGCACTTTATGGTGCATCACATTTTGCGATGGCTACAAAGTGCTTTGCACTACTGTAACACATGAACTGGTGATGCAGCAGCCCAATAAGATTGGACTGAAAGTCATACTTCTCTCCTGCCATTGCTTCCCGCCTCCCGCGCTGGCTTACCTGTTCTGGCGGGCAGCCAGAGCAGCGACGACACGCTGGAAGGCTCCAACCTTCCCGCTGGTGTTCTGGCACCACGGGCTGCAGGAATGTGCTTTACAGCTGCGTTGTGGCAGAACACTAGTTCCGCCAGCGAAGCATCCCCATAGGATTGGGCTGCTAGTTTGTCACCATCACCCTTGAGTGATGGCAAGCCTAATGCAGAGGTAACAATGTTAATATTGCCATGGAAACAACAGGATTAGTTGGGAAGTGTCTGCTTTCCTGTTTTCAACATATGAAGGAAGGACAGAACATAGTATCCATGCTCGATATGTAACTCAAGAAGACAGCGTAACATGGAAACATAGTGTTAAGTGACCTCCATATTCTGATGTAGTATCCCTTGGAGGCAATCAAGAGGGGAGGCCATATTTTTTCAGACCTTGTTTGTAAGCCTCCCAGATGCATCTAGTTGGCTACTGGACTAGATGGACTGCTGGTCTGATCCAGTTGGACTCTTTATAACATCCCCACCTCTTCCCATTCCTGGATCAAATTCATTTCATTGACAGTTTTGCCTATTTTGATTGTGCAGGCAATTTTCCTCTGACAGTTCAGGCACAGCAGGAAGCTGCCAAGCCTAGCCTCAGGGAGCCATCAGTAAAGTATGTCACATCTTAAAAACATATTTTAACCCTCTTTCCCCTGGTGACACTTTCTCCCATTTACCAATTCCTCATCTCTACCTTGTCACAACTTGCTACCCCGTCTTCCTTGACGTGTGACATACTTCAAGGATGACCTATCCAAAATCATCTCCTCAGTGCCTATACTTGTCCTCATACAGGATTCACAACTACAACCAGTTCAGTACAGCAACCAGGTTTAATGCATTGCTTCTACCTTGGTATTTTCTCTGACACATATGCATAAATGGTTACCCAAATGGTGATCTAGTAACAACAGCAATAAATGCATTGGGGATATGCTGTTAACTGTTAAGAACATTTAACTTCTAAGAACTATCAAATAAAAGTTGTATTTTCCAAAAAAAAAGTACTTGTATTTGTACTGGATGTTTGGGTACCTTGATCCCCCACTTCATTTTAATATGCAGATTATCTAGGTTAAACTAATATCAGTTTTATGTATCAAGAGTGAGCTTATGTTTATTAAAATATCATATGTATTATCATGCTTCCTCATTCTCTGCAGTAAAGAGCAAAGGAACACAGAAATAAACTATAATATCTTCGGGCCAAAGGGGGAAAAAACTACACAAAAACCAAATGTATTTTCCCCCTCTGTAATTCTGTTTATGAACAAAATGTAAATCGAGTTAGCTGGATAATTTGCTAAAACCCATGGATGCAATCATTCTTATGTTGTTCTAAGAGCGAAAAAAAAGTAGGAACTGTTAGGGAGAAAGACAATGTGCAATTATGTATGAATGCTAACACCCTAAGGGACAAATTACCCACAATGACAGTAAAATGAGACAGCCTTCTCTTTGTGCCATTGCATAATTGACTTACAGTTCTACTATGAGGGAACACAAAATAGCTTAGCTTAGAGTTCTAAACATTCTCAGGGTGTCTTTCCCACAGTCTACAGTATTTTGCAAAATGTTATCTACTTGGCTAACTTGATGCCAAACATATTTTCAAAATTTACCTTGCCAGCACTTGCACTTCTGCTTCCCACACTCACAAGTTCTTATGGCCCAGAAGTGGGAGGCAGTAGGTTTTCCAGGGCAGAGAGGCCTAGAGAATATTGCTGTCATATGGAAGTGATGGGCAGCCCAATCCTATGTAACTCCCTGCGTGGTGATGCAGTGGCACCAATGGGGCTTCTGCTGCTCTATCCCTCAGGGGAGTTTGGGCATGTAAAAAGCCCCAGCAGCCACCATAAATCCACTCTGACCTGCACCAGCTCTTTACCTGGCGCAAGTCTGTGTTGACCCATGAAGACAGACTGGACCCGGGAAGAGTGCAAGGATTTCGCAGGTGCCGCTGCCGCCAAATCCACCCCCTTTCCAGACCTGATCCGCCCTCCTCCTCGGCCTCTTCACCAACCCATTCTGCCCACCCCCATTCTGCCCTGCCTACTGCCTTCGCCAGCCTACCTTAGTGGATCTTCAACCATCTGCTGGTGCGCGGGAGGCCACTTCAGCCTCTCCACCGGCGGCCCAGCAGCATGTGTCATCAGTGGCTGCTTTATGACTACCATAAAGCACTTGCCGCCAGCACAACATGTGTTCTGCCAGCAGCTGGCCCGCTTAAGATTGGACTGTTAGATATCTCACCCAAGGCACTTTTCTGATTCTGACATGCAAGCCCTACCCAAACCACTACATTCCATGCCCAAAGTCCCTGATGTTTTGAAAGCTCTGCTCTCACAGTTTCAACTTTTTCTCTGCCATGACAGAACTAAAAAACCAGTGCCAGCACCAAGTTGCTGGGGGCACCCTTGCCCACCTGCTGATGGCACCTTGTCACTACCACTGCCACTGAGAGATCAGAGAGAGTCCAGCCAGCCAGGTGAGCCTTATGATGGGTGTGGTCCCTCAGCCAGTGCTCAGCTTGGCCGGCACCTGGAGCTACCTCATATGAGATGACACAGTGTGTATTATGCCTTAATAATGAAGCATTCTGGCAATGTCTATGGCATTGTTCTAATGCAGGGGTTCTCAACCTTTGGAGACCTGGGTACCCCCTATCACCTCACAGGGTTGTTGTGAGGACAAAAAGGAGGGAAGGAATATATGTACACCACTCTGAGCTCCTTGGAGGAAGGGCGGTATAAAAATGTGAAAATAAATAAATAAATAAATAAATAAGTATCTGTGGGGGCAATGCTTGCTTAGTGGCTGGCAAACCACGCTAAGCTTGTATGTCAACACAACCTCTTCCTTTCTGTTAATAACAGACAAACAATGAGTGATAGACAACTGGTCACTAGGCAGGACACATCTGAGCAGCAGGACATCATGAGCTGATCACGGGCTTAGCATTTGGATAACATGCGCCTGCTTGACCCATTAGATTCACGCAAGCCAATGAGCTTCTGCCACGAGATTGTAGTACAATAAAAGGGAGCACTCACGAGACCTCTGGGTGCCTTCCCATGATCTGATTCCTGCCTTCGTGTCTTTGCTCTATCACGCCGACATCTGGTGAGCGCGACGTGATAACCCCCTGCACTCATTCGGCCGGACGAGCCCAGGTGCACCACAGCGAAATTCGCTCCCAGATTCGTGAGTAATGGGGGGGGCCTTTCAGCTCAGCAGAAGTTTCATGCAAAAGAGCTGCAAAAACTGCTTAAGAGTAGATTTTTCATTGACAAAGGAGGAATTAGCTTAAATGATTTAGAACAGTTCGTAGGCGAGATAGAATCCCAATGTCCATGGTATCCAGAGGCAGGCACTCTGGATCTAAAGGATTGGATTAAGATAGGAATAGATTTGCATTCACCGCCTCGAGCAGCCATTCAACACTTATTGTTGTGGCAAAAATGTAAGGAAGCAATTGAGGCTTTGGGGTCTCATAAACTCAAGGCACAGTCCCAATCCATTTCTTTGCTTCCTGACGAGGGGTCTGCTCCCCCTCCCCCATATGTTCAGTTGACTCTGCCAGCACCTAGTATACAAAGGTTCGGAGAGCCCAACTCCCAGACTGCTTCCTTGTTGGACGCTCCTTCACAGGAGACTTTTGGAGCAGTCAGAGCAGGGTTTCGGGAAGCGCAAGCTAAGGTAACTCTCTCCGGAGAGGAACTAGCAGAGGGTCTCCAAGCCTTCCCTGTCACACAAACTATATCAGAAACTGGTTTGCATTCCTCATACACATTGGGGATGAAACAAGCTGCAGGCACCCCTGCACCCGTCTATCCTGTCATAGTCCCTTTGTCCGGGAAACCTAGCAAATCCCTTACAACAGTGAGACAAAGCGCCACTGAGTCATATGCAGATTTTGTAGATAGGCTTCAGGAGGCGATTCAAAGACAAGTTGAGAATGAAGAAGCTAGAGCATTACAGTCTATTATTAATGGAGGAGCCCACAAGGACAAGGGTGGTGGGCCAGGGGGAGGTCAGATCACAAGACCAATTACAGCTCTTGATGGAAAACGAATAGCTCAGTCGAAACCAGTTATCCTCTCTATCCACGTTACTCTGTGGGTAGGGATCTGATGCAGCAATTTCAGGCAAAGTTAATGATTGCTGCTTAGAAATGCCACAATCTACTGCCCTTCCTTTGACTTGGAAGTCCACCACACCCGTATGGGTGGAGCAACGGCCATTGACACAGGACAAACTGACAGCCTTGCATGAATTGGTGAGAGAACCATCAATGCAATCCTACAACTGATGGGGGACCACTACAATGTGGCACCCTAAATCTAAACATGATTCCCAGAGAATATCAACTTAGGCAGCAAACCAAGGGGAACAACCTCAAAATCTCTCTCCCCTCTCCCAAGTGAGAACTCTTCAGCCTAGATATAGATGAGGAACTATGAGTAGGAGATTTCCAACCGGAGGAAAGGAAAAATCATTCTCCTTTTCCCCTCCTCTATCCACCCAGTAAAACTCCTGTAGGGCTTATAATGTAAAATGTGTCCCAAACCTAAGAAAAGACTTAACCCTCTTTGTTTCTTTGAACTGCAAAGAGACTGTCTTATCTTGTGTCTTGTTATGTGGGAACATTCATACCTAAATTTTGAACCAGCAAGGTTACACTCTGTTCTACAATGGCCTAGCTTTTAGCTTAATCATGCAACTAAGATAAACACTATTGTGTGTAATTTACCTTTTGCCTCCCCTCCTGTCTCTCACTTCTAAACGAAGAAAAGTGAAAACAACAGGGTTTTTTGAATTACTAATTAATCTAGCCTACACCAACCCTTATCAAGGGAGGGGTGAGAATGATGTCATCTTTAGTTTAACTTCCTGATGGCAGGTCAGCCCAGCATCTTTCAGGACTTTTATTATTTTGAATGCTGTTGTTTTTATGCCTCCCCTTGCCTGGGAGACAAAGAAAGAAAATTCCTTAGGACAGTGGTCAACACTGTTTTATGAAGTAAACGCATCCAAATGCACTATGTTTGCGTAGAAACAAAGTCTGGAAAAATGTATGTATCCATTACAAGGAACAGTAAAACTGAGTCAACTCCTTGGTTACCTGAAACAAACCGTGATGCCCCTAGTGGACACTCACACATACATTTTCAGTAACAGCTAAGAATCCTTGAACACAGAAGTCAAAAGAAAATAATCCTATTACTATGATTTCTAATGTACAAGCCAAATAAGGACAACTACAACTTAAGTTTTCTTTTATGCATGGAAAATTACTTCCTTTAGACTTTAAACAGTCTTAACAGTATTTGGAATTCAAAATTTAACCATGATTTGCCTCCTATCAATTTAATCACTATTTGCCTCCTTGACTAGGTAACTGGAAGTCAACAAGCAACGCTTTGCGTGGCAGACAACTTTAATCTGCCTATCAAAAGTGTTATTTTCTCTATAAATGTCAGTTGTGCATATTAACTGTCTTTTATTTTAAGGAAAAGGAAATGGGGTTACCAATTGCCACTGGAACTCCTTGCCACTTGCAAACAATCTGAGTTTCAATAACAACTTTAAGTTTTTTCCTTAATAACTTTTGAAATTCCACAGGTACAATGAAATAAGCCTGTGCATCTCCTCTAAGCCAATTCTAACCTTTGTGCCTCTGGAAACAGATCATGCACAGAGTTCAAACAACTAAAAGCCTCACAGCACTTAATTCTAGTTTATGCCTCAGACATGACTATGATCTTGGTTTTGTTTTAACCCTTTTGTTCCAGTTACAATAAGGGATGGAAAAGTAGTCAAGGAAATACTTAACTTTGTTCCTTTTTTCATGATCTAGACAATGAAACAACATCTTTGTGGGACTATGTTATATGTTGTTTGTTCTATGTGTGTATGAATGAGAAGCGCTTGTCTTTGTCTTATGTTTTATTTTATCTTTTTGTCTATTTGAAGTCCATGCTAGACTAAACAATAGTCAAAACACCACAGAAGAGCAAGCAGTCACATGATGCTATACCAGGCCTGATATTTTTGTCTGATATTTTTGTTTTTGAATTTTGAGCTCATTCATTTTTTTTGGTACCATGGTCAATGAAACTTACTTTAACACGAGAGTACTCTATGAGATATTTTGCCTATATGAATATTATTCTTTGCATAGCTATGTTTTATGTTACTTCCACATCTGAATCTCTGAAAGTGTCAGTATAATTTAAGCAGCAGATGCATCTGCATTTATTCCTAAGAACAGGGTATGCTTCCATTATAATACCTTATGATTTTATTGTTCTCCACTCTTTCCAAATCCAACCCCTGCATCCTCAAATGCATAGATGTTTTTGTGCTTTTGGATACAGTTCCTCTTACTTTCTTGAATATGGGTTTGGATACACCAGCTTTTTACACACCCTGGCAAACACTGCAGAGCTCCTACGTAGCCTCTATTGATTTTAATATGCAACGATAACATTAAGTATCTTCATGTCACTGTTAATACTTTTTCTCATTTTCTTTGGCCTACTCCTCTGAAAGGAGACGCCACCAAACATGTTATTAGTCATTGCATTCGTACCTTTACTATTATTAATCTACCGTCCCCATTAAACACAAACTTAAAACAAACAGGGGGGATTCCCATAGGCCTCCCTGGTAAACAGGTATGGTTGAATAGGTATAAGTATACGAATAGAACTTTGAATCAGTTTATTTTGAAATCATCTCTCATCTTAATTTTGGAAATAGATCAAGCCATCCTCAGCCACAAGTAATGTATAGATTGTTGCCTAACCCACCTGTTCCCTTGTTAACATGGGGACAAGGTTTACTCCCACAGGTTCGGCGTGGATCCCGTGTAAAACCATGGAAGGATGGCATGGCACCAAGAACTAAACAATCCAATCCCGAACTTCTCACTCAGCCTACAGACACCCCCGCAGCAGGAGCGGGACCAAACACCTCGCCAGAAACATCAAGTCACCTGGGGACAGATTAAATCTCTCTCTGCTTAAAGAGCAAGACTTGCCAGAGACAAAAGACTTTCTGTTGGCTGCCTTTTCTTGTTTGAATGCTAATTCAATAACTATCCTTTGTATCCTCTTTATGTGTCTCTTTTCTCCCACCATTGCCACGTTCACTCTTCAGGATGGAATTCCAAAGCAAGGACTCTGGGAATGGAATTCCTATACCTGGGACGTGCAGAATATCTCTCGCTTAGTGAATAAGACTGACTGCTGGATCTGCATGCACTTCCCCTCCCGTGTCAAAGGAGGACTTGTGATGCATGCCACTCCATTTAATGTGACTGGTTGGGAACCTTTGATCATTGTTGTGTTGGTTTGTTGTGCCTGCTGCATTCAATGTTTGCCTGGCCTAGTGGCACTGTTTCGGCCCCAGAGACGTCTCCCTCAACAAGAGGTGATGTACTCATAAATTGCTTAAAATTGCTTAAAAATAAAGAATAGAAAAGGAGGAGATGTGGGGGCAATGCTTGCTTAGTGGCTGGCAAACCACGCTAAGCTTGTATGTCAACACAACCTCTTCCTTTCTGTTAATAACAGACAAACAATGAGTGATAGACAACTGGTCACTAGGCAGGACACATCTGAGCAGCAGGACATCATGAGCTGATCACGGGCTTAGCATTTGGATAACATGCGCCTGCTTGACCCATTAGATTCACGCAAGCCTGTAACCAATGAGCTTCTGCCATGAGATTGTAGTACAATAAAAGGGAGCACTCACGAGACCTCTGGGTGCCTTCCCATGATCTGATTCCTGCCTTCGTGTCTTTGCTCTATCACGCCGACAGTATCCCCTGCTAATTAACTGCTAATTAATTGGATTAATTAATTAATTAATTTGATAATTAATCGTTAAATAAAAAGTACTAAAACAATTTTAAATGTGAAAAATGTCTTATTTAACTCATTTAAAGAGAGAGAGAGAGAGAGAGAGAGAGAGAGAGAGAGAGAGAGAGAGAGAGAGATGCAAGGATCTCTTTTTTCTCCCCAAGTCACACTTCCCAAAATCAGCTCTTCCCTCCCCCACCCCACCAAAGTACATTTTCCAAAGTACAAAAATAAGCCCAACACCAAAATCAGAGAGACAGAAGGGCTCCAAAAATAAAAAAATAAAATCCAATTTAATTAACACTTAATTACCTGCTGATGGGGCTGATAAGGGGCAAGGCTTGGCGTACCCCCAGCAAGAGGTCCGCATACCCCTAGGGGTACCTGTACCACAGGTTGAGAACCTCTGCTCTAATGCACTACACATTCAACATAGACCTGGAAAAGCAATGGCAAGGTAATGCCACCTTCTAGTGAATGAAGACAGGCACTGTGCTGGGATTGTGACAGAAGCTAACTTCTCCTGTCTGAGTTTACTACCTGGGCACCATCAGCCATGCACTTGCTGAAATACATCATGCCCCATAAAAAGAAAGTGATTGATAAGTAGTGGTGCACAGGCTGCAGTCTCACAGTGAAATCTTGCTGTTAATGTGCCTTCTATTGTTATCCTTCCTTGTGGCAAATTAAAGAGACAGTCAGGGTACTCATCTGGAATACAAACCACTTCCTTCTTTTCTGTTTGCCTCATTTCTATACTTGGTTCTGTGCTTTGGCTTTTCCAAATCAAAGTTACTATTCTCTTGCTAGTAGAACTGCAGCGTTTAAATTGATTCATTGATTAGATTCATTGGTTGAAAAAACCATTTTGATTAACTAGAAAGGTGTCCCGATTCAACAGGCAGCCAATATTTTGAATATTTTTTCCCAACACCTGAGCTTCTAAAAAGTGAATATAAGCTATCCTTGAAGAGTCAGAACAAACATGACTTTTATCATGTTGTCATGACGGTTGTCTGGTCGCAATTCCATGTGGATATTTGCACCCCTGGTGCGTTTTTCTACACGCACAACCAAAGTTCCTTTTTCTCTTTACTGTAAACTGCAATAACAGATTTTTCCACATAGTTCAGGTAACATGAACTGGGGAATTTGCTGGGGAATTCACATGGTCACATATTATGTGTGTGTGCTCAGAAGTAGAACCGAATACCTTCAGAAGATGATTGATACAAACAGGGGGACAGGACCTAACTGAAATTTCCCACCGATGATCGACTGCTTTTTGGAATGTCTGGTTGCATTTTGACGTGGAAAACATCACCAAAGAAATCCCCGCTGCTGAGAAAATTCCCATACAGTGTTTGTTCCGGATGCTAGATGAGGCAGTTTCCCCCTTTCTCCACACTAGAGGAAATGCCAGTGTCTTCGATGAGGCCTGCTATGACACAGACGTGCATCATTCAATGATGATCATTGAATAACAAGGACAGCAATGCTTTTTACTTCAGAATTGCAATACACACACTCCTTCCTCCTGCAAGCCTTTCAAGGTGGCCAGTAATTGGGGATGACAGCAAGGCTAAAACATAATTTTCTAGGCAGTCCATATCCCTGGTAAATGTAGCAGGCAGCTAAGGGAAAGATCATTGCAGTAGGGATGGTTTGGGCAGAGGTGTGGGCCAGCGGGTGATGCAGTGGGTTAAACCGCTGAACCATGAGCTGTCGATCGAAAGGTCGGCAGTTCGAATCCGTGACGGGGTGAGCTCTTGTTGCTTGGCCAGCTCCTGCCAACCTAGCAGTTCCAAAGCATGTTAATGTGAGTAGATAAATAGGTACCGCTTGCGGGAAGGTAAACAGCGCTCCATGTTCCAGCTGCATGCTACGCGCTGCGGCAAGGAGAGTCATGCCGGCCACATGACCACGGAGGCGTCTTCGGACAACGCTGGCTCTTCGGCTTTGAAATGGGGATGAGCACCACACCCTAGAGTCGGACACGACTGGACTTAATTGTCAGGGGTCACCTTTACCTTTACCTTACAATATATGAACTATCTACTGTATCTTTGGGGTCTTACTGTTGTTGCTCCTCTTGTTTCCTTTTTACAGCCTTTGCTTCTCATCCTTCCAAGATTTCCGGATCTTTCAGTTGACTCAGCTGAACTGAGCTAACAATCAGTTGCCACGTTTACCAGTGGATAAGCATTTTGTTCAGGCAGGAGTTACAATACCAGAGGCTAATGAGTCTAGCCTTTCCGGAGGAAATACCTTATTAACATCTAGAAGGTTAAAAGTAAAATCTCCTGGCTCCCAGGTCTGTAATCACTGAATCAGCAGTGTATAACTTGGCAGACAATTGCTTGCTGATCAGACTTTTAGCCAATGCAATTTCTTCTCTGGTCATGGATCTAGAATCTGATCTGATAGTAGCTCCCAGACATGACATCTTTGCGGATTAGAGCTGACAAACAAGGAATACTCGTGGCTGATTGAGAGCACAAACATTTCCCTTTTGGCTCTATTCCCTTATCAGATTCAGGGGCTTGCTCACAGATTCCTAGCCCCACCCCATCACGTTACCATCAGATCTTTAACCTTCTTCCTAGCTACATGTGGAGTTTTTGGGCCATGTTTGCTTGATTTGAACATGTGTGTAAATCACATAGGATTATATACAACACACATTTCTATCAAATGTCTTATTGTGAGCCTGAAAATATTGTACAAAAATTAACAATAAACAAAGACATCTTCAGTACATGTGAGATGGTAGAGAGATGTGAGCCGAACCGGGAGGGGGCGGAGATGACGTCGGCCATATCCCCGTTCCCGCCGGGCCGGCTCGGCCATTACACGGTCTCCTCTGACGTCTGCCAGCTATTTAGCTGTCCATTACCCACTGTTCATCACCCACTGAATTAAATAGCACTTACTTCCTGACAAGTGAGTTTAGGATTGTAGCCTAGCAGCCCAATCCTATCCCTCACCAGTTTACACTATGCAGCCACACTGCCAGAGCGCATGATGCATTCTACAGAGGGTGTGTGTGTGTGTGTGTGTGTGTGTGTGTGTGTGTGTGTGTGTGTGTGTGTGTGTGTGTGAGAGAGAGAGAGAGAGAGAGAGAGAGAGAGAGAGAGAGAGAGAGAGAGCAGAAAGCCCAGTAAAAATACTTTTTACTTACCTACTAGTAGGCCACCTTACAACCAACGGGTCTCCTCGGACCTACACAAGCTCTCTAGCTGGCGTACGTCCAAGGAGCACTGGGGGTGGGTTTGGGCCAGGGAAGGGGAATAAGATATTGGCATGCCCTGCTTCCATTGATATTCTTCCCCTCGAGCCCCCAAACTGTCCCTGGTTTGGCCCTATCTCCACCCCGATCCTCTCCCAAACCGCCCCCTCTGCCACCTTACCTGCTCTGGCGGGGCATCTGGGAGCCACTAGTGCACACATGGAGCCTCTGGCCATTGACACCAGAAGCTCCGTAGCTCATGACAGCAGCATGGCATTTGTGACACCACACTGGCATTTACAACAGTGGATCATGAAATCTGCCACCATATATGCCCAATCGGATTTGGATGCCCAGGTGATTAAACACCTGATACTAAAATGCACTTTTGAACCTCTTGTGCTATTCATGCTGCATGTACAGACTGTGAATGTGACAAAAATTGAATGATTCTGGTCAATGTTCTTTTTTATACATTTGCGTTCCTGTTTGAACCAAAAAACCAATTTAAGCCACACGTGTGAACACATTTTAAGGTTTCTTTTGTTAAATTGTATTAAGTTTTGTTAATTCAGGATTTAGCACTGTGAATGTCTAATTGTTTTTGCTTTGCTTTGGGGTATTTTTTTCCACATATTTTTGTAAAAAAAAAAAATTGGCCATCCTTTTAATTAGTGTGAAGGCATAATATTCTCCTCCCCCATCCACTGGAAAAAAATTGGTACAAAAAGAACATCAAAGGTTTCTGGTTACAATGATTTGAAGTAAATTAGCCTGACACAATAGTAGATAATTTCATATTGGATTGGATCCCAGATTTAGCTGACACAGGCTTTTGAGAAAGATTTTTAACCATGACTCTTCACTAACATCTTGGATTTATGCAAATGTGTAGTCAATCTGCTATTAAATGCCCTTTCTACCATTGCGCCCAGCACTGGTCCAGAATGGAGATACCAGGGTTTTGTCCAGGAGTAGTAGATCAGATCAAATCAAATCATGACATCTTTTACCAGCTTCACTGGCTGCCAATTTGTTTCCAGACTCAATTCAAACTGCTGGGAAAGCCCTAAAAGACCTGGGGCTAGCATATCAAGAACAGCCTTCTCCCAAATGAACCTGCCTGTGACCTGCCATGACCTCCAGAGGCCCTCCTTTGTGTTCCTCCCTTGCCCAAAAAGTGCTGGGTGTCTGTTGTAGCGTCATCCTCACACCGCGGCTTCTGGCAGATCCAGAACACTCTTGGGCTGCCTCAGGCCCTGGTTTTGCTCCATTCTCCTAGCAGCCCATTGGTTCTGGCCTACTTATCAACACTTAGAGAGCAGACCTGCTTCCTTGCCTAAGCAACCCTACACTTAGCCTCCCAACCTATGCTCTTTGCTTCTACTTTCAGCTCCTTGGATGGACTACTAGCTTTTGGTTTTGGCTCTCCTTGACTCGTCATCCAATGCCAGCCCCCACTGGTGTCGCTGGAGGTGGGGCAGAAAGCTAAGTTCTGCAGCTTTCCGCCCCACCGTCACTCTCCGGTACGAGGCGCCCCGCCCCCTCGTCATAGGAGCCCATCAGCGGAGAGAAAGCAATGCACAGGAGAGTCTCTGCACGTTGCTTTCTCTCCGCTGATGGGCTCCTACAACGAGGGGGCAGGGCGCCTCTTGCAGGAGAGTAATGGTGGGGTGGAAAGCTGCAGAACTTAGCTTTCTGCCCCACCTCCAGCGACGCCAGTGCCAGCCCCCATCCTGCCAAGGCTTGCACTTCAGCTTTAGCACGGCACTGTCAGTTTCTCTTCCAAAAGGGCAATTGAAATTGATGGGACATTCTCCAACGAGTTCAACCCAAGGCAAATTAAATGCTCCGCAGGCTCAGTTTGGAGGCAATTGGACAGCCTGCTTTTAATTTTATTTATTTATTTATTTATTTACAGTATTTTTACACCGCCTTTCTCCCCGAAGGGACCCAAGGCGGCTTGCAACATAAAAAATACAATACAATACAGAACGTAGTCACATTTTAAAACAGTAAAAAATAATTAACTGTTTTAATTATGACTGTTTTCATGTGTCATCTTCTGAACACTTTTTCCCTACTGTACAAATCAGGAGTCTGCGGATAGGTTGGATTTCTTATGGCTCTACAGTTATGTGAAAAATCTGCATGTCAGATGGCTGAGAGCTGGCAGCAGCTACATGAAGCTTAAACACCTGGAGTCCAGATACGTGAGTTAATACTGTGGTATGTGGCACATGCCAGTTACATTACATAGGGTGTGCTGCCTTAAGCATTCATTAGAAAATGATGCCAGCATCTTGCTTTTTTCTTTTCATTGTATTGTTTTAATCTCCGCAGTTAACAAATAGACCAGGTGTTCTGAGGCAGCCTGAGAGAATATTATGTTTTGGCTACAGCTCACATCCATATGTTTATCGACTATACTTTATGGAATTGAATTTCTAGCGTGTGCAATTTACAAGCTAAGGTGTTCAGTTGTATGCTATATGTATTTCATTGCATTGCCTTTCATTTTCTATGTCTGTACTCACATTCTGCATACTTCCAACCGTCGCCAGCAGATCCTGACACTGACAGCGGTAAGATGGCAGGGAAGGCAGGAGGGGGTGGCAGGAGGGGCAGAATGAGGTAGGGGAGGTGACAGAGGCAGGGGATGAGCGGATCACATCCAGGACGGGAGCAGGAACGCTGTGTCCTTTCCCCCTTCCTGGACCTGATCCCGCTGCATGGGTCCACGCAGAGCTGCGCCAGCTATTGCAGGTTCAAATAGACCCCCCCCCACGCAGCAGAGGTTTTCCCTGAGTAAGGGAACTATTGTTCCCTTACTCGGAGGGGACTCTGCAACTGCCCCCCCCCCAGGATGCAGCGGTCACTTTTTTGGCACACTTGCACTGGTGGGGTGGTGGTGGAAATGGATAGGTTGGGCTGTAAGTAAGGTTATTCCAAACTGCTTGTTCTGTGTTTAAGATTTCTGAAACTCAAAAACATTCCTATTCTCACCAGACATTTGTATTGGTATTCCCAAATTGAATTCCCTGGTAAAGAGATTCACATTGTCTGTCTGCTTTTGCTTCGAGTTTATCTTTAATTTGCTTTTCTGTTTCTACTTCTGTGGACCATCTCTGGCCTTTACCTTTTCAACAGCAACAGTTCCTATTTTCCAGACTCTGTCTCAGGTTAATCATTATCCCTGTTTTGCTCTATGGGGAGATAGAAACTTCTCTGGAGGAAGAAACTTTGGATGCTGCCCATGTTCACTAGAGTCTCTCCCATCTCAGTCCACCTATCGCTGCTTTTCCAGTTAGTAAATGTTGCGCTAAATACATTTGAATTGCAACTCTTCTATAACAGTGACATGGTGAGATTAAACTTTCTGTTTTTAATTCATTATCATTTAATTCTTTATAATTCTAGAATAGAATGAATCTATTAATCATTCTTCAGGTTTTAAAAATTAAATTTGTAGTTGGTCAAAAAGGAGGTACAGGTGGGCCCCCATATCTGCTGGGGATATGTTCCAGGCCCCTCCGTGGATACTTGAAACCGTGGATAAGAGCGAACACCCCCTCCATGGTTTCCTGAGGGCCCCCCCACCCTGCCTCCCCTGCAGGCAGGCATGCTTGCCCCCCCAGCTCTTATTTTTCTTTCAGCAAGCTTTGTTTCTTCCTTAAAACAGAGAAGCAGCCTCCATTGCAGGCACGTAGAACGAGACTAAGTCCTAGAGAGGCTCTGCAAGGTTTCTGTTAACCTTGCAGAGCCTCTCTAGTACTTAGTCTCGTTCTACTTGCCTGTAATAAGCAGCCAGAGGCTGCTTCTCCTGTTTGTTTAAGGAAGAAATGAAGCTTACTGGGAAAAAAGTAAAAGCCTGGGGGGGGGGGTTCCCCACGATCCGTGGATAACTGAAACCGTGGATAGTGAATCAGTGGATATGGGGGCCCACCTGTATACATTTACAAATAAAACTAAGATGGATGAAAAAGGAAAGTTTATGGACAGTTTAAATTATGGACAGTTTAGTTATGGACAATTTAATAAAACACCAACTACAGAAGTAAGAGCAGAAAAGCTGTGCTTTCAGGATGAAATGTCTTCTAGCGCAGCGGTCCTGAACCTTTTTCACCCCAGGGACCGGTTTCGTGGAAGACAATTTTTCCACGGACCAGTGGTGCAGAATGCGGAACGGAGCAAGATAGAAAGGGTGGAATAAGACGGATGGGAGGAGCCACTGGCTCCCATAAAAAACTGAACAGAAGGAGAGCCCTGCTGGGTGACGCCACACTGTGACCGGGTGACGCTGTGTACCCGGAACACAAGCTACTGGGGTGCAACAGAGCTCCTTCAAGCCCTGCTGACGGACTTCTTGCAAGACTCTCCCCCGCCCATCCTGTGTAGCCCAAAGGAGCGCCGCGGCTTCTGGCTACAGAGGATGGGCGGGGGAAAGTCTCCTCTCCCGTCCTGTGTAGCCTGAAGGAGTGCCACAGCTTGTTTCAGAATGAACACGCTGAAACAAGCCGCGGCACTCCTTCGGGCTACACAGGATGGGAGAGGAGTCCCCTCAGTTACGGCGGCGGTGGGGGGGCACCGCCAAATGCTCGCGGCCCTTTCAGTACTGGCCCGCAGCCTGGTAATGGGCCGCGGCTCGGTGGTTGGGGACCCCTGTTCTAGCAAGAGATGGGCTGCACCTCACAACAGCCTGGACAAATGTATTCAGGAAGATGCTTGCAAGCCTGATTGGGAGGGCTTTAAATTAAGTCATGGGGAGTGGCAGGGCCATTCAGAGGATTTTTTTATCAGGGGGTACAAAGTTTCTTTTGGGCCCATTCCCTACATATGAATTTGGCTCATGGACCCCCCTTTTTCGCTCCAGGGCCCCTCTATTTGACCCATTTTTTGCTCCAGGGCCCTCCTTTTGACCCATTTTTCACCCTGGGCCCAGGTATAAATTACCCCCTTAACCCCCTCTCAGAGGCCCTGGGGAGAGGGAGGTGGCTCCACCATCAACGCACTGCTAAAGCCTGGAAAAGGGAATGTGGGTGATGAAGAGGCCACTGGGAATGCGGTGATGGGAAAGACCATTGCAAGGGACAAAATGGAGACGTGGATTGGGGGTTCTACACATGGCTTCAGATGTCTCTATGCACAAAGTATGGGAAACAAACAAGATGAACTGTAGCTACAGGACAGTGAGTATGAAATAGTAGGCATTGCTGAAACCTGGTGGGATGAGGCACATGAGTGGAATGCGGTAATCAAAGGGTATAACTTATTCGAGAAGTTCAGACAAAGCAGGAAGGCTGGACAAGTAACTCTAGGAAATGTACATCTGCAAGGAAATCCAGGGAGAAGGTAAGATGGAAAGGCCAGATGAGAGCATTTGGGTGGAAAATAAAAAGGGAAGAAAGCAATGGTGACATAACTATAGGAGTCTGTTACCAGCTGCCGAGCCAGAAGGAAGATTTGGATGATACCTTCCTTCAGCAAATGGCCAAAATTTCAAAGAAGGGAGATATTGTAATAATGGGAGATTTCAACTACCCAGCTATCTGTTGGGAACCATATTCTGCCAAGAATGAAAGGTTGTTGAATAAATTCTTGATAGCCCTCGCGGGCAATTTTAACTTCCAGAAAATAGAAGGGGGAACCTGGGAATTGGCTACCTTAGACCTCATCCTCGTCAATGGGGAGAAACTGGTTGATGAGGTGAAGGTGGAGGAAACCTTATGAGTGAGTGACCATGTCTCCTCATGGGATCCGTGATACTGAGATGGAGGAAAGCTAAGTGGACTCAGATGTGTACCCTGGACTTTGGGAAAGCGGGCTTTGGAAGGACAAGGGAAATACTGGGCAGAATTCCACGGGCAGAAACCCTCAAAGAGAAGGGGGCTCAGGATGGATGGGAATTTCTTAAAAGGGAGATCCTGAAGGTGCAATCTCAAACAATTTCCCTTGCCCCAGTGTCAAGTTGGACCTGCACCAGCTCAATCAAAAGGCAGATCAGGCCCAGAAAGGGGGTTGGGATTTGGTGTGCACCACTGCTGATCCTGCTCCCCTCCTGGACCTAATCTGCCCTCCTCCCTGCCCCATCATAGCCCCATTCTGCCCACCCCCTGCCCTGTTCAACCTCCTCCCTGCTTCCCTCCAACCTCCCATGAGGGCTTACGTGCTCCAGCGGGTCTTTGTGGGCCTGCCAGTGT
The DNA here is from genome assembly GCA_026170595.1 of Plestiodon gilberti rubricaudatus. Lineage (NCBI taxonomy): Eukaryota > Metazoa > Chordata > Lepidosauria > Squamata > Scincidae > Plestiodon > Plestiodon gilberti. The sequence continues at coordinate 60,284,445 of JANXHW010000003.1, read as the reverse complement.
GCAGGAGATTGCTCCAGCCTCCGTGCCAGAGGCTGCTTTGCAACTGCCATAAAGCAAACTCTGCCGATGCAAATGGGTGGTGATGGGGCGGGGAGGAGGGTGGATCAGGCCAGGGAGGGGGCAGCATTGGCAGTGGCACATGCCAAATCCCAACCCCCTTCCCTGGCCTGATCCTCCTTCCCAGGTCAACGCAGAATTGCACCAACGATCGAGCTGTCCCATAGCAGCTACTGGGGCTTACCCTGGGGTAAGGGAACAAATGTCTCCCCATGCCATGGAGACCTTCAGGAGCCAAAAATCCCTCACGGGATGCATTGCCGAGCAGGGATTTAGGTTGGATTGGGCTGCCCATCTAAGTCCAGTTACTTGAAAACAAATTATGAAGTCACAAGTTACAAAATGATTGCTCAGAGACAGGAGGGGAACTTTGAATTGGAACATATACCATGCAAACTAAGAAATGTAATCCTTTTTTAAGACTTTGACCCAGACTGACAGTGTATATGATATATGTTGGGCTTCCTGAAAAAGATCCATCTGCTCCTTCTGGATATATAGAGATGAAAACTGTTTTCAGTGAAGATTTTACGGTAACAGGTAGGACAAAAACTTGGGTGGATAAAGTAAAAAAGAGTAGACAAACGAAAATTGCAAAGTTATTTGAAGTCTGTCAAAGCTCTGCAAATACAGCATTGCTAAGTCACTCATTTCAGAAACACTGCTGGATAACATGGGCAGATTCCAGTCTAATACAGCTGCACACCCCTCTATCACACAACGGCCAATTCCCAGCGACGTCTGCAATATACTGACAGTAATGGAAAGCAAAATGATCTCTAAATAATGGTTTAAGATGGTTACTTGATAAAGGGCACCACAATAATTATGATCAATGGAGCATGGATTCAATATATATTGCCCATTTAGATGCACTAGATTAGCTTAACAGCTTTCTTTAATGTTCTGAGTATTGTACGTGTGTGTGTGTGTGTGTGTGTGTGTGTGTGTGTGTGTGTGTGTGTGTATGTGTCAGTGACAGAGAGAGAGACAGAGAGAGAGAGAGAGAGAGAGAGAGAGAGAGAGGAGCGTAAAAGAGAGACAACAGCACATTCACCATATATTACTTGCTTAATATTAATGAATACAGATTATAAAGGGAGAAAATTAGAATGGAAAACAATAACAATGCATAAGAGGACTTTTTTAGGGGACTTTTTCACTGTTCTATCAATGGGAATAGTAACAGAATTATGGCCCAATCCTATGGGGTGGTTATGACAAGGGCTCTCATGATCTGCTGTAGTAAAGTGGCGCTGCAAATGACATGCCACTGCCTAGCATGTCAGAGCTGCTGGCATGAACATCTGGCAGCTCCATGCACCCGCCACCAACAGACCTGGCCTGTGCCAGAGCAGGTAAGGTGGCAGCGGGAGCAGGTTGTGGGCAGTTCAGGGGAAGTTCAGGGTAGGGAGGGGGAAGTCAGGGCGACGATCAGGTGGTGGGAGGGGGAGGATCTCAATGGCAGTCATGCCTCAACTGTGTCCCTATCTGAGCCACCTGACTGCAGTGGTCCACACATTGCAATGCTGACATCAAGACTGGACTACTGGAACCCAATCTACATGGGGCTTCATTGCAAATCATCTGTAAACTGCAGTTAATGCAAAATGCAGCTGTGCATATGGTGAGCAGAGTCAGGCATTTTGACTCTGCCAGGAAGCTACTTTTCCAACTGCACTGATTATTGGTCCATATCCAGGTGCAATTCAGGTGCTGGTATTGACTTTTAAAGCCCTACATGGCTTAACATTAGGGTACCTGGAGAACCACTGCCCCCCATGACTCATGAGACACCCTCCCTTAAGATTGTATATGAAGGGGCCCTCCTGCAGAGGTCACCATTGGCTGAAGCTGTTTGGTGGAGACATGGAAGAATACCTTCTCCATAGTGGTGCCATACTTGTGGAATTCCCTCCCTCTTGAGCTGAGTTGAAACCTTTCCATCTCAGTATTCCAGTAGGGCCTGAAGATCCTGTTATTCCATTTGGCTTTTCCTATTCTGTTATGAACTTCCTGATTTTGGTTTTTATTTTTGTTCTTTAATTATTGTTTCTGTAATTTTATTTGATGTTGTATTATACTATTGTATTTTATATGTTGTTAGCTGCCTTGTGAAATACACTCAGTACTCTCTCAGTACACTAAAGTATGCTCAGAAAGTCAGTTACCAGTCATGACAATTATACAATCAGGCTGATTCTTATGGATGACATCGTAACATAAAGACAAAAAGAACTTTGGGGAGTATCAAATCCCAAATAAAGAACAAGGGGGAAAGCTCTCTCTCTCTCCACCCACCCACCCACCCACACCAACACACACTCACACACACACACACACACACACACACACACACACACACACACACACACACACACAAATGAAATGTGCTGTCAAAAATTATACTAAACCATTCACCGATTAAATAAGAGCAGGCAAAGTAGTTGAATGCCCTACAGTTCAGCGCAGACTGAGAAAACAACAACAAACCCAAATATTGTAATGCTTTTTTGCAATGTTGTGCTCTTTCTGAAAGCTGACAAACCCATATCTGCTAAAATATATATTCTCATTAATACTTCAATTCTGCTGTCTGATTATAGAAGCAAAGCAGGGGGCGATTCACCAAATGATAGTAATATATGATATACAAATATTTTGGGTGAACTATATAATCAGTTAATTGGTTTATTAAATTATAAAATCTTTGTTTGCTTGAAAGAGCAATAAAACTAACTAAATGAATATTCACCCCTTTGAAGACTTCTTACATTAATTATGTTTATGCATCGCTTGCAGCAGTAATGTTAGACAAAGGGAGCTTTATCTTTATATGCCATAGCTACATTGTATTCTGGTACAAATGATGGTACCGACTTTGTGTCTACATAATTACTGAAATCTTATCCCTTTTGTGTTTGCACATCATTTTCTGTTTTTTGGAATAGTTAAACTCCATTTTACTTTTTAATAACATTTTAGAAATCATTCTGATTCAGGTAAACAGAATTTGATTGCTTTGATGGATTGAAAATGGTTAGCTCAGCCAGAGCTTATTTGATTTGTTTCTTCAGGGATTACAAAGAATAGGATTTTATCTCCCAAACTGACAAAAGAGGCAATCTCTGCATTTTTTGCCTATGAAATGGCAGTTGCACTAAGCCACAGTGCCTTCAACGTGGACAAAGTATTAGTCATGGGGTTGCTTTTTTATTCATCTGCAAAGTTTTTATTCCATATTGTGTATGGTGTCAAGCTTCTTTGCGCTTACAAATTAATCTGGGGAGGGGGTGGGAAAAAAATAAAATGCTGTCAAAAGCAGCACTGTGGCCCAGTAGATTGGCAAAAGATATTAAAAACAAACACATTCTTTTCTTGCTCATAATGGTCATTGTAGGCAAATGGTCTTCAGTTTAATGCTGTGGATTTTTGAAGGAAAAAAAAAACACCCTCAAGTGTCATCAGACTGATTGCTTGTCCAAGTTCACCTTGAGGGTTCTCATGTGGTTTTCATGAGAGCTACAATACATGACCCAGTCAGATTACAGGGCTTTCTTGGTGCCACTTTTCATTTTATCCTGTGTGACATGACATTTGTAAAGCAGAAGGAGTCAAGAAAATGTCAATATACGATATAGAGATGATACAAGACACCTCTAATAATATGTTTGCAAATCTTCTTACACCATCGGCCACATTCGCTGAGTCCTCTTCAGTGATGCTGCCCACATCATCTAACGTCTTATTCCCAATCCCTCTTGTAATTTCCTATCGTGCTGCTCAACTCTTTGAAAAGTGCTGGAATTTCAGTGTTGTGATCTCACCCTTTATTCTGTTTTCATTTCCTAGGTTTGCATGCCAAAAAGTAGTCCATCCGTGAACCGATACGCTCTCTGTTAAGGGAGAGGTGGTGGTTACACTGGCAAAACGTTTACACCAAACTCTTCTCCTTTTTCTTTTTTCCACTCCATATAAAATCTTGACTATGGTTTGTATATTATGTTCATGTGTGTCTGAAGCAAAAGCCTTTCCCATGGGTTATGATATATGGTTACTGTAGCTGCTCCATATCATTGTTTCCTGATTCCCATTTGGTTTGATATTTTTAAGAATACAAGAACATAACCTTGCATCACTGATTCAGGGACTCTAGTATCTTTTCTCCCTGAACCATTGCTATATAGGAAGCTTGAGAAGATAACAGAGCATGTCTTTTTTAAAAAAAAACTATTTAAATTTTGAGTTTCACTTTTCCAATTCCAGCGGATGTAATCCCACATTCCTTTCTTCCCTCCTAGACCATCCCTCCCCCTCTCCCTGCTCCCACTGAATACCATACAAATCACACCCCCATCCTTCCCCTGCCATGCCCTCCCAGACATTTCTTTCCTTTCCCTTATTCCAATGAATACTCCCACCCTCCACCCCCAGCATCGCCGCCAGTATTATTAATGTAAATGTAAGCACCTGAGCAATTGACTAGGCTCATACATTGGACAAGAACAGACGATAGCTTCAACAGCCATGACAATATGGGGTGAGGGGAGAAAGACAAAAGGGGACAAGAGAGAAAGTGAAGGGGACCTGGTCAGATGAGTAGTATCTATAAGACAAAAAGAAATCTCACAGAATTACAGCCCAATCCTATCATGGACTTACAGTGGTGGTGGATCTTGCGATTCGGCACCATAAGTCCTGGACTGGCAGCATGAAAGCCATGCCACCGTCATGTGTACTAGGGCTGCTGGTGCAAATGACTAGAGGCCCCACATGCGCAACAGTGGCTCCCTGATGCCCTTGCCAAAGCAGGTAGGTCAGCGGTGGGGACAGTTCAGGGAAGGATCATGGGCGATTTGGGGCAGAGAGCAGGCTAGGCAGGGGGTAGGAAGGCGTAGAAGGAGGTGGATCTTGGCAGCAGCCATGCCTGCTGAAACCTATCCTACTTTCCCCACTTCGAAATGCCCCTGGGTCTCAGAACTACGTCTAACTAACTGGCATAGGTCCAAGGAGACCCATTGACAGCCAGACAACCTACAGGGAGGTAAGGAAAATCTTTACTTACCTCTCCCAGGCCATCTGGTTCCCCCCCCCCTCCCGTAGCATGCAGCATGCACTCTGGCAGTGGTGCTGCGTGCTACAGACTGGCAGGGGATAAAATTCGGCTCCCAGGGTTCAGACCTTCCTAGAAATGTAGACCAGATGTCTAGGCACATTTTACTTACCTCTTATCCATGGAATGCAATTTTTTTTCTTTAAAATTGAGCAGCTCCTCATCTCATGTCTCAGCATGTGGTGAAGCTGGAGCTTTCCATCCTTGAAGAATAGCACCCTTGGACATCACTGCTGCTTGCAAAAGCCAATGCCAAGCTCTAAGATCCCATCCAGAAGATAGGAAGTCCAAGATTGCACAGAGCAACTTTTCATTGTTCTGTTCTCTACTCTGAGAGTTCATATTTGGAACACTCTGAGGCTAAAAATGCATGCACTTTGGCCAAGTTGGCCAAACTGAAATGTGGCATTCATCCACCTCATCTCCCATTATATTATCTACTGCAGTCACCATACACTAGAGCTGAGGTTTCCAAAGATCAGCAACATTTTGCAGATATAAATATTTCTGAGACTGTAGATTATTATTGTCCAACCAAGCCAGTGAATCCATGGTAAATTAATCAAGCACAACTAAGCTACAAATGGAAATTCACATACTAGATTGGAGTGGGGTGGGGGGAGCAAAGAAATCGGAGAGAGAGAGAGAGAGAGAGAGAGAGAGAGAGAGAGAGAGAGAGAGAGAGAGAGAGAGAAATATGGGGCATGGAGCAGAGGACACAAAATGCACCTATATGTACATTCTCTCTCACACCCTTATATGGCAGGGTAGAGAAATTTGGGCAGCAGAACTCAAGAGCTCAACATAATTGGACTGAAACTAGTCTACTGTCGCTGGTCATCATGGCTATTGTCTACTCCAGTGTTTCTCAAACTGTGGGTCAGGACCCATTTGTTGGGTCGTGATCTGATTTCTGGTGGGTCCCAGGTGATGGAAAGATCAGATAAGTAATTGGCACAAGCCCTGAAGCTATTCAAAAATCAGATTGCTCTTTGCAGGGCAATTAGTAGCTGAGGTCTTGCAGTTTGCAAGATAGCTGCTAATTACCCTACAAGCAGCTGAGCTCTTGTAAATAAATAAATTTATTTAATAAATAAAATTTATTTATTTATAGATCACATTTTTTTTAAAGTCTTGTAAGGCTAGGTGGGTCCCAATAGAGTGTCATTTTAAAAAGTGGGTCCTGGTGGTGCTAAAAAGTTTGAGAACCACTGGTCTACTCCAAGACTACTGCTAACACCTCTGCTGAGAGCCCAACACCCTGCAACCACTGCTGCCCTGTATCTCTGTATGTGCTAACTGCGGGTTCAACCAACTCTCTTGTGAGCAGTGTCAAGCACCCTGTGTCCACTGCTGCTCTGTATCGCTGACAGTGTGCTCACAGGAGCGATGGATGCACCTGTAGTGGAAATGGGGGCAGAGTACAGGTATGAAGCCTTGAGTGCCACAGTGAGTGCTCAGACATGTGCTGGAGAGCTGGCATGAGAGTGTACAGCCCAACCAGTCCTCCTGCTGTCAATGGGCACCATTGCCATCACCACAAGCCCTGCTGGGCTGAGCCAGTATAAAAGTTCTAGGTCTCTCTCAATATCAAGGACAAGAGAATACTTGATCCAGGTGATCACACAGGGCATAGGCGTGGAATATTATTGCAAGGAACAAGGACTTGAATTGATTCTGGAAAAGGCAGGATCAGTAAAGGGCTGCTAAGCATATCTTGCCCTTTTGAGTTGCCATTTTTCAGGGCTTAGATCTCTCTCCAAGGTTCTAGAATCTCGTGAGTGTGGGGTGAATGCATTGTGTCTCTGTTGCACATGCACATAACTATGGGGCAATTGTGTTTTTCTAGTGCAACTTAAAGCAAGAGAACTCATGCCCTTTTGGCTTTTACATTGATGATGGACAGGCTATTGCAGAGTAAAGGAATATAGAAGATGGGGAGGAACTTTTAGCAATGTCTAACTAGAAACAATGGGCTAGGAAAGAGGGATTAGACTGTGACCCTGGGTGTGAGAATTGGGATCCTGAGAACATAAGAAAAGCCCTGCTGGATCAGGACAAAAGCCCATCTAGTCCAGCATCTTGTTTCCCACAGTGGCCCACCAGGTGCCTCTGGGAAGCCCACAAACAGGAGAGAAAAGTCTACTTCCCTCCCACCATTTCCCTGCAATGGATATTCAGAAGCATACTACTGCTAGACCCAGAGGGAGTGCATAGCCATTATGACTAGTAGCCATTGATAGACCTTTCCTCGCTGGAAGATTGGTGGCTGAAAGTTTTGGATTATGCTGAAATGGATAAACTTACAATTTTAATTAAGGAAAAGTCAGTTAACTTTTTCGTGAATAATTGGAAACCATTTATTGATTTTTTAAGAGAGAGAGAGAGGAATGATGTGATGATATGCGGATTTAATGAATAGAATGTGGGTGTTATTTTGGCTTAGTCTTGGAAATTATATGTAGAAAATAGTGAATAGTATGCTAGTAGGATGTATTGCTTCGCGCTTGCTATAACTTTATGAAATATGTATTGTTTTTATGTTTTAATATATCAATAAAATATAAATATATATGAAAAAAAGACCTTTCCTCTATGAATTTGTCCAATCCCCTTTTAAAGCCATCCAATCTAATATAAGAACATAAAAGGACTTACTGCATGTCAGTTTTCACCTGTGAAATTTTGGAAGGTATGCCATCCATTAACACTGGATACATGTATGAGTCACACTAACTGGCTTGACACATTCGCTCCTTTCTCAGAATATGAATCCCAACATACTGCTGTAGTCATGCTAGAACTACACTACCGCAAGTGCTTACGTGGTGACTTCCCATGTGAATGAACAGCTCATTCCACCCAATGTGGTTATCTCATTCAAATGACCAAAGTAGCCTTGGAGCCAACCATGGGAGAACAGAAATATTGTGACTTTGATAACTCATAAATTAGCAGATACATGCAAACCCCCTCCCCCATCCACAGGTCCCATATCCGCAGTTTCAATTATCCATGGTTCTCAAATTCCTCCCATCACACTCATGACTCACCTCTCTTCATCTGCAAACGCTTTGCAAACAGGAGCCTTTTGTTAGCAGACAGCTGAATGCTAGACACGTAGCTGCTAGAGGAACGCTAGAGGAGGCAACAGTGAGAACATAATCAGGAAGCGGACAGCAGAGGAAGCAGACAGACAGCAAGAATGCTAGACTCTGCTTCCTGTTAGCAGCCTCACCATTGCCTCCTCTAGCGTTCCTCTAGCAGCTACGAATCTAGTGTTCGGCTGTCTGCTTCCTGTAACAAAAGTCTACTGTTTGCAAAGCATTTGCAAATGAAGAGAGGTGAGTCATGAGCGCAATGGGGGGGGGGATTTGAGTAGGGTTCGCTATTATCCAAGGTTTCAGGCATCGGTGGCAGCAGCAGGAACATTTCCCCTGTGAATACAGGGGGATGCCTGTATGTGCCTTTTGAATGCACAGGTTTAGCAGTACCAATTGGTTCAGCTAATTGGTACTGCTCATTGGTTCAGCTAATTGGTACTAATTCAACTCTACAGCTTTATGGATATTTTAAAAGAGACCTAAACATGCAAGTAGCAAAGCATGAAAATATCTGTATTTTACAGAATGACATGTAATTAATCCTGTTTGAATTGTGTATGAAAATGTTTATAAAATAATCTTTTTATGCACTTTACTCTGAGGGTAGACAAACATCCTATTTTGCATGTTTCTGGACTCAGTCTATAAAACCCTGATTCTGGAATCAAATCATTCTGACAACTAATGGACCGCTTGGCCTGCTTTGGTTTGTAGAGTGAAGGTATGAAAGCATAATGGCAGAATTCAACTTAGGTTGGACTGAAATGGCTTGAATTCCACATCCATACCACAAAGAATGCTGAAAATGCTCTACCAGTGGTGTTGCTGACGGGGGGCCGTGGGTGGGGTGATGACGCATTTTGTGTCATCACTCCACCCCCGCCTTGCAATGTTGCTCCTAGAAAGGCTCCATTTGGGTGGGTGGGAGGGCGCATTTCCTTCCCTAAAATTGGCCAAATGGGTGCCGCAGCAAATGGGTGCTGCAGCTTTGAAAGCAGCAGCTGCTGCGGCTGTGAATGCAGCAGCCACAGCCACTCCTCACAAGGAGACCACGGGCGGCACTTGGGGCCTTGCACGCACACACACACACCCCGGCCAACTGTGCTCTACTACAGTGGTTCTCAACCAGTTATACTTCAGCTGACTGCTGGTGGTACTCAGACTGCCAGACCACTGGAACCCCGCTCCAAAGTGGCGCTTTTGGTGGCACATTTTTGCTGCCAAGAGGCTGCCCAGGGTCTCCTACCTGCACTTTCAGGCTTCCAAAACCTGCCCCGGAAGTAATCAGCAATGATGTCATCACTAGTCATTTCCGGTGGTACGCAGCAGGAGAGCGGCGCCAGAGGTGGTACTCGGCCGGAAAGGGGTTGAGAACCCCTGCTCTACTACTCTCCCTCTGGGTGTCAAAATAAGTTGCAATCCTGCCATTCAGGTCCAAAACCTGGTCAGAATTCAAAAGGATGGATGAAAAACAAGTTCACTGACTCATTACAGGTCACCTATCAGCATCAGCACTCCTTAAAAATACAGGGAGAGCCGAGTGGCTGTAGCTTAGTGGTAGAGCACCTGCCTTGCATGCATAAGGCCCCTGGTTCAATCCCTAACAAGTCCAATCAGGGGTGGGAAAGACCCCCCACCAGCCACCACAGACAACCAGAGGCGTTCTTATATGGGGGGAGCAGGTGTGCTCCCCCCCAGGCGCTGAGTGGGCGAGGGGCGCGGCAGCCGGGCTCGGGGCTGCGCAGAGCGGCGCGGCACCGGAGCCCGGCTGGCGCGCCCCTCCGAAGCAGCACGCCCACTCCGCGCGTCCCCGGCCTCCTGAGGCTGCGCTCCGAAGGCTGGGGATAAGCCCTCCTTAAAGCGACCGCCCCGTTCGGCGGTTGAGAGCTTTATGAAGAAGCCAAACGCGTCGCTGGCTTTTATAGGGTTTGCGCATGCGCAAGCCCTATAAAAACCAGCGACGCGTTCGGCTTCTTCATAAAGCTCTCGACCACCGAACGGGGCGGTCGCTTTAAGGAGGGCTTATCCCCAGCCTTCGGAGCGCAGCCTCCGGAGGCCGGGGACGCGCGGAGTGGGCGCTCAGCCCCGAGCCCGGCTACTGGGGGGGGCGCTCCAACCCCGCCCCCCCAGGCGCCAGGAGGGCTGGGAACGCCACTGCAGACAACATGGGGCTAGATGGACCAAGGGTCTGACCCAGCATAAGGCAGCTTCCTATGAATAGGATAGAATGCATGACACTGCCTTATTCTACCAAGGCAGACCCTTGGTCTATCTAACCCCATATTGCTTGAAGATGCCAGGAATCAAACCTAGAACCTAAGCATGCATTCCACTGCTGAGTAATGGCCCCATGCTCTAAAAACTTCCGGAAATGTATGCGTGTATTTATGAGCTTGTTGCAGCTCCCTTCTTACAGCACGATTCCATTTCTGTTCACTGGGGACTGATACCCAGTGAAAGAGATAAAGATGGCTCCATATTGGAGAATAGCAATCTTGCACACGCAGCTCCTTTTGTCTTACAAGGCCAGGTGAGCTCAGTCATGAACATCAATCAGTTCATCAGTGTTCCCCCTGAAATGCCTCTTCTTAAACCTGAGATTTAAGTTGCAGACTTCTTTGGTTTAATCCTGTATTTAATTAAGTGAAGGTCAGGATTGGGGTCAACTTGACTAGTGAACTTAATCCAAGACCCACAGGTTATACAATAGCTGCCTTGGGAAAGTATAATTGTAGATAGGAATCGAGAGAAGAAAAGACAATATAATTGAACAAGTTATATGATAAAGGTGGAGGTGGAAGGTGGGGGGTGACGAGGACTTTCTCAAATGTATTTTGCAGAGCTAGCCACTAGATAGCAGAATAATCACAGAAGTACTGCTTGCTTTGTTGGACAAGGAGAAAGGTAAACAATGCCCCAACAGATGAAAATACAATATGTATGACTGTGTACAAGCGGCTCATAGCAGAGAGAGATTTTTTTTTCAGCTGCTATTCAATATGTTACTTCCTGCTGGTCTTATCATAACCTGAGCTTTTTTTCCAGCAGGGTGAAAGAGGAGCTTATTTCCTAACGACAGAGATCAAACCCAGACTTTTGTCATACAGGAAATATCTCTTAATGAAGAGGCAGATTGTCAACCTCTTTCTAGGGGAAAGTCTTGACAAGTTACTTAGCAGAATTCATTGCTGTGTGCGGCGGCAGCTGGTGAATTTGGAGCTGATGGGGCTTGCAGGAGTTTTTTCTGTTTTCTCTCTATACCCTCTGCTGGTCTGGTTTGTCTGTACATTCAGTAGCGTCACTAGGACGCGCGTCACCCTGGGGCAGGGGCGCGCGGCACCCTAGCACCCTAGCACCCATGCCCACTTAAGCATCCTCTCTGCCACACCCCAACCAACATTTCCCCTTACCAGTATGGGACGGTGCTGGGATGGGCGGCAGTGGTGGTGACGTGACAGAGTGGGGAGCGGGGAGGCTTTTCTCCTTCGTCTTCCTCCATCTCTCCAGTGTGTTGCCATGAGAAGTGTTGCCAGGAGAAGCCATGGTGGCTGGCTGGTTGGTCCCCCCCCCTTCTTCATCCAGCACACTGCTTTAGCATGCTGGGACTAAAGGGAGATTTGCAATGGGAAGTTATTTGGGGGGGGGGAGAGAAACCTTCCTTCTCACCACTCTGTTGCCACGGCTGCTGCCCACCTTACTGAAAGTCAAAGAAAGACAGAGAGCTCTAGCCAACTTCTCTGGGTAAAGAAAATTTTTGGAGGGCCACAGCTCTCCTTTTCTTGATTTTCTGAACCTCTAAAATTCTTCTCCAAGCCCAAATTGGTGGAACTTGCATCACTTTGGAGTTTGAATGTTTGGTTGGGAGAAGCCTGTTAAAATCCCCTGCCTTTTGGCCATTCACCACATGTAACTGCATTCCAAAGACGGCAAAACCCAGAACAGATGCAGAGAAAACGTCTTTCTGTCCTTGTCGTCCGAGTGGGCAGAGCCCCACAGACCCTGACAGAGGAGTTTCCACTGGCTGGATAGAAGCATTCATTTAGTACAAATGTTTATGCCCCACCTTTCCATTATTTAAATAACGCTCTAGGAGGCATACAAAAAACCTAAAGCACAACAAATACATCAGTAAAAAAAACAAAACCAACTATTAATGTAGAATGCCTGTGATTATTGACAGCATTGCACTTCATTCTGTGTGAGTAATTCTAATTTTAGGCTGAAAAGGTCTTTGTATTTTTAATTGCATTTTGTATTTTGAAAAATTGTATTTTGTGCTCAGAATTAAAATGTCAGATCCAGATTTTACCAGCAACCAGATTTTACCAGATTTTGCCCCCGCTGTACAGAAACCAGCCAGGAACACTGTAAAGTTTTTGCAAAATCTGCATTCCAGATCTGCTGAGAGTACACCTGAGGTTGCACATTATTTCTTTCACATGATTATTACAGCTATCATCACTTGATCTTACAAAACTGCTGTCATGGATGGATCAGGTATCATGGATCATTCTCCCTTATCGCTGCCCTTAGGCAATTGTCTAACGTTGCAAGACCAGTTAAGAGCTGATATGAGATATAGACTGTTACATGAGCTGATTTCATGAACCAACCATATGCAGCAGAGTATGTTCATTCCTTGTATTCTGTGTTTCTGTTGCTCCTCTATCTACTCTTAGCAATGGTGTAGTGGTATTGGAGCAATGGAGCAATGGAGTATTTTCTGCCCCCAAACCGATGGTCTGTCAATGCTCCATTGCTTTTTTGTAGTAAATAATGGTTTTAAGTACTGCCGTATGACTATTTGCTAAAAGACGGGACGGGATTCAAATTAAAGATTGCAGCCTATGTCTAGAAGAAAGAGTGGGGCTAAATACATGTTTAATAGTAGAAGTAGTAACAGCAGTTCTCGCAGCTAGGAGGCCTGTACTTCAATACATGAGGAGTCTAAAGGCAAATTATATGTGATCATGTTTTTCACATAATGATAGTCATTCCAATCTTCCATCATACTTTGGATCTCACTGTTATAGACTTCTCATTATGTGCAAGCAGTCCTCTGCGGGCGGTGGGGGGGGGGAGGGAGCACGCTAAACCATGATAACTTAATCGCCATGTGAATGGGTCATGCATGGGTCATCTGAATCCATTCTAATAAAACAGGGTGTAGGAGTCTAACCATGGCCATTTAAATCCCTTTTCAAGAAAGTAAATATTTGTGTATGGAATACACTAGGAATGTGCCTGCCTTTACTCATTTCCTTTTTTTTCCTTTTGAAAGGACGAATGAGACGCAGATGGAATGCATTCTTCCCCCAGATCATTCAGAACCTGTGATGTGAAAAGATGCAGAATTACCACACTTCATGAAAGAAAGGAAGAAAGAGAAAGAAAATTAATTAAAGCATCATTGATTCACACACACCACAATTCATGCAGGAGCACCAGAAATCTCATCCTTCTCTGTTCAAAATTAAGATCAGAAGTCTGGGTTGTTTTCACACATTACATTTTTTTTAGCTGTATCCTCAAGGCGTTTTAAGTGTACACCTAAAAATGTAAAGGGTGAATGCAGCACACACATCTGCAAATAGACGTGCTTGTTATTTATTATTTATTTAGTAGCTATTTACATCCCGCCTTTCAGTCACGGACATACGTATTTTTAAAAGCAATACAACAGTGAAAATATATACAGTCATTCTTGCTATCCACACACCCTGTTCCCACGAATTAGCTTATCCACGAAATAGCTTATCTACGAATTAGCTTATCCGCAAGGAACAAGAGTGTAACTCACATCTCACCATCCACGACCTGTTCTGTGCTATCCGTAGCCATTCACTGCATCTGCGGCCATTCTGAAGCTCTCCACAGTCATCCTAAAGCTATTCTCGGTGGCCACTTTGAAGTTATTCGCTGCATCCGTGGTCATTCACTGCATCCACAGCCATTCTACAGTTCTCTGCAGCCATTCTAAATGTAGTCAATTACACTAGTAGCACCCCAGAATGCCTTGTGCAGCCATTCTGAAGCTGCGGTTGCCATTCTGAACTATCCGTGCCACTCTGAAGGTATTGTGTCAATTTGATTTCCCCCCCTAACCCCATTGATCCCATAGGATCAATGATCCTGTATCTGCAGATTCATTATCTGCTGGGTTTTCCAGGAACCTAACCCCCACGGATACTGAGAATTGACTGTATAACATCTATAAAGAGCAAAAATATAGCAGTGAAAGAATGTCCCATCTTTCTTCAGCACTGATAATAGTGTCACACCCAAAGCTGTGCCAAATAGAATGGTTTTCAGATGTTGCCTGAAGATGGGAAAGGATGGGGCCAGCCTAACCCTTCTGGGTCAGGTGTCCCAAAGAGATACAGGTCCACAGATGAAAAGATCCTGGTTCTGCTTACTGTCAACCACACTTCTGAGAGTGGAGGTCAGAGGATCCACTAGCAAGGCCTTAAAGACCAGGCAAGTTCACATGGGAAGAGATGGTCCTTAAAATAATCCAATCCCAGGCTGCTTAGGACTTTAAAGACTTTGGAACACATCCAGCAGGTTCCTCTCATACCACAGAATTGGAACTGCAGCTCCCTGTTGAGTGTATGCCCAGTAAGAAACCTGGTTCTTCTACTACTCTGTATTGTGTGCGGTGGATCTTGTGGCTGGTGTGGTTTTTTTAAAAAAATACACATATGTACTGCTCTTTAAAGCATACCATTAAATATTAGCATAAGAGTATTAGTAGAAGTCTTGGAAAGAAAAAAAGAAATGAAACTAAACTGTATGCAGGAAAGGGACCTTTAGGATGCCTTAATATGACCCCTTGCAAGAACCAGGTGCAGAATGCATTAGGCAGCAGTTGCCAGAACAATTATGGAACTCATTCCAGAGAGAGAGAGAGAGCACCTTGGATCCGCTCCGTGGCCATGAGTCAGCAATAATAAGCATCTCTCATTCAAATGATTGCAGCGACTCGGGGCCTTTCCAACTGATTAGTGTTTCCACAGTAAATGTGTAACTGAACTTCTTTCCTAGAATCTTCCTGGAGATTTAAATATTTAAATATTCTTAAATGCCTTCCAGAACGTCTTCCTGGAATCCAGACGCCTTCCATCAAGTGCTATTGCATCCAGGGATGGCTGCTTTGTGTTGGACTGGGCAACTCACTACACAGTTGTTCCTGCAGCAACGGAGAGACTTGTCCAGTTACCACTGCCGAAAAGAGGCCACCTTCTTCCCCAACTTGGACTTCTTTTGAAGGGTCAGGTCTGGGCTGCTGCACAGCTGCACCTTATGTTGCAATGCTGCCCCAGCCATTTCCATTTTGGTTGGGGCTGAGCCAGGCAGAGCAAGACCTTCCCATCCTCATGGCAGCAGCTATGTTTCACTCAGACACAATCATCTTCACAGCCAAGAGCCAGATACCACTGGTCATGCTCATGCTACCGGTTGAAAAGCACTGATTTTATGTTGTTATAATAATAGAATACTGTACATTGTTAGTTAGGTAGTTAATATCGTTCTTCAAGGGCTGAGTATGTATATACACTAACTGCACATTTAATCATGGCTATAATTAACCTGGTTGCAACAAGGATTTCACTATTCTTTCTTCTGATTCCACAGTTATAGAAGCTCTGACCCATTCATTTCATTCAGGCTGGGGTTCAGTTGAGTCAGAGGACGTAAGACCAATTTCTTTTGCCAGTCTTTTCCCCTGAATATTTATTTGGAAAAAAAACGCCCATGTTGCATTATTTTGGCCTTTGAAAAATCCATTTTTCAAAAGATTTCAAGTTTAGGTTGTTCCAGTAAAACTGAGTATTAAATGGCTGGATCCTCAGGCAGGATCCTCTCGCAGTCAGACCTTGGTTGTGTGAATTTCCTCTGCTTCATGATTATTATTACTCCAGCAGCACAGCTGGCCTTCTTACATTGGAAGTTCTGTTAACCCTGCCTCTAGAAAACCATATTTTCAGCAGTTTAGCAGTAGCACTCTCATCAGAAATTCACAGCGGGATGAAAAAATATCTCAGCCCAGGAGTTAATTACTTAAAAACATGTTCTCGAAAAAACCCATTTCTCCCCTTGGGGTTGTGAGTTAAAAAGAGTATCCTTGTGTAAGATTTTCACCTCTCCTGCTATAACTGAAATATAGCTCTGTTACAGAGTTCAATAAAAAAAGCAGGCAATTTTAATCCATAATGTGTATCAATTACTGTTGGTAGTTTGGAATGTTTTTAAATGATTATGTTACAGACTTACCCAAACAGTTCAGTCCCCCCTCAGTATGAATTTTGGAAGGATTTTAGCAAGCTAAATGAAGGTAAAAGTCTGCAAACTGTGCAGTTAGTCTGCAAACATGTGCAGTTAGCAGTTCCCAAGATCAGTATGGTATCTTATTAACAGCCCAATCCTGCCTAACTTTAGGCCAGCGGAGCTCTTGGCCTAAGGAGTCGCAAAAGTGCCATAAAGCACTTTTGCGGCTCCTCAGGAGTAGGCAGCCCTGGCATAGAGGCTGGAGCCTATCACTCCGCTGTCGTCCAGGACCTGCACTGGCTGACCCAGCTAAGTCCTAGGCTGGTCAGCACGAGGGCTTGGGGAGGGTGGGATGGGGCAGCAGGGAAGGGGGTCATTGGCTGGCCCAGCCTGGGAAGGGGTGAGGATATCCCAATCAGTATCGATATCCCAAGCCCCTTCCAAGGATGGCAATATATGGCCTTGCCGGACATGTGCCAGTTAGTGCTAGCGTGCATCCAAGGAGGCCCATTGGGGCCTCCAGTGCTTACACCGGGGGAAGTGGTCAGGGATGAATGTCCCCTTCCCCCAAGGTGAGCTCGGGCCACGCCGGCACGGTCCACATCCTGTGCAGGATGCAGCAGCCAGCCATTGTGGTCGGCCGCCGCAACATGCGTAGGATTCCGCTGTAAATATTTTTCAAAGTTTGCCTGATAGGCCAATATGGTTTAATTTGTCAGTCTTTGCAGCTATCTACTGATTACACAGAACTCATGGAACATACTAACTATTAGAATGGAGAGGATAAGGGTCAAATCTCCATTCAGTCGTCATGCTTACAAGGTAACCATGTCAAGCTGCTCTCTCTCTCGGCCTAAGCTATCTCCAAGGATGCTGTAAAGTATAACATATGATTACTCCATGCATATTACTCAGGAGGGGTAGAATGCAAATGTGTCAATAAACAAACATGGCTCTAATCTTGAAAATTCAGGATTTGTATGCAAAGGTTTAAAGCGATTCATGTGCTTGCAGTTTGAGAGCCACCAAAATACTTCTAATTGAACTTCATGATGCATAATCAAGCAACTGTAAAATGACTAGGACCACAACAGTTGGCAGGTACTGTGGAGTCAGCTTGTCACACTATGAGCATGCATAGACCACATCTTACCATCGTACAAATAGCACAATTAGTGTTCAGCTGGAATGCAAGAAGCAATGCTTTCAAAGAAAGAGGTGGAATTATCCCCAGCAGCATGTTTGTAACTCTCCTTCCTTTGGACTCTTTGATCATCACTCAACCTACCAACCCCAAAACCTGCCATGAACTAGCAAGGATCAGCGTGAGGGTTGGCACAGTTTCAGTGGCTTGCAGGTTATCGGTACACTGAATCCTCCTACCCCTAACATTCCTTCATCTGAAACACCCAACTTCCAACAAAGGGTGAAGGGGAAACAGGATTCACCCAGCACCAGCCACAATGAGGCAGGCTGTAGCAACTGTTTTGGAAAGCTATCTTTTGTTATTTGAAACTCCTTGTTATCATTCATTTCCTTCAGCCACTGCTATCCATATATAGGTAGATGATCTTTCTCTCTGAACACCTGGTTGGCCGCAGCCCTTCTCTCCCTTAATCTCTCCTCCATGTGAATAAATGAGCTTGGTCACTACTTGTTTAAAATTCTTACGGGATGACCAGTCTTCTGGGTCTCCTTCAAAAGACAGTGGAAATCTTATTAAGAACAATCCAATTAGCCTTTGAAAAATGTGTTCATTATCTAATTATCAGTGACCTCTAACATAGCCCCAAGGGTGTAGCAAGAATTTTGAATACTAATCTCTATGGACTAAAAAAAAGTGGGCTTATGATACATAATAAGAAAGATAGTTGCACTCTTGCCAGCTTCCACAACTTTAGCAAGTCTAACTGGAGTAAAGGAACTTGTTCAGAGACAAAATGTTGATGAAAGTACAGTTATTAGGCGGTCTATGAAACATCTTCCATAGAAGTTGAATGCAAGGTGAATGCAAAGACTTGGGATTTTCAGTACAGAAAAAGAATTAAAGCAAAACAACATAAAATGCTAGGCTTTAACAAGAGACACAAAACTGCCTCTGTTCCACATCTCCTACTTGTCTGGTCCTGATGTCTATTGCCTAGTATTATTTTTTATTTTATTTTTCACATTTTATACCGCCCTTCCTCCAAGGAGCTCAGGGTGGTGTACATCGTTCCTTCCCTCCTGTTACCCTCACAACAACCCTGTGAGGTAAGTGAGGCTGAGAGATAGTGACTGGCCCAAGGTGACAGTGACAGATGTTTCCAGGAAACCCACAAACTTGAAGGCAAAATTCCAACAGTTTGTCAAGTCAATGCAGGTGAATTAATAGGGATGTGAGTGTGACATAGTCATGACCTGTAAGAAGCCTAGTGGGTGCATTCTGTACTAACTGAAGTTTCTGAGTAAAGGCAGGTCTTCAAGGCAGCCCCACACAGAGTGTGCTATAATAGGTAACCTTAGATGTTTTCAGTGCCTGAGTAACTGCAGCAAGGTCTGTCTGATCCAAAAGTGGGCACAGTTGATGAACCAGCCGGGCAGCGCAATCCAACAGAGAGTTCAGGCGGCAGAGCAAGTGCTCCGCTGCCTGAAGCTGTCGTGAACATGCCGTAAAGCATGTTCACTACGACTCTGGAGTAAGGGCCGCTGGTACTAGACCAGCAGCCCTTATTCCGGTGCCAGATCTTCCACGCGGTCGCCGGAGGAAGGTAAGGAATCCCCCGGCGGCCGCATGGGTGGTCCGGGCGGCAAGGGAGGGGGGCCATTGACCGTGCCGGCCCGGGAGGGGTGGGATGGCATCCGCCAAATCCCCATCCCCATTTCAGCTGGCACGGTCTTTACACGGCCTCCTCCTACTTCCGCCAGCTAAATAGCTGGTGGAAATCTGAGGAGGCCCATTGGGCCTTCCCTGGTTTACACTGGGGGAAGGGGACAAACACCAAAGGCAATGGCCATCAATGGCACCAAACAGGCATACTCAAACACCACCTTCTGAACCTACCCTTCAGGGAGGAGCAGAGCCACCACAAAACAGTGACCCCAAGCCCCAACCCATCAAGGCGTTCCAGAAGTATACCATGGTTGATGGCATCAAAAGTTGCTAAGAGGTCCAGCAGAGCCATCAGAGGTGCACTCTCCCTGTCCAGTTCCTGGCACATCAAGGTGACCAAGGCCATCTCAGTCTTAAAGCCCAGCCAGAAGCCAGATTAAAGTGAATCCGGAAGATTGGTTTCCTCTAGAAACTCTTGGATCTGGGTTGTCACCATGTGCTTCAGCACATTGCCCAAGAGTGGCAGATTGGCCAATAGTTGTTCAGATATTAGGATCTTGGTAAGTCTTCTTCAAGAGGGCCAGACCATCCTTCTGCCATCTTCATAGATGCAGGAACTGACCCTTCAGTCAACAAAGAATTGATTGCTCTCCCCAGCCATCTGGTCTGTATTGGCTACTTTTACAAGCCAGGATGGACAAGGGTCAAGAGCAAAAGTGGTCAGCTGGGATCTTGCTTACATCCTCAGAGAACAAGCTGAAAAGAACTGAGAAGCAGGATAAGCAGTTGCAGTGGTATCAACAAAAGGACCAGTCAGATTGGTATCTAACAGCCCAATCCTATGAAACGTTTACGCCAGCAGCATAAGTATTCCAGTGGTGTAAACAGTTTTACAGTTGTCACAAATGTGACAATGCCAGCGTGCATGGCCTGGCTGCTGCCGCAGTGGTGAGTGGCTTGGTCTACACAACGATGGACACCAGATACCCAGTGCCAACAGGAAGACCTCACAGGGGTCTGGAAGGAGCTGGGGAGGGGTGGAATGGGGCAGAAGGGTGGGTAGAATAGGGAGGAGATGGCTTTCTTCCATTCACTGTGTTCAAATAAACATTCAGCAGATGTAAAACAAAGGTAGCAATTTGATAGAATGACTGGCATCCATTAAGCTTCACAATAGTGCAGGGGTGTCAAACATAAGGCCTGCAGGCTGGATGTGGTCTTCAGAAGCCTTTATCTGGCCCCCATTATAATTGGGCTCTCCCAGAGCCGCCCTTTCAGCAGCACTGCTTTTGCAGTGGCTCTGGGAGGGAAAGAAGGAGGTCTCAGAAGGCAAGAAATGCTACAGAGGAAGTTGCAGACGGGGGGGGGGGGGGGAGAGGGAGATGCTGCCAAGGTGCTGTTTGTACACAGAGTAAAATATCACTTAAAGTGGGACTCTTTTCATGGAGGACAAAATGTTCATGCAATGGGGTCCCTATACTTAGGTTCAGCACTACCAGAAACACAACTGATATTGTAGCACTTGAGGAAGCAGGGCCAGAGGTGCAGGTCTCAAAGGAGTAGGGAGGGTGGTAGCAGGGACCCAGTGAAAGGAAAGTGAGGGCAAAGCCAGCTGGAAAGGAAAGTTGGATCCGGTACTCATCCAAGCAGCAACATCCCACCTTTATGGCCACATTTCCATTCCCACTCTCTGATGGGCAGTTTGCCTGTACAGTACTCCCCCCATATCCGCTGGGGATATGTTCCAGGCCCCTCCGTGGATACTTGAAACCGTGGATAGGAGCAAACACCCCCTCCATGGTTTCCTGGCAGGCATGCGTGCCCCCCCCCCCAGCTCTTATTTTTCTTTCAGAAAGCTTTGTTTCTTCCTTAAAACAAACAGAGAAAGCCAGAGGGGTACCCAGCCGATTTGGCGTGTGGGGCCGGGTCCTCGCCGCCCCCCATAAAACTAATTAGCATAATTTATGCTAATTAGTTTTTCCCGCTTTTTTCGCCGATTTTCGGCGATTTTAAGCCTAAAACTGGGGTTGTTAGTAAGTATGTCTGCTTTTACCGGCACTTTAGTGATATTGGACGCTCCCTCGACGATTAATAGCCTTCTCCCGGGCCCGCAGCTTCTCCGTGCACCCGGCC
This sequence comes from Plestiodon gilberti rubricaudatus, assembly GCA_026170595.1. Classification (NCBI taxonomy): domain Eukaryota; kingdom Metazoa; phylum Chordata; class Lepidosauria; order Squamata; family Scincidae; genus Plestiodon; species Plestiodon gilberti. The sequence goes on along the minus strand of JANXHW010000003.1, from coordinate 60,262,958 downwards.
CGGGTCTCTGTACAATCTTCGTAGTTTGCGCATGCGCAAACCCACGGAGTCTCCAGGGACGTTCTGGGCATGCGCAAACTGCTCCCTGGAGCGTCCGTGGAGACTCCGTGGGTTTGCGCATGCGCAAACTACGAAGATTGTACAGAGACCCGGGCCGGGTGCACGGAGAAGCTGCGGGCCCGGGAGAAGGCTATTAATCGTCGAGGGAGCGTCCAATATCACTAAAGTGCCGGTAAAAGCAGACATACTTACTAAAAACCCCAGTTTTAGGCTTAAAATCGCCGAAAATCGGCGAAAAAAGCAGGAAAAATTCAAATTTTTCCCGCTCTTCCCCAGATCCTCCCGCCCCCCCAGGAGCTTCTGCGCCCTTGCACCCTGGGGCCCACCGCCCCAGGGCCCCCCATCTGGGGACGCCTATGAGAGAAGCAACCTCCATTGCAGGCAAGTAGAATGACACTAAGTCCTAGAGAGGCTCTGCAAGGTTTCTGTTAACCTTGCAGAGCCTCTCTAGCACTCAGTCTCATTCTGCTTTCCTGCAATAAGTAGCCAGAGGCTGCTTCTCCTGTTTGTTTAAGGAAGAAGCAAAGCTTACTGGGAAAAAAGTAAATGCCTGGGGCGTCCCCATGATCCGTGGATAACTGAAACCATGGATAGTGAATCCGTGGATATGGGGGCCCACCTGTATAATTCCGTTAACCTGGCATAACTTAAATCTGGTTGCGATCTTTGGGCTTTTGCAGAATTTCGTAGTAGCTAAAGCAAACGATAGCAAATGGAAATTGTTAAACAGAAGTAAGTTAGTTCTTCACTGAGGGAAGTTATTTTACATAGCATTAAAATATGTTGGGCAATGGGAAAAGCGATCATCAAGAATTGTGCTTCACTGCCCCTTGAAGAAGAAGCAATGCAAAATTGGAAAGAAAATCAAAAGGAATTATTGGACACAATCTCAGACCTAAAACTTGGACTATAAATATTAAATACAATTTCACAGCTTTTAATCATTCCTAACGCAGAGCCCTGGATAACCCTCAACTGTCTCATTATGCCACTATTAGATTAATTCCTCCACAATGTTTCATCCACTGCAATACAAAAATTGGTAATATGAGTGATGAACACCAATTGCTTATTTCTAAGGTTAGTGGAACGTGGTGTGATTCAGTAAAACTGTGGGCTGCTTCACTTACCCCTCTCCAAGAGGGGGTATGTGAACTAAAATCCTTCAGAAACTTAATAACTCCTTCAGAGCAAAGTCTGAAAGCATGTAGTTCCTTCCAAACGAAGGAGCTTCCCACAGATCCCCACTTTTTCCCAGCCATTCCCATTGGGGTCCCCCACCCCATGAATTCCAGTATTTTGGATCAGCCTGTGAATAATGGGGTGCTGGAGTCCAGCATCCAACAGCCCATTTACGTACTGTGGAAGACTCCGGAGGTCTGTTCCCCAACGGCGGCGTCTTGTAAAGGCCTCTGCAAACCTCTCCGACGCGTTTCAAAGTGACTTCTGGTTTGACTGGAAGTCTGCAGGCCTTTCCAAGCCAGCGCCAATGGGAAACGGGCCTCCAGAGGCCTCCACAGTAAGTAAATTGACTGTTGGATGCTGGACCCCAGCATTCGCAGATCCTCGCTATCTGCGGGGGTTGGTGGTGTCCAGAATGGATCCCCTGTGGATAGCGAGGGCCCACTATACTTGCTTTTAAATCTAACTAGTAATGTGCCACATACTTTGAATTGGCTCTTTATGTACTGTAGTCAGATCTGACCAATTACATCATGCTGTCACAAAGCTAATTCAGAGTGAGGGCAGGAAGCATTGCTCACACTCTGTAATGGCTTCCTGATGCTGTCAAATAGCCAAATATGATTGCCTACATACTGGCAAGATGTCATCATGATCCCTAACTGGCTGAAAGAAAAAAAATGTTTAGAAGTAGCAGCTGATTGAACAGGCTGCAAATAGAAGCGAATAAAGTGAATGGGGTAGGTGGGGAAAAAAAAAGGTCCTCCAAAGTCCTATTTTCACTGTGAATATGTTTACTAAAGAGAGCTCAGCACAGCACTATAACAAAATAGCATAATTGCCTTTTTAGTAACAGTTTGCAAAATATCCCACCTTCCCAACACTAGCATGTTAATAAAATCAGACATCCAGAATACCTGGAATGTAGCCCTTTTTCTTATAAATTATCCAAAATGCATCATTCACGTGAATGGCTTGGAATGGCAGTTGCCCAGCTGTAATATAAAGAATGAACCTATGGAAACTGAGAGTTGGTTATGGTAGATACACTGTCAAAGGCATGATTTATAATCTGGAAATGTATGCAGAAAGAGAGGCCCACCGACCAAGTCTGTATCATCTGAAGCAATCAAATCCCACAAATATAAGGCAATTTAGCATTACCATTTCCAAGTGTTCCCCACAATAAGGACTCTTGTGTGCTGAAGTTTAATATTCAGAGCAGAAACCACAAACTCTAACAGCCGCTCCTGGTCAAGATAGCTAATAACAGTTCCCAGGCAATGGTACTTTTGTAATAGTTTTGCTCAAAGCAGCTGGGGATTTACTTGTATGTCAGCTTCTACATCTGAGAGCCAGAAACCGATAGTGGGCCAGACACCCATTGACTGTATATATTGATATAATTTCATCTGAATTTATGGTGTGGGAATTATTGCACGGGCGAGAAATGTAACCTAACCTTCATCTCCAACAATGCACTACAGATATTATGTTTTTGAGAGAGAGAAAAACATTCTGACTTGTTGACTCGGATTACTCCAAGTGCATTCCTAGTGGATTTCAATATTCACTCACACAAATCAATGCTGTTTACATTGTATTTATTAAATGTTCAGGACCGAAAGAATCCTTTGACCTCCCCCCCCCCATATGTCCTTTCATTTTGTAAAGCACAAAGGTCCATTCTGTCCATTCAGCCTACTCTCTAGACGTTTGCGTTAAGTAATTGGATCACAATTATTCAACTCTGAATAGTTTCACTCTGCATTTTTAAGGGTCAAGAAGATTTTAGCTCAAATATTGTACTGAAAATCAAGCACTGTGGCTGCATCCTAGCTGACTGGTTAAAAGATGTGGGGTCACTTTCACATCATACATTTCTTTCCACAGGTATACACTTACGTGGAGAAATATCTTGCGTGTACAAGGGAGTCACTAATAGACGATCAACAGAAATAGCTGTTTTTATCTTCTAACCATTCTTTCCACGAACAGCGAGTGCCTCCCTGGGAGTCAGTACCTCACTGGGAAGAAGTGCCAAGACACGGGTTTACCATCTGTGCGAGTTCAGCAGCAGGGCACGGAAGCCAGGCCCCAAACACTGCCCTGCCAGTCCCTTGAGAAGAGGTCGAGGCCCAGCTGTTTGTTTGTTTGTTTGTTTAAAGAATTTATATCCCGCCTTTCTCCCAACAAGGGCAATCAAGGCGGCTTCCAATAAAAACGTTAAAATACATATATACATTTAAAATCAAGAATTAAAACAATTTAAACAAACAGCCCCAGTGGGTCACCTATATTTACATTTGTTAAAAGCCATTTATTAAAAAGCGAGCCCGCCATGTCAGACATCGAATGCTAATCTAAATAAAAATGTCTTAAGGCCCCGCCAAAAGGTCTCTAAGGAGGGAGCCGTTCTTAATTCCAGGGGGGGGGGAATTCCATAATTGGGGCGCCACTGCCGAGAAGGCCCTATTCCCGTTTAGGTAAACCCAAAACAAATACACTACTAAGCTAAACCAAACTTAACAGAATTATGCAGTCAGTCAGCCAGCAGCAGGGTGAGGGCTATCCAGTGTTTTGCACCAAGTGTCATATGTATGACTATATGCCTCTTGGGCATAAGTCATGGGTGTGTGCGCGGTGCAATGAGCTCCAGGCTCTCAAGGAGCGGGTTTCCTCCCTTGAAGTCATGGTTGCTGAACTAGAGAGGCAGAGACAGGTAGAGAGGGACCAGGGTGAGACTTCCAGGGAACTGGAGGCATCATCCCACTCTCAGTTGGACAGCTCCTCAGCTGCCAGGGAAGGAAGTTTCAGGACTGGAAGATGTCATTCTGGAGAAGTGGTAGCGGTTGTGGTGCATGTCGGCACCAACGATTTGGGGAAATGTAGCCAGGAGGTCCTGGAGGTGAAATTTAGGCTGCTAGGTAGGAAGCTGAAATCTAGGACTCCGAAGGTAACGTTCTCGGAAGTGCTACCTGTTCCACGCGCAGGGCCAGCTAGGCAGGCGGAGCTCAGGGGTCTCAATGCGTGGATGAGACGCTGGTGTCAGGAGGAGGGGTTTAGATTTGTTTGGCACTGGGGAACGTTTTGGGACAAGCTGGGCCTGTACAAGAGGGACGGGCTTCACTTGAACCAAAATGAAACCAGACTGCTGGTGCGTAACATTAAGAAGGTGGCAGAGCAGCTTTTAAACTGACCCCTGGGGGGAAGCCAACAGGAGCTGAGGGGCATCCGGTTCGGGACTCCTCATCCCTAGGGAATGAGGGTTGAGAGGTTCAAGAACAGCAAGGTTACGACAGAGTAGAAATTGGGTGTGGAAATAGGATGGGACGTGACAGCTGGTCCATCAGGATGCTGCAGGGGAAAAGAAGCAAATAAACAACCCTTCTCAGGGAACGTGACATACAAGTGCTTTTATGTGAATGCCCGAAGTCTCTGAGCAAAGATGGGAGAACTGGAACGTTTGGTGGCTAGGGAAAACTTTGACATTAGTGGTCATTACAGAAACCTGGTGGAATGCGGAGAACCAGTGGGATACCACAGTCCCAGGCTATAAACTCTATAGGAAGGACAGAGAGGGACGTGTTGGAGGTGGGGTGGCCATCTATATTTATAATAAAAATGTATTTTTAATATATTTATCAGTTAATTCTTATTACAGTAAAACTCCAAATAGTCCAGCAACTTCAGGATCTACAGTATGTGGTACAGGATTTATTGGATCCTGGACTATCAGGAGGTGTAGTTCCACCCTTGATGATCCTCAGATCTAGCATCGCTACTTACATTTCCAGCAAGCTGCTTGGGATGTCCTCAAGTGGCTTCCATAGCCTGTCTAGGTGACACTATCACTCCAGAGCTGGCATACATTCGAGTAGGCCCATAGGGCCTCAGGCCACTTGCATCCGGGGAAGGGGACGATCATCCCACTGGCGTCGCTCGAGGTGGGGTGGAAAGCTAAGTTCTGCAACTTTCCACCCCACCGTTACAATCCTGCACGAGGCGCCCCGCCCCCTTGTCGTAGGAGCCCGTCAGCAGAGAGAAAGCAACGCGCAGGGACTCTCCTGCACGTTGCTTTCTCTCCACTGATGGGCTCCTACGACGAGGGGGCGGGGAGCCTCGTGCAGGAGAGTAACGGTGGGGTGGAAAGCTGCAGAACTTAGCTTTCCACCCCACCTCGAGCGACGCCAGTGGATCATCCCCTTCCCTTGAGGTGCTCCCGGGCTGGCCTGGGGCAGCCTGGGAACGGGATAGGATAGGTCAGGAGGCCCTTTAGGCTGGCTGCCACATCTTATACAGGATTGGGCTGCCCCACAGCATGTTTAGTAAGCAAAACAAGAGACTTAAATCACAGGAAATTCCTGCTAAAACTCCTCTTATAAGCATTTCGTATTGAAAGTGTGTGTGTGTGTGTGTGTGTGTGTGTGTGTGTGTGTTTTAAATAAGTGGCTCACAAAACAGAGAACATGTTAACGTTAAACTAACGTTAAATATTAAACCTTCTGCCTTCATCATTAATAGAGCCATGATTTAAATACAAGTTGAGCTGGTGACAGTTTGGAGAATTTTCAAGATGATAGAAGTCTCAACAGAGTGGTTCACGCCAGACAATTCAAGAGATATGCACAGACTAAGCATTGACCTCAAGATTGAGACCTTGGGGTGTTAGGATCTTTAATTTACATATCCAGACATTTTTTCTTACATCCAATAACCCAGGATTTGATCGTTTATCAGTAGGAAATATCTCTAGGTCAGAAAGGCTAAGGCCATCAGAATTAAAATATTTAGCAACAGATTGCTTGAGCATCTTTGTTGTTATGATTTCAGAAAAATGTCAAAAGGTTTGTTGTTATTTTGTCAACATAGTGAATGTTGCATCCAGGGCACTTGCATCTGATAACAGATAGACAAGGTCCTGTTTTATTAAAAAAAATGTTTTAGCAATTGCTGTGCTTTTGATGGTGACCGTTTCCCTAAGGTATGTGTATGTGATGCGGCAATTGGATTCACATTGATGTGATGTGATCCAAGTTTGGTGATCTGTGGTTTAACTTCAGCTCTCACTAGTAACCTCTGTAGATTAGGAAGCTGGCAGAAGGCAATGATGGAAAGTTGCTGATGGCTTTAATAAGCATGGTGAGTTGGCTACCAAGGAGTAGCTCTACAGCAGGTGTTCTCAACCCCTTCCCAGACGGGTACCACCTCTGGCGCCACTCTCCTGCTGTGTACCACTTAAAGTGACTGACGCTGACATCATCGCCAGTTACTTCCAGGTTTTCTGAGACCAGAAAACACAGGTAGGAGGCTCTTGGTGGGTGGGAGGGCCCTTCTCAGCATTCCCGAGAGGCTCGGCCAAAGGCAGGAGCCTCTTCGGAACAAAAACGTGCCACCAAAAGCATTGCGTTGGAGCGGGGTTCCGGTGGTCCGACAGTCCAAGTACCACCAGCAGTCAGCCAAGGTACCACTGGTGGTACTACTACCACTGGTTGAAAACCTCTGCTCTACAAAAATAATAATAAACAATGTGGATTACAATTTAGATTATATTTGAAATGGAATCTCAAAGACATGAATGTTCAGTACTGTCCAAATTTAAAAACAATGCTATCCTTCTGACCTCAACACTTGTCCAATAGCTGTTACAACTCGGCGTTCTGACTGCAGAGACACGCTTTTCCAGCCTTTGTAGACCTTTGAAGCAAAGGGAAATAGAGATACTACATGGTAAACAGCATTGTATGCTTATATAGCATCTTTCCTAAATGCTCATAAAGCTTTGCTCATAAAGTTCGGAGCCCGATTGAGTGACTGACAGATAGTTTCCGGTTTGAGTTTCCGCTGTTAATTGATAGCGTCTATCTTCGCGGTTTCCCGCTCTTTTGCCTTTTTAAACTAGAAAGCGCTGAGCCTGTACAACTTCATCTGCAATCCCCGAGGATTGTTCCCATGAAAAAGTTCCAAGAAGTGGAACAAAACGTTGGTCCTTTGCAAACCTCGGATTTTAATATATTTTCCCGTTCGTGGCTGCCAGTACTTGGAGACCCGTGATCGGCGCAGGAGATCATTTTTACCCACAATATTTTTACCCACGATTAAAATAGAACAATTATTAGGCAACCTCAAGGACAGGAGACCCAGACTGTCCAACCCAGGGGTTTATGAGATCCCATGTGGGGGGTGTCATGCTTCTTACATTGTTGTTGTTCAGTCGTTAAGTCGTGTCCGACCCTTCGTGATCCCATGAACCATATCCCGCCAGGCCTTCCTGTCCTCCACTATCTTCCTGAGTTCGCCCATTTTCATGTTTGTTGCATCGGTGATGCTGTCTAACCATCTCATCCTTGGCCTTCCCCTTCTCCTTTTGCCTTCAATCTTTCCCAGCATCAGAGTCTTCTCCAGAGAGTCCTCTCTTCGCATTAGGTGGCCAAAATATTTGAGTTTCAGCCTTAGTACCTGTCCTTCCAGGGAACAGTCAGGCTTGATTTCATTTAGAATTGACTGATTTGATCTCCTAGCAGTCCAAGGGACTCTCAGGAGTCTTCTCCAGCACCACAGTTCAAAAGCATCTATTCTTCGGCGCTCAGCCTTCTTTATGGTCCAACTCTCGCAACCATACATTGCTACTGGGAACACCATCGCCCTGACTATACGAACTTTTGTTGGCATGGTGATATCTCTGCTTTTTATTATGCTGTCTAAGTTTGCCATAGCTTTCCTTCCAAGGAGTAAGCGTCTTTTAATTTCATGGCTGCTGTCTCCGTCTGCAGTGATCTTGGAACCCAAAAAAGTAAAATCTGTTACTGCTTCCATTTCTGCCCCTTCTATTTGCCAAGAATTGATGGGACCCGATGCCATGATCTTAGTTTTATTAATGTTGAGTTTCAAGCCAACTTTTGCACTCTCCTCTTTCACTCTCATCAAGAGGCTCTTTAGTTCTTCTTCACTTTCTGCCATTAGGGTGGTATCGTCTGCATATCTGAGGTTGTTGATATTTCTCCCGGCAATCTTGATTCCGGCTTGTGATTCATTCAGCCCTGCGTTTCTCATAATGTACTCTGCATATAAGTTAAATAAGCAGGGTGACAATATACAGCCTTGCCGTACTCCCTTCCCAATTTTGAACCAATCAGTTGTTCCATGGCCGGTTCGAACTGTTGCTTCTTGACCCGCATACAGGTTTCTCAGGAGACAGGTAAGGTGGTCTGGTACCCCCATCTCTTTAAGAATTTGCCACAGTTTGTTGTGATCCACACAATCAAAGGCTTTTGCGTAGTCAATGAAGCAGAAGTAGGTGGTTTTTTGGAACTCTCGTGCTTTCTCCATGATCCACCGCATGTTGGCAATTTGATCTCTAGTTCCTCTGCCTCTTCGAAACCCAGCTTGTACGTCCGGTAGTTCTCGGTCCACGTACTGCTGAAGACTAGCTTGTAGGATTTTGAGCATAACCTTGCTAGCATGTGAAATGAGTGCAATTGTACGGTAGTTTGAACACTCTTTGGCACTGCCCTTCTTTGGAATTGGAACGTAAACTGACCTTTTCCAATCCTTTGGCCACTGCTGAGTTTTCCAAATTTGTTGGCATATTGAGTGCAGCACTTTCACAGCATCATCATTTAGGATTTTAAGTAGCTCAGCTGGGATATTATCATCTCCACTAGCTTTGTTGTTAGTAATGCTACCTAAGGCCCACTTGACTTCACTCTCTAGGATGTCCGGCTCTGGGTCAGTGACCACACCAGCGTGGTCATCATGAATATTAAGATCTTTCTTGTATAGTTCTTCTGTGTATTCTTGCCATCTCTTCTTAATCTCTTCTGCTTCTGTCAGGTCTCTGCCTTTTTTATCCTTTATCATGCCCATCTTTGCACAAAACGTTCCCTTGATATCTCCAATTTTCTTGAAGAGATCTCTAGTCCTCCCCATTCTGTTGTTTTCCTCGATTTCCTTGCATTGTTCATTTAAGAAGGCCTTCTTATCTCTCCTTGCTATTCTCTGGAACTCTGCATTCAGTTGTTTATATCTTTCCCTTTCACCCTTGCTTTTTGCATTCCTTCTTTCCACAGCTATTTGTAAAGCCTCATCTGACAGCCACTTTGCTTTCTTGCATTTCTTTTTCTTTGGGATGGTTTTAGTTGCTGCCTCCTGTACAATGTTACGAACTTCCGTCCATAGTTCTTCAGGCACTCTGTCTACCAGGTCTAATGCCCTAAATCTATTCTTCACCTCCACTGTATACTCATAAGGGATATGGTTTAGGTCATATCTGACTGGTCTAGTGGTGTTCCCTACATTCTTCAGTTTAAGCCTGAATTTTGCAATAAGAAGCTCATGATCTGAGCCACAGTCAGCTCCAGGTCTTGTTTTTACTGATTGTATAGAGCTTCTCCATCTTTGGCTGCAAAGCACATAATCTATCTGGTTTCGGTATTGACCATCTGGTGATGTCCATGTGTAGAGTCGCCTCTTGTGTTGTTGGAAAAGAGTGTTTGCTATGACCAGCGTGTTCTCTTGACAGAACTCCGTTAGCCTTTGCCCTGCTTCATTTTGCGCTCCAAGGCCAAACTTGCCTGTTGTTCCGTTTATTTCTTGATTTCCGACTTTAGCATTCCAGTCTCCTATGATGTAAAGGACATCTTTTTTGGGTGCTAGTTCTAGAAGGTGTTGTAGGTCTTCATAGAACCGGTCAACTTCATCTTCTTCGGCATCAGTGGTTGGGGCATACACTTGGATTACTGTAATGTTGAATGGTTTGCCTTGGATTCGAACTGAAATCATTCTGTCGTTTTTGAGGTTGCACCCCAGTACTGCCTTTCCCACTCTTTTATTGACTATGAGGGCTACTCCATTTCTTCTAAGGGATTCATGCCCACAGTAGTAGATATGATGGTCACCTGACTTAAATTCGCCCATGCCCGTCCATTTTAGTTCGCTGATTCCCAAGATGTCAATGTTCAATCTTATCATCTCATTTTTGACCACATCCAGCTTGCCTTGGTTCATAGACCTCACATTCCATGTTCCTAAGCAGTATTGCTCCTTGCAGCATTGGATTTTCCTTTCAACCTCAGACACATCCACAGCTGGATGTCCTATTGGCTTTGGCCCAGCCGCTTCACTCTTTCTGGGTCTACTTGGAATAGTCCTCCGCTCTTCCTCAGTAGCATATTGGACACCTTCCGACCTGAGGGGCTCATCTTCCGGCGTCATATCTTTTAGCCTTTTGGTACTGTTCATGGGATTTTCTTGGCAAGGTTACTGGAGTGGGTTGCCATTTCCTTCTCCAGTGGATCACTTTTAGTCAGAACTCTCTGCTACGACCTGTCCGTCTTGGGTGTCCCTGCACGGCATAGCTCATGGCTTCATTGAGTTACGCAAGCCCCTTCGCCACGACAAGGCAATGATCCATGAGGGGGCTTCTTACATAGGTAATACCAAAAGACCCATTAGAACCAGGTTGCAGGAACATCAAAGGGCTGTCAAAAACGGACAGGAAGAGAAATCTGCTGTAGCTTCGCATGTTAAAGAAACAGGACATACAATTGAATTTCAAAGAACACGATCTTTATTTTATGAATCAAGAAACAGACAGCGTCTCAACCTTGAAGCCATCTCGATTGCTTCTGAATTGATCTGAATTATCTTACATCAATAAAATATGGTTTCCCTCTTTAAATAAAGCCTTTCAACAGCGAAACGAACTAGAGAAATGGAGCGCAACAGAGGGGTTACGAGCGGTCATCTAGGAACTTGCGGTTTCCGCTTTCAATCAAGCAATTAGCAGGTTCCCGCACTTTTAACGTTCGTTCTCTACATAACCCTGTGTCCTCAAAACAAGGTTAAGAACATCGTTCAGCGTGTGCTGAGTTCTCCCATCTGCTTTTGAGAAAATCCGGAGAGTCTGGATGAAACGTCAAGCAAAGGAAGATCAAAAGACTTTTTCACCGCTTTGTCTGACCTGGAGAATCCGCTTGGATCGCCCGCTTCTAAATACCGGTAGGATCAGAGAAAAAGGAATCTCAACGGACAAAGTGTAAGAACTCTTTTATTTCTTCAAGTTAAGAGCTGTTATTACATGGCTGAAAAACCCATAAATATTACTTCTGTGTATATTCTAGAATTGTATCATATAGGCAGGGCCGGCCCATCCATGAGGCCAACTGAGTCGCTTCCGGCAGCAGATTGGTGGGTGCCACCGATATCTGCCTGCCTACGTTCCTCCACTGTTCTTCCTTCTCCTTGCACTCCCTGGATTGGAAAAGGAAGAGGGAGACAGAGAGGAAGAGGACATGTGGAGGGGAGGAGAGTGCTGAGCTAGAACATTGGAGAGTGGAAGGAGCAGAGGCTGACACATCATGGGGCAAAGGAGGCAGCATTTGACATGCTGCCTCAGATGTCAGGAGGTCTTGGGCTGGCCCTGCATCTTCACCATGAGGCAGTCATGCTTCTTAGCACCCTTACAGATATTTGAAATCCTAACTACCATCAAACCCCCCCCCCCCCCATTTTGCCAACATATGTACTGCAAGGAAGCATACGGCACTGTTGCCCTAGTTTAATAACAATTGTGTCTGTGTCATAGGGGAAGAAGTTCAGCTAAGAAAATTTATGCAAAGCTCACTTTTATTTATTTGATATTCAGGCACAAAGAAGGGCTTGGAACCTAAGTGGGAAAAGAAAGCAATATTACTTTCTTAAGAAAAAAAAACACGAGAGAGAGAGAGAGAGAGAGAGAGAGAGAGAGAGAGAGAGAGAGAGAGAGAGAGAGAGAGGAGATTGATTGCCAACATAACATAACATAACATAGCATAGCATGTAGACATTGATTGCCAACATAACATGAAAATTAAAGAAACAGTATTTAAAAAAACCACTTGGCATTTAATTGGTGTCAGAATAGCTTTGTATGAACCAGCTAGATTAATGCTAAATCACAGCTCAGAAATTATTCATGAGATCTTGAACTGCGTAATGGCTGATTTCTGGCATCAATTGATTGTAGTCTATTGTCTAGCTTGGTTTCCTTTCCTGAACTGCAGTCTGTCAAATCAAAGCCAATGATCTCTTATGACATTTTGGAGGGAATGAAGGACAAACCTATTTTACATGAATGTGGTCTTGCTTCTGAGATACCAATTCCTTCTAATGTCTTGGTAGAAGTGCAGGGACCCTGCTGAGATCCATAGCAGCAGAGTGCTAAATGTTGACTGAATGGTTAGCTTTATTGCAAATCTTTATAAAAACTAATGAAATTACCCTTCACCTATCTTTAAGGATTAGCATTAATGCTCAGAACAAACTCCATGACTGCTAATCTCTTAATGTCCCCAAAGATATGTACCAAATGAAATTTATAAATAATAAATGAAATCCTACTTTTTAAGAAATATCAAGTAACTTTGTACTTTCAGTGTCAAAAATGTGTGCTTGCTCAAAATGAAATTAATAATTCCAGTAGATCCAGATCAAAGATTACATTGATTAGAAATCTGCATCAAACGTTGTGTTTTGGGATTGAAGTAGACACCACGTTTTGTTACCCCTGGATCTATAAACAAGCAATGATACATAAGGACCTTTCTGCCAATATCCTTGAATAAATTATTAAAACCAAATAAATTGATACGTTTTCCTGTGACTTCTGGACAGAGCTGTTGCCAGTGATGTAGGCTTGAGTCTATTGACTCAGACTTGAGTCGCACAATGACTTGACTCGGACTTGACTCGGCAATTGTGAAAGACTCGACTCGAGACTTGGAGCCTTTTACAACAAGTCGAACTTTATTCAGGTTTAAACCCGATTCCCCCATTAAATAGATAGGGACTCGCAACCCACAACCAAAGACTCGGGACTTGGGGGCAAAGACTTGGAACTTGACTTGAGACTTGGAGTCAGAGACTTGATCCACATCCCTGGCTGTTGCTCAGTGGTAGAGCACGTGTGGTAGAGTGGTAGAGCATTCAGAAAGTCCCAGGCATCTCCAGTTGATAGACACAGACCAATACCAATATAGCTTACAGACCAATATAGCTTTAGAGAGCTATAGCAAGTCAAAGTAGTATCTACTTTGACTTGCTAGAGCTCTCTAAGGCCTCCAGTATTGGTCTGTGTCTCTTGACTGGAGATACCTGGGACTTTCTGAATCATCTAGGCCTGTGATGGTGAACCTATGACACGCCAGCGTTTCCCCCAGGGCCCCAACACACCTTACATTTTTGCAGGTTTTATAGGCTTGTCTTGAACATTTAGGACAGGGATTTTGGCAGACCTCTTTCAAATTATTATCTATTAAAACTCAGCAACAAAAAGTCACTAATTGATGTTAAATAAAATGCAATGTGTTCTATAGTTGTTGCAGTTCAGTTCAATTCAAAATTACTATTAAAAGTAGCAAAAGTCAAAGTACTATTAAAAGTTGGAGGGGGGGGGACATACCAGCAGAGTCAAGTTAGGCATTTTCAAAAAAGTTGACACACCAAGCCCAAATGGTTCACCATCACTGATCTAGGCAGTACCAGGCTAGCTGGACCAATCAGTCTGACTCCATGGAACACAGCTTCATGTGCTCATATGAAGGCGGTCCATGCCTACATTGCCTTTGCTTGGTGAAAGTATATTTTCCACTGTTAAAATCATGATACACTTGTCTGAATGTACTGTGTGTTCTAATTTAGCCTTCATGTCATTGTCAGCCTCAAACCACTTAAGTGATCGGACTGGAAAGACTTTTAAATCATCATTGTAAGTACCGGTATATGTAAATAACAACCCACTGGAGTCTCAACAACATGCCATTTTGGAACCTTTCATATCTTGTTTGCAGTGTGGACCCAATCCAGCAAGTTAGTTATGGCTCTCATAGAAAACCATGGAAAGTGACAAAATTTCCTCAATTCTGCCACTCAATTAATAAAAGCACTCAAGATAACTAACAGGTAACTGCAACTAACACCTCAAGTTGCAACTAATTTCAACTCAATGATGTCAGTGGGATTTCGTTGCAACTAACTTTTGTGGGATTGTATCCTCTGCCCTAAACTAACCAGTTTCCCATGAAACCTTTTGTTGCATTACACTTTATAAATCTGTTTTGTGAACTATTACATTATCATCGACAACATAAACATGAGAAGCAGAAGGTAGAAAGAAATTATGTTAATTTTCCTGGACTTGAATGAGCCTGAGTCAAAGTTCAAGCCAATTCTTGTCTTCCTATTATCAGTTCTTGCATATTTACTACAAAATTACTGACAGCTTCTTGAAGCAAATATTAAATATAGCTAAACATACTTGACATAAAGCCATATATAACTCAGACTGATTTTGGTCCACTGAACAATAACATTCTTTTAAACTTTCTTGTCACATTCCTTTCCGAAAGGTTACATTTATATCTGCTGTAGAATGGATGGATGGATGGGGCATGTGAATTGCACCTTCAAACGATTCTTTTCCTCTTCCAAGGGGAAAAAAAAGACAAGAACCAGAAACTTCAATCAATGTCTCGTACCCGAAAACTATGACACTGTCAAACTGCTGTCATTAAAGCTAACTAACCATATTAAACGAATATTAAAATATAGGTTTCTTTGCATAACATAATGAGCAAAAGTGCTTTTAAGTTTTTCCCTCCGCTTTGAGGTGTAGGTGGCATTTTCATTCCAAAACTTTGAAGTCAGAACAAAATGTGCAGGTAGAGGGTACTAGATCAAATAATAATCAACTTCAAAAAGCATTTTGGCTGTTAGATATCCCAGGGCTAATTTCCTCTAGACATTTTAAATGTAAATGTCTAAACTCATTTAAAAATGGTAAATTGGTCTAGGTTCAATCACAGCCCATCCTGACACAGAGCAGGGAGAGTGGGCTAATTGTCATTTGTTTGTCAAATGAATTCCATTTGGAAAGCAATGAAACCTCCAAGCTAATTCTTTTAAGGTGAGCTGGTAGTTGTATTATCAGTTAAATGCAGTAAAATGGATAATCACATGATGATAATGAAAACTGAGCCTGTGTTAACATTCGGGCTGAGTCTGCCACAGGGCGTATAGTGATGGAACTTAAGTACTGTAATGTTCCATTGGGCACAATGGCACCAAGGCTGCTCTTTAGCCTTACAGACACTTTCTTCGCATTTTTAAAAACTTTATCAAAGCACCGTGGCAATGTAGAAAATGTCAAAGTGAAATGCACTGTAGGCAAATTGTGATTTCATTAAGTTTAAATTTATTGCTTTTGACTGATGTATTACCATGCTTGTTAAGAGCCAGTAATTTGGAATATCTGCTTGCCTGGTAAAATAGCTTTGTCTCCTTGCATAACACTTTCTATACGCACTTTGAAAGACCACAGTAATTCAAAGAAAGTGGGACCCTATTTTATTTTTCTAAAGAAATAATTTCAAATATTCAACAGCAGCTGACCTTGTGGACAGATAGTCTTGTGCACTGATCCTGAGTGTTTTGTTAGTTTCCTTGGTAGTTAATTGCAGCCTTAATACATGTTATTTTTGCTACTCTTGGATAACTACATTTAGTTCATTGACAATGGAAACTTCGGAAGAGCTTAATGCTTCTACTTGGCTTGCTGCTTCATTGAGCATGTATATTGGATGTCACTGGAAGCAGTTACTGTATAAGTGGAGTTGACCCAAATTTTCACATCCATTTTGGTTAAACAAATTTAGCTGGTTTGTATAGTCAGACTGTAAGCTCTCTAAATGATGGTTTCAAGGGTATTTATTGAACAAAATGGCCGTACAAGCTGAGCAAAATGGCTGCTTGATCAAACACAATTTTCAAATGTATTGTGAAATAATTCCCACAGATTGATTCTGTTATATATGTCCAGGATATTTGATCCTATACTATCGTCTGTGAAAAAGACAAAATAAAAACATTCATCATAGTTAACATGATAAAGGTAATAATCGTACCTATTATTTGTGGACTGAACAATAAGTCTATGTAGTCCATTTCAATTTGTGCCTTTTAAACATCTTCCCGTTCACTTTGTTGTATTGTCTCCTGAAATCAAAGCATGCAAAGTGTAGACTCTAGCATTTCAACATGAAATTGTATATTGATTGAATGGTATATTGTATTATATACTTATAACCCAATGGTTCAGAACACTAGTGCTCAAGATGCTTATGTTACTGTCATTGTGTGAAATGCAGGTATTGTGTAGAAAGGCCAGGTATTCCGTAGAATGCCTCGCATCTATCGGCAAAGAATGCAATGAGCTTCTTTCCTTCTGACCATTTGTACTTCACCTAGGAATTTTAATAGAAATTTTTAATCAAAGGCAACCTTAGGTGACCCACTGGTGTTTGTCTGTTTAATTTCTTTTAATTGCTTTGTTTTAATTATTTTATTGTACATTGTATTTTTAACATGTTTTAATTCTGTAAGCCGCCTTGGTTGCCCTGTCGGGAGAAAGGCAAGATACAAATTCTTTAAATAAATAAACAAACAAACAAATAGAATGCCTAGGTGTTCTATATAGGTTTTCTATGCAAGACCGTAGATTCACACAATACCGGGAACAAAACTCAGCAATCTGCAGAACACCTAGGAAATGTGTACAGATTACTTCATTTTAGACTGTGTTTGTAGGTTTCAGACATTCTATGGAATGCCTAGACATTCCACACAATACCTGAGTTTCACACAGTGGCAGTCACAATATGTTCACATAATGCCGGAACGACACTTGGCAATCTGCAGAATGCCTACGAAATGTGTACAGATGACCTCATTTTATACTTTGTTGGGAGGGGTCATACATTCTGTGGAATACCTAGGCATTCTACACCTGTGTTTCACACACTGCCAGTACAATACCATAAAAATCATTTTCCCAATAGGTGGATGTATCCCATCTCCCACCCACACCCCCAGTTTCATTTACCTCAACCCAAATCAACAAATACCAACTGCTTGTGGAAAATGTTTAATGCAACCAAATACAAATTAGGGCAGGGTTCCTATACTTTTTATGGTTGTGCAACCTGACTCTTTATTTGTTCATTGCATACTCTGTGCGACATACACAATTCTATGTGTCCCATTTTATCCCACTCAATAACCCAATAAGGTAGGTCAGATTGTGAATGTGACTAGCCCAAGGTCACCTAGGGAACCTCATGGTTGAACAGGGATTTGAATTCAAGTGTTTGTAGTCAAAGTCCAAGACACATCAACTCTCATGCAGAAAGGAGGAAGTCTTCACCACCTTATGAAATTCTCCCTTCTTCAAGGTACTCAACCCCTTGTGGTCATCTGACTTCTACTTACAAGGAGAAAAATAAATCTTCAAGGTAGATAAGGCTTGCTTATTCTACTGATTTTATTTGAGACATTTCTTCACTTTCTTACTTCTTACAATAACTTTTAAAGGATATTAAAATATATTAAAATCACAAAAGAATAAACAGCAATTCAAAAAAGCCAACAGCCTTGGCAGCAAGACTAAAAACCAAATGGAAGAGATGCTCTTTGACTCTTCTTAAAAGTCAGTAAGGAAGGGTAGCCATACAATTCTGGCAGGTGATTGTTCCACACGTCCTTGGAGCAACTGAAGTGAACAATTAGGATGCTTAGGATAGCTTTTTCGAAACCTCTGGCAATAGCGAGGCACTGAGAGTTCATTTTAATGACTGACACTTAACATAAACCATGGACAGTATAGCATTCCGTGCCATCACCTTCACTTAAACAACACAAACATATTTAAACTTCCAGGCCAATCCTATTGGGCTGCCCCACTGGCGGAATGAGCGTTCTGCCAGCACTGGTTGTTGAAAAGCAGCCGTAAAGCATGCTCAGCAGCATGCTGAGTAGAGCGCTGCTGGAACATCAACAGGAAGGCTGGCGCTTTCCTGCATGCATTGCCAGAATGCTGGCTGCCTGCCGGAGCAGGTAAGCCAGCATGGGAGGCGGGAGAAGGCGGAATGGGGGCATGGAGGGGGCAAAACTAGGTGGGTAGGGGGGAGGAACGGGGCTGGGGGCTGCGGGAGGGGTGGATTCAATGGTGATGGTCCACACCAGATCCTATCCTCCTCAGCAGCAGCCTCCCTGCCCCCTTTCTCTCAGACTTGCATCAGCAAAATTGCTGGTGCAGGTCCAAGGAGACCCATTGTGGGGCTGGAGGCTTATGGAGAGGGAAAGGGGTTTAAATTGCCTTTCCCCTCCAAAGCCTCCCGTTCCACCACCACCACCACCCCTGCTGGATACATCATGCGCCTTTTCAGCATGGCTGCAGCAGTGTATGTGTGTGTGTGTGTGGGGGGGAGGATATGATTGGGTCATTAATAATGCAGGATTGCAACATGACTGGAATTATGTTTAAAATATTCTTAATGTATGTGCCAGCCCCATCATGCACAGGATTTGCATGCTACTGAGGCTTCCATCCAGATCACAGATCACTGGTACATAAATGCCACACATGAAGGTGCAACCATGGGGAAGGCAATGTGGAATTAATACGCATGGCACTTCATGCAGGTAAGTAGTTTTTGCATGTCCAGCATCTTGTTTTAATCAGCCCTTGTCCATTATCAGATACGACACATTCCAATTTAAGCAATTTAAAGGCTATATAATTGGAGATTTAATAAATGGAAGCACTATTTAGATGAGGTTACACTGGAAGAAACATACGTGAAGGGACAGAAAGTGAATTCAGATAACTCAGATATGGATAATATGCACTATGTATTTTTCTATTCTATTATCTGTTTTGAATATTTTGGAAGCTACAACCAAATCACTGGCATTGTTGTCTTGTTTTAAGGTACTGAACAAAGTTAGCATCATGCTGTGAGCCACTAGCTGGAGCTAAAGACCTATAGAGCAAATTTTTTGAAATATAACGTAAAATAAATCCCAAGGCTTACATTGCCTGAAGACAGAGGCTTAAACCTAGACTGTTTAAAGCAGCATTGAAATGGACTTTGAAAAACAAGCTTTGGAGACAGTACTGACTTTTCAGACATTTCTCAGGAGGACAAAGCAACTGTCCCAGAAGATGGAAGCATCTGCAGGTGAGTGTGGTTAGCAAAAACGGAACCAATGCAAAATGTACTACATCCCACAAGGAAGTCTCAGAACAAGCACTGATTAAGAAGGCTTATTTAAAAGGAGAAAAATGAGCAGGGAAAGGGGTGCTGTGATCAACAGTGTAAGGAAACGTGAAAGAGCCAATGATCAGGGTCAAAATGGATCAGCACATGAATAAGTGCCTAGACTCGTGCCTAAATGCTCAAAATAGCTGGCACACATCCAAGGAGTCCCATTGGGGCCGCCAGGGCCGACACCAGGGGAAAGGGATTAAGTCCTTTTCCCCCCGAATAGTGCCCCAGCTCCGCTGGCGTAGGCTGCATCCTACATAGGATGCAGCAGCTGGCCATTTAGGCAGGCCAGTGCATCTTATGCAGGATTGGGCTGTTAATTGATTATTTTATGATTATGCTACGATATTCATTAGTAGCCACTTTGGAAAAAAGAAAAGAAAAGATACAAACTATTTTAATAAATATATGTACCTACACATTATTCCCTTAATGAGAAATTGCTATTCTTTGTAGAATATATTGACCAGGACTCAAAGAGATAGCTTAGCCATGATGAAGGACTTATTCGATTCCAGTGGTTGGTTGTTTTTTTTTAATTATTTATACAGCAGAAGGGTTAATGATATTAACCCACCATCCTTTCTAAACTGGCCCTAAGACTGCAGCTTCCAAAATAAATTTTCAAGAATAAGTCAGAAGAGAAGGAAAACATGAAGGTAAAGGAAAAGTCTCCCATGGAAGCCAACAGTGTCACAAAATTAATGCACTGCTTTGTGTGTTTAGTTAATCCAGGTGTGTAGGTATTCTGTTTATTAGCTTCAGTTACCATTTTCAACATTGCTAAGTAATTACGTTGATCATGGTAAATTTGTTTCATAAATTGTTTAATATTCAACTTGAATTGCTTCATGCGTATTGAATCAATTAAGCACAGGTGCTAGCTAGCCACTTTATAAACACTTTTGCACTTCCTTTCATCTGCCTGAAAAAAACTCTATTGTGTTGCTTTGACACAGTTTGGAGCCCGCCCTCTAAAGAAAAGACACAAACATATTTTCTCTACATGTTAGAAAATCTGGCTTGAAAAGGATGTATTTTTAGGCTCAACAGCAGCTGCTTTTTGTACACCGTACGCATTTTTATTTCCATGCAATTCTACTCTTGTCAGGTTCCTAGGAATATGAAACTTGCTTTAGCTTGCATGACATGTTTCTTTTCTTTGAGTCATTCAAGTGAGTATGCACACACACACACACACACACACACACACACACACACACACACACACACACACACACACGAGAGAGAGAGAGAGAGAGAGAGAGAGAGAGAGAGAGAGAGAGAGAGAGAGAGAGAGAGAGAGAGAGAATCAACAGCATCTGTCAAGGTTTTCTTTGATATTAACATATTGCAGTAAGGAAATATGTTCGGATGTTTTTGTAAAGAATCCAAACAGAAATGCCTTTCCTTTTCTTGTTTTACTTCATATCTTAATTTCTCAAGGAAAAAGGCTACAGCTATCCTTATCCTGAAATAGTTATTCATATCTATGTCAGCAGCAGAGAAAACTTTTTTAAAAAAGGTCTAAATAACAGAATTATTCCAAGATATAGAAGGAAAATCTCAGTGGAGGTTCTTGTATCACTCGCAGCTTGGGCTATTTAAAGTGAGTTCCGCTGTCACAAAATGGCTGCCAACAGAGCACGCAGCGTTCTGTTGGTGACTATTTTGGGAATACTGCCACGCGAGGCGGCGGCACTCTCAGGCTATCGCCAGAGCTTCCTACACCTGCTGTAGTAGGTAAGGCAGCGGCGAGGCAGGGAGGAGCCAAAATTGGGCAGGGAGGGGGTGTAATGGGGAGCAGAGAGGCTCTGCAGGAGGAGATGGATCTGGTGGCAATGGCACACATTGGATCCTATTCCCTTTACTGCATCCTCCCCTTTTCTCTCCTCAGACGTGCACCAGCGATTTTGTTGGCGCGGGTCCAAGGAGACCCATTGCAGAGCAGAAGGCTTATGGAGGTGTGTAAGGGGATTTAAATCCCCTTTCACCTCTGAGGTTTCCCAATCCACACACCCCCCTTCCCACTGGATACAGCATGCCCATTTTTGGTGGGGCTGCACCAGTGGGGGGGAGGGTAGGACTGGGCTCTCAGACCCAATATTCAGCAAATGTGGCCCATTTTGTTTGTATCTTGTCCCTTTATTGAGACCTATTACATATCCTTATTACATTTTCCTATTTCACCAACTCAGAAGTTTCCCAAAGTTTCCACATTAAATACAGTTCTGAATAATGTTGAAGTTTCCAAGTTCCAGCAGTTTTCAGACATACTACTATTAATATCTTCATAGCCAATCCAAACTCATGTTTTTCTTCTTGATCCTTAATATCCCTTAATAACTACACTACTAGCTCTAACAGAAGTATACTCCTGGTAACGTTTGGTCTGGCAGCAATGACAATGTCAGCAATGACAAAAAGAACCTTCCAAGACCAAACATCCATATTGTAAATTGTGTTTGGCTTTAATAGGGTTAAGTACCATTGTAACAACTACCTAATTTTCAGCACTATATACAACATTGTAATCAGCAGGTAGGTGTTATTCTACTTTTAGAATATTTTATTCTTTAATTTTTTTTTAAAAAAAACTTCTGTTAATAATTTCTAATCCCCAAACTAGGTTACTTGACTTCCAGATCAGGTGAGAAAGAAACCCAACATCATTTCTGAAGTAGGTACATCAGATGTCTACTTGAACTTATATTTCAGGAGAGAACTTTCTGGGGGATCATCCCACGTTGTTCTTCCTTTTTGAGAATGAATAGTCCATTGTGCAATCACGGAAACTAGTCCTAGACTGGCAGCCAGATCCTAACTACGGATCTGACAACGAAATGAGGGTTCGGTCACCGGAAGCCATCGCCAACATGCCGTAAGGCACATTGGCGATGACTCGCGAGTAAGGGAGGCTGGTGCAAGGCCGCCCTCACTCCGTTATCAGAACGTCCATGTGGCCGTCAGAGGAAGGTAAGGCTCCGGCGGCCGCCACATGGGTGGTCCGGGCAGCGAGGGAGGGGGGCCATTGGCTGGGCCGGGCAGGGAGGGGGCGGGGATGGCGTCTGCCATATCCCCGTAACCCGCCGGGCCGGCTCAGCCGTTACACGGCCTGCTCCTACTTTTGTTATTTAGCTGGCAGACATCCGAGGAGGCCGATTTACACCTGGGGAAAGGGATGAATGTCCCCTTCCCCAAGTAGACCTCCAGGCCGCAGCAGCGTGACCCGGAGCGGGGATAGGATCCGGCGGGTGGTCCTGGGCCGCTGGCCAGATCTCTACACAGGATTTCGCTCTAAATGGTGCCAGATGAGGAGCGTCTTCAGTATTTGTTTTAACTTTTGAATATCTCATTTTTAATATTTGTTATACTTTTCACGAAGCTGGCATGCAACCTGCATGCATATTTTGTCCCTGTTTTATGACAAGATGCATCTGGATGCATGGATCTGCAAATCTGTATTTATTCATTCCATATATCAGCCAAAAGTGTTTCTGCTAATAGTATTAAATTAAGCATAAATGAAATTTCTGTGTCCCTGTCCCCCCCCCCTACCCTGGGGTCTGGTGCCTCAGGTAGTGTGCTAGGGTTGCCTTCCTCCAATCCAGCCCTGGCAATCACACCTCATGCAATAGTACCAACAGTGCAGATGCAAACAAGAAAGGTGCACACCAAGAAGTATTAGTGGGGCAGACATGTTTGCCCTTCTTATGTCAGGCAGGGGGTCTGGCTCAGTTGGTAGAGCGGCTGCCTCATATGCCTGAAGATCTGAGGACAGCAGTTTGAGACCCGTCGTGAGCTGCAGAAGCCTCAGTGGGAGAGAGAATTCTACAGCTGGCACACTGAGTGGGAGGCAGTGTTGCCGTCAAGTCGATGCGTGGGAGGCGAATGCCAGGGAAAGGCCAGACTGTGAAGGAAACCACCTGGAATGAGCATTCTATGCAAGATTAGAACATTTGTAACATGTAAAAACTGCTTTGGTTTAGATAGCCTGCCTATTTAAACCGCCTTGAATTAAAGTCGGAGGAGAAATCTGATGACCAGAGAAAGGCATTTTATATAAATACTGGTATAATGATGATGATGATGTCACCAAGTCATAGTCTCCAGGTAGCCTGATAGGGTAAGCAATGGCATCAACAGTGACTGACAAGAAGATGGGGCAGAGTTGTGGGTGTTTGTTGTTCTAGGTAGTTATCAGTGGCATAGCCAGCCATGGGTGGAGGAGAGGCAGCAGCATTTGCCGCCGCCGGTGGGGGCTCGTGATGCACCCCCCACGGTAACATCAGTAGCCCCATCCCCGGAGGGGGTGATGTCACTTCGCGGCCTTTTCCGGCTGAAAAACACACACACACACACACAGCATTTTTTCGGACGGAAAAGGCCACTACGAGACTGAGCAGGCAGGTGAGTCCTTGGCACCGAAAATACCCGTTTCCACCGTGCTCCCGTTTGCTGCTGGGGGCGGGGGCCTCTGGCGCACTGCCCAAGGGGGCACCGCCCCCTTCCTACGCCACTGGTAGTATCCAACATGAACCATGAGTGTAAACTGTTTGTCATGTGACAGGGTGGGGGAGTGTTCCTGTTCCTATTATATAAGGCAGCTTGGATGCAAACTTTGAAGGTTGAGTTGCGTCACATGCCCTGTGTGACTAATGATAAAATGCAGCTATTCAGATTCTGAAATGTTCACATGGCATACCCACAATAGAAATAACACATGAACTCATCCTCAGATTGAAACTGGAGGCATATCAATTTGATTTGATTTGCCATATGTGTGCATTTGCACTTATCACATCCACACATGCAAATTACTGTAAATGTCCATATTTACACCTAAACTGGCCCTAAAGCCCATCATGCAATGTAAGATGTGGGGACAAGAAGAATATCATTGACTGGGACGATATTTGTTTTGCAGCATTCAAGGGCTAAGAAGTTCTAGCCGTCGCACATTAACAAATGAGGCGAGAGCTCTGGGAACTGCCTTTCAAGCAGACAGTATCAGGTCCATCCCTAAGAAATAGCACCTACCCTGCAAAGACATTTGAGTCGTTTACATAGTCTCATCAGCGGCGCGAACTGGCTCCTTGTGGAGTCAGACATTTGGAAACAGATAAAGTCCATAAAGAATGCTCCTTTTCTCCAGGAGAGATTAATGTAGATGTGAACACATTAGTGCTGTTTAAGGGAGAGTATACTCTTTGACAGATAACTGGGATTGGGAATATTAGATTACCAAATAATGGACCTTTTAAATTCTGTCATCGTGATTTATCAAGTACATTAGCTTCAAACCCGCAATTTTGAGTGTGGTGTTGTTGAGCTTTCAGAAGATTAAATTACTGGACTTTTGTTTGTGAATGTCTCTGTGAAATTTCCTGAAAAGGATCGTCGTCGTCTTCTATTGTGGCAAAGTGAATGCCAAATAACAGACTTTATGGGATATTTATAGACATACAAATGATAGTACTAATGCACCTTAATGTCTGTCTACCTGAGTGGAAAAGCAGAGTGCGATTAGATAACACTCCACTGTATGCCTTTTGTCAACCTGTTCAGAGGAAAGAGTCTTTCCTTCCCTGTTTAAACACTCCTCAATCCCTCCCCCGTGCCAAAATCTTATTTCAAACATTGTCCTCTATGGATAACTTTACAGTAAGACTTTCATGCACAAAGGGCTTGCTTTTCATGTAATCATTTGGCATTCGTTAAAAAAATATATTGCCAGGACTGTGTTAAAGTATAGTATTGTCCCATCTTTGCATATAACTTTTGAATGGAAAAGTGAAACAAAGAGGAATGCGATTCCTGGAGGGTATCACTTCAGGCTACTGGTAGAGATTGCAGGCTTGAATGTTCACCCATATTAAAACAACAACAGCCTAACTTCCTAAAGATGGAAAGCTAGTACATCAGGCCGGGTGAAGAGTTCTAGTCTTGATGCGGTAAATTTACACTCACAGGAAGATTTTTTTTTTAACAAAGGATAGCATTCGAATATGTGATCTCTCACCAGCAGCTAGCATTCAACAACATGTTACCTTTGAATTGAGAGGCTCCACGTAGCCATCATGACTCATGCCCACTGATAGATCTATCACCATGAATACGTCCAATCTCCTTTTAAAGCTTTCTAATGTAGTGGCCATAACCCCATTTTACACACCAACAGTATGAAATGGCATGATCCACCATAGTGAACACTCATCCCAGTAGGCCAAGTTGACTTCACAAAGGTTTGGAAGCTTACCTGACTGGTGAATCATATTAGGATCAGTCAGTGGATTTCTTCCTTTGTGTGGAGGAAAATAAATTTTCGGAGTGTTTCAAAACTGTATGGAGCTGAGAGCCAAGAAAATACAGTGCATGATAAACTAATCAAGGAACTGTGACAGTTACATGTTTATAAGAATACATGTTTATTTAATTAGGTAGATATAAATTCTGCTCATAAAAACATATCAGGAGAAGAGGAAAGATGTAGCAGAAACTCTCAGTTCCACATTAGACTCCCAATGTAGGCACCTCCTACAATCAAAGTACTCCAATCACTTGGAAACAGTTTAAAATACATTTTTGCTTGTTTATTTTTGTTTTGTTTTTTTAAAAAAATTACCACATTTCTCATGCTTTTGAGATAAAACCTGTTGTATTTGGAAGACTTCAAATAGATGAAAGTTCTGAATATGTTAAAAGAAAAGATTTTTTTTAAAAAAAACACCAACCAAATTAACTGCTTTAAGGATTTAAAACAAGTCTTTTCCTCTTTTTCTCCAGTCCTTCTCATTTACTCCAAAGCAAGTTAATTTTCACTTTGATTGTGCAAAAGTGGCTTAAAAAAAGAACTGGGCACCTAAAGGCCTATTGAAAAGTGTCCACTGAACAAAAGGTGAGGAACAGGCAGCACATGTAATATGGCTGGCCAAACTGTGGCTCCTGAGCCACATGTGGCTCTTCGACGTATAATGTGTGGCTCTTGGATATACGTTGGCTGAGCTCCTTTTTGCATCACAATTAATATAAGAGGTAAATAAGAAATTTTCAAGCTTTATAATTATTTACTGAGAGTCCACTGGATTAAAACATACGCTTAATGTTCATGGTGAGTAACAATATTTAAGAATTTAAATGCTTTTTTAAATATTGTGGCTTTCAAACATCCCTCTTGCAGGCAGTGGCATCCCTAGCCCTAAACCTATAGGGGGCACCTTGTCGAATTGGCACCCCCTCCCACCCCTTGGCACCGCCGCGATTTGGGGGGGGCGCCAAATCCGACAATTATTTATTTATTTCCCCCGGGCGCCGCTTCCCCCCCGGGCGCCGCACCGCGCCGCTTCCTCCCCCCCGGGCTTGAATCGCACTTTCCTTTTCAGCTTCCCGGCGGCGGCGACCCCGCCGGCCCCGCGCCGCGCGCACTCACTCGCACAACCGCGTTTCAGGTTTCACCCTTTACCCGGCCGGGCCGGCGGCTGTTTCTGCGCATGTGCAGAAACAGCCGGGTTGAAAAGGAGTCCTTTTCATGCGCAGAAACATGCGCAGAAACAGCCGCCGGCCGGGTAAGGGTGAAATGCAGTCGCGGTCGCGCCGAGGTGAGAGCGGGGCTGCTGGTCGACTCGGACTTGGGCCCCGAGCCCGAGTCGGCCGAGTCCGAGTCGGGTGACTCGGACTCGGGCGACTCGGACTCGTCGGTGCCCCCAGAAGCTGGCGCCGGGGGCCCTGAGCCACAGGTCCCCCCATCTAACGACGCTACTGCTTGCAGCTCTCAGACATCTATTGTATGTGGCTCTTACACTAAGCACGTTTGGCCACCCCTGTAATACGGTACTCATGAACTGGCTTACAGCCCAATCCTATGCTGACACTGTGCAGGTTGGTGCAGCATTGATGGTGCAACATCAGGTGAGATGATGACTGTATCCAAAGTCCATCCTGAACAAAGGGAGAGGAGAAACACCAGAGCCTAGGCAACACCACGCTGGTGCAGCCCTTCCAGGAACACTGGCAGCATCCATAGAAGCCCCAACACAGCCCATCAGCCATGGAGTGGCAGCCTGATGTCAGCGTGATGTTTGCCCAATGGGCAAAGAGCCACTTCTACCCAGACTCAATGTCAGTGGCCAGACAAGCACCACCAGGGTGAACCAAGCAGGAGGCAGGGATCTAGGCTAAGTGCCATCACAACATCCAGTGGCAAAGTGTTCCACAGATTATATATGTGCTGTGTGAAGAAATATTTCCTTTTGTCTATTCTGACTTTCCTGCTAGTCAATTTCTTCTGCTAGTCCATGTTTTTAGTATACGTGTTTGTAGGAGCACTATAAACATCTCACTTCTCCCTGGGTGCTGCTGGGTAGAGCAAATGTCAACATTTTATCAGATTAAACAAAGTCTGAACATAAATGCTCCCACTTTTCTGAAGAATTGTAGCAATGTTACTCAAATAGAGGAGTAGGGGGAGCCGGCAGTTATAATTTCCCTAAGTATAGCTCCACAGGGATTGTGTGGAACAAATGTTGGTTTATCACCTGTTAAATCTTGCCAGGATGTTCTTAGGCTGCAAATTTGATAGGTGAATGGAGTTTCATTGTTTGCAGTGTCTTATGTGAATGTTCAATTCTATATGTCACAGCTAGAGGTGTTTGTTTTTTTTGGTGAATACGAGAGGATTACAGCAGCAGCCTAAGTCTTACTTGAATGCAATGGGAGTAAAATAAACAACACCGTTTTTAAACCCCTCTAGTCACAGCTCGTTATTTTAACGTACTTCATAATCTTCTTGAGACTTGTTACGGTTTACCACCATGACAAGTGAAGTTGAACTATTACTACTGAAAACCTGACTGCTGTGAACTCAGTTACCTCAGGCTGGAGATGAAGTGGCATAGGGAGATGGGGTGTATTGCAGCTAGGGAGAAAAAATGGCGTAGGGGGCTGTAGGAGCACAGCAAAACACAGTAAAAATGATTGTAGGAATTTAATTAGAAACTTTCATTAAGAGATTAGATAACTAGAACAAAGAAAACCAGTGAAAAGCCTTCTTATTAATACTGGTAGCTCTGTAGAATATTGATAATGTAACAAAGGAAAGGGTGGATATGCATAGCAAATTGCTAAAGGTTACAGCAGATATAGTTCTAAACAGTTTCTAGCTAAATATACCTGGAGCCCCCCTAGAGAAGTGCATTAGTCTACCAAAGCCATATGCCTCTAGAGCTCCAGAACAGAGGGAGAGTCTTTGAAGGCAATATATCTTAGCAACACGTTTAGAGACAAAATGCATCAGTAAGTCTGACATGTTCTTAACGTTGCAACCTACTGCAGGCCTCCCCTCCTAGTCCTCCAAGCATTCCTAGTTTTTCAACACGCTGTACTGTTTTCTTGTCTTTTTTATTTAGATTGGGTTCAGTGACTCCCTTTATCCTTTCATCTAAACTGGATTGTGAATCATTTGGAGTAGGATTATTCCACTTATATTTGGAGGAATTGCTTCCTGGAACACTGGTGCAATGTGTCCTCACTCATTTCCTTCACATGCCTTCTTAAAATCCACCTTTGTCTGTGAAGGCTTTAGCACCATGTCTTAGTCCCCATTCCCTACTGTAGGATTCCGTATGTTTTAATGGCCAAATTAGATGGGCACACAAATGTGTGTGTGTGTGTGTGTGTGTGTGTGTGTGTGTGTGTGTGTGTGTGTGTGAGAGAGAGAGAGAGAGAGAGAGAGAGAGAGAGAGAGAGAGAGAGAGAGAGAGAGAGGCATGTTTTCAACTGGAAGGGCCCCTTTTTCATCAAGAACTGTAGCGTAAGAGGATGATTCCAACTTGGGAAGGAGCACATTGGGAAGGAGAGGCATTCTTTTTCCCCACCTGCCATTTTGTGCTGAAAACTGTCCCGCTGAAGCAGTTGTTTGCTCCTGAAACAGTAGTTTGATATTATCATAATCTATGTGTGCATCTCATTTTTCTTAGGTTGGTTCACTTCATGCATTTGGTGAGCGAAACAGCCTATTGCTGTCTAATTCTAAAGCTCCTGCCACAATGGAGGTACTAAACCAATGTCTAGCCCAGTGAGGGACAATACACTGAAGCCTAATCACCTTCATGAATCACACTCAAGGGTGGCGCAACTCCATGCTGCCACATCTGCTGCGGCACTGTAGAAAAGGGGCGGGGGACTCCTTGCTGTGCTTCTCACATGGTTTTATCAAACCTGAAAGTATGAAACTTCTGGTTTTATTTAAAGGGACAGTGCACACTGTCTCTGTAAATAAATCCAGAAGTCCTGCACGTCTGGCTTTAAGGAAACTGCATGGGGAGCAAAGTAAGGAGGCAGATGATCCGCTTCTCAATCAGGTGAGTGGGAAGTGGAACACAGTGGCGGGCTGGAGGGAGGCAGCAGCAGACTTAGGGTGAAGTGTACCCTGAATTCGCCACCCCCTTGGATCCCTTGCAATCCACCGCTGATGCAATATGGTTGGGCCGGCAGTGATCACTCTAAATAACTATTGGGAATCAAGTAAAAAAAAAAAAGACACTTCTGGGGTTTGTTGTTGTTGTTCAGTCGTTAAGTCGTGTCCGACCCTTCGTGATCCCATGAACCATATCCCGCCAGGCCTTCCTATCCTCCACTATCTTCCTGAGTTCGCTCATTTTCATGTTCGTTGCATCGGTGATGCTGTCTAACCATCTCATCCTTTGCCTTCCCCTTCTCCTTTTGCCTTCAATTTTTTCCAGCACCAGAGTCTTCTCCACAGAGTCCTCTCTTCGCATTAGGTGGCCAAAATATTTGAGTTTCAGCCTTAATACCTGTCCTTCCAGGGAACAGTCAGGGTTGATTTCATTTAGGATTGACTGATTTGATCTCCTAGCAGTCCAAGGGACTCTCAGGAGTCTTCTCCAGCACCACAGTTCGAAAGCATCTATTCTTCGGCGCTCAGCCTTCCTTATGGTCCAACTCTCGCAACCATACATTGCTACTGGGAACACCATCGCCCTGACTATACGAACTTTTGTTGGCATGGTGATATCTCTTCTTTTTATTATGCTATCTAAATTTGCCATAGCTTTCCCTCCAAGGAGTAAGCGTCTTTTAATTTCATGACTGCTGTCTCCGTCTGCAGTGATCTTGGAACCCAAAAAAGTAAAATCCGTTACTGCTTCCATTTCTGCCCCTTCTATTTGCCAGGAATTGATGGGACCAGATGCCATGATCTTAGTTTTATTAATGTTGAGTTTCAAGCCAACTTTTGCACTCTCCTCTTTCACTCTCATCAAGAGGCTCTTTAGTTCTTCTTCACTTTCTGCCATTAGGGTGGTATCGTCTGCATATCTGAGGTGTTGATGTTTCTCCCGGCAATCTTGATTCCGGCTTGCGATTCATTCAGCCCTGCATTTCTCATAATGTACTCTGCATATAAGTTAAATAAGCAGGGTGACAATATACAGCCTTGCCGTACTCCCTTCCCAATTTTGAACCAGTCGGTTGTTCCATGGCCGGTCCGAACTGTTGCTTCTTGACCCGCATACAGATTTCTCAGGAGACAGGTAAGGTGGTCTGGTACCCCCATCTCTTTAAGAATTTGCCACAGTCTGTTGTGATCCACACAATCAAAGGCTTTTGCGTAGTCAATGAAGCAGAAGTAGGTTTTTTTTGGAACTCTCATGCTTTCTCCATGATCCAGCGCATGTTGGCAATTTGATCTCTAGTTCCTCTGCCTCTTCGAAACCCAGCTTGTACTTCCAGTAGTTCTCGGTCCACGTACTGCTGAAGCCTAGCTTGTAGGATTTTGAGCATAACCTTGCTAGCATGTGAAATGAGTGCAATTGTGCGATAGTTTGAACACTCTTTGGCACTGCCCTTCTTTGGAATTGGAACGTAAACTGACCTTTTCCAATCCTTTGGCCACTGCTGAGTTTTCCAAATTTGTTGGCATATTCAGTGCAGCACTTTCACAGCATCATAATTTAGGATTTTAAGTAGCTCAGCTGGGATATTATCATCTCCACTAGCTTTGTTGTTAGTAATGCTACCTAAGGCCCACTTGACTTCACTCTCTAGGATGTCCGGCTCTGGGTCAGTGACCACACCAGCGTGGTCATCAGGAACATCAGGAACATTGAGATCTTTCTTGTATAGTTCTTCTGTGTATTCTTGCCATCTCTTCTTAATCTCTTCTGCTTCTGTTAGGTCTCTGCCTTTTTTGTCCTTTATCATGCCCATCTTTGCACAAAACGTTCCCTTGATATCTCCAATTTTCTTGAAGAGATCTCTAGTCCTCCCCATTCTGTTGTTTTCCTCGATTTCCTTGCATTGTTCATTTAAGAAGGCCTTCTTATCTCTCCTTGCTATTCTCTGGAAATCTGCATTCAGATGTTTATATCTTTCCCTTCCACCCTTGCTTTTCGCATTCCTTCTTTCCACAGCTATTTGTAAAGCCTCATCTGACAGCCACTTTGCTTTCTTGCATTTCTTTTTCTTTGGGATGGTTTTCGTTGCTGCCTCCTGTACAATGTTACGAACCTCCGTCCATAGTTCTTCAGGCACTCTGTCTAACAGGTCTAATGCCCTAAATCTATTCTTCACCTCCACTGTATACTCATAAGAGATATGGTTTAGGTCATATCTGACTGGTCTAGTGGTGTTCCCTACATTCTTCAGTTTAAGCCTGAATTTTGCAATAAGAAGCTCATGATCTGAGCCACAGTCAGCTCCAGGTCTTGTTTTTACTGACTGTATAGAGGTTCTCCATCTTTGGCTGCAAAGCACATAATCTATCTGGTTTCGGTATTGACCATCTGGTGATGTCCATGTGTAGAGTCGCCGCTTGTGTTGTTGGAAAAGAGTGTTTGCTATGACCAGCGTGTTCTCTTGACAGAACTCCGTTAGCCTTTGCCCTGCTTCATTTTGCGCTCCAAGGCCAAACTTGCCTGTTGTTCCGTTTATTTCTTGATTTCCTACTTTAGCATTCCAGTCTCCTATGATGTAAAGGACATCTTTTTTGGGTGCTAGTTCTAGAAGGTGTTGTAGGTCTTCATAGAACCGGTCAACTTCATCTTCTTCGGCATCAGTGGTTGGGGCATACACTTGGATTACTGTAATGTTGAATGGTTTGCCTTGGATTCGAACTGAAATCATTCTGTCGTTTTTGAGGTTGCACCCCAGTACTGCCTTTCCCACTCTTTTATTGACTATGAGGGCTACTCCATTTCTTCTAAGGGATTCATGCCCACAGTAGTAGATATGATGGTCACCTGACGTAAATTCGCCCATGCCCGTCCATTTTAGTTCACTGATTCCCAAGATGTCAATGTTTATTTATTTATTTATTTAAAAAATTTATATCCCGCCTTATCCCATGCCGAGGCAATTGCCCAAGGCGGCTTACAACAAAAATTAAAAACAGTTTAAAATACAACCAGTTTAAATACATAATTTAAAAACAATAATATCAATAAAAACCACTGGGGGGCAACAGTAGGGAGCACAAAAGCAACATGGCAGAGCATCTTGAGACACAGGAGGCAGGCTACAACCCATCACCCAAACGCAAGACGAAACAAAAATGTTTTGAGCCCTCGCCGAAAAGTCATGAGGGAGGGGGTGGTTCTCAAATCCCCTGGCAGGGAGTTCCACAGTTGTGGCGCCACAGCAGAGAAAGCTCGCCCACGTGTTGCCACTCCCCTAACTTGCGATAGAGGTGGTACACGCAGGAGAGCCCCCTCAGATGACCTAAGAGAGCGGGCCGGAATGTATGGGAGAAGGCGGTCCCTCAGATATCCTGGACCCAAACCGTGAAGGGCTTTAAAGGTCATTACCAGCACCTTGAATTGGGCTCGGAAACAAATGGGCAGCCAGTGCAGCCGCTGAAGCAGCGGCTCAACAGAGTCAAACCGCCTAGCTCCAGCAACCACCCGGGCCGCCGCATTCTGCACTAATTGCAGCTTCCGAACCGTCTTCAAGGGCAGCCCCACGTAGAGCGCGTTGCAGTAATCCAGTCTTGAAGTCACTAAGGCGTGGACCACCGTGGTCAGGTCCGATCGACTCAAGTACGGCCGCAGCTGGCGCACCAGCCGAAGCTGGGCAAACGCACCCCTGGCCACAGCCGCCACCTGGCTTTCCAGGGAGAGCTGTGAATCCAGAAGTACTCCCAAGCTGCGCACCTGTTCCTGCAGGGGGAGTGCAACCCCATTCAGAACGGGCAGATGACTCAGTACCTGCATCGAAGCTTTCCTGACCAGTAGGACCTCTGTCTTTTCTGGATTCAATCTCAACCTATTAGCCCTCATCCAGACCCCAACCGCCTCCAGGCAGCGCTCTAGGACTTCCACAGCCTCCCTGGAGCGAGATGGCAAGGAGAGGTAGAGTTGGGTGTCGTCAGCATATTGGTGACACCCAACTCCGAATCCCCGGATGATCTCTCCCAACGGTTTCATGTAGATGTTGAAAAGCATGGGAGACAGAATAGAACCCTGTGGCACCCCACACTGTAAAGGGCAGGGTGCCGAACAGGCATCTCCCAGCATCACCATCTGGGACCTGTCAGCCAAGTAGGAATGGAACCACTGCAAAGCAGTGCCCCCTAGTCCCAACTCAGCCAATCGGCCCAGAAGGATACCATGGTCGATGGTATCGAAAGCCGCCGAGAGGTCCAAAAGGACCAGCAGGGATGCACTCCCCCTGTCCAGTCCTCGGCGAAGATCATCCAGCAGGGCGACCAAGGCTGTCTCCGTCCCAAAGCCCCGCCTGAAGCCAGACTGAAAAGGGTCCAGATACTCCGTTTCATCTAGTATCCCCTGGAGCTGAGACGCTACCACCCGCTCAATCACCTTACCCAAAAAAGGCAGATTGGAAACTGGCCGATAGTTATTTAAATTGGAGGAATCCAAAGATGGTTTTTTCAGGAGGGGACGCACAATTGCAGTCTTCAGGATGCTAGGCATCACTCCCTCCCGCAATGATGAATTCACAATAGGTTCCACCCAGTCGGCCAGCCCAACCCGCGCAGATCGTAATAGCCAAGCTGGGCAAGGGTCAAGCGGGCACGAAGACGATCTCAAACTACAGAGGACCCTATCCACATCCTCAGGCTGTATGAGGTGAAAAGAATCCAAAACGATGGAATTGACAGATGCCGTAGGGACAACTTCTGGAACTGTTAAACCAGAGTCCAAGTCGTGGCGAATCTGAGCGATTTTATCTGCGAAGTGCCGTGCGATCTAATTGCAGCGGTCCGTTGAACACTCCAACTCACTTGCTACAGGAGCCGAGTGGAGCAGATCCCGGACAACTCGGAAGAGCTCCGCTGGCCGGCTACTCGCAGACGCAATGGTGGCAGAGAAAAACGCCTTCTTCGCTGCCATCACCGCCACGGAGTAGGCCCTAAAATGGGCTCTAGCCCGTGTTCGGTCAGATTCATCACAAGTTTTCCTCCACCGTCGCTCTAGGCGTCGGCCCAGTCGTTTCATTGCCTGCAGCTCCTCAGTAAACCAAGAAGCCGCCTTGGCTCGACGACAAGGCCGTGGCCGTTCGGGAGCGATCTGATCCAAGGCTCTAGCTGCCTCCCCATACCACAGGGCAGCCAGAGCATCAGATGAATCACTGACCCGGGAAGCTGGGAATTCCCCCAGAGCCCTCAGGAAACCATCCGGATCCATCAGTCTCCGAGGGCGGACCATACAATTCGGTCTCCCAGCTCTGCAGGGGTGATTAAACGTTGCCAGTCTAAAACTCACCAGATAGTGATCCGTCCAAGACAGAGGAGTGATCTTAATCTCCTCCATGGGCAGATCACCATCCCCATACCCACCAGTGAATACCAAGTCCAATGTGTGCCCCGCACCATGCGTTGGGTCCTTAATCCATTGAGACAGGCCCATGGTCGCCATGGCGGCCATGAAGTCCTGAGCCGCCGCTGTCACAGGGGCCTCGGCATGAACATTGAAGTCCCCCAGCACTAACAGGCGGGGGGACTCCAGTGCCACCGCCGAGATCACCCTGGTCAGCTCAGGTAGGGAAGCCGATGGGCAACCAGGTGGACGGTACACCAACAGCAATCCCATCCTGTCTCGCCCCTGTAGCACGATGCGGAGACACTCAAACCCGGCACACTGTGGGACAGGGTATCCGGTGAGGGAGATGTAATCCCGATAGACCACAGCAACACCACCCCCTCGCCCCTGTAGCCGCGGCTGCTGCATCACCCGGTATCCCGGCGGACACAGCTGGGAAAGGTTCACACCCCCAGCCGCATCCAACCAGGTCTCCGTGATGCAAGCCAGGTCGGCACCCTCCTCCAGGATTAAATCCCGAATGAGGGAGATCTTGTTATTAACCAACCTGGCATTTAATAGCAGCAATTTAAGGCCACAGGGGTTTCTCCCAGGCGCTCCCCAGGCTCCGGGGTTGGGGGAAGGCCTAGAAAGAGGGATGGTCTGCCTATGACCATCCCACCTTCTCCTGGAACGGCCAGGCCAGCCCCCACCGCCCCACCGCCATATCGCCCTCGGCCCGTTACACTTTTTATGGTGGCGCCACTACTCCCTCGAACATCCCAACACATCTTCCCGGAAAGGGCTCACACAACACAAACACACACTTAAACAAATATAACCCCAACACACGACAGTAACACTGCCTCCAGTGTCTCTATAGCAGTTTAAGGGGTAGGGAAAAACAACCAGGAAACCACCCAGACAAGAGGCGCTCTCACCAATCCCAAGTCCAGAAGGAATCCCACTGTCCCCTATACCTCCCACTTCTCCTCACCCCCTCTCACCAGGGTTACAGAAACTGAGAAGAACAGGGCCCTCCCCTTGTCGCTCAGAGGATAATCCCCTCTGGTGCTGCAGATGTTAAAAACCCCAGGATAATAACCTCCAAACCCAGAACATCCAAGTAAGGAGGTAAGTCTCTTCTCCAGGGCAATGTTCTCCAGGGCAATGTTCAATCTTATCATCTCATTTTTGACCACATCCAGCTTGCCTTGATTCATAGACCTCACATTCCATGTTCCTAAGCAGTATTGCTCCTTGCAGCACTGGATTTTCCTTTCAACCTCAGACACATCCACAGCTGGACGTCCTATTGGCTTTGGCCCAACCGCTTCATTCTTTCTGGGTCTACTTGGAATAGTCCTCCGCTCTTCCTCAGTAGCATATTGGACACCTTCCGACCTGAGGGGCTCATCTTCCGGCGTCATATCTTTTAGCCTTTTGGTACTGTTCATGGGATTTTCTTGGCAAGGTTACTGGAGTGGGTTGCCATTTCCTTCTCCAGTGGATCACTTTTAGTCAGAACTCTCTGCTACGACCTGTCCATCTTGGGTGTCCCTGCACGGCATAGCTCATGGCTTCATTGAGTTACGCAAGCCCCTTCGCCACGACAAGGCAATGATCCATGAAGGAGTTCTGGGGTTTAAAGATCTCCAAATAAAACTGGATATCAAGGGATGCTACAGTTCTTCTATATGAACTCCATTATTCTCTCAATTTCTGAAGTTCCATCCCCATGCTGATAGAATTGTAGCCAAAATGAGATACCCACAAGGAAGATGAAGCCATAGATAAGTCAAAGGTAAAACTTAGGGGTGTCTTTGAATTCTTGAAAACAACCAGTGATTGTTCTGAGGCAGGAACAGAAATTCTCCAAAGCAGGAAGAAAGAAAGCTATTTTACCACAGAAACTGAGCTATTCTCCAAATAGGAAGAAAGAAAGGTGAAGACGCTTATGGGAGTTGTAGGCTTTGTGGGTACAGTACTGTGCTTCTATAGCAGCAGCCCTCACAAAGACTACAACTCCCATAAGCGCCTTCACCTTCTTGTTTGGAGGATTGCTCCATTTCTCTGCTACTTCAGAACAAGGTAAAATAGCTCTGGCTTTTTTACCTACCCCCATGCATCCCACTTCTCAGCCCAGTCGTCCCCCCTCACCAAGCAGCAGTTCTTAGAAGCCTCATCATGTATAAGTCAACCCAGGTTTTCAGAATCAGTTTTAAGGCCTTTTTTATTTATACAGGAGTACTGTATATACAGTAAGTCCTGAAGTTCTTTGCTTGCTGGAGGGTTAAAGGGACAGAGTCAAGATTCCTGGAGTGGTGACACTACACATTGGAAAACATACTTCCTGCCATGAAACCTGGGGGGAAGTCTTTCCAGTTTGAATCTGAGTAGTACAAGTAGTACATTTGATTGAACCTGAGTAGTACAAGAATAGAAACCATTTTAGCTGTGGTTTAAGGCTCTGTGAAGGGGAGGGAGGGGCAAATGAGAGAGCACCAGAGAGAAGGAGAGAAAACACAAGACTGGAAACAGAGAGAGAGAGAGAGAGAGAGAGAGAGAGAGATAAAATCATAAATTAAAAAATAGAGCTGGGAAGGTTGAGAACAGAGAAAAGGCTGGCTCTGCCATGCAGAAGATTCCCACCCAGCACCACCCCCTTCAACCTAATAGCTGGATCCATCATGCAATATTTATCCTGAAGTAAGATCAATGAGTCCAGGGGAACTTACTCCCAGGAAGTCATGCTAACTGCAACATTTTATTATGGAACCCCTCTTGTTTACCATAATGAATTATCATACTACTTTTTGCATTTAAAATTCTGGCAGCTGTGATTGCAACTTATCTGTTTGGTCAAGATTTTTTTGTTTTTACCAGATTACAAGAATTACCAATTTTTTTAAAAAAAGGGAAAGAGAAAGAAAAAGAAATGAAAGCCCATTGATTATTATGACATGATGCTTTAGTGGTGGAAGCCTTCAGTCACTAGCTACTGAAAGGTTAATCATTTAAATATTTCTGAGAAAATCTAAGGGGACTACTAGATAAGATGATAGATAGATGGAAGGATGGGAAATATGAGAAAATTGTTGCATTCATTGCTAAAGGGCAAAAGCAAATTGCAATTATTGTCTTTTGTTCATGAACTTAGAGCATGTTTTGCATCGCCAAGCCACAGTAAGGATACATACATACCACCATAATGTAGGCAAACCCCTAGGCTTAAATGGATCGTGAGTGTTGTTTTTCCCCCCAGTAGTTGACACTGCTGGTATGCCTACATGCAAGATCCTTTCTGCACATAGGGAGGATTCAAAAAATTGTTTCCCTGAAACAGTCTGTAGTGGAACAGTCCAGAATTCTGCCACCTTAGTTTACCACTGTATAATATGCAGATTGGGTCAAGTTGCGAAACTTAAGGTGGAAGATGGGTCAGTTTTGCAACGTAAGCTTAAGACTGCAACTGGACTTGCATCTATACCTATAGGGAGAAACATAATCTTGTAGTGAGCCATTTCCCCCATTCCATGTTTTCTCCATTCGGAGGGCAGCAAATCCCTCCCATTCTTCCTACTTGTGCAAGCGGGGGAGAGCTGACACATTGTATGATAATTTTGTGCAGAACACTCAGTCATTCAGCATTAGCATGAGGTCATTAGGGAGGCCTACGGAGGGTTTCCCTCACCCCATCCCTACAACATGAGGCAATCAGAATTAGAAGAAATCTGTGAGCCTGACCTGGAAGGGGTCAGCTGCAGAAAGAATTGGCAGCCTGTTCCCCGTAGTGGGAGGACGACCCTAAAGCGTCTGTGAAACCTTCAAAGTCCAGCTGATGTAGAAGGCTTTGGAGCCCCGCTGATCTTTAGGGAACTGCTCCCTACCATGTCTACTTAAAATCACAACACTAGGTAAAACGTATTCCCTTAGCCACATAGTATCTTCTGTAAACTTATGTTTATATGGTAATATTTAAATTATGAAGCACTAGCCTTTCACCTACAGGATCTTGCCTTGATTAAAGTTCTCTTCCTATGGGAAATGAGTTTGGTGGCCTAAGCTGAGTCTCTAGTAGACAAAAGTCCTTATCTCTCAACTCCAAACACAAATTCAGTGCAACTTGGCACGACTGGAAGTCCCTGCTCAGGCAAAGACAAGGAATGAGCATATGTCAAGAGTAAATTATTTAAGTTATCCAACCAGTCGTGAATTCAAAGTAGAAACATCACAACTGGTGTGGGCGCTGATTGCCGCAAAAGCTGGAACACCCCCCCCCCCCATTTAGCATGTTTAGCTATATTCATGGAAAAAATGCCAGTTAGAGCAAGTTAAAGTACTGCAAAATAACCCAAACAACTGAGGTCAAAATGGCAATGTAGCAGCAGATGCTTGAAAGCCTTAGAAAAATACATTTCTCCCTACGGTCTCCCTATTGCC
Source organism: Plestiodon gilberti rubricaudatus (assembly GCA_026170595.1). Lineage (NCBI taxonomy): Eukaryota > Metazoa > Chordata > Lepidosauria > Squamata > Scincidae > Plestiodon > Plestiodon gilberti. Next base: position 60,223,360 of record JANXHW010000003.1, on the reverse strand, counting down.
ATACTAAGATACCAGGGAAAAATGAGAAATAATCCGGAGAAGGGGACAGCCAGCTGCCACTGTCTGGGAAACAAATGTTAAAAGCTCCATTCTGCAGCCCTCTGTGTGCATATTAAGGGAGCACATGGACTTCTAATGACCCTGCTGCACATGCGCATGTGTGTGGGAAGAGAGATGTTTAGACATCTGTTAAACTACTGCTATCTAACCCAAGACCTTGGGATAGGGTAGGATGAAGATAAAGGAATAAAATACGAGAACAGCCAGGTACTTTTTTTTTTCCTTTTCAGGCAGCCCCCTTCTCATGCCTTGTATCAGTTTGCAAGATACCTTTGAAATAGACATAGGGGTAGGGGCTGCAGATCAGTGGGAAAGCGTGATCAACCCCTTATATAGACATAAAATGACTTACTAGATTAGGATGCAATCCTATGCACTCTTTCCTGGGCAGAGGCGTCGTTACGGTGGGGGCGGTGGGCCCCAAGCGGCGTGTCGCAGGGGGTGTACTGGCCTCTGGATCCGGTGTTCCATCCATGTTGGCTCATCTTCAGGTTTGGCCCTCCCGCCTGCCCTGGCGCCAGTTGGCTCCAAAAAGTAGCCAGACAGCGCTGTGTGTGTTTGTGTGTGTTTCCGTGCCACGGCAGCGCACGAGGATGACGCCACGCTCCCCCAGGGCAAAAGTGCCATTTTTTCTCACCACTCCATTGCATGATGCACCTGCTGGACTTCTTTCTTCTGTTCAAGGGACAGTAGCCTTGTCTTGCTTTGCATCTGCATGTCCTCATGTGCTACAAAAAACCACAACCACAAGTTCTGCAGGTGATTTTTCTCTCCATTTCCCATGCAAAACATCTACTTAAACAGGGGTGATTCCACAGGTGGGATCTGGTTGGGTATGTGCTGGAGGCCCATGTCCATGCTAGGACCCACACCTGCGCCTGGCCAACACCTTAGGCAGTGAGGGGCTGCTGCTGCTCTTCACCACCGTCCAGCAAACTAGGGCCCCTGGGGATGATTGTTGGGGACCAGCGGACTATCTTCTTCCACCAGTGCCAATTAATCATCCTCACATGTCCTGTCCCCCAATGCTTCATTGGGGCTTGGGGCATCCAGGAACGGTTAAAGTAAGGTACTGGGGGAAGAAAGTGGATGGCCAGTTGCTGCTGTCTTTCCCCCACTGGCCCCTGGTTAGGTTCCCCATTGAGTACCCAGCTGGGAAAACTAACAGGGAATTGGGCAGCAAATGGGTGAGAGTCCTCCTTCACCACTGTCACTGTTGCTGTGGTTGGCAACAGGAAGTAGTACTTGTTTCCATCTGCTTCCTGGTTCCCAGAACACCATGGGGGTAGGTGGCCCACACACATGTGACGAAACACCTACAAGGCTTTTGCCCCAAGTTCCTAAACCTCAAATATTAGATCGCAAAAAGCAGGATATGATGCAGAAATTAAAATGCTGTCTTCAAGAAGCTAACTATTGCTCCCTATGCAACGTTTGTATTGTTTATTCATGACAGGTCTTGCCAGTGTTGTTGTAGTCTAGATTGGTGAGTTCCTTACTTCTGAATAATATTGTCAGCTTCATGATGTATCTCCATATACAACAGTGCAGAGGATTTAGACCCAATCACATGGTGCTTTATTTTTAACTAAGTGATTGAACCCTCAGTAGTACTGTTCTAAAGTAAAAAAAAATATGGAGGACTGGAACCTTACACACAATCTTGACCAGGGGTTCTCAACCCCTTCCTTGTCAAGTACCACCTCTGGCGCCACTCTCCTGCTGCGTACCACCGGACGTTACTTCTGGGTTTTCAGAGGCCAGAAAACACTGATAGGAGGCTCTGGGCAGGTGGGAGGGGCCTTCTCAGCATTCCCAAGAGGCTTGGCCAAAGGCAGGAGCCTCTCAGGAGCGAAAATGCTCCACCAAAGCACCACATCGGAGCGGGGGTCTGGCGCTCCGAGTGGTCCGAGTACCACTAATGGTCAGCCGAAGTACCACTGCTGGTACTGATACCACTGGTTGAGAACCCCTGATCTAGACCATTGCTTAACACACCTGCCTGCAGTGCCTTTGCAAGCATGCTAACATAATTCTCTGCTACCGGTTGTCTTTTCTGCTATTGAGCAGCTGTAGGGCCAGGTCTTCACCCTGGACCGTAAAACTCTTTCTTGGCCAAGATACTCGGCAATAGCCATCTGCTTCTTCCCTATAAGTTCCCGTCTATAATCCCAGCACTTTGCTCCTGAGAAGATGGATGGCTGTTTCATTACAGAACAGCATCTCTTGTCAAACTCTGAATTACTGATTATAAAGAAATATCAGTTCTGGTTTGAAGGGTTGTTTGAGCAGCACTCCTTGTTTTTATCAGCATGACTGTTTAGTGCAACATACACAAGGTGGGGGGGGGAGAGAAAGCGGGCCAGAGGGGGGGGCGCAGGAGAGAGGCATCAAACCTGGCTGAAGAGCTATGGGTTTGCAATACCCTACCCATACAAACAAGCCCCTACTGCAGTTATAGACGGCAGAAATAAAAGGGAGCTTTTTGGCTCACAGCTATAAAAAAAATTATCATAGTGATGAAGTTCCTCTGCCATCAACAGAGCTGTGATAACGTTGTTTGATGATGATTTTCCCATGAATGTTAAACAGCTGCCACAGCGGAGGGAAAGGAGCTTATCTGCACCTAATACTGATCTCTAATTCCTGCCCTTCTTGAACCATCCATTTTCTAACAGCATTAACTGGCAAATTTACATCCCATCTTAATGCTGCTAAAGAGGACAGGAGATGAAGAGTAAATGACAGGAGTGTAATGAGGATGGCTTTTTTCTCCTTTCTCTTTAATGGCTGAAGATTTACACAATTGTCTGTAAGCTTATATAGAGAGCTTACCTGAACCTTTTGCCAGCATGGATTCAACTTACAGGAGCTTTTGTTAACTAAATACACATAAATATTTTTAAGGAGGTTTAATATTGTGACTTCAAAGAAAGCCAAATGACAAGATGAGAGACAAAATTATTATTGTTATTTTTAGTGTTTGGAGTGTGTATGTAAAAAAAAATGCTATTTTTATATATCCAAAAGCAATAGCTGTGCATATGTGGGCATGTACACACACAGGCTGAGCATTAATAAACTTTCCCTTTTACTAAAAAAAAATACGACGGAAGGGGAAGAATAGGCTTTTCAGGTTGCTAAATGTTCATCAGAATTATCTCTCAACCTCAGCAATCAATGGTTATCCAAATACATTATGTAGAGCTATGTTTCATGTCATGTCATGGATTCCTTTCTGATCATGTAGGCGCCATCCAAATGTGAGATGTTTCACTGCATGCTGTAAATGAGTGGCTACATGGGATTCTCTAATCCACAGTAGTACAATAACAGCACCTGGTTTAAATGAAAACAGTGGTAGTAAATCCAGGCTATAGTTTCTGTTGAAATAAAAGAGTTCAAGATGTTGTGAGCTAAGAGTAAGATAATTTTAAAAAGCAATTTTTTAAAAAAGTGTTATGCCAGTACAGTATACTTTTATGTCATCCATGGATTTACTAATTAAAATCAGTGTTGGATTCAAACCCAAAACCAATGCTATATGCATACAGGTAATCATGTTTTGATGTTTTCAATTATGGTAAGAGCTCTATTGTCAAACCCACTGACAGCCCAATCCTAACCAACTTTCCAGTACCAATGCAGCTGCAATGCAGCCCCGAGGTAAGGGAACAAATGTTTCCTTACCTTGAGGGGACCTCCCTGACTGCCCCTCCACCACAGAATGCAGTGTGTGCCCTGTTGGCACGGCTGCATCGGTGCTGGAAAGTTGGTTAGGATTGGGCTGTTAGTCAAATTTTATGAATTTTCAGTTTCTACCAATGATTGCATAAGGTTTTTTCTACCACTGATAGAAGAGTTCTCTTTTCCTTCGTTGCAAATGCATCAAAGTGAACACCAGTTTTCAGGCATGAATGCAATTGGTCTCTCTGTTGAGGTGTGTGTTTGGCTTGAGATGGAAACATGAGATTAATCAGGTCCTTTCATTCAATTAAGCATCATCAAGATGAAACAGAGTGGGCATGAATGAATCCCAAGGGATCAGCAATTCACTCATTCTTTTGGGGTCTCGTTTCATTTCACTTCCCTTAGAGAGCAGCAGGAAGGAGAGAGAGAGAGAGAGAGAGAGAGAGAGAGAGAGAGAGAGAGAGAGAGAGAGAGAGAGAGAGAGAGAGAGAGAGAGAGAGAGAGCGAGAGCAAAAATGACGAGTCTTCTCCAGTCTTGATCTCAGACACATTCAAACCCAAACTGCCAAGAATCTGATCATACTTCTTCACACAGAAAATTGCAATCAGGGTGGTAAGGAGAGGGATGTGCAGGCACTAAAATAAAACATGACATGACCATGTTCATTCTGTCTTCATTACTCTGTTGGAAAGGAAGGAGAAATGTTACAGGTTTGTGCTTTGTACAACCACCATCCCACCAACCCCCACTAGCGTCACTGGAGTGTGGCGGGGGGGCGGGCCGCCAGGGGGTGACGCGCGCCAGGGGGTGACGCACGTCGCCCTCCGGACGCTCCGAGGCCGACCCGGGAGCTGGCCTCGGAGCGTCCTACCCCGCCGGCGCTCCAGGGCCTTCTGAAAGAAGGCCCATGCAGTGAGTTAATACGGGTATTTTTTACAATTTTCGCGCATGCGCAGACCATTTTGAGGGCAAGATAATTAGTGCATGCAAGTGTTGGAGTACTGATATGGTGGTTCAGTTTTCTGCAGAGCAGTTTTTAAATGAACTGTTTCAGGAAAGGTCAAGGCAAGATGCCCTCAAAACGGTATCTGCGCATGCACGAAAATTGTAAAAAATACCCGTATTAACGCGCTGCATGGGCCTTCTTTCAGAAGGCCCTGGAGCGCCGGCAGGGTCGGACGCTCCGGGCACCCGGGGCAGGGTGCAGCCGGGTTGCCCCCCCAAATCGCGGCGCGGCCTATGGCCGCGCCAATATCAGAGCCTCACTAGGGTGACGCACACACCCTGCCTTGGGGTGACGCGCGTCCTAGTGACGCCACTGCCAACCCCACACTGTTTTCAGTTGTGTTTAGCGTTTTAATTCCAGCAGTATTCTTCTCTTGAGTTATTTGGCGTTTGCTTTGCATATAACCAGAGCATTTATTCTTACTCAGTTTTCTTCCAATCTGACCCCACCCTATCTTCCTTATACTCTACTTTCATATTATCCTGAGATTGTAAAAGTAGATTTGCTTTGGGGTGCTTTTAAGGGGGCTTGCCTTGGCTTTTCCTGAAACAGTTAATTTGAAACCAGTTCTAGAAAGAACCAAACCATCATACCACCCCAGATTATTCTATCTTTCCAGCATATGGGAATTGGTGTTTTTAGGCCCACCTGCCTTGACCTTTCCTGAAACAGTTCATTTAAAAACTGCTCTGCAGAAAACTGAACCACCATATCAGTACTCCAACACTTGCATGCACTAATTATATTTTAATATTAATCAGTGGCTGTATTGGGGACTTCTCTTTTCATGCAAGGCATGGCAAGGCAGTTGTTAGTTAATTTGAAATCTGTTTTCTAAACAACAGATCTATCCAACCTAGTTATTCTTTATTCTCTGTTTTGTTACATTATTCAGAACGTATGAGATTGTATGCAAAGAACTGGTCCCCACTAAAACTGTGTTGCCTGCAATACACGCACCCAAATACACACATGCAAACACGTTTTAAGCAGTGGCATAGTTACCACTAGGGGGCCTGGGGCAGCATCGCGTGCTACCAGGGGCGGGATTCAGTGACGCACCCCCGGGCAGCATCACTGAATCACGCCCCCACCAGCGCCGTTTCCGGCCGGAACACAGACACCCGGGCTTTTTCGGTTGGGATAAAGCTACAAGGAGCCCAAGCGGGAGGGCTAAACTTTGCAGCCGTGGCGGAGGAAAAAATGCCACTGCGGCTGCTTTTGCCGCGCGCACCCCCACTTGCTGCCTGCCGCCCCCCCGCCACACCATCTATTGCTACGACTCTGATTTTAAGGCAAGTGAGACCAGTGTCTGTGTGTGAATCTGTACATTCACAGTCAGTACAATGAATAGCAGACAAGGAGTTTCTATGCATGGGTGTGATTGCTAGAGTTTTTCTTAATATTTATCATTGATTAATGGCGCAATCCTGTGTAGGCCGGTGCAGGGTGTCGCAAAAGTGCCGTAAAACACTTTTGTGGCACCCGGAGAGTAAGAGCCGCCGGCTCTCACACATGTACACATACATAGACCCTCAACCTCTGTCTTCTTCCCAGGCAATTAAACTTGTTAGGCTGTGCTAGTGCTTGGACCTGGATGAGACTTCTTCTGAAGAGGAGGAGCAAGATCCTATGGCAGGCCCATGATGAGCAGCCCCATTGGTCTCCCTCAATGACAGGCTCAGGCTAAAGCTCAGGTCTGGCTATGTACCTGTATGGCAGCTTGAGGCCTCCATCTAGCAATTCAGGAGGAGAAGGTAAGCGCCTCATGTGTGCCCTAGATCAGAGCCCTGAGAAGATCCATGAAGAGGCCTTCAGGTCTACTGTAAAACCATGAAGGTCATAGCTGCTTAGTGCTAGTAGTACAATAGTGTCCTGGGGAAACTCCTCACCTATCTTTGTGGGCCCAGCTGTGACTTCTTAGAAGCTGCTGGCAACTCCCCTAGTGGTCCAGGCCTCCTGGCAAATTTTCTAGTCCACATTTAATTCACTAGCCAACTTACTATGTGATATTCTTATTTTTATTTGTATTAGAGAAAAAAAAGTACTTTGGGATGCAATTCTATACACACTTTCCTAGGAGTAAGCCCCATTGAATTTAAGGGACTTATTTCTGAGTAGTTATGCACTGGATTGTGCTGAGTGCTGTCAAAATCTGATCTCGACCACACAGTAGTAAATCAATGTGAAGCGAAAGATGGTATGAATCCATCAATAAAGTGTGGGTGTATAGCATATCTTGCACAAATACTGTGGGGTTTTTTTAGTGCTTTTGTGCTTTGATGTTTTCTTTGTACAAATCGTGGGGAGGGAGAGGGTTGTATGTGCAAAAATCTCTTGTCAAAACTAGGAAATGGATCAGTGCCTTACATATATCTTCTAGAATCTAGGCTAAAAACCTCAAAAATAAGTCTGGCAGGGTTAAAAGTCTTGCAGGGTGTGTGTGTGTGCGCGCGCGCACGTGCAGTCATTTTACTGTAAGTTCATAGAAAGGAGGTCCATCTTATTTAAAAAAAAACATAAATGAACAAACAAAATGTTTTTTTTCCAGTTTCAGAAGGGAAATGCTGACACACCTTTAAGTACAAAATCCCAAATGCCATACAAATTGCTTTAGTACACCCTGGTGTTCCTGATTCTGCTGTTAGCACTAAGCCCTACAAAGCAAGATGGGAAAGATGATGTAGCACAAGCACAGTTAATCAAGGTGAATCCCCCCCTTCCTCTACTGATTATATGAAGTGAGGATAGATTTCTGTAGCCTTATATGAGAAGAAAGATACTGTGAAGATAACATCTAAACCCGTAATAAGAAAAAGAGATTATGTTAACTGTTGCTTAAGATGTTCCTTTGTGTCAGAGAAACAAATAAACTGAAGGCTTTGAAAAATCAAAGGGCAATTTAATGTTGCAGTTCTGTGCAGACACAAAAGAATCTCAGAAGGAGTGGTCTCCTCCTGTTGCAGGTAGATCACAGAACTCTCACTGTTTTTGGCATGTCAACAGTGACGCCCTGCTACAACCACCAAATACCAGCACTAGGGATAAATGGCTGTCCAGCTGGCTTTATCTTTTGAAACGGGATTAGATGCCGTTTTTTCAGCTTTACACTGAGAGAGGGAGAAGAGTATTCCAAGAGTGCTGTTCTGGAAGATGAATACTCCATTGTCCTGAAAACTTCCAAATGGAATCACAAGCAAATGAGCAAGGAAGGTAGGAAGGAAGCTGCCTTAGAGCTATCCATAAGTCAGGTAATTGGTCCCCCTAGGTCAGGAGTTCTCAACCTCTTCTCGGTCGAATACTATCTCCAGTGCCATTCTCCTGCTGAGTACCACCGGAAGTGACTGGCAATGTCATCATCACCCGTTACGGCTGGGTTTTCAAGTTTTTGGAGGCCAGAAAACACAGGTAGAATGCTCTGGTTGGGTGGGAGGGCCCTTCTCAGTGTTACTGAGAGGCTCGGCCAAAGGCAGGAGCCGCTCAGGAGCGAAAACACAGCGCTGAAAGTGCCGCATTGGAGCAGGGTTCCAGCTGTCCGGTGGTCCGAGTACCAGCAACAGTCAGCCGAAGTACAACTTGTGGTACAAGTACCACTGGTTGAGAACCCCCGTTCTAGATTAGTACTGTCACCACAGACTAACAGCACCTCTCCAGGGTTTCAGACAGGGGCCTTTTCCCAGCCTTACCTGTAGTTCCTGGAGCGAGGCCTTCTGTATGTCAGGTATGTGGCCTACCAGATGAACTATGACTAGGATTACCAGACGTCCCGGTCCGCCCGGGACACTCCCGGTATTTCAGGGCTCATCACGGGCGGGGTCGTGGCTGCCGCCATTTATCTCCTGGATTGCCGCGCACAAGCGACTCGGGAGCCCTTCATTCTGAAGGGCTCCCAGGCTGCTTGTGCGCGGCAATTCTTGAGCAAAATGGTGGTGGCGGCAGCGACAGCAGCAGCAGCGACGGCTGCAGGAAAAGTGGCAGCGGCCACAGTAAGGGGGTAAATAATTTTTAAATAAAACAAAAAACCCATTGAAAGAAAGCAAAACCCAAAAACATTTTTGGTGCTCCCCCCCCAAAATCAGGGAGGTCCCTGGATTGGGTCACCAAAAATATGATAAGCCTAACTATGACCCTTCTGCAAATTATGTCCCCTACCGCATCTACTTGTGGCCATTCTCATGGTCATTCTGATGTCCTGGTGTAGTGCTGGTGCTGAGTGTAGCGTAGTGGCTAGGAAACTGAGAAGTGTTGCAGTAAGAGGGGGGGAAGCTTATTCCTTCCCCAAATACCACTGAATCATTACTGTAAGTAGATGTCTGTCATCTACTCAGCTGGTGAAAAAAATTAACTTTAAAATAAACACTAAATTAAATTAAGATTTAAAGTAAACATTGGCTTTGGAGACCATGTTGCAAGAGGACCAAAACCCACTGACCACCCTGCCATAGCTGGTGGCATAGCCTTGACTGGCAAGGAATTCATACGTGATGCAGCAAGGTGGACACATTGCACCTCCCAGGATACCTTAGAAGAGAAGGCCTTTCCTCCATACGCAGCCTACCCATCGGAGTTCCAGGCATTGTGTTGGAGATATGGCCATACACTACCATTAATATTGGCTGTAGCAAGTCAATTACCCATACTAGTAATACTGAGCAGCATTTGTATAGCTCTCTGAAGTGTTCAAAACACTTCACATCGTATTTCACTTCACATGTATTAACTTGCTGTTATCCTTATAACAACCCTGTATGGTAAGTTGCATTATGCCCATAATGCAGTTGCACAGTTGAGGCTGAGAGGGGGTGACTTGCCCAAGGTCATCTAGTGAGAATTCATGGCAGGGGCAAGATTTGAATCAGGGAAGTCCAGATTCATGGCTCAGTTGCTTAGCCCCTATACTATTCCAGCTTCATGAAATGCTGTAACAGGTTAGGAGGGGTGGAGGGCAGTTCTCAAAACCTGAGCTTTCATGGTATGCTGGGGAAAAATATTTAATGACTTAAAAATACCTCTTCTCTAATGAAAGAGGAGTTGAAGATTTCAATCTATCCACTTCAGGGCGCGCAACGTGCATGGAAGTGAGTTAGAAACAGTTGCTCACATGAAAAACCGGTTCTACAACCGTTGAACGGTTTTGTCACGTTAGTCTCCCCCTTTGGTGTGCAGGCAGCTCCCACTGTGCCTGCTGATAAAGGTGAAGCATCTCCACCCCCACTGCTAACGTTAAGCTGACAAATCAACTTCCAGAGTCCTATGAGACTCTGCTGAGCTCTCCAGAGAGGCACAAAGGCTACTGATGTTTATGTCACACTTCAAAAATGCTCTCATTTTACTCAGGAGATACAAGACTTTTTTTTTTTTTTGGATTAATTTTTTCCCTAACTTTTGCATCCTCTTGGGCAACATAAATATATAAAAATCAAAGCAATCTCTCTCTCTGTCTCTGTCTCCCCTTTCCTTTCTCCCCACATCAATTTCACTGTGCTCTATTTATATTTAAGAAATGGACTCTGTGGCACTCCTGGATAAGAATTTGGAAGTGGTGTACAAGTGAATAAAATACTCTACAACATTGAGGTGCTGACAGCTTTATGTGTGACGCCTTAAGCCGGTGACAGACCAAGCCCGTGGTCCGGGCGGTGCGTGCGTTGCTCCGGCTGCGTTGCCGCACCGGACGCACGCTAGGGGGCTGGATGGGACGTTACTACTAAGAGGAACTTCCCTCTTCTCTCCCCCTTCTCTCCCCCCCTCTCTTTCGCTCACTCGCTGCTCGATCCTCGCTGCGGATCTCCCCTCAGGGAAGAGAAGAGGTCAGGACTATTGGGGACTGCACAAAAGAGAAACGCTTGTGTGTGTGTGTGTGTGTGTGTGTGTGTGTGTGTGTGTGTGTGTGTGGTTACTAAAGCCACAATATAAATGGCAGTAACTATCGCAACTTGCGATAGTTACTGCCATTTATATTGTAGCTTTAGTAAACACACACACACACACACACAAGTACAGATGAGTTTCTCTCTGCAACTAGCGAGGGGGAGAGGGGACCTGCAGGGGGGAATCAGCAAATGACAAGACGCTCGAAGGTTTGAAAGGCATGCTCGCTCGTAGTTACCCCAAGCGAGGAGAAAAATGGCTGCTTTATGAAAACATTCTGCCCCTCTTTCCCTTTGATTGACTTTTGCTTCCTTTCCTTTGATTGGCTCTGGCTGCTCTGTGTCCCGCCTCCAGGGGGCTGGGACACGGACGGAACGGGACAAACGTTGCCAGAGCTGGGCTTGGGGCAGCTGAAGCGTTTACGCGCCCGTGGCTGACGACGTCTGACGGCGGCTGCCAGGAGCAGAAACGGAGCCATGTCACACGGTGCCGCACAGAGCACGGGCTTGGTCTGTCACCGGCTTTATGCAACATGTTTCACAATGTGTTGCACAAGTGCAAAGCCAAGTCAGGATTCCCTTTAGGTCCCTGTGCACCAGAACTTTGCACAACCCCTTCCAAATATACATGCATTCCATTATTCATGTGGAAAGAGAATTTAGGATGTAAACCACTGTAGCTACCATAATAAGTGCGATCAGGTGTAACCAAAAAGCAAGATTATTTATTTCCTTATTTCATTTGCACCCCACTTTTTGACCCCCGAGTTCACAAAGCACTTTACATCATTCATAAAATTCAACTGTTTTAAAATGCAATTAACTGTACACTTTAAAAATTAAACCATCAAAGAAATGGATCCATAGAAACAGATTGAAATTTGAAGATATTGAACTAAAAAAAAAAAAACTGAAACAAAATAATTCCACGCAGGGAGAATGTTTAGTTCCTCAAAAGACTGGGAAAGGAAGCTATAGGAGGGTCAACCCTGAGCTTATCCAAGAGCAGTCATGTGACATTGTCTTCATGTCTCTCTGTGACCCCTCTTTCACAGACACGGGGGGGGGGGTGCTGAAGTCCTGCTGAACCACAGTCCAGCTGAACCAGGGCTATCTTTGATAGCTTCTCTCCCTCTTCTTGCTTTATGACTGTAGCCCAAAATAAGTTTCTAAAAATGGAGGACTCACAAAAATGGATGTGTTGTGGGTTTTCTTTTGTTTGTACGCAATACCTTGTCTGTGGCGATATCTCACTGTGGCTGTACAGGATAGCATTGTGGCAGCAGGTTCTGGCCTCCCAGCCTATGCGCACTGAGAACATCTGCTGAGAGCCTGGCCCCCATATATACATCTGGGTGACTTGAAACACTGATCAGAAAGTCAAATGAATGTATGCAGATCAGGACAGAGCCTGCTGCTGCCTCGCCCCTCACCTTGGTGCACTCATTCTACACAGAGAGCATTTCTGAAAAAGGCTGAGGAAAAGGCCTCTGCAGTTGCAGGTTATTGGAAGATGATGATGTATTTCCTGCAGGAGCAAAAGGCAGCCACATCAATAGATAAAACAATGCAGTATCATTAAAGCAATCAACAGAAATGCTAGAATCCCAATAAAAAAAGCAACCAAAGAAAGATGGGAGATTACCGTTTATGTATTTGGCTGTTTACTAAGTTTATATTCCACTTTTATTACAAATTAGAAAAACCCACCTCAAACCACTCAAGATGGTCTACAATAAAATAAGAAATAAAACAGCAAGAATAGCAACTAAAAAAGCCATCAAAAGGGACGAACCCAGCCACCCACATCCTAGAAGGCAATTTAGAGGGCTGTGTTTCTTGCAAAGGCCAATCTAGCTTCTAAATATGAAAGAACTTGGAACAGGGCATGATGTATAAGACTATGATGTTCTCAAATGAAAGACCAGTCTTTATGATGATAATTTAAAAAATTCCTTAAAGCTTTGGCTACCTGGAAACCCATCGTTGTGGTTAACTCCTGCAAATGTACAGTATTTTCAATGACTGAGCTTATGAGCAGTTTTTGTTCCCTTGACAAGATGTCACTGGCATGGAAATATGTGATAGTAGGACAACTTAGCAGCAAAGGGAAACTCATAAACAATGGCGTTGTTGGAGCGTGGCGGGGGGCGGACCGCCAGGGGGTGACGCGCGCCAAAGGGTGACGCGCGCACCCCCGCGCGTCACCTCCGTGACGTGCGTCACCCGCACGTCACTGTCCTCCGACTCCGGACGCTCTGAGGCAGCCCTTTGCCCTCAGAAAATGTACTGTGCATGCGTGAAAAACGGAAAACTTTCCGTTTTGAACCAGCGGACCTTCAGAAGGCCCTGGAGCGCCGATGGAGCCGGCCGGCTCCCCGGCCTTGAGTGCGGGGGGGGGTGTTGGGGGGGTCACCCTAGGGTGGGGGGGTGACGCACACCCCCCTGCTCTAGGGTGTTGTGCGTCTAGTGACGCTAATGCTCATAAAGAAACAGGTTTCCGGGTTTAAAGGGAAACTCCTTTGTCTGATCACAATCCTGAGTCCATATGCGCACTACAAGAGGTTCCTATGTTTAGAGGGTTTTTTTTTGTGTGATTCTATGGTGGTAGAAAGAAGCCATAAATAAGATTATCAAGATCAGATCAAAAGAAATTGTTCTCAGTGGGATAAGAGTAGTTCTGTACCCACTACCTCTCTTCCAGTGTTATTGAGCCTCTACAAAGATCCTGTTATTGAGGCCAATAATTTAGTAAAACTACTCTCATACAAATCCACATCTCTGTGTGCTGCCTGCATTATATCAGATCACATGCAGCCGACTGTCTGCTTTGGTAGATTATGGGATACTTCAGGCAGGGGGCAGAGGCTCAAACCTGGATGTGTACAAACGTCAAATGGCTGGCTTATCCTTGTCTGAAATCGATGTAAATTATGGCCTTCTTCGTTTTCTTCATTTGTTTCTTTTGCTACTCCTTCCAAGACCTCCATCATCTTCATGTGACAGGATTTACTCTTGGAAAATCATTTCTGATCTTAAAAACTCTTTCTCTTTTAAACCTACTTCTTTTATCCTTAATGTTTGATTCACGTACCTCAAGATTTGGTCATATATCTGGGGTAGATATGCCATATTTTTATTCAGAGGGTCAGAAAAAGAACAAAGCAGCTTTATCATGACTTCCTAAGGAAGTGAAAGTTCTGAAAACTTTGTACACACATTCTCAAACTACCGAACTACTGCTGAGAAAAACATTACCCACAATAAATGAAAGTTTAGTAAATGAATCCAAACATGAAATATATCTACATGTGTTTGTGCAGCACATCACACCTGTGTGGTACGATCTGCACTGGTTGCTGGCAGTTCAAGGTAGCGGTCATAACTTTGAAGGCCTTCGTCAAGAGATTTAGAAAACCAAAAATCCATCTTTGGTCTGAACTCTGTTTTGACAGGCCAGGAACCATTTTGGTGTAGCTGTGAACTGTTGTGCCTTGCTATACTAGGGGAAGACCTTCTCAGTAGATTCCTAGGCCAGCCACCTCTCTTATGTGCTGCTATACTTCAAGGTTGCAAGAAGGTAGGCGCTAATTTAGGGATCGACCACAGCTGAGATTTTCATCTTGGGAGAGGGAGAGTAAGGTTGCATTAGCCAGTGATGTCAGTGTTCTGGAAGGTTTGGATAACCTAGGATTGAAAGGTAGCATCTCAGAATGCATCCTGGGACAAGACTGGGAGGAGGGAAGAGCCTTCACGTGACCCGGAAGTGGGTCGTTAAGCTTGCAGAAGTCCTGCGGAGGCTTGAAAATGGTGTGGTTTGACCACACCATGGGTGTGTGTGTGTGTGTGTGTGTGTGTGTTTCTTCCTTTTAACAGCTTTTTGAGCGTGAAACCCGCAGATCCGGGACCTGTGGTAAGTCAAATCTGCGGATCCCAGATCCGCAGATAGAAAGGGTCCACTGTACTTGTTAATAAATAAATTAAAATGTTTTTTTCCTAGATATCCACTTTTTAAGTCTCACAAAGCTAGGTGGTTCCCAATAAGAGTGTTGTTTTAAAAAGTGGGTCCTGGTGCTAAAAAGTTTGGGAACCACTGAACTAGATAATTTGAAGTAAATTTATGTCTATTTATAACATAATGGTGCCAGTTTATCAGATATGCTAGACTATCAGGAGGTATCAAGAGGGTCAGGGAAAGGCCAACATGGAGGAAGTGGTGGCCTGTATAAGGCTGAGGCACCCCCAATGTCTCCAGGTGGCCACAGAAGCACAGAGCAAGCCTCTCAGGGCAGATGGATTGTAGCAGCCATTCTGCAGGGGCGTGCACATGCAACTGACCCCGCTAGGCTGCCACTGATGCCAAGCGCATCCAGCACCTCTTCAGCCTCATGGTGGCCAAGGAGCTGGGCAGGAGGAGTGTGGAAGGCCAGTGTGCAGGAAAGGAAGGCACCACGTAACATACTCACCATAAGCTGAGGAAGGGAAAGGAGAGCTGAGGTTCAATTCATGTGGATGCCAGACGATCAGGAGTGTCATATAATTGGATGATGGATTACCAGAAGTCAATTCTGTGTGTGTGTGTGTGTGTGTGTGTGTGTGTGTGTGTGTGTGTGTGTGTGTGTATGCGTGTCCTTGTACTCTCAAGAACAAATTAATGCCATTCCTTTTGAATATCCTGTAGAAGAACAGTAAAGAATACACAGGGAAGATATTGACATATTTCACAGGTGTGTACAGAGGAACAGGTATGTTCAGAGGAACCATCAAAATTTTAATAATAAAGTGTATTTTACGACAGAGTTCTCCCGGCAGAATGATTGTTTTGAACTCTAAAATCTAGACACGTCGAGAGAATCTAAGAACGTATGAACTGAATACAGTTTTGTGAAAGGGGTATAAAGACTCAACTGAATTACAAGTATGACTTGCATTTCTTTACTTCTAGTTTCTTTTCATTGGCCTTTATACTGGTATACTGGTATTATACTATATTGATAAGCAAACTTCAGTTAACTGGCAACTCAGTTGCTGAAATTTTGACTGACACCATGCATGAAAATCACATTAGCCTGCTTGTAAAAACCTTCTCTGGCTACCTGTACAGTACAGGATTACTTGTAAAGACCTAGTTATTAACTTAGAAGACCTTAAATTGACTTGGTTTTTCAATACCTCTGAGACATTATGGGACCATATGTACCCCTGGCCATTTTACTTTGGCCTCAGTCAATTGGATTACTTCTTTCTGGCTGAAGACATTGAGCCACAGGGCAGTTTTAGTGTTTGCTTCCACCTTGTGAAATTCATTAACCAAGGAGGTCAGAATGGCTGACTTTCTGACATGCTCTCAATCTAAGATCAAGTGGCACCTTTTCCACTCTTTAGCATCTGCAAACCTTATGTATTTCAGGGTGTTCCGAGTGCTTTCTAGATTTTTTTTGGGGGGGAGTCTCATTTTAAATTGTACATTGTATTGAAAATGTTACTTTTTAAAGGTAAGAGACATATGAAACAAAAATGAAGATCACATCATCACCATCATCGATTAAGGCCAAATCTGGTGATACATCAGCTCAATCTGCTACAAGCATGCAGATGGGAGCAAGAAGATTGCACCTGCCCACTCCATCCACCTGGTACACTGGCCCCACCCTCAATGTCCTTGGATGTCCACATAAGGCCATTTGAATACAGACTGTATACATTCTATTCAGTGGGGGGGGGCTGAATTTGCAGAGCCGGCTTTCCTGGATAAAATTCACTGGACGCACAACTATAGCTAATCAAGAAACAGTGCATAAGTATAGCTCGCATTTACAGGGATAGCGTCAAGAAGGCCAAATCACAAAATGAGCTGAGGTTTGCAAAGGATAGAAGGCAACAATAACAACAAAATAATGTTGGGGTTGTGTCAGAAAACAAGAGAAAGGCCAAAGAAGCTTAGGGAAGATGGCAAAGTGGTTGTGTATGACTGAGAGAAGGCAGAGCTGCTCAATTCTTATTTTGCATCTGTCCCACAAGGGAAAGGTGGCCCAACCTTACAATAGTGGCAAGGGTGTGTGTGTGTGTATCTTGATTTAAGACAAGTAGTGAGATGGCAAGGAAACATCTAGTTACTTCAAATGAAGTCCCCAGGGTAGCGAAGGGGCTTGCGAGTGTGATCTCTGAGCCACTGTGTGTAATCTTTGAGAATTCCTGAAGGATGGTGAGGTGCCAGAGGACTCAAGATGAGCAGATGTTATCCCTGTCTTTAAAAAGAGGGGAAAGGAGGATATGGGAAACTACTGTATACACTACAGTAGCCAGGAAGGGGTGGTATCAATGGCAGCAGTGCTGCCAGTGTCCTAGCCCCCTTCCTGAACTCGATCTGCCTTCCCAGGTCCACTTGGACTTGTATCAGCTACATAGCTGCTGCAGGTCTGAGTGGACCCAGAGCAAGGGCTTATAAATGTTCCCTTATCTCAAGGAGGCCTTCGCGGCTTGAAACTCCCTTGTGGGATGCAACACATGCCCTGTTGGCATAGTCAGTGGCATCAGGTAAGATTGGGCTGCCTGTTACATTGACTAGGAGGGCCTATGGTAGAGCACATGCTTCACATGCAAAAGGTCCTGGGTTCAATCCCTGGCACTTCTAGGTAGGGCTGAAAAAGTCTGCTCTCAGAAATTTTGGAGTGCGGTTGACAGTATTGAATTAGATGGACAAATGGACTGACTTCTCATCATAAGGCAACTTCCTACATAGTCATAACTAACTTGTCTCATTGATTTCAATTGTGCTTAGTACTTAGTACAATTGTGCAATTGTGTACAATTAACATTGTGTACAGGTGGGCCCCCATATCCACTGATCCGCTATCCACGGTTTCAGTTATCCACGGATTGCGGGACACCCCCCCCCCGGCTGTTACTTTTTTTCCCAGTAAGCTTCGTTTCTTCCTTAAACAAACAGGAGAAGCAGCCTCTGGCTGCTTATTGCAGGCAAGTAGAATGAGACTAAGTCCTAGAGAGGCTCTGCAAGGTTAACAGAAACCTTGCAGAGCCTCTCTAGGACATAGTCTTGTTCTACTTGCCTGCAATGGAGGCTGCTTCTCTGTTTGATTTAAGGAAGAAACAAAGCTTGCTGAAAGAAAAATAAGAGCTGGGGGGGCACGCATGCCTGCCCGCAGGGGAAGCAGGGCTGGGGGCCCTCAGGAAACCATGGAGGGGGTGTTCGTTCCTATCCACGGTTTCAAGTATCCACCTGGAACATATCCCCAGTGGATATGTGGGGAGTACTGTACAATTAATTGTACAATTGTGCTTAGTACTAACAGCACAGCCCTATACATGCTTACACTGGGAGCCCAATCCTGTGTAACTCTAGCACTAGTGTAACAGTAGATCCCCTGGTGTAAGAGCACTTATACCAGTGTAACTTGCTGTACGCTGATAGATACAGGACGGCCACCAGCGTAACCCCCATCGGACACCTCACATGCGCAATTCGGACATGGAATGCGCAACTCCACTGGTGCAGGGGGCATTCAGACACCCCCGGAATGCCCCATATGCCGACGGAGTTGCACCGGCAACCATTCCGTGTTCGAACTACACATGTGAGGTGTCCGAGGGGGGGTTGCACCGGTGTCCGTCCTGCATATATCAGTGTATGGCAAGTTACATTGGCTTAAGTGCTCTTACACCAGGGGATCTACTGTTACACCGGTGCAAGAATTACACAGGATTGCGCCCTGAGTTAGGTTCCAGTAGGGCTTACTCCCAGGTAAGTGTGTTTGGATTACAGCTTGAGTTTATTTGGATACAACACAATATGTTATACATTTTGAACACATAATTGACCCTAAAATACTTCAAGAATATACCATAATGTGTTTGCCAGAAGCAAATACTGAGAAGTGCTCCATGTATGCTGTGGATACTTTTGCATTGTTCACACAGAACATTACTCAGCTCACAGAAGAAAACAGGGCAACCTCCATGTGCACCCCAAAGGGATTTCATTTTCAGTCTGCAACATTTATCTGCACATTGGGTTAGGAAACGTTTTTTAATTAATAACTGTCTGAATAGCCAAGATGCCACAGCCATGATTAAACTAAATAAAAAGTTACAGTCACCTCTAGAGACATGTAAGGCACATGCAGGTTTTCTGGTTTGAATTATATTGTGTGGTTCATGATGGAGAAAAGAGAAAGACATTTTAATCCAAATTACCAAATCAAGGTTCCCCTGACCAACCAACTTTTCACAGAACTAGTTGACAGGGTATTAAGAGACCTTTTGTGACTCACTGTATATGAAAAGGGCCATGGCATCTAAATTTAGTAGTATCCTAAATTGGTACAGTAATTTATTCTGGTTATTCCATTATATTCTGTTTCTCTGGGAATGCAAGTCTTTCAGAATGGTTTCCATGCAAATGGAAGCCAGCTGAAAGCTGACCACGACTAAGATGTAATTTAAGATGGCATTTAAGTTCCTTTGTCTTCTCTGTCTCTGGAGATATCATCATCAAATAAAGAATTCATCAGGTAATGTTTTTCTTCATTATTCAACAGCACAATTCTGAAGTGGAAAAGATAATTAGACATACAGAACTGTCGACACAAAGTTTATGAGGAGATTCTGATTAATTAGCTATGGTAAAAAGGTTTTTATAGAGTCATAATTAATTTATATTTCAGTAGAAAAAGGCCAATACATTTTTATTATTTCCCCCAGCAACAGGTTTATCAAAGGGATGCTGCTATTGCAATCGTCTGCTCTTTGTGGGAAGAAGTGGGGAATCCTTTTTAAAGAAGCAAATAAAAATTGATCAGTTGATCTCACGGAAGATAGGTTTATCAAGCACTGTTAACCATGATAGCTAACTTGCACCTCTGAATACAAAATCCTGCGACAAACAGCAAGAAACATCTGCTACTTTCATGCATTACCTCCAGCAGGGATAGCACTAGTGATTCTGCTGCCCAACCCTACCCCTGCCCTGCTGCCGCCACTGCCGCACTCAGAAAGAAAAAAGGGACCGTGTCAAGGAGCGACGTCCCTTTAAATAAAATAGGAAGTCCTGTACTTCCTGGTTTGGGAAAAGAACCATGCAATCGAGGAAGGTAAAGACGTAGATGGTCTGCTTCCTGCTTACTTGTAGTGAGCAGGAAGCAGGTTAATGTAGCTCGTGTCTGCAACGAGCTGGAGGGAGATGGTGGTGGCAGACTCGGACACCCCGAATCTGCCACTTCTCCCACCACCTGCCCTGATGTGAACCATGTTGTTCACTTCATGGCTGGGTCAGCCCTGCTATCCAGGGTGCAAAGGAAATGGACGGGCCATTTGTAGGACTTTGGTGCACTCTCAATAGAATTGGGGCTTTCTGGCCATTATATTTATGGAAGGTTGGTTTTGCATTAGGGCTGATTGGTCACAGCCATGACTAGATAATGCCCAGTTCAGGCCTTGTGCACAGGTAAATTGAGCTGATGTTCCTTTTCACATCCATGGGAATTGGTTACAGAAGTGTGTGTGTATGCATGCATCTATTAAGAGGAAGGGAAAGTTGCTGTATCTCAGTCATAATTGTTTCAGCTGTCCTCCAAGGATAGGCTTGCATCCCAGGAGGTATGGGCGCGATCCCGGATTGCCGCCACCACCACCATGTTTAAAATAAAGTTACTTACCCAGGCGCCGGCATGTTGGCTCGCGAAATCTCGCAAGAGCCAAGATGTCGGCGCCCAAATCCCGTGAGGGCATCATGCCGGCGCCTGGGTAAGTAACTTTATTTTAAACATGGCGGCGGCGGCGGCGGCGAGTGAGCAGGTGAGTAGGCCGTTCGCCAGCTGTTTCACTGACTCGGAGCCGGTGAGACAGCGGGCGAACAAGAGACTGCACGGGGCCGGGCAGTCTCCAGATCGCTCGCTGTCTCTGGAGATAGCGAGCGATCCGGAGACTGCCCGTGCCCGCGCGAGCCGGCCCCGGGCAGTCTGTCTCCGGAGATCGCTCGCTGTCTCACCGGCTCCGAGACAGCGAGCGATCCGGAGACTGCCCGTGCCCGCGCGAGCCGGCCCCGGGCAGTCTGTCTCCGGAGATCGCTCGCTGTCTCACCGGCTCCGAGACAGCGAGCGATCCGGAGACTGCCCGTGCCTGCGCGAGCTCAGCCGGCCCCGGGCAGTCTCTCTCCGGATCAGCAGCAGCACAGATGCAGCAGCAGCAGCAGCACAGATCTCAGTACGACGATGGTGGGGTAAGTAAATTTAATTATTTAACTTAAATAAATAAATAAATAAAATTTCGAACGCGCTTCACGCAGCAATAGGGAGCACTTTGCACCCCCTTTCTTTTGAAACATTAAATTCCTTTCTTTAATTATTTACTCATTTAGGCCGTAGGCTAAATAAATAAATAATTGCCCCCTATATTTTAGAATAAATAAATAAATAGCAATTGTGGACGTGCTTCTATTTTTCTATCTATTTTATTTTTAAAAATAATTATTTAATTAATTTTCAAGTATTTAATTATTCAATTGGTGGGGGGGGGTGTCCCGCTTGAAGGTCAGGAAAATATGGCAAGCCTATCCAAGGAGTTCCCACCCTCTTTATCTTCACAAGAATCCTGTAAAGTAGGATCCTGTAAAGGAGGGATGTGACATGATCAAACAAAGGCAGCACAATCCTGTGTAACCTTGCACCGGCGCATCTACTGTTACACCGGTGCAAGGTTACACAGGATTGCGCTGTGAGAGAGGTAAATGATTTTGGTAGAAGAATGGTGGATGGAGGTGAGGAGGACAAACAGAAGACCAGAGAGGAGAAGACTTCAGTCGTCAGAGCAATAGATGAACACAATGTGAGTATTCCACTTGCATATTCTATTCAGTACAATGCACAAACAGGCTTTATTCTTATATTCTCCCTATGGATTATGTCAATTTATAAATGTTCCTGTATTTTATTTTATTCTCATTAATTTAAAAACATTTCTACCCCACCCTTCTTGCCCTTGGGCAGCCCAAGGCCAAGCCCAGTCCAAAAATTAAAACAGAAAATTAAAAGCAACAGCGTCAACCAAGTCAAAGCCATTTTTAAGAGGTTATTGAAATAGTGCTATGAAAGGAACAGTAGACATTGATTATGCATATCTTTGATAATATTCTGGTGCAGCCATGTTGGGGGTAGTTGGTATTTTCATAAGAATGCCAAACTCTTGCATCAGTTTCTGGGTAAAAAAAAGACTAGCAAATAATTTAAGTTGCAAAGTCATTAATATTATCCATGCAATAGCTGGTTATGTGTGTTGGACATAGAGAATTGCACCAAACGATTTGGAGCTATGAGAGCCCCCCCCCCGCAATACTCAAGATTCCTGAATAAATAATTCTCAATTAAATGTTAGCACCTAATTATGTTAACGTATAGTAATTACCAATGCAATTATGAAATTGAAGATTAACCTGAAAATGTAGGCTGGCTAATTTATTTTTATAATAGTTGGAATTTTAATAGAATGTGTAAGGCTCCTGCCATTCCAGGTATGGGGGTTACATTAATGCATAAACTGGGGGGGGGCTAATAAATGTCCAGAACATCCTACACTCTAGAAAACTCTCAAGACGTTTGCTCGCTGAAGTGTACTCACATCTGAAACAGTCCTTACCTTAGCATTTCTGCTATGTTCTAAGTCCCATTTAGGCCTTTGTCAGCACCAGTCTCTCTCCTGTGGCAGTTCTTTCCATTTTGCTTTAATTTGATCCTCATCGTTCATATTTTGCTTTTTTCATATTTTTCATATTTTGCTCTTTTTTTTTTGCATTTTTTTTGCTCCTCCCCCCATGTTTGGAAAGTGTTCAAAAAGGACCTCCAAACTGGATGAATCGGCAGCAAAATGGTAAAAGAGGTTCAATGTAAGTAAATTTAAAGTGATGATCCGGGGGGGGGGGGAGAATCTGAACTTCACATACTGTATACACTTATGAAGGGACCTACATTGTCAGTGACTAACCAGGAAAGAGATGTCAACCAGTGCTGACAGCAGCTTGCAGGAAGCTCTGGGGCAAAGTCCTGTCATGCCCCCCCGCCACCACTGCAACCATGGCGTAAGCCATGGATCCGGTCTGATCAACTCTCTCAAATGATCCCTGACGTCAACTCGGTGTGCGACAGCTGTAGGGTTTCTTAGGAACTGAAAATAAAACTGCCAGTGTTATAATACCTTGATATAAATCTATTGTGTCGTCATATTTGAAACATTGTGTACAGTTGGTACTTGCCCCATCACAAAGAAATAAGATTCTAGAGGTGGAAAAGTTGCAGAAATAGGCAACCAAATCTATTATGGGGGTAAAACACCTGCTGTATATGAAAAGACTAAAAGTGTCAGAGTACGCAGAAAATTTATGGCGTGCAGCCTCCCCAGTCCTTGTCCGCAGCGAAGAATGACACAGACACAGTAGTTTCCACCACCAAAGTCTATTTACATGGCTCACAAGTATATACAAGCAGATAAGTAAGGCAGTCTTTCATCAGCAATGTTGTACAGAGTAACAGAGCAACTGCATAGAGAATTGAAGCCTCAGATACTGGTCCTGGGTGCTTCACCTTTATATAGTTGCTAACCAATCAGATTCAAACATTGCATCCTAGTCAGCATGACACAGCACTTTTTTTTCTACCACCTTGTTAACCATTTAGTATAAACATGGTCTCATCTTTTGTTTAATCACTATGACACAGCATTTTTGCCCTGCATGGTTTTTTCTGTTCATGCTTGTGAATTCCCAGGTTACAATAACCTGACAAAAAGGTTTGGGGCCTTTTAATTTAGAAGACACAAAACAGACAACTAAGGGGGCACATAAGTTTATAAAATTATGCATGGTGAAGAAAGTGGGTAAAAAATAAGTGTTTGTCCTTCTCTCATAATGCTAGAATGTGGGGTCATCCAGTGAAATGAATTGGCAGTCGATTCAGGTCAGACAAAGGAAATACAGGTGGGCCCCCATATCCGCTGGGGATATGTTCCAGGCCCCTCCGTGGATACTTGAAACCGTGGATAAGAGCAAACACTCCCTCCATGGTTTCCTGAGGGCCCCCCCCCCACCCTGCCTCCCCTGCAGGCAGGCATGCTTGCCCCCCCAGCTCTTATTTTTCTTTCAGCAAGCTTTGTTTCTTCCTTAAAACAAACAGAGAAGCAGCCTCCATTGCAGGCAAGTAGAACGAGACTAAGTCCTAGAGAGGCTCTGCAAGGTTTCTGTTAACCTTGCAGAGCCTCTCTAGTACTTAGTCTCGTTCTACTTGCCTGTAATAAGCAGCCAAAGGCTGCTTCTCCTGTTTCTTTAAGGAAGAAACAAAGCTTACTGGGGTTAAAAAGTAAAAGCCTGGGGGGTCCCCACGATCCGTGGATAACTGAAACTGTGGATAGCGAATCAGTGGATATGGGGGCCCACCTGTACTGTACTTCATACTGCACAAAATTAATGTATGGAATCAGATACACAGGATGTAGGTATGGCCACTAGCTAACATGCCTTTAAAAAGGTATTACACATACAGCACAATTCTGTGTAAGGATCTGGCCCAGGCTGCCCGTCGACCGGCAGGCTGGAGGTCTACTCGGGGAGGGGGATGCTCGTCCCCTTCCCCGGGTGTAAACCGGAGCCGGCCCGATAAGCCTCCTTGGATTTCCGCCAGCTAAATAGCTGGCGAAAGTAGAGGAGGCCGTGTAACAGCGTAGCCGGCCTGGCGGGGATGGGAATATGGCGGGAGCCATCCCCCTCCCGGGCTGGCTAGACCAATGGCCCCCTCCCTCGCCCACTGAACCGCTCCCGCTGAATCCTGACCTACCCTCTCCAGCGGCCGCCCGGGCGTTCCGGCGATGGAGCGAGGGAGTAGTCTACTTCTTGCTCCCGAGTAGTTGCAAACATGCTTTCCGGAATGTTTGCGACTGCTTCTGGCGCTGGCAGATTCATCAGGGTTGCGCTCATAGACACATACACACAAGTCACAGACATGGACACACATGACTATCACTAGCTATTAGTTATGATGGGCATATGGAACTTCCAGGGGTGGCACAACCCAGAACGGTTCCCCAACGCTGCTTTAGGTCTGCCACTGCTGCCTCTGAGCCATTAAAAAAAGGGCCTCTTCCTGTGCCTCTCACACAGTTTCTTCAATTGCAGAAGTGTGGGACTTCTGGTTTGAATTAAGGAGACTACGCATGAAGGTGCTCCTTCGATTGTGTGGTCCCTGCAAACCAAACCAGAAGTCCTGCTTGAAGAAAATATTTAATTTAGAAGCCAGGAACAAGGTCAGGAGGTTGATGATCTACTTTTCACTCACTTTGAGCAGGCGGAACAATGCGGGTTGCATCTGCGGCAGGCTGGAGGGAGGCAGTGGCTGGCAACAGCAGACTCGGGGTGAAGGACACCAAATCTGCCACCCTCTTGCCCCCCCCCCACAATCCACCACTGATGCAACCTGTATTACCTCGCCCAATGGGCTGCGCTGGAAGCTTCCATGTTGCGGAGGCAGTATATACCTCAATACCACTTGTTGGAAAAGCAGCAACAAGGGAGGGCTGTTGTCTTCATGTCCTAGTTGTGGGCCAACTTCTATTTCACTAGAAATTAAGCCCTGCATTCCAAGGTGTGTTTTGGCAAATGCCATGAAGCAAACAAGTGGTTGTGACTTAAAGTTACAAACATTGGAAGCAACACAAAAGCACGCAGAGTGCAATAAAATCTTTGAATGCACATGAGCACATATTGCCAAATGGGAATTTGGACCCACTTTTAGACTGATGGGTCAGAACTTTGCTGGCATTATCAACTTAAAGCACATGTGCAAACTAGGTCGCATTTGCTGGTATTCAGTTTAATGAGGCATATTAATAACATTGCTGTTTTTTTTCCTGTTATGGGCCTGCATGCTTATTTGAAATGAAGTGTTAGAATATATCGTAGCTGTGAGAGTGGTTACTGTGTGACTTTCACAGGATCCAGACAGATAGTTTTGATACCTTTTTATCAGGCCAATTCTGTTTAGACGGAGCAGTTGTAGAGAATTCTGCCTGCCCTACTCAAACAATTAAAGTTCAGTTAAAGGTATCACTTGAATAATTTCAGATTCTATCTGTGCTGGGAAATAATACCTGCCAACTCTATAACTTTGCCAATAAACTGTGGGGCTGAGTTTTGGAAAGTAGAAGGTACATTTGGTAAACATTAATCTGATCTCAGTTTGGGGTCAGGTTTACCCAGCCTGGAACTGAGATTGGATAAATAAGATTTACCAAATGCATTTTCTACTTCCTTTCTACTTCAGCCCCAATCTTTAACTGAAAAGAGGTAGAATTGGATAAAGAGGCATTCTTAGCAATCTGTCATCTGTTGAACTTCTCTCCCATGATGGCTTGCCAAAGCATTATGATGAGGACAATTTGGAAGAAGTTTAAGAACTTTCCAACTGGGAAGCATGTGATAGGCAAGATTATACACTGATGTTATTTTAAATGTATGGGTATCTAAATGTTACTAACACAAAGTTAAATGTGCACAGTCCCATGTTTATGGGTTTATATGTATGGTATGCCATGAAGTGCAGAGTTCCACCATTTTATTTTCCATTGTACAGAAACACCATGTATTGGTTTTAATTTCATCCAGCTCACAACACGCCAAGGCACAGGTGGGTCACCAATATGACTAGCAGCACAATCCTATCCAACTTACACCACTGGTGTAACCAGCGGTGCAGCAAGAACAGGAGACCCGAGAACGGAAAGGGGATTCAAATCCCATCCAAAGGGGGATTCAAAGGGGATTTGAATCCCCTTTCCATTCTGGGGGCCCCCCATTCTCACTGCATCACTGGTTACACCGGTGGTGTAAGTTGGATAGGGATTGCGCTGACGGAGAGCAACTAATATCTTCATATTACCACCTGGTCAGATAAATGGGTTAATTGTTTACACTTAAGCATGTTCACTTTTGGTGACATAAGAAACACTCAGAGAGCATCTGCACAGGAGTTCCAATGCTCAGGCCTCAGGATTATCGCTGACTGCAGTCAAGAGATAGATGGGGGTCAGGAGGACTAGGCTTTCCACTGGTCCCCCTTGGTCCTCCCATAAGAGGGTTTAGGGTTTGAGAGCACAGAACAGACCTCAGCAGGGACTGGTTAGTAAATCATATATACAGTACTATCATGAACTCAGTGGAAAAATGATGGGATATAAATGAGAATCATCACCATCACCATCACCATCATATGTGACACAGCCCTAGGTTGGTGACTATCGAGGCATGAATGACTCTACTCATCTGATACTCTTCCCAGTTCTCCCAGCAGGTTGCCTTCTATTAGCATCATTTAGGTTATTGCCTTGGTAACACCAAATGATCCTGTTCATTTTGTGTTGCTGTATTGGCAGATTGTGGAAGACCGACATATGTCAAGGAGATAGTGGTCTGCACAGGCTCTTCCCAATGGCCAGTCTGTTCCTCCACTATTGGCCTAATCTTGGGTAGAAGTGCTGAATCACACTTCAATAGTTCACACACCTGTTAGTAAGGATGCCTCCCTTGCCTTATCATGTCAGGAGACATTCTGGGCATTGAGGTGGCCGTGCACCTGGATGAAGCAAAATCTCAGGGAATTACATCAGCTACTTCTTCCTCATGGATTTGTATAAAAAGGGGGGGGGGCTCAAGTCGCCATTTCTAATGCACCAGGCGGGGCATGTAGTCAGCTGCAGATGGGCCACTTGCAACCTTGCCCACAAGGACACATCCAGGAGGAGGCACCATTTCTATTTGGAGGGATGTAAGAACAGTGTATTGTGTTTTGTCTGAGGGAATTGTTGCTTGTACAAGGTGATTAACCCTGGCTTCTGTCTGTCTCCCACTGGTCTGTTCATTGTGTCTGTATCTGGGGAAAAAAAACACCCTTTGCCCATCTGGCAATACAGTTGCATTGCAAAAACGTTCTGACCTGTTTCAACCCAGCTAGATGCATGTCTCCCATGCTTTGTGAGGCACAAGCATGCTCTCTACAAACCTTTACCATGAGTTCCAAATCTTGCCAGTTTTGAAAATAGGCAGAGAAGAGTCATTCCAACTTTGTTTAGATTTCCCAACTTCTTAGTCAAGACTGTGATGTTAACTCTTTTTTTTTTTGAAAATCCCATAGAATGTGATTTGATTAGGCATATAAGCCTAGCAGATATGTCTTCCAGCCCAAGCTTATCCTGGGCCTATGGCCGCAGATCTCACGATCTGTAGCCATTAGGGTGATGGAAAAGGTATGCTGCCGCCAGGCACTCCAGAGCCGCTGGCACAAAAGGCTGGAGGCTCCATTCGCCCTCCAACAGCCCACCGATGCTGTACCAGAGCAGGTAAGGTGATGGCCAGGGCGAGTAGTGGGCAGTTCAGGAGAGGAACCAGGGTGGTTCCAGGGGTGGATCTCAGTGGCATCAGCGTGCGCCGGATCCTATCCCCCTTTCCCAGCCTGGACCAGCCCCCTAATTCTCCAGACGTATACCAGCAAAAGAGCTGGCATGGTTCCAAGGAGACCCGTTGGCCAGACAGCCTACAAAGAGGTAAGTATAAAATATTTTTACTTACCTCTCCCATGCAGTTTGATCACCACCACCACCACCACAGCATGCAGCATGTGCTCTATTGGCAGCACCGCATGCTATGGACTGGCAGGGGATAGGATTGGACTGTTCTTCTTATTGTGATTTAATGCAGACCGAAAAGGTCATTTCACAGAAGAAAATTTCTTCTCTATCGCAGAAGGAAAGATATAGTGTGATTATAGATTTATTTGACCAGGAGCTTGAAAATCCAAGGAATGGCTCAAATGTTCCCCAAATTGAATCCATATTCTTTACTTGACAACATGGCTACACATGTGAATCCGTTCAGCTGGCATTACCGCAGTGTAAAAGCGAGCAGTGTGGAACACTGAGCCAAACAGTAAATCACATGACTGATGAATAAGGGCCTAGTTTTGCAATCCTTCATCTTATTGTCTGCTTTAAGAGTCTCGGAGAGTCAGTACTACTTCAGTCCTATGTAATTGTTTATTTACTCCACTGTTTTTCAGTGAAGAAGAATACTCTAAACCCAGCAACAATGCCAAGTTTCAGTTGTGCAGGGTATCTGCAATATATCCTTGAAGGAACAAAGCCCCAGAGATTACTTCACGTGTACAGATTATGTGTTATTTGTGAGGGTGTCACTTCCATTGCTCTTTCTTTTGCAAGGGAAAGTATAAAACCATGTGATTAGCCATGACACTTTATGTGTTAGGTTTTACCCAGATAAACGTCAGATTTAGATAATCCTACAGGATCTACGCTGCATACTCTTAGGAACATGACTCTCTGAAGTTTAAGAACAAAAGAGTTTTCCGTTCCAAATTTTTACAGTGGTGCAACAGCATTACAGGATCATGCAAAAGTTTAAGAACTTTCTGAGGTTTGCACCCCAAATTACTGGAGATTAAGATAAGCGCAAGTAGATTATGTTCAGTATGGAAAACCCTATTGAGCCATTTGAGAATACCGTTCTCATGCTTTACTCATCTCAGTGACAGCATGTTACAGACTCTAGGCTGGGAAGAAAATGCATTTATACCAGGTTGGTTGAGACATTTGGATGAGCTGCTGGTAAACGAACTGTGCTAGGGAAATGTGGATTTTGAGTATTCATTGATAATATATTAATAACTAATGAGTTCATCAGCAGTGGAGCTTACTGTAAAAAGTGTCCTTTTACTACATGTCCCAACACATATACGGATGACGTCTTTAATTTTTCTACCCTAGAGGTGAAACCAAGGTGGTGGCCACCTAGTGTTGATCAACTGACAGCCGAATCCTAAAGAGGTTTACTTGGAAGTTTTATCTATTTCAGTGTTATTTACTTTCAAGAAAATGATGCAGCAGTACATGCAAAACCTGGACACTGTATTATACCCTGTTTTTGGAAGCGCAAACGGGCACTTGATCCTTCACCTCGAGGATACCAAGACTTGTGGAGATGCATTGCAGCTGTAGCAATTTGCCATGTATGATGCACCATAACTTGTACCCCGACATATCAGTGTAATGAGAACAGCTTAGAGTGGAAATCTGAGAGCAGAACATACAACATTCCTGTCCTTTTAATTATATCTCAAGAGCTTTGTGCTGACCTAGGAATTATTTTATGCATACTACACCATGTGATCATTTACCAGTCAAATTAGTGTTTGTTGCTTGCTGCGTTTATCAACTTTCATTTTCTGGAAACTGACATTTTCCTTTATATTGTATATTTGGCTTTAAATGCAAAGATTAAATTTTGAATTATTATTATTTTCAAAAAATTATTTGGGAAGCTTTGCAATGATTGAAAAGAAAAATACAGTCAATTATATTTCAGACATGAAAATGCGACTTAATGAACATTTTCATTCCCAGCGATTACACATTCCATCCAGCAGCAATTTACAGCAAAGCAAGCTGAACATGGCTCCAACAATATGCAAAGGAGTTCTAGTTTAATAGATGCTGGACTAGAGGATTGGAATGACTGAGTTAATAAGAGTTCTATTAATCCCACACCCTGTTTTACCTAATCTTCAATTATCAAATGTCCAAAATAGTGTGGCTCCCTTTCCCTCATGTAGCCCCATGGCAGTGTAAATTACCCTATTAGAATACCATATTTGAATAAACCGCATTTCAAATGTCTGATTCACTTAATGCTTTATGTACCCTAGATTGACTCTAAAATAGCAGGATCCATCAGTGGATCATGAAATCTTTGCGGCGGGCCTCTGGCATTTGCATTTTTGCTGCCAACAAAATGTTGTTCAGGGAGATGCGTAAGAAGGAGCTCAGGGTCTGAACTGACTGTTTGTTGATTCCTGAGCCAAGATTACTTGGTGGATCCCCTTAACAAAGGTGCAAAAAACACTGCACCAAGAGTAAGATGCCTACACAGCATTAGCTCTTTCCGCAGTGTGCAACTGAAGAGGAAACTAAAGCCAAAAGGCAAAACCCTTTTAGCCAAGGACTCAGCAGAACAGAAGTAACCAACCATCTTCCTCTTATATCAACACGAAGGCCTGCAGTAGCCCTTCAGAGTGAGCAACAGGTTATTTAGGGAAACCACCTATGAGATGGGACTGTAGCTTTGCATGCAGAAGGCCCCAGGTAAATCCTTGTTATCTCCAAGTAGGGTTGGAAAAGACCCAAGGAAGTCACCTGTCAGTCAGTGTCAATAGCACTGACCTATGTGGACCAATAGTCTGACACAGTATAAGGCAGCTTCATATATTTACGGTGTAATCCTGCATAAGTTTAGAGTGGCAGAGCACTGCTGCTCCACCACTCTAAACCGTCACAAAGTGCTGTAAAGCACGTTTACGACGACTCTGGTTTAAAAGATAGGAAATAGAAAGGAAAAAGATAGGAAAAAGAGAAGAAAAGGTAAGAAGGGACAGTAGAAGGGCAAGTGAGCTGGGGGGGGGAGGGCTGCCTCCAGTGCTGCTGCCAAAGATTGTGGCAATGGAGCTAGAGGAAGAGGGGGTAGATCTGGATTAAGGGTCGCTGGCGTGGAGGCTGGCAGCCCTCAGTCCGCTGCCCTCCAAACCCTGTGGCCGCTGGTGGAGGTATTTCCTGTACTGGTCAGTGCAGGAGAGGGTGGGCAGGGGCAGCCAGGGGGGATGACCATTGGCCGACCCAGGTTGGGAGAGGGCAGGGATATCGGCGGTGCGCTCCATTGATATCCACCGATATCCTCTGCCTGTTCCCAGCCCTGTTCGGTCTTACTCCACCACCTCGGATGTATACCAGCTTCAGAGCTGACATACATCCAAGGAGGCCCATAGGCCCTGGGCATCCCTACACTCAGGGAAGGGGACAAATGTCTCCTTCTCCCGAGGCGTTCCCAGGCCACGCCGCCACGGCCCAGGAACGGGCTTAGGATACACCGGCCAGACCTTTAGGTCAGCCATGTATCCTTACACAGGATTGGTCTGCCAACTGCAGAGAGAGGCAGAGAGAGAGAGAGAGAGAGAGAGAGAGAGAGAGAGAGAGAGAGAGAGAGAGAGTCCTATGCACGTATAGTGGTACATGTATAGGTTACATTCAGTCAGTCAACTGAACACATGGTAGTAGGGAGTGGGATCACAAACCTAATCTAGTTTCCCCTATCACATATTCAATGAAATGTATGAAATGGGTGTTTGCCCAGAAGAAATATTATAGAAACATGTTTTTTGCTCAGGCCTGGCCTAAATCAGACTGGAATCTGAGGTCACACTTAATTCTCTCCCCCCCCCCCACTACTGTATCTCCTCCTCTAAACTTCCTTCCATCTGCTCAGTTTAGGGGAACTGGCAGAGGAAACAGTGGGGAGACAGTGGGACACGGTAGAGGCAGAATAGTGATGGGGACCCCCCCCGGTGGCGATCTACCCCCTCTTCCTCTAGCTCTATTGCCGCAAGCTTTGGCAGCAGCACTGGAGGCACCCCCCCCCCCAGCTCACTTGCCCTTCTACTGTCCCTTCTTACCTTTTCTTCTCTGTTTCCTATCTTTTTCCTTTCTGGGAGTTCAGAGAATGACAACCTCGCTTGTACATTGTTTTTCCTCAACATCATGATGAACCATGAAGATGGAGCCATCGTGATTGAGGTTCTGATCAAGGTTTATCCAATTTTGAAGAGGTGGCTGGAGAAATGGACACCAAACCATTCAGATTCTTACATACTCTTGTGACTCCATCCAGAGCTGATCCCTGACCTGCCCCCGCTTGCGAGTGGGGATGACAGAATTACTGTGATATTAGAAACCATACTATGAGACCACCAAGAAAGGTACCGGGTTCTTCAGTGTGCCTGATTTTTTTCATTTTGGTGTCACTGTCATGCCCCTAGAAGAACTTGAATACTTTTTGCTCAAGACTACCAGAGAGACCCGGCTTGCTGCAATACAAAGATTTTTTTTTTTTAAAAAAAAAACCTTGATACCACCTCCTTAAGATGGAATGTTTCTAAGACGTGAAATATGACAGGCATGGCTTTTAATTCTCAGGGACCCTACTTTTATTCTTTTCAAAAAAAGAAAAAAGAAGCTTACCTCTTTTGAGGTTGGATTATGCGCCTTGAAAACATAATCTGTATCAAACAGTCATGTGGGGCACATCGCCCTTAGAGAAGCAATCAGGCTAAAAAGAGAAGGCATAGAGGAAATGGCATACTGGATTGGGCCTTTGGTTCAGACCAGTTACCTTTCATAGCATACCAAACTCCAGGTGGAAGGCACTTAAATGCTGAATTTTGGAAGGGAAAAAATGTAAGGCCTTATTCATTGTCTCTAGCAATTTTAGATACTGAGCTCAAGTACATGATGTTGACTACTACAAGGACTCTCAGGCTTTGTCTCATGCAACTCCCTACATGGGCAGCCCAATCCTGCGTAAACAAATGTCAGCGGAGTACGTGCTCCGCCAGCGCTGGGTGCCATAAAAGTGCCAGAAAGCACATTTACAGCACCCGGAGAGTAAGTGACACTGGCATAGAGGCTGGCACTGCTCATTCCCCTGGCGGTCACGACTGGCACTGGACGACCCAGGTAAGGGCTAGGCCAGTGGTTCCCAAACAGGGAGGCGTGGCTCCCAGGGGAGCCGTGGAAAACAGCCAGGGGAGCCGCAGAGTGCCATGCAATCCTCTCGGAAAATAGTGCAATGTCAATTGGCAGGCATCAACATAATGTAACGGGGAGCCATGGCCAATGGTCACCAATGGGCAAGGGAGCCGCAGGTCGAAAAAGTTTGGGAAACACTGGGCTAGGCCATTTGGTGCAGGGGGAGGGGATGGGCGGGCCAATGAGGAAAGGGGGGCTATTGGCCAGCCCAGACTGGGAGGGGGCAGGGATATCGGCAGCATGCTCCGCCGATATCTTATACCCCTTCCCAGCCTGGGTTGGCCTTACACAGCCTCCCTGGATATACGCCAGCTTCAGAGCTGGTGTACATCCGAGGAGGCCCATCGGCTCCAGGCTTGCCGATGCCCCAGGAAGGGGACAAACATCTCCTTCTCCCAAGGTGTTCCTGGGCTGCCCCGGAAACGGCATAGGATACAGTAGCCAGCCCTTTAGGCTAGCCGTGTAACCTTACATAGGATTGCGCCGTAAGACAACGTGACTTGAGCTTCCCTAAGGTTAAATCAGCTGTCGGGGCTCTTTCTCAACCCAAATCTGATGAAAGATGCATGAAGAAAATAGATCAAACAGACCCGTAATAGCTGGGGTGTGGTGCACTACTTACTGTTTGGAACCCAGGTTCACATCTTCATTCAGTGATGAAGCAACTCACTGTTTCTGAACCTAATGGCCAGCACAATCCTATCCAGCACTGGTGCAGCTTGGGTGCCAGATCCCCACCATATCCAGTGCTGGAGAGGAGCAGCCTTGGGGTCTCCTTGGAATAAGGGAACATTTGTCCCATTACCCTAAGTAACACCCCAGCCTCCGCTATGGGGCTAGTCAAGTCAGTGCCGTCTATTTCAGTGACGCTTGCTCGAGAAGCCCTTAGTCGGGGCTGGAGGCCTGAAAGGAATAGGATATGGTGTCCAACAAGGACTCCGCCCCCTTCCAGGCTCGATTTGCCCTGGCGCTCTATGGCGCTGGCCTCCATCATCAGTGGGTGGGAGGAGCAGGCCTCAGAGCTGGCATTGCCTACTCGCCAGGTGATGCAAATGTACGTTACGGCATATTTACAACATTTTAAAAAGTGGGTCCTAGTGCTAAAACGTTTGGGAAATACTGACTTAGAGGAAGGCTCAAATAAATTGTCATAAATATTACATTTTTTAGAAGTCTAGGAAGGAGAAATACCAGTGAAAAGCCTATAAAAATGGGGTTGAGCATTAGTACCACCTGTGTTACTGTGGAAGCAGAAATGCATACATTATGGACACACCAGCTACAAAACAAAATGCCTAGAATCTTGGAAGAGAATGGAGTCAAGGTGGAATTGGGTTCCCTAAGAATGTTTAGAGAGTCTCATTAAGAACTGGCATACATGCCCAAGTAGTTCAATAAATGCCTTTATTTTTTTCCAGGAGAAAGTAGACTCTATAACACACATAGCTATATCCTCTGAGCATCTCGTATAATGGCCACAAATCCCTTTCCCACAAAATCCTGTTAAACTCTTAGCTGCAGGAGTTGGCTTCATAGGACAATGGTATGTTGAGACTTGTTTGGTTTAAACTTCTTGTTTGCGAGTTCCATTAATTACCTTTCCACACTCATACTGTGCAAAAGATTGAAGCAACGACTTGCAACTTATAGTCCACAGGCCATGTATTGCTCGTCAAGGTAATGACATGTGGTCCGTGGACTTTAAATAGAATACCACCCTCCAAGGTTCTAGCATTTAGGGATATATTTTCACAGCACAATGACATTGTGTGTGAAAGTCTTAGGAGCCAGAAGACAAGTAAAAAGAGACCAAGATGTGTTGGGCACATCCCAAAGTACAGTAGATACATACTGTATTCTGTATGAAAGATGGCGCCATTTTATGTACAAATACAAGGGTAAAATGTCAAGTCCTTTAAAACTCTCTACATAAGAAACTGCTTTATACCAGGTTAAACTATTAGTCCCTCTAACTTGGCATGGTCCACACATTACCTGGCACTGGCTCTCCTGGGTTTCATGCTTGTCTTTCTTACCCCTACCAGGAGATGGCAGGGATTAAATCTGAGACCTTCGAAATGTGAAGCATATGTTCTACTACCACTAAGCTATAGTCCGTCCCCCCCTTACCATTCAACTTTGGTTCCTATATTCCTATTTAGAAATGTTCTGGTCCAAGGCTAAGAGGATTTTGCCACATAGTATTTTTTATGCAATTTGTTGTGCAATTATTTTTTAGCCTCAATAACACAAAATATTGCATTCATTCTCTTTTTCTCCTTAGCATGCAGTCACTTTTTTCTTCACTTTAGTAACTGGGGTTCAAGTCTACCAAAATTTGGCTGCCACATGGATTACGTCGAACGATTTACCTGCCAATTCTCCCAGCTGCAAGTGTGTTGTGGCTGATTGCTCCAGCCATCTGCAGACAAGAAAACCTCAGCCAGCTAAGGAAGAAATCCATAGTTCTCATAAGAAACAGCATCACTGTTTGCAGCAGAATAGAAGGAGTCAGTAAGTACATACTGATTTCCTAGGACCGTTTGAAAAAGAGAGGTGCAACCTGTCCGCCAGGTGCATTAATGGTAGTAAAGGACTATTCTGGTCTCGCAAAGGCGCATTATGTAGAGAGTGTTCCACCATGGAAGGGGAATCTCCACATAATAATCGAGAAAGAAGGGATCAAAAGCCAATCACAGATCAACCTTCACAATCTACATTTCAGCGTCAAACAATGGCCTCCAATGCTTCCCATTTTCATAAGAATGAAAGCTTTTCCCTTCTCTTTTCTTGCTTTTATTCTACTGATTTCAAACCATAAAGGTAAGAGCAAAGAGGATGCAGTCATTCACCTTTCTCGTTCAGACCATATTGCTCTGTATTGTCTACCCACTGACCGGCAGTAGATCTCCAACATTTACAATAGGGGCCTTTCCTAGCTCTACTTGGAGATGCTGGGGCTTGAACCTGGGACAGCCTAAGCAAGTGCTCTGCCACTGGCAGTGCAATCCTATGCAGGGGTACTCAGAAGTAAGTCCCACTGCATTCAATGGGGCTTACTCCCAGAAAAGTGTGCATAGGGTTGTACTGTGAGTTATGGCCCATCTCCTGTGATACGATGTGTAAAGATGACGTGGTAGAAGTTGCAGAGGAACTGTGTATCACCACCTACTGCATTCCTGCCCTGTGATAGAAGAAGCCGCGTTCACTTTGCCGGTTTATAAAAGAGCAAGCGAGAGCCTCCAGATCGTTCCAAAAATGTAAAGCAGGATCAACAGTGAAAGATGTTGAAGTGGCAGCATTTTCCCCGAGAAGCAGCCAACTCAGAAGTGGGATGTGGATTAGTGTCATCAGGAACTGCTGAAAGAGCGGGGCAGGCAGCTTGTGATGGGGCACTCTCCTTTTTAGAGCAGCCTGAGAAGAAGATGCCGACCCGGGGGGGGGGG
This sequence comes from Plestiodon gilberti rubricaudatus, assembly GCA_026170595.1. Lineage (NCBI taxonomy): Eukaryota > Metazoa > Chordata > Lepidosauria > Squamata > Scincidae > Plestiodon > Plestiodon gilberti. Next base: position 60,186,592 of record JANXHW010000003.1, on the reverse strand, counting down.
GAAGGAAAGCAGAACTGTTTAGAAAACTCTCTTTGAAATGTTTTCATGCAGCTCTACAGTGCAGTTTTATTCTTAAACCTTCTCCGTCGGTTCAAGCGATAGGCAGATGATTATATGTGCAAAATCTGCCTTTTTCATGGAACTGTTTATTTGTTATTATTAAGGCTGAAACATGTAGTTGAGTAATCAACCAGTTATCAGTTTTAAAAAAGGTTTCAATTGACTAAAACGTTGTCCCAATTCATAGGCCAGCAGATTTTAAATTATTTTTAATATGTCCTTATAAAAAATGACCAGTGTTGGCGCCATCACAGAAGAGGCATTCAGTCCAGCTTACAGAGAATGTAGAATGCCTCTTCTGAGATGAAGTTTGTTGCAATGTTAGAGTTGTCAGGTCGAATACATCAAAAAATCCAAGGTGGGGCCAGGTGATGTCTCAAAATGTGGGTGGGGGAATCTGTTCCCCGGGCAGGGCTAAAGGGTCACTCACCCCTTTTTCCTCCCCTGCTTCATTCAAAATTCAGTGCAAGGTGCTAATGCAACAATATGTCTCTTCCAATTATTCAGCTATTTCTCCAGAAGTTTTTCTCTTGTGCCCAGGAGAAGCCATGTGATCCCTGGAATGCAAACAAAGTATTTTGGTTGTGCTAGTATGTTGGTTCCAAGTGTGACTTTCCAGGTCTTTGGCAAGCAGCTTTAGGTTTGTGAGTGATAGTTATGTTCAGTTAAAAGTCACATATCTTTCTTCCTCACAAAGGTTCATACCTCCTCAGAATGAGGTGGTAGAGTTCTGAGGTGGTAGAATGAAATGTACACCTTCAAACTGAACCTGAGGAATGCTATATATCTAAATACACTCTTCAAGTAGAAAGACGCGACTCAGCTTTGGCTCGGAGGTGGAGCCGCTTAGCACTTGTTTCACAGCAGGCTCACCTGCCTTCTCCTTCATCTGAACCAGCAGTAATTTGCGGTGATGTGATGACATCATCATGAATTACTTCTGGTTTAGTGGCTTCCGTTTTACTTCTGGTCACCATGAATTACTTCTGGTTTAGTGATTCCTTCCAGGTCCCATCCACACCAGGTGCCTCAAAGGTAAGTGGTGCCTCTGGCAGCACATGCACATTTATTCATGAATAGGCAACTATGCCTCAGTTCACTTTGAAGGGCAGGCCGAGGGGAACTCAACACCACCAGAATGGCCCCAATCCAATGAATGCAGGCCTTAACAAACTCTTGAGAAGGAAGTCCCCCCCTCTCCAAGCTGACAAGGAAAATGTATTGAGCCCTATGGGTAGAGATGTTTGAAAACAGTGTTATTTTACTCAGAAGTAAGTCCGTTGTGTTCAGTAAGACTTAGGCTATAATCCTCTCGTAGTCAACAAAAACAAACACCTCTTCCTATGGAAAGTGAAACTGAGCCACATGAGCTTGTTTACTCATAAGTAGATGAATGTGCCTCGGCTCTTAGTGAAGACCAGGTGAAGGGGAATCCTAGTGAGCTAGAGAACATCCTTCACACTTCCTCATTTGCTTTGTTCTCTTCTTCTTTTTCAAATCCAGGTACCGAGAGGAGTAGAAGGTGGTGGATGGGCAGACATCAGAGGCATCGCTAAGAGGGGGGTGCGGGGGGGGGGATGCAATGCCTCCGGGTGACAACTGCGGTCTCCTTGCGAGGAGGAGCTGCAGCGGGATTTTAGCACTCCACGGCTGCATTTTTTCAGCCAGAGGGCTGCATTTGCAGCTGCAGAGCATAAACGCGCCAAAAACGGCACGTTTTTCTGGCCCTTCCACCCGCCCTGGGTTCTAGAAGGCTTGAAATGAAGACTTCCGGGAGTGCAGGGGGCAGGGCAATGTCAGGAAATCCGTCATTCCCCCCCCCCTCGGGACAGGCTAGCAAAGCAACTGGCATACACAGCTGCCCTCCATCAATCTGATGCTGGAGGCCTTAGTTGGCTTCACAGAGAGGCCAGCCCTAGCAGCCAATCCCAGTTGAGTTGATATATAATGCAATAGCAAATACACTTCTTTATACAACCATTCATTATAATGGTATAATGGTATAATGAATTCAGTTTACGGTAATAAATTGGCAGTTCCATCTACTAACAGTACCCTCTCTGAGGTGCTGAATGGGGAACGCTTTTTGGGTGATGTAGCTTCCTTAGCACTTGCTTGCTTGCACTGAATTGATGGATCATGTGACATACCGTTATCTATGGGTATACACATGTAAATGTTGTTTTTTTTTCCTATTTTGAGCCTTTAAAAATATTTACAGGTAAGTAGCTCAAGATAAGAACGGCTGTTAACCATGGCTTTCTTGTCCTGCTAGTTGCTTGTCATATCTGCTAGTTGCTAATATCCCAAGAAAAGTATTTTCTTACTGCTGGCTACTTGCACATTATAACAGGATCGGTCTGTGTTCAACCTTTTTCTTTTGTATGTGGTGCTTGCCCTGTTTGAGATAATCTATAGATTTTTTTTCATGATGAAAGGAGTTTAAAGTAATGCCAATATATCTATTTGTCTTTATGCATTCCACATTTCCCTTAGGGGGAATATGTGGAAAAATCCAGTATAATTGTTATATACTCTTAAAAATGAACTAAGCTTTCAACAGTCAGCTAACCCATTTTGTTCTAACATTCAGCAAACTCTAAGAAAATCTCTTTTTACACAATCTTTTGGATATGTCATTTGCCATTTATATTTGATGGCCTTAAGGGGAAAAAAAGTTATAAAAAGGTATTAATGCAAGGAGATAATAAAGCTGCATTCTATAAATCTATAGCAGCTTAGAGTAATCATTAAAGCATGCAAAACTCTTTCATCTATTCAAAAATATGCAGTGCACAGAAAGCCTGCTAAGGTGCATGACAAGTCAGAGTTAAATATATATTAATAAATGAATTAGCTTCATAAATAATAGCCATAATGACATTTTAGGAGACAATAAGTCTGAGGATTGTCAGAAAATGGTTGATGTATGAGCTTCACGTCTCAGTGATTCTTCAAAATGAATAGGCTTTGCGGAGATAGTTCAGACCCGCGACCAGCCTATTTCCTTGAATAATTTACTTGTTGTCAATTTGTACAGCCACATTACACATGCAAATTGTGTTGCCTATGCAAACACCACTTTGAGATGATAAAAACAAATTTACGAAGGCTATAGAGGAAGGATTTATTTCACTTTCTCGCCCAGGTCAAGCAATACATGTATCTGACGATTGTGTGTACCCAATTTTGTTGTAATTATATCAGCAAATTATTCTTTATAATCTTATTATTTTTAGCAGTCTCCTTGTGCTTGGGATAATTAGCTTTCTTCACTCAGTGTAAAAACAATTCAACTTGCCAGCGAGGCAGGGCACAGCTCCATTATCTGTTTTGGGTTTAAATTTATTCCCTATATTCTTGGACACTTTGTGTAAATTAAAAATTTCATAGTCCCTAATACTGTACACGCTGTTCATTCAGTGATGAATTAAGGTCCCTAAACCTCTACGTTTGCTATTAGATATCTCACCCACTTTATATGTTAATCTGTGCTAATGAATTCCACAACCCCTAGCCACAGCAAGATGACTAAAATTATTACCACTTACAGAGATATGCCTTTTTCATTTAAAGTTCAATTCAAATTGCTCCCATAAACAGTCTGCCACACAAAGATACCTCCTTTAAAGGAGAGTTACTTACCTGTAAGTAGAGTCTTCTGAAGGTAGCATTATCTTTGGATACACATTCCAAAATCATGTGACCTCTGGCTTCATGGCACAGGAAAGTGTGTTCTCAGCTTGGTAGGCACACTTGCCAACCTGTGAAAATCCCAAAAGGGAACATTTTGATTCTTCCTCCTGATTTTTTGACTCTTCACCTTCTGTTCTTACTACTTGACCCATGATGAAAAGACAAATATTGAGCATTTACAGTCATTTAGATAATAACTTAAATGTATATTGGAAGCAAAGATAAAAAGATCCTTCATACTGCTATGCTATAAAACAGGATAGTTAATTTAAGAAGATATTTAACAACATATATTATTTTTCTATTCTGTTCCATATTCTGAGTTAGGCATCTCCTATGAGGCCTGCTTGCAAGACATTAGATCTGACCTATCTACCTGCTCAGATTTATACAAGTTTATCTTAGTTAATTTGCGTGTGCTTTATCTCACAGCAGAGGAATTGCAAAATTTGTTATGGTCCAAGGGCTGAGATTACCAGATCAAAACAAAGGCACTATGCAACATAGCTCAGTTTCCTTAATTAGTTTCTTGCGATTCACTTCCGGCTGATCAGAGCTGTGTTGCAAAGTGTTTTGCTTTTTATCTAGCACAGTGATTCTCAAAGTGGTGGGTCACGACCCACCATTGGAACCAAAAGCTGCCCCCTGCCCCCTTAAGAGGCAGGGACAGCAGGGTGGTGTCGGTGGTGATCCCGGGGATCACCGCCGCCCCAAAAGTTTTAAAATGCAATTTCCAAGTGGGCGTAAATCGCCATGGACTTTCAGGGGGGCCTGCGGATGGTAGCGCAGGCCTCCCCGTACCCTCCAGACGCAGTAAGTCAAAAAATGGCATTTTAATTTTTTTTCCATGGTGGCGGCGGCAATCCCTGGGATCGCCGCCGCCACTGGCCCCATCCCCGTAAGCACTCAAAGTTCTCTCCGCCTTGTGGGGAGAACTTTGAGAAACACTGATCTAGCAAGTTTAGTTGGGGGTCAGCCTTAATTCCTGATACCATTGTTTAGGAAGAAGGTCAATGAATGAAGATGAAACTGTTTGAAAAAAAAAACAGATTTAAAAACAGAACGTGCGTTTTCTGTACCTCAAAATGATATTTTACACTCTGGATAGTACATTCTGTGAATACACACATAGCTAATAATTGCTTCTTGAGTCATGCTGTAAACTTAGTACCTGGTAGAATGTAGCTTCTTCTTGGTTTGAAAGTACATTTTTGCATCACATCACAGTGAAGGAAGCCTACTTGTACGAAATCTGTATCCTTTTATCTTACTGTCAGACTTACTATCTTGAAAACTGGAACTGAGAAACAACAAAGCTAAAATCTCATAACACAAAAGGTCAGTTCACACTCAGCTGAATACATGGAGTAAAGCTAGTGGGAAACAGGCTGTATGTGGAGAGCCAGCAGCCAGTTCTGTGATTGTGGCTACACTTTTTCTAGCAGCTGCGATTATGGAAAATCTAGTGTTATGTGTGTTGAATACAGTAGCATAGCTACGTGTTGGAAGAATAAATATTCTGCACAACTTTATTAATCCTAATGACTCAAAGGGGGCAGCCAAAATATGTGGATAAACTGAATTTCAAATTAATGGAAGCAATATTTACATAAAAATAGCAATTACTTAGGGAAGAGGTGGTTAGGGGGGGCCATACAATTAGAACGATCTCTAGTTCTATCGGATGTTCTGTCTTCACAGAACTAGTGAATGTACCTTTATTTCAGATTATCCCATTTCCAAAGTGCAGAACCTGTGGCTTCATTATGTCTTTCATCATAAAGTACACAGTGTATGGAAGACACAAAAGCTGCAACCTCACACACACTTTCCTGGGAGTTAGCCCCATTGAATTTTCTTCTCAGTAAGCATGCATAGGATTGCGCTGAAAGTGAATTGGGATAAAATGAAGCTGAGGATCTATGAAATGTAGATAAAGGCTGAGATCCACAGAACCACACAACTAGCTGCATGTATTGATGACAACTCTGCACTGGGGTTTGTCACCCTCCATGCTTCATGCCAATCTGCTTTGGAAACTGAAGGGACTGCCAAAAGACGTTTGTGATACAGCATTTGGGCCTGGTGTTTAAGGAAACTAACAGCCCAATCCTATCCGTTGGGCTCTGCTGGTGGAATGCTGGCAGGATCCAGGTGGAAGTGTCTGGATCCTGGCGGACACCGTGCAACAGTGTCACGTGGTCCAGTGATGTGTGCTCTGGTGTCACCGCAAGCGTGACAAGGCTACCAGCGCAGTTGCTGGTGGATGCGCACGCGGGCTGGTGACAAGGCCTCTGTCTGCCGGTCAGAGGCACATTGGCAGTGGGAGGGAGAAGTGGGAAGATTGGTGTATTTCTAGGCAGGGAGGGGGTAGGAGAGGTGAATCCGGCAGCAATGGCGTATGCCTGATCTTATCCCCGCCCTTTCAAGCCTCCCTGCCCCTTTCCTCTCCTCAGACATATGCTACCACAATAGGTGGCATATATCTAGAGGAGACCCATTGCTGCTCACACAGCCTACCAGGAGGTACCGGTAAGTAGAAATATTTCTACTTACCTCCTGCAGGCTGCCTAAGTGTTGTAGTCCCCCCCCTCCATAGGATACAGCACATGCCATTTGGCACATGTGCATCGGCGCTGGTGGTGGGGAATAGCATTGGGGCCTAAATAAATAGTGAGGCTCTTGAAAATACTCTGTTCTTTGGATTCTGATCATTGGTTGTTATCAAAGATCATTCCTTGAACAGCAGACTTAAAACGTAGATCTCACTGCATGGATGTAGAAGGATAAGTTATCCATTGTTGCACACAGGACTGGTGCTACCACCTATGATTAGCAGCATGCTTTAAATAGGATTTGTTAATAAGTACTGAAAGCCCTAACATTTAGACTGTACTTCTCATTATTTTGTGCACAGACATTTTGCACTTAAGAAGAGTATTCTAGTGGTTGAGAAATACTGTTTCAGGATACATTCCCAATATAGAAAATTAACATCAGTGCTGCAAGATGAACAAATCAGGCAACCTGATCCTACCAACATTCTCATGCTGAAGTCTCATCATAAACCTTGCCAGGGAAATGTTCTTCCTGTCCTCTCTTACTATCAGGAAAGCACAGTGCAAGGTTCTGATAACTTTCATGGCCACTAGTATGTCATAGAGTAGGCAGGGCCACGTAGGCTCACTTCTCTGTGTCTCCATAGTACTTTGTACTATGCATTTTCCTTGTTGGTGACTATGGCAATTGTGGAGAGTTGCCCTGAACCCAGTACCATCATTCCTCCCCACCAACTCATTCATATTTCAGGTAAAATGAAAGTAATCACTGCCACTACCAAGCTAGACAAAGGGGGGGGGTTACCCTGGGGTTCCTCCTTCCCTACTGAGTAATGGGAGCCCCAGATTCCCAGCCCCCCCCCAAAAAAAAACCACACAGATACAGTAGCATAGGCTGTCTGGGTCAAGAAGAGGCAACACACTCACTGCAGAGTCAACCCAGGCAGATAAGTCAGTTAGGGCGCAATCCTGCTCTAAACTAGGGCAGCGGAACAAGTGTTCCGCCGCCCGGAGTAGTTGCAAACATGCCATAAAGCACGTTTGCGACTACTTTAGAGCAGGGAAGGTTGGCGCAAGGCAGGACTTCCCAGCCCTCCGCCGCTGGAAAGGAGTGGAGGAGCAGGATTCATGGGCTTCTTGGAAAGGGAATTTCACAAACATGGCACCACCACTCAGAAAGCCCTGTCTCCAGTTGTCACCCACCTCCACCTGGAGGAAAGTCTCTGAAGCCGAGCTCAGTGCACAGGCAGGTTGATGCAGCACCCTTGATAAAGGTTTGGTTCCAAAGGTGCTCTTCACTCACAGAAAGGCCATTTCCCACCTAGAGAAGAAACATTGCATGAGAAAAATGATCCCCAAATCCAGTGAAGATTTTCCATTTTTGTGCAAGCTCTTGGGCAAGGTTTTGCTCAAGCTCTTTTCAATACTTTTTAATGGTCCCATATAAAAAGGTAAAGGTGACCCCTGACAATTAAGTCCAGTCGTGTCCGACTCTAGGGTGTGGTGCTCATCCCCATTTCAAAGCCAAAGAGCCAGCGTTGTCCGAAGACGCCTCTGTGGTCATGTGGCCGGCATGACTCTCCTTGCCGCAGCGCATAGCATGCAGCTGGAACACGGAGCGCTGTTTACCTTCCCGCAAGCGGTACCTATTTATCTACTCACATTAACATGCTTTGGAACTGCTAGGTTGGCAGGAGCTGGCCAAGCAACGAGAGCTCACCCCGTCGCGGATTTGAACTGCCGACCGTTCGATCGACAGCTCGTGGTTCAGCAGGTTAACCCACTATTCTACAACCCTCATCTTCCTTATTCATCACATTTCTTGTACTGTGACACACAAGCCTGCTAGTTGTGGTGCTGCACTGTGAGATGTTTTCTGCTAGCACTGGCAGGAGAGTTCACAGAATAGCACAAAAACATTTCCTTCTTCCTCTTACAGCTCTTTTGACCCAAGCCATTGACAGCCAACCAATCTTAATATATGGGTGTCATCGTATTGCACTGTAGTGCATTAGTTGCCTTGTATTTCTGTATATCTATAGTACTCTCTATGACTCATATGAAGTAAGAATGCTATTGCATTTTAATCGCAAACCTTAAGAAAAACACAGTGCCCCAAAGAGCAAAATGTCCTTTTTGGCTATCTTTAAATGTTCAGTTGAAAGTAATTGTTTCAAAGGATTAATTAAAAAAAAAGAAAGAAAGAAATCTGAAAAATTAGCGATGTTAGTAAAAGGGCAGTAAAATTTTAGATCATTTTATTGCCTTTGCATCTCTTTCTAAAATCATTAGTATTCCTTTTCAACCTTTCTTTTTTTATATTAAAATACAATCATGCTGGAAAATTTCCCATTATGTTCACAAAAATGAATACAGGGTAGATACTATACTAATACAATGACTGTAATCTGCTAATACAATAAGTTCTTCACAGTTATGTTTAAACAAGAATTCTTTTCTTGATTATTTCAACTTATTTCCAAAACACTATCTAAAATGAAGAAAATTTATATTTTTTCCCATATTTGTGAAAGTAACTCTAGATTCACTCCATTCCACCTCCTGTCAAGAGCATCTACTGATGAGTGATTATTTCACTCATTTATCTTAAATATACTTTTTAACATGAGGCTGATATAATTTGTCTTCTTTTGTGCAAATAAGTGCATTTGTACATTTCAAAGAACACTTTTTTCTATGTAACTGCAAAATGCCCAAGCAATTTGAGTCAAAGCTTTATGAAGAGCTAAATTGTTCAATGTGAACCAAAGTTCTAAACGTCCAGAATAGATCTGGCAAAGGTGATTTTTTTAAATCCCTGATCGAATTAATCTCTAATATCTCAAGTGCTGAAACTAGAAACTCCACCCCCAAATACCACTGGACCTACCTTAGATGCTATTTGACATCCCATTTACACAATATCAAGACAGTAAAGTACTTTGTGACTTTCCAGAAATGTTGAGATTTATATACAGTAGTAAACACACTTTCAGCGCAATCCTGTGTAAACTTGCACCGGTGTAACAGTAGATGCACCAGTGTAAGTGCACTTATGCCAGTGCACTTACACCGGTGCATCTACTGTTACACCGGTGCAAGGTTACACAGGATTGCGCCAATTGTCCAAAACATCATCATTTCCAATATAGTTTGCAGAATGAAAAACAGGAAAATCTTGCAATGAAAAAAGAAAAGCAACAAGGCCAAAATTCGCATATAATTTTGGTGATATGATACATAAATGTGGTGCTGTAACAGTGATGGAACAGCTAAAAGTTGTGCCGGAACAGTGATTCTCCCCTTACATCATGCTTACCAGATCAACAGTAGGTGCCATACATGGATACAGAAGTGTATAGGAGCTATAAGGGATCAAAAGCACAAAACCCCCACCAAATTTACTCATGAGACATATACATATAAGAACTGTGCAATCCAGCGCAACTATAGGCCGGCGGAACGACGCTCCACAGGCCCATTTACGGCACCCGGAGAGTAAGCGGCGCCGGCGCGGAGGCTGGCACTGCTCACTCCCCCAGCGGTCCGGACCTGTGCTGGACGACCTAGATAAGACGTAGGCTGAGTGGTGTAGGGGCAGGGCAGTGAGGGAGGAGGGCCGACCCAGGCTGGGAGGGGCAGGGATATCGGCATGGAGTTGCGCCGATAACCTATGCCCCTTCCCAGCCCGGGTCGGCCTTACACAGCCTCCCCGGATGCTCACTAGCTTCAGAGTTGGCATGCATCCGAGGAGGCAACATTGTGGCCCACACGGCTTACACTGGGGGAAGGGGACAAATGTCCCCTTCCCCCAAGGAGAGCCCAGGCTGCGCCGGGGCAGCCCGCAATGGGCCTAGGATTAGGAAACAGTGTCCGGCCCTTTAGGCAGGATTGTGCTGTAAAATGTATACGTCTCAGGTGATGCACTTGCAAATCAATAAGTACATCATTTTCTACCAAAGACTCATCAGGTGGGTTTGACAGAGCCAGGATGAGATCTGGGAGTCTGATTGCTCAGAAAGTGTCTATGATGATCCAATGAGATGCAGCCATAAATAAAGGACATTCCATTTCAGGATGGCATTTTAAATTTGATAGTCTGAGAGGATGAGATAAAAAGTGCAGCTGATTTTGTACCATCATTCACTTGCTTGTGCCACCTTATTATCATCATCATCACTATTGTTTTTTCCATGTTTCGTTTGTAGGGTGGTTGTTTTTTGTTGTTGTTGTTTTTTTGCCTGTTTTTAGTTCTGAAGGACATTTAGGCATAGCATACTTCTCTTTTCTGCTTCTGGAAACAAAATTACCTGATTTCTTAATGGTGTTTCAATATAACAGATTTTGCCATGGTGCAGGTAGAGCTGAAATGAAGACTGACACAGAAGTATGATTTGCACAACACCTTGCTATAGTTCACGAGATCAACATTTCTACCTACAGCCTGAACAATTCGACAGCCTGCGGTTTAATTACTGATCTTTGTAGTTGTTTTATGTTCTGGAGAATCTCCGAGACGTGACTCTTTCATTCAGATAAATCATTGTTTGGCAGGATTCCAGGGTAGGAATTTAAGTGAGAAAGGAAGTTAGCTCCATTGACTTCAAGAAATAAATCAGAGGCTGAGCATTTGAAAGACAGGGCTAGACTGTTGGTATGAGAAACAAACACGGCTGAGAAACTGAACAAGAATGCATGCCCTGGATTTAAGGCAAACATTTCTTCCGCTTCATATAAGGACAGGTGTGAGATCTAAATTTGATGTTTGGGGCAATCACACATTTGGTAAACACATGCTTGTCCTGTTTGCCTATATAGAGCAGGGTTGGAGCAGTCTAATGTTTTCCCCAAAGGAAGTGTGCAAAGGAAGATCACAGTAATGTCTGTTCCAGCTGCTGCCCTTCAGTCCTCGCATTCACACACCTCATGGCTTTCTTGTCCCTCCACAGGCAGATGGGCAGTTTTCCAACATTCATTGGCAAGCATCATCCATTATTACCTACTCCCATGCCATGGAGACCTATATAGCAGCATCAACCCTGGCAGCAGACAAATTGCAAGTTAGCTGTCCTTCTGTTTGGGGTTTCCACCCTGTCCTCCCAGGGCTTCTGTGCCTTTTCAGAGTGCATGGCAGGCAGCTATACAACAGGTGCAGCAGTCCCCAGCCTAAAGGTACAGGGATGGAGAACATTGCACTCGTTTACCGCTGAACCATAAGCTGTCGATCGAAAGGTCGGCAGTTCGATTCCCGCAATGGGGTGAGCGCTCATTGCTTGGCCAGCTCCTGCCAACCTAGCAGTTCCAAAGCATGTCAATGCGAGTAGATAAATAGGTACCGCTTGCGGGAAGGTAAACAGCGCTCCGTGTTCCAGCTGCATGCTACGTGCTGCGGCAAGGAGAGTCATGCCGGCCACATGACCACAGAGGCGTCTTCGGACAACGCTGGCTCTTTGGCTTTGAAATGGAGATGAGCACCACACCCTAGAGTCGGACACGAATGGACTTAATTGTCAGGGGATACCTTTACCTTTTTACCCTGCTCCGTCACGCAACTGCAAGAGGAGTAGAGGCACCTGACAACAACAGAACTGTGGGCAACTCCATTCCTATGCTTTGCTTGCAGGCTCCAGGGGGTGGCATGGTTTGAACCACCCTGTGCTAGGGAGTTGCAACTGATAAGCAAGGGAAGTTTGTATCTGTTCAAAATATTCTCGTATAACCTCTTCTATAATATTGACTGAGAATTGTATAGCTTTTGTTGGAACAACAATATAGATTCTATTTTCCTTACATCTATAGTAACCTTCTGCCACTCCTAACACCACCTCAGTACAGTACATGGAACAATTGTATTGGTAGTACTGTAATTGTTTTGCCACAACTTTTACATCCAGGGCTTTATGGAGCCAGGATGGTGTAGTGGTTTGGGAGTCGGACTTAGACCTGGAAGATCCAGGTTGAAATCCCCGCTCAGCCACGAAGCTTCCTGGGTGACCTTGGGCCAGTCACTATCTCTCAGTCCCATCTACCTCACAGGGCTGTTGTCAGGACAAAAAGGAGGGGAGGAAATATGTACATCACTCTGAGCTCCTTGGAGGAAGGGCGGTATAAAAATGTGAAAAATAAATAAATAAATAATATATACTACCTGTGAGGGAACACACATTTTCAACTCCCTCATGCTAGTAATACAAGAATCCCAATTCCACCCAATCAGACAGGAGGAGAAGAATGAGGACTGTGCCTTCCACCTTCAGCCAAGTTAAAAACAAAGATGAGGTTTTAGAAAGCAGATGTTCCACACAGACTCACTTCTGGTTCCGATTATAAGTCTCCATGGGTGCAGGAATAGTGGTGGCAGAGCTGGACCATCTGAGGCAGTTGCCTCAGGCTGCAAATCAGCAGTGCCCCCCAACCCTGTCTGCTGGCATCCAGTGCTCTTCCTCTCCATCCAATCAAAAAGGGAGAAATAGAGGAAGAGGAAGTGTCGAGGAAAGGTGAGTGGAGGGCTTGAGCATCAGTGCTTAAGGTGCCTGGAGGTCTTTGAGCAGTCCAGAGTAGTTGGAGGTACAGAAGAACTAACTAAATTGAACAAAACAAACATAACAATAAGCACTGCGCAAGAAGAGCTGTAAGACCCACGCTGGATAGCAATACTATTTTAATTTTAAAAAAGCAACTGAATGAGCACTGCACAAGCTATAAGACCCTCCAAGGGATATTTTTAAAGGATGACTAGAGAGTACTAATTATTGAGGGGGGGGGAGAGAACGCTTTGTGGGCCTGTGTGATCTCTGCAAATAAGATCACAGGCAGCCGATGCTCCTGCCCCAGCCCAAATGCAGCTTGGGTAAACCAACCCTTCCCCCCCTTTCTCCCACCCAGAAACCCTCCCATGCAACCCCCCCTCTTCCTTCCTTAAATTCGCACGCTCAGAACTAACTCTCCCCAGCATGCCCCGCGCCCCCCTGACGATCGGAAAGGCGCCCAGGAGGTGAGTGCCTTTGCGCTCGTCAACGAGGACAGGCGGGGCCTGCTGGCGAGAGCTCGTCGGCTGAAGTGCCGGCCCCGCCCCCAGCTGACGATGTGAAGATCCGATCTTCAGCTGGACCGCAGGGGGCGGGGCGCCACTTCAGCCGACGAGCTCTACCTAGCAGGCCCCGCCCGTCTTCGCTGACGAGAGCAGAGGCACTGGGCTCCTGAGCTTGATCGTCAGCTGGAGCGCAGGGCATGCTGGGGCGAGCTCTCGCGAGGCCGGCAGCCCGATCCGCTCTCTTCCTGAGCCTCCGAAAGAGAGTGGGAGGGGACAGCAGCCTCGGGAGAGATCGCCGCAACCTGCCCCGCGCTCCAGCTGACGGTCACACTGATAGTGAGTGCCTTTGCTGCGATCGGGACTGGGAGGGGGGAGGCTCCGGGGGTCGCATGGTTTGTGCTAGGGAGTTGCAGCCAACTGTGGTTTGCCTGTGGATGTACACAGAGGAAAAAGTGTGTGTGTGCGTGCAAAATCATCACATGTTGATCAATTAAACAGGATATGAAACATTGAGCCAATTTTACATATTTATCAAGGTAATTTCTTCAACTGTATTTGAGATCTATTTCACCTGTCTTGTGCCCTTTACAGGTTGCACAACACATTTTCTTTTTGATGGGCTGTACCATAAGGTTTTGACTCAGGGCTGCCAGACTGTGCTAGCAAAAAAAAAAAAAAACCCCTTAAGACTATTATCATCTGTTCAGAAACGTTTCTGAAATCCCTAAGAGAAAAGTACAGTTGTGTAAACTGCCCCTTTGATAAATGTTAAGATGCTGGGCATTAATTCTAATAAGCCTGTGTAAGCCACTTAAAACTTCAAATGTAAAAAAAATTGATTATTTTGTAATAATGTATTTTTCTAATTCACTTTGTATGTCTAAAGGATTTGTTTTCACATTCAGTTTCCTTGGATCTTAGAAAATCTGAATTCACTTTGACATTGATGAATGAATAGTTAGGAAGTGAGATGCATGAGAAGTTCTTACCCTGGTTTTTATTATTGCTGAAGAAACAGGAAAAGTGCTAAGACACTTGCATAATTTTGTTAAAGATTTCTCATAATGATAATGGGTATTTCATCTGTAATTTTATACCTAGAGATGTGGAGTGGTCTGCTCCCTCCTGGCGTGAATGAAAGTGACGTTGACATCAGTTCTGATGATGAAGAAACACCAAATGGTCCTGTATCTACCTTAAAGGAGGAAAGCAAAAATAAGGATTTCAAAGGCATTCAGCCTTCTGACTTTGACGCACAGAGACATGAAAGTATCATTGAATGCAAACCTGCTTCTCCAGAAGTAGCAGATGAAGTACAGGAATGCCAAGCATGTCCTTCCGGAGTTTCTTTAGATATGTGGAATGTAGGTTTGATTACAACTCCATACATGACTGAAACAGAAGCATAATGTAGTCACTTCTCTAGCTGATAGTTAGACAGGGAGGACTAGACAAAATATGGAGTAAACTGATTTTAATTCAAATGTGATTTCCCGCTTTAAGCTACTAAAAATGCTTCTAGTCTTTTGTTTGTTTTAATATAGTTTTACAGGATGCTATTTTAAAATAGGGTTGGAGGGCAGGGATTCATTCTCTTGTGTTCTCGCAAAGAATTCACAAGCATTAACTTATTTTCATCAAGATCTGTTTTCATATTATAGGGAACTAGATCTAGAGAGTTTGTTTTGATAAAGTGACCAGGTTAGGCAATTACAGTATATAGAAGCTGGGCCTGTTGTACTTTATAAAGGTTTCCAGAAAGATCTTTTCTTTTTCTGTGTATTTAATACATTCCATGCAGTTCTAACGTGCCCATTTTTAGGCTGAAATCCTATAGACACCTACCTGGGAGTTAGTCCCATTCAGCTCAATGAGACTTAGTTCTAAGTAAACTTGCATAGGATTGTGCTGTTAGTTTGTTTCCTCAGTGTGTTTAGTATTTGGTTTATATCTTGGCTGGGTCCAGGAAACTTCTCAACTAGTTCTGTATGTCCAAGTGGGGCTTGGGATTATGTTTCCCAACATAATCAGTCCCTCATGCCACGTAGCAAAGTTTATGATATTTTATTTCCTATTTTATTTTATGGTGTTGTTTTTCAAGGGGAAAAATGTGCTCACCAGGCATGCCCAACATAACTCTTTGAATCCCAACCCTTTTATAGTGGTCTGAGATTGATGTCTGCAGATTATTCCTGCATAATTAATGATTTAGGAATTGAAAGTTGCCAGATAGAGATCAGTGTAGCCTGTAAACTTAATCCAGAGGCCCCAGACTGCTCAGCTAGTGCACACAAGGATGCTTGTGCATGCATGTGCTTTCCTGTTCTGTTTCAGGAGCACACCTCATGCATATCTCTTGGAGCAGTTGCCAGTGTTGCAGTGAATGGGAAGCACATGTAGGCTGGAAACTCTGTGTGTGTGTGTGTGTGTGTGTGTGTGTGTGTGTGTGTGTGTGTGGGTGTGTTGGAAGGTTTGCAGAGCTTTGGATTAACATATATGTGTGTAATCTTCACAATATGTGTGCAGCAGTGGCGTTCCGGGGGGGGGGCGGTACTGTAAGTTGCGCACAGGTCTACTCAGTATTACGCAATGGCCCCGCCCACTTGACATCAGAATCATTCTGAACAGCAAAGGTAACACGCAGTGAGTCTCGTGTGTGTTGCCTTTGGTACTTGGAATGGCTCCGAGGGTGAGTGGGCAGGGGCCACCATGTAATGCTGAGTAGACCTGTGCACAACGTACAGTACAGCCCCTTCTAGGAACGCCACTGGTGTGCAGTCTTTGCAATTTAGTGAAATTTAGTACCAGTAAATGCAGCTTTTACATAACGGGAACATTTCATATGGTAGATGCTAAATGATTCCTGAAATAGTTAATTTTGTACTTGACTGTAATGTAAAAACAACCATAGTGTTCTCAGCTTGCATTGTTTCCCTTCTTTCAGAAATTTCAGAACTTGCAAAAGAAAAACATTGAAATGAAAATCCAAGTAAATCAGAGAGACCGGGGACAAAAGAGAAAGCGTTCCAGAAAAGGTGTTTGTTTTCATTAGTACAATTAGTTTTATTGGAGAACTGAAGTGAGAGATAGTGACTTGCCCACAAACTCTCAGGGAGCATAACTGAGCTGGGATTTAATTTCAGTTTTGGGTCTCACACACTGCTATAATTGATCCTCATTGGTTCTCCTGTGTGTTTTGATTGCAAGGCAATTCAAGATTTAAGTAATTAATGACTTTTCAGGGTGGCACTTGAACTAACATTTAGATTCTTGCAGATTCTTGTATGATTTTGCTTTTTGAATCTCTCTGCCAAAAACCTTTACCTGCCATAAGCATTCTGTGTTGGGAAACCAGTCTCTGCACATAGATCACCCTTTTGAATTTCCCCACCATACATGCAGGAGTGTGCTGTGGAGGGTGGGATTGCACAGTTTTTAATCTGTTTCGTGGTGTGTAAACGGAGGGGGGGGATTCTCATAGAGCACTGTTATTCAACCTTGGGTTTGGGACCGCAATAGGGTCCCGAAGCCTCATTTGTGGGGTTACAGCAACTTACAGGAACCAAAATGGCCTCGGGGTAATGCTGAGGGGTGAGGAGCGTGCTGGGGTGGTTTCCATAGGGATTTCATCCCCTTCCTCCCCCTCCCTCTTTTGATTTGCTGGGGAGATGGTGGGGAACCATGACTCGACTCTCCTGTTCCAGAATGACCCCACACACTGGTGGTGCAGGCCAGTTGAGCTCAGCAGATGAGGCTGCCAGTGCTGGTGTGGGGTGTGGTGACAGGGCGGGGGGTGGGCAGATCGGGTCCCAGGAGGGGGCGGGATCAGTGGTGGATCCTCAGCCTTATAGTTTATTTGTTGGGGTCATGACACAAAAAGGTTGAAGGCCAGTGTCATAGAACATATGGGAGCCTTCTTTTCCTGTTCCCCCAAGATACATGCAAACAGCTACTCAGCACAGTATACCAGAGGTTCCCCATTTCCACCCTTTGTCTTTGTGTGGGGGGTGGCAGTGGCATTGGTGCTTCTAGGATTATGCTGCCATTGAGACAAAAAGGGGACGTAACACTCATCTGATGGTTGCATCAGACTTCCAGGGGGTGGGGGGGGGCTGCGATTCCCTCTGCGGACCTCCCCACACCCCAAAACAGCTCACTGACACAATCGCGACCCTCTTCCAGTTTCAGCCAAAAACTGGAAGTGGGTTGCAATTGCACCAGGGAGCCATTTTAGGGCATGGGGAGGCCCGCAGAAGGGATCACAGCCCCTCCACACTGTCCGGAAGCCCAGCACAACCAGGATTGTTATGCCCCTTTTTTAGTCTCGGTAGCGGTGCGATCCTGGAAGTGTCACTGCTTGTCGCCACCCCTCTTAAGAGGGTAGCGAGCATTAATGCCAGACTGGGGCGTCGTGATGCCTCAGTTTGGGAACCTCTGCACTATATTGTTACAGGGATTTAGGAGGTGCACATACACCTCCCATTTCTTTTAATGTTCTGGCATGATACCTGATGCCGCTAGGAGAAGAAAAGCAGTGCTCATTTATGCCTTATGGGGATCCCTCCATGCTTGGTGCAGCACTTATTTGTATAGGAATCACTAATACATATTAAAGGATATATTTTTTTTAATTTCAGCTAAATTGAACAAGGACAATAAAGAAGTAATCGAGAGGTATTTAAAAATGTGTTATAATGATTTAAAATGAATTTCTGTGAAATTCTTGTGCTTATGTATGGCCCCTCAGATAATTTTAGTTGCAAACAAAACTACAATAAATGGAATAAACTTTTTTTTTGCAACGAAACAGATATGTAGGTGTTGACTTACGGTACGTTGGTCATAGTCATGTTGTCCTTATATATTTGAAAGTAAGTGAAATTTCATTGCAGTTTAACAAGTAGCAGTTTCAAATGAAAGAGCACCATGTGAAGAAATAGGTTTCTCTTCCAGATTCAAAGATGTTGTAAATAAGAATATTTTAATATATATTTTAATAATCTCAGTGTTCTGACATAAGAATCCCATGCAGTTGTGTTGTGTGTTTTGTCTTTGTAGCCAGCAATCCACAAAGGAAAGCCAATTGAAAGAGCTTACCCAGTATTTTGGAATCAATGATAGATTTAAACCACTTGCAAGCAAGGAAGCCCCACCAAAGGTGACTTACTCTATACAATTCCTTATTTAAATATGAATGCTATTTTTATAAATAACTACATAATCATAAGTCTCTATGATAAATGTATCTGTTGAACCTGTAATTTTGGGGGGAGTTTTGTAACTACCCTGATGTAAACAGTGTGTATGAGAATCAGAACCACAGTAGGGGTAAATATAAACGCCACATCCTGTGGTTCTGCTCTTTGTGATTTTTTTTCGTTGAAAAGTGGTATATAATTAATCTTAATAAATGGCACATGGTATTCACACACAGAAAAAGAGGGAAACTGGAGGGTCAATGCACACATTTACAGTTGCATGTGTTTTACTTCTTAAGATGGGAGTGGAAGAGATCAAATTTGTTTTTGCCATGATATTGAACAATGCGTCTTCTCTTGCATTAGTTTGCCTTGTGTTCTTGTCTGGCATGAGTCCCTAGAATGTAATCTATTAATATTTACAGTCAGTAACAAATTATATATTTTCCACTGACCTTCAGTAACAAAGTAGATGAAATGACCTGTAAAATTATGTAAAAATATATATAAAAAATAATTCAGTGAATAATTTCTCTTTTTAACTGGCAGATGACATTGTTCTAGTAAAGCCTTGACACGGTATCAACTTGTAATAAACATTCTATTTTTTTCTCTTCAGATACATTACAAGTAGAGTGTTCAATAAAGATGAACCTGGAGTTTCAGGGCAGAAATCTATTACATTATTATTATTGCATTCATTAGTGGTCCTTCATTTGTAAATGCTAACTCAAGACAAGTTGGGATTTGCCTGTGTTATTAAGGTTCTTTCTTTATTTCTTGTGTTCAGAAATTAAAAAATGTAGCCTTCTCTTTTTTTTTTTTTATACTTGACAATTTGCAGGCTTAGGTTCAGTGGAGTGGCAGCATGCCAAAAACTCACTTTTTGGATAAAGATAAGATCTAAGAATTGCAAAGACACAGTGGTAATTGGCATTCTTCATATTATTTGACACATACACATCATATTTTATTCAGGGAAGCTCCAGGGATGGAATAGATAAGTCAGATATTGAGATAACGTTTATGGTGACAGGCGTAAACTAGTCCATGTAATTTTTTAAAATGCAGTATTTATCCAACACATAAGGTGGAACTAATACAACAATTTGTACTCAAACAACCGTTCTGTGACTATTTAATGACATTGTCTGTTAAAATATATTTCTGTATGTGATTTGTTATACATGGAAATTATAGCTGTGTGAGTGAATATAGTTTTGGATATGATACATTTCCTTAAGCGCATGTTGACAGTGTTCAATTGGTATTCCATTGGGAACTTTTATTTTATGTTGATATTTTTCAGTCTGGCCTTGAAATCAGCATAGACAGATGTGTGACTGAAGGAGATATTACACAGGCTGAGGAATTAAGTGATAGATTGGCTACTCGAGAGGTAAGTTGACTTTTTTGTATACTTACGCATAGACTTTTTTATAATATGGTTAATAAATATGGTTATGTAACGTTCTCAGTTTCTTAATCCTTTTTGGCAGCATTTTGTTTTCAGCCCCACAACTTATACCTACAGTTAGGAATGGACTATTACAATTCTATTTTCAATCACTTTCCTTATGCCAACCAAAATAAACTCCAAATGCTGATGGTGAACTTCAGATTAGCTATTGTGAAATTGTAATTCTAAGAAATTACAACTTTACAGTTCCAGCAATTCATCCCTGTCTTCGTTCAATAAACTGGACCATGATGCCTTAATGCTGTTCACATAACCTATCTCTGTGGATTGAACATGCTTGGGGGGAGACGGAATAGGCTTGTGCTGTCCTGGCCACAGCTGTTCATCATGGCTTTTACAGAGAGGCTTAGATCCAAAATAGCTGAAGACAAACTCTGTTCATACCACAGGGCTTTCCTGTCACCAAGAAGGGAAAAATAAATAAAACAAAATTCAACACTTGGGGATTTCCTTTTTCCCGACATTTCTGTTCTCCCAAATGCAGTGTGCTCCCTGAAAAGCTGCTCTTTGGGTGACCTGGAACTACATGGGTTGGGATGGGATGGGCTGCTGGGGGTGGGGTTGAAAATTGGAAGAAATCGGCAGGACATCTTGCATGAATAGAAGTTCCTTTTCTGCCCAGAGCCTATGAATAAATGAACTGTATGTGTGTAGCTTATGTTGAGACATAGCCTTATTTGGTCGTTCCTCTTCATGGGGAGACAATACATGAGGGCTTCTCTAAAGCACACTGATGATGTGTGCTCTTAGCTCCCCTCCACTGGCTTTCCCCACGCTCCCTGTTTGCATGCTAGAGCGCTCGACTGTGATCAGGGTGTTTGTCACTGCAGACAATCGCAGGGCGAGCAGGGGCAGAGCTAAGCATGTGCATCAATAACATGTTCCAGGGAAGCCCACATGTGGTTGCCTTCCCTTGGAGAGGAGCAACTGAATAGGGTTTATTATTAGTACACATGGAGCACTGACCACCTTATGCAATCCTGTTTCTTCACACGTCTTCAGCGTAATATGTTGTGAGCTCTGGACTCTCTCAGACTGTGAATGGTGGCAGGCCCTATGTTTGTTGGTACATAAGAACATAAGAAGAGCCCTGCTGGATCAGGCCAAAAGCCCTTCCTGTATCACACAGTAGCCCCACCAGATGCCTCAGGGAGCACAAGACAACAAGATAACCTGTTTCCCGTTGACACTCCCTTGCACCTGGCACAGAGAAAACCCACTTCTAGAACCAGGAGGTTGCTTATGGCTTGTAACCTGTGATGGTCTTTTCCTCCATGAATCTGTCCAAACCCCTTTTAAAGGCATCAAGGCCAGGTGCCATCACCACATCCTGTGGCAAGGAGTTCCACAGATGAATTACACGCTGGGTAAAGAAATATTTTCTTTTGTCCGTTCTAACTCTCCCTCCACTCAATTTTAGTGCATGTCCCCTGGTTCTAGTGTTGTGCGAGAGGGAGAAGAATTTCCCTCTATCCACTCTCTCCATCCCATGCATAATTTTATAAGTCTCAATCATGTCCCCCCTCAGGCGCCTTTTTTCTAGGCTGAAAAGCCCCAGACGCTGTAGCCTTTCCTCATAAGGGAGGTGCTCCAGCCCACAAATCATTCTGGTCGCTCTTTTCTGCACCTTTTCCAATTCAACTATATCCTTTTTGAGGTGTGGTGACCAGAACTGGACACAATACTCCAGATGTGGCCTTACCATCGATTTGTACAAAGGCATAATGATATTGGCCGTTTTATTCTCAATCCCTTTTTTAATTATCCCGAGCATGGAAATGGCCTTCTTCACAGCCGCCGCACACTGGGTCGACACTTTCATCGACCTGTCCACCAGCACCCCAAGATCTCTCGATCCGTCAGAGACAACTCAGAACCCATTAGCGTATATGTGAAATTTTGGTTTCTTGCCCCAATGTGCATCACTTTGCACTTACTTACATTGAAGCGCATCTGCCATTTTGCTGCCCATTCTCCCAGTTTGGAGAGATCCTTTTGGAGCTCTTCACAATCCCTGCTGGTCTTCACCACCCGGAAAAGTTTAGTGTCATCTGCAAACTTGGCCACCTCACTGCCTATTCCCAACTCCAGGTCATTTATGAATAAGTTGAAAAGCACCGGTCCCAAGACCGATTCTTGGGGCACACCGCTTTTCACCTCTCGCCATTGTGAAAATTGTCCATTGACTCCCACTCGCTGTTTCCTGGTCTTCAACCAGTTCCTAATCCACAAGAGGACCTGCCCTCTTATTCCCTGACTGTGGAGTTTTCTCAGGAGCCTTTCATGAGGGACTGTGTCAAACACCTTCTGAAAATCCAGATATATAATATCCACGGGTTCGCTCGCATCCACATGCCTGTTGGTAGACCAGGTCTAGAAATTCCAAAGAGACTGTTCTCCTTCTTCTATTCTTAGCCACCAAATATGGCACCATGACGCTAAGTAGACACATTGCATTTGCCATTCTGTCCTCTTCCCTTCTTCTGAGATAAGACATAGTAAGGTAGCACAAGGTATAGTGTGGTAAAGTCCAAACATCAAGCTAAATCTATACTACCACAAATGGGAGTAACCACTGCAAAAAGCCACGTCATTGGCTATATATTCATATCCTTCTAGTAGGGATTGTCATGTCAGCAAATGTGCTGCATCTTGTGCCTGCAGACAAAGATTATAATACTATTTGCATTATATTTTTTGAGTGAGCAAAGCACTTTGCATATATCTTCTTTGTAACGTAAGTAGGTATTATTATCCCCATATTGTAGCTGGGGAGCTGAGACTGAGACCACCATGTGTGTTCATGGCAGAGATGAGATTCAAACTCGTGAAGTCTGATTTGCAACTCAGTTTCTTAGCTGCTGTACTATGTCAATGTCTGAATCTGAGATCTTCTGATAACCCTGTGTACACGTAGAGTTTTAAGAGAAATGTGGGACAGAAATAAATAAATGTGGGCAAGACTAGAAATGGCTTTTTAGAATAAATCCAATCTGAATAATCCCCTCCCATATTTAACTTGATATAGAAGTTTGTTTTTCACATGCACTGTTTTGGTTAGGTTGGTTAGCCATGTAACTTTCAGCCCAATCTTAAGCGCTCACCTGATGGCGGCACTGGCACAGACTGCCATAAAGCAGTCTGTGCCAGTGGCAAAAGGCTCCCCGACAGCGTGCTGATCAGCACGCTGCCGGGGACGTCGGTGGTAAGGCCTCCGCCTTCCCAGCCACGCTAGAGGACGTCTAGACGTGTGCCAGGAAAGGTAAGCCGGGGGGGGGGAGGGTGGAATGGGGTGGGGAGGCTGTGGGAGGGAGAGAATCTGTCACGGAAGGCCCACACCGGATCCTATCCCCCTTCCCTGCAACCTCCCTGCCCCTTTTCTCTCCTTGGATTTACGCTAGCAAAATTGCTAGTGTAGGTCCAAGGAGACCCATTGCGGGCCATGAGGTTTATGCAGGGGTAAGGGGATTAAACATTCCCTTTCCCTGTGGAAGCCTCCCAGTCCCGCACCCCCTGCACAGGATGCAGCGGCTGCCATTTTGGCACCGCTGCCGCAGCAGAATGGTACCTCAAATATCTTTCTCTCATTTGTTTTTGAGAATTGCATGACGCAGTTTGGAATGAGCTCTGAGAAATGCTTGACAAAATAAGTTTTGACAATTGATCATTTTGTGTGTCAGTCTGCTTGTGAAAGCTACATTGTACAAGAATTCTAGCTATTTTTATTGGGAGCGTGCTCCTTAAAACCTATGGTTGGGGTACAAGCTCTGTCTCGTTTTAATGTCTTATAGTTCTCCCTCCCAGCCACCAATTTAACTAACATTATCTGACTTCCCTGAAATGAAATTTGAAAGAAATAGGCAGCATGTTCTGAATGTTATGTCACTTTCTATAGCTCCTGTAGCCAATGTTGCCCTTATTTCCAACAGTTCCTGTCCAGAGCTGAAGCGCTGGAGGTCATAACATTTGATGGCATCACAAAAGTGCACTCTGAACATTCTCAGAGGAAGCTTCCTTTCATGGAATGTACTTGCATGAACAGAAGCATTATTTAGGATGCCACCCACTAGATATATTTGGGAAGGGGGGGGGTGCTATAGATCCATCCTATTGTGACAGGTGGAACAGAAGTAACATAAAAACAGAGATCCAGAAAGTGATCACAGTCCAAAGAGATTAACTCTGCATGAGCAATGAGACTTTATGGTGAGTTTTATCTAACAGCAGCCTCCTTACTCATTTAACAAGTTGCTTTTAATACTCCAAGGTAACTTAAAAAACAGTATGCAGTGCACTATGAGAGATGCAGTTAGGAGAGAAAAAACAACACCAACCTAAGAGGGCCATTTGTATATTCAGTGGAATCAAGTGGCAAAGCTATTTTTTTTTGGGGGGGGGGGACTGTTTCACTTCAGATGGAGGTGGCCATAATGCTCCCTCATCAGAGGAAAAATGGTCCATATAGAAATGTAGCTTGTCAGAGACACAGGTTCAGCTTCATGTTGACATGCCATTTTTCTATGTGCAGGGAGTTTTTCTCATGGGAGAGCATTTAAACATAAAGTTGCAAACATGCGGCCTGACATGATATAGTCCTGGAAAAGGTATGTCACTTGATTCTATTGATTTTATAAACTGACCCAAATTTTCCACTTTTTTCAATTACAATTAGGGCGCAATCCTATCCTACTTACGCCACCGTTGTAACCAGCGGCGCAGCGAAAACGGGAGGCCCCAGAACGGAAAGGGGATTCAAATCCCCTCTAAAAGGGGAATTCAAAGGGGATTTGAATCCCCTTTCCGTTCTGGGGCCTCCCGTTTTCGCTGCACCGCTGGTTACAACGGTGGCGTAAGTAGGATAGGATTGCACCCTTAATTTCCTAAACATACTCATCGAATAGTATGTTTAAAGCCTATGGCCACCATCCAGAAAAAAAATTAAGTCTAATTAACAGCCTAAACTTATGGTCTATTCATGCTGGCGAGCTAGTGTTCTGCCAGCAATGACTGCCTAATGGCAGTCATAAAATCACTTCTGGCAGCGCACAAAGTAGCCCATCACCCGATCACTGGCCACCCGCCTGAGCAGGTAAGACAGTGTGGGGAGGTGGGGAGGGGTGAGAGGAGGGCAGAATGGGGGTGGGAAGGAGGCAAAACTGGGCAAGTGGGGGGTGGAACAGGGAGTGGGTAGGCTGATGCAGTCCAAGGAGACACTTTTCAGAGCGGGAGCCTTATGGAGGTGTAAGAGGATTTAAATCCCTTTTTTCCTCCGAAGCCTCCCAGTCCGCCCCCTGCTGGATATAGTGCACCCGTTTTGGGCATGGCTGCACCAGCAAAAGGGGGGGGGAGGAATAGAATTGGGCTGTAAATTGTATTGACTCAGTTGTACTTAAAGAATTGCTCTGGTGCAGTTCACCCTTTGGTGCAATTCACCACCCTTTGTGAAGAAGGAATATGACCTGTGCTGTGTAACAGAGGCTAAATACTTTCTTATTCAAAGTATATATTAATAACAGTTAGCGTTTGTATCGTGCCTTCTGATTGTGCAAAGAATTTCACATGTAGTGTCTTGATGTAGTCCTTACACTATAGCAACACTGGTGTAAGTACTACATCCCCATATGACAGCGGAGACTGAGATGAAGTGGCTTGCCTAAGTTTTTGACAGAGGTGAGATTCAAACCAGGAAGTCCTGGTTTGCAACTCAGTCTTTCAGACACAGCAGCTGTTTCTGGCCATTGTGTGTGTGTGTGTGTGAGAGAGAGAGAGAGAGAGAGAGAGAGAGAGAGCTCACACACACACAAGTATGAGGGCCCTGTTAATTCTTCTTATGTGCCCTGTTAATTTAGAAAGTTCTATGTAGTTAGCCAATTGCTGTACTCAGTCTCTGTTGTACTGAAACCCATGCACAGTTGTATCGCTGTTCACCAAATAAATTGCAAATGCCATCTTGAGTGAACTTATTTATTACATTTATATTGTACTTGATTATCTGGTCCTCCAAGCAGCACACAACATTTAAAATGGCAATTTAAATTACTTCGTAGATATCCCACTCATTGCCCTCAATTCCTAATATCTCATTATGGGTATGATACTGGTATAGCCAATCCCTTCCACGTTGTGTGATTTAAAACATTGGATTTCAAAACAATTACCCTCTTCACTCCAAAGCACTACTGTGTTTTCACAAAGCCACTACTGTTTTCAAACTTGTGTCCAGTTTCTGCTGTGCCCAAGCTAAAATGTACAAACGTAGATGTCGCATTATGTAGATGTTGCACACTGCTTTGTTCAAGTGAATTTCTCTGACCTTGAATTTACAAACGTTATGAACCAGTGTTGAATGTGAGGAGGACACAGCCGAGCTATAGAGAACACCCTACATCAACTAGCAGCCTGTGGCTGATTTGGTAGGTTGATTGAGGAAAGACAGTGGGCAGATCCATGAGAACGTAGTAGGATCTGTAGGTATGAAGAACTATATGCTTTGCAACTTTCTGACACGATGTCAGGATTTGCACAATTTGGCAGGATCTCCTGATAAGGGCAGAGTCAGGGGCCAAGGTGGCAGCAGAAGATAGCTGAAAATGAGTACAGTATTTAAAAGTATATCTGGTGGACTAGCAAGACTGAACACTAATTGTTCTTTATTCAATACATTTCTATCCTGCCTTTCTAATTTATTGTACAGGGCAACTCACATTTAATCATGAAACAACAAAAGCAGAGTAGCAACTGGCTACCATTTAATGCTGGTCTTGTAGAGCTGGGTTAGATGGATGACTAGTGAAGGAACTGATCTTTCACTATGGGCAGCCGAATCCTACCTAAGTTTCTCCGTGCCGATGCAGTGGCGTCAGCATGGGCTACGCGGCATCCTGTGGGGGAATTTAGCAGATGGAAGGTCTCCTCGAGGTAAGTGGACATTTGTCCCCTTGCCCCGGCGAAAGCCCCAGCCCGCGCAATGGGTCTACTCGGACCCACACCAGCCATATGGCTGGCGCAATTCCACATGCACCCGTGTCTGCAGATCAGGCCCGGGAAGGGGGTTAAGATACGGCACGCGCCAGCACAGTTAGGATACAGAGCTGCTTTCTGGCATGCCGTGGTTCAATAGGATTGTGCCATGTGACCCCCTAGAAGGCTCGTAATTCCCTTCCTCCTAAAGCTGTTCCTTGGGGTAGCATCCCAGGTAGCACTTTCTGCCTCTGAGAATGGAAGTTTGCTCCTTCTGTTCATGGAGCAAACTTCCTTTCCTAGAGGGAGCTCCTGACTGCAGTAACACTAGTCAGGTTATGACTCTGGATGTTGGAAACTGGAGTGTAGGTCTCTCCCCCCCCCCCCCCTTCAGCAGTATTCTTGATCTTCAGAAATATGGCCAACTGCCCTAAATACTAGGTGAGACTTGTTACAGACATTTTTCTTTCTTTTAATTTAGCATAGGTTAAGACCAGCATAGAAATACATACTGACCAGATGCCAGCCTAGAAACCATGTCAAAGGTAGCTTATCACTAAGTTATCACTCATTTGTATTTTTGTAAAATAAATAAATAAAAATAAGCAGAATTGTATTTGTGAGTGCAGCTGTTTTAGAGCCTGATAGAATGTGTTCAATGGTGGTTTTTGGGGGGATTTTTTGGAAATCAGGTGTATAGGTTTTTAATCGGTAGTATTTCTTTTTCAAGAAGCAGTAACTGGAACCTGCTGATAAAGCCTTTGCTTTGAGGCACAGATCCCAGAGTTCTTAAAGCGGTTTCCTCCCTTAATAAGTGAAACTAATTTTTGATGTATAACATTTATAAGCCTATGAAACTGATAGAACAGCATCAGTATGAGGGGGCGGGGTGGGGGGGCAGGGAGAGAAATAAAGCCAAAAAAATACAGAGATGGCTAAGAAGGTACGGGAAAAAAATGTACTGAAAAGCTAGGAGATGCCAATACAGGGCTGTCAACATGCTTTCATTATGTCACAGGGGAGAACCTGTTTTTGTAAAGTCCAGATTGGTGTGTGTGTGTGTGTGTTTATATGTATATGATTAAAACATGGGTGACAACATGAAATAATGTTCTTCACCATGGAGCGTGTTGCATTTGAGTGTAGATTGTTATGCTGTAGTACAGCGGTTCTCAAACTCTCCCCCCACACTGTGACCCATCTGGTCCTCGGCGGAGGGCACCACGACCCACCTCGTTCTCCTGCGGTGGACCTCAGAAGTCCTCTGGAAGCAACCGGAAAGTTGCTTTCCTGGAAGTAAACCATAAGTCACTTTCCAGTTGCTTCTGGAAGCCTTCTGAGGCCTGCAGAGGCCAATTGAGGTCCACGGAGGCCTGGCGCAGCCCGGGAGCAGCTTCCAATTGCATCTGGAGGGCTCCAGTTTGGAGCCAATCAGGCACAAGGGGGTGTGGGAGGGCCCAACTGGCAACCCACAGGATATCGGACTGCGCAGCCCACCAAGTGGGCCATGATCCATAGTTTGAGAAGTGCTGCTGTAGTAGATGCCGTAAAAATGTTTGGTTACTTTTCTGTTGATGCAATAGAACACATTTAGAAATGCTTTGATATCTATATGGCTGTTCTATTTAAAGTATTCTTTTGTTGATCCTTAAACAATTCTTAACAATGTTGAACCTTTCTCTGGTCTTTAATGTAATTCTGAATTGTTCCATTAGTGCTCATTTCTCCTGAGATGATAGATTAGTGGACTTGCTAAGGGTACCAGGATAGAAGATTACTTGGACTCCTATTTTAAGTAAGGCTGCAAAAATTAAAATGACCACTAGGGGCAGCAATTTGAATTCATGCTAGGTTAGGTTACTACATGGGTTAAATGTCTGAGTTCCGTTTTCAATTAACCTACCTGTAGAATTTGCGTGCCAAAAAAATATTTTTAATTGTAAGCAGCATACCTGAGTCCTCACCATCTTTGCCTGTTTTTTTTAAGGTTTGCGTTTGACAATGTTCATGGCACAATGAACGGAAATGTTATGCAGAGTTTTAAATTGTTTTTATTGTATTTGAAACAGACATTTAAAGTATTTTAATTGCAATTTTGCATTTTTAGAAGGACTTATAAAGTCATTTTAAGACTTAATTACATTTTTAGCTTTTTTATTTTATGACTTGTATCCCGATGAAGATGATTCTCTCTTGTTACGAAGATTATTCATTGATGTCTGGTTATAATTTGGATTATGTTGTAGAAGACTCATGCCCCAATCCGACCCCCCTCCCCACCAGAGTAAATAGTGTTGCACTGGTGGAGGTTGCTTTATAGCTGTCATAAAGCAGCCTTTGCCAATGAACACAGTGGGTCTGCTGGTGGGGAAGCCACAGCAGCCTCCTGCACACCAGCAGACCCGCGGACGCCCACCAGAGCAGGTAAGCCTGTGCAGGGAGTTGGAGTGAGGCAGGGAGGGGGTTGAATGAAGTGGAGGTAGGGCCAAATGTGGGAGGGGGTGGGCAGTATAGGGTGATGATGGGACGGGGAGGAGGTGGCGGATCAGGCGAGGGGGCTGAAATCGGTTGCGGCAGCACACACCAAATCCTGAGCCCCTTTCCGGGCCTGATCTGCCTTCCTGGGTCAACGTGGATTTGTGCCAGTGATTGAGCTGGCCCAGGTCCGAGTTGCCACATAGCGGCTGCTGTTTACAAATGTCCCCTTACACCAAGGAGACCTGCAGCAGCCGAAATTTCTCTGCAGGATGCAGCGGAAACCACACCAGTATCGCTGCATCACCATGCGAGGATTTAGGTAGGGGACTGGGCTGCCCATGTTATGTGTGTTGACAGTAATTTGAGTCACATTCACCTTTGTTGATGTTTTCTTGTGTGTACCCAATTTGAAATAAGGCGCTATCATGTTCTCGTTGATCTTACCATGAACACAGCAAAATCTAGAGGCTTCCCAACATACCCCATTACGGTAAGGGAGGGGCAAATTTCCTTGCTTTGCAGTGTGCGTTGCTATAGAGAAGCATGGGGAATGTAGTTAATGGATTGGCCTTAGAAGCACTGGGAACTACAATTTTTATTCTTCCTGGCAGCAATGGAAGAGCATCCAAGTCTTAAGCGTGAGGCTTATGCTGCTAGGAAGTCTGTCCACTGCTAGTTCTGCCCCCCCCCCACCAGAGTGAATTTGAGAAAAAGGGGCTTCTGTCACTGGAAGCTGTCAAGGTGTTGATGGCGCAGTGAAACCTTATATGGCTACGTTTCCCATGGTTCCTGATAGATCACACATAGCACCTCCATAACTATTCTCAGCACTTGGAATGCGTATAGGGACAGTGCTGTCCACACTTCTTAAGTTTTAGCCTAGTGGTTTCTGGTAATGCAGTATGAGACATTTCATGGACTCTGTAAAAATGCGGTTTGTGAAATCTATCGTGCAATAAATGTATAACACAATAAACATGTAAAAAGATCTATGTTAGTTATATCAATTAACTAGTTTTTTTCTTATACTAATTATAAATCCAAGGGATAGCATCCACAGTTTTTCATACTGTAGAGTAAAGGCTCCTTGATGATCCAGAGTAAGCCAAACTGGAAGCCACCCAACCATTCTTGTATTACAACCCAATGGGCATGTTCATGCTTCCATCATTCTGAATGTGTACCGTATTTTTCGCTCCATAAGACGCACTTCCCCCCCCAAAAAAATAGGGGGGGGGAAAGCCTGTGTCTTATGGAGCGAAAAATAAAAAAGTAAAGAAAAAATACCGGGGCTTCGGGGAGGCCTGCACGAGCCTCTGCAGGCCTCCCCGATCTTCATTTCATCAAAAAACGGCCATTTTCGGCCACTTCCTGTTTTCACGAAAACAGGAAGTGGCCGAAAATGGCCGTTTTTTGACAAAAGATCAGGGAGGCCTGCGCGAGCCTCTGCAGGCCTCCCCGAAGCCCTGGTAAGTGGTTTTTTTCTTTACATTTTTTTATTATTTTTTATTATTTTCATTTTTATTAAAAAAAATTATCCCTATTTTTTGCTCCATAGGATGCATGTGTCCTATGGTCCGATGCGTCCTATGGAGTGAAAAATACGGTACTTTGTATTTCTTTTTTTTTTCATATATATTTATATTTTATTGATATATTAAAGCATAAAAACAATACATATTTCATAAAGTTATAGCAAGCGTGAAGCAATACATCCTACTAGCATACTGTTCACTATTTTCTACATATAATTTCCAACTAAGCCAAAACAACACCCACATTCTATTCATTAAATCCGCATATCATCACATCATTCCTCTCTCTCTCTCTTAAAAAGTCAATAAATGGTTTCCAATTATTCACGAAAAAGTTAACTGACTTTTCCTTAATTAAAATTGTAAGTTTATCCATTTCAGCATAGTCCAAAACTTTCAGCCACCAATCTTCCAGCGAAGGTATCTCCGAATTCTTCCAATATTGTGCATATAAAATTCTTGCCGCAGCTATCATATATAAAAACAAAGTTTGAAATTTTTCGCCTACATGATCCTCCCACATACCCAACAAAAAAAAAAAAAGCAAAGAAGTACTGGACTCAGATTCATAAACAGATTGAGTTGATTTTAAAGATTAAGGTTCAAATGAAACCGGTACTTTGTATTTCTATTTCCTCCTGTCCGTCCTGCTTATACTTAAATGAGCAGTTTTAAAAACAGAATTGATAATAGTGTACAGTAAGCATGTAGGTTACTTGCAGTTCAGTCCTATCCTTTCTCCCACCATAGCATGCAGCCATGCCATAACGGGCTGCACTACATGTTGTGGTGTGGTGGGCAGATCAGGAGGCTTAGGAGATATAAGGGAAAAGTCGCCCCCTACCACCTCCCAACACGCCCCCCTGCCCTCCCCCAACCACATTCTGCCCCCTCCGCCAACTTACTGTTGCCGGCAGGTGCTCCTCTGTCGGCACGCGCTGGGCATCTGTGGCCTTTCTGGTGGTGGTCTGGGAGCGCATGACTCTGTGCACTTCCTGAGCACCTTTTGCAATGCTGGAAAGCATGTTCTGCTGTCGGAGCACTAGTGCCGGCGGCAGGGCCCATCAATAAGACTGGGCTGTTATTTGTTTAATAATTTTTTATCCTGCTTTTCTATGAGACCATAGTCAAAGCAGCTAGCTATATGTATATGTATGTGTAATTTGATATATATTTGATACACACACACGCGCGCGCACACACGCACAGAGAGAGAGAGAGAGAGAGTGAGAGAGAGTACAAAATCATGCTACCAAAGCAGATAAGAGGGATGCTTGTGTGCGTGCATGCGTGAGCGCGTGCACGCACACATACAACAATATGTTAAAGACTCTCTCTAGCTGTCTGGTGTCCTCAAGCCTCTGCAAGCAAGCCCAAGTGAAAATAGCTGTTCCACAGGAAGTGTGCTGACACGCAGCATCAGATGTAGCTGTCATGGGGTGGGTCGTCTTGCCATGAAGGCCAGATGGAATTTTAAGTCTACTTATTTGAATATTCTTGGAAAAAGTCTCTTTTGAATTTAGAAAAAAAAGCCTCATTATATCAAGGAATTAACAGTTATCAGATCCTGCAGAGATCCTGTATGCGAATTAACACATGGGGCACAATCTGGGAGTTCAACCACACAAGTCCCGCTGAAAATGAATGGGTAGGGCTCTTACACAACCTCCATTCATTTAAGTAACGTTTGTCCAGGAGAAGTTCCTGGCAGATAATTTAACACAAGCACAGTCAGCTAATTTACATAGACGGCACTGATTGTTGCATCTCCATTAAAACATCAATAAAGTTAATTTCCAAAATTATATACAAAATATACAGCAATAATTTAGGTACCCAAAGGATTTGAAACAAATATAAATAATCTAGACAAACCATATATAACTTCGTAATTCTTTTTAATTGTTGGGTTCTGGGGGGGAAATAGAGACAAATGCAATTTATTTTGTTGCCAATTTTTCTCTTCTTACTGAAGATGTTTCTCAGTTTCTCTTCATTGAGGTTGTTTTCTCTTAACCCCTGTCATATAGTAAAGGTTATCACCTAGGATTATATTCATATGCTCTCTTAATTATGTATATCTTCTTTTTAACAAACCTTAAAAAAAGATTTCAGATGTTACAAGTCTAATTAAAGAGACAAAGCACAGTTTATACTGTAGATTTTTTTCTGCAGTTCAATTAATCAGCATGTTTTCTCTTTTAATTAAAACCATTTTAGTAAATTAAAGCCCACAGCAAAACACATATATAATTTGTTTGTAATTAGCTCTTAATTGGTGGTAGTTGAAGCTTAGCACCCTTGGTTTCTTTCTTCATGATTGCCATTTTATTAGCAGCCAGTCATTAATTAATCTTTTTTTCTAATTAGCTTATAAAACTGTTGATGGCACATTATTGTAAATGTGATTTTAAGTTCAAAGCTTGTTAATAAGCTTTCTTACTTAGAAGAACAGAGATAAAGAAATTGCTGAAAACAGTACTACAGTTCTTTTTTTTTTAACAGCCTTTCTTACAAGGGGGCTGTGTAAAACATCTAACAGCTTATGGTTAATTTTTAATGCTTTTTTATGAATGGAAGAAGTTACTTGCACATAAATATTAAAATCTAAAACAAAGCTTAAATATAAGAATAATTTTCTATGTCCGTGCTGCATAATGGGGTTGTCCACACATAATACGACATTCTGATACCCAGCATTAGAAATCTAACAAAGGTATTAGAAAGTATGTTGCACTAGAAGTTGAACAAATCATTGACAGAAGATCATTCTTACTTCAAAATCCACTCAATATTCTTGTTTGCTTTATATATTTAATATACATCAGGAATGGATAACATTCCATAACATAAAAGGGGAAAATCATTGCTACGGGCAGAACTTGAAATAACTAGATTCATATTTGATGAGAAACTGTAATATAGTATTA